>QXEO01000247.1:11618774-12869035 GCA_007115705.1 Dactylis glomerata
AATCTCAGGTGGGACCAGACTCTTCCCCTTTTCATATTGCCGTGCTATAGACGCCTTTGAGATATCTTCATGTATCAATTGAGAAAGAGTCAAACCAGCTTCTTTAGCAAAGTCGGCGGGATTGGGTTGAGCAACACTCCCACCAGCATCACTAGCAAAGACCTTTAGCGGGGAGATCGATTTTTTGGTCTGTGCTCGAAGCTGGGCAACGTCTCTTTTCCCTCTTGCAGTTGCGCTTGTCTTATTAGCTTCTTTTTTTGCATCTACCTGCTTATCCAAACAACGCTTGTAGTCATCTGGCTTACGCAATTCATATTGCGAAGGTTGGGTAAGCATATCAATGGCCCACTCCTTCTGTTCCAGAGTATATACCTGCTTTGGTGTAGGGGTCGGGCGTAGGGCTGCGAGCTTCCTTTTCACTTTAGCTCTGTCCTCCGCCTCAATTTCTTCAGCAGTCTTCTCGATAGGAGGAGGCGGCACCGCCTTAGCTTTCTTGGCCCGTTTCTTCGGAGAGACATTGCTAGTGGACATAGCAGCGGACTTGCCATAACTCTGGGACTTACGAGTGGGCTGAGGCGGCGGAGGTGGCGGAGGCGGCTGACATTGAGGTGGAGATCGATGTGGACTGGGGGTATGGTGGTAGTCGTCCCTGTCGTCGTCGGGAGGTGGTGAATTGCGAGGACTCGGAGGAGAGGGTGGCCGCCTTGGCGCCGAGCCTGGAAACACGATGTGTTTCTTATCCCAGAGAATTATACCACCCAATACTTCTCCCAGTTTTTCCTCCTCTTCAGGTCCAGCGACGTCAAGATTGAGGGACTCATACCCCGTTTCAATTGCATCCACCCCGACCTTAGCATAGCCAGCTCGAATCTCACGGCCATGCCAGGTTTGTCCAGGTCCAGATGGCAACACATAGCCAACCACCACCTTCATCGATATGTTCTTCATGGGAACATGCAGCTCACAGTCTATCTTCTTGGTGATATCATCCACGGGGTAGTGTTCCATCGGTACCTCCGTGGAAGCCACGTTGCTTCTCCGCTGAGATCGGTCGCCTGATGTATGTTCTAGGTGTTGCTGATGCTGAGTTGCCCCTTGCGACTTTAATTCCTCCAGTGCCTTCTGCTGCAGTAAATACAACTCTCTCAGCTCAACCTGTTGCCTTTCTATGCTCTCTATCCGTGAGGCCTCCTCCTGCGCCTTCCGCTTCTTCGCTCTCTCTCGGCTTCTATAAGTCTGGCTCTCTTTGGCGAACCCAGACCTCCACGGAATAGCAGAACCCAGACCCGTGTTCGTCCTGTGTGTTCTTTGTTCCCGAGGGCCTTTGTCAGCTCGTCGTTCTCTCTGTCCGGCTTGAACGTCCCCTCTTGAACCTCGGCGATTGTCTTGACAAGTGCTCCCAGGGGTTCAGCAATTTGTTTCTTCTCTTCAACTAATTTTCCCGTTCTCTCATCATAGACAGCCCCATGGGCAAGTGCCCAATTTCTTGACCTTCTGAGCCATTGTTCTGTTTCTGGTTCGATGCCTTTTTCTCGTAGGGCGGCCTCTTGCATATCCCACTTAGGCTCGGCCCTTTTGTAGCCACCTGGACCCAACTTATGGTGATATTTCTTTTTCGCGGCATTTAACTGATTTTTCTTACTCCTTAGCTTACCGAGCTCGGACTCCTTGTACTCCACAAATGCGTCCCAGTGATCCCGCAGGAACTCATTGGGGCCAGTAAATTCGGGAGCTTGTCGATCGGCGTTGACATAGGCGTTCCATAACCTCTTCTTGTGGTTATTGAACTGTGCAGCCATCTTTTTGAGAGCCCACTCCCTGACTTTCTCCTTCTGTTTCTCTGCTTCTTCCAGGGACTCGGTGACCGGCAGATTGAAATGTGGAATGAGGGAATCCCAAAGTCTGTCTTTCAAGACCTTGGTGACATAATTGACTGCTGCACCCTCTTCTGGCTCTGGCTGTGCTGGCTCTCCCTTTGCCGCCTTGGGCTTATACCAATACTGAATGCTTATCGGCACCATGTCCCTGACAAGACATCCACATTGATGTGTGAACGCATTTGCGACACTCTTGGGTTCCAACGGTTCGCCTTCATTTGAGAGACGCCCAATCGTGTAATGCTGATTCGATGCCAGCCGTTTGGCCGGGTCTCGCTTCTTTCTAGAAGATTCAGAGGTCTAAAATAAGAAAACACTTGTTAATATATATACCACATAATGCATCGTCATCTACTGATTCATGAATAGAGCTAGTCTTCATATATATATATATATATACCTCGCCGGACCGTGTTATTAAGTCACGTCCAGTCCCTTGTGAGCCGTCCTCGCAATCATCATTTTCCGATTCATGCGGCTGCTCCTCCTCCATTCCGTCACCCAACTCGTTAAAAAATTCTGAGCCGTCTCCTTGTGCACGGGTGGTACCCTCTCCTTGTGCACGGGTGGTACCCTCTCCTATAATATTCAATATCTCTTCTTCACCTTCTCTTCCGGCGCCGAAATCCATAACTGAAATCCATAACATAGATCAACAACATTACTCCATATTTTTATTACTATTATTGCTACAATATTACTAACAATAGTTCTAACATTTCATCTATTCACTTTCTAACTCTATATAGTCTAACATAGATAAAAATCTAACATCAATAAAAACTAACATTTCTATTTCTAATAGCAATTTTTATTTCTAATTAAAATCTAACCTAAATAAAATCTAACATAAATAAAATCTATATAGCATGTTCTATTACTACTCCGTTTGAACTATCTATATATCTACATAAATAGCATTCTATTACTATTCATTTCTAGTAGATTCTATATATCTAACTATTTCTAATTATTTCCTAACTATTAACTATTTCTAACCCTAACAAATAAATTTCTAACTATTTCTAATTATTTCCTAACTATTAACTATTTCTAACCCTAACAAATAAATTTCTAACAATTTCTAACTATTTCTAATTATTTCCTAACTACTAACTATTTCTAACCCAAACAAATAAATTTCTAACTATTTCTAATTATTTCCTAACTATTAACTATTTCTAACCCTAACAAATAAATTTCTAACTATTTCTAACTATTTCTAATTATTTCCTAACTATTAACTATTTCTAACCCTAACAAATAAATTTCTAACTATTTCTAATTATTTCCTAACTATTTCTAACTATTTCTAATTATTTCTAATTAAACAAAAATTTAACAAAAAAAACTTAGAAAATTACTTGCAGGGGTGGCCGGGCGTCGATCGGCGTTGCAGGCCGGGCGTGGCCGGGCGGCGTTACAGGCCGGGGGTGGTCGGGCGGCGGCGCTACTGGCCGGGGGTGGTCGGGCGGCGGCGTTGCAGGCCGGGGGTGGTCGGGCGGCGGCGCTGCAGGGGGTCCGGTGCGGCAGCGGCAGCGGCTCCGGCGGCGGCGCTGCAGGGGTGGCGGCAGCGGCTCCGGCGGCGGCGCTGCAGGGGTGGCGGCAGTGGCTCCGGCGGCGGCGGCGCTCGAGAATTTGGGCGACCGCAACGCTCGGCGATTGGACTCCTCGCGCGCTGGAAACTGCTAAGTGCTGGGGAAGAAGGGGGCGGCGCGGCGCTATATATACCCCCCCTTTAGTCCCGGTTGGTGGCTTCAACCGGGACTAAAGGGGGGTCTTTAGTCCCGGTTGAAGCCACCAACCGGGACTAAAGGGTCTTTAGTCCCGGTTGGTGTTTCCAACCGGGACTAAAGACTTTCCGGCGGTTCGCGCCCGAGTCCCAGACCTTTAGTCCCGGTTGGTTAAACGAACCGGGACTAAAGGTGTAATAAATGGGCGCCAATGCACAGATTTTTTCAGATTTCATTTGAAAATATGAATTTTGAATTTCAAATTGAATAACTTCTGCATATTTTAGAATTTGATAAAACTTTGAATATGAAAAGTGTTTGAAATTGAATAACTAATTCAAAACTATTTTCTATTTTCAAAATCAATTATTCTAACTATTCAAAACAATTAACTATTTTGCCATTTTCTATTAAAACAATATTGATTAAAATTCTTTTTGCATATTTTAGAATTTGATAAAACTTTGAATATGAAAAGTGTTTGAAATTGAATAACTAATTCAAATCTATTTTCTATTTTCAAAATCAATTATTCTAACTATTCAAACAATTAACTATTTTTCCATTTTCTATTAAAACAATATTGATTAAAATTCTTTTTGCATATTATAGAATTTGATAAAACTTTGAATATGAAAAGTGTTTGAAATTGAATAACTAATTCAAATCTATTTTCTGTTTTCAAAATCTATTATTCTAACTATTCAAAACTATTGATTAAAATTCTTTTTGCATATTCTAGAATCTGACAAAACTTGGAATATAAAAACTGTTCGAATTTGAATAACTAACCCAAAATCATACATTTACATGAAAGGTTTAATACATTATTACACATCACCAACATCCCCATCTAGTGTTGGGGTTTCCTTCTGCACCGTAACCATGGAGTATCTTCTTTGTTTAAGAGGAGGGTTGGGTCAGTGTTCACTCTGAAGGGCGGAATTTCATCAAACTTGTTATAATCTTCTGACATATCTGTCTTGTCCTCCACTCCCACGATGATTCTTTTCCCTGAGAGAACAATGTGTCGCTTTGGCTCATTGTGTGATGTATTCGTTTTCTTATCTTTTCTCTTTCTCGGTTTTGTAGACATGTCCTTCACATAGAAAACCTGAGCGACATCGTTGGCTAGGACGAATGGTTCGTCCATGTACGCAAGATTGTTGAGATCTACTGTTGTCATGCCGTAATTTTGGTCTACAACTACCCCGCCTCCTGTCAGCTTGACCCATTTGCACCGAAACAAAGGGACCTTAAAAGACGGTCCATAGTCAAGTTCCCATATCTCCTCTATGTAACCATAATATGTGTCCTTTGTCCCATTGTCATGTAATGCATCAAAGCGGACACCACTGTTTTGATTGGTGCTCTTTTTATCTTGGGCGACCGTGTAAAATGTATTCCCATTTATCTCGTAACCCTGGAAAGTCAATATAGTTGAAGATGGTTTCTTGGCCAACATGGACAGCTCATATCCAATAGTGGCGTCATTTATGAGAAGTGTTTGCAACCAACCACCAAAAGTCGCCATGTGCAACTTTGTAATCCAGGAGTTAGACTGCTCAGGGTTTTCCGAGCGTACAATATTCTTGTGTCGCTCCATATACGGCTCCACCAACGTGGAATTTCGTAAAACTGTGTAGTGTGCTTCACTCAAAGAATGTCCGTCCATACAGTATGCTAATTTCATTCCTAGCGTGCCTTTTCCACTCAGTCTCCCCTCATGCCGCGATTGAGGAAGACCAATCGGGTTCAGGTCAGGAACAAAGTCAACACAGAACTCAATGACCTCCTCTGTTAGATAGCCCTTGGAGATGCTTCCTTCTGGCCTAGCATAGTTATGCACGTATTTCTTTAAGACTCCCATGAACCTCTCAAAGGGGAACATATTGTGCAGAAATACTGGACCGAGAATGGTAATCTCTTCGACTAGCTGAACTAAGAGATGCGTCATAATATTGAAGAAGGACGGTGGGAACACCAACTCGAAGCTGACAAGACATTGGGCCACATCATTCTGTAACCATTGTAGATCTTCTGGATTGATTACCTTCTGCGAAATTGCATTGAGGAATGCACATAGCTTCACAATCGGTACTTGAACATTTTCCGGTAGAATCCCCCTCAGTGCAACCGGAAGCAATTGCGTCATAAGCACGTGGCAGTCATGAGACTTTAGGTTTTGGAATTTTTTCTCTGCCATATTTATTATTCCCTTTATATTTGACGAGAATCCAGATGGGACCTTGATACTGCTCAGGCATTCAAAAAAGATTTCCTTCTCTTCTTTGGTAAGAGCGTAGCTCGCAGGACCCTTAGAATCCTCCGGATGCATACCGTCTCTTCTTTTCATACGATGCTGGTCCTCACGTGCTTCTGGTGTATCTTTTGTCTTCCCATACAAGCCCAAGAATCCTAGTAGGTTCACGCAAACATTCTTCGTCACGTGCATCACGTCGATTGCAGAGCGGACTTCTAGGAATTTTCAATACTCAAGCTCCCAAAATATAGATTTCTTCTTTCACATGGGTGCATGTCCGCTAGCGTCATTCGGAACAGGCAGACTGCCAGGACCCTTTCCAAAGATTACTTCTAAATCTTTGACCATATCAAATATATCATCACCAGTATGGCGTTTAGGCTTGCTCCGGACTTCTGCCTCGCCCTTGAAATGCTTGCCTTTTTTCTTCAATTGATGTTTGGGTGAAAGAAATCGACGATGCCCGAGATACACCACCTTCTTACTTTTATCCAAATATATACTATCGATCTCACCTAAACAGTGCGTGCATGCATTGTATCCCTTGTTTGTCTGTCCTGAAAGGTTACTAAGAGCAGGCCAATCATTGATGGTCACGAACAGCAACGCTCGTAGATCAAATTCCTCTTGTTTGTACTCATCCCACACACGAACACCTTCAGTCTGCCACAGCTGTAAAAGTTCATCAACTAATGGCCTTAGATACACATCAATGTCATTGCCGGGTTGCTTCGGGCCTTGGATAAGCACTGGCATCATAATAAACTTTCGCTTCATGCACAACCAAGGAGGAAGGTTATAGATACATAGAGTCACGGGCCAGGTGCTATGACTGCAGCTCTGCTCCCCAAAAGGATTCATGCCATCTGTACTTAGACCAAACCTCAGGTTCCGTGCGTCTTCCGTAAACTCTGGGAAATCTCTGTCGATTTTTCTCCACTGCGACCCATCAGCGGGGTGTCTCAACATCTCGTCACTCTTACGGTCTTCTTTGTGCCACCTCAACAACTTGGCATGCTCTTTGTTTCTGAATAAACGTTTCAACCGTGGTATTATAGGTACATACCACATCACCTTGGCAGGAACCCTCTTCCTGGGGCGCTCGCCCTCAACATCACTAGGGTCATCTCGCCTGATCTTATACCGAAATGCACTGCACACCGGGCATGCATTCAAATTCTCATACTCACCGCGGTAGAGAATACAGTCATTAATGCATGCATGTATCTTCTGCACCTCCAATCCTAGAGGGCAGACAATCTTCTTTGCTTCATACGTACTGGCGGGCAATTCGTTATCCTTTGGAAGCATCTTCTTCATAATTTTCAGCAACTTTTCAAATCCCTTGTCAGATAAACCACTCTCTGCTTTCCATTGCAGCAATTCCAGCGTGCTTCCTAGCTTTTTCTGGCCGTCTTCGCAATTTGGGTACAAATCCTTTTTGTGATCATCTAACATGCGTTCCAACTTCTCCCTCTCCTTTTCACTTTCACAGTCAATCTGTGCATCAACAATGACCTGACCAAGATCATCAGCGGGCATATCTGATGCCCGTTCTTCACCTTCTTCTTCTTCATTATCTTCCATTGCGGTATCGGTGGTTTCAGGGAACTCAGGATAGTTGTCATCATTCTCTTCTTCATCGTTGTCTTCCATCATAACCTCTCTCTCCCCATGCTTGGTCCAACAATTATAGCCGGACATGAAACCGAACCGGAACAGGTGGATGTGAAGGGTCTTTGTGGAGGGGTAATCCTTCTCATTTCGACAACCACCGCATGGACAACACATAAAACCATTCCGCTTGGTTGCCTCAGCCACCTTGAGAAAAGAATGCACGCCTTTAATGAAATCTCCAGAGCGTCGATCGGCGTACATCCATGCTCGGCTCATCTGCATTATATAAGTACATATCAAACGCAAATCAAATATACAATTTCTATTTCTTTCTCTAATTTTAGTTTGATAAGTAAGAATAAGTTAACAAAACTTTAGTCCCGGCTGGTTGGTACAATCGGGACTAAAGGTGGTTTTTATGTCATCTAACAAAACCGTCGGTGGGATAAGGACGTGTGGGTAACCTTTAGTCCCGGCTGGTGGGTGCAACCGAGACTAAAGCTATTGGCAGGATAAGTATGCATGGGTTGATGCACTGCTCGATGAGATAAAGCATGTAGCGCACGACGCCCCTGTCGGAGGAACAAGACACAAGTAGAAGCGGCGCCGTGCCTATAAAAGGAGCATCGATACGCCATGGCAAGCACAGCTCGAAGGCAGGGAGAGTTTCATCCCCATGGATGGAGGAAAGGGTTGGAAAATCTCCCGTGGAAGAGCTTCTCGAAGATGTCGTTGGTGCTCACGCCCTACGGCATCTTCGGAAGCTCTGCCTCGGAAAAATTTCCCTGCAAGCCCGTGAAAGACTCCATCTCCTCTAACAGTTATGGAGTAAAGGGTTGGGAAATCTCCCGTGGCAGAGCTTCTCGAAGATGTCGTTGGTGCTCACACCCTACGGCATCTTCGGAAGCTCCGCCTCTGAAAAATTTCCCTGCAAGCCCGTGAAAGACTCCATCTCCTCTAACAGTTATGGAGTAAAGGGTTGGGAAATCTCCCGTGGCAGAGCTTCTCGAAGATGTCGTTGGTGCTCACGCCCTACGGCATCTTCGGAAGCTCTGCCTCGGAAAAATTTCCCTGCAAGCCCGTGAAAGACTCCATCTCCTCTAACAGTGTTGCGTAAAGGGTTGGGAAATCTCCCGTGGTGGAGCTTCTCGAAGATGTCGTTGGTGCTCACGCCCTACGACATCTTCGGAAGCTCCGCCCTACGGCATCTATCTCTATTTCTATCGCTATTTCTATTTTTCTATCTCTATCTCTATTTCTATTTCTATGTTAGCTATGTCTACTTCTATTTTTATTTTTAATTCTAACATTTCTATTTCTAATAGCATTTATATTTCTAATAAAATCTAACCTAAATAAAATCTAACATAAATAAAATCTATATAGCATTTCTATTTTTACCTCTATCTTCACCTATTTGTACACATAATCAAATGAACATCTAAATAATTGCTCCCATAAAAAAATCACAAATCTCTTTACTTCTAGAGCATTAAATGAGCTAAATTACCAATGAAAGACAAAAGCACAAAATTCCTCACCTTTTAGTCCACTTAGATTGAAGTGGGGACATCAATTTGTGACAAAAAATGATGGTCAAAGAGGATGAACTCGAGCTAGGTTTGTTGCATGAAGAACACTTGAGAGTGGAGAGGGGGAGTGGCTGGCTCGGGGAGGAAGAAGGAGCTGATTTATATAGGGAAGTCATTAGTCCCGGTTTGTAATACCAACCGGGACTAAAGGATTGGTCTTTAGTCCCGGTTGGTGTTACCAGCCGGGACTAATGAGTCTGGCAACGGTCGGATTCGACCCCAGAGCCTTTAGTCCCGGTTCGTAATACGAACCGGGACTAAAGGTTCAAAACGAACCGGGACTAATGAGTTCTGCGTTCCAGCGGCCGAAAAAGCGATGGGGCCCGGGGCATCAGTCCCGGTTCAAACTGAAATCGGGACTAATGCCCTGAAATATTAGGCCGGTTTTCTACTAGTGTGCTGATTCTGTTTAGTTGCTTCTTTGCTTCTGATTGCATGATGATGTTGAGTTCATAGATGTCTACACGTATGGGATCAATGGCTGAATACGCCCTGCAATTTGTGCGTATGCACGGCGTGACATAATATGGAGATAGTCAGTATTTTATTTTGGCATTGAGAGAAAAGTTTAAAATAAATTGTCAACATCGTTAAATCTAGAAAAATCATGAAATGGAAAAAGAAGGAAAATGGAACATCCATATGGATGATGCACGATTTTTTTTTATCTATGCATGCGTGCATGTATATATATATCGTACATCCAAGTTTTATGGACCTATATTAAATGTGTAAGACATAGGAATTGGCTAAACATCAGAAATTCCATGTTCATTCTACACTTTGCATACAACATTTCATAAATGATGAATAACATAAAAATCGCAATGCATCTATCACATGTCAGAAAATGAAAATGCCGGAGAGAAAAATGAAACACATTTGTTTCCGTGTTATCTGGCTACAATACTGAAAGATATAAGAGTCAGGAAACTTCTGAACCTTAATTGGCCTTATGAAACTATAGTAAATGTGTCAGAAAAAGATAATACCTAAACATCTAAAATTCCATGCATTTACCTCATGTTTATTGAGAAAAACGAAACATTGGTTTATGTGTTATGTGGCAGCAATACTGAAAGAAATAAGAACGGGTACAACTGCTCAACCATAATAATGGAAAAAATAGACAGTGTAACGAAAAGAAAAGAAAGAAATTGTCTCCTCTATTTTTATGTAGGTTAAAATTTCATGTGTTATAACTAAAAATGTGCATGCGTAGGATGCCACTGACCAAAAAAATAACGAAAATATCAATCCTATTATCCTAATACGATAATACAGCTTCACTGTGAATGCAGAGAATATTATTCCATAAAAAGAAAACATGAAGTACACCAAGTCTAACAAATTTATTCCACAAAGAAGGCAACAAAAACCTTGATTGGCATTTGTTCATTTCTTCTAGTATACCGACAAAAAGCGTTTACTTACTCCTACGATCAATGGACAAGTGAAAACATTAAAATTGTAGGTCCTTAATTTCTTTAAGATTAGGAAATAAAAATATTATATCTTTAGAAAACGAATGTATTATTATGTTTGTATCATTTTAAATATTAGAATGCCATGTACTAAATATTAAAAACACCTAGACCGTGCAGGTGCACGGGTTATCGACTAGTCTTTCCAATTGGTATTGTTAGGGATGTGGAAGTTTTATGCGGTAAGACTAAATACCCTACTAATTTTCTAGTACTTGGTAAAGCTGCTAGTAAAACTTGTCATATTCTTTTTGGTAGACCCTTTTTGAGTACTTGTGGCGTTATTATAGATTGTAAGAAGGAGAAAATTTTGACTAAGTTTGATGGAGAATCTTATGAGTTTAATTTTTCTAAGTTTACTAAAGTTCCTTTTGAAAATGAATTGCCTAATGAAGATTTTAGAGTTGAACAGCTTGCCTCTATTGCTCTTGCTCCTAATAATGCTTTGTAGCAATTTATGGAGGACCATGAAAGTGAGATCTTTAATATCCCATAAGTATAGGGGATCGCGTGTAGCCTTTTCGATAAGTGAGAGTGTCGAACCCAACGAGGAGCTAAAGTTAGGATAAATGTTCTCTCAAGTTCTATCAACCGCTGATACAACTCTACGCACACTAAACGTTTGCATCATCTAGGAAATAAAACTAGAGCAACAATACGGGTATGAGAGATAGCTTTGCAAGATAATAAATACAAGAACTACCCCCTTCCTTTTGCACATACTACTAACCCTAAGATGTTTAATCCATGCACGCATAAATATAATGGATACCAAAGGACAGTACCATATCAACATACAACTCTAATAAACCAAAGACATTCAATAAATCAATCTAAGAACAAATAAACTATGCAAACATGACATAGATCATAGGATAAATATTATAGCATCAAACACCATGTTTACATAGGAAGGTACAGAGGTGTGTGGGAGGATGAACCACTGCATAATAGGAGGAGTTGGTGATGGATATAGCGGTGAAGATGGCGGAGATGAGCAGCGAGGGGCGTGGGCGGCGGCGCGGGGGACTCCCCCGCCGCCGGCATCATGGGGGAGCGCCGCCCCTTAGCCCCTTCCTTCATGGCTTCATGGGAGACCTCCCCATGGAGATGAGATCCATGGGGGAGGCGAAAACGTGGCTCTGGTGGCTGCAAATTCGTGGGTGGAGGTGTCTCATACGAGTTAGGTTTCCTCCCCTTATATAGCTTCTCGGATTTCCGTCTCCCCATCTTGGGCCGCACTAGATCGGGCCTAACTTGGCCGTCCGGACTCGGAATCAGGCAAATTTTATGTCCAGAATGTTTTTCGTGAAATTCCCTACAACTTTGTAGTTGAAGAGTTTTCTGTTTGACACCGTCTTCGACCCGTAACGTGATCATCTTCAAAAAGAGTTCTGACACAGATTTCAGGAAAGTCCCAATTTGACTCCAATAAGGTTTCCACTTGTATTCTTGGTAATTCATACACATCAAAGTGTAAAACAAGAACATTGTGCACTTTTGCAACTATTAGTAGGTTAGTCCAAATAAATTATTAAAGTGCCACAAAGTGTAGATAAAACATATAGCAATTGGTGTAAAACAAGCATGGAGCATTAAAAATTATAGATATGTTTGCAACGTATCAACATCCCCAAGCTTAACTCCTGCTCATCCTCGAGTAGGTAAGTGATAAACAAAAGAATAATTTTTGAGGTGACATGCATCATCACAATCTTGATCATCTATGTAAGCATTGAGTGCTGGGATTAAAGAACTTAGAACATGGGCATAAGAGACATAATCTTGACAATAAAAACTTAGCAACCATGTTGTAACATGAAAAGAAACACAAACGAAAGATCATGAACAATGAAACAATGAAAGTCAAGCGTGTGTTCAAATCATACGGAAAACCATAGCAAATGGTTTTCAGCTTGTCCTTTATAGGATAGCAAAACATAAATGCATAGGACACCTTCAAGTTTAAGAGGGCGACTAGATACAAATAATTTAAGAACAAGTGAAACCATAATCATGAATCAATCAATGAAAAACTTTAGGACTATGCACATTAAACTCAGAATGGCAACTATGCTCTCTTAGACGGTGTATAAAGGTAGAAGGTGGTGACTCAACATAAAAATAAAAGAAAGGCCCTTCGCAGAGGGAAGCAGTGATTAAACATGTGCTAGAGCTTTTCATTTGTAAAACAGAGAGCTAAAAATTGGGTTTTGAGAGGTGTTTGTCTTTGTCAACGACTGTCAATGGGGTTCTTACTATCTTCCATACAAAAATAAGCAAGTTTTTGAAAGAGAGAGATTGGCACTTTGGTGCTCTTTTATAAAGCTTGGCACTCCTCCCCACCTTTTTTTCCTTTCACAAACCATGGCTAACCGATTTCATCGGGTGCCCACCAACATTCACATACCATGGAGGAGTGCCTTTTTTCCTTTCTTTTTTCTTTTTGGAATAGAACAATATGGAAGATAGCAAATCCGACCACTACGCCCCCATGAGCTGAAAATAGTGTCACAAAATGAGAAGTATTTTGAAGTTTTTTTTTTGAAAGGTAGCACATGAAAATTTACTTGGAATGGCTTGCAAATACCATGCATAGGAATTTATAGTGTACACATTGGAATAACTTGGTTTTTGGGAGTTGGATGCATGAGTAGAGCTCATACTCAGTACAAAATGAGGGCTAGCAAAAGACTGGGAGCGACCAACTAAGAGAGCAATAACGGCCATAATCATGCATAGCGACAAAACATCATTAAAAGAAGCATAAAATGGCATCACAAGTCAAAAACCAAATGATCATAAAGGCTTATGGCGACTTTGTAAGATTCAAACATGTTGTAAGCATGCGCCAAGTCAACCCAAATAAAGCATCAAGGAGAAAACCAAATAAATGCTTCCATATAATAAAAACAACACATGATTTTTTCAAAGGATCATTAAGCAATCTCAGTCATTTGAGACAAGTCATGCTACAGCAAAAACAACTAAGCATACTATCAAAACGACATCAAGCATGGCATGAAAAAGTCTAAGCCGCAGTCTAAACAAGCTCCTTTTTGTACCACTTTTTTGCATGAAACTTTTTCTCTTTTCCAACACCATTTAAACCTTTTTGAGACAACTCTTTTGATGAAAACCAACATAGACCAGTGGTCTAAATACACCTTGATGCAAAGATAAAACAAGATCTGAAGAAAAATCAAGGTGAAAAACGAAAACCAAACGCAGTTCTAGAAAAAGAGAACACTCGTTGAACGATAAGAGTGAAAAATAGAGTGTTCTTGGCAATGAAAAACAAGGTACATCTCCTCTAAAAGAAATTTATTGGGGTCCAACCATTTATTACAGCAAACAAAACAAAAGAAAACTGAAAGCAAAAGTAAAGACGCTCCAAGAAAAACGCATAGAATATGAAGCAATAAAAATATAGTGTGTTGAAAGGTGACCTGATTTTTGCCGACGAAGAAGGAGTGCCTCGGGGGCATCCCCAAGCTTTGACTCTTGTACCTCTTGGATATTTCTTGGGGTGACATTGGCATCCCTAAGCTTGAGCTTTTGTCCATTCTTCATCTCATCTCATCATTCTCCAATCCCTACGCTTGAAAACTTCCTTCATACAAAACTTCACACAATTCTATTAGCAACATTAGTATAAACATAATAGTAAATCAATCCTTTTTGGTTTAGTTTCAAACTCAAAATCACCACATATAAAGTATATACCACTGTAGCAACTTCCTCAAAAGTTTCGTGATCAAAAGAACTCAAAAAGAAAGCGATCGAGAGGCAAACACAAATAGTGGCAGAAATATGTCAAAACAGAACAGCTGACAAAGGTTGAATTTTTCGAGGACCTTCTGTTGCTCAAATCGAAAAGTGTAAAACTAATAAAAGTTTGGATATAACCTGGGGCATATGCTCAAGAAATTTCAGATAAAAAAATATTCTGCGAATTTTCACGAATTTTTACGGTGCAGCCCAGAGATCTGTTTCAGGACAGCAACTTCCCAAAATCTTACCTCCCTCAAATTAGAGGTTCTTCTTGGCACAAAAACGAAATAAAAATGATAAGGAGAGGTCATTACAGTAGTAATAACTTCCAAGACTCAAATAAAAGAAAAATTACTGAAAGAAAACATGGGTTATCTCCCAAGAGTGCTTTTTTTTAACGCCTTTGAGCTAGGCACAAAATAGAGAACCAAACAAAGAAGGAAAACAAAAGGAACTATTTTTGTTGTTTTCAAATTATAAGTGAAAGTAAAGAAGCAATAAGAACAAAATAAAGAGCCTAATAAAACTAAAAAAGATAAAACCAAGACATATAAAAGCAACTATAATACAAGTTAACACAATACATATCATGTGGATGGGTAATATAGAGTATGAAGGAGACAACCTCATGTTAGTTGATGAATAGGGGGATGACTCGGGCATCCCCAAGCTTAGATAATTGTATCTTCTTGAATATGTTCTTTGGATGCACCTAAACATCCCCAAGCTTGAGCTCTTGTGTCTTCTTGTTCATCTCATATCACCATATTGATTAGAACTTATAAGCTACATCCACATAAAACTTCACAAAACTCATTAGTAGGGTTAGTACTCATTAAATAAAATCCACTAATGTTCAAGCATTGACAAGTTTCATAATCTATACTCAACATTAGCCACTGTATATACTAAGGTATTCATGATTTCCGTTGTCCGTCGAAAAACTAATGAAACTAATAACACCAAGTACAATATTCAATAAACTATGAAATCTATCAAAACTAAACAGTCTGTAAAGATGACACTCAACAAGATAGTTAGGTAGCTCAAATCGTAAAACTCAAAACTAATGAAAGACAGATCATAATCTCAGGTTTATGCACAAAAAATTTCAGATCAAAACACTATTCTGAGATTTTTCACAATTTTTTACAGTGAAGCATAGGAATCTGTCTAAACTGAATAGTCGGTGAAGATCGAATTTTTTGAGACAGCTACGTAACTCAAATCAGAAAAGTTAGTTTAATGAAAGAAAGATAATAAGCATTACTTTGCACTCAATAAATTTCAGGTCAATATCACGTTCTGGCGATTTTAAACATTTTATACGGTGAAGCACAGAAAATCTATTTTTGGACAGCAAAGCAAAACTATCAACTTCCAAGTAACTAGGAACTACAATTATCACTTTACTTTTATGGTACAGAGGAATATGTACAATATATACAATATGTATAAGTTTTTAACTAAAAAGCTTCCATGGAAAGATTTGTTTTGGTTTCATAGGCCTGAACACAAGTGTTCAAGGTCGACCCCCACTTAACCATTACTCGTCTTTCCAATCACTTTCCTTTTTGAAAACGTTTTTAGGTAACAAGTACAACTAATTTTTTTGTAATTCGCATTCCCTATCCATACTAAGATAGAGAACAACTTAAAACTGGAAGTGAAAACTACTTCGAGATAAAGCAAACAAGTGCATACAAGAATATTCACCCACACGCTATTGCTCCCCGGCAACGGCGCCAGAAAAGGTCTTGATATCCCACAAGTATAGGGGATCGTGTGTAGCCTTTTTGATAAGTAAGAGTGTCAAACCCAACGAGGAGCTAAAGGTAGGATAAATATTCTCTCAAGTTCTATCAACCGCTGATACAACTCTACGCACACTAAACATTTGCATCATCTAGGAAATAAAACTAGAGCAACAATACGAGTATGAGAGATAGCTTTGCAAGATAATAAATACAAGAAAGTAATTGTTAGTGCTGCAGCAATAAAATATACTAAGTAACCATAAACTAACAGTACCATGAGTGTGGAAAAGTGGTGGTAATAGTGGTGGCTTTGTCTAAGTTCAATTAGTGAATAAATCAGGTTCATTGTCTTCGATGCAGTTTTCTATGTGGGAGAGGCTAAATATACAAGCACTTCACTACTTGAAAATATAAGTACTATATGATTAGATTGTTAGCAAGCATCCGCAAATACTAACAATGAATTAAGGTTTCCTCAACCATAGCCTTAAGTTAATAGTTCTCTTACTCCCATACGTGCAACGTTCCGGTTCGCGTCCTCAGGTTTCTGTCATTTCGGCAGAACTACCCCTTCCTTTTGCACATACTACTAACCCTAAGATGTTTAATCCATGCACGCATAAATATAATGGACACCAAAGGATAGTACCATATCAACATAAAACTCTAATGAACCAAAGACATTGAACAAATCAATCTAAGAACAAATAAACTATGCAAACATGACATAGATCATAGGATAAATATTATAGCATCAAACACCATATTTACATAGGAAGGTACAGAGGTGTGTGGAAGGATGAACCACTGCATAATAGGAGGAGTTGGTGATAGAGATAGTGGTGAAGATGGCGGAGATGAGCAGCGAGGGGCGCGGGCGGCGGCGGCGGCGCGGGGGACTCCCCCACCGCTGGCATCATGGGGGAGCGCCGCCCCTTAGCCCCCTTCCTTCATGGCTTCATGGGAGCCCTCCCCCATGGAGATGGGATCCATGGGGGAGGCGAAAACGTGGCTCTGGTGGCTGCAAATTCGTAGGTGGAGGTGTCTCACACGAGTTAGGTTTCCTCCCCTTATATAGCTTCTCGGATTTCTGTCTCCCCATCTTGGGCCGCACTAGATCAGGCCTAACTCGGCCGTCCGGACTCGGAATCAGGCGAATTTTATGTCCAGAATGTTTGGCATGAAATTCCCTACAACTTTGTAGTTGAAGAGTTTTCCGTTTGACGCCGTATTCGACCCGTAACGTGATCATCTTCGAAAAGAGTTCTGGCACAGATTTCAGGAAAGTCCCAATTTGACTCCAACAAGGTTTCCACTTGTATTCTTGATAATTCCTACACATCAAAGTGTAAAACAAGAACATTGTGTACTTTTGCAACTATTAGTAGGTTAGTCCAAATAAATCATAAAAGTGCCACAAAGTATAGATAAAACATATAGCAATTGGTGTAAAACAAGCATGGAGCATAAAAAATTATAGATACGTTTGCAACGTATCAATCTTCAGGGAAGAAAGAAATGAGATTGACGAGATTCTTCTTCGTCAGCCGGAGTTGCTTAAACACAATTTACCTATGGAGGATTTGGGTACCACTTTGCCACCTAAGGAAGATCCTGTTTTTGATTTAAAGCCTTTACCTGATGATCTTAAATATGCTTATATCGATGATAAGAAAATATATCCTGTTATTATTAGTTCTAAACTTTCAGGGAAGGAAGAAGAAAGGTTATTGGAGATATTGAGGAAACACCGAGGAGCTATGGGATATATTCTTGATGATCTAAAAGGGATTTCTCCTACTATATGTCAGCATGCTATTAACATGGAGCCAGATGCAAAGCCAGTTATTGAACATCAACGCCGTTTAATTCCTAAGATGAAGGAAGTGGTAAGAAATGAGGTATTGAAACTCCTTGATGCTGGTATTATTTATCCTATTGCTGATAGTAGATGGGTTAGTCCTGTTCATTGTGTTCCTAAGAAAGGAGGAATTACTGTTGTGCCTAATGAGAATAACGAGCTTATTCCTCAAAGGGTAGTAGTTGGTTATAGAATGTGCATCGATTTTTAGAAAGGTCAACAAAGTTACTAAGAAAGATCATTATCCTTTACCGTTTATAGATCAAATGTTAGAGAGGTTATCTAAGAAAACTCATTTTTGTTTTCTTGATGGTTATTATGGTTTCTCTCAGATTGCTGTTAAAAAGCAAGATCAAGAGAAAACCACTTTTACTTGTCCTTATGGAACTTATGCTTATAGACGTATGCCTTTTGGTTTGTGCAATGCTCCTGCTACTTTTCAAAGATGCATGTCTCCTATTTTTCATGGTTTCTGTGAAGAAATTGTGGAGGTATTCATGGACGATTTCGCCATCTATGGAACTTCTTTTGATAATTGTTTGCACAATCTTGATAAAGTTTTGCAATGATGTGAAGAAACTAATCTTGTTCTTAATTGGGAGAAATGCCACTTTATGGTGAATGAAGGAATTGTTCTTGGACATAAAATCTCTGAAAGAGATATTGAAGTTGACAGAGCAAAGGTTGAAGCAATTGAGAAAATGCCCTGTCCCAGGGATGTTAAAGGTATTCATAGTATTCTTGGTCATGCTGGTTTTTATAGGAGGTTTATTAAAGATTTCTTTAAGATTTCAAAGCCTCTTACTAATCTTCTTCAAAAGGATGTACCATTTGTTTTTGATGATGATTGTAAGGAAGCTTTTGAAACTCTTAAGAAGGCTTTAACTACTGCTCCTATTGTCCAACCACCTGATTGGAATTTACCCTTTGAAATTATGTGTGATGCTAGTGATTTTGCTGTAGGTGTTGTCCTTGGACAACGCGTAGAGAAGAAGTTGAATGTTATTCATTATGCTAGTAAGACTCTTGATGCTGCTCAGAAGAATTATGCTACTACTGAGAAGGAGTTTCTTGCTGTTGTTTTTGCATGTGATAAGTTTAGACCTTATATTGTTGATTCGAAAGTTACTATTCATACTGATCATGCTGCTATTAGACCAAGGTAGACTACTCACACATCACTCCGGAGGCGACCATGGTGGTGGAGAAGGCCTCCGATAGGGATTCCCCTCTCTGGCAGGGTGCCGGGAAGAGCTCCCGGATCCTCCCGATCTCGCATTGACGACGGCGGCGGCTTGCAGTATGTTTTGAGGAAAATTGATCGGGCCTTTAGGTTTTTCCCATCGAGGGGAATATATAGGCGGAAGGGTGGCGTCAGGAGGTGGACCAGCCGGTCTCACCCACTGGTGGCGTGGGCCAGGCCTAGGCCACGCCACCCTAGGGTGTGGCTGGCCTCTGGCCCCCCTCCGTCTCATCTTCGGACTTCGCGACGCTTTGGGAAAAATAGCAGGTTCGGCTTTTGTTTCGTCCAATTCCGAGAATATTTCCTGTGTAGCTTTTCTGAAACACAAAAACAGCAGAAAACAGGGAACTGGCACTGTGGCGTCTCGTTAGTAGGTTAGTTCCAGAAAATGCATTAAAACACCACGAAGTGTAACAAAACATAAAGCAAATGGTGTATAAACAAGCATGGAGCATCAAAAATTATAGATATGTTTGAGACGTATCACCTTCTAGATGGGATATAGATCGTTCTAACAGTGCAGGGAAAGAAAGCTCTAAGTGTGAAGAAGGATGGGGAAATAATTCCAAGAGCTGGGATTCTCCGCCTGACATGTTCATGAGTCGTATTGAGCACAATTCGGAGATGATTCGTAATCTCACCTACAAGATTAATGAGTTGAGGGATCTGATTGAGAAGATTATTAAAGACTCACCACCACCACCGAAGGAGTAATTCGTCATTGGTATTGGCACCCCCTTGGTTTGTTCCAAGCTTGGGGGAGTGCCGCGTTATCACATCATTACCTTTTACCCATTTACTTTTCAAGTAGAGTCATATCATGAATAGAGAAGTTATCTTATAGAATAGTTTGCAGTGTGGAAGTATCCTCCTTTAGTTGGTTATCTATGTATCCCTTGGTGTGAGTTGCGGTTATGAAATATTAATGAGAAGTCTTATCACTTACTTTCCGCACACTTTATTTTAGTTTGCAATGTTTTCTTATATGATTAGTCTTGTTGATTAGTATTGGTAACTTTGGGAGCATGAGTAAATCTAGTTGGTTTTGGCAAACTTAGCATTGGTCAGTAGCAACAATACCTTGAGGCTTGAGTAGAAAAGAGGGAAATACTAGTAGATACATGATTTCAGCTTTCCTTCATGATTGGCTCATAAGCATTAGTATCCTCAAGCTAAAATCGTTTGTACTTTCAAGGAAGTTTGCATGATTGTTTCCTATCACATATATGTTTGTTTGTTTCATGCAACTCTTATGCTTGCTACCCAGCCTTGCTAGCCAAAAACCTGTACTGAGAGGGAATACTTCTCGTGCATCCAATCCCCAAAAACCAAGTTACTTCCAAAGAGTCCACTATAAATTCCTATGCATGGTATTTCAAGCCATTCCAAGTAAATTTTCATGTGCTACCTTTCAAAAACCTTCAACTACTTCTCATTTTGTGCCACTATTTTTAGCTCATGAGGACGTAGTGGTTGGGTTTGTTATCTTCCATACTAAATTGAGTACCTCTCGACTTGCATGCTTCATCTGCTCATCACTAATTTTGCAAGGGAGCTGGTCAGACCATTGTAATCTAAAAAAAGAGAGAAAAAAAGAAAAGAAAAAGGCACTGCTCCATGATATGTGAAAGTTGGTGGGCACTCGATGGAATCGGTTAGCCATGGTTAGAGAAAGGAAAAGTGGGTAGGAGTGCCAAGCTATAAAAGAGCACAATTGTGCCAATTAATCAACATCTCAGAACCGCTCTCACTTGTTTAGTATGGAAGATAGCAAGAACTCCGTTGCTAGTCATTGACAAAGACAACCACCTCTCAAAACAACTTTTACCTTTGTTTTACAAATGAAAAGCTCTAGCATATGTTTAATCCCTGCTTCCCTCTACGAAGGGCCTATCTTTTACTTTTATGTTGAGTCAACCTATTCCCCTCTATCTCAAGCAAGCATTTGAGTTGTTATGTTTTATTCATCCATATGTTGATTTGTTCGATCATGTTTACTGTCTTCCTTTGACAAGTACGATGCTTTTATTTGAAAGAATATATCTTTGAAAGCTTTCTATGATTGTAAAGAGATTGTTATGGTTGAGCGTGTGACTTTTGCTTTGTTAGCTCTGATATAAAAAAGCTCTGATCAAAATATAAGTACATTCTGTTCGTTGTTCTTTGACCAAGAACAAAGGTTTGCCATCACCAATCATGATTTACCTTGTGCATCTTTATTGTGATTCCCTTTGCTTATTGCAAGTCTAGTTATATGAAGGGAAGTTGCCGTCTATTATGACTTGTGCCTTGGTAAGTGTGATGCTTCTTGTCCGTATTTTGTTTATCGACACTTCACTCCATAAACCTGTGGTCATGTTTACCGAGTTCAGTTTTCGCTTGGGGACAAGCGAGGTCTAAGCTTGGGGGGTTGATACGTCCATTTTGCATCACTATTTTATATCATAATTTACTATTATTCATTGATATATTTCATATTTAGAGTTGATACTTATGTTGTTTCCTCTGTTTTTACATGTTTGATGATTATTGGAGAACTTACTGCTGGAGTCAGGATTCTGCTGGAAAAAGGACCGTCAAGACACCATATTTCTGAAGATCAGCAATTCCAGGAAAATACCCAGAAATTCATATTTTACCGGAAGACGAAAGTAGCCAGAAGGAGAGAGCGAGAGGAGCAGCAGGGGCCCCACACCACCAGGTGGCGTGGGCCAGCCCCTGGCCGTGCCACCCAGTGGTGTGGCCACACTGGCCCACTTCTGCAATCGCCCCCTCGTGTATATTATCGTCCCTGAAAATCTAAGACCGGGGGGGGGGGGGATCAGAGATAGACTCCACCGCCTCTGTGGGACGGAAAACACCGAGAGAGAGAAAGCTCTCCAGCAGACAGAAATCTGCCGGGGAAATTCCTTCCCGAAGAGGGGAGATCATCGCCATCGTCATCACCATCGAGCTGGACTTCATCGGGATCATCATCATCATCATCACCATCATCATCACCATCAACAACACCTTCATCATCACCATCACTACGCCATCTCGCTGTAACATCTTGGGTTGAATCTTGTCCAATTCTTAGGGGAAACTTTCCCGGTGTTGATTACTCTTGTAGTTGATGCTATTGAGTGGAACCGTTGAATTAAGGTTTATGTTCAGATTGTTATTTACCATTATTTCACTTCTGGTCATAATCCATATGATGTCTCGTGAGTAGTTCGTTTAGTTCTTGAGGACATGGGAGAAGTCGAGATGTTAGTAGTGAAACTATGTTGAGTAATATTTAATGGTTTGATATTTATATGTTGTGGTGCTATTTCACTAGTGGTGTCATGTGAATGTCGACTACATGATACTTCACCTTTATGGGCCTAGTGGAATGCAGTGTGTATTTGGTTACTAATTGTGGGGTTGCCGGAGCGACAGAAACCTAAACCCCCGTTAGGAAACCGTTGCACCAGGGAGTGTAGGATCTCAGAGTTTAAGGCTGTGGTTAGATTTATCTTAATTACTTTCTTGTAGTTGCGGATGCTTGCAAGGGGTATAATCATAAGTGTGTATTAGTCCAAGTTGGGGTAGTGCACTAGCATAGGTTCACCCCCATAACACTTATCAAACCAATGAAGATTACTTAGCTGCATGAAGCGAAAGCACTCGACAGAAACTCCCGTGTGTCCTCAGGAACGTTTGGTAATCATAAGTTACACAATCGGCTTGTCCTTTGCTCTAGAAAGGATTGGGCCACTTGCAGCAATTATTATTATTGTCTTTTATTTACTCGTACTTTATTTACTTGCATTACCAAATACTCCTGAAAACCCGTTTGCTAGTATTTACAGTGAATCCTTGATCATAACTGCTTGTCAACACCTTCAGCTCCTCGTTGGGTTCGACACTCTTATTTATCGAAAGTACTACGATACACCCCCTATACTTGTGGGTCATCACTAACAAAAGTGACATTCTCTAAATGACACAACTCATTTGATGACATTTTTAGAATGACAATTTGTTTGATGGAATTCTCAAAACGTGGCAATTGTTTGATGACATTATAAGAATTTCCTCTATTTTTATAGAAGGAAGAGGTTTGAGCATTACGAGCAACAAGCATAACACGAATTTCACACCGGATAGTACGAAGACAACCACCATAGACAAACAAACACACCACGAAAGAGCATGCCACCACGTCTCGATCGACACTGGATGCCTCCAAAGAACAACAAGTCCAAAAAGAATCTTCTTACAGACGCACCATCTAAAGAGATAGTTGGAGGAACTTATCGGTCCCGAGAAGGCATCTTCTTGGACTCGCCAGCCATAGTGTGCATAGTGCCCTTGAAGATCGGCCTTGGAAAGTGGAGAGCACCGGAGGAATGTGACATAGGAAGATGTGTCTTCAAGGAGGATGCTCCCAACACAGTGGTGGCGTCGAGGGCATTGCCATCGTGTTGATCCTACAACCAACTCCAAGAGAGTGAGGGAGATGTTGACACACCTCAGCGACGCCTCCAAGGAGGGTAACAACACCCGTGGCGCGTCGCTGCCAACTCAACAACGCTAGGCAGAATTTAGTTTGTATGGGTGCACAACTCCCACACTGCCTGAATTGGGGTAGTACTGTCAATGAAGCTTCGCACGTCGCACCAGCATGTGTTGACGCACTCTGCTACTACCCGCTGAGTTCTGCCTCACCACCACATGCTCCTCTAAGCTTCAGACACGCAAGCCCCCTGCGCTGCCCCTATGACACATACCAGCTCCCCGTTGATACAGTGTTAGGGTGCGCCGCCTGGCGCGCGGCCGGGCGTAGCCGCCACCGCCGGTGCCAGCGGGGGACGGAAGGACTAGATCGGGCCATCAACTTTTCTAGGGTTGGGAGCCTCCGAAGCCGCCCCACGCGAGGCGTCCTAGGAAGGGAAAGTGATCTTGATTTATCGAAAACATCAGAACCGTAATGTGAGTCTCATAAGGCCAAGTACATACACTTCGATCCACTTCGTTTTGCATCTTCCTTGTTATTTTGAATTATACAATAAGAAGGAGGAGTTGCGTAGTGAAATTTCAATGTAAGCTTATATATATGGATAATTACAAACAAGGCATTTTGGTTCTAGGGTGTAGATGCTCCTTTTATTTGAAAATTATTTTCAACATATTTAAAGATATCAAATAAATTCCTAACAAAAATGTTATATGTACATCATAATGTCCTATACGCTCACGAAGTCGTTTTAATAAAAACTGATTTTTTATGTGACCTGTATAAAAAACAAAATTTGTTGATGAAATAAGCCTTTTCGTGAAGCTTTTGTTATCTTTTTTTACATAGGCCACAAAAATATACTGTAAGTTTTTTCACAAAACTTTGTATCAGCACATTAAATGTGGAGATATACATGCATATATTTTTCGAAACTTTTTGACATTCTAAAATTAGTTTTTTCTTAAAAGAAGCATATATGCACGTGGGATTAAAAGTGCATTTTCGTATAATTACACACCTGCCTGCACAGTTATACATTACATACAAACAAAGTAGAGACTGTGCACATTACAATCCTGTGGAAGATTATTCATCTCGTGATACAAATTGTGAATTTTGGAAAGTGTATAGTCCAAGCAATGGCGGCCGATAGAGCCAGACCAACCAGGGCTGTCCGGCCGGCTCCGGCCATCTTTAGCGTCCACCATCTCCTGCACTAGCCTTCTCCACGTCGGCCGCTTTGACCGTCTCCTTCTCGCCGGCAGCATCAGCAGCTTTGTCACTGTACTCAAGCCCCTCATCGTCTTCGTCGTGGGCGACGTCGTACGTGGCGTGCAGGCCGACGAGAACGTAGTAGATGAGCATGATGGCGGTGCAGACGCCGAAGCGGACGAAGGCCTGCGAGCCGAGGGAGCCCATGAGGAAGAGGTTGGTGGCGATGGAGAGGGAGGGCAGCCACGGCACGAGCGGCACGCCCCACACCTTGGGCGCGCGCGCCGCCGGCACCGTCAGCTGGATCCCGAGCGTCCCCAGCACCCACGCCGGCACCAGCACCGCGTACCCCTCCCACCGGTCCGGCGCCGCGCCCCAGGACGCCGCGATCCCCGCCGACGACAAGATGATCACCAGCAGGAACGCCACGAACCGCGCCGCGTGCGTCCGCGTCGTCACGCCCCTCACGTAGTACCTGCGGACCAGGAGCGCGGTGGACAGCATCATGAAGATGAAGAGCGTGCTGACGGAGAGCAGGCTGGAGAGCACGTCCAGGCTGGAGAAGAAGGCGATGCAGGCGCTGCAGACGGCGATGAGTATGTTGGCGTTCACCGGCGTGCCGGTCTTCGGGTGCACCAGCGCGAACACCGGCGGGATGATGTGGCTCCGCGCGATGTGCGTCGTGTACCGCGCCTGCCCCAGCGCCCCCACCAGCATCACCGTCGTCATCCCCTTGAGCGCGCCCAGCGCCACCACGTACTGCGCCCAGTGCATCCCCACGTTGCTGAACGCCACCGAGTAGGCCGCGCTCCGGTCGATCGCCGTGTACGGCTGCATCATGCTCAGCACCAGCGCCATCAGGCAGTAGATCACCGTGATCACCGACATGGACCCCAGGAGCCCCAGCGGGATGTCCCGGGACGGGTTCTTTGTCTCCTCCGCCATGGTCGCGATGTTGTCGAACCCGCCGTACGCGAAGTACACGATCGCCGCCGCCCGGAACACGCCTGGCACGCCGTGCGGCATGAACGGGGTCAGGTTGCTCGGATTCGCGTGGATGAAACCGAACACGATGACGAACAGTATCACCACCACGTGGACCGCGGAGGCGACCCAGTTGATGCGGGAGGTGCCCTTGGCGCTCAGTATGGCCATGGTCGCGGTGACCGCGATCACCACCACCGCGACGGGGTCCAGCTCGTTGTACCCCTCCATGAGCGACGTGTGTATGCGCAGCGCGCTCGACGGCTTGTTGATGAGCGACGCGAGGTACGACGTCCAGGAGCGCGCCACGGCGGCAGTGCCGATGATGCTCTCGAGGATGAGGTTCGCGGCGGCGATGAAGGCCGCGACGTCGCCGAGCTCGACGCGGAGGTACGCGAAGGAGCCCCCCGCCACGGGGATCTCCACTGCGAACTCGGTGTAGCAGAACACCGAGAGCATGGCGGAGAGGCCGGAGACGACGTAGGAGAGCACGATGGCGGGTCCGGCGTGGTCGTGCGCCTCCTGGCCGGTGAGCACGAAGATGCCGGCGCCGATGACGGAGCCGAACCCGAACCACGTCAGGTCCCACCACGTGAGGCAGCGGCGCATCTCGTTCTCGCTCCGGCGCCGCAGCGCGCCGAGCTCGGTGGCATCGGTAGAGCGGCCGGTGAAGCGGTCACGGAGACGCGCGGGCGTCGCGGCCAGAGCGGAGCGGTACGCGCCCCAGCTCGCGAAGGACGGCTCCGGGAAGAAGTCGTCCTTGTGCCACCGCCAGTAGCTCCTGCCCTCGGCCGCTGGCTTGGGCGCGTACTGTTCTTGCGGCGTCTCCACGGACGTCATGGCTCCGAGCTTCACCGCTCACTGCTCGCGACTTGGTGTGGACTGGAAAGCTAAGGAAGGAGGGGAGTGTGGTGAGCTCCAGCTTCAGCTTCAGCCGTGGAGATATATGTGGGTGTCGAGCGTAGTTTGGTCAGTGAGTGAGAGTGAGACCTGATCGTCCTTCTTTTGTAGCTTTGCGCTCCAAGAGTCCCATTCTCCAATTGGATTGCGTTGCATGAGCTATCTGATATTCTGATATTTTCTCTGGAAATCGGCGAGTCGTTGTTGCTTCTGAGAGGACGTACGACGTATTGCATTTGCAATTTTGCATTACAATACTTCCAGCAGGTAGTGAACTGCTTGCGGAAAGAAAGATAGCGGCGGAGTAGCTAGCATGGAGTATACTGGAAGTATATGTCGGTGGCAACTTGGCATTTCTATGAACTCCACTGACGGGGCCTATATTTTCGAATTTTTGACATATGGGACCACCTGCACCAATGAAATGGCAAAAAGGACCATCTCTGAAAATTTTTGTCAAAAAACACCACCTGCGAATGGCGGCACCCTTGCCCAGGCGACATGTGGCACGTGTCGCCTGGGCCGGTGCCGGCAAGGCCTTGCCGCCTGGGCCACTGCCGGCATGTGGCCGACGCCGTCACCCTCAGTGGGCCCTGCCGCCAATGGAGAATCCGGCATGTCCACGTGGCGACATGCCGGCAACGGTGGCGGCGGCACCCTGGCGCCTGCCAGCCGACAGCATCTCCCGCCCTTGCACTGATTTTTAGGTAAGATTCGATGTGTTGAGCTAATTTCTCGCATGCGCTGATAGAAACGATGCTTTAGAATACTGTTTGATACAGAAAAAGACCACTGTTCACTGTGTCGTAGCAGTAACTAGACCACCGACGGCACTAATCGCAGGCTATATAAGCAAGGTATTCGTCATTCATTCGATCAGTCATTTGCACTGCTATCTTTGCTGTGTCATTCAAATTAGTTGCTATGAGTTTGCCTTGCTCCGACCAGGGCCTAAGGCCCAAAAAAATGAAGTACGCAAGTTTACCGGAGGGAATGGAAGCCGCACGATGCTGGTGCGACGACATAGCGAAGGTTAGGGAGTCGACGGATTTTTCGGACAGGATGGGCATGAAATTTTTCATGTGTGCCAATCATGCGCATGATCCTCCGGAGTCTTCATTGCTGTTTTACCGAGCTCCTGTAAGATTTAAGTTTCACGAGATGACATATTTGCGCGTGTTTTATTTAGATGATTAGTAACATTATTTTTGTTGCAGTCGCCGCCGCCGCTCTGCCAATGGTATCATTGGATCGACACGGAGCAGCCGGCTTGGGCGTTGCGTGAGATTGAAGAAAGACAACGTAGGGCTTGGGAACGCTTCCAGGAGGAGGAGCGACAAGAGGAGGAGGCTGCCCAGAGGAAAGCGGCGCAAGAAGCTTACAATGAGGAGAAGCGCCAGAGAATCGCAGAAGGTAAACGCCGTAGGGAGGCGGAGGAAGAGCGACGCAAGCAGATTCGTGAGGCGGAGAGGGAAAGAAAGAAGGAAAGGGCTGCACAGGCAGAAGCAGCAGAAAAGCGTGGTGATACCACAGGAAAATGGCCACGGTGGACTCAGGACTAAAATGCGTTGTTGCTTATTGTACGAGTTTGTATCTTAATTTCTGTTGTATTTTTATTTCCGCATCCAGATGTATCTTACTTTAAAATGTTGTTTTTATTCATCACCTATCATGTTATGTGTTATTGCCTGCAAATTTAATTAAAGCTGGTACAAAGATTCCCGCGCATTTATCCCGCCATTTTTTCCCGCTCTTTTATCACGCCATTTTTTCCCGCTCTTTTATCCCGCCATTTTTTCCCGCTCTTTTTTCCTGCCATTTTTTCCCGCTCTTTTTTCCCGCCATATTTTCCCGCCATTTGCAGGTTTCGCTAGGCTATAAAACCCCCCTCTCACCCATGGGTTTGTTGCATCAGTATAGCCTCCAACCATGTCGGATGTTCTTCCTTTCTTTGATCCCTCTAACCGCGATTTCCACCCAGAGATGACCCACTGTATCCTGAGTCGTACCGGGAAATTTTGTGAGATTAGAGGTATGTCTTTCCAGGAGGTAATTATTGAAGATAGCCACGTAGCTGAGATAGGTGTATGGTTACCGAGGATGCAGCTCCCACAGAGGAGCATACTAGAGGTACGCCAAGAACTAATAAGGCAGCAAGCAAGGTGGAATAGAGTGGTTGAGCTAAAAAATATTGAGGCAGGTCTTGGTTTTCAAAGTTGGATCAATACTGATTCAACTGAAATCACGATGCCGCCAAAAATATACGCATTGCACATGCAGGTAACATTTAATATTTTACGCACTTTACATTCCGTAAGATTTATTTGTAGTACTACTGATATTATCCGATTTTCTATTTGTCATATGCAGCATTATCCTGATGACACAGAGTTTGTCAATAGAAGAATCAAGCACTTTGCCTGGCTGAATAAGATATTTGGTCCAGTGCGGGGTGGGTTATACCGCCCGAATACATATGCTGACGCTCTAGCAGAGGCAGCATATGATGAGTATGATGATGATGACTTCCTGCCTGCGCCTGTGAAATCCAAGGGTAAGAGTGCTGCATCGTCGAAGGCAAAGAGGACGTCAACGTCGAAGGCCAAGAGTACATCAGGTTGCAAGGCCAAGACTACGGTAGCCTCCGATGAGGATAGTTGTGATGACTTCACGTCTCGGTCGGCTGCTAGATTTAAAGCAATGAAAGCCAAATCTAACGCAGCATCATCGGGCAAGCGTTTATTCGATTAGTGAAACATTGTAATGTATCTTAATTTGAAGCCTCGTGACATGTGTATCTTACTTGTAGTTTATGTTGTATTTGTGTTGCAAGCAAATAAATGGCAGGCCATATTATCGCAATAAGTGATTGAAATCAAATTTATTTGTCCCATAGAAACGAACATAGAAATATGTCTATTACATAGCTGGAAATAGTAACATAGATATATATAGGCGTACACAAATTGTGTAAGCCTTGTCGGCGAGGTCTGGGCTGCCTGTGCCGATGTCCTGAAGGCGATAGACGTTCACGGGGGGGATGAGGTTCACGGTGGCCTCGGCCGTACTGCCGCTCGTCCTCTTCTGGTTGTGTGTCAGGTGGTGGCGGAGGAGTATGAAACACGTGCTGAGATCCTGAGGGTGGAGAGATTAAGCTCCCAGATGTGCTAGCTGGATCGTACGAAAAGAAGTCTGGGATAGATGAAAAAAAATTGGTGTTATCCTGTCGCAGCATATGCTGAAATCCATGTGGTGGAGCCATGGTGTATCCAATACCAGCTCCCATGTCGTCCCACGTCGGATCAATAGTTTCCTAAGGGTTATAGACAATATTAGAACCCATGTCACGTTAATGAGGTTGAGAAGGTGTAATTAGTTCAGATATATGCACATACTTGTGTGGTATTGAACCGTTGTGAACTCTCGCCTTGAGGTTAAGAAATTGTTACTGTCTATGGAATTTAGTGTTTTTGTAGACAAGAGTCTTATCGGGGATGGAAAATATGAAAAAAGAGGTTGTTCCATAGTACCTGTATAGCAGCACGTCTTTGAGATCCTAGACGTGAATGTGAACGTTGTAGCAGTGATGAGTCTTGTCGGGATGTGTCATTGGTGTGGTACTCAGTCGCGGCTCACTGGGTCGCGCAAGACTCGATCTAGACGAAGGCGCTTCAGGCATTTCGCGATGATGCGCAATAATATCATCAAGACGGGTGCAGCCTAAACGCCGAAGTCCGCTTGCGGCAGTAGCGAAAATATTCTACTAATTGAGCTGACGTAATTTATATTTCGCATATAATTTATTTTTCTTTCATGCATGCAATCACTAGCGGAATTATATTACTTCACTTTACTGTTCTACCAACGTAACTATAAGTAATATACTACAACAAAATAAATACTTCACACTTTTTAAGAGATTAATTTTAGACCTACCTAAACTTCAAGTATGCGATCGAAAAATTTGCATACAATTCATTTTTCTTTCATGCATGCAATCAATAACAGAATAAAATTACTTCACATTTCCGTTCTACCAACATAACTACATGGGATACAGTTTAACAAAATAAATACTTAACACTTTTTAAGAGATAAATTTTATACCTCAACTTCAAGAACGCGACCGAATATTTCCACTAACCAATAATTAATTATTCGGTCTGCAACTTTTTATGCGACCGAATATTTCCAATAACCACTAATTAACTCACGTTCGTAGCAAATTTCACCTGAAATATATATGCAACCAAATTATTCACAAATCACACATCTACTACAGGACCAAAAAAATATATGACTAGAGGTTTATACCTTTTCTTCAATGACTATTACTCCACTTGGAATTAGGCGGCACACAATTTCCATGTACTAACAGCGACATCGTATTCATACTATAATCCACCTACCACATAAAATCATTGGTTCCGTTAGAATGCATGTACAAATAATCCATGCTTCATTACCAAGTAGGAAAACATGCAACTATAATATCATAATTATCACTCTCCATACTAATAATATGATACATCCCTAAATCTATAACTACCATGCAATAATATAAGTAATCATTTGGCATATGTTACCTTCATACGACTAGCAGCTCTACTTCTTCATCTGTGAATCTTCCTTTCCAATTAGCTCCCAAATACCATCTACTTAGGCTAAACACTAACACAACTCAGCTCATTAGAGAGGAGAGAGCTGGTGATGGAGTACGAGTGACTGCTGATTGAATGAGTGAGAGAGAGAGAGAGCTCAGAGCTAAGTGAATGAGTGAACGAAGCGAGAGAGAGCTGAGTGAATGAGCAGGGCCTGCTGCATGCGCGATGCTGCAGCCTTTAAAAGGAGAGCTGGTCGGCGGACGTCGCATCCTGTCCCGTGATAATTGGAGTCTATTTACTGTACAAAACAGTATATCATAGCTTTGAATAGACAGAAAAAATAGCACAGATTGCATATCACATGTAAACAATCATCACAGCAATCTCTTTAGCTTTCCCGCCTAAAAAACAGCCCAATTAGCGTGGAAATCAGTGCCTGGAGATTCTGCAGGGTGGTCGGCTGTCAGTGCAAGGACGTGCCGGCAACGGGGGTGGCGGCATGCTGCCACGTCACCCTGCCGGCAGTGGCGGAGGCGGCATGGCCCGCTGCCTCTAACGCCCGGCGACGGCATCACGAGCCAGGCCACATGCCGCCGATGTGAACGGCGGCACCCCCCTGCCGGCACTGGCCCAGGCGGCACGTGCCACGTGTCGCCTGGCCAGGGGTGCCGCCACCCACAGGAGGTCCTTTTTGACAATAATTTTCGCAGGTGGTCTTTTCTAGCATTTCACTCGCACAGCTGGTCTGATGCGTCAAAAATTCTATATTTTCTTGGTCTTATGTTTTAACAGGCGATGTATTGCACTGATTGGCTGATGGACCGAACAGTTTCATTGATTGGCTGAACATTCAGTTCAGGTCCAAGTCCATGAACCGAAAGAAATGGAACAGTGGACCAAATTGATGAATCGGCTTGAAACTGTTCAATTTGTAGGAAGATCAGGTAGCCTTGGACTTCAGAGAAACATGGTCAGTTCACTAGTACTCCCTCCGTTTTAAAATATAAGATGTTTTAGCTTTGTGAAGCAAATGTATTTAGATATCTTTTAGTGTGCAGATTCACTCGAATATACACACTAAAACATGTCTAGATACATTTGCTTCACAAAACTAAAACATCTTATATTTTAAAACGGAGGGAGTAGTTTTTAGACTAGACTTATCTTCAGTACACTTGATGAATAGAATGTGATCGGGAAATTCCAAGTTTTATATGTGCAAGAGCAACCATACAGAGGATCATCTTCTCCTCCATTGTCCATTTGCAGCTTCTGTGTGGTGTTGTATGAACATGGTTCTGCAATGGGATATGAGGACAACGCCTGCAACTGTGAGGGATCCCACTGAACTGTACGAAATTCATCTTTTTGGTCCATCGCCCGTTATGCGGACAGCAGGAGTCAGAGAATAGGGCATTGTCTCATTGTGTAGCTAGGTGCTTTTGGCTTTTTTTTAGAACCCCCAACGGACCTCGTGCGCGTCTTTGTATTAAGCTTGCAGAGAACGCTAAAGAATGGCTACAACACCACACTAGCCTTTCGGCTCAAAACACACTCCTACAACACAAACGACAAGCTCGCCTAACCCAACCTCTAGCCAAGAATGGTGAGAAGACGGGCACCGAGCCTCTAGACCGCATCACAACCAACATCACACACAAGCATGACCAGAACTCCGAGCTCGCCCGGACCAACGTACCACTACTCATGCGCCTAGAGAGGCGGCGCAAAGCGAGTGAATGGCAGGGCCTAGCCGAACTTGGAAAGGAGACGTGCAGAGTGCGGACGGTGGTGTACATTGCGCCCCAAAGCCTCACATCTTAACACAGCACAGCCCAGCCTCGCAGAAGACCGGCAAGGCCACCAACTCTGAGAGCCACAAAACCCTCTCGGCCAACGCAGCGCCTTCAAGAAGGGGGCAACACCGAAACACCGCCGCTGGCTGGTCCGACAAAGCGGACCTAGGGTTTCCCCTGGCACAAGGGGGGGGGGGACGGTCTGACCCAAGAACACGCCTCCAAGGAGGAAGTGGCACCCGTAGGTGTCACCGTGGTCCGCATCGGCAATGCCGAGCAGGGTTTTCACCCGGACAGGAGACTGCACCCCGGCTGAACGGAGATGAGTAGAAGCATGCATCCAGAACCGTAGAAGGCAGCTTGTCGACGGGAGGAGTACGTCGACCACCACCGTAGGAGTACCCAGCGCACCAAGGAGGGACCGAGATGGTCCCGCCAAAGCGGGGTAGGCACACCGCGGCTCCGGAGAAGATATCCGGTCACCACCAGACTCCGAAGAAGACGAGACAGAGGGAGGGCCGCGCCCGGGCACCACCGATAGCAGGTTCTAGGCCACCTGCATCGCCACGCTGCGCCAGGGAACAGCTGGAGATGCCACGGCCGTGGCCCCAGATCGGGCCCGTGCTGCCCGAGCGCCCCGCGCATCCAGCGCCGTCCCCGTACGTCCTGCGCGGCCGCCCAGCGCGCCAGCAACGCCTCCACGCCATCGCCACCTTGGAGCCACCTCCGGTTGCCGGCGCGATGGCCCGCCTCCGGGACCACCGCGGGAGAGCTGAGAGGCATAGGTCCCGCTGCCCCCTTCATCGGCGTCGCCCGGCTTAGCCGGCGGCGACCTCGGGGGGCGACGAGAGGCGGGGAGAACGGGGGGGGGGGGGGGGTGCTGCCGGCGGCGGGTGGAATCAGGGTTCGCCCCCACGTCGCCCGGAGGAGGTGACGCAGGAGCGGGGGGGGGACTCTTTGCTGAGTTTTAGTGTGAGCTATGAGCCTGATTGGTAGCCCACTGGAGGTTCAGCCAAGCATCGACATATCATTTTGGGCTTATTAGATGCATGTATTTCCTGTGCATTGTGGCTATCGCGACGTTGGCTGGCGCAAGTTCAAAGCATCTCCGGGCCACCTGCTAAGAGTTGTCGATTCAGACGGTTTTAGCGAGTCACCCTCCTCGTGCGCTCTGCAGTTGCAATCGGCTCGGGCTTATGCAGCCATGGAGATGGTGGAAGCTCAAGTGCTACAATGAAAAAGAGAGCGGGAGAAATTCAGTCACCTCCCACCGAAACCCTCACCCCATTTCTACCTCTCTCTCTCTATCTATCTATCCAGAACCACCATTTCCATCCATTAGGAGGTGTGGCGGAGTCTCTCCGACGTGCTTTCTTTGGCAAGGCTTGTTGCGTGTTCTACACCCTCGGCGTTCTTCGTTTGGTCCTTCCCTGAGCTGCTTCTGTTGCAGTCTGTTGGCGGTGGTGTTTGGCTCCAGTTGACATCGTCAAAGTTTTTCTTGGCGTCGTGCAGTGTTTGTTGACGCGCCCTGAGCTCTAGGGTGAGTTCCAGCCCGACAACCCTGCCCGCCCAACGCGTTATCTTCCTCACCGGCGTGGTCTCCTTGGTGGCCGAGATCTCTGCTCTTGACTCCGGTGATAGTCTCTTTGATAGGATTGTCTTGTGTGTGTGTGCAGTTCTTTCGTGTAAGCTGGGTTCAGCACCTTGTATCACTGTCGCCGTTGTTGGCGTTATTAATTTAACGTCGGGCCTCTGGCCTTTTATCCAAAAACCAGTTCCATCCATCAAGCGCGGATCTTCGGTCGGAGTGCAGTTAAGCAGCGCACTCATCTTTGCTCGGCACTCGCGGCACGATGGATGCGGCAGCGACAACCCTACCTCCTCCCCTCCTCATCCTCTCCTCGACTTGTCATCTTCGTGTTGTGCCTCTATCTAAGGATGCAAGTAACCACAACTCCATGTTTGTATGGTAGATCAGATATGTATGGTTGTAGTGTGCTAGGTTGTGCAAATCAATCATGGATGTTAGCTTGAGCATTATCCTAGCTTGTGTAAAGATGATGAGTTCCTAAACAATCCCATCGTGAATTATAATGAGATACTGACCATCTTTCCTACAATCTGGCCACAGGCAAGTTTTCCATGGGCTCAAGTGAGCCCCTGGGTACACATGAGTCCAACACCGTCATCCTCGATGACCCTAGCAAGCATGTTGATGGCCCAACATCTGCTTCATATAAGAGGAACTGAAGAAGGACTCCCTTGTTGATGATGAGAACATGGCCTTCGCCAACATGACCGACGGCTCCTTCATGGATGTTACACGCTTCTCCGAGGATTCTCTCATGACGGCTCTCGGCTACCTCGTCGACAACAAGGCCTAGGGTGTTTAATGTTTGTTGGCATGCATGAGGTGCACATGACCGTCTGGCTTAGGACACATCTGACCAATCACTACTACAATCTGTAGAGCTAGGGTTCCTTGCAGGACATGGGTGGTGATGCATGCATGATGGTGATGGTGATGAATAGAAGATAGACGTATATATTTTGGTTGTAGCTAGCTATTATAAATTTCTGATGGCATGTATATTTTGATGAGGTGGTATATACTAACCCCTCATCTGATGGTGACCTTGTGGTGTTAGGGAAATAACCACTTTTGTGGTGGTTGTACGTTAACACCATAGTTGTGAGATGAACTTGTGATCATCTTTTGGTAATGATCATAGATGCTTTAGTTAGTTTTTGATCTACATTGAACTTTTGCTTCTTTATGATTTCACTAATGTTAATGATCTTGTGATGATCTGTCTTACATGTTACTAGACCCTCACGCGCGCCTTGCCGCGCCGTTTCTTAATTTTACCATTTCTTTTCAACAGACCTGAAGGTTGTCAAACCTCATTCAATCTCATGGTTGGGCTTCCCCCTATTCGTATACTCTAAAGTATAACAAAAAAAATTCATGGGCGTGGAACCCTAGCCATTTGTTGAAACGCCCCTAAATTTTGTGCAACTAAATTATTTGTCTGTCAATTAAATCATGTATCTTTAGCAGTTGCAGTCTCGTTAGTTCCTCAATTTTGGCCAACTTTCCCTGCTGAGTGTCACCAGCCTGCCAGAAGAACACCATAGAGTCAGAATCAGAGTAAAGAAAGGAAACAAAAAACATCACAAGGAACGGAGCACGTGGGCGGGTAGAGAGAAAATAGATTAGATCGGATAGTGAGAAGGCCAAGAGATTGAGGAGGGGCGCTGATGCACTTAGAAATTTAGGATTTTAGGAGGAAGTACTGTCGTGTTATTACCGCTGAGAGGGGCACGGCAGATCTGTTGGCACCATAAAATCCCAAGGTCTGCATATGCCTTTCCATGCTATAAATTGACCCATCTAATCCATCTCAATTAGTTCTTTTGTCTTTTTTTTTTGCTCAACAGAGGACATAAATGTGTAAGGATACTAATCAGGACAAAAGATAACATGATCCAGTATTTCTAATAGAACTATACTCTGGAGAATATATGACATTGTTGACCTTCTGACTCCATTGAATCTCATTCAGAAAGTAGGCTTTAATGATAGAATTCATAAGTTGGTCGCACCCGAATAATAAGTGATGTCTCTTAATCTGTTCTTTAAAAATCTTGACAGAAGTCGACACACATCGAAGCAATAGAACAAGGCACCACCAGCACTGTGCCCAAACTGAAACCAAAATAACGCACATTGAAGTATGGCTAGAAGGGATCATGACCTGATTGATTATACCTTAGAATGGTCCAGAATCATATCTGTTACAACAATCATATATTCAACTTGCGAGAAGCACCTGGTTCTAAGCATGAGGAAAACTCCAGGCAAGAAGCATTCGGCTCCAAGCATCAGACTTAATCCAAGTAAAAAAACAAGTGAAAGACTTCCCTTCTCAACTCTGTTAAGATGTGTTGATTGTGAACTCGATATATAACATAAAACCTTTGCTTGCAAATGTTGGGGTCATCTTTTGTCCTCACCGTTACAGTTCAGATTGGCTCCCATCAGCAGTGGCAGTCGATCCGGAGACAGGGAGCATAGATCCAAGCGATCAAAGGAGACAAAGTGGATCCCTGTAAACTGAACACAAACCTTAGGGTAGGAAAAAGGGCAGATCAAGCAACAACAGCTCCGGCAGTGACGAACACCGCGACGACGACAAGGAGCGGCGCCACCCTCTACGGGATCCCAACCACCCAACGCCTCTGCCAAATCAGCTCAATTATTAGTAAAAGAAACCGCCCAAGTGGCCGCCTTCCTCACATCCCACTTCAGGTAATCTACCATCTAGCTGTGAGTAATTCCTTGAAAATGAATGTTGGCAACACAAGAGATTATTGATGCAAATGTCACAAGACGCTCTAGTGCTGGTATCCTACATAAGTCAATCAAACTTAGAGGATGCTAGAAGCTCAAATCAATGACCCCTATTTACAACATAATGAGCAATTCGAAGACTCCATATAGAGAAGCTGCAAATGTCACAAGCCATTAATCCACTCCCTGCAGCCAACATCCTCACAATGGAAATCTCTAGCACTGATATCACCTACACAGATAAATTTAATTTAGAGGATGCTAATAGCTCAAATCAACAAACCATGTTTATAAGATAACATAGAATTAGAAACTCATGTAGTCATGTAGAGTGAAGCCAAACGAATATTGAAGCCGCTGCTACGCTAATGGAGAGGTTTTGGGCGTGACTTCTGCTAGACGCATCTTGATGGTTCACAGGTGACCTGAAGAGAGAGGACATCAAAGAGAAGCGGATCTTCAGCGAACAAAGGGGCTTCTCCCCCAGCCATCAAGCGAACGGATCACATAGCTGAAGGGAATCTTCCTGAAGCAGCGAGGCTTCTCGAAGTCACCCATAGTTTCAAGACCTAACCCAAAATACAACATAATTCCAATAAAAGTAAGTATCAATCAACTCGCTTACTCCCACACCGCCCAACGCCTAGCGGAACTCCAAAACGACGAACTACAGGCACGACCTGAACACTTCATCCGCCGCCGAAGAAGAAGAGCATGCAACAACGCCCGCCGCCAGCACCCCACAGCAACGACGCCCTCGGCATAGCGATGTCAGCCAGAGCGCCACATCCCCAATGGGGATCTCCTCCCACGAAAACCCAGCGCCGCCCCCAAACAAGCACAGCAAGAGAAAAGAAAAAAAATCTGAATCGACCGTATCTGCCCCAGCAGTAAACAACTACTACTATAAACTAAACCGACCTACACGCACGCGACACCAAAACATGCCACGCGGCCCAGCCTGCCAGCACAATGCGTTTTTCTCACTGCAAGGGGGCCCCACGCGTGAGAAACACCAGAATCAACCACAGCGCAGCATTTGATTCATTACTACAGATTGGAGAAGATTCTTCTATATATCTGGTTAGAAGGCCGAATGCATCATTTTGATGCAGAGACTGGGGCTCTCCATTTCGAAAAAAAATGAAATAGGTGCCAAGATCAAGCTTGATAAAGGGGATTTTCTGTCCTAAGAAAGTATATTTTTGGAACTATGTATTCGACGTGGTTCTCAACTGATCAGCTGATGCGCATGGTCCAAAATATAATTTTGATGTGGCGTGCACCGTTGCTTGATGGCTCCAGCAATATATTTTTCCTTCCAATAATAATCTTCATGACAGGGGTGCAAATGGGGTAGCTGAACCCTATTCATCCATCCTAGTTCGATAAAGAGTATATATAAATTGAGAAAATAATAATGTCGTTAGCAATGTGACTTGGATAGTCTATGAAAGTTCTGGAGCCTAGCTATTTCCCAAACGCTGGATCTACCAGTGAGATCGAGTGAGCGCACTGAAGATAATACACGATAGTACCGTTGTGCAACTGACGCGACTATAGCACAAGATTGGAAGTCGTAAACAAGTCGTAACGAAGACTCGGCCAATCTCGATCGATCGATCACTAGCACAGTAGCACGTCAGAATGGATATGATTGGTCGTCAGGCGAGCAAAATCGCTAGCTAGAGATTCCGATTCTGTCCGAGGGGTGATGAACGTGCCGGCCGGCACAGGCAGCCGTGAGATTATTCTTGGCTCCTTGTCGCTTGGAAGCACATGCGATGACGGGAGGGTTCAGACAAAACGGCCGGGCGACCCGGCGAGCAAGGGTCCAAGACGCGCCCATCCCAAGCCGTCGTCGTCGTCGAGCTAGGGTCATGCCTGCCGCGGCGCGTGCGTCTCCTTGCGCTTGGATCTGCTCGCGCATGATCGGGCTAACTGAGCGCGTCACATCTTGATCGAGAGATCTCATTCGTATGAACAGAATATCCCTTGGCAAAGACGATCGTGTACTGCGGGAACTTTTGGTTCGGCACACAGCTTATGCGTCCATGAAAAGCAAAACGAGGGCAGGAGGGTCGATGCTTAACGGAACGATCTGGCTTGAGCTTTCATCGGACGGATACCTTTTGAAAATGCACGACGACTTGCGCGCGGGGTGGGCACTGGTCGGAGTACTCTACCTTTTGAAAATACCTCGATCGGCCGGTACATGCAGGATCCTGACCCATTATCCTCGTAGAAACAAGCTGTTCCAGGACCGTGACATGAAGCGGGTGTGGGTAGAATGGAAGCCGTATGCCTCTTTTGCTTCCCAATACTACACTTCTCTCTCTCCTGGTGCAGTGTACCGTTGGTGTTTTGTTTTGGGCCACAGAGACTTCTTCGTGCTGCCAAAAGGGCCCGTCAATATATTTTTCTTCATCTCACTAAACTTTAACTTCGTGGAATATTGCTACAGTTTTCCGACCGTCTGTCACAATTGATCTGAGTTTTAAACTAGACTGTTCCTATAGAACTAAAACCGTAGGCTAGGTGATTTTGTATCCCAGTAGGCAGGTTCAAACACGAGCTCTCATAGCATGTGCCTCTTATCAAGTTGGTTCTTATGAAAGGTGAAATATTTGTCAGTAACCATGCTCTAGTGATGTTTTTTTTATCAATTTTGTCGCGCCATACCACTCCAGCCTATTGACATCCCAAGTGAGTAGGCCCTAGCCCCAAACTATGTCATTGTCTCGTCTCCGAGTAGGCCTTTGGAGTTTGGTGACCATCATCGACGTTGTCGTTCCAATTGTTCTTTTCTTTTTAGATATGCGAAGTGCAAGATAACATAGACATACATATGCAGCGCACCACTGCCACATGCAGACACTCACACATTGCCAATTGGAAATCAGAGTCGCGAGGTTTTAAGATGGGCGAAGTTACCATCTTTTTTTTTATAGAGAAGTTACCATCTTTCTTATAGACGAAAACGCTATATCGTACAAAAATAATAATCTGCTTTGCTGAGATGCGTCAAAAGATCATAATCACTTATTTTTTTGATAAAGAAAAAAAATTATGCTGGTGTAACTCTTGTGCACTAGTTGGTTATTGTAATGGGTTCTACAATTAGTACGGTCTTAGATCAAGAAGGAAATGTGGGATTAGGGATTGATGTCAAGGAAAAAATAGCACGCTATTTCTCGCTATATAGCGCGCTATAGCGTATTTTAAGTGTCCATGCAAAAAATTTATAACTTTGCTCGCTATGATGCTATTTGCAAAATAACATGCTATATCGCGCTAAAATATCAGAGTGTCAACGCTATTTTCCGTTATACTAGTGTGGAGTAAACAATCATATAATAATGGTGTTCAGTAAGTGAACATATGATGCAAATCTTAATTATTAAATGTAACTAATCGTGCTAAAACATATATCTATTTCACAATATACTTTATTCTTACTGAATCCTTTATTTTTTTACTAAAATTTCAAAACGCTATTTTAAATATAGCACGCTAGTATCACACTATAGCGTGTATAGCATCTGAAGAAGGGTCACACTAAATGAAATAGCGCGATACCTTAAACCTTGATTGATGTAAAAAAGACGTGGCTTACGAATGGAAATTATGCCAAGGTATATGTTTGTTCTTCTGAAATATATTCCTACCACTATGACCAACCTATTCTCAGAAATATCATTTGGCCGACCGATTCTTCAGAAACACACCAATGCTCGTTAAGGTGCATGTCTTGCCCAAGCCATGCAAAGAGCTGGGCACATACATCCGGGCAACGCATGCATGCGACAACGAGTTGGTCAATATAGATTTGTAGGTGGGATCCCGACAAAATTTCACTTCTAATTTATTAGGAGATTTTTAATTTAAAATTTGGTCCAAAATTTAAACTGGAAACCTCCAAATGAATTACAACCGTCATTCACTACAACAGGCACCCCCCTACAGCAACGCATGGATCTGTATCTAAATGTCAATATGAGCGTTGCTAGCACATTTACCAACGGATTTAGTATGCGTTGCGTTTTTGGGCGTTGCAAGTATGTAATGCAACGCTTACATATTCGTTGGTAAACAATGGATAAAGCGTTGCAAAGTGGCAACACATGCCAAGGAACGATTGCATTCGTTGCTAAAATCATATACGGGTTGTGCAGTTCCATTTGAAAATAAATATATATATATTTTGGATTGGTCAGGTCTGTTGATCGCTTTTGAAGAATATTATTTTCTGGGTAGCTTGGTCGCTTGAAGAATATTATTTTGTGAGCAAGAGAATATATACTTTATAAGATACGCATGGTAGCATATACAAATCGCAAAATATGAATATGGCATGAAGAAAAATTCAAAAAAAATATGGCATGAAGAAAGAATTCATTATTGATAATGTGAATCACAGATCTGATACATAAAATTCTCACACCAAATACATATATAACTCTCGATCTTGCTTCAGCTATAAAATTCTAACTATCCTATATTTATCCTTCTAATGTTATGCCTTCTAATATAGAGAGCTGGTATTCAAATAGACGCCCTTGCTGATCTTTTGAGCCTGCAAAAATAAATTTCCGATATCAGAATCGATGTGTGGCAGAGAACGATAGGAAGGTTATAGTGAATTTTACTATGTCCTTATCTACTTGACGAGGGGATGTGTTGACAATGCAAAGCACCGGCCAACATGTTCCTTTACAAGATAAATTGATTATACTTTACTCTACATACATGTAAATTAAAGTATATTAAAAAAGCATAAACTGCATCTCGGTTGATGATACCTTTCAATTTACATTTACATGCTGCTTGGAATTTCTTCTAACACTTCAGAGTAGCACGCCAACGCTAAGTCTGTGTGCATAATAATGTGTAAGCCCATCGCACCTATACATGTCAACTTGTTGCCACAAAGATCGAAATCGGAGGAAAATACGGAAAGATAAGCAACCATGATAAAGATATGATCTATCCTTTTAATAGCAGATCAGATTTATTTAATTAACTAGATCGACACAATGACTGTAACACGAAGCACAAGCAATTGGCTTGCATTTACCTCTGGGTAAAGAGTATACTTTTCAGTGACCTCAAATTCAGTCAAGATATAAACAGAGTTCCACTCTCTTTGTGTACGTGCAAAACTTCCCGGTATTTAGAATGAAACACAACTATGATGTCCATCCAGTTAAGCTCACCTGCATATATAACTAAGTTAGCTTAATCAGTAGTCTGCTCCCATGTACAAGTCAAACACAGGAATTTATATAGGCAATGGATTTCTGTTCACCTGCATAGTTTGATCCCCGGAGTTACACAGAGATAAGGGTGTACAATCATTAGAAGTTCACATACAAATTTGCCTAATCTGCCGAAGTAAAGCCCAATTACTTCTTCTGAAACTTCAGGAAATAAACATATCCAGTTGCTGAAAGCTGCAGGGCGAAGTAGGTCATTAACCCAAATATCAACATATTCCAAGTTGCAAATAACACTAGTCATGTTTTCTTCTTGATCACTACATTAATTACTTAGAACAGTGCGCCGCATACCAAACTTTGCATTTGGCACTCTCGTGAAGACTGAGATGAGAATTACTGCCATTAGTACGTACCTATGACAGGCCTGACAGTGAACCACCAATAGCATGGGCAGGGAGTTACGAACATGTGACGATGGCCATGAGATCGTTGGCGTCTACGCCGGAGGCAACGTCAATGACGGTGGATGTTGGATCCGAAGCCCGATCGAATGCCCTCCTCGCCGCCAAGCGCCAGGCCAGTCCCAAATTCCCATCGGCGCCTAAAAGCAGGCGATGCGGCAATGTTGCAGAACAGGTCAAGCGCATAAAAAAGGAGAGATAAATCTGAAAGGGGGAAACAAGAAATCGTACCTGGATAGGCTTTGGTCCGCCGTGACTACTATGATCCACCTCACCCCTTCTCCTTGCACCGGCACCACTGCATCATTGAGTGCATGGTCGCCTCGCTCCTTGTGTGGTCTCCGAGCAGAAACTCCAAAAGTCCTGAGGCGACAGAAAGCCGGAGAAAATAGTAGATGGTTGTTCGACAGATTGAGTTGTGGCGGCGCACGGGCGCAGACCTGCTAGGGTTAAGGTGGAGAATATGGATTGTGAATTATTTTTTTGACCTGAGGGATCGGGAGTTGGGATGGGATATACAGGTGGGGGCGGATTATAGGCAGCCTTAGTTGTGGGGCGTGGCCAAGGTGTACCATAGATACACATATCCGTACTGTTGCAAGCTATATGTTGCTGTACGCCTGGTGGTGTTGTAGTGATTTTGGCTGGATCTCACATAACATCTTACTTGTCAAGGCCGGAGAAGCCTCATAGTGCGACGCAGGGTTCATTTGTGTGATGCCAGACCAACGGGTTAGACCTTGGTGCCCCGACACCATTCGTACTAGACCTTGTGAGGTGGTGCCTTCGACTCAGACGACTACCATGAACTCGGCGTTAGACCAAGAGAACGCGCCGACCACACCGGCTATGCCGACTTGAGCGTGGGTTGGTTATACATTGACACCGATCTCCCTACAAGATACTCTCGCGAGGCCTACCCCTTGCACATTCTGTCGAAGCAACTAGTCGTCTACAAGTCATAGCCAAGAGGACCATATCATGCTACTTTAACGCCATCTATCTTTACCATTCATGGCCTGCGAGGGCAGGGGAGGCCAGAGCAAAGGCGCGTGTAACGATGAGGATATGGGCTATGCCGCCGTCCACACACATCACCACCACCATCATGCATCCAGAACACGGAGCGAAGACAATGAAGATGAGCACACAACTTAACTGGAGATGTCTCGTGGTGTAATCCATGTGAATAACTAACCGAGAGCCTTACAAGGACACGGGAATAAGGATAGTGCAATCGCCAGCCAGTCTGGTCGCGCTAATAGCTCACATAGTGCAAGACAAATGGTAATTGTATTTATGATCGCATAAATTAATAAAATATGTTTCTTTTCTCTTTTGTTTTTCTGTGTGTATTAGTATTATATGGCCGCGTCTTTCTTTCTTTCTTTTTACCGTTTCCTAGTGTGTATGAGAGAACTGCTCTTCCGCCCTAAGTTTGTGGTTTTTTCTCATGTCAAGCATAGATTATCAATAAAATACAATGTGTACAAGAAACAAATGAAATGTATTTTTTCAACAAATTATCCCAACCAGGACCCTAGACCCCGGGATCCAGGTAAAAGAGAGAGTAGATGGTTGAATCAGAAATTCATTATTTTTTAAGGGTGTGGCTACATGGTGCCCGGTTACCGGTTAGTCTTACGAAACAAACACGTGTGCATGCCCGATACGTTTCAAAAATAGGAAGTTCTGGTCCCCACAGCATCCTTTCTTCCCACGCGCTTTCCTGTGACATGGAAAACACCAGCGACTACTGTTTTCACCTTCCGGTTTCACACCGCTTTTCTAGCGTGTGGCTGGTTGTTATTTGCAAAATTATTTTGACAAACAAAAGTGTACCAAAAAAAGTTACATCCTAGTATACAAGAAATAAAAATATTACTGTTTTACACCTTGATATTTCCAACATCCTAGATATAGAAAAATGATAAAAAGTACATCCAACTACAAATTAATTATACCTAGAATTGAGGAAACACACCTTGATCTTTCCAACATCCTAGATGTATAAAAATGACAAAATTACATCCTACTCATTTGGGAAATACGGTCCAATTGCAAATTAATTACACCTAGAATTGAGGAAATACATCTTGAGCTTTCATCATTCTGGATGCAGAAAAAAAAGTTAGAAGTACATGTAGTTGCAAAAATTTGCAAAAATACCATAGGTGGATGTAGAAAACAGAAATATATTACATCTAAATTATTATCACATAAAAAAATGGGGTGAATCTACTAATTTAAGATCCCGGGTGTAGAACAAGAAGAAAAATTACATCCACCACTACCATCATTTGGGATGTAAAAAATATCAAAAATGCATATAGCTTCAAAAAATTACAACTGGAACCTACTAATTTAAGATCCCGGATGTAGAAAAAGAAGAAAAATTACATCCACCCTACCATCATCCACGATGTAAAAAAAAGATCGAAAATGCATCCAGCTTCAAAAAAATTACAACTAGAACTAGAGAGTTTTACTTCCTTTGATATTTCCAGATGTAGAACTGAGGGGGCCAGGGAGGAGCGGGAGTTGAGGTGAAGAGGAGTGGTGGCAGGACCAGCGGAGCGCATGGGAGAGAGGGCCCAACAGCTCGGGGTGGGGACGAGGCCCTTCCCGGTGGCACGCCATGTGAGGAGGGGATTAGACAGCGGCACTAGGCAAGACACGAGGAGGTCGGCAAGAACCACCGCACTCCGGCGGAGGTGGCGGCCGTTGGCGGCGCGCGTGCGAAGGTGGCGGCCAGCTGCGGCGCGCGTGTGGATGTGGCGACCGGCGGCGGCCGAGCGATCCATGGCGGCAGTGTGCGTGTGTGAGATGGAAGAAGGGGAAAATCTCATGCAGGAGATAAGGCTCGCTTGTGGTGGGCCCCAACCCCCACTGTCCAACCGACTGCCCCACGCCACGGAGATTGGATCGGACGGAGGAAAAGGGTGGGCACCGGCTAAGACATGATGGTGCCCAGGAACATAATAGATTTTGCGTTTTTTTAAATAGGTCTCCCGGCCTCTGCTGGAAATTCGTTATCGGCTGGTGGCGAAGAGGCTATGTTCAAATAGAGTGTTCAAAAATTTCAAATGTATATTAGGGCTAGATTTGTCCCTACACGGAACTTTGCTAGCACCTAAACTCACTAGTCCGGAGCTTTTGGAAGACTAGTGAAAGCGACACGCACAAGCCATGCATGTTCAGTCTCTATTGACTCCATAACCCAATCAAAGCGTCTCAGCGGCATGCATGGGCTCAGGCGTTCAACAAACGACATTGCTAGGTTGACAAACTTGCACATGGCATAATCTAGAGACCCCTAACCAACCCTGACCAACCACACTAGAGGATCTAACTTGGGAGGGGTGTACTTGTCCCCTGTTCGTCATAGATATAGCGAGGTATCGGTTGGGACATAGGTCAGCGGTATCTCATAGCAAGAATCGATAGTGTGGATTCAGCTTCGATATGCATGGGCATTGTTGGATTCCCAAAGACAACCTAATAATAAGCAACAATGCCAATGTTTTATGCAGAGCTGATCCTGAGTTATAGGAGCCCGGGGCAAAACTATAACTTAGGGCCCTAGAAACATCAAATAGTAATTATAAATGTATGTATGAAATATTACAAATAAACATACAAAAGCAACATTGATACCATATAATGTTTATTTTCTTTTTAAAAATCAACATTTCTAGATGAAAAGTCGTTGGAGACGGTATCACCAATATCTATCTTACCGACTATCAACTTGACTCTGACTAGAACCACACTAGTGATCAACGTCGGCGTAGTGCAATCTCCTCTCGACTAATTTGTGTACGATACAAAATCCCAACGCGCTCTCGCGGATTAACTAGCCAATCACGGTGACCTACATTATCGTATAGGGATCTTTGAGCAAATATATTTGCATCTTTATTTGATGCTCGCTTTTCATGTCTATACTAGAATTTTGCATTTTTAATTGATTTTTTAACTTTAAAACATTAGTAAATGTTTAAAAATATTAAACAGAAATGTCAAATACTATATTTACACAAATCCAAGCGGAGCTAAGGGTTAGGAGAAAATTACAAGCTGTTTACACAAACCCACAAGGGCATTCCTTCTCAAATTTTTTTTGAGCTGGCATGACTTCGCAAATTGATCTCGTGTGATGTGCACATATCCTGTATGCAGAGTGTTAAGTACAGAACGGGGCCCATCCACTTAATCCCCTAAAAGCTAATTAAAAGAATATGGCCCAGTTAACCAATGAAGAAGCCCGGATAACCCAAGGAAATGAACTTTTCCAGCCCAGTACTGATCATACCACTCATTTCGCGTAAGCGCCTGATCAGTGGACTTGGCCTGTTAACCTTCTTGTAATTCGTTCGGTGGCTACCTTTGCTTCGTTCGTTTAGATAACAGTTCGCGTGCTCTTCCTTCGTTCGCGTACACACAGGAACATCCCGTGAGTCAGTTAGTACTAATTCCGTTTTTGTTCTAGTTACTTTTTCGTACTATCCAAGTAGCTTTCCCATTGGACCACCATGTATTCGCATCTGCCATCTTTTTTACGTCATTCGTTTCTGTTGGCTTCAATTTGCTTTCGGTTCGTTCGCCCGTACGCACCATGGTCCAGTGTCCCATACGTTCAAGCACTTTCCTTTTTTTCTTTGGTATATGTTTCTTTTCCTTTGATTTTTTTATTTTCTTTATTTTCTTTGGTAGATGTTTCTTTTCCTTTCGATCCTTTCTATTTTATTTTTTGTGTTTTCTTTTTTATTTTCAATTTATTTGTTTATTTTAGATTATTTCTTTATTTTTGTTCTCTATGAATTTTATTTTTGTTCCCAACCGTATAGCGTTTTGTTTCTTTATTTGGAGACATTTGTTTCTCTTATTTTAGAAAATTAGTTTCACAAATTATTTTGTTCCTTGATGTTTTTTTTTTCACGTGAAGTTCATTTCTGTTCCGGGACGTACAGCGTTTTATTTCTTTATTCAAAGAGATTTGTTCCTCTTATTTTAAAAAAATTAGTTTCACAAATTATTTTGTTCCTTCATGTTTATTTTTGTTCCATCCAAAGTTCATATTTGTTCCCGGATGTAAAGTGTTCTATTTCTTTTTTCAGAGAGATTTGTTCCTCTTATTTTAGAAAATTAGTTCCAGAAATTATTGTGTTCCTTGATGTTTTATTTTTGTTCCCTGTGAAGTGTTCCCTGTGAAGTTCATTTTGTTCCCAGACGTATAACATTTTGTTTATTTATTCGGAAAGATTGTTCCTCCCTTTTAAAAATTAGTTCCACAAATTATTTTTGTTTCTTGATGTTTATTTTTGTTCTCTTTGAAGTTCATTTTTGTTCCCGGACATATAGTGTTTTGTTTCTTTATTCATAGAGACTTTTTCCTCTTATTTTAGAAAATTAGTTTCACAAATTATTTTTGTTCATTAATGTTTATTTGTTGTTCACTTTGAAGTTCATTTTTGTTCCCGGACGTTAGCATTTTGTTTATTTATTCATAGAGATTTGTTCCTCTTATTTTAGAAAATTAGTTTCACAAATTATTTTGTTTCTTGATGTTTACTTTTGTTCCCTCTGAAGTTCATATTTGTTCCCGGACGTAAAGCATTCTGTTTCTTTTTTAGAGAGAGATTTGTTCCTTTTATTCTACAAAATTAGTTTCAGAAATTATTTTGTTCCTTGATGTTTATTTTTGTTCCCTGCGAAGTTCATTTTGTTCCCAGACGTATAACATTTTGTTTCTTTATTCAGAAAAATTTGTTCCTCTTATTTTTAAAATTAGTCCCACAAAATTAGTTCCCTATACTTGTGATTTTGTTCTATTTACTCGTGATTTTTTTCCTAAATGCTTAATTTTTGTTCCCTACTAGCTAATTTTTGTGTTTTCTCTGTAGTCGTGATTTTTTATTTAAATTTTTGTACTTTTTGTTCCCGTATTTTTCTTCCTAGATTTTTTAAATTTTTGTTCCTATATTTTCATAACTTTTGTTCATGAATTCTTGTAATTTTTGTTCCCGGATTTATGTAATTTTGTTCCTGAATTTTTGTAATTTTTGTTCTCAGATTTTTTAGTTCTCGGATTTTTGTAATTTTTATTCCCAGATTTTTTTTAACTTTTGTTCCTGGATTTTTGAAAAAAAAATTCCTAGATTTTTTTGTCCCAAATTTTTGTAATTTTGTTTCCCAGATTTTTGTAATTTTTGTTCCTTGAACGCAGTTTTTGTTCCCTTAGTAGATGAGATTTGTTCCTCAGACGCAATATTCTTGTTCTCCGGATAGATGAGATTTGTTCTTTGGATAAAGTTTTGTTTGTTCCTTCGGTTGACGAGATTTGTTCCTCGAGCGCCATTTTTGTTCTCTTAGTAGACGAGATTTGTTCCTCTTACGCAATATTTTTGTTTCTCGGGTAGACGAGATTTGTTCCTTGGATAAAGTTTTGTTTGTTCCTTCTATCAACGAGATTTGTTCTTCGGGCGCCATTTTTGTTCCCTTAGTAGATGAGATTTGTTCCTCAGACGCAATATTCTTGTTCCCCGGGTAGACGAGATTTGTTCCTTGGGCGCATTTTTTGTTCCCTTAGTAGATGAGATTTGTTCCTCAGACGCAATATTCTTGTTCCCCGGGTAGACGAGATTTGTTCCTTGGATAAAGTTTTGTTTGTTCCTTCTATCGACAAGATTTGTTCCTTGGGTGCAATTTTTGTTCCTTTAGTAGATGAGATTTGTTCCTACGCAATATTCTTGTTCCTCGGGTAGACGAGATTTATTCCTTGGATAAAGTTTTATTTGTTCCTTTTGTCGGTGAGATTTGTTCCTCGGGCGCAATTTTTGTTCCCAAAATCTAGATTTTTGTTCCATGGTCTTCGGGAGGTAACCACTCGTATCCACGGTCACTATACTTTTTTCCTTCATATATCCAAAAAAAAATTCACAAACTAAATTGTTGTTCAAACTAGTCTGATTCGTAGTCATAATTGTTTATCACCTAAAATACTCTTGTGTTCCTTTTTCAAACTCGTGATTATTCCGCCATTTTAAAATTATTGTTCCATTACTATCTACTACTAGCTAGCTTAAAAACGCTCAGTCAGTAGCATCCACGGCCATGCATGTATGGGTCCAGCAGGACATGTTCCTTTTTCTGAATGACCTGATCGTGGCGTCGTGCATGGTCAAAGTTGCAAAAATATGCTCTTAAATCTGAACTCACAATGTCACATGCATGCGCACTATTCATTGCTTGCTACTGACCACAATAAAGAGCTAACAGCCAAGGACCAAGGACGTGCGTGCAGCTCAATGTAGAACCCGCAGCGCGGAGGCTGCGGTCGGGTGCACAGTGAAGCCACTGGAAGCATGCAGATAACCAGGCATGCAACGAACGAATCATTTCGGAAACCTCCGCTTTTTTAGTCCCACATCGGAACCTGACGAAGGCATCGACCGGTTTATATATCGCAATCTGCCAGCTCTCGTAAACAGAACCCGAACGAAAACTTAAACACGCAACAAAGCGGCCCCACGCGAGCGGGGAACGTGTACAAGCGATCAGATCTAAATGGGCCGGAAAACAAAAAGGCCCAACATTAACATTCTTGTGCGAAATGAAAGTTCCCTGGCGCTAGGGAGAAGGACACTTCGGCACCCTGGCGTGGGAGTGGCTGTGTCGTGGGGATGACTTAGGGGGCGCACCACGAGCCGGGCTATATGCCGGCTGGCGTCCCAGGAATCCCCGAGGCTTCGGCGTTAGGAGACCGGCTCCGTTCGAGGAGGGCCGGCTGCGCCAGCAGCCGGCTGACGACTCCGCCGAGGAGGGTTGGAGCCGGGCGACAACGTCTCCAACGGCCGTCTCGCCAAAAGCGGAACGGCCCCGACAAGAGCGACAGAGGCGCAGACAGGGGTGACGAGCGCCACGACCACAACCCACCAATAAGAGGGCGAGGATCCTTCCCCACGGCAGGATCCGAGGCAAAGGAGAAGGATCCGAGGCAAAGGAGAGGGGAATATGCTCTCCAGATGCCGGCCAGGGGAAAAGGCACTTTATAAAGTGCCTTTGCCAGAGCGTGGCCCCCGTCTATATAAGGGGGCCTGGACCCTTAGCATAGGGGATGGGATCTTCTTCTTCCTCCTCTAGCCGAACAGCTCAAGGAGCACTGTAATCGTTACAATCCAATCAATACGAAGCAGGCAGGAAGTAGGGGTTTACCTCCAACCGGGAGGGTCCTGAACCTGGGTAAATCGTGGTGTCTCTGTAGGCACAATCCCGAGCCGGACCCATCGTCACCAACGTCGAGCCCCTCCGATAAGCCTCCCTATGGCTACTGTCTCCAAATTCCTACGACAGTTGGCGCCCACCGTGGGGCAAAGCGCGGTGGCGAGCGGAGTCAAGTTCCGGCCGGGACCCTCCGGCGAGAAGGTCGCCTCCGGCCTCGTCTGGAGGTTCAGCACCTTCGACTTCGTCGACGACAACTTGGCCCACTTCGAGAACGGCTTCGGCAACGGCGGCTCCTTCCTCGACGTCGGCGGCCACCGCTTCTACGTCGCCAAGCCCTTCCCGGAGGAGATCATCGACGTCTTCGACTCTTCCTGCGACGGAGGCTCGAGCTGCGGCGAAAGCAGCAATCTTGGCGCTCTGGTCGAGGTGATGGCCCTGGGAGAGGATGAGGGCGGCGACTCACCGCGCTCCGAGCGCCCGTCGCTCGAGCGCCCACCTCCACAGGAGCAAGATGCTTCACTCCCAGAGCGGGACGCCCCGGATGTCTCCGTGGTGGACCTGCGCGCTCCCCTCGACCGCGTCATCGATCCCGCTCGGGTCGCCGAGGCCTTGGAGCGGACGCGCCTCGTTCTCCTTGGCAAGCAGGCTGAGGACGAGACCAACCGGCGTCGCGCGAGCACCACGCTCGGCGAGTTCTACGACGTGCACAGAGACGCGCCGGCCGAGCTCGCCCGCGACCTGCGCCGCAGCTTCGCCACCACTCTTCCTGGCCAGATCCAGCGGTCGCCATCGGCAGGCCGAGGCCGCGGAGGGCGCGGACAGGGCGGCCGCGCTCCGAGCGGCAGCGCCCAAGGCTGCCACGCCCAGCAAGGTGGTAGAGCGAGCGGACCACGCTTGACCGCGGGGTCAGCGCCAGGGTTGGAGTCCCAGGCTCACCCAACGGCGCTGCACATCCACCTGTGGCTAGACCACGTTCAGGCGTCCTCCAGGGGATCTGCTAGCTCAAAGCGAGCGGCTTTAGACCAAGGAGGCCCGGGGGCTGCAGGCAGCGGTCATGGGCGCAAAGAGGGCAAGTATACCCTTGATGCTGCGCTTGACCAGCCGTGTAAGTTTCACACCTCCCCGGGCAGGGAAGCGACCCACTCCACGCGTCAGTGCCGTTTCATGAGAGAGCTGGAGCAGCGCGCTCGGCAGATCCCTGGAGCGCCGCAAGCGCAACCGGCTGGAGGTCAGGAGGACCAACGGCGCGAACCGGCTGGGGGCGAGCCGGACCAAGATGACGACTTCCCGACGGATGTGGAGCAGTATCATATCTTCACAACCCCCGACAAAGACAAAAGGAACGACCTTTGGCATGAGGCAGAGGTGAACGCCGTGATGCCTGCAGAACCCCAGTTCATGCATTGGTCTGAGGCGGCCATTACCTGGGGGCGCGAGGACCACCCAAGGCAGATGCCCAGCCCTGGAGAATACGCTCTGGTCGTGGACCCGGTTGTATGCTCCGATACGCACATGTGTCGGTTCTCCCGCGTGCTCATCGACGGCGGCAGTAGTATCAACCTTCTTTACCGGAGCTCTCTGGAGAAGTTGGGCATCCCGCTTGCTCAACTGAAACCTAGCCGGCTCACCTTCCATGGCATCGTGCCTGGGCATTCTTGCACCCCTTTGGGCAAGGTGCAGCTGGAGGTTCTCTTCGGAAAGAAGGAGAACAGCCGCCGCGAGCCAATCTGGTTCGAGGTGGTGGACATCAGCAGTCCCTACCACGCCCTGCTAGGCCGACCGGCCCTGGCCAAGTTCATGGCCGTCCCGCACTACGCCTATCTGAAGATGAAGCTTCTGGGGCCCAGAGGCGTAATCACGGTCTCGGGGAACTTCAAGAAGTCCCTGGCCTGCGCCAAGGAGAGCTCGCAGCTGGCGGAGGCGCTGGTCGTCGCTGAGGAGAAGAGGCAGCTTCTACACCGCGTGGAGCTGACTCAGCAAGATGTGCCAGTTCGCCAGTCGCCGGTGGAGCAGTTCAAGCCGGCCAACGACACCAAGAAGATCCTGCTGGATGAGAGTGACCCCTCCAAGTACGTCATCATCGGCACCGGCTTGTCCGCCAAATAGGAAAGCGAGCTCACCAGCTTCCTCCGTGAGAATCGGGACATCTTTGCATGGTCTCCAAAGGACATGCCTGGTGTGCCGAGGGAGCTGGCTGAGCACGCACTCAACGTCCGGCCGGACGCCAAGCCGGTCAAGCAGCCGCTGCGACGGTTTGCAGAAGAGAAGAGGAAAGCAATTAGCGAAGAGATTGCCCGGCTCCTTGCAGCCGGCTTCATCATGGAAGTGTTTTACCCTGACTGGCTCGCGAACCCAGTCTTGGTTCTGAAGAAGAACAACACTTGGCGAATGTGTATCGACTACACTAGCCTCAACAAGGCTTGTCCCAAGGATCCTTTCGCACTGCCACGGATCGACCAGGTGATCGATTCCACAGCCGGCTGTGACCTGCTGTCCTTCCTGGACGCCTATTCAGGTTACCACCAGATCCCGCTCTTCCAGCCGGATCAGATCAAGACCTCCTTCATCACCCCATACGGAGCCTACTGCTACGTCACCATGCCCTTCGGCCTGAAGAACGCTGGAGCCACTTACCAGCGAACCATGCAGCGATGTCTGCAAGGGCAGATTGGGAGGAACGTGCACGCCTATGTGGACGACGTGGTGGTGAAGACCAAGCAGAGCAACACGCTCCTGGACGATCTCAAGGAGACCTTCACCAACCTGCGGCGCTACCGCATGAAGCTTAACCCCGAGAAGTGCACCTTCGGTGAGCCGGCTGGACAGCTCCTAGGTTATATCGTTTCCCAGCGAGGGATCGAGGCTAACCCCTCGAAGATAAAAGCCATCGAGGCCCTAGAGAAGCCCACCCAGCTCAGAGATGTGCGGAAGTTCGCTGGGTGTCTGGCCTCGCTCAGCCGGTTCGTCAGCCGGCTCGGGGAGAAGGCCATGCCGTTGTACCAGCTGATGAAGAAGACGGACCACGTCGTTTGGTCCCAGCGCGCAGATGACGCCTTCAACGACCTCAAGCGAGCCTTGTCTACTGCGCCAATCTTGGCAGCGCCGGCTCCACGGGAGCCAATGCTGCTCTACATCGCAGCGACCCCACGCGTCATCAGCATGGTAATCGTGGTGGAGCGCACCGAAGAAGGCAAAGAGCTGCCAGTTCAACGCCCGGTGTACTACCTGAGTGAGGTGCTCACTCTCTCCAAGCAGAACTACCCGCACTATCAGAAGGTTGCGTACGGCGTGTACATGGCGGCCAAGAAGCTGAAGCACTACTTCGAAGAGCACCCAATCACGGTGGTAAGCACCACCCCGCTCTCGGAGATCATTGGGTGCAAGGACGCGTCGGGAAGAGTGGCCAAGTGGGCGATTGAGCTCGCGGCTCATACCATTCAGTACAAGCCCAGGACGACGATCAAGTCGCAGATCATAGCGGATTTCTTCGCTGACTGGGGAGAGCACCAGTACTTGCCGCCGGCTCCAGACTCCACCCACTGGCGCATGCACTTTGATGGCTCCAAGCTGCTCGGGGGCTTGGGGGCCGGCGTCGTCCTGACCTCTCCCAAGGGAGACAAGTTGCAGTACGTGCTGCAGATGCATTTTCGAGCGTCAAACAACGTCGCCGAATACGAAGCCCTGGTGCATGGGCTCAAGATGGCCAAGCAGATCGGAATCAGGAGGATTCTTTGCTTCGGAGACTCCGACCTGGTAACGCACCAGGTCTCAGGGGATTGGGACGCTAAGGACGCCAACATGGCCTCCTATCGCTTCTACGTGCAGCAGCTCAGTGGATTCTTCGAGGGCTGCGAGTTCCACCATGTCCCCAGAGCAAACAATGAAGAAGCGGACCGGTTGTCCAAGATCGGCTCCACCAAGCAGGATATCCCGGCTGGGGTGTCCCTGGAGATCATCCACAAGCCGTCAATCAAGCCTTCGCCGGAGTCCATATCCATCTACGTGCCTGGAGATCCGGCCCCGGCTCTGGCACCGCCACCAGACCTGGGGGCTGCCGCCTCGGGGCTGAAGGATCTAGCCGGCCAGCCCAGCACGACCGGCTCGACGAAGGACGAGGGGACTGCCGGCTCCACGCCCACTCCTCCAGCCGGACAATCAGATGAAGCCGGCACGACGGCGGACCCGGGGGCTGCCGATCCTCTGGTAGCCAGTGTCTTCCACATACGGGAGATACCTTCTTGGGCGGAGCCATTCTCCAACTACCTCATCACCGGAGATCTGCCGCAAGACGAAGTGGAAGCTAGACGAATTCAACGTCGAGCGGGGGCATACACCATCATCAACAGCGAGCTGTACAAGCGCAGTGTGTCAGGCATCTTCCAGAAGTGCATCGAGCAGGAAGAAGGGATGGAGCTGCTAAGGGAGATACACCAAGGGGAGTGCGGACACCACGCCTCTTCCAGAGCTTTGGTGGCCAAGGCCTTCCGCCATGGCTTCTACTGGCCGATGGCCAAGCAGAATGCAGAGCAGCTGGTGAAGCAATGCAACGGCTGTCAGCGCTTCTCCAAGCACAGAAACACTCCAGCGGCAGCCCTCAAGACCATCCCGCTCGCCTGGCCGTTCGCTGTCTGGGGCCTGGACATGGTAGGGCCATTCAAGACCGCACCTGGGGGCTTGACGCATCTGCTGGTTGCTGTGGACAAGTTCACCAAGTGGATCGAAGCCAAACCAATCAAGAAGCTCGACGGCTCGTCCACGATCAAGTTCTTCAACGAGATCATCATGAGATATGGAATACCCCACAGCATCATCACCGACAACGGGACAAACTTTGCGAAGGGAGTCTTTGCTGATTACTGTGGTCAGAAAGGCATCCGGCTGGACTTAGCATCAGTGGCGCACCCACAGTCAAATGGACAGGTGGAAAAGGCAAATGGGCTGATCCTAGCCGGCATCAAACCAAGACTGGTCGAGCCTCTCGAGCGCTCAGCCGGCTGTTGGGTCGAGGAGCTACCCTCAGTGCTCTGGAGCCTGCGCACCACCCCAAACCGTTCTGTGGGCTTCATACCCTTCTTCCTAGTCTATGGAGCAGAGGCGGTGTTACCCACGGACATCGAGTTCGATGCTCCCAGAGTTGTCCAGTACACGGAGCAACAAGCAAAAGAAGCTCGCGAAGATGGTGTCGACCTCCTCGAGGAGGCTCGAGAGCAGGCTCTGGCTAGATCAGCACTCTACCAGCAGCAGCTGCGACGATACCACAGCCGGAAAATTCGCCCGCTCGCGTTTCGCGAAGGTGATCTCGTACTCCGGCTGGTCCAAAGCACTAAAGGCATGCATAAGCTGTCTCCTCCCTGGGAGGGACCGTTCATTGTCAGCCGGGTGTTGGGCAATGGGGCATATTACCTCATCGACGCACAAGAGCCCAGAAAGAACAAGGCAGACAACTCTGACAAGGAGACCGAGCGTCCCTGGAATGTCAGTCTCTTAAGACCTTTCTTCTGCTAAGGCAAAAGCTTGTACCCCGAAAAATGTGTCAATGAATAAAGGAAAACGGAGCGGCTAGCTACGGCCGGCTCCGGGGAAAAACACTCCGTGCATGTTTTACTTCCTGCGTTATTCACTTGACCGGCCGCCGGCTCCAGGCACCGAGCCACAGGCGGCTGCCCCGAAAACGATCGATTTCTCGCCAGCCGGATGAGTACTGCGTATGACGAAGGTCTCGAGCCCAACCTCCACCTTCCGGCTCCGCGTAGCCGGACGGATAGGAGCCGGCAGGCCACATACGAAGGAAAGCCGCGGAGCAGAACCACAAGCGATAGAAAACCCGCTCAACCAAGCGTTAAGGGTAGTATCTGTCAACTAATCGTAGGCTAGCACGAGTCGGGAGCCCGATAGACTGAAGTACTACTTCTCACTCCGCGGCACGCTCCCACCCTAGGCCGGCATTCGGCTGCCGGCCCAAGGGAGACCAACCGGCACCAGGCTGCCGGTTGGGGGTAGAAGGGCCGAAGGGTGGGAAGATTAAGGAAAAGGTTGAGGGAACCGGGCAAGTGCAAAGCCAGCGGGTAGCTGACAGATACGATCTTTGACGTTTGGGTTGAGAAGCCACGCCCAAGAGGTTCGAAGCTAGAGCTGCCTCGCTTGGCGGTTGGCATCGTTCGCGAGAAGTTAGTTTCGGGCTAGTTGATAGTCCAGCTACCCCAAAACTCGGGGGCTAGGGGGAAAGGGAATTGGCCCTCAGAAGCAGGCCAGCTCCAGTACCTCGCCGGCTGTTCGAGCAGCCGGCGCTGCGACACGATCGACAAGCAAGCAACGAAATCGAAAACTTAAGACTCGCAAAGCAACAGCTAGAGCTGGAGGCTAGGAGGTCTGCTCCAATCATGGCTCGAAACATGCGAAGACTTGGGAAAGGAAAACACGCCGGCTCCGACCCTTGCCCGAGCCGGTACCAGATGCGCCTCCTGTTCCGTTCGCACTGGAGCCGGAGCTAGCCCATCTTTCCTGGAGCCGGCTAGCAGAAGTGCCGGTCCATTCGCGCTGGAGCCGGAGCTAGCCCGCACTCCCCAGAGCCGGCTGGCAGGAGCATCGTTCCTTCCGCATCAAAGCCAGAGGAGCCCTGCCCGAAGCGTTTGCACAGGCCAGTGACTATCGTAGTCTCTGCCTACTGATTTGCACAACAAGCGATTTCGCTAAAGGAAGAACCGTCGCAGCGCAGCGATGTCAAGCAGAAGGCATTTTGCGCGATGGCAAGAGTACACAGCGAACAAGGATTTGCAGGAAATTAAAGAAGTTCTTAAGCCATACGGTGGGCGGTTACATACTAAGGGCCACGCTAAGGGCCGAAGAAGCAAAGGGATTTCCCCTTCCTACCCCTAGACTCCTGTTGACGACGCCGTCGCCAAGTAGGAGGCTTCGGGACCGCTCGCCGATCATGGCCAGGGGGAGTAGGCGCGGGCGCAGCCAGATCCGTCGATGACCCGGACGCAAAGGATGTGCGACCCGGCGCGGTGAGTCAGAAGGAGAGACCACCCCCGCTCTAGGCCGTAGTCGCTGAAGAATCGCCCCCACCCTCCGGTGAGGTAGCTCTTCCCCTCCTCGTCATGGAGGACTTCGACGTCGTACAGCGGTTGCCCGCCGCTGTCGTCCTCGATCATGAAGCTCGTCGGGGGATTCCTCCCCATGGTGCCGATGAAGCTAGCAGGGAGCGGTAGACGCTCATCGCTCCCAGCCAGCAAGGGCACCAGGGCAGTGGCAAACCCATGCACTGGCACATAGGAAAGCCGCTGCTTGGTGGGTGGCCGCGGCGGCGCCTTCTGCGTCTTCCCGGCGGCCGCGATGGAGGAACCGCCGACGTCCAGACCGGCGAGCCCGGGAGGGGCGGCTCCAAACGCCATCGCGGCGCCGACAAGAGCCGCCGCCGCTTGCAGGGGCGTCCCGGAGAGGCCGGCGACGGAGGTCGCGGCCGTGGAAATCGCGGCGCCGCTGGCAGCCGCAGTCCCGCCAGGAGCTGCGATGCTGGAGGAGTGGCCGATCCTGAGGGGCCCGGAGGCAGCCGCGGCGGCCGTGGCCGAAAGCGCGGCCAGGGTCTTCTTGTTGCGGCTGCCCTTCGGGCGACCGCGTTTCTGAGGCAATGGCGGTTTCCCCGCCAGGCCACCGAGCGGGCGACCTTGCTCGCCTGGCCCGTCGCCGGCCCCGGCTCCGTCGTTCGCCCTGGGTGCCGACATTGAGAGCGGAACGGGAGGTGTGGAGGCGACGGTTCCGGCCAAGTGAGGGAAACGAGATGCCCGAGAGTGAAGAAAACCCTCGAAGGTTCCGAGATTTAAAGGATAACCCACGACGTTTCGGTAACCAATTTCCGTATCGTGCGCCACTGCGATAGTTGCCACAGCGGATCGTGGGAGGAGTTGATGAGACACGTCGTTTCAGCACGATAACTTGGGAAGTTGTGGTGATGATGATTCCGAAGTCAAAATGATGAGACTGGTCACTGGCGCGCTACGCCGGCCGTTGCGTGGAAACAAGACCCAAGGCGGCGCGATCTCCCAGGAGGCAACGCGCCGGCTCGTGGCCTCCAGCCGGGCTGCGTCCTGGAGCCGGTTCGTCCCGAGACGGCCGGGAGGACTCCGCATGGCCTAGCCCTGATGAATGGATCAACCCAGCGAGGACAAGCAAGACTTCGGCGAAAAGAAGAACCCGCCGAAGCCCCATGCTAGCCCATGAGACTTCGCCAGTTTCGGGGGCTAGTGTCGTGGGGATGACTTAGGGGGCGCACCACGAGCCGGGCTATATGCCGGCTGGCGTCCCAGGAATCCCCGAGGCTTCGGCGTTAGGAGACCGGCTCCGTTCGAGGAGGGCCGGCTGCGCTAGCAGCCGGCTGACGACTCCGCCGAGGAGGGCTGGAGCCGGGTGACAACGTCAACAACGCCTCCAACGGCCGTCTCGCCAAAAGCAGAACGGCCCCGACAAGAGCGACAGAGGCGCAGACAGGGGTGACGAGCGCCATGACCACAACCCACCAATAAGAGGGCGAGGATCCTTCCCCACGGCAGGATCCGAGGCAAAGGAGAGGGGATATGCTCTCCAGATGCCGGCCAGGGGAAAAGGCACTTTATAAAGTGCCTTTGCCAGAGCGTGGCCAGAGGGGATCAGGCCAAGGACGCCGCTGCCAAGGAGCCGGCAGCCGGCCGAAGCGTTACCAAAACCTGTAACCAGGCCCCCGTCTATATAAGGGGGCCTGGACCCTTAGCATAGGGGATGGGATCTTCTTCTTCCTCCTCTAGCCGAACAGCTCAAGGAGCACTGTAATCGTTACAATCCAATCAATACGAAGCAGGCAGGAAGTAGGGGTTTACCTCCAACCGGGAGGGCCCTGAACCTGGGTAAATCGTGGTGTCTCTGTAGGCACAATCCCGAGCCGGACCCATCGTCACCAACGTCGAGCCCCTCCGATAAGCCTCCCCATGGCTACTGTCTCCAAATTCCTACGACAGGCTGACATGCAGGGACCCATGTCTGGCAGCTCCACATGCCATCGGCCTAATGTCACCATCGGATACGTCAAGGGATCTCAATGCACTGCTCCTTCGCCCTCCTCTCTAGACTGAACAAATGAAAAACTCTAATTTGCTCTAATGGCGGCCGGATGACCTCCGCCTGCAGCTACATATGCCTTGGCTAGCCGGGACTTGCCCCCCCCCCCGACCGGGCCTGGTTTGATGAACAAGCTTCTCATGAACACTTTTTGTATGCTCTAGAATTTTCTATCTTCTTATACCAGATAATAAGCTAAGAATATCATTCAATATTCATAATAGACGATACACTTTAGAGACATCTACCAAAATATGTAAGGTATTAAAATGTATGTGAAAACAATAGTACTGTACATGATATTGTAAAAAATTAATCTAGTGAGACATCATTTGGTCCTTCTATCCCCCCCCCCCCACCCCTAAATTTTAGGGATTTCAATTAACAAATTAACAGTTGTGTATTGAAATAAATTTGTAAATTCATGACAAAAAATGCTACTTAGTGGTCTATACTGTATTTTCAATGATATATGCTAGGAAAATATATCAAATTACACGAATATTAAAATTGCTAACATAATTATGAAGTTAGTTGTGTCAACTGAGTAGTAGAAAATATAGTCAGAAAGAATCCAATTTAATAAAATTAAACTAAAAAGTACAAGATTTTAGTATTAATCTTAGTTATTTTAACTCTCCACATTGAACAAAATTTAATTTGTCTAGTTGTGAGCATTAGAATTTGGACTTTCTTGACAGTTTATAGTATTATTCAGTTTAATTAACTGACCAAGGGAGAAGGTACTAAGATCTCGATGCAACTAACATATATGAGATTGACATATCCTCCTAGCACAAATATGATCTGTTGTGGATGTTATCTATATGAAATAATGCTCAATTAACTAACATTTTTCATACATCTTCTCATACTTCAAGCATATGTATCAAATTTGATCTCATATTAGATATGGACCCTCCACTATAGAAAAATTGATTCCATCAAAGTATATAGCACCTCTCTAGCCTCCTGGCAGCCCGAAAGGATGAGGAGCTGATCACGAGAAATGATATCCAAATTGGGACCATGCGGCCGTGGGGGACTTTGGCGACGCACTTAGGGCTTTGTTGCATATGCCGTTTGGACCTGGGAGCGAACCCTACATTGTGTCTGCTTCACCAGAATCATTATGCCATAAAAAGGAGGAGAAATGGAGCATGACTTTGGTGCTGACCTTCGACGGAAGGTGAAAGGGGAAAGAGCAGAAGATGGATCCGAGGAAGCCCCTTCATTGTTTCCCTCAACCATCGGTGCCGACAACGGTGGGAGGCAATCTTGCAACGTGAGTACCATTTTATCCACCGTCCCTTTTTATTCTCAACTGTTGGCACCTAGTGGCAAGCAGGCCGGATCTAGGCCTATGCGACCTTGTGCGGCGGTCAGGGGCCCATATCAAGAGGGGGCCTATAATTTTGTATACCCTTCTACATATATTCCTATACATCTTAAAAACAAACTGCAAGGTCCGACCCAGCACGTACCCTGCGGGCTGTATCGCTGACTCGACTCCTCGCGGTCCTCGCAGCCGATCGCGATCATAACCTCGTCGATCGTTCCTACCTTCAGCTTTAGGGCCTATGCCGCTAACTTAGGGCCCATATACATTAGAATTAGGACCATGCCGCTAACTTGGCTAAGGACCCCGCCCAACATAGATCCGGCCTGGCAAGGGAAGCCACCTACGGAAAGAGATCAAACTGCTAGGCACGAAGAGGAATGGCGACAAGACGGCCAAAAATACAGAGGGCCACTGGCTTGAGAGGCCTCCAAGGGTCCCAAGTTATAAGGGCAACTCCAACGGGAAGAGCAAATCAGACACTAAATTTGTTCGATTTGGTCTATTTGTGGTTGGCCTGCGTACATAAACGGACTGCTGTCCGTTTGGGCCTATCACTGCACCCAACAGTCGTCCTCATTTTTGAAAGAAATTGAAATGAAAATTGTTCAAAATAATTTGATTTTTTTGCATGTAGCCAACGATATAAACTACTACCATGCAAATTTACAATGTAAAATAACTTATATTTTATGTGCAGAAAAAATGTCAAAGTTGCAAACGTTTAGAATCAAATTTGTGAGCCAGGATACCATGGGCAAGGATCAATACGTGCATGTCCTATCCTTCCTTAGGGCACCTCCAGCGGGCCAATGCATTGCGTCCGTACACGTTCGAACGCGTCTGACCGGACTGGCGCGTCGGTTTCGTACGCTCCAGCAGTGCGACGCAACCGGACCGACGCGTCCGACCCGACGCATCGGTCTATCAAATTTGGGTCACCGATGCGTCGGCGCGGATAGACGCTTTTGTCCGCCCATATCCTCCCACATAGGTATAGGCCCCGCATGGCAGCGACTCAGCGGGCGATAGCTATGCTGGTCAAAGGCTGGGCGCGCCGCCTGGCCGTCTGTGCCGCCCCGTTGCTTCAATCTATGCTGCAGCATTGGCAGCCTGCTGCGCCGCCCGACGCATGGCGAGGTCACTTCAATGCCGGTGCTTGGACCTCCGCGCCGGCATCCAATGCCATCATGCCTTTTTAAACCGGCCGCGCCCGGCCAGTCGAGCACACCGACACTGCCTTCTTCCCCACCCTTCTTCTCCACACAACCGCAGGGACCATGGTCAGAGGATTGGATCGAGGGGAGGGCAGCTAGGGTGCCCACCAGGCCCTGGTCGTGGAGGAAGGCGTCGACGGAGCAGTAGAGGGAGCCGCGGTGGTGGTTCCCAGAGCTCATCGCCGCCACCCACCCATGGACGCCAAGGACGTCGTGGAAGGCATGGCGAGAGCAGCCGTGCTGGCGGCCATAGGCATTAGATCGACGAGCCAGCATCGCCATCTCCTCCGCCTTCTCCTTCTCCACCCTCGACGCCCGAGCCCGAGCTTGCTGACGGGTTCGAGTTTGGCTTCACCCTCAGCTACGGTGCCGACCAGGACTCCATCAGGCTGCCCCGCAAGCTGGCAAGGTGGTGGACGTGAGGATGAACCAGGTCGTGCTGCGGGTGCGCGGCGGCGCCACCGGCATATGGCCCATGGAGCTCCTCTTCAACCGCACCGGCACGTCGTACCTGGCGAGCGGGTGGAGGAGGTTCTGCCAGCGGCACAGCATCGTGGCTGATACATCTCAAACGTATCTATAATTTTTGATGCTCCATGCTTGTTTATGCACCATTTGCTTTGTGTTTTGTTACACTTCGTGGCTTTTTTATTCATTTTCCTTAACTAACCTATTAACGAGATGCCACAGTGCCAGTTCCTGTTTTCTGCTGTTTTTGTGTTTCAGAAAAGTTACACAGGAAATATTCTCGGAATTGGATAAAACAAAAGCTAAAGTTCCTATTTTTTCCGACACGAGACGGAGTCCAAAGCAGAGACGGAGGGGAGCCAGGGGCCAGGCGCACCATAGGGTGGCGCGGCCTACTCCTGGCCCACGCCACCAGGTGGTGTGGCCACCTGGCCCACCTCCTGACACCGCCCTTCCGCCTATATATTCTCCTCGGCGAGAAAACCCTAAGGACCCGATCAATTTTCCAGAAAACATACTGGAAGCTGCCGCCATCGTTGACGCGAGATCGGGAGGGTCCAGAAGCTCTTCTCGGCATTCTGCCGGAGAGGAGAATCACCACCGGAGGCCTTCTTCATCACCATGCCTGCCTTTGGAGTGATGTTTGAGTAGTCTACCGTGGACTACGGGTCCATAGCAGTAGCTAGATGGATGTCTTCTCCTCCATGTGCTTCATGTTTAGATCTTGTGAGCTGCCTACCATGATCAAGATCATTGTTATGTAATTTTACATGTTGTGTTTGTTGGGATCCGATGAATATTGAGTACTTTGTCAAGTTGATTTATTGATTTATCATCTCTATGTTGTTTATGATCTTGCATGCTCTCCGTTGCTAGTAGATATCTTGGCCGAGTAGATGCTAGTGACTCTAAGAGGGAGTATTTATGCTCGATAGTGGGTTCATGCCTCTGGTAACTTGGGGGAGTGACAACAACCTCTAAAGTTGTAGATGTGCTGTTGCTACTAGGGAGAAAACGACAATCTTGTGTTCAAGGACATTTGTATTATTTACATTACACAGTTTGCTTAAGGCGATAATCTGTTGCTTGCAACTTAATACCCAACGGTTGTTCGGATGATATCCAGCGGGTGGATTATTTGTCATAGATGCAGTTGGATTACGGTCTATGTATTATGTTGTAATGCCCAAGTAAATCTCATAGTGATCCTCATCATATTTGTATGCTTTCTTTATTCTGTCAATTGCCCAACTGTAATTTTTTTACCCAGCATGTTATTTATCTTATTGAGAGACACCTCTAGTGAACTGTGGACCCCGGTCCATTCTTTTAAATTCATATTACCATTTACTATTTACTCACTTTATTTATTTTCTCGCAAACTACTATCTTTTACCACACTATATGTTTAATCCTTTGTTTACAGCAAACCGTGAGATTGACAACCTCACTGTAAGTTGGGGCAAAGTACTTTGATTGTGTTGTGTGCAGGTTCCACATTGCTGCTGGTGCAAAGCTACGCCCCAGATAAGGCGCCATATATAAATTGTCTGGAGCTGTCGCAAAGCCAGCAAGCATCGACCTTTGGAAGTTGGTTCTTTCTCCTACTGGTTCCATAAACCTCGGTTTCATACTGAGGGAAGACTTGCTGTTGTGCTCATCATACCTTCCTCTTGGGGTTCCCAACTGGGTGCCTAACAAGCACTATCAAGCAATTTTTCTGGTGTCGTTGCCGAGGAGAAAGAGGATTTCTGCAAGGGGAGTCTCTCGCTTCCAATCTTTTACTTTGTTATTATTTTGCTTATTTTCTTTACATTATTTTTGTTTGCATCGTTTTTATCAAAAATACAAAAAAATTAATTCCTTTATAGTTGTTATTTTTACTTGTCTGCTTTTTAGTCTTGCTAGAATGAGTAATCCTGAAGTTGAGGTTCGTACTTTTAAGCAACAAGGAGGAGAAAGTTTGAAAGATGCTTGGTACCGAATTAGTAATGCTCATCATAGATGTACAAAAAAGCATTCTACCATGATCCTCCTTAGAAATTTTTATGTTGGTATATCTAGTTGGATACTCTCGCAGGGGGTAATTTTCTGGGTACTCCTGCTGACGAAGGAATGCCGAATGGGTCCTCGATATTCGCCTACCTGGTTTTCGGCCTAGGAGGGACAATTGCCAAAGGGATAACAAGGCCCGTACATTGATAGCCTGGCGCGGCCCAGGAGTAAACTTGTCGTGCAAGATGAAGACTCGAAGGAAGAAGCCTAGTTGGATTAGGACTTGATTAGGGTTTTTACCTACCGATTTTGTACATAGTTAGCTTGGAGAACAATCCCGAGACCCAACCTTCGCATATAAAAGGTTGGGAGGGAGACCCTAGAAGCTCTCTAGACACTTTTCTCCGCCATCCACCTGAGCGCTCGTAATCTCGAGAGCTCTCCACCTTTCGGCTAGATCGCATCTACGCCACCATTGTACTCAACCATTGTAGCCACCCCATCAATAAAGTCAGACAAGCAGGACGTAGGTCGTTACCCATCACGGGGGCCGAACCTGGGTAAAACCCGTGTTTTCTGCGCTGTCTAATCGCCGTCAAGTTCGCCGGATCCCACAAGCTCTTCATGTCTCGAAAGCCCTCAAGCATGGGCATTGCCGGGGTTGAACCTCATCAATTGGCACCGACCATGGGGACGATGGGATCTGGATCTACGGATTCGCCGGCTCCGTCACCAACCATCGCCGTCCTCTCCACACCAACAAGGGTCAACGACTCGTCATCAGCAATGGCCGTCGATTCTGCGCCACTGATCGGCATCGACATCGACTCGCCCACCACCAACTTCGACATCAACGCCAACATCGACGTCGACACTGCATCGACCACCATCATCGGCATCGCTGTGCCGACCGTCATCGACGCTACTCCGCCGGAAACCGAGGTCGACATCGCTAGATCGACCATCCTCGACGCCGCGTTGCCAAGCATCGCTGATCTCACTCCGGCCGCGACCATTATCGACCCCGTCTCAAGCCCGACGGGAGCAGTTTCGGCGAGGACCAGAGGCTTTGATATGGCTTTCGGGCTGTTCAACTTCTATGTGAACAACAACGGAGTTGCTGAGCTGATCTCCGTCAGTGATTCAACGCCGCCCGCAGCAGATCCAAGCACATCACCGATTATCAAGAGCAATCCCTCGACAACAACGCCGCTGATGCTATCGGAGGAAGAACCAAGGCTGGAAACTTCGACCCCATCAGTTGGGTCGAACGACTTTCAAGATCCACCTCCATCCCCAACCACCGCCTATTGCGTCGAGTGCGACGCTTACCACTTCGTGGGTGCCGGAGACTTCTCATCTCATGAGATCGCCGGCTGTGAAGACCCTCGGGGAGGCACTGCTGCCATATACCCGACGATATCCGAGTGCGAACGGGCTCTAAACGCCCTCAAACTCCATCCTACGCCTTACGATCCTGATTATGTCGAAGGGCTCTACTCGACTACACATGCTCAGATGACGACGTCTACCCCGAGGCCAAGGGGAAAATTGGCAACTCGGCTAGCTCATATTTGAACGAATCTGCCACATCCGACGGTGGATACGTGATCGATTATGACTCTGACACCATGATTGAGGTCGGATCGTGCATTGGAGATGATGACGTCTACCCTCTCGCGCTGGGCGAGATCAGCGATGACTCGATCCCACCGTTCGGAGGGCATTGCATGATGGCCTTGCACGGAGATGGTAACGAGCACAGAGCCAACAACAATCAAGACCGGCCAAATACTGGCGGCCGATTCATAACTCAAGACCAGATCTGGCACGCAAGGAAGGTCTATTCGGGAGAGGCACCTTTGGGTCCTAATCCAAGCCCTGAAGAGGTATCTGCGCTCCGATTCATCATCCAGGAGCAGAAGGACCAGATTACCGCTGATAAGCAAGTCCTGGAATGACGCAGAGAAGAGGCCGACGCGTCCAGCAGAAGACGGGCCAAACTTTCATCACACTACTCATCAAGTGTTTAGCATAGGACACGGTCACACATCCCGCCAGAGGGTGCGATGCGCAACATCGCAAGAAACTTAGAGGCAGAATTCAATGAGGTCAAATTGCTGCCTAGGACCAAAGAAGCTACCATTATGGCGACATTGCCATATATCACTGCCAATGCGTCCAATGGCGATGAGCACATGCCGCATCTGTGGAATCTTGCACTCGAAGGATTCAGGGTGCTTCAAGGCACAAACGAGCAAGACCGCGAGGCAATGCCAAGAAGAAACATCCCTCCAGTCGAGCCATCTAGGCACCAAGCAGTAGCGCCAGCAGTAGCGCCCAGGACTCAGGTGGTGGAGCCTATAAACGGTGAACTTCAGCATGGTTTGGCTCCAAACAGAGTCGATTCCGCATGTGCGCGACGTGACATGCGTGCTTCGAGGAGGAGGCCGAATTGGAGGCATTTGGGAATAGTCGTCATGGACTGTGTGGCGCGGAGTTCTTCAGTTTCTTGATTCGCTCCACACCGCTGCCAAAAGGGATAAAACTCAGCGATGGTGTAGTCAAGTTCAACGGGCAGTAGGACCCTTGAATTTGGCTCGATGACTTCATCACCACCGTCACCATCAGCGGCGGATCCAGAGACAACGCCCTGCAGTTACTATCTCTGCACTTGAAGGACAACGCAAGGGCTTGGCTCAACAACCTTGCCCCGGACAGCATCCGTTCTTGGGAAGAATTTCGGCAAGCATTCATTGCAAATTTTCGAGGCACCTCACGACAGCCTACGTCGTTCGAGGAACTACGCCTATGCGTGCAGAAGACTAGAGAAAACCTAAGGTCATACATCTCATGATGGATTAGCCTGCGCAATACATCAGAGAACATCTCGCCAGAGAGGGCCATTGACGCTTTTCGAGATGGTCTCATCCGGCAAGACTTCAGAGAAGAGCTGGGACGATGCAAGCCCAAGACCATCGACCACCTTATGAGTTTGGCAAATGAGTGGGACGATGGGGAAGACTCTATCGCGGTCCCTAGAAGCCGTCGTCAATCAGCAGACCGCGACGTCGACCCGAAGGATCAATTCCACTCCAGCTCGCTGATGTCTACTGATACGTCCAAAACGTATCTACTTTCCCGAACACTTTTGCTATTGTTTCCCCTCTAATTTGTGTGTTTTGAATACAACTAACACGGACTGACGCTGTTTTCAGCAGAATTGCTCTGGTGTCTCGTTTTTGTGCAGAAATTCAACTTCCAGTAAAAATTCGGGAAAAATCATGAAAAATCCTATTTCACCAGAAGACCCACGGAGCCAGAAGACCGGAGGGAGAAGGGGCTCGAGGGGCCGTCACATAGTGGTGGCGCGGCCCAGCCCTGGCCGCGCCACCCCTGCGTGAGGGGGCCCCAGGTCCCCTCTCGACCTCCCCTCTCGCGTACATATACCCCCTGACGACATAATATCGGGGAGACGGCGTTTTTCCCAGATAGACTTCCACTGCGCCGCCGCCATCAGAAACCGCGATTCGGAACCAGAAACTCCGTTCTGGCACCCTGCCGGGATGGGGATTCGGAGGAGATCTTCATCACCATCACCACCGACGCTCCTCCATCAACCATCCATGACTCCCCCATCCATGTGTGAGTAATTCCCCCGCTGTAGGTGAGGGGATGGTAGGGATTGGATGAGATTGTTCATGTAATTTGATATGAGATTGATAGGGCATAGTGCCTAGTATCTTTATTTAGTGCCTATGACATTGTTGCAATTTGTTGTGCTTAATGCTTGTCACTTTGGGCCCGAGTGCCATGATTTCAGATCTGAACATGTTATTATTTCTATGATGATACTTATTGTTTACGGTCTTACCTACAAGTTGTATACACATATTGTTGTCCGGAACCCGAGGCCCCAAAGTGACAGAAATTGGGATAACCGGAGGGGATGGCTATGATGTGAGGATCACATGTGTTCACCGAGTGCTAATGCTTTGCTCCGGTACTTTATTAAAAGGAGTACCTTAATTACCAGTAGTTTCCCTTGAGGCCCTGCTGCAACAGGCTGGTAGGACAAAAGATGTCGTGCAAGTTTCTCCTTGTGAGCACGTACGACTATATACGGAACACATGCCTATGATTGTTTGTACTAGGATGCTTTATCATTATTTATCTGCAATGCCTTTATCTCATTGATTTCATGAATTATCTTATCCATGCAACGCCCGTAATCCATCCCTATGCCTACAGTACTTGTTCCTACTGTTTACAACCGTTACTATTTCTGCTGCTATTTTACTACTGCTGTTACTGTTTCACTACTGTCATCACTATAAAACTGTTGCTACTGATAAACCACTGCGAGCAAGACTATTTCCAGGTGCAGGTGAATTGACAACTCATTTGTTAAGGCTTACATATATTCTTTGGCTCCCCTTGTGTCGAATCAATAAATTTGGGTAATACTTCCCTCGAAGACTGTTGCGATCCCCTATACTTGTGGGTCATCAAGACTATTTTCTGGCGCCGTTGCCGGGGAGCATAGCTTTATCTGTAAGTTCACTTGGTATTCATATTGTTCGCTGCAATCCTTTCATCATGGGTAAACCTCGTGATGGAAAAGTTCCTATATTGCCATCCACTACAAGAAGAGGTACGACTCTCAACACCTCTGTTGCTCTTGATTCACCATCTGTTATGAGTAAGTTGCTTACACCACCACACCCACACGCTACTGCTACTACTTCTGCTGAGATTGAAAATGCCACTGATAATTTAGATGATGCTTCTACTGTGCTTGATGAGAGTGGTTCACTAGGTTCCTTTTTAGATGCTACTATTAATAGAGCTAAGTTGGGAAACACCATTGTTACACCTGTTAGTTCACCTGAGTCTAGGGAATGTCCTAGTGATGATTATGATGATGATGCTTATATTGAGCTTAATGATGATTTTATTGCAGAAGCACGTGCTGCTCGTAATGCAGGTAATGTTAAAGAACTTCTTGCAAGACGCTCTGTTAGATATAATTTGTCTCCTGATCCTAAGTTTGCTGCTTCTCCTATAAATATTAGAGACAAGGATTATGATTTCTCTTTGGATTTATCTTACATATCTATTGTTGAGAAAACTCCTTTTTGTGGTACTAAAGATGAGAGTGCTATGGAGCACATGAATGAGCTTTCTACTTTGAGTAATTTGTTTTCTGATGATATTAAGCTCCGCACTTATTTTGTTGCTAAGATTTTTCCTTTTTATTGAAAGATGCTGCTAAAATTTGGTTTAATAGCTTGTCTCCTGGATCTCTTACTAGTCCTATTGCTTTGGTTAATGCTTTCTTTCAGAAATATTTTCCCGCTAGTGCTCAACATGCTGCTGTGCAGAAAATCTTTGATTTTGAACAGGGAAAAGGAGAGATGTTGCCTGAATCTTGGACAAGGTTTTGTTCCTTGATTAGAGCTTTGCCTAAAGAACCATTGCCTAAAAATGAACTCCTTGATATATTTTATAATGGACTAACGGATGAGTCTAAGTCATATTTGGATAGTTGTGCTGGTTGTGTTTTCAGGGAAAGAACTCCGGCTGAAGCAGAGGAGTTAATGGCTAAAATAAGCCGGAATCATGATGATTGGACTTTAGTTGAGCCAACACCAGCACCAACCCCTGCGCCATCTATAGAGCCTACGCCGAAGAAGAGAGGGATGATTGAATTAAATGATGAAGTTATGAAGGAGGCTTAAAAATCTCTTAAGGAGAAAGGTATTAAGGCCGAAGATGTGAAGAATTTACCTCCTATTGAAGAATTATGTAAGCCAATCCCTCACTCATCTACTATTGAGGTACACTCTCTCCAAAGCTTTGATGAAAGAGATATTCCTTATACTAAACCTCCTGATCAATGCTTAGATGAATTTGATAATTTTATTGTTAAGCAAGAAAATTTTAATAGAATGGTGCATAATCATTTGTTGGAAAATTCTAGAGCTATTAACAAGTTGCAGGATATTGTGGAGAGAACCGCCAATGATGTGAAGATACTTGCTAAACATTTTCAAATGGTTCAAACACAAATTGATCAGCTTACCAAGGTGCAAAAAGATTTGCTAGTTAATGCTGCAAGAGAGAAGCAAGCATGTGAAATACGCACAAGAAGTGGTGCTGCTACTCAAGACCCATTATATCCCGAAGGACATCCTAAGAGGGTTGAGCAAGATTCTCAACGCACCTCGAATGATGCTATTCCTTCTAAGAAGAAGAAGAAGAAGCATAAAACAACCGCAGAATCCTCTGATGCAGGTAAAGATCCTAACAGTGTTTCTATTTCTGATGCTGAAACTGAACCAGGAGATGCTTCCGATAAAGAAGAAGATAAAGAAGAAGTTGAAGAAGAACCAGAAAAGATTGATAAGAATGCAAAGTACACCAAAGAAGATTTCATTGCCAACAAGCATGGTAAAGAGAGAGAACCTTGGGTACAGAAGCCAATGCCTTTTCCTGGTAAGAAACACAAGTCCAAGGAAGAAGAACATTACAACAGGTTTTGTGAATGGATGAGACCTTTATTTTTGCAAATTCCTTGGACTGATGCTATTAGAATGCCTCCTTATGCAAAGTATATGAAAGATATTGTCACTAACAAAAGGAAAATTCCTAGTGAGGAAATTTCCACTTTACTTGCTAATTATTCTTTTGATGGTAAAGTTCCAGAGAAGCTTGGAGATCCAGGTATACCAACTATTCCTTGCTCCATTAAAAATAACTATGTTAGAACTGCTTTATGTGATTTGGGAGCTGGAGTAAGTGTCATGCCTTTTTCTCTTTATAAGAGACTTGATCTAGAAAAATTGGTATCAACTGACATATCTTTGCAGATGGCTGATAAGTCTACTACTATCCCTATTGGTATATGTGAGAATGTTCCTGTTCAAGTTGCTAACAGTTGTTTAATATTAACTGATTTTGTTGTGCTAGAAATGCCTGAAGATGATAATATGTCTATTATTCTTGGGAGACCTTTTCTAAACACTGCAGGTGCGGTTATCAATTGCAATCAAGGAAAAGTCACTTTTAATGTCAATGACCAAGAGTATACAGTATATTTTCCCAAGAAGATTGATAGGAAGAATGCTCTAAATACAATCAAGCATGTTGAGACCATTAAAGTTGGTCAAATTATTTGTTCAGAGCGAAAGCCCAAGGAAGAATGTCAAATTGTTATGGTTGGGACTATACCTATCAAAGTTGATGTAACATAAGCATTAAGTGATATGCAAAGTTTTGCCTCATACAAAGTTAGTTTGGTAACAAGACTTGATCAACCTTGTTAACAAAGTGATTTTATATGATAGAAACTTTGTTTTCACTGCATCCACTCCACCTCACTTGTATTTACTTTCATCAAATTTTATTCCTTCAGTTAAGTTACTTGATTAAGAGTATCTCAGAGCTGCTGCATGCTTAGTTTTGATTTGCTTGAAATCTTTTCATCCTCGTTTTTCTGAGTTTCATCAATATGCCAATTTCTGAAAAATCCTCAAAAATAAAGTTTCTCGAAAAATTCCAGAAAATTCTTTATAAATTTTTATGTCAAAAATGGGGCAGGGAGACACCTGGGAGGCACCAGGTGGGGCAGCCACGCCACCTCACACACTGGTGGCGCGGCCCAGCCCTGGCCGCGCCACCTAGGTGTGAGGAGGCCCCACCAGGCACCTCACTCATCTCTTCTTCCCCTGCTCTTTCTCTCTCCCGAAAAACACCGCCCCATTTGCTCAAGATCGAGTTCTTGCTGTTCTTCACCTGGATTTCTCGATCTCCTTGTTCAGCCCAACATTTCTGCTGAAATTTGGATCATTTGCTCTCCGGTATGTGACTCCTCCACTTGTCCAAGTAGATTTTCTTTTGGTGAAGTATATCTTGAGTATTTTAGCATTTTAGGTGACAGTATAAATGAGTATGCATGCTTGTTCTCTTGTTTAGAATTGATATTTTGATGCATGATAGCTCTCTAGTAACTCACTACAGTAGTTTCCTACACTTGCTTGTCTTCAAATCACTTTTTATGAGTTTGCTAAAAAAATTCAGAGAAGGGAGATGGCAAACTTCACATATGGAGAAGTGTTTGAAAGTGACGCACCAAGGTCATCAAGGCCCTCAAGATCCACTGCTCAATATAGGATATCTTATAATGAGGATCTCATGTCACCAAACCCTGAAGGGGACGATGGAGATGCACATCCATCCTCCTTCCCTTGTTTTAACTTCTTGAGTGATGCAGGGATTCTTGATGATTTCTTGCTTCTTATTAACAGGGTTGGATTGACTGATTACGTGGCGGATGAAAGAAACCAATATGCTTTGCTTACAAAAAATTTCGTTGAAAGTTTTAAATTTATTAACTCTCATTACAACCCTTCCGTTGCATTTAAGATTTATGATAAGTCTATCACCATGTCTTTGGGGAGGTTTTGTTCTATTTTAGGTATTCCCATGTTTGGAACGGCCAAGAAGATACAAAATCACCCCGCTGATTTGTTGGAGCTTTACCGAGGGGTGACCAATGATGACGACCGCAACGCACAGCGTGGCAAGATAAGAAATATTCAGCTCCCAGCTATTAGATATTTTACTTACTATCTTGCAACTAGTGTACTTGGTAGAGAAAACACTAGCAATATCTCCAACTATCATTTAGCTTTTCTAGCTACCGCTCTTGATGTTGGTAGGAAGTATAACCTGGGTGCTGTTATTGCTCGTCGCCTAGCCGCTAGGGGACCTATTTATGGAGGTATTATTGCCGCGCGCATTGTTGCTGAGCTAGGACTTTCTATTGCTCCTAATGATGTATTGTTGGCTCCACAGAGGCTTGATCTTGCTGCTATGAAACTCCATCATTTTGTTACTGCTAACTCTTGTGCAGGGAAATTAGTTTACAGAATGTTATTCATTGATGGAGAGGAAAGGGAAATTCCCTTGCCTCAGCCTAACTTGTTCAGCGTTCATATGAGGCCATGGTCGCGCACGAAGGTGGAGTTGGACGATCAGCTTAGGCTGCTTGGTTTCAATATCCAACACGGCGTGGTGGTCCAAGAGGAAGAAGATGAGCCTCCCTATCACTTCACCACGTACCACTCCGGGGAGTCCTCAAACTCATATCAGGACGACGGTGCTTCTTCGTCACACTATGGAGGTGCCACCTCATGGCCGAGTTGGCCGAGTTGGGATTGATCTCCACTTAGGCCAAAAGCCTAAGCTTGGGGGGAGGTACGCCGATGATTCACTCATCCACATATCATATTTTGTCAGACCTTTGTATATCCATGTTTTACTTTCTTTATTGTTCTAAGTTCTTATTTCTGCTTTCCAAAACACAAAAAGACCAAAAATATTTCCGTTGTTTCTCTCTATTTGGTTCTTTAGTTTGCTATCTTTGGTTTGTTTTACTTGCTATTTTCGGTTTGCTACTTGAAAAATCCAAAAAATATTTTGCTTTGTTTGCTATTTCCTTCTGCTTTTGTTTCAAAAATCGAAAACCCCAAAAATATTTGTTGTTCTTCTTCGGTTTTGTAAAGTTTGTTGCAGAGTTCAGTCTCCCGTTACTCCATTGGAGCTTGGTATTCACTTTATATTATTCAAGCCACACGAGTGAAGAGCAATAATGACGACATATGACAATCCGAGATGTGGTAAGAGGCTGGTATGAACTCTATTTGTTTTTATTTTTGTACATATACTCATCTATGTGGACATGCTTAGTCGGTTCATGTAAGGTATATGTCATCTAATGGATGCCTTGTAGTTCTTGCTTTCATATGATTAGTTTCAATTTACTATTAGCCTGTAGCATGTCATGTAGACGCTTGCATGCATTGTTTTATTCATAGTATGGTATGATATTGTGGTATCCACCTCTGAAAGCTCCATTTGAATCGACTTGGCACATGCTCAAGCATGCATATGACTGAACAAAAAGTCAATTAAGCCTCGATGATCTAAATTGCCTCAGAGTTCTTGTGTCATTTTTATGCCTATATTAATTTTCTTTTGTCGCAAGCATGATTATGATAGTTATTGCTCTCTCGATTGTCGCTTCCCAGTCTTTTGCTAGCCTTCACTTGTACCGAGTATGAGCTCTACTCGTGCATCCAATTACCAAAAACCAAGTCTTCCAAAGAGTCCACTATAAATTCCTATGCATGGTATTTGTAAGCCATTCCAAGTAAATTTTCATGTGCTACCTTTCAAAACTTTCAACTACTTCTCATTTTGTGCCACTGTTTTTAGCTCATGGGGATGTAGTGGTCGGAATTGCTATCTTCCATATTAAATTAAGTACCCCTCGACTAGGCAGCTTCATCTGCTCGTCATTAATTTTGCAAGGGAGCTGGTCAGACCATTATAATCTTAATTCTAAAAAAAAAGAGGCACTCCTCCAAAGGAATGTGAAAGTTGGTGGGCACCCGATGGAATCGGTTAGCCATGGTTTGAGAAAGAAAAAAAAGGTGGGGAGGAGTGCCAAAGTTTTATAAAAGAGCACCAATGTGCCAAATTTCAAAGAACTCGGAACCGCTCCCACTTGTTTATTATGGAAGATAGTAAGTCCCCATTGCTAGTCGTTGACATTGAACAACCACCTCTCAAAAGAAACTTTTATCTCTGTTTTACAAATGAAAAGCTCTAGCACATGTTAAATCCCTGCTTCCCTCTGCGAAGGGCCATTCGTTTACTTTTATGTTGTGTCACCATCTTCTAACTTCAAGCACTTCTTGAGAGCATAGCTGTTATTCTTAGTGTAATGTGCTTGTCCCAGAACACGGTTAATTGTGGTATAACTTTGATGCTTGTATCTTTGATATTTCTACTTCTAGTCTTCCCTTGGACTTCAGATGTGCCTCAGCATTTATGTTTTGCTCTACAAATAAAGGCAAGCGGGATACCACTCTTTCATATCATTTATGCATATTACAATCTTGTAGCTTCTCATGCACATGTTACTTGTTATTAGTGCATTGGCACTCTTTCATAGCTTGCTTGACTATGAGGTAACATTAGTTACATATTTCGTATTATGAATTGCCTGAGTACTTGATCACATAGTTAGTATATATACATCATATGAGCAAATGTGTTCGTGAAAGTTTCTTTTATCGCTCTCAGTTGTTAACTGAATTGCTTGAGGACAAGCAAATAGCTAAGCTTGGGGGGAGTCGATACGTCCAAAACGTATCTACTTTCCCGAACACTTTTGCTATTGTTTCTCCTCTAATTTGTGTGTTTTGAATACAACTAACATGGACTGACGCTGTTTTCAGCAGAATTGCTCTGGTGTCTCGTTTTTGTGCAGAAATTCAACTTCCAGTAAAAATTCGGGAAAAATCATGAAAAATCCTATTTCACCAGAAGACCCACGGAGCCAGAAGACCGGAGGGAGAAGGGGCTCGAGGGGCCGTCACACAGTGGTGGCGCGGCCCAGCCCTGGCCGCGCCACCCCTGCGTGAGGGGGCCCCAGGTCCCCTCTCGACCTCCCCTCTCGCGTACATATACCCCCTGACGACATAATATTGGGGAGACGGCGTTTTTCCCAGATAGACTTCCGCTGCGCCGCCGCCATCAGAAACCGTGATTCGGAACCAGAAACTCCGTTCTGGCACCCTGCCGAGACAGGGATTCAGAGGAGATCTTCATCACCATCACCACCGACGCTCCTCCATCAACCATCCATGACTCCCCCATCCATGTGTGAGTAATTCCCCCGCTGTAGGTGAGGGGATGGTAGGGATTGGATGAGATTGTTCATGTAATTTGATATGAGATTGATAGGGCATAGTGCCTAGTATCTTTATTTAGTGCCTATGACATTGTTGCAACTTGTTGTGCTTAATGCTTGTCACTTTGGGCCCGAGTGCCATGATTTCAGATCTGAACATGTTATTATTTCTATGATGATACTTGTTGTTTACGGTCTTACCTACAAGTTGTATACACATATTGTTGTCCGGAACCCGAGGCCCCAAAGTGACAGAAATTGGGATAACCGGAGGGGATGGCTATGATGTGAGGATCACATGTGTTCACCGAGTGCTAATGCTTTGCTCCGGTACTTTATTAAAAGGAGTACCTTAATTACCAGTAGTTTCCCTTGAGGCCCTGCTGCAACAGGCTGGTAGGACAAAAGATGTCGTGCAAGTTTCTCCTTGTGAGCACGTACGACTATATATGGAACACATGCCTATGATTGTTTGTACTAGGATGCTTTATCATTATTTATCTGCAATGCCTTTATCTCATTGATTTCATGAATTATCTTATCCATGCAACGCCCGTAATCCATCCCTATGCCTACAGTACTTGTTCATACTGTTTACAACCGTTACTATTTCTGCTGCTATTTTACTATTGCTGTTACTGTTTCACTACTGTCATCACTATAAAACTGTTGCTACTGATAAACCACTGCGAGCAAGACTGTTTCCAGGTGCAGGTGAATTGACAACTCATTTGTTAAGGCTTACATATATTCTTTGGCTCCCCTTGTGTCGAATCAATAAATTTGGGTAATACTTCCCTCGAAGACTGTTGCGATCCCCTATACTTGTGGGTCATCATCTACGCACGCGTCTGTTCTTGTAGATAGTGTTGGGCCTCCAAGTGCAGAGGTTTGTAGAACAGCAGCAAGTTTCCCTTAAGTGGATCACCCAAGGTTTATCGAACTCAGGGAGGAAGAGGTCAAAGCTATCCCTCTCAAATAACCCTGCAATTACGATACAGAAAGTCTCTTGTGTCCCCAACACACCCAATACACTTGTCAGATGTATAGGTGCACTAGTTCGGCGAAGAGATAGTGAAATACAAGTAGTAGTGATGATTATGAGTAGTAAACGTAATCTGAAATAAATATCGCTGCAAGCAAACATGTAACAAAACAGGAAGTAAACGGTGTGCAATGCTTGGAAACAAGGCTTAGGGATCATACTTTCACTAGTGGACACACTCTCAACAAATATAACATAATTGAACCAATAGATACTATCATTAATATGCAACTCAAAACAATTCTCCAATGGAAAATGAACACTAATCATGCGTAGGGCTACGAAGCACTCCTCAAAGTCCGTATGTACCCAAACTAGATTGTCCCACACTATCACCGTGAACGCACTAGATGGTTCTAACAAACACCAACAATTCATAGAGATATTAACCAAAAAGACACACATAATGAGCACACTAGTCACCTTCCCATTACGATACGAGGTGTCTCCGGAGTTTACAATAATAAAGCACTGGAGTAGCATAATATCTGAATAATAACATCTACCAATTCAACTAGATACAAAGCTCACAATCATATAAAGATCACATCATGGGAGAGAGAGGTGAACCACATAGCTACCGGTAGAGCCCTCAGCCCCGGGGGAGAACTACTCCCTCCTCGTCATAGGAGACAGCAAGGTTGGTGAAGATGGCGGTGAGGTCGATGGAGACGGCGGAGACGGCGATGGAGACCGATGGAGATGGCTCCGGGGGCACTTCCCCGTCCTGGCAGGGTGCCGGAACAGAGACTTCTGTCCCCCGAAATTTGTCTTCGACGGCGACGGAGCTGCGGAACTGTTCTGGGAAAAACGTCGATTGATTTAGGGTTTTCCGTCGGGAGGCTTCTTATAGGCGAAGGGGCGTCATCAGAGGTGGACCAGGGTGGCCTCACCATGGGTGGGCATGGCCAGGGGCTGGGCCGCGCCCCCCTATGGTGTGGGCAGCCTCTGGCCCCCCTCCGACTCCCGTTTGGTCCTCGTCCTTCGTCCAGGAAAAATAGGAGTTTTCAAACTTGTTTCGTCTAATTCTGAGAATATTTCCTGTGTAGCTTTTCTGAAACACAAAAATAGCAGAAAACAGGGAACTGGCACTGTGGCATCTTGTCAATAGGTTAGTTCCGGAAATCGCATAAAAATGCCACGAAGTGTAACGAAACACAAGGCAAATGGTGTAAAAATAAGCATGGAGCATCAAAAATTATAGATACGTTTGAGACGTATCAGCATCCCCAAGCTTAAGGGGCTGTTTGGTTGAGCTTATTTATGGCTTTTTGATTTTGGCTTATAAGCCACAAAAGCACCTAAATATGTGCTTTTGGCTTTGGTCTAGACATTATTGCATGATAGTATAAGCCAAAAGCTAAAGTCAAAAGCACCTCTTTAGGTGCTTTTGTGGCTTATAAGCCCAAAGCCAAAAGCCAAATTTAAGCCCAACCAAACAGCCCCTAACTCCTGCTCGTCCTCGAGTAGGTAAGTGATAACAAAATAATAATTTTTGAGGTGACATGCACCATCTCAATTTGATCAACGAGGTAGAGCATTGAGTGCTGAGATCAAAGAACTTAAAACATGGGCATGAAAGACATAATCTTGATAATAGAAACTTAGCAACCATGTTATAGCATGAAAAGAAACACAAAGGAAAGATCATGAAAATGAAACAATGAAAGTCAAACGTGTGTTCAAATCAAATGGAAAAACATACAAATGGTTTTCAGCTTGTCCTTCAAGAGAGAGCAAAACATAAATGCATAGGACACCTTCAAGTTTAAGAGGGCGACTAGATATAAGTAATTTAAGAACAAGTGGAACCAACATCATGAATCAATCAATGAAAACTTTGGGACAATGCCCATTATACTCAGAATGACAACTATACTCTCTTAGACGGTGCATAAATATAGAAGGTAGAGACTCAACATAAAAGTAAAAGAAAGGCCCTTCGCGGAGGGAAGCAGTGATTGCGAGTTTTATAAACCTTCAAAAATTATGGTACTTACTGGCTTTGAGCTCTCATTGCCCCCATCATAGGCATCTTGAATGGTTAAAGTTAATGCAAATACACTTATGATGCATATGCTTAACAAATCATAAGTTGAAAACCTTGTGTCCCATGAAGTACGAATACCCAAACCTCATGCTACTCGACTTAGAGTCCCAAGCAAGCTCTTGTCATTGTAATTATATGTGTATCATCGAGAACCGCCAACGGGGTACCTCCTGCCCGATGACATGGAACAAGCCCACATCAAAATGACAAGACAAATAGACAATAGACACCTCGATATCTCTTTTATTTACCATTGGTATAGCTTTTTATTTTGAGATGCGTCGTCGAATGTCCACTATGGGCATGCTGTAAATTTCCACGATGAATGATGCATGGCTTAGATTAGCGGCCCAGGCGTTTCCCTAACACATATAAAAACTCCATGATCCCGCAAGATTCCCAACTTATTTCACATCGCGAGTATCCATAAACAAAAGATCACGATATCAACTCAAATGAAAGATAGTGCAATGTTGAAAGCTTGCCCCATGACGGCATGGCTGGGCTAATTTCTAACTTACAACTTGCAAGCATAACAACTCAACATAAGAGAGCCACAATGTCAAAATTTTAAGAACGAGAAAAGTAAAGTGTGCCATCAGGTTCGTGAGAGCTTTACTGACCAATTTTCGCATAACACCAAAAAGAGTTTAATTTGAAGGATAGATAAAAGCAAGTTAAATGTACTTTGGAATAGCAAATTGCTAATAGGTATATATGGTGGACACATTGGAACAACTTAGTTTTTAAGAGTTGAATGCACGAGTAGAGCTCATACTCAGTACAAAATGAGGGCTAGCAAAAGACTGGGAGCGACCAACTAAGAGAGCAATAATGGCCATAATCATGCAAAGCGACAAAGCGACATTAAAAGAAGCATAAGATGGCATCAAAAGTAAAAAACTAAATGATCATAGAGGCAATGGCGACTTTGTATGAGTCTAACATGTGTGAGCATGCGCCAAGTCAACCCAAATAAAACATCAAGGAGAAAACCAAAATAATGCTTTCAAAAAATTAAAACAACGCATGATTTTTTTCAAAGGCTCATTAAGCAATCTCAGTCATTTGAGACAAGTCATGCTACAGCAAAACCACTAAGCACACTATCAAAAAAGACATCAAGCACAACATGCAAAAGCCTAGGCCGCAGTCTACACAAGCTCCTTCTTGTATCACTTTTTTGCATAAAGCTTTTTCTCTTTTCCAACACCATTCGAACCCTTTTGAAACAACTCTTTTGATAAAAACCGACATAGACCAGTGGTCTAAAATACACCTTGATAAAAATATATAACAAGATCTAAACACAAATCAAGGCAAAAAATCAAAAGCTAAACGCAGTTGCAGAAAAAGAGAACACTCGTTGAACGATAAGAGTGAAAACTAGAGTGTTCTTGGCAAATGAAAAGCGAGTTCATCTCCTCCAAAAGAAATATGATGTGATCCAACTATTTATTGCAGCAAACAAAACAAAAGAAAACTAAAAGCAAAAACAACTGACGCTCCAAGAAAAACGCATAGTGCATGAAGCAATAAAAATATAGTGTTTTGAAAGGTGACCTGATTTTTGCCGATGAAGAAGGGGGTGCCTCGGGGGCATCCCCAAGATTTGACGCTTGTACTTCTTGGATATTTCTTGGGGTGACATGGGCATCTCCAAGCTTGAGCTTTTGTCCATTCTTCATCTCATCTCATCATTCTCCAATCCCTACACTTGAAAACTTCCTTCATACAAAACTCAACACAATTCTATTAGCAACATTAGTGTAAGCATAACATTGAATCAACCCTTTTTGCTTCAGGTTTCAACTCAAAACCACCACATATAAAGCATATACTACTGTAGCAACTTCCCCAAAAGTTCTGTGATCAAAAGAACTCAAAAAGAAAGCGATCGAGCGGCAAACACAAATATTGGCAGAAATCTGTCAAAACAGAACAGCCAACAAAGGTCGAATTTTTAGAGGGTTTTCTGTTGCTCAAATCAAAAAGTGTTCAACTAATGAAAGTTTGGATATAACCTGGGGTATATGCACAAGAAATCGCAGGTCCAAAATATATACAGAGAATTTTCACGAATTTTTACGGTGCAGCACCAAAAACTGTTTCAGGACAACAACATCCCCAAATCTTACCTCACTCGAATTAGAGGCTTCTCTTGGCACAAAAACGAAATAAAAAGGATAAGGAGAGGTTATTACAGTAGTAATAACTTTCAAGACTCAAATAAAAGAAAAAGTACTGAAAAGTAAAACATTGGGTTATCTCCCAAAAGTGCTTTTCTTTAACGCCTTTGAGCTAGGCGCAGTAATTTGCAAAGATGCTCATGTGGGTGCCATATAAGAGCTTGAGGCAAAGGCGCCATATAAGAACTTGAAGCAATAGAGAGCATCAAAAAACAAATGTGAAAGACATTTAAATCTAAACCACTTCCTATGAAAAATAATCTTGTAAAGAGACAAGTCATGAAAGCGCAAAGCAAAAAGCATAGGAAGGCAAAACAAGTACAAATTCAAGAGTTGCAACATAAAGAGGGGAAACTCAATATTGTTGAGATTCATCAAACCATGTTTCCCTCTCTTATAGTAACTTTCAGTAGCATCATGAATAGAACTAACAATATAACTATCACATAAAGCATCCCTATCATGAGCCACATGCGTAAAAGAATTAATACTCCCCACATGAACAATCGTAATAGGAGCAGATTTAACAAAATAATTATTCTCATCACCATAATCATAAAAAATAGGAGGCATATTGTAATCATAACTAATTTTCTCCTCAAAAGTAGGTGAACTGAAAATATTATACCCATCATCATAACCATCATAAACTAGAGGTTCAGTATCATCACAAGCTAGAGAACAACTATTTCGCAAATCATATTCATCAAACATATCATCATAAGAAGGAACATGGATAGTACTAATGGTACAACAATTATTAACCTTAGAATTGGTACCAAAAAGATTTTCAATATCAAAAGTAGAGTGCTTTTCCCAATCATGATCACTAACATAGGTAACAGGTATGGGAACATCATCCTAATCAGAATTATCATAATCTATAGCAGGATCATAATGCTTAGGGGAAGATACCGTGTCCTCGCGCCTTTTACTCCTCTTCTTCTTCTTCATACTCTTCTTACTCTCTCCTTTAGGAGGGAGAGACTTGAAGGGCATCTTCTCCACATATCCTTTAGGAGGGAAAGGCATCTTTTCCACATAATCTGGTTTGCTGACAGAAACAACAGAAGAAACTTTGGAGGATTCCTCCTCTCTATTAATAAGATCGAAACATCTATTAGTCCTGTCATAGCTTGGCAAAACATCATGTTTTATAAGATTTTGTATGTAAGTATTTGCGAGGCAATCTTTAGCATAATAGAGACGACAACCACGAAGGGTGCTATTAATATCAACATCTCTCATATCAACCAAAGAAATCTTTCTAGACATCTCTTCACACTCCAAAAACAAAGTAAGCTCATCATGCTGATTGAGAGTAATCTTATCATCACAATACAAATTTGCGGTACTCATTCGATTAATTGGGCATTGAAAATTAAAGTGACCCATTTTATCGCAAAGTTCACAAAGAAAAGGATAAAGCTCACAAACCCTTTCACCAAGATCATCTAGATCCCTGAGCCACATTCGGGTTTCTTCATTTACGTGGTGGACACAATAATCTTCCTTGTTGTAACTCTGTTCACAAGGTCTATGTACTCCACAAAAATTAACATGCTTATAGGAAATATGACTTTTAGAAGTTCGAGCATGTTTATTGCAATCATTAACAACAATATCATTTTCTACGCAAGTGTCCTTAAAAGGTTCATGATACACGTCCCCATTTCCTTTAGGAACATTAATATGGAAAGCAAAGGTTTTAAAGCAATCAATCATAATTTGAGGATTAAGACCATACTTAGCACTAAGCTCTTGAAAATCAGCAGTTTCAGCGAAAGACTTAATGCAATCAAACTCGTAATTCATACCTGATCCTTTACCTTTGTCGCTATCCCAACCTTCAATATTGTTTTGAATTGTTTCAAGCAAATCCCACTTGGTGTCAACATCCTTGCTTATGAAAGACCCATCAAAGCATGCATCTAGATAGTCCTTGTAATATCCTGAAAGCCTTGCATAAAAATTATTAATAACAATATTACGGGGAAGATCATGAATAGGACATTTGTGCATTAGTAACTTCAATCTTCCCCATGCTTGGGCAATGCTTTCTCCCCCATGCGGATGAAAATTATAAATGTAATTCCTATCTTTATAAACCTCACTAGAAGGATAGAATTTAGAATAAAAGAGAGGTACAATTTCCTCCCAATCGACAGGTCGGCCATCCTTCAGTGTTTTATACCATTCCGTAGCTCTGCCCTTCAGTGATAGAGAAAATAGCTTCCTCTTAACTTGGTTCATTGAAATACCTGCACACTGGAACAACTCGCATAATTCATGTATAAAGAGCAAATGATCACCAGGATGGACAGTTCCATCTCCTAAATAGCAGTTATCCATAGCACGTTCAACAATCTTCATAGGTATTTTAAAAGGATGAGGAGCACAAGCATCATAAGAAACATCACATATGGGAGATAAAATATCATCAGAGCAAACTTTCTCCACTAAAGCTGGGGAACTAAAAATATCATGCTTAACAAAACCAGCTTCCCCAAGCATAGACTTTTCTATAGCCTTAGCAATAACGGTATTCAAAGCATTCGTACTAATAACATTGCTATGCGAAATAAGCTCCAAAGGTTTTTCAATTTTCTCTTCAAATCTAAACTCAGGAAAAAGACTAAAGAACTCTTTACTTTCCATTAAGCCTAACTAGTGAAAATAAAAACAAGAAACAAAAAGATATAATTGCAGAATCTAAAGGAAATAACTTCGAGCACTCACACAGGAGGATGCGAGTACCTTTTACCTTACCTCTCCGGCAATGGCGCCAGAAAAGAGCGTGATGTCTACGCACGCGTCTGTTCTTGTAGACAGTGTTGGGCCTCCAAGTGCAGAGGTTTGTAGAACAGCAGCAAGTTTTCCTTAAGTGGATCACCCAAGGTTTATCGAACTCAGGGAGGAAGAGGTCAAAGCTATCCCTCTCAAACAACCCTGCAATTACGATACAGAAAGTCTCTTGTGTCCCCAACACACCCAATACACTTGTCAGATGTATAGGTGCACTAGTTCGGCGAAGAGATAGTGAAATACAAGTAGTAGCGATGATCATGAGTAGTAAACGTAATCTGAAATAAATATCGCTGCAAGCAAACTTGTAACAAAACAGGAAGTAAACGGTGTGCAATGCTTGGAAACAAGGCCTAGGGATCATACTTTCACTAGTGGACACACTCTCAACAAATATAACATAATTGAACCAATAGATACTATCATCAATATGTAACTCAAAACAATTCTCCAATGGAAAATGAACACTAATCATGCGTAGGGCTACGAAGCACTCCTCAAAGTCCATATGTACCCAAACTAGATTGTCCCACACTATCACCATGAACGCACTAGATGGTTCCAACAAACACCAATAATTCATAGAGACATTAACCAAAAAGACAAACATAATGAGCACACTAGTCACCTTCCCATTACGATACGAGGTGTCTCCGGAGTTTACAATAATAAAGCACTGAAGTAGCATAATATCTGAATAATAACATCTACTAATTCAACTAGATACAAAGCTCACGATCACATAAAGATCACATCATGGGAGAGAGAGGTGAACCACATAGCTACTGGTAGAGCCCTCAGCCCCGGGGGAGAACTACTCCCTCCTCATCATAGGAGACAGCAAGGTTGGTGAAGATGGCGGTGAGGTCGATGGAGACGGTGGAGATGGCGATGGAGACCGATGGAGATGGCTCCGGGGGCACTTCCCCATCCCGGCAGGGTGCCGGAACAGAGACTTCTATTCCCCGAAATTTGTCTTCGACGGCGGCGGAGCTGCGGAACTGTTCTGGGAAAAACGCCGATTGATTTAGGGTTTTCCATCGGGAGGCTTCTTATAGGCGAAGGTGCGTCGTCAGAGGCGGACCAGGGTGGCCTCACCATGGGTGGGCACGGCCAGGGGCTGGGCCGCACCCCCCTGTGGTGTGGGCAGCCTCTGGCCCCCCTCCGGCTCCCGTTTGGTCCTCGTCCTTCGTCTGGGAAAAATAGAAGTTTCCGAACTTGTTTCGTCCAATTCTGAGAATATTTCCCGTGTAGCTTTTCTGAAACACAAAAACAGCAGAAAACATGGAACTAGCACTGTGGCATCTTGTCAATAGGTTAGTTCCGGAAATCGCATAAAAATGCCACGAAGTGTAACAAAACACAAGGCAAATGGTGTAAAAACAAGCATGGAGCATCAAAAATTATAGATACGTTTGAGACGTATCACTCGCGGAAGAAAGGACGCCGAAACCGCTACGAGGATGCGGGTACAGCGGACATGGTAGCAGCAGGCTACATAAACAATGACCGCAACAACAACCATGATGGACCAAGGCAAGGGACCAACTACTATGGAAGCAGCAGAAGAAGCGCCGGCCGCGACTCGAGGCCAAGAACGGAATGGTGTCGGCGTCGTGATGCACCGCCACTTTTGGCGGAAGAGATGCTCAATGGAGGGTGTACCAGGCACACCTACATCGACAAGGATGGGAGGCGAAAACCCGTGCATCTCCTTATCGAGTGTAGAGAGTTCCTTCGGCTCAGTCAAGCGCTTCAAGACAAGATGCGGGCCGAGCAACCGGTCGCAGGTAGCGTGGCCTACAACACGCCGCCGCCACCTCCTAACCCACCAACAAACGTGGTGCAGCAAGGCCACCAAGCCGCCACGATCCATCATGTCATCGAGCCGCAACAGCCGGCCGTCGAAGAAGAAGCGTTCCTACTGCCACGAGGCTTCGTGCCTATGATCCAGAGAGGACGCCCGACGAATCGGGTTCAGAGGAAGCGTGGAAGAGAGGTCTTTCATGCCGAGCACGCACCACCGGCGTCGCCTGAATACCTGAACTGGTCAGAGCACCCGATCGGTTTTGACCGGTCAGATCACCCACCAAAGATCCCGCGCCTTGGACACCACGCTTTGGTCCTCGAAGCGCAGATCGGAGGTTTTACCTCCAAGAAAGTGTTCATGGATGGAGGGAGCAGCTTAAACCTCATCTACGCAGACACGCTGCAAAAGATCAAGATCCCGATGAACAATCTCCTGCCGACAGAGACATCCTTCCACGGAATCGTCCCAGGGAAGCCGACATACCCTCTTGGGGCTATACACCTAGACGTCATTTTCGGTACTCCTGCAAACTTCAGGAAGGAGAAGATCGAGTTTGAAGTCATCGATTGGCCCTCGCAGTACCATGCCATTCTCGGGCGACCAGCGTTTGCCCGATTCATGGCGGTACCTCATTATGCTTACCTGAAGCTACAGATGCCCGCAAACAGAGGGCCACTGACGATCAGCGGAAGTTTCGCCCGCTCTGAAAATTGTGACAAGGACTTCAACAACATGTCCCAAACATTTGGGGTGCACGAAGAGCTCAACCATATCAGGGAGAGCACTAATATGGATGTCGATCCACCGACGCAGCAGAACACCCCAGAATTATCATTCGATGCCAGCAAAGACACCCTCGAGCACACTTTGGAAGCATGCACTTTAATTGAAAGTTTAGTGGGAGTACCACCTATTAATGTTGTTAAAACTAAGATCACTTTGGAAGAAGTAGCTGGGTTCTCTAGAGAAAAGTTTGCCAAATATCCTTGATAACGCTAGCCAGGTTAATGAATCGATAGAAAGTATCGGTAAAAGAATCACTATTTTAGAGGCTAGTACTATCCATGATAGTCAAAACCTTAGGATAGGTAAACTAGAGGAGTCTATGGAAACTTTAAGTTCAATTTTCTCTTCTCTTAAATTTAAGAAGGAGAAAGCTTTTGTTGGAAAAGAGCAAAAATTTATGTATGTTCCCAAGGTGTCTGTGCCAAAACCGCAACATGTTTTTAAGATTGGTAAAACTTTTAGTTCAACTCAGAGTGATTTGCACGTTGAATCATCTTCGGGGGCTTCTAAAGTGCCTAGTGTGGCAAGTGTTGATTTTGAGGAAACAATTGATCTTAATGCTCCTTCATTTGAAAATACTTGATTTCCACTTTCTGCGCCTAGCTCAAAGGCGTTAAAGAAAAGCACTCTTGGGAGATAACCCAATGTTTTCTTTTCAGTACTTTTTTCTTTTTGTTGAGTCTTGGAAGTTATTACTATTGTAATGACCTCTCCTTATCATTTTTATTTGGTTTTTGTGCCAAGAAGAACCTCTAATTGGAGGAATGTAAGATTTGGGGAAGTTGCTATCCTGAAATAGATTTCTGCGCAGCACCGTAAAAATTCATAAAAATTCTCAGAACGTCTTTTTGATCTGCGATTTCTTGTGCACATGCCCTAGGTTATTGCCAAACTTTCATTAGTTTTGCACTTTTTGATTTGAACAACAGAAGATTTCAAAAAAAAAATATCTTTACCAGCTGTTCTGTTTTGACAGATTTCTGCCACTATTTGTGTTTGCCTCCTGATCTCTTTCTTTTTGAGTTCTTTTGATCACGGAACTTTTGAGAGAGTTTCTACAGTAGCTTATGCTTTAATGGGTGTTATAGTTGAGTTGAAACTGAACCAAAAGAGTAGATTTACTATCATGCTTACACTAATGTTGCTAATAGAATTGTGTGAAGTTTTGTATGAAGGAAGTTTTCAAGTGTAAAGAAAGGAGAATGATGAGATGAGATGAAGTATGGACAAAAGCTCAAGCTTGGGGATACCCATGTCACCCCAAGAAATATCCAAGAGGTACAAGCGTCAAAGCTTGGGGATGCCCCGAGGCACCCCTTCTTCATCGGCAAAAATTAGGTCATCTTTCAAGACACTATATTTTTATTGCTTCGTATTCTATGCGTTTTTCTTGGAGCGTCTTTACTTTTGCTTTCAGTTTACTTTTGTTTTGTTTGCTGCAATAAATGGTTGGGCCCCAACATATTTCTTTTGGAGAAGTTGCACTCCGTTTTTCATTGCCAAGAATAGTCTAGTTTTCACTCTTATCGTTCAACGAGTGTTCTCTTTTTCTAGTACTATGTTTAGCTTTCATTTTTCGCCTTGATTTTTGTTCAGATATTTTTATTTATTTTTATCAAGGTGTATTTAGACCACTGGTGTATGTTGGTTTTCATCTTAAAGAGTGGTTACAAAAAGGTTGATTGGTGTTGGAAAAGAGAAAAAAAGTTTCATGCCTATAGTGGTATAAATGGGAGCTTGTTTAGACTGTGGCTTAGACTTTTGCATGCCATGCTTGATGTTATTTTGATAGTATGCTTAGTATTTTTTGTTGTAGCATGACTTGTCTCAAATGACTGAGATTGCTTAATGTGTCTTTGAAAGAATCATGCGTTGTTTTTATTATATGGGAGCATATTATTGTGGTTTTCTCCTTTGATGCTTTATTTGGGTTGACTTGGCGCATGCTTACACCATGTTTGACTTTAACAAGTCACCATAAGCCTCTATGATCATTTGGTTTTTGACTTGTGATATCACTTTATGCTTTGGTTAATAATGTTTTCTCGCTATGCATGATTATGGCCGTTATTGCTCTTTTAGTTGGTCGCTCCCAGTCTTTTGCTAGCCTTTATTTGTACTGAGAGGGAATACTTCTCGTGCATCTAACTACCAAAAACCAAGTTTATTCGAAAGAGTCCACTATAAATTCCTATGCATGGTATTTTCAAGCCATTCCAAGTAAATTTTCATGTGCTACCTTTCAAAAAACCATTCAAAATACTTCTCATTTTGTGACACTGTTTTCAGCTCATGGGGACGTAGTGGTTGGATTTGCTATCTTCCATATTGTTATATTTCAAAAAAAAAGGAAAAAAAAGAAAAAAAAGAAAAAAAGGCACTCCTACATGGTATGTGAAAGTTGGTGGGCACCCAATAGAATCGGTTAGCCATGGTTTGTGAAAGGAAAAGTAGGGAGGAGTGCCAAGCTTTATAAAAGAGCAAAAATGTGCCAATCTCTCTCTCAAAACTTTATTAGTATGGAAGATAGTAAGAACCGCATTGCTAGTCGTTGACAAGAACAACCACCTCTCAAAACAAATTTTTATCTCTGTTTTACAAATGAAAAGCTCTAGCACATGTTTAATCACTGCTTCCCTCTGCGAATGGCCTTTCTTTTATTTTTATCTTGAGTCTTCACCTTCTACCTTTATGCACCGTCTAAGAGAGCATAGTTGTCATTCTGAGTATAATGTGCATAGTCCCAAAATTTATTATTGATTGATTTATGATTATGGTTTTGCTTATTCTTAAATTATTTGTATCTAGTCGCCCTCTTAAACTTGAAGGTGTCCTATGCATTTATGTTTTGCTATTCCATGAAGGACAAGCTGAAAACCACTTTGCTATGTTTTTCTGTATGGTTGAAACACACACTTGACTTTCAATGCATTATTACTCATGATCTTTTGTTTGTGTTACTTTTCATGTTATACCATGGTTTCTAAGTTTTATTGTCAAGATTATGTCTTTTATGCCCATGTTTAGAGTACTTTGATCTCAGCACTCAATGCTTTACATCGTTTGATCAAGATTGTGTTGGTGCATGTCACCTCAAAATTATTGTTTTGTTATCACTTATCTACTCGAGGACGAGCAGGAGTTAAGCTTGGGGATGCTTGATACGTCTCAAACGTATCTATAATTTTTGATGCCCCATGCTTGTTTATGCACCATTTGCTTTGTGTTTTGTTACACTTCGTGATGTTTTTATGCATTTTCTGGAACTAACTTATTAACGAGATGCCACAGTGCCAGTTCCCTATTTTCTACTGTTTTTGTGTTTCAGAAATGTTACATAGGAAATATTCTCGGAATTGGACAAAATAAAAGCCAAAGTTCCTATTTTTCCCGACACGAGACAGAGTCCAAAGCAGAGACGGAGGGGAACCAGGGGCCAGGCGCACCATAGGGTGGCGCGGCCGACCCCTAGCCTACGCCACCAGGTGGTGTGGCCACCTGGCCCACCTCCTGACACCGCCCTTCCGCCTATATATTCTCCTCGGCGAGAAAACCCTAAGGACCCGATCAATTTTCCAGAAAACATACTGCAAGCCGTCGCCGTCGTCGATGCGAGATCGGGAGGGTCCAGAAGCTCTTCCCGGCACCCTGCCGGAGAGGGGAATCACCACCGGAGGCCTTGTTCATCACCATGCCTGAATCCGGAGTGATGTGTAAGTAGTCTACCTTGGACTACGGGTCCATAGCAGTAGCTAGATGGATGTCTTCTCCTCTATGTGCTTCTTGTTTAGATCTTGTGAGCTGTCTATCATGATCAAGATCATCGTTATGTAATTCTACATGTTGTGTTTGTTGGGATCCGATGAATATTGAGTACTTTGTCAAGTTGATTTATTGATTTATCATCTCTATGTTGTTTATAATCTTGCATGCTCTCCGTTGCTAGTAGATATCTTGGCCGAGTAGATGCTAGTGACTCCAAGAGGGAGTATTTATGCTCGATAGTGGGTTCATGCCTCTGGTAACTTGGGGGAGTGACAACAACCTCTAAAGTTGTAGATGTGCTGTTCTACTAGGAAGAAAACAACAATCTTGTGTTCAAGAAAATTTATATTGTTTACATTATACACTTTGCTTAAGGCGATAATCTGTTGCTTACAACTTAATACCCAACGGTTGTTCGGATGATATCCGGCGGGTAGATTATTAGTCATAGATGCAGTTGGATTACGATCTATGTATTATGTTATAATGCTCAAGTAAATCTCATAGTGATCCTCATGACATTTGTATGCTTTGTTTATTCTGTCAGTTGCCCAACTGTAATTTTTTTACCCAGCATGTTATTTATCTTATGGAGAGACACCTCTAGTGAACTGTGGACCCCGATCCATTCTTTTACATTCATATTACCGTTTACTATTTACTCGCTTTATTTACTTTCTCGCAAACTACTATCTTTTACCACACTATAGGTTTAATCCTTTATTTACAGCAAACCGGTGAGATTGACAACCTTACTGTAAGTTAGGGTAAAGTACTTTGGTTGTGTTGTGTGCAGGTTCCACGTTGCTGCTGGTGCAAAGCTACGCCCCAGATAAGGCGTCATATATAAATTGTCTGGAGCTGTCGTGACGCCAGCAAGCATCAACCTTCGGAAGTTGGTTCTTTCTCCTACTAGTTCGATAAACCTCGGTTTCATACTGAGGGAAGACTTGCTGCTGTGCTCATCATATCTTCCTCTTGGGGTTCCCAACTGGGTGCCTAACAAGCACTATCAGTGGCCGACAACCTCCTCGTCTTCAACTTCGATGGCGACTATCAGATTACGGTCAACGTCTTCAACACTGACATGTGCCGTCGTTAGTACGTCGCGCCCGCCCGCGGCAAGCCCGACGTTTCCTCCTCCGACGACGACGATGACGACCAGTAGCCCGGGCTACTTAATTCTATTACCTTTTATTCTAGTATACGATCTTATATGCAATGTCTACAATGTATGAAATCCTATCAAATCAATGCCATTTTTATATGTTCTACGATTGCAAATTGGCACCCTCCTAGCGGCGGACAGCATGCGTCGCGCTGCTGCACGCGTCGGCCAGGCGGGCCGAACCACAACGTAAAATGTGTCCTACCCTCGACGCAAACGGACCAAAACGGACCGTTTATGTCGACAGGATGCGCCGGCCCCGTTGGAGATGCCCTTATTAATTGGCCATCATGTGACCTCATGCATGCGGCTAGCCGGACAGGCGGACACACAAATGCTATCCGTCCTACCGCAAACTCAAAGCAAAACTGGTTCAGATATGCATTTTTTCAACACAGATATGCGGTTGAATGGATCTAAAAAACGGACCGCTGCCCGTTCAGGGCATCTCCAGCGGCCCGACGCATCGCATTCGCGCGCGTCTGAACGCGTCCGATCGGATCGGCGTGCCGGTTTTGCACGCTCTAGCGGTGCGACGCAACCGGACCGACGCGTCCGGCCTGATGCATCCCTGACCCAAATTTGGGCTAGGTTTGCGTCGGCCCGGACGCTGCCGGACAGCGCGTGTGTTCTCCCTAAGGGCATCTCCAGCGGCCCGACGCATTGCATCCGCGCGCGTCCAAACATGTCCGACCGGACCAGCGCGCCGGTTTCGCACGCTCCAGCGGTGCGACGCAACCCGACCGACGCGTCCGACCCGATGCATCCCTGGCCTAAATTTGGGCCAGGTTTGCGTCGGCCCGAACGCTGCCGGACGGGACGTGTGACCTCCCTAATTTACCGCAGGCCCGCTTGGCATTGACACATTAGGAGGGCATAATATTAATATGAGTTGATTACAAGTTGATACACCCATCACAAAAAGGGCCCACAAAACAAAAAAGAAAGGCCTATCCTGCTTGGCCAGTGGTTAGTCCCCGGCGTCGGCGCCGCCGTCTCGGCGCGGGAAGGCATGGCTACATGGCCGGCATCACCGCCGCTACGTAGCCACCACCGCCGTCTCCCTACTACAGGGCATCCCCGTCGCCGGCGGCCTCGATAGCCGCCATCGACGAGCAGCCACGTCGTCGTCCCGACGGCCACCACGGCCGTCGCGGCGACGCGTGACTGCTCGTCCGCGGCGTCGTCGCCGCATAGCGTGTAGGGCCGCGACGGCAGCCTCCATCGCCACCGTCTCGACCGGCTTCCTGGCCGCGCATGCGTGCGTCTTGCCCACGGCGATGTCGGCGGCCACCGCGGACGTGTCCTCCAGCACCCTGACCATGGACGCCTGGGCCACCTCGCCTTCGCGCTCGAAGGCGGCCAACTCGTCCTCACCGTGTTGTCGGGCCAGCTCCACGGCCTGCATCTCCAACTCCTCCGCCGTTTGGGCGGCGAAGCGGCGGCGGCACATGTTGCGGATCGTCGTCCAGTTGGCGATCTTGCGGCGAGGCATGGCTAGGGGTGGGTCTTGGGTGGTGCTTTCTTCTTGGTTATGGCTTTGGTGGGTGCTCATCGCTGCCGGCAGCGCCTGCTTATGTAGGCGGTGCGCGGCGGGAAATGGCGCCACGGGCGGCATAATTTCCGGCCAAGGGCGGGGGCGGGACAATTTCCAGCAAGGGCGGGGGCGGGATACATTCTCCGGCCGCGCGCGCGCGGGGAAACATGAGTTATCGTCGACGGGAGTTTTTCCACCGCGCGGGAAGCCGCCGCTGCTCATTGCCGGCATCTCATCGCCATTAGCAGAGCATCACAGACCATCAGGTCTCACAGTAAACGGGCGCGGACGATATGCACCACCCGGTGGGCGCACTGCCCAGGCCTACCGGACCGCGACCTATTTTCTGTGAACCGACGCAAACGGACCAGAACGGACCGTTTGTGTCGGCTGGATGAGTCGGCCCACTAAAAATGCCCTTAGAGATCACGGTTGGGTGCTGATTTTGGCGGACGCCGCGGTCCGTTTTCTTCTCACCGTTGGAGTTGGTCTAATGTCCCCAATGACTTGTTTGACCTGGAGCAGGGGCGGAGCTTCAGCCCGGACTCGGCTTCGTCCGGCAGGTGTGCAAACCTCGCATCATTAACGTAAATTCGTGATTAGTTTCGTGCTTGCCCGGGCTAAAAATCCAGCCCAATCACTGCCTTTTCCATTTTCTTGTCTAGCCCAACGTAACTTTGCAAGAAGTTGGCCCAATTATCTCCTCGCCTATGCCCTAGGAGCTTAGCCAATCAATATTGTTCCGTCCACGACTGGTTTGGTTGCTCGTCTATTCGTCTCCTCCGTATAGGGTACGGCGGCCTCGCCGACGCGCGCATCGGCCGCAGGCGGCCGCGACACAGCGCTTGAAGACTCTCCAACAGCCTGCAGGTTAGAGCATCTCCAGCTCAGCCGTTCGATGCCCCTAGGCCGAAATCCGGCGCTATTTAGCACCGAATGAATGTAAATTTCGGTATGGGGAGGCCCATATTTCCAGCAGCGAGCCTAGGGGAATATTTGAATTCAAACTCAATAAGACGAAAAACGTTCATAGTTCAGCGAAATATGGAGATATTTATATATATAGGGCAAAATTTTATATATATAGGCCAAATTCATAATATATTTGAATTCGGCCGATAGACTAACTTAAAATACGGCAATCTACATGCCTAATCGGCGGCAGAACGCCGTGTAGTCCCCACCGTCGTCGGAGGAGTCGCCGCCGTCCTGCGGTGGCAGCGCCTGGCGGCTCGACCCCTGCCCAGCTTCGCCGAAACGTGGCAGCGTAGGCTGGTAGAGGTCGTCGTCGCTGGACTCCTCCAGCTTGACGACCGGCGCGCCACGGCTAGGTTGCGCGGCGGCACGACGGTGTGCAGCCACCAGGTCCAACAGCCGCCGCTGCTGCTCCGCCTCCTCCCGCTCCCAGTCCCGCCTGGACCACTCGAGCGCCGCGTCAAGCGGCATGGCGTTCTCGGCGGGGACGACGTCACGGAGAGACCGGGCGATGGCCTCCGCCGTCGCCGCCTCCTCGGCGCGTGCAGCCTCTGCCTCGGCGAGGTCAGACGCGGACTTGGCAGCGGCGTCCTTCCTCGGCTTGGGACGACGCGGCGGCGACGCGGTGCGCCCCCCTCGCGGATGACGAGGGCGCCGCTGTTGCGCCTCGGCGGCGCGGACGGCGGCTCCTGCTTGACGGTCCTCGGCGTGGATGCCGAGGACCGTGATGCCGACCTCGCCTCGCCGCGTGGCTGGACGTCCATCGGCGGCAGCTTTTACAGCGCGCGGAAGACGATGCGCGGGGATGACGACGATACGCGGAAGACGAGACGATGAGGACGACGACCGATCTCTCTCGCCGACAAGTCGGGGCCATACAACGCGCGGGAAGTTTCTTCGCCGTTTCTCGCGCATTTCTTTCGTCCGGAGTCCCCGAGCGCGCCCCAAAAGGCCGGGGATGGCCTGGGCTCGCCGGATGGATGAAGGCCCAACTCCGGGCGAAATCGAGGAACCGGGGGCGCGGCTGGGCCGATTTTCGCCGTCCGGATGTAAAAACAGGGTGCCGGGGGCCTCGCCGGGCTTGTGGCTGGAGATGCTCTTAGGACGCTTATTCGCCATCCCAGCGGCAATTGTGATCCTCTAGGTCTGAATTTTAATCTACGAACTAGGGAAAATATTGATGATCTAACTGAACACTTCTGTATATGAACAACAGTTCTGTAATTCCAAAGGTATTCATGTGCTAAATATGGATGCTGAAATACCGGTTTGAGGACGCTCGAGGTTAGAGGGAAGGACCATCAAGAATCTTCCTTATTCCCAGGCTGAAATTTTCTATGTGGTTATCGACAAAATATGTGTTGAGATGGATCATCGCTTTAGTGACTCAAATCGGGAGGTACTTCCTTGTTTCTCATGTCTTGATCCCAAGAATTCTTTCTCCAAGTTCAATGTAGAGAAGCTTTGTCGTCTTGCTGAAATTTATGATGCAGATTTCTCGAATGCTGATCGGACAATATTAAGGGATCAACTTGAGACTTATGTTCTTCATTTTAGAAATCATGTTGCCTTTTCCACTTGCAATGATCATGAAAGTTTGGCTGCAAAAATGGTTGAAACAGAGAAACACTTGGTATTTCCATTGGTTTATAAGCTCATTGAGTTGGCTTTGTTATTGCCGGTGTCAACTGCATCTGTTGAGAGAGCTTATTCGGCAATGAAAATTATAAAGTCTAAATTGCGCAATAATATAAATGATGATTGGTTTAATCACTTGATGATATGCTATACTGAGCGGGAGATATTTAAATCACTAATGTCGTTATTATTCGACGGTTTCAAGCGTACAAGAATCGTAAAGGGATTTTACCGAGGCATTATTAGTGTTTGAAGGTATGTGTCGTGCATTCTAATCTGAGCATGTCTTTACTATTTATGAATTGCTAGTTCTTACTCTCTTTTTAATCTTGCATGTTCATTTTTAGGTTTCTAAATGAGCATTTGGATATCTAGCATATTATTAGTGACTCATATTATCTTGTGAGCAATTTCTTATCATATTTAATTTTAGTTTTGGTGCTTCTGAACTATTATGAATGTAAGATTTTAAATTTGGCACTCGCATTTAGATAATAAATATCTAAATATCGGTTTCTGAATCTAGCTTTTCTTGCTTAGCTTATCGTTCGCCCAGGCTTCTATTTTTTCCTGGCTCCGCCACCGCCACTGGCTTAGAGCACTTAACATCTGAAAATGGCAGAATGTATTTAGCAAACGAATTGATTTGCTTGACTCCATAGTTTAAGTTTTCCTTAAAGGTTGAGAAGATATTAACTTGTGCAATTTATAGAGGAGGCTGAGGTTCTAGCCTTTAGAGTATCTGCACCGGCGCCCCCAAAATGGTGGCCGGCAGGACGTCGGATGGGCTGTTTTAGGGGCACCGGTAGGGCCTCCCAAAATTTTTGGGCCGGGCTCCCATACCGGCGGCCCCGAAATGCCGCTTCTAAAAAACATGAATTTGAACAAATTATTAAACCCCGCCGATATTCATTGATTTTGGCGCAAACTTGCGCAGGTTTTACAAATTTTTCCAAACCCTAACCCTAACGGCCGCCGTAGCCACTACTAGGAAAACCCTTATCCATGGGCCCATTATCTGTGGAGCACTAAGTTTCGGTGCTCCACGGATAAGTATCCGTGGCGCACCAAATATAGGTGCTCCACAGATATCATCTTACCCGTGGCGCACCATGGAAGGGATGCGCCATGGATAAGTGGGCCCCACCGAGCACCAGGGCCTGGGGTGTCAGGCCCCCATATCCGTGGCGCATGCATTTGGGGTGCGCCACGCATAATGTGCATACCCGTGGCGCACCACATATACATGCGCCACGGATATGTGTGGGCCCACCCTCTGGAAAAGGTGGCAGACATATCTGTGGAGCACCATTTTGAGGTGCGCCACGGGTATATATATCTGTGGAGCACTATTTTGAGGTGCGGCACGGATATGCCGTACCTACCACCATAAAGGTGTCATTTCCCCCTACCTCCCACTCCAAGCCCTCACTCCCATAGATCTAGCTCTAGCTCTAGTTCCTCTTCTCTCCCCACCCCCATTTTCTTCAACTATTTCTCCATTTTAGGTAGCTAGCCAAAACTTGGATTTGGATAGATATGTAAGGGTTGACTTCCTCCTCCTCCCCTCCCACACACATATATATCTAGCTCTCCTCCCAACTAGCTAGCACATATCTTGTCTCCCTCAATAGTTTGGCTCTCCGCTCACGGATTCGTCGGTATAACTTGTCTAATAGGTGAGTATATGGTTGGATGAAAATATGTATGCTTGTTTCCTTGTGGCGGCCGACGCGCGGCGCACGTATGGCGGTATGTGATATATATGGCATATGTGCATGTTTTGTATGTGATCGAGAGGGGCATGGATGCTTGTGTATGGTTTGTGCAGGTATCGGCGCGTGGTGCATGGATGTTTGCCGAAATGTTGATTAATTTCTGTTTCGGCAAACTTTTGCACTACCCATATGTCCTATTTATAGGGAAGGTCATGTCGAATTTTTCCGGCGATATGACCATAAATTATTCTAAATATTCTCATTTGCTCCATACCGTGCAGGCAACGATGGTGCGCCAGATGAGCGAAGGTATGGTGGCTAGATACAAGGAACGCGCGATGGCCATCATGATTCGGAACAACATGTCTGAGATAAGATGTCCTTGTCATAGATGCAACCTCAGGGCCCTAATCAAGCCTGATTCTGGTACATTGGAGAAGCACTTGCTCATGAGTGGTTTTATGAAAGTTTACATTGACGAGGACGTCAACAACGGGCCCCCGCCGGCAGGAAATGGTGACGTGGGAGGCCGACGAGAAGGCGAAGAGTCACCCAGACATGATGAAGGAGATGCGGGACATGATGATGACACCGGATCCGATGGTGGTGGAGAAGACGCAGACACGGAGACACCACTAACTTCAGCCTTGCGGGACCCTCATGTTCAAGAACTGCTCCTCACAGAGACAAGCAATGGCAAAGCTGTTGCCCGTGAGAAAGACAAGCTGGAGCAAATGGAGAAAGATGGGAAAACTCCGTTGTATCCTGGGTGCCGGCCCGGGGATACACGCCTGAACGTAACCCTCAAAGCTTTGGAGATGAAGGTGCAACACAAATGGACCGACGTTAGCTTCGACGATAACATGGCATACTGGCACGAGAAGCTTCCCGAGGGGAACACATTGCCAAGGAGTACCGAGGAGGCCAAGAAAGTCGTGTGCCCTCTCGATCTACTGCACGTGAAGTATAACGCATGCATCAATGATTGCGCACTTTATCGGGATGAGTACAAGGAACTAACCACATGCCTGGTGTGCGGCCAATCACGATACAAGAGAGGGAACAGGAAAGTTCCTCGAAAAGTGGTATGGTACTTTCCTATCACCCCCCGTCTAAAGCGGTATTTCGTAGACCCTAAGGAATCAAAGCTCATGCAATGGCACACAGAAAGGGAGAAGCCCGAAGATGATCCGGAGAAGGGCACGATCCTGACACACCCTGCGGACGCTAGCCAGTGGCTCGCGTTGGACATGGAAGACGGTTTCGGGGATGATGCCAGGAACGTTAGGCTGGGTATCAGCACAGATGGACTCAATCCCTTCGGCAACCAGAGTAGCACGCATAGCACCTGGCCCGTCTTTGTATGGCCGTACAACCTTCCCCCTGACTGTGCACCAAGCAGAGATACGTATACATGAGTATTCTTATTCAGGGGCCGAAACAACCGGGTATCGACATGCACCTGTATCTCGAGCTGTTGAAAGAGGAGTTAGCCATGTTGTGGGAGACGCCGACACGTACGTGGTGTACAGTGGTCGGGTTCCAGGAGTCGAGGAGTGGGAGGACTGCCATGCACAGGTGACCAACTTCAGCGGCACATGTGTGTGTAAACTTTACTATCCTAGTGTTGTTTCCGAACTATTGTTGGACATGTGTGTGTAAACCTTAACTTGCCGAGGCTCGTAATGCCTTGACGATCGATGTTGGACTTGCTTATATATGATCGATCGTCATCCATGCTATGTTTTATTCTAGGCTTATGAATCCTTGCCATAGTATTTGTGATCATGCAAGCATGTTTTTGCACTTTGTCATTCTTTTCGTTGCATAACATATATACTACATATCTATAGAGAGATGGCGAAGTGGTACGTGGTGTACAGTGGTCGGGTTCCAGGAGTCTACGAGGAGTGTGGGAGGACTGCCAGGCACAGGTGACCAACTTCAGCGGCAACTGCTACAAAGGGTACAAGACAAGAGAGCTCGCGGTCTCCAAGTGGAGGAGACACGTGTGGAAGAAGAATCGGATAAAGTTCTTGATCATGGTCTCGATCTTGCTCATCGTCATCGCCGGTGTGATCTATTCGTTTATATAGTAGTCTAGGTGATATGTAACTCCATATATAATATGTAATGATCAAAGTTGTACTTAACTTATGTAATGATTCGACACTTGACTTCATATTGATGTATTTCGACACTTGACTTTATATTGATGTCTTCCGACACTTGACTTCATATTGATGTATTTTGGTGAATTCCAGTGTTACTGATGTGTATATCTTTGCATTTCTGTTGTATACTGTATATTTTTGTGCTGTATACTGTGTATTTCTGCTGTATTCTCGAAAAAAATACAAATAGAAAACATACCAGTGGAGCACCATTTTAATTGCCAGTGGCGCACCCTATCCGTGGCGCACCTAGATTGGGTGCGCCGCAGGTATTATGCGTGGCGCACCCCACATAGGTGCGCCACGGATAGGACACTTAACCGTGGCGCACGAGGGCGTGCGCCACTAGTAATAAATACCAGTGGCTTGATATGCGTGGCGCACCACTGGTGCGCCACTGAAGCCCAAATTGGTGCGCCACAGATAAGGGTTTTCCTAGTAGTGAGCGCCCGCGGCCGCCACAGCGACGCCCTCCAGAGCTGCTGCCGGCGCTGTCGTCCTCCATCTTCACGTCTGGCTTGACGTCCGGCTTGACGTCCTCATCGATGTCGCTGATGTCAAAGACCGGCTGGCTGCCGAGCGCTCCTCTTGCCGCTCCTCCGGCCCCAACCAGCGAGTGCGCGACGGCGAGTGACAGGCTGGGTGTGTCTTCCGGGTCATTGGGGTGGCGGGAGAGCTTCGCCAGCATCTCCCGGTCTGCGACCCACCATGGTCGGGTCTCATCGAGGAGCTCCGGCGAGATCTGGTCCTACTCCTCCTCCTTCAGCTCCACCTTTTTCTCGCGGCGGGGATGCGCTGATGAAGACCCACTGGCATCCTGGATGACGATGCCGGTGCTGCGCCGTGCTGGTGGTGGGTAGGGCGCGGAGCGCGCCGCCGAACGCGCCGCCGAACGCGCCGCCGAATGCCGTCCGAGGATGAGCTCCACGACATCGTCTGTGTCGGCGTAGAGCGTGCGCTGGTAGATGGGCGGCGCGCCAGCGACGGCACATAGCCGTGCTCCCGGAGCACGTCGTCGACGTCCCGGTTCTGCCACCCGACGCGCCGGCCGACAACATTGTACCTGCCGACGTGGGGGCCGGCGAACTCCGTGAGCTCATCTTGCCGCTCCCGCTGCAGTTGCGGCAGCCAGATGCCCTGGCGGGGCGCGTTCTCCGGCCGCTCCCGCTCGTGCATCGGGAGCATCTGCCAGCGGCGGCCGATGAGGGCTTCGAGCTCCGCGCCCTCCCGTATCGCCGGGACGGTGTAGCCTGCCGCTGACACATTCCACCCGTGCGGCAGGTGCCACACCGGCAGGACGAGGATCACGTTCTCCCAGAGAACCCGCGCCTCGGCCTCGGTGAAGTTCGTCAGCCGGATGAAGCCGCCTTCCGCTGACACCTTTGCGCGTCATCACCATCGGACGAGGTAGTGCGATGGGGAGAAGTGAGGTGACGAAGGAATGACAAACGGGCCCCCGATATTCGCCTACCTGGTTTTCGGTCCAGGAAGGGTGTCTCACGAAAGGCTTTCGAGGCCTATCAAGGCAGTAGCCTGACGCGGCCCAGGAGCAATACTTGGTGCACAAGCAAGATTTCGAGGAGTCCAAGTTAGATTAGGCCTCGGTTGATCCGATCTGTACTTGGCTTGGGAGACACTCCTGAGACCTGGCCTTGACTTATAAAAGGCTGGGAGGGAGGTCTCGAAGCCCTAGACACTTTTCCACCCACCTCACGCTAGAGTGCTCGACAACTCAGAGCCCTCTACCTTGGCTAGATCCAATCTACGCCTCCATTGTAACATCATCATCACCATCACCACATCAATACAAAGTCAGACAAGCAGGACGTAGGCCTTTTACCTTTTGAGGGGGCTGAACCTGGGTAAATCCTCGTATCCCACTGCTTTCGTCTGATCGCCGTCGAGTTCGCCAGGTCCCCAATTCGCTTCCTAGATCGAAAGCCCTTCAACATGGGCATTGCCGGGGATAAACCTCGTCAATTGGCGCCGACCATGGGGAAAGAAGGCAGGGCGAAAGATTAACCTTCGAGTCATGGTTTGGAGGGCAAGCCCAAGTGTAAACACATAGACTCACCCTCGGGGGCTACTAATGGTCAAGCACGCGAAGCGCAAGTTGAAGGTCTTCGGACTTACATGGTTGCTAGGACCGGAAGGCCCGTCAGACGAGGAGACAAGCACGAATTCTTGTTCCGTCGCCTTCTTCTTGGAAGAGGTCGAAGGCTTCGTTAGAGCGACTTCGGGGGCGGCAGCGTCAGTGGCCTTCTCCTGTGAGTCTGTCGTTTGTTCGAGGGCGTTGTCATGGGGTCGAACCTGGTATTGTTCTTGATCCCTAGGACAGGTCGACGTCTCCTCGGTGGAAGATCTGAAGCAAGCATCAATAAGAGAGCCAGACAGTTAATTCGAAGTAAGACCACAAGATGTACAAGTTCGACAAGGAACACTTACGACGCGTCGATCCCGAACTTCGGGAGGACCTTCTTGTCTGTTTGAGGGGGAGGACGGCGGCTCAAAGGCGAAGTGGGGATAGCACTGTTGCCATCATCCCCCGAAGTAAAATGAGTGTCATCGAGGTCTTCCGAATCTTCGACAACGTCCGCGACACGTTGTCTCTTCGGGGCCCTCGGTGGCGATGGGGCGGCGGAGGTCGACCCTTCCAGCACTTCGGCAAAGTCACGCCCCGGATATTCGCCCATCTCGGGCTGGGGCGGATAACATCGGGCTACGTCAATCACCTGCAGGAGGAAGAGGACTGCATTCGACACTGGACGATCCGGCTAAGAAATAAGGAAGGTATTCGAATAAGAGCAAGGTCATACCTCGGTGCGGGGAAAGGCCTTGCTAAAGGCTACGGCGCCGAAGATCTTCGGCACGGGATCCTTCTTCTTGATGTTCGTGACGGTGCGTACGCACTCATCGATTTCGGCCTCGTGCAGCTCGTCCTGTGAGATGCGGGTCGAATCCCGGCGATCGCTATAGTCCCACATGCAGTGGGCTCGAGCAGCGAGCGGCTGGATTCGACGCTCGATGAAGGTTCGGATGAGCTGGATCCCCGAAAGCTCCTTCTTCGGAGTAGCCCAGAGCTGCTGGATCTTCTCCATCAGCGGCTCCGTAATCTTTAGCTCCTCGTCCAAAAGATCGTGTCTCCAGGATACGCGAGGTCGAAGAACAACGGTGGGATGGAATTCCTCGAGCCCGAAGTTTTCGCCGTCGGAGGACTTGTCTTTGGCGTAGTACCACTTCGTTCTCCACCCGGGATTATTTTCGGGCGTTTGGAGGTTGAAATATTCGACGTCTGGGCGTACTTGAACGCCAAAGCCGCCGGTTTGATATGGCAGAGGGTGCCGAATAGCAAAGATTCGGCGCCACAGCGCCCAGTGGGGTTCGATCCCCAGGAAGCACTCACAGAGCGTAATAAAGCACGCAATGTGAAGTACGGAGTTGGGATTCAGGTCGTGGAGCTGAATCCCGTAGGCAAAGAGAAGGCCACGGAGGAAAGGATGCGGGGGAAAAGACAAACCCCGCAGCAGAAAAGCGATGAAGATTACCCGGAATCCGAGAGGTGGCCGGGGAACGATCTCCGGGCCGGCGGCGAGCGATTCCGCCGGCGCGTTCTTCAGGAGGCCCATCTTCTCGGCCCGGGACAGTTCTTTGTTCCCGACCTTGGACTGGACCCAGCGGCCAACGGCGGAGCCTTCGGCGTCGGCTGTCTTGGCCTTCTTGGCGGCAGCAGCGGCGGCGGCGGTGGTGGAGCTCCTCTTACCCATGGCTTCAAGGCGCAGCGGGGGTCGCGGAAATGGAGATGGAAAGGTAGAGCTATAGGAGCAATGCGCGAGGAAGAAGACGGCGGCGGAGTGGGATGGACTCTTTACCCTGTCACCGTTATTTATTCCGCTTCTGGAAATCTGCGTCAAATCCCAGCCATCCACGATGAAGTGGAAACGGCCGGGTTGATCCAGCCGTCCATGTGTCAGCACGCGAGCACCGCGGCGTCCACTACGCACGGTAATCAAGGAAACCGCGCCGGTTATTTCTCACCCACGCGTGGGACGTGCGGTCAAACTCTGTCAACGGCCGAGACGCGCGGCCGGAGGGCCCACCATACGTCTAGTCCTGGCAGGGTCAGGCTGTTCCTGTAAAAGATGATGTGACAACTCGACGAAGCATATCGTCAGCGATGACGCGTCTTTTTGGGAAGGTAGATTCCTTTCGACTCAAAGGGCAAAGATTGGGGAAAGTTCTTTCGAGTTCCAAAGGTACGTACCCCTTGCACTCAGACGGCCTCTCGATTGGGCTTCTTTCGAGGTCTTTTGTGCTCCTTTCTTTTGTGCCACCCGGATATACAGAGTTTTTCGACGACTCTGCCTTTCGCTGAACATTTGTTCTTTCGAGGGTACTTTTGATTGAAATGATATTCGAGGCAGGACTTCGGTCCCTCGGGTTATCTCTTTCGGGCCAGCAGCGCCTTCGAGACGTTCGAGGTAGGACTTCGGTCCCTTGGGTTATCTCTTTCGGGCCAGCAGCGCCTTCGAGACGTTCGAGGCAGGACTTCGGTCCCTCGGGTTATCTCTTTCGGGCCAGCAGCGCCTTCGAGACGTTCGAGGCAGGACTTCGGTCACTCGGGTTATCTCTTTCGGGCCAGCAGCGCCTTCGAGACATTCGAGGCAGGGCCTCGATCTGACGAGTTACTTCTTTCGACCCAATAATACCTTCAGAGAATTCGGGTTCGAGCTTCGAACCTTTGAATCATCTTCATTCGAACCTGTCTCCCGAGTTATCAATGCTCCTCAATCAACATGCCCGAATATTGGTGGCAATATACCAGTTCGGATGTCGTATGTCAAATACGAAGGTAAGTCCACGGTTTGCAACACCGGATGGCCCGGTATTCGTATCAAACGCGCTCTGCCGGAAATTTTCCGTACCTACGGTATGAAGTTTGCACCGATGGACGCATCGGGTGCCTCACAAATGAACTGGGCTCCGATCTGGTAAGTCCGACGCGGCTCAGGTCGGGGTAGCGCCAGCCCACGCGGATTCGAGTCGGGGGACTCGAATCTGAGTAAGCTAACCGTATGTCTTTGCAGCAATGCAATTAACTGAGACCCGGCGTGAGTCTCAGGCCGGTTATGCGCATCCCTCTGCAAACCCAACTTAGCACTTTCGAGGCTCTAAATGAGAGTAACTCGAAAATTTTGTACCAAACAAGCATACTACTCGAATGATTTCTGTACATTTGCAGTTCTACAAGCCAAGTGCTCATATCGGGTGCGGCTAGGAAGGCTTTCGGGAGGAGTCCCTGCCATAGTCTTCGGCTATCCCAGGCACTCGGGGGCTACTGACGAAGGAATGACAAACGGGCCCCCGATATTCGCCTACCTGGTTTTCGGTCCAGGAAGGGTGTCTCATGAAAGGCTTTCGAGGCCTATCAAGGCAGTGGCCTGACGCGGCCCAGGAGCAATACTTGGTGCACAAGCAAGATTTCGAGGAGTCCAAGTTAGATTAGGCCTCGGTTGATCCGATCTGTACTTGGCTTGGGAGACACTCCTGAGACCTGGCATTGACTTATAAAAGGCTGGGAGGGAGGTCTCGAAGCCCTAGACACTTTTCCACCCACCTCACGCTAGAGTGCTCGACAACTTAGAGCCCTCTACCTTGGCTAGATCCAATCTACGCCTCCATTGTAACATCATCATCACCATCACCACATCAATACAAAGTCAGACAAGCAGGACGTAGGCCTTTTACCTTTCGAGGGGGCTGAACCTGGGTAAATCCTCGTATCCCACTGCTTTCGTCTGATCGCCGTCGAGTTCGCCAGGTCCCCAATTCGCTTCCTAGATCGAAAGCCCTTCGATATGGGCATTGCCGGGGATAAACCTCGTCATGAGGCGACAGGAGGAAGAGGGAATGCTGGGCGGCGGGGAGAAGTGAGATGCCGGGAGGAAGAGGGGGCATTAAATGGCGGAAGGAGAAGCTCCACCGGCGCGCATTCATGGCGACGCAGGCGTCGCCTCGGAAACCCGCGGCGCAATAAAAGCGACGACCGACGGCGGTCGCGTCGTCATAAAATTGGCTGACCGTCGGCCGCGCTCGCTTACACGCCGGGCCGGGGTGTCGGTAGCGAGTTGCCGCGTGCTCACGGCGCCCCCAATAGGATCCTACCCCGCAGGGGCCGGCGTGGGGGTGCTGGCTATTTTCTGAGCTCGAGGGAGCGCCGGCTTGATTTTGGGGGTGCCAGTGTGGCCCTTTTTTAGCCCCCGAGCCTAATTAAAACGCCGGCCACATTTTGGAAGCGGTTTTGGGGCCGCCGGTGGAGATGTCTTAGTGTCGACTCTTCCCAAAAGGAAGAGCGCACGGGATGCCTTGCTTGCGGTAGAAAAAGACGTAAAGCACCATGCATAGCGGAGACGATGGCGTGGTGCAAACATCGATCGGAATATGATCGAAAGAGGGACATGGAATGAACACAGCTTGGGTCACAAGACGACCTCATACCCCAGATCGAGGAGAGAGATCTAACAAGCGCATGGAATCCTCTCTCTGCACACCATCGCACGACACGGCAACCGGAGCACATGCCGCTCCGGCTGCCGCCCTGCGCCGTCCCGTCTTGGCTCGTGCCAGCACGACGGCACGCTGGAGAGCTCGCGCCGTGCGCGCCCTGGCGAGCGCGCCGGAGCCGGAGCGCCTGGCACCGGCGAAAGGAGGAGTAGGACAAGCGATGCTGCCCTGGACCGCATTGAGGGTTGGCGCGGGCGTGGCGCTCGCGCTGGCTCTGGGCGGCGCCTCGTGGTCAGCGCGCAGCGGTGGCGCCGGTGCCGGTGCCATGCTCGTTCAGCCGGTCACGGTGTGCACGCTCAACGCTGTCACGGACGGAGCGGAGCGCGGCGGCAGCACCCCGGCGGCGGCGGCTGTCATGAAGACGAGCGTCGACGCGCTCTCGGACTCCTTGTTCCGGCGCGAGGACGCGCCCAGGGACCACGCCACGCTCATGGACCTCGTATTCGAGCAAGTCACCAAGGAGGTTCTTCCTCTGCTTTTGGCAATGCCATTGCTTCCGTTTAACTCGTGTATATATCTACGAGTACATGACATTCCCATGATCGAGTTGGAGCTTGTGTTTATGCCATGCGCAGCACATCGGCGACAGGGGAAAGCTCACGAGCCTGCTGCAGAAGGAGTGGTCGGCATCCCGCGACTCGGAAAGAAAGCTCAACCTCGGATTGCTGCTCACTGATGTGCTCATCAATCAGGTTTATGTGCTTCACGCTTCCTACTTCATCAGTTCATCTAGCAATTTTAAGCCAATAAACCGTGTTCTGTTGAGACGAACTAACCATGCTGAGTTGCTGGCACAATGTTTAATCATCACACGTACTCCGTAGAGAGAATGGCAGAGGGCCAAAGAAGTTTGCCAGCAACTGACTGGCCGCTATCAACGTGACTCGAGGCCATACTTACATTTGGTAATGTTTCCTCACCATTATTAACTGCATGCATGTGATCGATTTCCCAACTCACTGCGCTCACTTCTCATACATACATACATTGCTCAACTCTGTTCTGTTCAGGCTGTCATCAACATGATGATGGCAGTGGAGACCATGCTCTCTCCGGAGACGGCCACCGCAGACGACATCGAGAAGATGTCCAAGAACGCCATGGACGCCTGGAAGGATTTCAAGAACAAGTACGAGCTTGCGAAGGGATCAACAGAGTCCAGCACCTGACAAAGTACTGAAAATTCCCTGGAAGAATCATCTTTGTGTCTTGCCTGAAGGCAGAACCTTGTGTTGAGTGCTGACCACTCTTGTGATGCATTATTGGGCCTTGACAGCGTAGTTGCGTGTATCTCTTACATAAAAAAGTTCTATTTGTGTTTACCAAATCTTCAGTCTGAAAGCATTTGCATAGACTGTATATCATTAGTCTCCCACATTCTGTTCTATAATTGTTTACCAAAAAACAATTAGAGTTTGTGTACTCATTGTTAACAAAAGTTTATCTACTGTAATATTTACAGTAATGAAATCTTGAGACCAAAAAAGAGAAGAATGAATTAGAGTGCTGCATTTTCATGGATCTTGTTCAGAAGGCTCTCCCCACATCTTCATAAGGTACTTTTCGCAGCTGCTCCCGGCGATGTCTCGCGAGGACGCCATCCCGGTGATCCCCTGCTTCGTCCCTCGTCCCTCTCCGCGGCCCTTGTCGCGCTTCAGGTTGTGGCGGTACTCGACGGCGATGTGCTCGAACACCTCCACCTCGAACATGTTCATGCTCACTTTGGGGCTCATCTGATCCCGGACGTAGGCGAAGGCGAGCTGGTCGCGCGGGTTGAACGCCTCCAGCTCGTTGAACAGCAGGCAGGAGAAGAGGTCGCTGGCCGAGCCGTGCCTCCTGATGATGATCGCCGTGTCCGGCACATCTGCACCGCGCCATGATGTACAACATTATTATGTCAATAACGCAGCAAGTAATACAAAATCACAAATAAATATCGAATGAAGAAAATCAATTCCGTGATTTTCTGTCTCTGCAATCTGCATCTAGTGCATACACTGTGTCACTGTGTATGATACACACCTGACGGATATGGGAGCTTGCTGGGGGACCATGGCTGCAGGCCGTTGCTGCAGTACGTCTCCATCTGCGCCCTGATGGCGTCCACGTCGCCCCACTTGTGCCACCGCGCCGTCGCGATCGCCTCCTCCATGGTGTGGAGGTTGAACGGGTGCCTTGAGACGGCCATGTCCGCGCCCTTGCTGACGAGGAGCGAGTGCACCAGCAGCAGCGGGTCCACCGTGAGCTGCATCTTGCCGTCGACCCACACGCTGAACCTGGCGTTCGGGAACAGCCTGTGCAACAGGTGCTTCACCACGACGCCGTTCATGGCGGGGCTCTCGTAGGGGAGCTGCTTCTGAAGCGTCACCACGCGCCACGCGCCAATGACCGAGCTGGCCGGCGCACCGCGCCCGTCGTCTTTCAGGATGCCGTGGCTCGTGAGCACCCTGTGTGTAGGGTCGTCGATGAACATGAAGAAGCACGCCGTCTTGAGCGTCTGGGACCCGAGCCCCTTGGGCTGCCGGATCTTGTCGTGGTCATTCAAGATCGCCGAGGCGACCACCACGCCTCTGCAGGTATCCATGGCCAATCTGTCTGAAACCATCGACGTTAAATAAGCCGCACCTCCCTCTTGGCGAATCAAGAATGGCAATACTAGGTCACTTTTGCACTTCCAGCTACTGACCAAATCTAACATATGGGTCTTAAATTTCCAAATCATACAAGTTTTATTTTGGGTTAGAATCAGACAAATTTGATCATTAACTGTCATAATCTAGTATATGTGTCCATCTGCCCATTTCTAGGCCTTTTTTAGATGAAGTGTAGTGGCTTCCCGCACATGGCAGTTCAATTATGTAATGAACCGTGTGGTTAAGAATTGCTAAACCATGTGAAAAACTATAAGCATGGATTAATCTCAGTTAAACTATTCATAACATTCTCTCTAATCAATCCTTGTCCTTGAGAGCATAAGTCATCTTCAAAGGTCTCCAAAAAAACATGTACGCGAAAATTGAAGACCAAATGTACTTATGTAATATGCCATGGGGAACTCTTTTGAAACCCAATGGGGGAAATAGGTTGAAAACGGAATGACATATGTGAATACTTGTTTTAATATCTCCACAATACAAATGTTTAACAAGAAATTATTGAGGAAAAACTATAAAATTAAAAGAGGTCAAGATTTGGAATCGGATTACCATGAATATGTTATAATTTCAAAGGTCACTTGCAAATCATGAAGCCATCTCATACCAATTCTATTGACATATTTCTGACATAAAATGGTTGATAACGACTAACGAGTAAGTAAATAAATTACAAGACTCGCTTTCATAATATTTATCTCCCTATTTTCCTGTAATTCACGGGGATTAAATAACTTATGGGCAATGTTCTCCATAACATTTCTCTTTATATAGAGTTTCGGATGTTTGGAGCTCGAGCTCCATGGAACTCGAACTTTGAAGCTCTAAAAATACAAATTCAAACATTTCTAAAAATTCTGTTGTATTCTATCGATGTGTAATTTTTTGAACAAAATATGTTGTATTTTTGGCTCAGCAAAAATGACACATTCAGATTTTATCCTTGGCGAACAGTGATGAACTGTGCATAGAATATGTAATTTTGTCTTGTGTGATTTTGTCATTTTAATGAGCCCAAAATATATTGTATTTCGTTCTGAAATTTTACAATGATAGAATACAACATTGGCTGTTTTAGATATTTGTTTCAGGAATTTTTGAATGTTGAAATTCGAATGTTTGTAATTAAAAAAAAATCAGGCTCCCACAAGCCCTAGCTCCATTTGGAGTTTTCGGTTTGCACTTCAGTAATACTATAGTTGAACCAATCACACTTGAATTTTTAACAAACTTCATCTTCCATGAAGTCATACATATCCAGGTGATGCTTTCATTCATAGGAAGCAATAATTTTAGTATATGATTAGTGGATGTAGCAACTAAATTTTGTTAAATTGACTTCTAAGAGAAGATTGTGCCTTCTGTAAAAAGAAAAACCCAGTCTGTTATCTAGCATTACAGGATCTGATAGGTATCCAGCATCACAATATCGCAACATTGTCTTGTCTTCGAGGATAAACCAATATTTCTAGTGCCTCGGAGACAACCGAGGAAATTCCTTACACTAGCCTGATGTATTTTTGTTGGCTATGCATTGTGTAGAAAATAAATTATGTGCAAACGATATATCTGGAATAATATATTTACTTAGATGCATAAGTGCTTTAGTGGCACTGAGGTATAGAAACTAATGTGCCAATATCTCTTCTTGACGCCTTTAGGTATGAATGGGTCTTTATCTCAATCAAGAGGTTGGATACGGTTAACCATATGTAATGTTTTAAGTATCCATTGGATTCCTAGAGGAATATTCGGCAGTTATACACCCTAGCAAAATAGTCTTACCCAAAAATTTCATTCCAAACTCCTCCTTAGTATGATTACTTGCCTCATGTATCTCTCATGCAGTTCCAATTATATGGTCATCAACATACAAATAAATGATACAATGTGAATTTTCTTAATTAATACACATGGGCAATCATCATAGTTTAAGTAACTCACATGAGTAAAGAACTTACTCAGTTGGTTAAACACATCCTTCCCGACTATTTCAAGACATAAAGTGAATTTCAAGCTTTACGCAATATATGAATAAACTAATCAATATAAGTATGGAGTCCACTACATCCGTCAGTTGGATAGACATATTCACTTTCACCGTCGATGATATTAAATATCAAAACTTCATTTTCACTCATCAAATGAGATAGGTTCCATTTTTGTTAATGACATGCCTCTCAATGAACTCTTGTGCTACAAGCCCCACTTTGTATCTCACCACCTCATTTTTCTCTTTTCTCTTATGAACAAAAACCCATTTTGCTCCCACATGGAAGACATTTTGAGGAGTAAGTAGCACTTAGGTAATTATCCCTATTTTTGATAGTGAATGCAACTCATCCAAAGTTGACATCGCACGACTTAGATTTAGTTAAATATAAGTCGACTAAGATCTAATCATATGTAGGAATACAATTTGATAAAATAAACTATAGAAGTGGAAGAGTTTGGTATAAATTTTATTTATTTTAACTACGCCATGGGGATAACATTAAATTTATCTAGTTGTGAGCATCATAATGTGAATTTCATTGGTCGTGTGTAGGATTATTTAGTTTAAAAAAAATGAGATCTGAGGGTAAGAACCCCTCAGACATACTTTTATAGAAGTATTTTATGAGTACACCAGGAGTTGCGAGTACGGAGACTCGAACTCAGGCGGGCAGACATGTCTCAGCCCATGCCCTGCCAACCGAGCTATGCACGGTTCTCAATGTAGGATTATTTAGTTTAACTCGCTAGCTGAGAGTGACTTGTTCTTCTATCAGATTTACTTCATGAATTTCTTACCAACATTATAATCCATGATAGGTCAATGAATCTGGTATGAGATAACGTAGCTAGACTCCTAAATATTACACCTTTTCCTTTATGAGTTTAACTAATTAAGAGTTAGTTTATTGAATTTTGTTTTGTAAATTCTACAACAAAAAATGCTACTTAATGGATTGTATTTATAATTTTAATGGTGAGGGCGTGACCAGGGCGAATTTATGTGGTAGGTGTCGATAGGACCGAGCCTGTAAACATAATGCTATTGATATTACTCAACTATAAACATATTATAGAAAGGGCGATATTATAAATCATATTTTCCTTAATTATTTTATCCCTTTTTATGGGAAAAATGGGAAGAGTAGTTTTTGTTAAGAAGATTTTACAATAATATTGCTAAATAATTTTCAATTTTCTTACCAACTTATTTATCCATGATATGTGATTGAAATTGGATGGGATGACTACACTATTTGCAAAATTCGGGAGTAAACTCATGAATCGCATCTTTCTCGTGATCATGAGATCACAATTATTGCATTTTTCCTTTATGAGTTTTTTCTTACGTGGTTTGTCACAAAAATCTTTAATGAGACAATAGTAATACAAGCATTCACATAAATCATTTCATTTTCTTCTTATTTTGGGTTTTAGAAGGAGCTTATGTATAGCATACTATATAATTACATTTCTCCTCATATTTTTCTCATGAGGTTCTTTAGGATCCATTTCAAGTTGATTTGTGCTCACATAGAAAATGTTTAACTACAGTTCAAAAAAAATGTTTAACTATGTTGAGTGCTAGTTTAATTATGATTAATAAATGCTAGCTTGTAATTAACCATATGGGTCCTAATTAAGAAACCGTTCATAGTGATTCGCTCACACCTCCCTAGAGATGCGTCCATATGGACACGCCTCTAGACGGAAAAAAATTCTCTGGGGCAGGGCCTAAGCGTAATCCTCGTAGGGCCCCTTCTAATATGTTGACACGTTGCTCTCAGCTCGGATCTCAAAGCGGCTCTTAATCCAGTTTTCCAGTTGATACGTATATGTACACTAATCGTATTTGTACAGCGATTGCTCAACGAGGCCGGAAATTCAGGCGGACGACCAGGGTCCAGTTTCAACTACTGGTGGTTAGGCGAGGAAAAATATGGCGTCGGCTGAACATTCGTCGGCTGCGACCTCCGTCGTCCAGTACACCAAAGACGCCGCAGTCACACCATCAATGGCGCTGCTGGCGGCGCACAGCCCATCAGCCATGAGATTATCATCATGGGGGCACAACGGCGGTTCCTTTCTTTTCCGGCTACTCCTCGAGCAATCATGTTGCCATGGCCAGCTCTCTCCCGATCTGTCCGTGGCCGGTGACAAGACGATGCAAGTTTCAGCTGGCTCTATTTCACGTCCATGGCAACGATCCATGAATTGAGATGACTGGTTCCATGTTTTTTTTTTTTTGAACAGATGACTGGTACATATACTGATCAAGCACATATACTGATTTCCGTGGCAAGTGTCCTTATACAGGTACGAATGTAGGATCAGTGCACATGTACGTATCAACTGGTGAGGGTACTAGAAACCGCTTTGAGATCCGAGCTGAGAGCAACGTGTCAACATATTAGAAGGGGCCCTACGAGGAGAACGCTGAGGCCCTGCCGCAGAGAATTTTTTTTCCCCTCTAGACCTTTGTACAAATATCTCATCACTATCAAATAAATAAGAAGAGTGTACTTCCAACTGTCTTGTAGAGTTAAACTTTTTTTTAACTTTGGTGCTAGCTTTCAAACTAGATTATAAAATAAGTTCACCAATCACATGCCGCGCCGAAACACAGCTAACACTTGAAATCACGATATTTCATATTTATTAGGAAGCATGAATTAATGCCTCCTCCAACATGTATCGGTGTAGGAGATGCGGATGTCTTAAGAAAATGGGAAGTCGATAAGGATGGTACACAAAGAAGAAAATGGTGAATTTGCAAGGATTTTAAGTTTTCATGGTTGTTCTAAACTGCCACGTACGCAAAATCGCCTTGTGAAGTGTGAGTGATGAGAATATGAGATATGTATGATTTTGATAATTACTGGAGTATATCTCCTGATGGATGAAAATCTTGAAAAAAAATAGCACCATGAACCAATAAACATGTTGTGTGTGCAAAGTGCGAATTAGGACAAAGAACTCACCAGCTTGTGCGATGGGGAAGTCCTTGAAGAATCCACATGGGATTTCCAGTGAGCTGTTACTGTGATTGAAGAACGATCTCCGTTCCTCGGTGGTCAAATTCCCCGCAAACGTGTCCCTCCTGCCGTTCTGGTACCGCAACGGAAAGAATGGATGAGGAGTCGCCGAGACGTTGCGGCAGAGGCCATTGATCTCTTCCAAAACAGTCTTGTAGTCTGCTCCAAGAACGAATTTGTGGGGTCACTTTCAGGGTCAAAGGAGTGATTGGAAAGAGAGTGATAGTATGATCCGTGGTCATTGCACACGAGTACACGACAGGTGACAAAAGTGCAAAAGCATCCGAAAGAAAATCCAGCGCAATCAAACTTGCGGCGAAAACTCAGCGGAAGACTCGGATCACTGCGACAACTTTGGGATGATCCATGAAACAAGCATGCAAGACGCCGTTCATATCGGATGAAACAGAAGGAAAGAAAGAACGCCAGAAAGAAAAGTCCGAGCTGCGCCATGAAAATAGTTTCTATGTGCAGGTTCTGTGCGGGAGGTGGAGGCGGAGACCTGAGAAGACGGCGGGGTCGGAGCAGAGCCTGCGCGGTGTGGGGAGGGCGTGCTTGTGCACGCCGTACTCGCGCGGGTACTCGAAGAGCGTCGTCGCGGCGTGGGCGGATCGGGATGATGGGAGGAGGAGGAGGGGGAGGCAGCGCGAGGAGGGGTCGGAGAAGGAGACGTAGAGCGCGAGCGGGAGCGTGGTGAGGAGGTAGAGGAGGGAGACGCAGAGCAGCTTCGATTGCAGCACCGGCGGCCTCCGCACGCGCACCCACCCCATATGCCACCGCGGGGGGAGCTGTGGGTGGTTTTGTTTTGACTCTCTGAGCGAGTGACCGGGTCACAAGGGAAGTAACGATGAAATGCAGGTGCTGCGATCCATGCATCGCGGAATGACTGGTTGGGTTCAACTGTTAACATGCTTCTATTTTTTGCGGGTATCACTTACATGCTTTTTAATACGTCGTCTAACCTATATTACTAGTAAGCGTGCACGTGCAATGTACGTCTCTTAAAATATAATATCCCTACATACATTTTAAATTTAAATTATGTTAAAATGAATTGCATTTTATGTGCTATTTCATTCATGTCCCTTAGAATGTAACACATGTCTTGTAAATCGAATTTTTATTTGAATTAGTTACATGATATATTGTTTTATTCACTTAACAATTTAAATAGGTCACAGCCCAACAGTGGCATGGAACTTACCAAAATTTGAGGGATTGATATTGCTTTCGTCATTTTCCCAACTTTGGATTCTCAATCCCTCATCATTTATTTCTAAATGTGACTATTTTTCTCTTATAATGTGCCACATAAACCTAATAGTAAAGAAAAGCAATAAATGTTAGTATTTTTAGTAATAATATGACATAGAAAAGTATCACAAACGAATTTGAAATGTCAAACAAAATATCTCCATCCTGTACCCCATAAAGTTTAACATTCACAAATATCAAGAATACTTAATTCATTGCAGAATTTTAATGATGCGTATTCTTGAATATATGATATGTTTTCAATGTAGTCAATTAAAAAATTATCAAATGGATATTAGTAGATTTTTGAAAGCAAGCACGATGTTTATAATATTAATATAATATAATCCTAACGCTAGCAGGACCAAAGTAAATCGCTAACATTTATTTCATCTGGATTGAAACGGGAAGATTTATTTAGTAGACAACCCTAACGTTGCTAGCAGCTAGTACGTCCTAAATAAACTTCTAATAAGAAAAGATAAAATTCAGGGCCCGACCAAGACATGGACTGAGATCCGGTGCCTCGCTGTGGGCAAGGCACGGGTGAACAGTATCGTGCCTTGCACCCCTATTTTAGCCATTGGATTAAGAATCGATGGACCAGATGATATGAATAGTCCAGTGCTATAGGGTCCATCTACAGTGTACACGCTACAACGATTTATGCACAGTACATCCGCTACAGTATAGTGTACAGTACATCCGCTACAGTGCTTAATCTTGACCGCCTGTTTTCAATCTGATGGCCCAAGGTGCAAGGCATGGTACTGTTCATCCATGCTTTGTCCACAGCAAGGCACCGGATCTCAGTCCCCAAGACATACCACTCTCAGGCTTCCTCTTTCTTTTCTCTCTCCTCAAGCCGCATCGACCATCCCCTCCACTGCCTACCTGCCGCCGGTGGCGAGGGCCGGCCTCTCCCCTGCCTACCCGCCGTCGGCGAGAGGACCTTCCCCTCCCCTGAGTCCCTGCCACTGCAGCGAGTTCCGCCCCTTCCATGCATCCTCACCGCTGCCGCGATGACCTGCCCCTACCCTGCTGCCGCCATTCCCTTGCGCCGGCGGCATGCGCCTGCTCTCTGCGTCGCCCTCGACATCCTGTGGAGAGCAGGCGGCTCCCAAGCTTGGGATGCTCGCGGGAGGCCAGGTGACCCTGAGCAAGGCGTCGACAGAGGTGGAGGCGGATGCGCGGACCTCGTCTCCACTGGATCCGCGAACGCGGCCAGCGCGCGCGTTGGAGGACTGCAGAACGTCCGCCTCCTTCCCCCGATGAATTGGAGCAAGCGCAGAGGGACGCCGGTGAGGATGCTCTGCTCCGGCACGTGTGCCGTGTCACGAGCTTCCAGAGTAGATGGTCGCCTGTGTCCTGCTGGAGAAGCCCACCCGACAAATTGCTAGTATCTTACCCTTTCCCCGCATGTCCAACGACCCTGCATTTCCATGAGGTTCGTCAATTTCCTCTCATCTAGTTGTGAAATTCCCAATATTTGAGTTGCCCGTGTTGAATCTGTGCAATTCATATGTGCCTTTTGCAAATTGTAAATAGGTTGGTGTTCTGCACTGTAAGCAATTGGTCCCGCAGTTCATGCCTTGATTTTTAATTCTGGAGAACACGTTAGAGATTCCGATGATGGAGTTGTAAATATTTTTAAGGATGATGACATGTATCCTGACCGGACGAATGACCTCGATCAGAATACTACATAGGTTTCATAGAAGGACCGTGCTATATAGCGGCGCCGCATATATGGCACCCCGTGCGGCGGCAGCTGACACAAGCGCAAAAAACCTTCTAGTCAGTGTGATGTCCTCTTTCTCTACTAAAATATGAGGAAAATGTAAGAGAGCATGGCTCCAGCCTGACATAGCAGTGCATGCATGATTACAAGGTAGATACTGTATACAAAATGGCACGATGGCAAGGCATGCATATGCATGGTTACAAGATGCCAGCTCTTCCATATACTTGTCTCTAATTTTACATCCTATAAAATTTAGAGAACTAGTATCCAATGGTTTTTTTTTACTAGCAGTAGCATGGTTGAGCAAATTAAGGAAGAGAGCAGTATTGTAGCTCTAGTCCTAGCTTCATTTTGGAACAACATTAACAGAGTTTGCAGTCCGGGATTCTGCTCACTCGCTTGACATCATTCTGTACACAAAAAAGGATACTTTTCAGGTCATTTTAGTAGCAGTTCTACCAGTTGCCAGATTAATTAGCCGTGATTAGCCCTCAAAAAAGAGCACTCTCAACTTATCCTATTATAGCCACCAAATTAAATAGTCACAATTACCAGATTAACTATTCATAATTACTAGGTCATGAATAACATCTACTCCATATTGTTTAAAAATGCAATGACCAGGTTATCTAGTAGCAGGTGACTACTTAGCCACAATTATCAGTTTATTTGTGTGCCATGTTGTTTTGAAGGCAATTACGAGTTTGCCCAGTTGGATATCAGTAACCAGATTAATTAGTCACACCTACCAGATTACATAAGTGAGATTAAGGATAATTAAACACACAGCTATCCCCAAATCAATTAGCAACTACCAGATTTTTACTATACAATTAATAGATTAACAGATTATTATTGAGACACAATCACCAGATTTTTTCTATGCAAAATCCACCCAGGCTATACATGAAACAAAATTGTTTACGAATAACTACCAAGTATCAAGAAAGCAATTTCTAGAATTTTTTCCCCCTAACTACCAGAATAATTACAAAGCTAGCAAAAATGGTATATCAGCAGGAAGGAGTTCCCCTGTAATCCGCTTAGATGCTAGAATAATTTACAGTGATGAGAGGCAGGGGGGTGGGGATTGAACCTGGAGCAGGAGAGGAAGACGATGAACTTGCTGACGAAGCTTGTGGCATAGTGCTGCTATCCCAGCGGCGAGAGCGCGATAGTGCGACGGTTCACACCTCGGAAGCGGCCCGACGCTAGGGACGAAAGCCCTCCCCGCATCGCGCCTTCTCGAACTCGACGGTGGCGGCGCTCTTCCCGGCTTCCCGCTGAGTGCTCGTCTGCGGCGGCGCTCTCCCCGACGCGTGCTCGTTCGCGGCGGCGTCACGGTGCTAGGGACGGAAGCCATTTTGTCGCGCTCGTCGGCGGCGGCCTGCGCGGAGCCCTCCCTGCATCGCGACTACTCGAGCTCGACAACGGCGCAGCTCTCCCTGCTGCATGCTCGTCGGCGGCGGCAGACCGGCGCCAGGGATGGAATCCCTCCCCTCATGCTCACCGGCGGCGGCCTGCTCGGAGTCCTCACTGCTGCCTTCATCGCGCGTTCGACGGGGCTCTCCGGTGAGGAATTGAGTGAGAGAGAGAGAAAAGAACGAGTGGACAGCAGAAAGCCACAGAAGGGATAAGACGAAAGGATAAGGTTGGAGTCTGCCGATGCCTTTCACGAATCCTAAGGCACCGCCGCACGCGGAGCATACTGTGCGGCGCTGATACGTATCTTTTCCCTTCATAGAATCATAGTGGATAGATGTTGTGGAGTTCTTTTGGGAATGACAACTGAAGGTAATTTCTGACTTAGCTAAGCTCTACCCTTTTTATACGGAATAGTGGTATATCAGCGGTTCTGCGGAAACCAAACCAGTGTATGAATCATGTGTTTGGGTTTTATTGTTGTACAATACATTCTTAGGGAATTCCATAAATCGTGCAGTCGCAATCTAACATGCTGCTCGGTGTAAATAGACTTGAAAAGGCTGTTACATTTATTATGGTTAGGATCATAGTATTACCCTGTATCAATAGGCAGCAAAGATGTCAAGCAGGTCACAGAATGGGCTCTTTCTGCTCCTTGACTTCAAGAAATTTCTGACTAAACTTGTAGTGGCATACTTCTTGCTTATAAAAAGAGTTGTTTTCTTTCCTCAGATGACAAGGAGAAGCCAACACATTTGAGGTTTCTGGTGTCTAACACAGCAACAGGATGTTTCCAACTGCAGGCAAGTCATGTAATTTTCACAACTTCTAAATTACACTTTACTTCCTAAAAAAGTCATAATTGAATGCTATGATACATTGGCATGTGCGGCTGGACATGTTGTTCCCCATCCCCTGATAAACATAGTTTGGATTCACACTTCACATATGGCATCACCTTTTTTGTCTTAACCATTTCTTTCGGTATTTAGGTTATATTGATCTGTAGTTATAAACTGGGTATAGAACTTTGGTAACAAATTCGAGTACTTCAAAACCATATGACAGTAATACAATTTGACGTAAAGCAGTACAGTCCACTCCAGTATTCTGCATAAAATACAATTTGGCTGAATCTTTTTTAGCATGAGCTCCACAATCAAATTTCTGTGTTGTTCACGATTGCTAGATACAAAGAACAGAGGTATTCCTTGGTTCATTACCATATTCATGAGTAAGCATTGCAGTGACTTTGTTTCCTTGTTTGATACAAAATAGATTGGAGTATGTATGCATTGTTCTCTTTTCCTTTGGAAGTCTATAGTGTTGCATTATTAGATTTGAAGGTAGTTCACCGAGCCGACGATGGTTTTACCTGATGTAAAACTCAAAGATGTATATGCTTGTGTTGCAAACTGAAAAAAATGACCCATTTGGTTCACAAACTGAAACCAGTGATTTCATTGTTTGCTATAACCTGAATTGCTACATGTATTGCGACATGTAAGGGACAAACTGAACATATAAGCTGCAAGCAAACAATGAAACCATTTAATTCAGTTATCCTATAACCGGAATTGGTACCAAAGATGAGAAATTACAGTTCATAAATACTCCAACTTATAACAGACATTTTCATACATGAACATAAAGACATTCTGTCAGCTGCTATCTGCAACTTGTAATACTGCTAGTTCTATTTTCTGGTGATTATAGACCAGCTGTAGTATAAAGTACTTGACACCAATCCTCTTCAATGTCCATTGATGATCATGATTAAGACCTGCAATAAAAAAAATGGCTATTTTGTTAGCATCAAAAGTAGCTATATAGGTGCAACAACATAAATGCAAATAAATCATTGAAGTACGCACCTGCCTCACCCTTCCAAAACATCTCTATAGACAATGTTTTTGGTGCTTTTCCCGGATTTATCAATGTCCTTGTTTGGCTTGGCCAAAATTCGTGTCGTCTTTCTTGACACTCCCCTCGACAATGCAACATATAGTTGGCCATGTGAGAATACAGGCTCGGGAAGGTAAATACCAACGTTTGGTATGGTCTGACCCTGTGCCTTGTTAATGGTCATCGCAAAACTTAGGCGGATGGGAAATTGTTTTCTCTTGAGTTTGAAGGGGAGTGAGGTGTCCTCTGAGGGTGACATAGGGATTCTCGGTATGAATACCCTCTTTCCAGCATGCTGACCACCAACAATCTCTGCATCGATTGCATTATCCTGGAAGGCTCTGATCATAAGCCGTGTTCCATTGCATAGGCCACTATGAGGGTCGAGGTTTCTGAGCAGAATGACTGGACAGTTGACCTTTAATTTCAAAAACATGAGGGGGCAAGCCATTTGGTGTGATCGAGTTCAAAAAGTCAATAGTGTAATTATTCTGCAAGTCATCATCGATTGAGTCGAAGCTATGGTATAATCTTTCTTCGCCTGGAAACCTGGAGATCATCTTGTCATTCAGGTTATCCACATGCTCGTTTTTGGTTGAAAGGATTGCACGTGCACTCATGTACTCTCTCGATCTAGCGTTGGCATGCAGCGATGGAAAAACGTCATCGATAAGCGTGTTAATAGCTTTTTCATCCTCGGTGTATCCGATCACGATGTCGTCAGGGAGACGCACATAGTCATCGCCAATTGTCTCTTCTGTTCCACTGCCGATCCTTAGGAGGTATATGGAGAACCAAGGATCATCTTGTGCCCGCATATTGCGTGTGAGGTGTATCTTGTGGGTCATCTCCCACAAATAGGATCTCAGAAGTGTAGCATCCGTGATCTGTGCTCTTGTCCCACGTGTCACAACTGGAAGGACCTGCCTGAAATCCCCACCAAAGACTACAACCTTTCCTCCAAACGGCAAAGGACAGTCCATTATATCCTGGAGCGATCTATCAAGCGTCTCAACATCTTGACGTTTTGTCATAGCGACGTCGTCCCAAATTATTAAGGACGCTTGCTTAAGCAACTCTGCTGTACCACTCTGCTTTGTGAAACTACACATGCTGTTGTCTTTTAGCTTGATTGGAATTTTGAACCTAGAGTGTGCAGTCCGGCCTCCAGGCATTATCGATGCCGCTATACCTGATGTAGCAGTTGCGATAGCTATTAGGCCCATGGAACGAACTTTTGCAAGCAATGCCTTGTACAAGTACGTCTTCCCAGTGCCTCCTGGACCATCAACAAAGAATATCTGGCTTTTTTGGTTCGTCACATGATTCATTATGTCATTGAAACCATCGAGCTGCTCACTGTTCAAACTGCTAATTAGATCTAGATGTTCTTTGTCCGCAATGATTTGCCTCTCCTCTATTACCTCTCTGTACTCACCATCATTAGAACCACTGTCCTCAACAAGATCTGGAAGTCCATAGCTTGAAATATTCTTTCCCATGGATTGCAACATATCCCTGATATCTCTAAGGACCATCCGCTCAAGTGCTGCCTCATTGGGCTGATTACGACGGTAATCCTCAGACATTGCTGGTAGATGTTTATCCCACATCTGTCGGATTTCAGTTGCCTCGCAGAATACCAGTATAGTTGCAAACAACTGTCTTAGGGAACAAGGCATCTGAAACGTGGTTGCCTCCGTCATGCAATCATCATGGGTCTTGTCGTGCTCAATGAGGCCTAAGAGCTCACATGCCTCCCTAAAAGAATTGCATAGCTTGCCATTTACTATTTTTAGATGATCAAATGAAGTGGCACCCTGGACATGACTTAGGAGCACACGTAGGTAGTACCTCTCTCCTTCAGCAGGGTGTGCATACACAAGTCTTCCGATCTGTGATCTCTTATTTCTTCTAGTCTGCCACATCTTATTTCCGGGAATCCATCTGTAATGTTCTGGAAACTCTCTGTACAACCATCTCCGTGCCTGTGGAAACTTCCAGTTCATCTCAAAGTACTCGGTAAGCATGGATTTGGTAGAAGATGGTCGGGCAACAACATCCTCTAGATTTTCACAAGCTTTAAATGCGACTATATGCATGTTTTCCATATGAAGCTGGAGCTGCAACACAGATGGACTGACACCAAACAGTTTAAATTCGTAAAGCCTGTACACAGAATCTGGAGGAGATACAAAGCGTGCATCATGCTATATTGTCGAATTTCATTGATGATCCCACCATCATTGATGATATCCTGCTCGAATGCAAAGGATGTGCGATCATGCCCCTTGTAGATGTACTTGAACAAGTACTTGACTGCCTTGATGCTCGAGCATGCTTCCACATTAATGTGGCAGTTGTATCGCATAAGCAGAAAAGGGTTGTAAGGGACCACCCATCTATTGTCCAAATCTGCTCCTCTAATTCTAACTCCACGACCATTATCCCTCCTTCTCTAGATGGGATATGAGTCTTTCCCTTGCTGTGTGGCATCGCAAAATTCTCGCGGGTAATGAAATCGGCATTGTCCGTCAATCATGCAAGGACAACTTTTGTTCAATTGACCACAAGGCCCGTGCAACATGTGTTTGACGACCAGATCATGGAGGACAGGATACTTATCTTTGTCAGGTAGCTCTGCAGATATCACCCGATCATAGTCATCTGGGGTTGCTAACTTGCTTTTTGCTTTCATGATCAGAAGTATATGCTCATGCGGGAGTCCTCGTTTCTGAAACTCTGTGACATGTACATAAGCTGCGACTTCTCCGAAATGCTTACCCTTAGTCAGTAAGTCCATCAAATCTCGTTGTTTTGCTTTGAATACCCTTGCCACCAGGTCTGGACGGTCTTGTGGCAGTTGTCCAGGAAACAATTTCGCAGTTATCTCCTCCCAATAGGGATTGCAAGTCATCGTGATAAAATAATCTGGTTTACCCCAGCGTTGAACTATTGCCATTGCATCCAGGAACCTGCGCTGCATGTCGCGGTCACCACCAGGAAATGTACGTGGGAGCACGATTCACTTCCCAATCCGATCACCTCGTGACTCACCAGCAACCACGGTGTCAACAAGACCCTATTATAATAATAAAAGTATGAAAGGTTATGGAAAATCATGCAACATATACAATATGTATACTGACACAAGCACGTTACCTGGTAGAGGTCAGCACGTATAACCTTCTGGTTTTCCGGCTTTGAGTACCAGTCAAGCCTCATAGTCTCAATTTTGATATACATGTCAACAGCCCACTGTTGGAAAAGGCGGCCCCCAAACAAGATGATGTTAAAAAGCTTCTTCCTGACCTGCAACTTGAAGCAGTAGTACTCCCGCGCACTAACAAATTTCCTGGATTTTTTTCCTTTCACCTCAGTGTCACCAAAGTCCTCATCTGGGTTATCATCGTTGTTATCCAAATGTTTTCGAACATAAATGTTTGTAAATTCTTTTGGACACATAATAATTTAATTATAGCATGATGACCAATATCTTCAGGTTCATCACCGGTGGCATTGTCATCGTGATGTACATCATTATTGCCAACTGGTTCTCGCATCGTGGTATTATCTGAAACATTAGTAAGTAATCAACATTAATATTACGAAGATAGACTCACCAAAATCTGTTAAAATAGGAAACTTTGACCAATACCTGTAGGTAATTCAGTGGCATTGTCTTTATGATGTACATTGTTATTGCCAACTGGTTCTTGCATCGTGTTATTATCTAAAATATTATTAAGTAATCAACATTAATATTACGACAATAGACTCACCAGACTTACTAAAATAAGAAAGGATGACCAATACCTGTAGGTAATTCAGTGGCATGATTTTCATGTGGTGGAATATGCACAAATTGTTCTTCTGTAATCAAGTTATCATCTGATAGATTGAAGGAAACATAAGTCCCAGTTGAAATAAATAGTAAGTGTATGAATTAGTAATAAGTTACATACCTATAGTTAAATCAAAGGCTTGTTTTTCTTGTTGTGAAGAATCATATGATGAATGTTGTGTCGTGCCATCGGTGGGGTCAACATATGGCATCCAACGATTCCAACCAGTCTCCCCACGTGGGAAGAATAGAGGATATGACAATGGGTCGTAGCACCCATAGTATGCTCTAATATACAGGGGCCGGTCTCCTTTTCCATGCACGACAACACTTCTGTCAAAGCAATTTTGTGGGTCGCTACCTTCAACCCATATCGCTGCCACCTGAGAAGCCGTTGGAGCATTGTACCTTCGCTGATCCAATTTGATATCTGTGTTCAGTGAGATCCTATATTCATCTAGATTTGGAACAGCTCCGAGGCTCTTAAAAACTTGCGCATAAGGGTTACGCTCTAATATTCTCAGAATTTTCTGTATGACCTCTATATTAAGATCTGGAGACCTCTTAGCCCTATGAATCAAGTTTTCATCTGTATCATAAATATAGAGCTGAAAATGCCGAGGTCCATTATCAGCTGGCACCAGATCATCAAGAGCGTGGTACAACCCGCCACACGCCCAAAATGTATATACGCCAGTTCTTGCAGCTGTGCTGACCCGGCGATCAAGGGTGACTCCTAGACTTGTGAATGAGAAGTGCGAGTTAAAATATCGTATGTTCTCTCTGAAATATTTAGCGTCATCATCCTCTTGACTTGTAAACAACCGTTTCAACTCTTATGGAACATCTGGAGTAAATATATTGACTTTTCCTTTTCTGCAGCAAAATGCAAGTCCCTCATATGGAAACTGTAATGCCCCACAGTATTGGCAGTCCGGAACTTTTCTTAGCACATGATGCTTTTTAGGTAGGTTTCGGTATATGAATTCCTCGGTATTTGGTATAGGCGTTGCTTGTGAAGGATGATGTCCAAGTTGATATGATTCAAAAGTAACACCTAGCAGAAAACAATCTGTTCAATTAACAATGAATACTGATAAAATATGCAATTGAGAGTGCTAGACTGGAAAATACAGAATTTGCATACCTTGTTCACTAAATATTCTAGCTTCTTCATCTTGCTCATGGTCTGTAGATTCTTCTCCACTTTTCACCGTGTGCAAACACTCTAGGAGGTAATACATTGGTCAAAATTAATATATGTTCTAGTGAACAATTATAAGCGTGAAAGACATTATGTAAATGTACCTTCTAAATTGTTTTGGTGAACAATGGGCTCAAATATTCCATACGGATCATCTGTATTGTGGTTGCCTGCTATGAAAAAATCATAAGATCAGTAGAGCACAACATTTTAAGTATTCTAAACAACCAAGGGTAGTGAGATTACTTAGATTTTGAGTGGTTTGACCAGCATTCATAGTCGGTTCCATTTCTGGGCTCCTATGATTAGCTTGTGCAATATCACTTATGATGGTAGATACTGTTTGCATTTCTTGCATTTCCTGGCTATGAGGCATAGCAACAGCTCGCATACGCCCTCCAATTCGTTGCATCTGATAATGATCATTCCTCTTCAACCAGTTGGATTCATCATCGTACATTACATTATTCATATTGTCATGGCTGATGGCTTGATGTGGTAAGTACAAAGCTGGTATAGTTGGTATAGTTGATAAGCCTGAAACCAATTTGCAGTTATCATATTAGTATATGTATTATAACATGAAATCAACTAATTATGGTACATGACAACCTGGAGATGTTATTTTCTGTAGTTGGGTGACAGCAGATAGTTCTGTAGCAGGTGTGTGTGACAAGGACACATCGTTGTTGATTTGGGCAGTGGTAGTTGTTTTCTTCTGTTCATGTGATTGCCGTTGCCGTTTTAATATTTCATCCTTATTTTGTGCATATCGCTCCCTGTCCCTTTGCCTCCTTCTCTCTTTAGGGTCTGCAAAGATGAGATATGGATAGCGGTGTTTGTGTTATAATCTCTGGATTGATAGGAGCAGACAACGTAACATCATCATGAGATTGAACTGTACAAAAATGTGCCGCATTTAATCACAGAGGTGATCATTAGATTAGGCCATCAGAACTTATAAATTATGCAAGCATGCAGATGAAGGATGTCATTACCCCCTTTCATGACCAGGGGTGTATGCGGTACATGTGGCTCATCATTCGTCAGTGTTGTGGAAGCCTTTTGATTTTCACGGGCTTGACAGCGTCTTTTTAGAATTTCTTCCTTATTTCGGGCATAATATTCACTGTTCCTCTGCCTCTTCAACTTTTTAGGGTCTGTTACATACCGCAAGTTAGCACACCAAGAACAATAGTGTTTTTTATTGATTCATTTTCTCAAAAAGATTGCTGATACTTACCCAAGGAGTGTATGTTGGTAATATCATGAAAGGGGGTGCGCGGCCCCGCACGATTGGGAGATGACATACTGTCGGCTTCCTGTGAAGTTTCATGTCATTAAATCATTGCACCATAGAGATTTCTGATGTGTGATGTTTGTGTGTAACATGTGTGCTTCCAGGTAGATATGTTCCTAGAGATAGATTGGCATAGGTAGAGATGTGCTCAATGAGCTGGATGCTTCCAGGTAGATATTTTTCAACAGGTAATACAACAAGTTTGGTGTCTAGCACTATTTTATGTCTTGTTACTTTTTTGTTTTACATACATTCTCGCATGGTTGTCATTAACATTAAATTTGAGATACCATAATATATCAATCAGTAGTGAACCCAACCGATATTTCTTGAATATGTAAACCCCCTCCCTCAAACTGACTGTTCCTAATAATACATAGTAAATATGGTATACCTTACAAATCGACTATGTAGCATATAAAGTTATAAACCCCCTCCCTCAGACTGACTGTTCCTAATAATTAGCACTCACATGTGATTACAATATGTTTAATCCTTTCTCTCTCAAAAAAATGTGTTATCCATCTATGATGTATTATTTATTATTTATAGTAGAAAATATCATACCTGGCTGATCCGATGGGGCTGCATACTAATGTTGAGGCTTGAAAATTCAGGAAGTTTACTGCATAGTAAGCTTGTTGTAGCCTGCAAGTAGTTTAGTATTTTGATGCAAAGAGGCTTTAGAAAACAAAAGAAGTGTCATTGGCCTATGTTTTCATGTACTGCACTATTTAGCTATTTAAGCTTCTGCACCGAAATTTGCATTAGAATAATGGAAGAACAGAGAATGTTGCACATAATGACTACCGTTTATGATTGGTTGGCAATAATATTATTGTTGAGGTTGTAGAATACCTGGGAGATCTGATGGAGTTGGCTGATCCAATTTCAGTGTGGTTTTTACAGAATGGTGAAGAAGTTGCAGCGATGTGGATGTTTGTCGGCATTCAGGGGTGAAGAAGGAGCGGCTAGTGTGATGCAGGGCGGCGAGGTTGCCGGTGCAGCTTGGACGTCACTGTGCAGGGCGGCGCCGGTGCGGCTTGGACGTCACCGTGTAGGAGACGACTGGCTGCTGGGCGGCGTCGGACGATGCTGCTTGTAGGTCGCCGTGCAGCGAGGCGACGGGATGCTGGGCGGCGTCGAACGGTGCGGCGGCTTGGACGTCGCCGTGCAGCGAGGCGATGGGCGGCGTCTGATGGTGCTGCGCAAGGCAGGGCGTCATCTGGGCGAAGAGGGAATACGATTGTGTGGAGTTTCCTATTTTACATTAATTGCTTGCATAATCGTAGGGATGTGATTGCGGGACTGTGTTTTTTTTTGTACAGAAGTAATAGGTGGATGGATGGATGGGCGGAGGTGGAGTATGGTCAGTCATAGTAAAATGCCAAGTGCACACGAAATCATTTTGGCCGTTAGATTTACTTTAGTGGGTCTAATCCTGTGATGGAAAGTGGTCGGTGTACATTTGGTGGTGTGTCTGTAGAATAATTCATGTTTGCTCTTTTATTAGTAGTGGAGATGGAGACTAATTATTAATATAAACTAGCAAGGTGGCCCTCGCAAATTCCAGGGCATTATTTTTACTTTGTTGAGAGTGTCTCGAAATCAAATTATTGTTCCACGGAAATCACGAAGGACTAATATGGATCTACAACCACCACAAATGGTATGGTAAATAAAATATAACTTATGTGGGTTAGATCTTCTTTAGTTTGTGGGCAAATGATTAGTTTGTCATTTCTGAATGAACAAAGTCTATTTTTACCCTCTAAACTTTTCACTTGGATCATATTTCCCCCCTAAACTTTTACTTGGCTCAACAAACCCCCCTAAACAACAAATATAACCCATTAAATATGGCTCATATTAGTCATGGTCATGTGTTTGTATGTAACTAATTGCAGATTTGTGAAGATACGGTTATAAGCCCACTGTTTGGCTGAGTAAAATCCTAAATTAAGGGGGTAACATGGACCATTAGTGATAGTTTAGGGGGGTTTAGTGAGGCAAGAAAAATTTGGGGGGCAAACATGAACCATGTGAAAAGTATAGGGGGGAAAACCGGACTTTGTTCTTTCTGAAAACATTTGTATGTGTTGTTTTTGCGTTATATCAGTGAAACAAATATACGCAAGGTTGAAATATTTATATTATTATTTGTCAGTACTATATCAATGTGGGGACGCCATACCAAAATTTATTCGTTGTTGTAGATTATATAGATAAAATAGAAGTATAACTCTTGATGAATTGCAAGCACAACTATCCTCATTGATAGTAATACATAGGGAAATAAGCACCGACTATTTCTATTTTCTACCCTCTCTTGGTTTTTCTTCCTCTCATTTACCCGCTACATTGTAAAATGCTCCTATCCATAAAAGTGCCGGTTGCTTAGTATAAATTTGTACTAAGTTGCACTAAATCACTCGACACTTATTATAGATCAGAGGGAGTACTATTTTTTGTTTGACCAGTTTAAATTTAAATAATTTTGAGTATTATTATCAGTCTATTGTGAAATCTATTCTTTATGTGTTCTTCTCAGTATACTCTTATGATGCATGTCTTGTAGATAATTAGACGCTATCACCTTCATAAAAGAAATATCATATTGGTATATAATAAATAGATAAACATCGATACATATTGGTTCATATATTTTTACGCATGCATATTCTTTTAACGGACACAACTCGTTTAAACAATATGCATATAGACTGATCACTCTTTTACGGACACTACGTATGCATTGATATTTTTTTAAACGAACTCTCCGGCCAATGCCTACCTAGCGTGTAGTATTGTTGTTCCTTTGAAGTAACTTTCTTTTGAACGGAAACATCTTACCTCCTAGAGAAGCTAGCGCCGTAATATTTTTTTTTGAGGTGAGAAAGATAGAGATAAGTCCTCCTCTCGGTTTAGGTTTAGACTACTTTATTTTTATTTCCAACAACCATGAACGTGTCAAAAGTTAAACTAGACTACGTACATAGTTACGTAATTATTAATAATCTAATAAATCCTAGCCATACATTTTAGATCTAAGTATCAAAATAAATTAGATGATGTGGTTTAACGTGGTGACTCTATTTTAGAACCCCGTATTGTGCTCTTAGTATATAGTAGATGTATCTAGTTAAATTTAGTGTCTAAGAGCATCTTCAATAGGTGCTCGATAATTCTGCGGGCTAGAATACTTTTACAACGGCTGTTTTGTTGTTTTTGACGCGGCGTGGTTGCAGCATTTTTGGATGCCCAAAAAATATTGCGTACGGCCATAGCGCTTTAAAAGATGCCCAAAATTACAGCACCGCAAACAACTTTTGGTGCAATTTTTTTATCAAATATAGATCAAACAGAGCTACTAAAATAGATTTAGGAAGAGGATATATTAGAAACACGATAAAATAAACTAAAAATTGCAACAAATTAAACTATGATAATCTAAAACAAAACATCTAGTCCTCAAAATCGAAATCAAAGTCGAGTCCGATGAACTCGATGCGGTGGAGGAAAAGTTTAAGACTTTTTGAGTGAGTGACCGGGTCACAAGGGAAGAGGAGACCGGGGCTCATGCACGCGCGCACGTAACGGATGAAATGCAGGTGATGCGATCCTTGCATCGCGGGATAAACTGGTTGGGTTCAACGGTAAATTTCGCAAAAAAATACTACACTTGTATGCTTTGAATATTGTCTTCTTCTTTTTTTGTAGCGAACCAAGGCATACGTGCTGGGCAGACACATGACCCCATTTTAAGAAGTTCCTGATCACACTTCACCATGCATCTTAGGACCCAAGGAAGGTTCCACTTGATGATTTATGAGGTCTGAATCAAGATTCTCGAAAGAAGAAGAGCTCTGAATCAAGTGGTTAAGCAAAACATGAGAACTGTGGCAAACTATTGCCGCGATTTGATCTGTTCTCCGTGTTAGCTTTGAAGACGACTACTCCATTCAAAATTACTGAGCTCGTAGGGTTGCACTAAGTCAAACCATTTTAAGTTTAACCAAGTTGCACAGATAAATATCAGCATCTAAAACACCACTTATTACGTTTATCATGCAAATTTGACACTATTTTCTATAAGTTTGGTCAAACATGGAAATTTGACTTAGGACAAACTTAGAAACATAAATTATTGTGAAACCAAATGTAACATCCCAGCACGTAGGACAATTCCGGGGTAAATTAGAGGGCTTTTGTGAATATCATCTGAAATTACGGGATTTTTTCGCGCTTTTATCATTAAAACCTAAGAGGGGTCGGGTCTCTCTTCGAGAGGGGATGGTATACTCTTGGAGTGCGAAAGAATTTGACATGATCTCTTTTGATCTCTTGATTGTGGGAAAGGGATGAATTTGAATAAACAAACCCTAACATAAATAGAGAATTCAAATTTAACTTTGAATTATGAAATTTGAATTTGAATTTAAAAGGCACATTTAGAAAAGATAAACATTTAATTAGAAGGAAAACTTGAACTTTATTAATCATCAACACAAGATACAATGTCTTTACAAAATTTTGAGAATAAAAGAATAATTACAATAGTGGATAGAATAAAAAGGAATATTACAAAAATGCATAAAAGGAGACAAGGAAGTTAATTCCTAAAACTAAGAGTCTTCTTTTCTTCTCTTTATCTTCTTTTTGTCACCTGCAACATTAACAAGAAAGAAACACAGCCAGGAGGGAAATAGCCAAGTGTCAAGTCAAAAAAATAAGTCACTGAAGGTTGGAGCTTATCACCACAGCTCACAGGGAAAAGATCCCAGGTCAGCCTAGAAGCAAGCAAGCTGGTAGGCAGCACACTCACCAAATGCATGCTTAGTGGTGTCAACACACCAGCAACACAAGATCAAGTATAAATAGGTCACTGTTGATGGATTTGGCCGGCCAAGAACAACCAGCCGGCCACCACACCACCACAGCAGCACACCACCACAACACCACTGTTTCACAACATCACTGTGAGCAATCACAGCCAGCAACACCATCACACAATCCACCCTGCTCATGAGTTGAGCAACAGGGAGGGATTCACCACCACCAGCACATCATCAAGAACCAAACCAGCAAAACCACAGCCAAGATGGTTACTTAGTTAAACTAGGAACTAGGTCAAGCAGCTAGGAGGAGCAGGCTTGCCACAAGAAGCAGGTTATCAGAAATATCCAGAAGAACAAGCTACTTTCCAGCAACAGGTTAATACTGAACCAAAGCATGCATAAGTGTTGGGAGTAAACCCATAGATTTATCTCCCAGGAAGGCAGCATAGAGCACAGCCACACACTTGTAGATGAGTCAAGCAAGGTTACTGACCAGAAAGCATCAAGGCAATACACCAGACCTAACTACCTTCCACTAGGTTTTCACCTAGGAGGACAGAAAGGTGATGAACTCTCAGACTTGCATAGAAATGTTATGCAAGTTCATCACAGAGCCTTTATGTGTCAGCTAAATATCTGTTCTTATTCTAGAAAAGAGCCTCAGACTTTACATCATGGGCTAGGCCAATTTTCAAACAAGGAAGTGAATATTCTTATCATTTTCTAGCCTGAACAAGGTCACACACATGATCTGAAGCCAAAGTCACAAAACCAATGCCAACAACACTGTTAATCCACTGCAGCCATCCAACTCTTATTCCAAGAGATTGGCCACACTCACAGAGGGTACCTCAATGCTTGATGGAAATCAAGTAGTAACATGCTAGAACTAAAAGGCTACCAAGAAATTAATCTCAGAACAATATCATCAGCATACTCAAGGCACCAGCTATAGAAGCTCAATAAGAAATGCAAATCATCACTGAATAACATTCAGTTCATATTTCAAAGGGGAAATTCAGTTAAAGGCAATCTCTGAATATTTCCACTGCCAGTTTGACACTAGGTCATACAGGCACAATTTAATCACCACACTTAGAATATCTTAGCATCTGAATCTCAAGATCATGCTACAAGCCACAGCCAAGTTCACAGCCAACTTATACTCAGCAAACTGTTTGATTAACAGTATAGGAATATAACATTCCTCAGTTCAGTTCCAGCAACTGGAACAAGATAACTAAAACCAACAAGATACAGTTAAGGAATTAACTGAATCTCTGTCTGAAACTAACAGTAGCAACAAGCATCAGTAGCTATGCCTATCCATGCTTTAATACAAAGATTAGTAGACAACTAGGGAATACTGGGTGTGTATCAAGTACATCACAGCAAGCATCAGGCCAAGATAGGGTCACAACATCGACACAAAGAACAGGCTAGCCATCAAGCTAGTCATCAACAAGCCAAACAAGCACCAGAGCATCATCACCATGCTTAGCCACAGAGCATCAGAGGGTCAAGAAGAGGCGGAGGAGATGAGCACTTATCTGACCCGAGGTGAAGGTAGTGCCGGCGGCACCACGGCACAGCAGCACAGAGGCACGGCGGCACCGATCTGCGCTAGGCCGCACCTGCAGCACCTGCCGAGGCTTCTCACCAGGAGCCAAGCCACCGAGACCCCAGCACGGGAGGCCATGGTCGACGAATCGCCTTGGCACGGGGGCGAACTCGACTGGGCGGAGGCGAACAGAGTCGAGGGAGACGAACGGAGGCGAGGAAGACGATTCCCCATGGCCAGAAGGAAGCACGCGAGGAGGCGGTTCGTTTGCCCCACGCGGCGGCGGCGGAAACCGCCGGAGCTCGTCGGAATCGCGCGACGACGCTGTCGGCGACGCGCAGTCGCCAGAGTGCGAGGGGGGAATTAGGGTTAGGGTTTCGTCAGGGGAGTGAGAGGGGGCTCAGCCCGACTGGGATGGGCTGGTTCGACCTAACCCGCTCGGGTGGGTCTGACAAGTGGGCCTAGGCAGTCAGATTTTCTTTTAATAACTAAAAACCCTATAGAAAACCCTAATTAGAATTTGACAGCACAAGAAAAAATATATAAAAATAACACAAGGCTAAAATTACTTTTTTTGTCTTTATATGAACTTTGAGATTTAATTGGGATTTGAAATAATCTTAAGGATTATTTGTGCAAAAAGAAAAGGAATTTATAAGGCTTTTCTAAAATATTTAAGCTTGTGAGATATCTAAGAAAAATCTGGTTAAAAATCTTAACTCTTTATTAAATAAACTCCATTCAAGAATACTTAGCCATTATTCTTGAATGAAGATATTATTAACATATATTCTTTAAAATCATACAAGGAATATATAAATACCAGCAAATGAATAAATCATTTCATGGGGATATAAAGGGAACACACACCATAAAGCATGCATCAATTGAATCTTTAACCATTGCCCTTATCGGACAATGATGCTGTTTTCCAGAACCCGAGGTCCCGGGTCACTCCAACAAATCCAACTGCACTACCTTGCAGTTTGCAGGCAAGTTCACTCTTGCTCATATCTATTGTTTATCTTTAGCAAATTACTTGCAAATATACCTGTGGTACTACTACTGCATTTAAAGCAAAAATTCTGCTTTCTTAATCAACTTGATTAGTGGTTAGCAACCATGGTGGTTGTTACCCTAGGATGGTGGGCAGTGGGATCATGGTATGAGTATTTGTGGAGGTCCCACTACAACTGGAAAGTTCACCTATGAATTAATAACTAATGTCGCCATTGATTCTAGCGCCACAAATAATGGTCAACCATAAGATCTGGTATGGGACGGAGAAGTTAGTTGTACCAACTTCCTCTTGCATATCAACAGACGCACCATACCATAGATGCATCCTGCTGGGTGATACGTCTCAAACGTATCTATAATTTTTGATGCTTCATGCTTGTTTTTACACCATTTGCTTAGTGTTTTGTTACACTTCGTGGCATTTTTATGCATTTCCGGAACTAACCTATTAACGAGATGCCACTATGCCAGTTCCCTGTTTTCTGCTATTTTTGTGTTTCAAAAAAGTTACATAGGAAATATTTTTGGAATTGGACGAAACAAAAGCCAAACATCCAGAAATTTACTGAAGCTTCCAGAGAACCGAAGAGGAGACGGAGAGGGGCCACGAGCCGGCCACACAATAGGGCGGCGCGGCCCAGGCCCTGGCCGCGCCCCCTATGTGTGTGACCAGCCTGGTCCACTTCTGACGCCGCCCCTTCGCCTATAAAGACCCCCCGACGGGAAAAACCTAAGAACCTGATCAATTTTCTAGAAACACATCACGATCCGCCGCCGCCGTCGACCCGAGATCGGGAGGGTCCAGAAGCTCTTCCCGGCACCCTACCGGAGAGGAGAATCGCCACCGGAGGTCTTCTTCATCGCCATGCTTGCCTCCAGCGCGATGAGTGAGTAGTCTACCTTGCACTATGGGTCCATAGCAGTAGCTAGTTGGTTGTCTTCTCCACCATGTGCTTCATGTTTAAATCTCGTGAGCTGCCTTACATGATCGAGACTACCTTTATGTAATTCTACATGTTGTGTTTGTTGGGATCCGATGAATATTGGTGTTATGATTGAGTTGATGTGCTGAATATTATCTTATGTTATCTCTATGTTGTTTATGATCTTGCATGCTCTCCGTTGTTAGTAGCTATCTTGGCCGAGTAGATACTAGTGACTCCAAGAGAGGGTATTTATGCTCGATAGTTGGGTTCATGCCTCTTTTTAATCTGGCGGAGTGACAGAAACCTCTAAGGTTGTAGATGTGCTGTTGCCACTAGGGAGAAAACAATATTCTTATATCCAAGGGCATATGCTTTGTTTACATTACACACTTTGCTTAATGCAGTTATTTGTTGTTCGCAACTTAATACTCATGGGGTGTTCGGACGATATCCCCGTGAGTGGATTATTAGTTATAGATGCAGCTGGATGGCGGTCTATGTATCTTGTTGTAATGCCCAGAGTAAATCTCATAGTGATCCTCTCGACATATGCACGTTGTCTTTATTCTATCAATTGCCCAACTGTAATTTGTTTACCCAGCATGTCGTTATTTATCTTATGGAGAGACACCACTAGTGAACTGTGGACCCCGGTCCTATTTCCTTTATAATTCTATCACCTGTTTACTTTACTCGCACTGTTTACTTTACTCGCATACTACTATTGCTTTTCACTCGATACGCTCATACCTTTGTTTACAGCAAACCGGTGAGATTGACAACCTCATCGTAAGTTGGGAGCAAAGTTCTTGGTTGTATTGTGTGCAGGTTCCACGTTGCTGCTAGTTGAAGACGCGCTAACACGCTATCGTTAACGGCGCCCTTGTTGGAGTGTCACTAGGCTAGCAAGCATCACCTTCTGGAGTTTGGCTTTTTCCTAGACTAACAAACCTTGGTTTTTTACTGAGGGAAAAATCGCTGCTGTACTCATCAAACCTTCCTCTTGGGGTTCCCAACTGGACGGTGATTTACATCATCAACACCGCCACAGCAAAGATTTTTCTGGTGCCTTTGCCGGGGAAAAAGAAGACTTCTGCAAGGGGAGTTTCGCACGCATATCCTTTACTTTGTTTTACGTTTTGCTTTACTTTATTTTTACTTATTTCGTTTTATAAAAAAAAATAGTTTCCTTTATAGTTGTTACTTTATTACTCTTAGTTTATTATGTTGTTCCCTAAGTACGTTTTGGAGGACCTCTCAGTAGGTAGTGGTTCTATTATTGGGAAAAGTAACATCGAGGAGTTCTTTAATCATATTAGTATGCATAAAGATGTTGAGGAAAAATCTTTGGCTGAGCTTGCTCCTAGTTCTGAAGTAGCTTCTGCTTATTTAGTTCACATGTTAGAAGCTAGGTTTGCTAGCCTTAATCCTTTTATGCAACACATGTTTCTTAAGCTTCACGATATTGAAGACCCTGAAAAGAAAGCTTTTATCTTGGAAACTTTGCGTAGAGAATTTAGAGATGTTGCCATTGAAGCTAGGAAAGTTTTTAAGCGTTTTAATAAGCTTGGCTCGCATGTAGAGGTTGTTTGTACAACCAATGAAGATTTCAGAGTACCTATACCTTGTAAGCTTGTAGGAATTCATGATGCTTTGGAAAAGAATTTTAATTGGATTTGCCCTGAAAATCTTTTTGATGAAAGTAGTGTACCAAAGCGTGATTACAAGGGATACTCAAAAACTCATTTGGATACAATTCAATTTATTGTTGAAAATACTTCTACAGTTGATCTTAATGCCTCTCTTGATATTACTTGATTCGCACTTTCTGCGCCTAGCTCAAAGGCGTTAAAGAAAAGCACTCTTGGGAGATAACCCATTGTTTTATTTTCAGTTCTTTTTCTTTGATTTGAGTCTTGGAAGTTATTACTACTGTAATATCCTCTCCTTATCATTTTTATTTCATTTTTGTGCCAAGGGAAGCCTCTAATTTGAGTGAGGTAAGATTTGGGGATGTTGCTGTCCTGAAACAGATTTCGGTGCTGCACCATAAAAATTTGTGAAAATTCTCAGAATATCGTTTTGACCTGCGATTTCTTGTGCATATGCCCCAGGTTATATCCAAACATTCATTAGTTATACACTTTTTGATTTTAGCAACAGAAAACCCTCTAAAAATTCGACCTTTGTCAGATGTTCTATTTTGACAGATTTCTGTCATTATTTATGTTTACCGCTCGATCGCTTTCTTTTTGAGTTCTTTTGATCACGGAACTTTTGGGGAAGTTGCTACAGTAGTATATGCTTTATATGTGGTGGTTTTGAGTTGAAATCTGAAGCAAAAAGGGTTGATTCATTGTTATGCTCACACTAATATTGCAAATAGAATTGTGTTTAGTTTTGTATGAAGGAAGTTTTCAAGTGTAGGGATCAGAGAATGATGAGATGAGTTGAAGAATGGACAAAAGCTCAAGATTGGGGATGCCCACGCACCCCAAGAAATATCCAAGAGGTACAAGCATCAAAGCTTGGGGATGCCCCCGAGGCACCCCTTCTTCATCGGCAAAAATCAGGTCACCTTTCAACACACTATATTTTTATTGCTGCATGCACTATGTGTTTTTCTTGGAGCATCAGTTGTTTTAGTTTTCAGTTTTGTTTGCTACAATAAATGGTTGGACCCCAACAAATTTCTTTTGGAGAAGTTGCCTTGCTTTTCACTTGCCAAGAACACTCTGTTTTTCACTCTTATCGTTCAACGAGTGTTCTCTTTTTCTAGAACTGCATTTAGCTTTCGTTTTTCACCTTGATTTTTGTTCAGATATTGTTATATCTTTGCATCAAGGTGTATTTTGACCTCTGGTCCATGTTGGTTTTCATCAAAAAAGTTGTTTCAAAAAGGTTCGAATGGTGTTGGAAAAGAGAAAAAGATTTATGCAAAAAAGTGGTACAAAAAGGAGCTTGTGTAGACTGCGACCTAGGCTTTTGCATGTCATGCTTGATGTCTTTTTGATAGTATGCTTAGTGGTTTTGCTTTAGCATGACTTGTCTCAAATGACTGAGATTGCTTAATGAGCCTTTGAAAAACTCATGCGTTGTTTTAATTATTTGAAAGTATTATTTTGGTTTTCTCCTTGATGCTTTATTTGGGTTGACTTGGCGCATGCTCACACATGTTAGACTCATACAAAGTCGCCATTGCCTCTATGATCATTTAGTTTTTGACTTTTGATGCCATCTTATGCTTCTTTTAATGTTGCTTTGTCGCTTTGCATGATTATGGCCGTTATTGCTCTCTTAGTTGGTCGCTCCCAGTCTTTTGCTAGCCCTCGTTTCGTACTGAGTATGAGCTCTACTCGTGCATCCAAATCCTAAAAACCAAGTTGGTCCAATGTGTCCACTATAAATTCCTATGCATGGTATTTGCAAGCCATTCCAAGTAAATTTTCATGTGCTACTGATACGTCTCAAACGTATCTATAATTTTTGATGCTCCATGCTTGTTTTTACACCATTTGCCGATTGTTTCGTTACACTTAGTGGTACTTTTATACATTTTCCGGAACTAACCTATTAACGAAGTGCCACAGTGCCAGTTTCCTGTTTTCTGCTGTTTTTGTGTTTCAGAAGTGATACACAGGAAATATTCTCGGAATTGGACGAAACAAGTTCCTGAAGTCATATTTCACCGGGGAGCTCCCAAACATCCGAAGACCTGACGGAGGGGGGCCACGTGGCCCCCACACACAGGGGCGGCGCGGCCTGGCCCCTGGCCGCGCCAGCCCCGTGTGAGGCCGCGTGGCTCCACCTCTGATAGCCCCCTTTCGCCTATATATACCCCCTGACGAGAAAAACCTAAGGCCCCGATCAGTTTTCCAGAATACATCGCGATCCGCCGCCGCCGTCGACCCGAAGATCGGGAGGGTCCAGAAGCTCTTCCCGGCACCCTGCCGGAGAGGGGAATCGCCACCGGAGGTCTTCTTCATCGCCATGCTTGCCTCCGGAGCGATGAGTGAGTAGTCTACCTTGGACTATGGGTCCATAGCAGTAGCTAGATGGTTGTCTTCTCCACCATGTGCTTCATGTTTAGATCTCATGAGCCGCCCTACATGATTGAGATCACCGTTATGTAATACTATGATGTTGGTTTGTTGGGATCCGATGAATATTGGTGTTTATGATTAAGTTGCTGTACTGAATTATATCTTTTGTTATCTCTATGTTGTTTATGATCTTGCATGCTCTCCGTTGTTAGTAGCTATCTTGGCCGAGTAGTTGCTAGTGACTCCAAGAGGGGGTATTTATGCTCGATAGTGGGTTCATGTCTCTATTTCACCTGGGGGAGTGACAGAAACCTCTAAGGTGGTAGATGTGCTGTTGCTACTAGGGAGAAAATAACATTCATATGCTCAAGGGCATATGCTTTGTTTACATTACACACTTTGCTTAATGCAATTATCTGTTGTTCGCAACTTAATACTTTTGGGGTGTTCGGATGATATCCCCGAGGGTGGATTATTAGTCATAGATGCAGTTGGATGGCGGTCTATGTATTTTGTTGTAATGCCCAGAGTGAATCTCATAGTGATCTTCTTGACATATCACGTTATCTTTATTCTATCAATTGCCCAACTGTAATTTGTTTACCCAGCATGTTATTTATCTATGGAGAGACACCACTAGTGAACTGTGGACCCCGGTCCTATTTTAATCATATTGCAATCACCTGTTTACTTTTCCTGCACTGTTTACTTTACTCGCACATTACTACTGTTTTCCACTCGATACACTCATAACCTTTGTTTCAAGCAAACCGGTGAGATTGACAACCTCATCGCAAGTTGGGAGCAAAGTATTTGTTTGTGTGTGTGCAGGTTCCACGTTGCAGCTAGCAAGCAAAGCTTGGACGAGGCGCCATATATAAATTGTCCGCTGATGTCGCAAACTAGCAAGCATCACCTTCTGTCGTCACCGTCTCTCTTCTTCAAGAACGATATTAAACCTTGGTTTCTTAACTGAGGGAAAACTAGCTGCTATACTCATCACACCTTCCTCTTGGGGTTCCCAACGGGCTGGTCATTCACCACGCATCAAGCTAATTTTCTGGCGCCGTTGCCGGGGAAGAGAGAAGACTTCTGCGAGGGGAGTTCTTCGCACACACATTCTTTACTTTGTTATTTGTTTTGCTTTACTTTATTTTATTTTACCTGCATTGCTTTTTATATCAAAAACCCAAAAAAAATTAGAATCCTTGGTAGTTGTTATTTCTTTGCTCTTAGTTTATCATGTCTAGTTTAGTTGCTACTACTATGTCCCCCGCGGACATGATCTTTACCTTTAAGCAGAAAGATGAGGAAAGCTTTAAAGAAGCTTGGTCTAGAATTTATGATTGGCATGGAAAAACTGAACCTAAAATGACTTTGAGTTTGCTTCTTAGTAGCTTTTACTTTGGACTTTCTCTTCGTTATAGATATGCTTTGGATGCTACTGCAGAAGGAGATTTCCTTCATTGTGATGGAGATCAAGCCTTCAATATTATTAAAAAGTTGATTACAATTTATAGCATGCCAACCTATTTTGATTCCTCTCTTGTGTGCATTTTTAATAGACTTAATACTCTTGAGACTCACACTGCTAGTTTGAATTCTTGTTACAATACTTTGCGTCAGCATTTTGATTATGTGCCTATAAATTCTGAGCCTTCGAGCTGGTATCCTACAATAAAAATCACCATTAGTGGTGAAACTTTTCATGCTTGTTGTGATATTATGTCTGAATTTTGTCTCATGCCAAAGGATGTTTATGAACCTTTGAGCCTTTGGAAGCTTTCTGAGGGAGGAGAAGAAATTTTTCTTACTAATAATGCCACCATATCTCCCCTTGGAATAGCTGAAGGAGTCTTTACAAAAATCCTAGGAAGAATGATATCTACTGATTATCTTGTTATTGAATGTGTAGGAAAAGGACAAATCACACTTGGAAGATCCATTCTGAAGCTCCTTGGCGCCGTTATCGATGTGGGAAAAGGCAATATAACATTTACTACTCCACCTTGCAATAACCATGTCTTTCCTAGAGTCAAGAGCAAAGGTAAGAAAGGGAGACGTAAGGCACGTGCTGACCCTAGCACTTCATCGCTTGATATTACTTGATTCGCAATTTTCTGCGCCTAGCTCAAAGGCGTTAAAGAAAAGCACTCTTGGGAGATAACCCATTGTTTACTTTTCAGTACTTTTTCTTTTATTTGAGTCTTGGAAGTCATTACTACTGTAATGACCGCTCCTTATCTTGTTTATTTCGTTTTTGTGCCAAGAGAAGCCTCTAATTTGAGTGAGGTAAAGATTTGGGGTTATTGCTGTCCTGAAACTGTTTTCGGTGCTGCACCGTAAAAATTCGTGAAAATTCTCTGTTTATCTTTTGGACCTGCGATTTCTTGTGCATATGCCCCAGGTTATATCCAAACTTTTCTTAGTTGAACACTTTTTGATTTGAGCAACAGAAAATCCCTCAAAAATTCGTCCATTATCAGCTGTCCAGTTTTGACAGATTTCTGCCAATATTTGTTTTTGCCACTTTATCGCTTTCTTTTGAGTTCTTTTTTATCATGGAACTCTTGTGGAAGTTGCTACAGTAGTATATACTTTATATGTGGTGGTTTTGGGTTGAAACCTGAAGCTAAAAGAGGTTGAATATATTTTATGCTTGCACTAATGTTGCTAATAGAATTGTGTTTAGTTTTGTATGAAGGAAGTTTTCAAGTGTAGGGATTGGAGAATGATGAGATGAAAGAATGGACAAAAGCTCAAGCTTGGGGATGCCCATGCATCACCCCAAGAAATATCCAAGAAGTACAAGAGTCAAAGCTTGGGGATGCCCCCGAGGCACCCCTTCTTCATCGGCAAAAATCAGGTCACCTTTCAAAACACTATATTTTTATTGCTTCATGCACTATGTGTTTTTCTTGGAGCGTCAGTTGTTTTAGTTTTCTTAGTTTGTTTAGTTTGTTTGTTGCTGCAATAAATGGTTGGACCCCAACAAATTTCCTTTGAAGGAGATGTACTTGTTTTCATTTGCAAAGAACGCTCTAGTTTTCACTCTTATTTATCGAGCATTCTACTTTTTCTGCTACTGCTTTTGGTTTTCGTTTTCGCCTTGATATGCGTTCAGATCTTGTCATATCTTTTTATCAAGGTGTATTTTTGCCTCTGATCTTTATTGGTTTTCATCAAAAGAGGTGTTTATAAAAATTTCAAATGGTGTTGGAAAAGAGAAAAAGCTTTGTGCAAAATAGTGGTACAAGAAGGAGCTTGTGTAGACTGCGGCTTAGGCTTTTTCATGTCATGCTTGATGTCTTTTTGATAGTATGCTTAGTAGTTTTGCTGTAGCATGACTTGTCTCAAATAACTGAGATTGCTTAATGAGCCTTTGAAAAAATCATGCGTTGTTTTTATTGTATGGAAGCATTATTTTGGTTTTCTCCTTGATGCTTTATTTGGGTTGACTTGGCGCATGCTCACACATGTTAGACTCTTCCAAAGTCGCCATTAGCCTTCATGATCATTTAGTTTTTGACTTTTGATGCCATCATATGCTTCTTTTAATGTCGCTTTGTCGCTTTGCATGATTATGGCCATTATTGCTCTCTTAGTTGGTCGCTCCCAGTCTTTTGCCAGCCCTCGCCTTGTACTGAGTATGAGCTCTACTCGTGCATCCAACTCCTAAAAGCCAAGTTTTCCATTGTGTCCACCATACATACCTACTAGCAATTTGCTATTCCAAGTAAATTTGACTTGCTTTTATTTTTCTTCAAATTAAACTCTTACCAGTGTTATGCGAAATTCGGTCAGTAAAGCTCTCACGAACCGGAAGGCACACTTTACTTTTTTCTGTTCTTAAAATTTTGACATTGTGGTCTTTTATGCTGAGTTGTTATGCTTGCAAGTTGTAAGTTGGATTCTAGCCCAGCCATGCCATCATGGGGCAAGCTTTCAACATTGCACTTCTTTTTGAGTTGATATCGTGATCTTTTGTTTATGGATGCCCGCTGTGTGAAATGAATTGGGAATCTTGTGAGGATCATGGAGTTTTTATATGTGTTAGGGAAACGCCGGGCCGCCAATCTAAGCCATGCATAATTCATGGTGGAAATTTGCAGCATACCCATGGTGAACATTCGACGACGCATCTCACAATAAAAAGCTAAACAATATAGCAAATAAAAGAGATGTCGAGGTGTTCATTGTCTGCTTGTCCTGTCATTTTGGTGTGGGCTTGTTCCATGTCATCGGGCACGGAGGTACCCCATTGGCGGTTCTCAATGATATGCATATACTTACAATGACAAGAGCCTTGCTTGGGACTCTAAGTAAACTAGCATGGTTTGGGTACTTGTATTCACGGGACACGAGGTTTTCAACTTATGATTTGTCAAGCATATGCATCATAATTGTTCTCGCATTAACTTTAACCATTCAAGATGCTTATGATGGGGGCAATGAGAGCTCAAAGCCGGTAAGTACCATAATTTTTGAAGGTTATAAAACTTGCAATCACTGCTTCCCTCTGCGAAGGGCCTTTCTTTTACTTTTATGTTGAGTCACCACCTTCTTTCTTTATGCACCATTAAGAGAGCATAGTTGTCATTCTTAGTGTGATATGCATTGTCCCAAGGTTCATTGATTGACTCATATTGTTGGTTTCACTTGTTCCTAAATTATTTGTATCTAGTCACCCTCTTAAACTTTGAGGTGTCCTATGCATTTATGTTTTGCTCTCTTTGAAGGACAAGCTGAAAACCATTTGTATGTTTTTCCTTATGATTTGAACACACGTTTGACTTTCATTGTTTCATTATCATGATCTTTTGTTTGTGTTCATTTGCATGTTTACAACATGGTTGCTAAGTTCTTATTGTCATGATTATATCTTTCATGCCCATGTTTTAAGTTCTATTGATCCCAGCTCATCAATGCTTACATATATGATCAAGATTGTGTAGGTGCATGTCACCTCAAAAATTATTCTTTTGTTATCACTTACCTACTCGAGGACGAGCAGGAGTTAAGCTTGGGGATGCTTGATACGTCTCAAACGTATCTATAATTTTTGATGCTCCATGCTTGTTTTTACACCATTTGCCTATTGTTTCATTACACTTAGTGGTACTTTTATACATTTTCCGGAACTAACCTATTAACGAAGTGCCACAGTGCCAGTTTCCTGTTTTCTGCTGTTTTTGTGTTTCAGAAGTGATACACAGGAAATATTCTCGGAATTGGACGAAACAAGTTCCTGAAGTCATATTTCACCGGGGAGCTCCCAAACATCCGAAGACCTGACGGAGGGGGGCCACGTGGCCCCCACACACAGGGGCGGCGCGGCCTGGCCCCTGGCCGCGCCAGCCCCGTGTGAGGCCGCGTGGCTCCACCTCTGATAGCCCCCTTTCGCCTATATATACCCCCTGACGAGAAAAACCTAAGGCCCCGATCAGTTTTCCAGAATACATCGCGATCCGCCGCCGCCGTCGACCCGAAGATCGGGAGGGTCCAGAAGCTCTTCCCGGCACCCTGCCGGAGAGGGGAATCGCCACCGGAGGTCTTCTTCATCGCCATGCTTGCCTCCGGAGCGATGAGTGAGTAGTCTACCTTGGACTATGGGTCCATAGCAGTAGCTAGATGGTTGTCTTCTCCACCATGTGCTTCATGTTTAGATCTCATGAGCTGCCCTACATGATTGAGATCACCGTTATGTAATACTATGATGTTGGTTTGTTGGGATCCGATGAATATTGGTGTTTATGATTAAGTTGCTGTACTGAATTATATCTTTTGTTATCTCTATGTTGTTTATGATCTTGCATGCTCTCCGTTGTTAGTAGCTATCTTGGCCGAGTAGTTGCTAGTGACTCCAAGAGGGGGTATTTATGCTCGATAGTGGGTTCATGTCTCTATTTCACCTGGGGGAGTGACAGAAACCTCTAAGGTGGTAGATGTGCTGTTGCTACTAGGGAGAAAATAACATTCATATGCTCAAGGGCATATGCTTTGTTTACATTACACACTTTGCTTAATGCAATTATCTGTTGTTCGCAACTTAATACTTTTGGGGTGTTCGGATGATATCCCCGAGGGTGGATTATTAGTCATAGATGCAGTTGGATGGCGGTCTATGTATTTTGTTGTAATGCCCAGAGTGAATCTCATAGTGATCTTCTTGACATATCACGTTATCTTTATTCTATCAATTGCCCAACTGTAATTTGTTTACCCAGCATGTTATTTATCTATGGAGAGACACCACTAGTGAACTGTGGACCCCGGTCCTATTTTAATCATATTGCAATCACCTGTTTACTTTTCCTGCACTGTTTACTTTACTCGCACATTACTACTGTTTTCCACTCGATACACTCATAACCTTTGTTTCAAGCAAACCGGTGAGATTGACAACCTCATCGCAAGTTGGGAGCAAAGTATTTGTTTGTGTGTGTGCAGGTTCCACGTTGCAGCTAGCAAGCAAAGCTTGGACGAGGCGCCATATATAAATTGTCCGCTGATGTCGCAAACTAGCAAGCATCACCTTCAGTCGTCACCGTCTCTCTTCTTCAAGAACGATATTAAACCTTGGTTTCTTAACTGAGGGAAAACTAGCTGCTATACTCATCACACCTTCCTCTTGGGGTTCCCAACGGGCTGGTCATTCACCACGCATCAGCTACCTTTGAAAAAACCTTCAAAATACTTCTCGTTTTGTGACACTGTTTTCAGCTCATGGGGACGTAGTGGTCGGATTTGCTATCTTCCATATTGTTTATTCCAAAAAGAAAAAAAAAGAAAAAAAGAAAAAAGAAAAAAAGGCACTCCTCCGTGGTATGTGAATGTTGGTGGGCACCCGATGGAATCGGTTAGCCATGGTTTGAGAAAGAAAAAAGGTGGGGAGGAGTGCCAAGCTTTATAAAAGAGCACAAAAGTGCCAATCTCTCTCAAAAACTTGCTTCATTTTTGTATGGAAGATAGTAAGAACCCCATTGCAAGTCGTTGACAAAAACAATCACCTCTCAAAACCCAATTTTTATCTCTCTGTTTAACAAATAAAAAGCTCTAGCACATGTTTAATCACCGCTTCCCTCTGTGAAGGGCCTTTCTTTTACTTTTATGTTGAGTCACCACCTTCTACCTTTATGCACCGTCTAAGAGAGCATAGTTATCATTCTAAGTATAATGTGCATTGTCCCAAAGTTTTCATTGATTGATTCATGATGTTGGTTTCACTTGTTCTTAAATTACTTGTATCTAGTCGCCCTCTTAAACTTGAAGGTGTCCTATGCATTTATGTTTTGCTCTCTCATGAAGGACAAGCTGAAAACCATTTGTATGTTTTTCCATATGATTTGAACACACGTTTGACTTTCATTGTTTCATTTTCAGGATCTTTCGTTTATGTTCTTTTTTATGTTATAACATGGTTGCTAAGTTTCTTCTATCAAGATTATATCTTTCATGCCCATGTTTTATGTTCTTTTGATCCCAGCGCACAACGCTTACAAATATGGTCAAGATTGTGTAGGTGCATGTCACCTCAAAAATTATTTCTTTGTTATCACTTACCTACTCAAGGACGAGCGGGAGTTAAGCTTGGGGATGCTGATACTTCTCAAATGTATCTATAATTTTTGATGCTCCATGCTTGATTTTACACCATTTGCTTAGTGTTTCGTTACACTTCGTGGCATTTTTATGCATTTTCTGGAACTAACCTATTAACGAGATGCCACAGTGCCAGTTCCCTGTTTTCTGCTGTTTTTGTGTTTCAGAAAAGTTACACAAGAAATATTCTCGGAATTGGACGAAAGAAAAGCCAAACATCCAGAAATTTGCCGAAGCTGTTAGGAATAGTTTCCAACCATTTAGGTAGTTACCATGTGCCCAAAGATGTTGTACGAACATGACTATCCGTACGGACGCTTCCTCCTTGTACAGGCACCTATTCCTGTAACCGACTTCTCCTAGAGACACCTCTTCATGTAATAGACGCCTCCAAGAGGCACCAATCCTTGTATAAATAGGGCTTTGCCCACAAGCAATGAGAATACAAGTTTTACTCTCAATTTTCTGAGTTCTAACACGTTATCAGCACGCTCTGCCAAGAGCAAACTCCGGCGATAGCCGGAATAGGAAGAACTATGAGACTGCAGATAAACAAGATTAAGAGATAGAAAAACAGGCAATTTTCTAAAGAAAAGATTGCCTGAGACATCTGTGGCTGAATCTTCGCCTCGTTCATGAGGAAATCAAGAACAATGAAATGTTCTTACCAACTTGATGACCGCGGCGGTGGACGGCGCGGCATCACCTTCTCGCGGCGGCGCCCGCCGACACGCGCACCCAAGGCCTGCACGCCCGCGACAACGGCCTCCAAGCCGCGGCCTCCTCTACAGGAGCGACGGCGGCGGGACACTTGGACGCGGCCTCTCGGCGCAACTCCGCGCGGCGAGTCTTGACGGCGCGCTTGGTCTTCACGATCGGCGGCGGCTGATACCCGTCGGAGCCCACAGCGGCCGACGCGCTACTGACCCAATGCGGCGGGCGCCCGTGCCCGCGGCTTCCCGGCGTGGTGCTGCTCCCCGTGGCGCGCTTGATCTTAACGACCAGCGGCTGGGCGACTACGCCGCCCGGAATCCGTCCTCGGTCGTGGCGGCTAACCACCGACGGGGACCTCCCGTCACCGACGTCTCTCCTCGGTTGTCGACCCGGGCAGCGGTCAGACACCGGAGCGGTGCCCGGCTCTAGGCGACGACGACCCCAGCAAGAGCGGCTGCAAGCGCAGCACGACCGTCCAAGCCGCGGCATGGCGGCTGTTCCCGACGGCTGGGTCTCCGTGTGGAGGCGGGGCCCAGTGCGCCCGGCGGCCCTTAGCCCGGCGGTGGCCAGGAACCCATCGCGGAAGCCGTCCCGACGCGGCGCCTGCGTCCGCGCTCGCCCGCCTGGCCGAGCCGAGCGACCACAACTGCGGCCGTCTCCAACGGAGGTCAACTCCAGCCAGGCCAGCGCCCAGCGCGCGTGGCGGCCTTCGGCATCGGGCAGCAGCACGACCATGCGATGGACGACGCTCCTCCCGACGGCTCCCTTCGGCCCTCTAGCCGTCTAGCGCGGCGGCCGGCTTGCAGTGTGAGCGGCGGACGAACCCAATCATTTGGTAACCGTCCAGGAACGAGAAGAAGAGACCTTATCTCTTCATCAAGTTTGCATAAAGGTCTCTGAATTACTTGAATCTGCAAAGCAGTCCATAAGCAGATGTAGTATTCTTGGAAAAAATCACTAATGGGTCTATCTGATGGTACTATTGATTTAGTGCTGCAGCTTATATGATTTTCAATATTATTTCTGTTGGGTACAAAGTAATCTAGAATAAATATTGTAATGTAAATTATTTCCATGTTTTTGACATGTTGAGATTACTTACATTCATTTTTTTTTGCAATTGAGATTTTCAATTTCTTGCAAATAAAAATCAAGTGTGATATAGTATATATATCCATGTTTGCTACATCTTGAGATTAATTATATCCACAATTTGCAATTGAGATTTTTCAAATTTTCTTGCAAATAAAAATCTATTCGTCTTAATTGAGCCTTTTTGTTTTAATGCGAGCAAGAATCGAATATGCAAAATTTTAAGTGACTTCTTCAAGTTGACGTTTGGGATCGAGGTTAGTGCACGGATCTACTGCATGCATGTAGATTATCTCCGCTACCATGATTACTTAAAAAGTGATCTCCCATACATTTTAATTAAGTTATGACATAAGGTACTAGAAACATGAGTATCTACTGATTTCATCAGATTATACTCTCTAGTGCTGAGAGATGGACCCTGAAATTATTTTGGGGGAGTATCTACAATGTGTTGTGCTTAACAATTTGAAGTTCGCACTAATGGTTTCAAGCAATCTTCTTGAAACTAACATTAATTTTGCATCATTTATTACAACAAAACCATGATGATTTTTGATTTACCATGTGTAAATTTATAATCTCTGGTTTACCCATGATGGTAACCGATGGCCGGAAAAGAGAGTTCATTTCAATTGACCTCAATGGCCACAACTACCCTACATGGATCATGGACAATCAAGATCATTCTTGCGTCCCATGGATTAGTGCGTGCAATCCAGAATCTGGAGGACTCCCTCCTGTTTGGAGTCACGCCGCTGCGAGATGAGCAGAAATATTCACCCAGATCTTAGTCTGAGTATTTGGAGGAGGAATCCCCATTTACTTTGTTTCAGGCCCTCAAGCCATGAAAATTGACAGTGGGAAATGCATCGCAAAGCAAAGGTTTAACAAAACTAGGCTTAGCAACAAATAGCATCCCGCTGCCAAGTGCAAGACCCAAAGCATCTGGTTGTTCTCTACCAGCAATCCTAGACGCGCAAAGCACCTCAAGGGAAAAGGTTTGAAGCCAACTTCAACCTTCATCCAGATGACACCAATGGAGTTGGTTTGCAAGATGTTCCTCTTGGACCTAGCAACGCTACGATACTCCATAAGTCATAGGATCCCTATGAGCATGGAGAACATGATAGTAAGTATGCCTTAACTGACATGTTTGGAGACTTTAACTAGTCCCACTCTTAGTGATCAACTTATTCATGTCCATTAATGTTGTTGTGGTACAGCATGTATATTGTATCAGCACTTTGATATAATAATATTGTATAAGTTCTATATATCTGAGAAAGATTTTTCAATCCTGGAAATCCTTTAACTCGATATATAGATTTCTACGGGAAGCAATCTGATGGATGAGGAACAAGTATTTGAAAAAGTACACTCTCCATCGTTTGAATTGTACTACACGTGCATCCAACCCGTAGCACATGTTGCATATAAAGCAATTCCATTGGTCACAATTTGCTCGAGTTCAAATTCCCTCACTAGAATGTGTGTGCACCTCGTGCGCCACTACTAGGAAGCCAATTCTGAGGCCTTCGCACCTCAACTTACAAGATGAAGCACTTCAGTTCCATGAACTCATTCAGGGGGACATTTGTGTTCATCCAACCATTGTGTGGACCATATTAGGTATTTTCATGGTATTCATTGACGCATCTACACGATGGTCACACGTGTGCCTTATGTCCACACGAAACCATGCATTTACCACGATAATGAGGGAAGTAATAAAGTTACAGGCCCATTATCTTGAAAGTCGAATTTTATCAATTCGCATGGACAAGGTTGTAGAATTCTCCTTATGTGGCTTCATTGACTCGCATGGCTCTGGGGATTGAAGTTCAGCACTCTGTACCATACGTCCATACTCAAAATGGTTTGACTAGATCCATAATGATCAAACTCATGGCAAGACCTTTGTTAATGAATTGCAAATTACCAACTTGACGTTGGAGTCATGCAGTTTTACACACTGCTCAATGACTAACTGCATATTGTAGTACTCCTCCTCTGCAATTGATACGTGGAAATCCTCCGAGCATTTCCCATCTGCGTAAGTTTGGATGCGCTTCACGCGTACCGATCTCACCACCGCAGCGTACATCATTGGGCCCACAGACTAAGGATCTATGTGGGGTATGGATCTCCGTCGATCATCACGTACCTTGAACCCTTCATTGGGTATCCATTCATAGCCCAGTATGCTGATTGCTTATATTAAAGGATAGATTATTTCCAGGCATTAGGGGGGAGATTTCATGTACCATACATAATGCCAGGAAATCAATTGGGACTCCACATTCCACCTCATATCCACGTATTCCAGAATTTGGATTCTACATCTGAAATTCACATATTTGCAGCACACTGCAAATAACCTGCCATATTCATTTACTGATCTCAAAGGTGTTACAAAATCCTTTAGTCCGGCTAGAAATGCGCCCGAAAGAGTGGAGGTACCAATAAAACCACTCAACTCCCCGTACCTGAAAAGAGGGGGAGTAGTACGGCCTCTAACCAGGATCTAGCTTCCTACAAGCAACAAAGGAAATCGAGGAGATATCCTCTAAATCAGTAAATGCAAGTCAACCTTGCGTTGATAAACACCATATGGGTAGTATACACCCAGTGGAAGGGAAACCTCCACAACCCCAGCTTCAGTTTGCACACACTGGCTGGGACATCGGAACACCTGGACTCACGCGTATTGGGAAATCACGAAGAGTCATCATAGGTGCATGAGATTTCCTCCTACAATATCGATTCTGGAGAATCATAACAAAAGCCTACATTGTCGACACACATTTCTCTTGTATGATTGCATACATCCTTCAAATTATTCAGATCCAAAGACCATGGCCATGGCAGAGTGTAAACCACTCGCTCGGACTGAAACAAACAAAGGATGCAATCCAAGCAGAATTAGCCTCGCTCCTCCAATTGAATTCCCTATGGGAATCAATATGTTTTCTTCTAGAGAACAACAAGGTGGTGAGAAAGCAAGGCTTGTAGCATAAGGTCGGGTTTCCGCAGAGATCCGAGACCTACTCTCCAAATAGGATTACAATCCTCAAAATTTTCCGATTATACCATTGGCAGTGCAAAATCGTCTATCTATGCAGTTGATAGATGTAGTGACTACATTTCATGTGGATCACTAGATTTGGACATCTATGGTTCCAGATGGAATCTCTATCCGAATCGAAATATAAAATGCAACATGCATTGTGTAAAATTAATAAGTCATTACATGGCTTATTGTTGTCGGTATATTTTGGTACAACCGACGTAGTGAGTTCCTTATGCACAAGAATTACTCCTACAATGATGATTACCCATGCGTGTATGTCATACACAAGGATACTCCTACAATGACAAAGCACGTGATCATCTAAAAGATGGAATTATGAGATGAAGGATTTGGTTAAACCCAAACATTGCTTGATACTACAAGTCAGGCTACTTCTCTCAAGTATTATGGTACACCAAGTTTCCTATATTATAAATATTGGAGAAACAGAAAATGGACAAGTCATATCCGTCTCCCATGCTGGTTGTTCAATCTCTAGACGTAGAGAAAGATTCACTCAAACCATGGGATGATGTAGAAGGAATGTTGGGACTTGAAGTTCCATATCATCGTGCCATTGGACCCACCAACACAATTGGTTGGGAATCAAAAATATCTTTCGATATCTCCAAGGCACCACACATTACTTGACCTATTCTTGTAAATTCAGAGAAATCTGAACTCCAATATCATCAGAATACACTGATGTTGGCTACTTGAATGATCCTCACAATGTGTACCTACATGGTAGAAGTGGCACTCCATTGATGTCTTCGAACAGACTTCAGTGACGACACCTACCAATCATTCTGGAATTCAAAGCCGTGTTACACGTGTAGCTTTACTGAATGATAAACCACATACATGTGTCATGTGGTATTGGCTCTCTTGAATCATCAACCATTATCTACACAGATAATGCTGCTTGTGTTGCATAGATGCAAACAGGACACATCGAGAGCAATGTCATTAAGCATATTGCCTCTAAATTGTTTTATCTCCATGAACTCCAGAAGAGTCGGGGAATAAACATCTTGCAAGTCAATTCATGCGATAAAATTGCTGATCTATTCACGAAGTCTCTACCAACTTTAACATTCCAAAAATATTTTCATGGAATTGGTATTCGACGGCTTTAGGATTTGTAAGAATCAGGGGGAGTATCTTCCTGGACTACTCCTATTCAAAGCATCATATTACACTCTTTTTTCCTTAATGAGTTTACTATCCAGGTTCTCATCAAGGTTTTTAATGAGGTAATATCAATATAAGATCATATGTCATACTTTATGTTTTCCCCACCGGGGTTTTTGGGAAAGTATACATGACATATATATTGCTCTCTAAACTCTATGAGGTTTTTCCTTGACAAGGTTTTTCTCATATGGAGTTAACAATGAGTCAATAACAATGATATGTTATATCATTTTCTCCTTATTTTCCCACTAGGTTTGAAGGAGTTTTAATAGCATATCCAACCATTATATGTTGCACCATTTTCTCCTTATTTTTCCCATCGGGTTTAAAGGAGTTTTAGCAACATATCATACACACAACTCTCCTCATATTTTTCCCATAGGGTTTTTGGAGGAGTTACTAGAGACAATATATGCTTGTGATCAAGACAAAGGTTCTCAAGATTATACAAGGAATTCAAGATTGTACAAGGAATACAAGTAGTATCTTTGTGCAAGGGGGAGTGTTAGGAATAGTTTCCAACCATTTAGGTAGTTACCATGTGCCCAAAGATGTTGTACGGACATGACTATCCGTACGGACGCTTCCTCCTTGTACAGGCACCTATTCCTGTAACCGACTTCTCCTAGAGACACCTCTTCATGTAATAGACGCCTCCAAGAGGCACCAATCCTTGTATAAATAGGGCTTTGCCCACAAGCAATGAGAATACAAGTTTTACTCTCAATTTTCTGAGTTCTAACAGAAGCTTCCAGAGAACCGAAGAGGAGATGGAGAGGGGCCACGAGCCGGCCATACAATAGGGCGGTGTGGCCCAGGCCCTGGCCACGCCCCCTATGTGTGTGACCAGCCTGGTCCACTTCTGACGCCGCCCCTTCGCCTATAAAGACCCCCCGACGGGAAAAACCTAAGAACCCGATCAATTTTCCAGAAACACATCGCGATCCGCCGCCGTCGTCGACCCAAGATCGGGAGGGTCCAGAAGCTCTTCCCGGCACCCTGCCGGAGAGGGGAATCGCCACCGGAGGTCTTCTTCATCGCCATGCTTGCCTCCGGCGCGATGAGTGAGTAGTCTACCTTGGACTATGGGTCCATAGCAGTACCTAGTTGGTTGTCTTCTCCACCATGTGCTTCATGTTTAGATCTCGTGAGCTGCCTTACATGATCGAGACTACCTTTATGTAATTCTACATGTTGTGTTTGTTGGGATCCGATGAATATTGGTGTTATGATTGAGTTGATGTGCTGAATATTATCTTATGTTATCTCTATGTTGTTTATGATCTTGCATGCTCTCTGTTGTTAGTATCTATCTTGGCCGAGTAGATACTACTGACTCCAAGAGAGGGTATTTATGCTTGATAGTTGGGTTCATGCCTCTATTTAATCTGGGGGAGTGACAGAAACCTCTAAAGTTGTAGATGTGTTGTTGCCACTAGGAAGAAAACAACATTCTTATGTCCAAGGGCATATGCTTTGTTTACATTACACACTTTGCTTAATGCAGTTATCTGTTGTTTGCAACTTAATACTCATGGGGTGTTTGGACGATATCCCCGTGAGTGGATTATTAGTCATAGATGCAGTTGGATGGCAGTCTATGTATCTTGTTGTAATGCCCAGAGTAAATCTCATAGTGATCCTCTCGACATATGCACGTTGTCTTTATTCTATCAATTGCCCAACTGTAATTTGTTTACCCAGCATGTCGTTATTTATCTTATGGAGAGACACCACTAGTGAACTATGGACCCCGGTCCTATTTCCTTTATATTGCTATCACCTGTTTACTTTACTCGTACTGTTTACTTTACTCTTATACTACTATTGCTTTCCACTCGATACGCTCATAGTTTACAGCAAACCGGTGAGATTGACAGCCTCATCGTAGGTTGGGAGCAAAGTTCTTGGTTGTGTTGTGTGCAGGTTCCACGTTGCTACTAGTTGAAGACACGCTAACACGTTATCGTTAACGGCGCCCTTGTTGGAGTGTCACTAGGCTAGCAAGCATCACCTTCTGGAGTTTGGCTTTTTCATGGACTGATAAACCTTGGTTTCTTACTGAGGGAAAACTCGATGCTGTACTCATCAAACCTTCCTCTTGGGGTTCCCAACTAGACGGTGATTTACATCATCAACACCGCCACAGCACTGGGTTGTAGTAATAGGCGGGACCCCTTAGTGCCCACGCGTATCGGTGGTCTATGATGGATTGTAGGAGACCAACGTGGGAGCCCGAGGTTGGAAGTCTGCCTAAGAGTAGTAGACCGGCGTGGGGTATATCTACCGAGGTCGGAACTACCAAAGGGTAGGAGACCGGCGTGGGTAAGTTAAATCAAGGTCGGGACTACCTACGGGTAGAAGACCGGCTTGGATTGTGTCAATCGAGGTCGGGACTACCTAAGGGTAGGAGGCCGGCGAGGATTGTTTCCGAGGTTGGAACTACAAAAGGGTGGGTATGCAAGGTCGCGGAGGAGGACAGTGATTGGCTTGGATCACAAGACTGGGCCCCATACCAAGGAAGTATGGATGGGAAAGTACGCCCGGTTGTGCAGCAAGGCTTTGATCTCTTATGGGTACAAGTGACCACCTCTGCAGAGTGTAAGAAAGTATCTGGATACTCCCTGTTCCGGGAAGGAGCTACAAACATGGCAGGAAAGGAGCCCATCGAAGCTCTAATCAACCTGTGAAGACTGACGGACATAGTTTTCTGAATAAAATCAACCTTTGAAGAAATGTTTATGAAAACTGCATTTGACCTAGGACTTTCGAGTCTACGGTCGTAGCTAGTGCATCAAACACCACTATGCTTTTAAATGAACTTGTTGGGTAACGCTTGTTACTCACCCCACTCCCTCTTAACCCTTGCTTAGACTCGGAGGGCCAGTACGAGGAGACTGAAGGAGCCTCGGAAGACACTGAAGAAGTTTACTACGAGGAGCCGGACCTTTCCGGTGGAGTCGAAGGCGTTGACTACACCATCACCTATGGTATCAGCGAAGGAACCGAGGAGGAGGCCGACAACTAGTAGTTTAGTGTAGTAACTTAAGTCGCACCGAACCCTATAGAATAAAGCGACTTGAGTAGAGTATCATGTTTAGTTTACTACTTTCTGTTTTAGCTAAGGTTTATTTGTAGTATTAATATAGAACCTGCTAGTGTTCCTCTTTGGACTGAGGGGGGAACTAGAGTCATTTGTAAGATTATGGCTTGTAATATTTAGTGCTTGAATAAAGACCGCTATGTTTCTGATTGTACCACTCTGAGGGATGTAATATTTGTGAATTGGTACTTCACGAGTGTTATGTCAAAGACTTGCATACTACAACATGCAGTGGTATGCTGGGTCACCACACCAAAGAAGTAGATGACATTAGGAGTTTGCAGCATTACCGGTCTGGGTCCCTCTCAACAACTCTGTTGATTCACTCTTCTAACCCGCCTTGATTATAATTTATACTATTCCATCCATTCATAATACAAGATAGTGTGGCCTATAATTCCGTATAACATGCCAAAACAAAATGATGGGTTAGTACATATTTATAATTTAATCTCACTGTATATGTATGCATTTCAACGCACTGTTAATTAGTTTATTTTGTTTGTACCAGAACTCCTATGGACTATTTGTCATAAAAATAATGCAACGCTAGAACGGAGATGAATGGACTGCCCAAATTTCTCAGGTTGGTCACCGTTATCCAATACATGTAGAGTCAACATGTCATGGTCATAGCAACATATCAATAACTTTCATGTCAATAACTTGCAAACTACTTTCTTGTAGACTAAAGTTGACGACTCCCGGGAGAGTGTTGTTGGTGAAATAAATTTTTCACCTATCAACGAGCTGCTTAAAGTGAAAGAGCGAGTTCTAAAGATGATGGACGAGACCGATGGCGAGAATTAGCTACTAATATGACTTAACACCGATGGGTTTTTGTCTTGGAGAAGGTTTCCCATCCATGTGATAGTCTAATTGTTTCTTTTCATATTTGTAATGGCCGAGAACTTATTTGGAGTTTGCGTATTTGTAATGGTCGAGAACTTATTTTTGTACTCGTATTTGGAGTTTGCATTATAATTGAGATATCCGTTAACCGCATCTTTATGTGAAAATTAATGCAGAAGCTAGCACTGATTAATAATCTAAACAACTCGTTTTTATTATTTGCATGACATGCAGGATGAAACACAAGCTAGTAGGTAATACATAGGTAAAAGAGTAGAGCATACAAATGATACATGGATGAAACACAAGCTAATAGGTAATATGAATTAAACATTGTCATCGTCATCGCTGACAACAATCACTTCTTCATAGTTGTTTTGGAGAGCAAGCACATACTACTCGTAAGCAAGCCGATACTATGCGTGGTGAACAAACGCCGCTCATCGCCTCCGTCGGCATCATAGAACTGCGTTTGCTAAAATGCGGCTGAGTCCCAAAACGGCGGTTGCATGACCCCGAACCGCCACCTCCAAACCACCGGTCAGGAGAAGATGAAGAACCAGCTAGAGGCCTCAACTCTAGGCCTTGTTTTGTGGGCCGGTATTGGCAGGGATTTCAGAGTTTTTCCCGGGCAACCCTAGGGACCCTGAAAATCCACACGACCCTGTTTTGCAGCCCGGGTTTGATGGGATCAGCCCGAGTTATCCCGGCGAAAACACTTGGTTACACGTGGAAATTGAAAAGCGAACCTCCCCTCGCATTTTGGATCTCTCGCTGGACGAGGCGCATCTCCCCAGCCCCGTTGTTTAAGAGAGGGATTAGCTAGGACGTGGTTTCGAGTGGGTTGGGTGAGGAGCGTGGTTTCACCGAATCCTCGTGTGATAATTCCACCAGAAAACACATGTACAAAACAAGGCCTAAGGCCTTGTTTACTTCTAGGGTATTTGAGGGGATGAGAGGGGATTATTTTATATCCCGGAATTTCCCTCATAGGTTGTTTACTAGTCCGGGTTTTGAGGGGATAATCCCGAGATATCCCCACAAATCCGCTCCACTCTAGTATATTTTTGGCTATACTAAAAACTCTCTATCATGGTAGAGTATTTTTGGGGAAGAGTATTTGAGGGGATTTGAGAGGATTGGGTGAACACCAAATCCCCACATATCCCCACATCTTTCGGGGGTGAAAATACCGGAGAAGTAAACAAGGCCTAAAGTGTGTGAGTGAGTGATCGTGTATGTGGTGTGGAAGAGAAAATTTACCGCGTGGCAATTGCGCCTCTCTAGATAGCTAAGCTGGAGCGCTCGATGCATAGTGTTGTCTGGCTGAGGCAGGCATCGTGCCCACTCCGTCTGTAGCTAGTCCTCGGTGGCGCTGCATGCATGCTGCTACATGGCATTCACAGGACTGCCTTGCCTTACATGGGCGGACCGTCTTATTAACTCCACGCCAAACTGTCTTGTCTGGAATCGCCAAATCCATGCCACTTCCAGAGGTGGTCCAAACAGTTCCCCAGTCTGGCCCTATTATCTCGGGCAACCTGTTGAAGCCGGCCGGACAGACTTGCCTTCCATGGACGGACTGTTCTGTATACGCTTGCTGAACTGTCTTGGCTAGAATCGCGAAATCAATGCCACTTCCAGAGGCGGGCCAGACTGTGCCCCAGACTTGTCCAGCCATGTTGTCTTGGGCAAAGCACAGACTGTCTTGCCACATATGCGGAAACTAGTCCGGGGCGGAAACCCTTGCTGGCGTAATGCGCCGGTCGACTAGCGATGCCAGTGATCTTGCGGCAGCCACCCCCTCGGGTGTCCGGCGATCAAGCCGGCCACCACCCCTGATGAGCCGACGAAGAGCTGTCGCACTGCCTCCTTGATCCGTGCCGGCGATCACATTTTTCGACGAGCCGACGATGAGCCGCTGACGAAGAAACACCATGGATATCCACGTGCTAATTTTATACATATACAGATACACTAACGTACAGATGTATAATTTTCTAGTGGGTCATACGGGCTTGTACCTTAATTATTACAATCATGCCATTTATTATAAAGAGGTACGGAACAATCTCAGCCATCCTTGTGTTTGAGTTTGGAGAGGGGGCCGGGGGGGGAGGGGGTGTACCGAAGCATAGACCTTAGTGAGCAGAGGTTGTACTATTTTGCGAGCATATAATACGGAAATGCACATTTTGTGAATTTTTGCCACATTTTAGTTATCTGCATACTTATCAAGTTGTCATAGAATGTTTGACAATCTGTCCTCTCAAACAAGCAAGTGCTCCGCGCACCTGATTAGATGTCCGGTGGAGGTAGCAGCGCTCGTGGATCAGGAGCTTGGTTGCCCTGTGCTCCCATTTCCTCTCCGATACCTCGGTCTTCCGTTAGGGCTCAGAAGGCCGACCGCGGCGCAGCTCCAATTCCTTGTGGATGCGGTGGCGAATCGGTTGCCAGGTTGGCGGGCATCTATGCTTAACCGAGCAGGGCGTCTTGAACTGGTTAGATCGACGCTTGCGGCGATTCCCATTTTTGCCCTGATGTCCCTAGACGTCCAAGCCGAGACGCTTCTAGCGATTGAGAAGATCCTGCGTGGCTTCTTGTGGAAAGGCCGGAGAGATGCTCATGGTGGCCACTGCTTGGTGGCATGGGACCGGGTTTGTATGCCGAAGGAGCTCGGTGGGCTGGGGATTATAAACCTCCGGATGATGAACATTGCGCTACGGGCGCGGTGGTTGTGGCTGAGCCGAGTGGAGGCTTCACGGCCGTGGAAAGAGTTTGATATCCAAGTGCCTTCCCTGGTTACCAAGGTCTTTGAGGCCGCTACCTCTTCAGTGGTGGGTGATGGTGCTTCCACCTTTTTCTGGCTAGACAAATGGTTACCGGATGGACGCTTGAAGGACCTTGCGCCAAACCTTTTTGCTCTAATTCCAAAGAGATTGTCTCGGTCAAGGTTGGTCAAGGATTGCGTTGAGGGTGGATGGTTGGACGACATTCCCACTGATCTGGATGCTCTCGCCATTGATGAGTTACTGGCGGTTGCCGACCGCGTGGAGGGGCTATCTATCACTGAAGGTGTCCCGGATAGCTTTCGATGGATTTGGGGTTCCAAGGATACCTATTCAGCGAACTCCTGCTACCTCGGCATGTTCCATGGGAGTGTGTCTATGGCAGGCGCCCTTCAGATCTGGAAATCCCGTGCCCCGGCCAAGTGTAGATTCTTTCTCTGGTTAGCCTTGCGTGGCAGATGCTGGACGGCAGACAGGCTTGAGAGACGCCGCCTTCCGCGCCCTTCGGCGTGCCCCTTCTGCGACCAAGTTCAGGAGACCATCACCCACCTTTTGCTTGGTTGCGTGCTCGCTCGGACGGTGTGGGCTGCTTGTCTTCGCTGGTGGGATAGAGAAGACAGTCTGCCGCCGCAAGGGATCTCTCTCGCCGACTGGCTGCAATCATGGCGTGGAAAGATCGCCGATATCAGAGACTTCTGGACCGGGATTGCCCTGGTATGCTGGTGTCTGTGGAGACATCGGAATGACATTGTCTTCGAGGGAGCCACTCCTTCGCCGCTGGCAGTCATACGTACCATTCGCATGGAAGCCGGGTTGTGGAAGGCCGCTGGCCTGTTTCGGGCAGAGCTTGCCTTTGTGGATAGGTGGAGGTTTGGCGAGTAGTTGGAGTGTGTTTTTTCCTTTTCTTGCTGTTCTAGAATAGGCAGCGTGGAGTGGCGCTCTCGACGTCTGTGTCGACAGCGATGTATTGGCCACTTGGCCCTTCTCCTTGAAACCGATACGTCTTTCCATGACGTATCCTTGAAAAAAAAAACAAATTCACCATATGCCCCCAGAGATGAACGGAGAGTGGAGTGCAGGCTATGTGAAATTTTGCAATTCTGTTTGAGCTGACGGAAGAAAGTTGGTAAATTGCAAAGCTGTTTCGTGGTATAGATTTTGTATAGGTATGTGGGATCTGCTATCAGTGGCGGAGCTGCAGTACAACGGTTGGGTTCAGATGAACCCAACGAGGATTTCTAAATACTTCACTACTATAGTTTCTATCACTATCTCTTAGCTAACAATTATACAGCAAACAAGGCAAATGAACCCAATGACTAGACACTCTAGCTTCGACACTGTCTGCTATGCCCTAAAAAAATCTATAACACAAAACATGTTTGCAATTTACTGCAAAAGCTGCTAGAGTTGCTCTAAAATAAGCAACAATGTTAATGTTTTGTTGAACAAGCATCTTAGAAACACATTGTACGCTCTAGAATTTTTTATCTTCTTATACCAGACAGTAAGCTGAAAAATATCTTTCTAGATTTGTAATAGACCAGGCACTTTAGAGATATATACCAAATTATGTAAGGATACTAACATTGTGAACACGTATGCTAGTCCATGATATTTTCAGAAATTAATCTACTAAGACATGATTTGGTCCTTTTATTTTATTTTCCCATTTTGAGGATTCAGTTTAACTAATTAAGAACAAATGTGTTTAAAATAAAATTCAGGATTTTAAAAAATGCTACTCAGTGAATTGTAGGTGTATTTTCAATGATACATGTTAGAACAATCTAACACATTACAAGAATATCAAAACTTGTTAACACAAGTTATGACGTTAGTTGTATCAATTGGGTAATATATATAATATATGGTATGTAAGTAAGTAGACATGGTGTTTTGGCTCATAGGAGCAAATGCACCTATTATGAAAATACATTTTAAATGCATTTTAAAAAATTAAAAAAATTGAACAAAAAATTCTGGGTATGCATATGAACATTCTATGTCCATCCATCAAAGTTCTGGTGAGAAAGGACATTTTTTGTGGCCTGTGTAAAAATGACAAAAAACAGTTACGTAAATAGCAATTTTGTAGCATAAAAATTTGTCTTTTTTATAGAGGGCACAAAAATTATCTTTTTCTTACAAAACTTGGTGAGTGAACATAAAATGTCTAGATGCATGCTAAGAATTTTTATTCGGAATTTTTAGACATTTTCAAAAATAATTTTAAACCAGCGGGTGCATATGCTCCTATGAGCCAAAATGGATTTCCGATGTAAGAATATAATTTGAGACAAATAAACTTTAAAAGTACAAGAGTTTTGTACAAATCTTGTACATTTTAACCCACTGCAGATGCTACAGCTTTATTTATGTTGTGGCAAGCAATAAAATATATATCATTGTGCTAGTTGGTTTTGACTTTTTTTTAAGCGGGTGATCGGTTACATTGGAAGAGGAGATAGCCAGGGCCGTATGCACGCCATGGGCAATGGAGAAACAAAGGTGTGTAGTTGTGATCCTTGCGTCGCGGAATGAGCTGGTTGGAACATTTTAATTTAACGACACAGTGAACATGTAGTACTTAATTACCTGAGAATTATGTTTAAGTACTTGACCACAAGTTACTAGGGGCCTGTTTGTTTGGGCTTCTAGTAGCTTTCCACTGAAAAAAGCCATCAAAATGAAACAAACGGGGTGACTTCAGCTGTGGGCTTCGCCGAAGCCATCGTCCGGATAGGCATACGAGCCAAAGCACCTCCAGAGGTGCTTCCCGCGGCTTTGCCCTTTAGGGCCGAATCGTTTTCCACGAGTAGACATGTTGTTCGAATGAAATTACAGATGAGTGCCACCGCGGGCCGATTCCCATTGGAACGAGAGCGAGCCAAAAAAAAAGAAAACTAATCCCAGTCCAGAGCGGGCGACGCTAGGGTTCTCCAAAATCGCACGCGCCGCCGCCCGCGCCGCCATCCGCGCCGCCGCCCGCCGTCGGCCCTTCGCCTCCCCCGTCCCCTGCCGCCCAGCGTCCGTCCCCTGCCTCCCATCGTGCGCCACCGCCACCTACTGCCCCTGCCGCCGGTGTCCACTGCCTTCGCCGCAGACCGGCCGCTGTCCGCATCTCGTGACCGCATCCCAGACCGGCCGCTGTCCGCATCCCAGACCGCCTTCGCCGCCGTGACCGACCAGACGTATCTCACCGGCCGCATCCCGTCGGACGAATCCCACCAACTCACTCGCCCATCTCCACTGCTTCTTGTTGATTACCGCTAATTATTAGGTGTGTTGATTACTGCTAGCCATTAATAATTAGGTGTGTACAAATTTTGTGGATGTCTTGGCCACAGATGATGCTAATCCTTATTCGGTTATGTGTATATTTTTGTACAGAATTGTAATACAGTAGTATATTTTGGACAAAATTGTAATAGTATATTTTGCACAAAATTGATTACTGCTAGCTGGTGTACAAATTTTGTGGATGTCTTGGTCACAGATGATGTAATCCTTATTCGGTTATGTGTATATTTTTGTACAAAATTGTAATACAGTAGTATATTTTGGATAAAATTGTAATAGTAGGGGTATTTCAAGGGAAGTGAAATATACGCTTAAACACTGCAATAATTAATTATTCATGGTTTCGAAACTTTAGGGGTATTTCAGACAATTTCTCAACGTACAGCTAGCCAGCCAGCCAATTAGCCAAACAGTTAAACTTAGAACAGCAGCTTTCCCTACACAGCAGCTTTCCCTACACAGCAGCTTTTCCTACACAGCCAGCCAGCCACAGCCCAAACAAACAGGCCCTAGGTGTCTTATGATGCAAGGGAGCTCCCATTTATTGATTTGGAGCTCTGAATCGACATTCTCGAGTGAGAAAAACATTAGCTTGGACGAGATGACTATATCACATTGGGAGTTTGCAGCCTGATCCATAACAAACTAGATCTTAGAATGGTAGATGACAAGGGTATAGATAATAGAGGCAGTTACTTGAGTACCCCTGAGGTCCGTTAAGCTAGGCCCAAGTGTAATCCTAGTCGAAATACGAGTTCATGTTGTATATCGATGTTGTAATATGTATTGGACCCCTCCCGTTCCTTGAGACCTGACCACCTATATATAGGGGCCAGGAGAGGACGGCGAGAGACAGATTGAGAGTAAGCCAAGTCGATCACCATGTTTACTTTCGATACACACCTTGTTTGACTGATTTTACCTTCGAGTTCATCCGACGCCTGTCGTGGTTTCGTCAACATATCTGTCATAGGGGTAGGTGTATGGCGGTTTGTGGAAGGGGGTGAACACGGCGGAGCGATCCGGGACGGTGGTAGCACGAGTTTACCCAGCTTCAGATCCCGCAACGGTGGCGAGACCCTACGTGTTGCTATAATTTACTATATGGCAACAAGTACTCGATTACAATGATGAGGTTGGCTGTTTCGCTATGCGATTGGCCGTATGACTAAGTCGTGCCTCGAGGGCTCCTCCATGCTAGCTTATAAAGGCGCCTGGCGTGGGCATCACGATGGTATCGGAGCAGATACAATATGGAGTCCTAGACTAAGTCCTATGCGTGTACTTCAAGGCAACCCGCCATGGGCCTGTCTTCGGATCCGCCATGAGCTCCTGCGTCCAGTATCCACCATGGGCTTCCAGCAACTGGGCCGCCTGGTAGGCAATCCGCCATACCACCCTGATGGGCCACCCTGGCTAGCTGGTTCAGGACTACGTCGCTGGTATACCTATTTGGTATATCCCCAACATTAGCCCCAAGGAACTTTAAGATCGCCATCTCCATCCGCCATGCCTTGTTTTTGGTGAAGTCCATCCGTCATAGCTCGTCTTCTTTTTGCGTTTGGATGGCGGTTCTTGATGTTCTTCTTTTCTTCATCTCTCAATCCGCCGCAGATAGCGGATCATGCGACGTAGTTTCAATTCAGCGAGATTTCTGGGATCCGTTGGATCATACCATAAAAATCCGCTGTAACTTTCGGCACGTAGTTCCTTCTAGGGCAAGATTCACAGCACACGTACTGTTAATAATAGTTACTATTTTACCCTTGGACACGTGTAGCCGATCTAGGGTTTTCGCGATCAGGATAAACGGTGCTGATGGCGGGCATGAATCTCGAGGCCCGGGGCCTATATATACCCCGGCCGCTCACCCCCAGCCGGTTTACACTTCATTCTCCCGCGCACATTCTCTCTCCTCAGCACCACCGCGAGAGCTCCGCGATCTCCGATGAGCCACCGCCCGGAACTTCTCGCCACCGGTCGCTTTTCCGCCACAAGCTGGCTTCATCTTCCTCTTCTTTCGAGATCCTGGACATCATTTCCGCCACACCTCTTGCCGCCATGGATCCAGAATCATCTCACCAGGCCGCAGCGTCTGAAGCTGCTGAGAGCTCAGCAAGGTCATCGGACACGGGATCCGCTATGCCCGAAACTTCGGGAGGTAGCTGGGATCCCTGCAACCTAGATGAAGGAACCTTGTCTTCTTTGGAGCAAGAGGGACGGATAGAGGTCAAGGAAATATCGAGATGGCGAGTAGATTCTGCTGCAGCTGTGCCAGCCCCTTCAGATGAAGAGATCGTGGTGCTCAAATCCCACATCGACCGAGGCTTCAGCCTTCCGCCATCCTACTTCTTAAAGGGCATGCTTCGGCATTACAAGTTACAGCTACACCATATTGCTCTGAATAGCTTCACTATCATAGCGGGATTTGTTGTGATGTAGGAGGGATATCTGGGTATCTATCCACGCGGAGACTTATTCTGCTTGTATTTCAATATCCTCCATAACCAGGATTCAAATGGAGACCCTCGCAACTGCGGATCCATCTCATTTGTTCCTCGTAGCGGAAAATCATACCCTTATATCAAACCTCACGATTCTGCAAAGGGATGGCGGGGATCTTTCTTCTATCAGGCTGACCAGGCCCCTCCTGAAAGGAACTACGGCCTGCGGTCTTTTGTTGATGGCCCTGCCAAGGAGCAGGATAGCTGGGGCGTTATGGACGATTTTACCATGGATGACGAATGCCAACTCTACTCATGACGGATTTCCAAACTTGTATTTTCTGGACTGACAGGTGCAGACACCATCCATTGCTGGATCTCACGGCGGATCCAGCCTCTTCAATACTGCTCAGCCCTGATGTGTGAGTATAGCAGAATTGACGATCCTCAACGCTACTCCAAGGAGGAATTGTCTTCCGAGGAGGTTGAGCGTCGAATCCGCAACATCATCAAGGTGGGGCGAGATGAGAAGTTGGAGCTGAAGATCCCCATGTACGAGAACGGCAATTGTCCAGAGGTGAGTGCCTTCTTGTTCCGCTATAAACGTTTATTTCTCTTGACTAACTTGCATCTTTCTGCATCTTTCCTTCCTTCCCCCTTCTGAGCTGAGCCGTCTGGTCTGCTATCCCCGATCAAAGGAACTTACCGACGATGAGGATGAGACATCCTCATCTCCAAAGAGACATGATTGCTATAGATGGCGCGGTGATGATGAAGTGAATGACCGGCCAGTTGGGAAACCCCAAGAGGAAGGTATGATGAATATAGCAGCAAGTTTTTCCCTCAGTAAGAAACCAAGGTTTATCGATCCAGTAGGAAAAAGCCAAACTCAAGAAGGTGATACATGCTAGCTTCGCGATAGCTCCGGACAATTTATAGGGCGCCTCGTCCAAGCTTTGCTTTGCCAGCTGCAACGCGGAACCTGCACACAACACAACCAAATACTTTGTTCCCTACTTACGATGAGGTTGTCAATCTCACCGGTTTGCTTGAAACAAAGGGTATGAGCGTATCGAGTGGAAAGCAATAGTAGTATGTGAGTAAAGTAAACAGTGCGAGTAAAGTAAACGGGTGATAGCAATATAATGGAAATAGGACCGGGGTCCACAGTTCAGTAGTGGTGTCTCTCCATAAGATAAAATAACACATGCTGGGTAAACAAATTATAGTTGGGCAATTGATAGAATAAAGACAACGTGCATATGTCGAGAGGATCACTATGAGATTTACTCTAGGCATTACAACAAGATACATAGACCGCCATCCAACTGCATCTATGACTAATAATCCACTTGTGGCGAATCAATCCGAGAACTCCACAAGTATTAAGTTGTGAACAACAGATAACTGCATTAAGCAAAGTGTGTAATGTAAACAAAGCATATGCCCTTGAGCATATGAATGTTGTTTTCTCCATAGTGGCAACAGCACATCTACAACCTTAGAGGTTTCTGTCACTCCCCCAGATTAAATAGAGGCATGAACCCAACTATCGAGCATAAAACCCCCTCTTGGAGTCACTAGTATCTACTTGGCCAAGATAGCTACTAACAACGGAGAGCATGCAAGATCATAAACAACATAGAGATAACATAAGATAATATTCAGCACATCAACTCAATCATAACGCCAATATTCATTGGATCCCAACAAACACAACATGTAGAATTACATAACGGTGATCTCGATCATGTAAGGCAGCTCACGAGATCTAAACATGAAGCACATGGTGGAGAAGATAACCAACTAGCTACTGCTATGGACCCATAGTCCAAGGTAGACTACTCACTCATCGCGCTGGAGGCAAGCATGGCGATGAAGAAGACCTCCGGTGGGATTCCCCTCTCCGGCAGGGTGCCGGGAAGAGCTTCTAGACTCTCCCGATCTCGGGTCAACGGCGGCGGCGGATCACAATGTCTTCTGGAAAAGTGATCGGGTCTTTAGGTTTTTCCCGTCGAGGGTCTTTATAGGCGAAGGGGCATCGTCAGAAGTGGACCGAGGTGGCCACACACATAGGGGGTGCGGCCTAGCCCTAGGCCGCGCCACCCTGTTGTGTGGGCCCCTCGTGGCCCCACTCCGTCTCCTCTTCGGTTCTCTGGAAGCTTTGGTGAATTTCTGGATGTTTGACTTTTGTTTCATCCAATTCCGAGAATATTTCCTCTGTAACTTTTCTGAAAGACAAAAATAGCAGAAAACATGGAACTGGCACTGTGGCATCTCGTTAATAGGTTAGTTCCGGAAAATGCATAAAAATGCCACGAAGTGTAACGAAACACTAAGGAAATGGTGTAAAAACAAGCATGGAGCATCAAAAATTGTAGATACGTTAGAGACGTATCAGCATCCCCAAGCTTAACTCCTGCTCGTCCTTGAGTAGGTAAGTGATAACAAACAAAATAATTTTTGAGGTGACATGCACCTACATAATCTTGATCATCTATGTAAAGCATTGAGTGCTGGGATCAAAAGAACTTAAAACATGGGCATGAAAGATATAATCTTGATAGAAGAAACTTAGCAACCATGTTATAACATAAAAAGAACACAAATGAAAGATCATGAAAATGAAACAATGAAAGTCAAACGTGTGTTCAAATCATATGGAAAAATAGACAAATGGTATTCAGCGTGTCCTTCATGAGAGAGCAAAACATAAATGCATAGGACACCTTCAAGTTTAAGAGGGCGACTAGATACAAGTAATTTAAGAACAAGTGAAACCAACATCATGAATCAATCAATGAAAACTTTGGGACAATGCACATTATACTCAGAATGACAACTATGCTCTCTTAGACGGTGCACAAAGGTAGAAGGTGGTGACTCAACAAAAAAAGTAAAAGAAAGGCCCTTCGCGGAGGGAAGCAGTGATTACAAGTTTTATAAACCTTCAAAAATTATGGTACTTACTAGCTTTGAGCTCTCATTGCCCCCATCATAGGCATCTTGAATGGTTAAAGTTAATGCGAATACACTTATGATGCATATGCTTGACAAATCATAAGTTGAAAACCTCGTGTCCCGTGAAGTACGAATACCCAAACCTCATGCTACTCGACTTAGAGTCTCAAGCAAGCTCTTGTCATTGTAAGTATACATGTATCATTGAGAACCGCCAACGGGGTACCTCTTTGCTCGATGAGATGGAACAAGCCCACATCAAAATGACAGGACAAACAGATAATGAACACCTCCGCATCTCTTTTATTTACCATTGGTATAGCTTTTTATTGTGAGATGCATCATCGAATGTTCACTATGGGCATGCTGTAAATTTCCACCATGAATTATGCATGGCTTAGATTAGCGGCCCAGGTATTTCTCTAACACATATACAAACTCCATGATCCCGCAAGATTCCCAACTTATTTCACATCGCGAGTATCCATAAACAAAAGATCACGATATCAACTCAAATGAAAGATAGTGCAATGTTGAAAGCTTGCCCCATGACGGCATGGCTGGGCTAATTTCCAACTTACAACTTGCAAGCATAACAACTCAACATAAGAGAGCCACAATGTCAAATTTTTAAGAACGAGAAAAGTAAAGTGTGCCATCAGGTTCGTGAGAGCTTTACTGACCAATTTTTGCATAACACCAAAAAGAGTTTAATTTGAAGGATGGATAAAAGCAAGTCAAATGTACTTTGGAATAGCAAATTGCTAATAGGTATGTATGGTGGACACATTGGACCAACTTGGTTTTTAGGAGCTGGATGCACGAGTAGAGCTCATACTCAGTACAAAATAAGGGCTAGCAAAAGACTGGGAGTGACCAACTAAGAGAGCAATAATGGCCATAATCATGTAGAGCGACAAAGCGACATTAAAAGAAGCATAAGATGGCATAAAAAGTCAAAAACTAAATGATCATAGAGGCAATGGCGACTTGTATGAGTCTAACATGTGTGAGCATGCGCCAAGTCAACCCAAATAAAGCATCAAAGGAGAAAACCAAAATAATGCTTCCAAATAATTAAAACAACGCATGATTTTTTCAAAGGCTCATTAAGCAATCTCAGTCATTTGAGACAAGTCATGCTACAGCAAAACCACTAAGCATACTATCAAAAAGACATCAAGCATGTCATGCAAAAGCCTAGGCCGCAGTCTACACAAGCTTCTTTTTGTACCACTTTTTTGCATAAAGCTTTTTCTCTTTTCCAACACCATTCAAACTTTTTTTGAAACAACTCTTTTGATGAAAACCAACATGGACCAGAGGTCAAAATACACATTGATAAAAAGATATAACAAGATCTGAACACAAATCAAGGCGAAAATCGAAAGCTAAACGTAGTTCTAGAAAAAGAGAACACTCGTTGAAACGATAAGAGTGAAAAACTGAGTGTTCTTGGCAAATGAAAAGCAAGGTAACTTCTTCAAAAGGAATTTGTTGGGGTCCAACCATTTATTGCAGCAAACAAAACTAAACAAAACTGAAAACTAAAAACAACGGACGCTCCAAGAAAAACGCATAATGCATGAAGCAATAAAAATATAGTGTGTTGAAAGGTGACCTGATTTTTGCCGATGAAGAAGGGGTGCCTCGGGGGCATCCCCAAGCTTTGACGCTTGTACCTCTTGGATATTTCTTGGGGTGACATGGGCATCCCCAAGCTTGAGCTTTTGTCCATTCTTCAACTCATCTCATCATTCTCCAATCCCTACACTTGAAAACTTCCTTCATACAAAACTAAACACAATTCTATTAGCAACATTAGTGTAAGCATAACAATGAATCAACCCTTTTTGCTTCAGGTTTCAACTCAAAACCACCACATATAAAGCATATACTACTTTAGCAACTTCCTCAAAAGTTCTGTGATCAAAAGAACTCAAAAAGAAAGCGATAAAGCGGCAAACATAAATATTGGCAGAAATCTGTCAAAACAGAACAGCTAACAAAGGTCGAATTTTTAGAGGGTTTTCTGTTACTAAAATAAAAAAGTGTATAACTAATAAAAGTTTGGATATAACCTGGGGCATATGCACAAGAAATCGCAGGTCTAAAATATATACTGATAATTTTCACGAATTTTTATGGTGCAGCACCAAAAACTGTTTCAGGACAGCAACATCCCCAAATCTTACCTCACTAAAATTAGAGGTTTCTCTTGGCACAAAAATGAAATAAAAAGGATAAGGAGCGGTTATTACAGTAGTAATAACTTCCAAGACTCAAATAAAAGAAAAAGAACTGAAAGTAAAAATATTGGGTTATCTCCCAAGAGTGCTTTTCTTTAACGCCTTTGAGCTAGGCACAGAAAGTGCGAATCAAATATTATCGAGAGAATCATTAAGATCAACTGCAAAAGTCTTTTCAATAAGGCATTGTATTTCATCCACATAAGTTTTTGAAGACCCTTTGTGATCATGCTTTGGTTCACTCAAATCACTAAAAAGATTTTTGGGACAGATCCAATCAAAATTATTTTCAAAAGCTTCATGCAATCCCAAGAGTTTGCTAGGTATAGGTATTTCGGTTCCCTCATTGTTTGTACTAACAACCCTTATATGTGAACCAAGCTTATTAAAATTCTTAAGAACCTTCCTAGCTTCAATGGCAACATCTCTAAATTCTATGCGCAAAGTTTCCAAGATAAAAGCTTTCTTTTTGGGGTCCTCAATATCATGAAGCTTAAGAAACATGTGTTGCATAAAAGGATTAAGGCTAGCAAACCTAGCTTCTAACATGTGAACTAAATAAGCAGAAGAAACTTCATAACTAGAAGCAAGCTCAGCCAAAGATTTTTCCTCAACATCTTTATGCATACTAATATGATTAAAGAACTCCTCGATGTTACTTTTCCCAATAATAGAACCACTACCAACTGAGAGGTCCTCCAAAACGTACTTAGGGAACAACATAATAAACTAGAAGTAATAAAGTAACAACTATAAAGGAAACTAATTTTTTTGGGTTTTTGATAAAACGATGCAAGTAAAAATAAAGTAAAAGCAAAACTTAAAATAAAGTAAAGGATGTGCGTGCGAAACTCCCCTTGCTGAAGTCTTCTTTTTCCCCGGCAACGGCGCCAGAAAAAGTCTTGATTGCTATAGATGGCGCGGTGATGATGAAGTGAATGACCGGCCAGTTGGGAAACCCCAAGAGGAAGGTATGATGAATATAGCAGTAAGGTGGTCTTGGCGGCGTCGCCAGCGACAAGTTCCACCTGCTTTGTATCAACTATAGGCTTGAAGGTGGGCGGGGAGGCGGATACTTCTTGCTTGGATGCTGGCATTTCTGCGGGGTCTGTGGCGGCATGGATTTCCTTGAACTCCTCGCTGAAGAACACTGCTTCCGCAAAGGCGGCTTCTCCGTCCTCGCACTCCTTGGCCTTGCGGAAACTGCCATAAACTATGATGATACCATCAGGTCCTGGCATTTTCAACTGGTTGTAGATGTAGCACGGCCTAGCGTGAAAGCTGTGGAAGGCAAGGCGGCCGAAGATCACGTGGTATGTACTCTTGAAAGGGACCACCTTGAAGGTTATGGGCTCTTCACGGTAATTATTCTCATCGCCGAAGGCGACCTTGAGGGTGATGGACCCGAGGGACTTTGCTTGGCGGCCAGGAACCACTCCATAGAAAGTGACTGCACTATGGCAGAGTTGGGTCTTGGTGAGGCCTAGCTTTGTCAGGGTTTCCACGTACATGATGTTTAGGCTGCTACCGCCATCCATCAGACACTTGGAGAACTCATAGCCTTGGATCAGGGGGTTAACCACCATGGCGTAGTATCCGTCCGGGATGTGCTCTGGGTGATCGTCGCGGCTCCATTGCACCAGCATCTCGGACCATCGGACGTACTGACGGACCTTAGGTACGGTGGCATTTAGGGAGCGCATGGCGGCTCGCTGTGCCTTAGCCGTGGGAGGTCCAAGGAAGGTGTGGAATGCTCCTTTCTTGGTGCTCTTGTATGGGTTGCCCGTGCCAGTTCCATCCTCTGCCTTTTCGGTCAGTTTTGGCGCAGGGTCTTCATCCATATCGCTGCTATCCTTGGACTCCTTTTCCTTATCCGCTTTTCCTTTGCCACGAGGTCGTTGTCGCCGGGTGCGTTTGTAGCCAGCTTCTTGGTCTGCCTTGATGTCATTGGCGAATTTGCAGTTCCGGTTGGTGTGATTGCACTTTCCTGAAGCGTCCCGATGGGCGAAGCATGGCATGTCGCGGTATTCATCATAGGACACAAGTGCAGCCGGCGCCGTAGCGGAAGCTGGGGAGCTTTGCGGCTGGCCGCTACTGGAACCTCGTCCCCGGCCACGTTGGCTGCTCTGTCCCTTGTCTGAGAAGGTTGTGGCCACCATGTCCAGAGTTTGTTGCTCTTCTGGCGGATTCTTCCGTTTGTTGCTATTGTTCCGCTTTCCAGTGTTCTGGATGGCGAAAGCCTTCAGAGATTCGCGGGCGTCGTCATCGGCAGCTGCGTAGTTGCTTGCAATGGTGATCATGGAATTTAGGGTTAGTTTCCCTTCATTCCGTTCTCATAACAGGCGATGGCGGAGTAACTGGCCTCTCTCCAAACTGTCAATGAATGCAAGGATGGCGGATCCGTCGGTAACCCCTTCACAGGAGTTCTTCATATCCAGCCAACATGCAAGGAAAGTTCGGGAGGTCTCGTCATCCGCTTGTCGACACCGTTGGAGGTCACCTATGTTGTGAGGTCTCTTGTATGTACCCTCGAAGTTTTCAGTGAACGCAGTCTGCATATCAAACCAGGTTTGGATGGAATTTTCTGCCAAGTCATTGATCCACTGCCGCGCTGTGCCGGATAACATCAGGGGCAGATAGCGGACAGCAACATTGGATGATCCTCCTGCGAACTACACTGCATTGAAGTAGTCTTGTAGCCAAGTTAAGGGCCTATCGACTCCGTTGTACTGGCGGATGTTTTTCTCGATCTTGAACCCATGTGGGATGGGCTCATCATGGATCCACTGTCCAAAGCACTTTGGGCCGAGGAAGAAGGCTATTTGAGACTTGGCAATCTTATTTAGGTGGGTATGCGCATCGTATGGCTTCTTATCCTGCGGATCTTTTCGAGAGGCACGTGACCTGGCTGGGCCGCCACCGCCGCCGCCATGGGGGCTGCTTGGTGGTGATGGTGAAGGATCACGCCTTTTACTCTCAGTGTCCTGCGATGGATCTTTGCAACTGCGACGGCTTCCCTCTGCTCTTCGTGGAGCTGGGTCATCGTCATGGCGGCAGGAGCCTTGCCCTTTGTCATCGCGGTGGCGTGAAGAGCGATGCTTATCCTTATTGCCGCTATGATGCGCGCCGTCGTCATGGCGAGATGGTTCCCTATGCTTGGACCCGCCATCTCGACTAGTTTCACGTCGTGGCGGCTCGTCTCTCCGGCCAGCGTCACGACTCCTTTCCCGCTTGCCATCATTGTCACGTATGACAATTCCTCCTTGTAGGATTTCGAACATCTTATACTTTGGTGGCGGCATGTTGGTCTTATGGCGGGGCGGGGCCTTGTCTTGGTGGTATCCGTACGCGGGATAGTTTTTGTGAGGTGGTGATGGATTCCTTTGCTGGCCTTTGCCATGTGGTCTGTCGTCAGAGGATATTGGGATGGCATTTGCCCTGTTGCGAGCTTCTCTTCTTCGGGCCTCTGAGGATCCGGTATGAGATTCGTTATCAGGGTGAGCACCATGATTGCCATCACCCCGGGCCTTGGAAGCAATACTGGACCAGCATAATGCAGGATCAGATTCAAGCCTTTGTGAAGACGTAGCTTTCTCCTGCTGCACTAGTGCCTTGGTCATGAGTTTCACCATTGTCTCTAGGGCTGCCGGGCTTTGGTTATTTTCCAATAGCTCCTTTGCTGCCACGATGTTCTCAATGGGCGTGGCCCTGACTTCATCGCGGTTCTTGTCCATGTATGGCGGATTCTTGATGTACATCTTGGCCAGTGTTTCCGCGGTTGGCACGGTGAACTCAAGGTTTTGTGCTAACTGCGGGTCGCCGCCCTCATTCATTTGGTTCTGGATGAGGGTAACATACTTGATCTCCTCCATGTTCCTTGCGCGTTTAAGCGTGTCATGAGCTTTAGCAATGTCGCCATCCAGCTTTTCGTCCATCTTCTCGACTCGCTTTGCTTCTTTAAGGATTGCTCGCCTCTTCTGCTCGAGATAGTTCACGTCTCTGACATAGTCAGGGGTGATTGGGTCTCCTAGAGTTCCGTAGATGACTTTGTCCAGCGGGGTCGTGAAGTCTTCTCGGTTATGCGTCGCGGGGATGGTGGGTTGAAGAGGTCTAGGTCCGCCGTGAATCTCGGGCAGTTGTTCCATGACGGGATCAGCAGCTGGTGGCGGGTTACCCTGCTCTTTAATGGCATCTCCGTCATGGGCTGCTTGAGATTGCGGATCACCGGTTCTCTGCCCAGCGTCATCTCCTTTGCTGGTCATGAACACCTGCTTGGCGGCTGCCTTCTGCTCTTCTAGTGCTTGCTGAGCTAACTCCGCCTCGATCCTTCTCATGGCGGCATCATAGTGATCAGAGTCATAGCCTTTGCTATCCCAGTCATCCGATTCACCACTTTCGTTAAGTGCCTCTAGGATGGATTCACCTGGGCTGTCATCTCCATTGGAGGCAGATCCCGAAGTGGTTCCTGCGAAAGCAACAAGGCAATACCGTGGTGCTTCTAACGCCAGATTGCTAATGGCGGATTCACAGCGGTCCTCCACCACTTCCTCCACCTCTAGGGCGGGTTGGGTGGGATTGTTTTTTAGATCCGATCTAGATAACTTGGAAAGTTCCAGATCAGATGATTCCTCCTCCATATCCAGCTCGAAAGCAGTCCGTTTAGGGATTTCAGCCATACCAATCCGCCGGAAATTGGTTTCTGTGGCGGGGGTAAGGTCCGTTTCTCCGATGAAGATGTGGATGTCTCCGATCGGAACGACGGTAAGTTGGGTAGGGTCTTCTCTAGCCGGCTGATGCGGCACGGTGTTGATGGTTTTTCACCGTCTAGTTGGAAACCCCAAGAGGAAGGTATGATGAGTACAGCAGCAAATTTTCTCTCAGTAAGAAACCAAGGTTTAATCGTATCCAGGAAAAAGCCAAATGTCAGAAGGTGATGCCCGCTAGCTTCACGACAGCTCCGGACAATTTATAAGGCGCCTCGTCCAAGCTTTGCTTTGCGAGCGGCAACGTGGAACCTGCACACAATACAACCAAATACTTTGCTCCCAACTTACGATGAGGTTGTCAATCTCACCAGTTTGCTTGAAACAAAGGTATGAGCGTATCGAGTGGAAAGTAATAGTAATATGCGAGTAAAGTAAATAGGTGATAGCAATATAAAGGAAATAGGACCGGGGTCCATAGTTCACTAGTGGTGTCTCTCCATAAGATAAAATAACATATGCTGGGTAAACAAATTACAGTTGGGCAATTGATAGAATAAAGACAACGTGCATATGTCGAGAGGATCACTATGAGATTTACTTTGGGCATTACAACAAGATACATAGACCGTCATCCAACTGCATCTATGACTAATAATCCACTTGTGGCGAATCAATCCGAGAACTCCACAAGTATTTAGTTGCGAACAACAGATAACTGTATTAAGCAAAGTGTGTAATGTAAACAAAGCATATGCCCTTGAGCATATGAATGTTGTTTTCTCCCTAGTGGCAATAGCACATCTACAACCTTAGAGGTTTCTGTCACTCCCCCAGATTAAATAGAGGCATGAACCCACTATCGAGCATAAATACCCCCTCTTGGAGTCACTAGCAACTACTCGGCCAAGATAGCTACTAACAACGGAGAGCATGCAAGATCATAAACAACATAGAGATAACATAAGATAATATTCAGCACATCAACTCAATCATAACACCAATATTCATCGGATCCCAATAAACACAACATGTAGAATTACATAACGGTGATCTCGATCATGTAAGGCAGCTCACGAGATCTAAACATGAAGCACATGGTGGAGAAGACAACCAACTAGCTACTGCTATGGACCCATATTCCAAGGTAGACTACTCACTCATCGCGCCGGAGGCAAGCATGACGATGAAGAAGACCTCTGGTGGTAATTCCCCTCTCCGGCAGGGTGCCGGGAAGAGCTTCTGGACCCTCCCGATCTCGGGTCGACGATGGCGGCGGATCGCGATGTATTCTGGAAAAGTGATCGGGGTCTTTAGGTTTTTCCTGTCGGGGGGTCTTTATAGGCGAAGGGGCGGTGTCAGAAGTGGGCCAGGGTGGCCTCACCACCAGGGGGCACGGGCCAGGGGCAGGCCGCGCCACCCTGTGGTGTGGCTGCCCTGTGGCCCCTCTCCGTCTCCTCTTCGGTTCTCTGGAAGTTTCGGTAAATTTCTGGACGTTCGGCTTTTGTTTCGTCCAATTCCGAGAATATTTCCTGTGTAACTTTTCTGAAACACAAAACATCAAAAAACAGGGAACTGGCACTGTGGCATCTCGTTAATAGGTTAGTTTCGGAAAATGCATAAAAATGCCACGAAGTGTAACGAAACACTAAGCAAATGGTGTAAAAACAAGCATGGAGCATCAAAAATTATAGATACGTTAGAGACGTATCACCGGCACCCAGAGGTTATCCGCTGGGACGATGGGGAAGCCGGAATCGTAGAGGACACGCCCGATGGAGACGGTGTCGCCGATGCCTGCGAAGGCGGATCCCGCCTGGATCCGCGCTCCTGACGCGTTATGCCCCACGGTGTGCGCCAACTGTCGTGGTTTCGTCAACAGATCTGCCATAGGGGTAGGTGTATGGCGGTTTGTGGAAGGGGATGAACACGGCGAAGCGATCCAGGACGGTGGTAGCACGAGTTTACCCAGCTTCAGATCCCGCAACGGTGGCGAGACCCTACGTGCTGCTATAATTTACTATATGGCAACAAGTGCTCGATTACAATGATGAGGTTGGCTGTTTCGCTATGCGATTGGCCGTATGACTAAGTCGTGCCTCGAGGGCTCCTCCACGCCGGCTTATAAAGGCGTCTGGTGTGGGCATCACGATGGTACCGGAGCGGATATAATATGGAGTCCTAGACTAAGTCCTATGCGTGTACTTCAAGACAACCCATCATGGGCCTGTCTTCGGATCCGTCATGAGCTCCTGCGTTCAGTATCCGCCATGGGCTTCCAGCAACTGGGCCGCCCGGTAGGCAATCCGCCATACCACCCTGATGGGCCACTCTGGCTTGCTGGTTCAGGACTACGTCGCTGGTATACCTATTTGGTATATCCCCAACAACGCCCTATTCCCCCGATCATAAGTCATTTATCTAGGATATTTGTCGAGTTAACCCTCGTCAGTAGATGTTGATCTGCTCTTCTAATCAGTGGCTTTGATTATCATTTATACTAATATATTGCGATCATATAAAATGGGAAAATATAGATTTTGGGAATTCTCAGTACGTAGATTTGACAGTGTGTCCTTTTGGAAAAAATTCAACATCTCTCGACACTCCATTATATGGACAGATAGTGAAGTTCATGCTATGTGAAATCATCAATTCTATTTGAGCCGACGGAAGAATGTTGGATTTTCAGGCACCTTTGTTTGATTCTTCTACCGGACAAAACATTTTTTTAAAAAAAACAAGGCAAAAGACTTATCATTTTTATTAATAAAAAAGAAGTACAGAGTTTGACAGGCCAAACAACCGTCATGGAACACGACCATCCCAAACGCGAACATCAATGTAATGGCGGAGAGATTGCCATATAGTATATGAAAGTATCATAATGATCTTCTGTAATATGGAAAAAAAAAGCAACAAGCACACAAGATTGCTACTCCCTCTTTCTTAATTTATTAGGCATGCACGAGTCCATCTAGATTATCAATTTAGTCAATATAGTATAAACCATATAACGCAAAAATTATACCGGTAGAAAGCATAACAGCTTTTGGGTCCTCACCCACAAATGGATGCGGTCCAGCTTGACAGTTTCATGCAGTGAAAGTCATCATATTTCTCCACACAAAGATCGTAGTCTCTGAAAATCCAAGGACCATCTTCCATGATGATGTTCCAATCTCCTGGACATGATGCCTGTATCACAAACTTCCCATCCTCTACTAGCCTCCATGTCACATTCCACGCCGGCATCAGTGTCTTGAACAGGGAATTGGCGCTAAATGACAGGTTTCTATGCAGTCTGGCCAAGTTCGTCAATATATTGTAAATCATATAACTTAAAAATTATACCGTTAGAAAATATAACAACCGAAGTTTTTATGGTATATTTTTTATAATATATATCTCATATTAACTTAATAAAAAATTAACCTAAAAATACGTGTACGAAGAGAGTAGTAACATTTTCTATCATACAAAAGAGGAACTTTATTGCTCGTATTCATAGAACCCAAAACAGTACTTCACTTAAGCAGTTTAAAGTACATTATTCGTCTGCTTAGAAGCATACAAATACTCTTAATTATATACCAGTGTTTTAACTAATAGCTAGTATTAGCTAGCCAGCTTCCTGATTACATGTCAGATGTTTCCTTGGACTCGAAGAGCATCCATATCTCATTGATCCTGCCGCTGAACTCGAAGGGCGAGTTATACTGCGCCACGGTGTAGGACACCGGGCCGACGCTGCCGCCGTCGGACACTGAAGCGGCCCACTTGGTCCCCTGCAGGCTGGCGTCGAGCAGCGCGGCCTGCTCGCCGACATCGGAGTCGGCAACGAAGCCGCCGAACCGGCGCACGGCGGCGTACCTGACCCCGGCCCACTTCTGCACGTGCAGTCCCTCGGCCGCCGGCGGGTCCGCCTGGTTCTTTGCCGGCACGTAGAAGCTGACGACGAAGGAGGAGGCGCAGAATGGCCCGTCGCTGGGCGCCACCTGCGTCAGCACCGGCGCCGTCATCTCGATCGTCTCGTCGTAGGCGTTCTTCCCTTGGATGTACTTGAAAAGCCTGGTCCATACAAAAAGTGAAGCCCGTTATGCCAAGCCCATGTGGAGAATGCCTGGGCTTGTTTCGCTAGGCCCATGTGCAGCCCAAGAAAAGAGCTTTACTACTGCAACTGCAAGCAAGGCAATGGCGAAGGGAGCTGTGTGCTTACTGGAGGAAGCCGGAGCGGGTGGCGTCGACGAAGGAGATGTCCTCGATGGGCGCGGTGGAGACCCACATGGCGTCCGTGTAACGCCGGATCTCGAACCCGTTGGCGCCGTCCACCACATCGTACGCCGGGCACTCGATGCGCTCGCACGACGGCGGCACGGCGGCGCTCGCGCCGACGGCGAGTAGGACAGCCGCGGCGAGTAGGAGGGACATGCCGCTCCGCCGCGCCATGGGTTTCGGGTTTCTTGGTGGGGAGTGGAGCGAGATGGGGTTTGTGGGGCTCGGGTGCGTGCGTGCCTGTAGGATCGATCGGGTGGTGGCGGGATAAATACGGCTCGGCTGCGGCTCAGGATTGTCGCGGCGGCGGTGCCTCCACGTCGATGGGGTTCGAGCACTTGGCCATCATCGTTCGAGCTTTGAGGATCGAGACTGGGAAGCGGAGAGCAGAGACACACGTAGAAAGTAGAAGCATCGTTTTGGTGGTTTCTGGGATGATTTTCCTGATTTGCCTGCGTGACTGAATTATTTACACCGTCTTACATTACATGACTGAATAATACAGACACACAGTGCACGAATCCGTTCTTCTTTGCTCTTTGTGTTACCTTGAATATCTGAAAATTGGGACCTTTTGAGAAAAGTCTTTTTGTGCTACGGCACGCTCGAACATGGTCTGTATAGTTAATAGTAATATACAAGAAAAGAAGCAGTGTACATAACCTTTCTTGGAATTTTCTATAGCATTCAGAAAATTATGAAAGAAAATTCTGTGTGGCCAAACCGTTGTTTAACCCCCTTCTTGTGTCGTATAACTTTAACAAATATCCACTTCTTCAAGAAATTTTCTTCTCTTTTCTCCCCTTATTTGTTTGAGATTTTTTTCCTTTTTTTAGTAGTTGAGAGTTTTTCCTCCCCTTACTAATTTGTCAATTGTAGGCCTGTAGCTATTTCCAATGGGCCCACTCCTAATTTCGGCCTATTAATGGTATTTTCATTCGTAGACTCTTTTTTTTAGCTACTCCCTCCGATCCATAATACTCTTCGTTAATATAGATGTATCAAGACATATTTTAGTGGTAGATACATCCGTATTAGCAAAGAGTAATATGGGTCGGAGGAAGTATATAAAGTGAGTAATGATTTGAAATTTTTTATACTCCCTCCATTCCAAATTAATAGACGCGGATCTTGGGACACATAAAGTACTATAAGCACATATATAGTATAAAGATTAAGTTTTCTTATATCCTTTTTGTGAATTAATTTTTCTTATATCCTTAGAAGTGTTAGATAAAGTTAAAAAATATGCATGCAACGAAATTGCTAGAAGCATGTATATGAGATAAGCTTCATTGCTAAAAAAAATATGGCGCGTCCTGAGCGTCCCATAGAGGATCCCTTGCGCCGATCCTTCGGGTCGAGGATTGTCTGATTGATCTGTTGGATCACATCAGCAGGCTTGTCGCTTTCCTTACCATGTGGCGTGGACCCACCGCACAACCTGCTTGGTCTCTTCTGTTTCCGTTGCTTCCTCTCCAAATATCCCCCTCGCTACACGTGACATAAAAAATCCATCCCACCTCGAAACACAAAAACCGCTGCAACAACACAAATGTTGCGGGTGGTCCAGCTTAGCACATGACAACAGAGGGAGCTTTCAGGCATCGGCGGCCTAGCTTTTTAGTAGACACTTCTCGCCTTGGTAGCACCGGCATCCCACCTTAGCAGCAGAGGTTGTTATAGCAGTGGGATCACGCCTTGGTAGCATCGGCAGCCCACCTAGGTAGCATCGATGGACTAGCTTCACAACAGTGGTGGAGCTGTCGTGGGGATGACTTATGGGGCGCACCACGGGCCAGGCAATATGCCGGCTGGCATCCCAGGAGTCCCCACGGCTTTAGCACGAGAAGACCGGCTCCGCCCGAAGGGCCGGCTGCGTCAGCAGCCGGCTGGCGACTCCACCAAGGAGAACTGGAGCCGGGCGATGAAGACAAAGCCTCTCAACGGTTGTCTGGCCAAAAGTAGGACGGCCCCGACAAGAGCGGCAGGGGCGCAGGACGGGAGTGACGAGGGCCACGACCACGTCCAGCCAATGAGAGATCGAAGACCCTTCCCCACGACGGGATCCGAGGCAAAAGAGAAGGGATATGCCCTCCAGATGCCGGCCTAGGGGAAAGGCACTTTATAAAGTGCCTTTGCCAGAGCAGGGCCGGAGGATCACGCCAAGGACGCCGCCGCCGAGGAGCCGGCAGCCGGCCAAATCGCTACCTAAACCTGTAACCAGGCCCCCGCCTATATAAGGGGGCCTGGACCCTTAGCATAGGGGAGATCCGATCTTCTTCTTCCTCCTCTAGCCGAACAGCTCGAGGAGCACTGTAATCGCTACTATCCGATCAATACAAAGCAGGCCGGAAGTAGGGGTTTACCTCCAACCGGGAGGGCCCTGAACCTGGGTAAACCGAGGTGTCTCCGTTGGCACAATCCTGAGCCGGACCCATCGTCACCATCGTCGAGCCCCTCCGATAAGCCTCCCCATGGCTACTGTCTCTAAATTCCCACGACAGTTGGCGCCCACCGTGGGGCAAAGCGCGGTGGCGAGCGGAGTCAAGTTCCGGCCGGGACCCTCCGGCGAGAAGGTCGCCTCCGGCCTCGTCTGGAGGTTCGGCACCTTCGACTGCGTCGACGACAACTTGGCCCACTTCAAGAGGGGCTTCGGCAACAGCGGCTCCTTCCTCGACGTCGGCAGCCACCGCTTCTACGTCGCCAAGCCCTTCCCGGAAGAGGTAACCGATGTGCTTGACCCACTCTGTGACGCAGACTCCGACGACGGCAAAAGCAGCGACTTTTGCAACATGGTCGAAGTGCGGGCCCTGGAGGAGGATGGTGGCGGCGGCCTACCGCGCTCCGCGCGCCCGCCGCTCGAACGCCCACCACCACCGGAACAAGACTTTCCACCTCCAGAGCGGGACGTGCTGGACGCAGCCATCATGGACCTGCGCGCTCCGCTCGACATCTCAGCGGATCCGGTCAAGGTCTCCGAGGATCTGGAGCGGACGCGCCTCAACCTCCTCAAGGAAGCGGTCGACATCGACGATACCTGTCGGCGCGTCCTCTCCACGATCAACGAGTACAACGTCGCCCATGGCTTCACCCCAGCTCGAGATGGCCCAAGCCGGGCAGGACAAGTTCGCCAGCGAGGTCGCGAGCTGGGCGCGGAACTGAACCAGGCGGCGCCCTCGGCGAAGCTACCTCCGATCATCAACAAGCCCACCTACAGCACGCCTACGAAGAACCTCCGCGCCGCGCGCTACATCACCTCTGAACTGGACGGACTGCAAGGCGAGGACCTACGGGAGAAGCAAGCCCGGATCCAGGAACTCCTGGACGCTGCCGATCTACAGCAGCAGGCGATGGAGCCGCGCGGAGAGGCGAGCGGCACACGAGGCGAGAACCGTATCGTTGTGGCTGGTCAGAACAAGTCGCATGGAGAAGCTTCGTCGCCAAACCATGGCCCGGCAGAGCACAGCCGGAGCAACCGAGCTCCTGGCAAGAGCGGTGGAAATCACCGCACCCAGCACTCCGGCCATCACAACCGGCAGCCTCGAGATCCGGCCGCGGTCACCAGCAAGCCGCGCCACCCTCCTCGGGCGGAGGCAGCGGAGCCGGCGCGCGGCAGGTCCGCAGCACCGGACTAGCCGGCTCGGGGAGCCGGTCAAGGCGCTCAAGGTCATCAACCAGCTCGCTCGCACGTGAGCCAGAGGATCGGGGAACGCGTCGACCCACCAAAGGACGACGCCCGACATCGGCTCAACCTGCTGGCGGACTCCAAGTTCGACGAGGAGGAATCCTCGGCAGGGCCGGTCTGCTTCGGCCCTCGCATCCGCAACGAACCCTTCCCGGCCAAGTTTGCGCTCCCACGCGACATGCCCAAGTACACTGGGGCGGTGAAGCCGGAGGACTGGCTGTCGGACTATGTCACTGCCGTTGATATCGCGGGCGGCAACAAGAGGACAGCGGTGCGCTACGCGCCACTCATGCTGACGGGATCTGCTCGGACGTGGCTTAACAGCCTGCCGGCTCTGCAAATCAACTCCTGGCATGACTTCCAAGAAGCTTTCATCAAGAACTTCACTGGAACCTACAAGCGACCGCCCCGCCCACGACAGCTGGCCCTTTGCAAGCAAGGCTCAGACAAGCCAGATCGTGACTACCTCACGAGATGGTCCGAGCTGCGCAACTCATGTGAAGGAGTGGGCGAGGAGCAGGCCATTGGCTACTTCACGGACGGATGTAGAGACGGAACCCTGCTGAAGCACAAGCTCCACAGAGCCGAGCCGAAGTCGATGGAGGACTTCATGGCGATAGCGGACAAGTACGCTTCTGCTGACTCTGCTACAAGGATGCAGTGCGTTGAGCCAGTGCCAGCCGGAGGCCAGTCTCAGCCGGCCACCGGCCAAGGAGGACATCACAACCGTGATCGACACGGCAAAAGGAAAGATGAGCGTCGTGACAGTAAGTATGGCTCTCAGCAAGTGGCTGCTGTTCAAGGAAGCCCGGGGGCTACGGGTGGAAGCCAGAAGCGCAAAGGAGACAAATTCAGCAAGGACAAGTACGCCATCGAGGTGATGCTAGACCAACCCTGTAAGTTCCATAGCGTTTCGGGCAAGCCGGCAGCGCATACCACTCGCCAGTGCAGCTTCACCAGGGATCTAGGGCAAGGAAACCACCAACTGCCTAGACCACCACCAGGCCTGCCTGCTGAAGCGCAAGGAAACAAGAATCGACAACCGGCCAAGGCAGCAGGGGACTACCCCGAGGAAGCGAATGTGGAACAATACCATGTGTTCACTTCCCAGGAGGAGGAGCCAAAGGATGAACCGTGGTTTGGCGTCGAGGTGAATGCAATCGTGCAAGTTGGACCTCAGTACATGCATTGGTCCGACGCGTCGATTACCTGGGGACGTGAAGGTCACCCGCCGCTCATGCCGAGGCCCGGGAGCTTGATGTGTGGTGAATGACCAGCCCGTTGGGAACCCCAAGAGGAAGGTATGACGAGTATAGTAGCTCGTTTTCCCTCAGTTAGAAACCAAGGTTTATCGATCAGGAGAAAAGCAGACAATGACAGCTGAAGGTGATGCTTGCTAGTTTGCGACAGTAGCGGACAATTTATATATGGCGCCTCGTCCAAGCTTTGCTTGCTAGCTGCAACGTGGAACCTGCACACACAGAAACAAATACTTTGCTCCCAACTTGCGATGAGGTTGTCAATCTCACCGGTTTGCTTGAAACAAAGGATATGAGTGTATCGAGTGGAAAACAGTAATAGTATGCAAGTAAAGTAAACAGTACGGGAAAAGTAAACAGGTGATTGCAATATGATTAAAATAGGACCGGGGTCCACAGTTCACTAGTGGTGTCTCTCCATAGATAAAACATGCTGGGTAAACAAATTACAGTTGGGCAATTGATAGAATAAAGATAAACGTGATATGTCAAGAAGATCACTATGAGATTTACTCTGGGCATTACAACAAAATACATAGACCGCCATCCAACTGCATCTATGACTAATAATCCACCCTCGGGGATATCAATCCGAACACCCCAAAAGTATTAAGTTGCGAACAACAGATAATTGCATTAAGCAAAGTGTGTAATGTAAACAAAGCATATGCCCTTGAGCATATGAATGTTGTTTTCTCCCTAGTAGCAACAGCACATCTACCACCTTAGAGGTTTCTGTCACTCCCCCAGGTGAAATAGAGGCATGAACCCACTATCGAGCATAAATACCCTCTCTTGGAGTCACTAGCAACTACTCGGCCAAGATAGCTACTAACAACGGAGAGCATGCAAGATCATAAACAACATAGAGATAACAAAAGATATAATTCAGTACAGCAACTTAATCATAAACACCAATATTCATCGGATCCCAACAAACCAACATCATAGAATTACATAACGGTGATCTCAATCATGTAGGGCAGCTCATGAGATCTAAACATGAAGCACATGGTGGAGAAGACAACCATCTAGCTACTGCTATGGACCCATAGTCCAAGGTAGACTACTCACTCATCGCTCCGGAGGCAAGCATGGCGATGAAGAAGACCTCCGGTGGCGATTTCCCTCTCCGGTAGGGTGCCGGGAAGAGCTTCTGGACCCTCCCGATCTTCGGGTCGACGGCGGCGGCGGATCGCGATGTGTTCTGGAAATCTGATCGGGTACTTAGGTTTTTTCTGTCGGGGGGTCTTTATAGGCGAAGGGGCGATGTCAGAGGTGGAGCCAGGCTCCCTCACACAGGGGTGGCGCGGCCAGGGGCCTGGCCGCGCCGGCCCTGTGTGTGGGGCCCTGGTGGCCCCTCTCCGTCTCTCCTTCGGATGTCTGGAAGCTTCCGGGGAAAATAAGACTTCAGGAACTTGTTTCGTCCAATTCCGAGAATATTTCTTGTGTATCACTTCTGAAACACAAAAACAACAGAAAACAGGAAACTGGCACTGTGGCACTTGTTAATAGGTTAGTTCCGGAAAATGCATAAAAGTGCCACTAAGTGTAATGAAATAATAGGCAAATGGTGTAAAAACAAGCATGGAGCATCAAAAATTATAGATACGTTTGAGACGTATCAAGCATCCCCAAGCTTAACTCCTGCTCGTCCTCGAGTAGGTAAGTGATAACAAAGAATAATTTTTGAGGTGACATGCACCTACACAATCTTGATCATATATGTAAGCATTGGTGAGCTGGGATCAATAGAACTTAAAACATGGGCATGAAAGATATAATCATGACAATAAGAACTTAGCAACCATGTTGTAAACATGCAAATGAACACAAACAAAAGATCATGATAATGAAACAATGAAAGTCAAACGTGTGTTCAAATCATAAGGAAAAACATACAAATGGTTTTCAGCTTGTCCTTCAAAGAGAGCAAAACATAAATGCATAGGACACCTCAAAGTTTAAGAGGGCGACTAGATACAAATAATTTAAGAACAAGTGAAACCAACAATATGAGTCAATCAATGAACTTTGGGACAATGCATATCACACTAAGAATGACAACTATGCTCTCTTAATGGTGCATAAAGAAAGAAGGTGGTGACTCAACATAAAAGTAAAAGAAAGGCCCTTCGCAGAGGGAAGCAGTGATTGCAAGTTTTATAACCTTCAAAAATTATGGTACTTACCGGCTTTGAGCTCTCATTGCCCCCATCATAAGCATCTTGAATGGTTAAAGTTAATGCGAGAACAATTATGATGCATATGCTTGACAAATCATAAGTTGAAAACCTCGTGTCCCGTGAATACGAGTACCCAAACCATGCTACTTTACTTAGAGTCCCAAGCAAGGCTCTTGTCATTGTAAGTATATGCATATCATTGAGAACCGCCAATGGGGTACCTCCGTGCCCGATGACATGGAACAAGCCCACACCAAAATGACAGGACAAGCAGACAATGAACACCTCGACATCTCTTTTATTTGCTATATTGTTTAGCTTTTTATTGTGAGATGTGTCGTCGAATGTTCACCATGGGTATGCTGCAAATTTCCACCATGAATTATGCATGGCTTAGATTGGCGGCCCGGCGTTTCCCTAACACATATACAAACTCCATGATCCCTACAAGATTCCCAATTCATTTCACACAGCGGGCATCCATAAACAAAAGATCACGATATCAACTCAAAAAGAAGTGCAATGTTGAAAGCTTGCCCCATGACAGCATGGCTGGGCTAGAATCCAACTTACAACTTGCAAGCATAACAACTCAACATAAAAGACCACAATGTTAAAATTTTAAGAACAGGAAAAAGTAAAGTGTGCCTTCTGGTTCGTGAGAGCTTTACTGACCGAATTTCGCATAACACTGGTAAGAGTTTAATTTGAAGAGAATATAAAAGCAAGTCAAATTTACTTGGAATAGCAAATTGCTAGTAGGTATGTATGGTGGACACTTTGAAAAACTTTGGCTTTAGGAGTTGGATGCACGAGTAGAGCTCATACTCAGTACAAGGCGAGGGCTAGCAAAAGACTGGGAGCGACCAACTAAGAGAGCAATAATGGCCATAATCATGCAAAGCGACAAAGCTACATTAAAAGAAGCATAAGATGGCATCAAAAGTCAAAAACTAAATGATCATGAAGGCTATTGGCGACTTTTTAAGAGTCTAACATGTGTGAGCATGAGCCAAGTCAACCCAAATAAAGCATCAAGGAGAAAACCAAAATAACGCTTCCATACAATAAAAACAACGCATGATTTTTTCAAAGGCTCATTAAGCAATCTCAGTTATTTGAGACAAGTCATGCTACAGCAAAACCACTAAGCATACTATCAAAAAGACATCAAGCATGACATGAAAAAGCCTAAGCCGCAGTCTATACAAGCTCCTTCTTGTACCACTTTTTTGCATAAAGCTTTTTCTCTTTTCCAACACCATTTGAACTTTTTATAGACACCTCTTTTGATAAAAACCAATAAAGACCAGAGGCAAAAATACACCTTGATGAAAAGATATAACAAGATCTGAATGCAAATCAAGGCGAAAATCGAAAGCTAAACGCAGTAGCAGAAAAAGAGAACACTCGTTGAACGATAAGAGTGAAAACTAGAGTGTTCTTGGCAAATGAAAAGCGAGTTCATCTCCTCCAAAAAGAAACATGATGTGATCTAACATTTATTGCAGCAAACAAAACTAAACTAATAATGAAAACTAAAACAACTGACGCTCCAAGAAAAACACATAGTGCATGAAGCAATAAAAATATAGTGTTTTGAAAGGTGACCTGATTTTTGCCGATGAAGAAGGGGTGCCTCGGGGGCATCCCCAAGCTTTGACGCTTGTACTTCTTGGATATTTCTTGGGGTGATGCATGGGCATCCCCAAGCTTGAGCTTTTGTCCATTCTTCAACTCATCTCATCATTCTCCAATCCCTACACTTGAAAACTTCCTTCATACAAAACTAAACACAATTCTATTAGCAACATTAGTGTAAGCATAAAATATATTCAACCTCTTTTAGCTTCAGGTTTCAACTCAAAACCACCACATATAAAGTATATACTACTGTAGCAACTTCCCAAAAGGTTCCACGATCAAAAAGAACTCAAAAGAAAGCGATAAAGTGGCAAAAACAAATATTGGCAGAAATCTGTCAAAACAGAACAGCTGACAAAGGACGAATTTTTGAAAGGTTTTCTGTTGCTCAAATCAAAAAGTGTTCAACTAACAAAAGTTTGGATATAACCTGGGGCATATGCACAAGAAATCGCAGGTCGAAAAGATAAACAGAGAATTTATACGAATTTTTACGGTGCAGCACCAAAAACAGTTTCAGGACAGCAACATCCCCAAATCTTTTCCTCGCTCAAATTAGAGGCTTCTCTTGGCACAAAAACGAAATAAAAAGGATAAGGAGCGGTCATTACAGTAGTAATGACTTCCAAGACTCAAATAAAAGAAAAAGTACTGAAAAGAAAACATTGGGTTATCTCCCAAGAGTGCTTTTCTTTAACGCCTTTGAGCTAGGCGCAGAAAATTGCGAATCAAGTATTATCAAGCGATGAAGCATCAAGCTCATAATTTGCTCTAAGAATAGAGTCAAAAAGTAATTTCTTTCTTTTCCTAGGGAAGTGTTCCATACCTTTCTTTAGTGGGAATTGATATTTGATGGTGCCTTCCCTCATATCAATGATGGCACCTACAGTTCGAAGAAAAGGTCTTCCCAAAATAATAGGACATGAAGCATGGCATTCAACGTCCATAACAAGAAAATCAACAGGAACAAGGTTATTGTTAACCACAATAAGAACATCATTAATCCTTCCCAAAGGTTTTTTCTTAGCAACATCAGCAATAGGAACATCAAAATAACACTTTTCAAGCGGTGGTAAATCAAGCATGTCATAAATCTTTCTAGGCATGATAGAAATACTAGCACCTAGATCACATAAAGCATGGCAATCATAACCATTAACATGCATATCAATGATGGGTTCCCAACCATCTTCTAACTTCTTGGGAACAGAGGCTTTTTGCTTCAACTTTTCATCCCTAATCTTTATGAGAGCATTGGTAATATGCTTAGTAAAAGCAATATTTAAAGAACTAGCATTGGGAGTCAAAGCAAGCTTTTGCAAGAACAAAATAACTTCAGATATGTTGCAGCCATCAACATCAAAATCATTAAAACAAATAGAGCTATCATCTCCCACACTCCGAAAAATTTCAGCACTCTTTTGAGAAAAAGTTTTGGCAGTTTTAGGCTTTTTAACACAAGGAGTGGGAGTTTTCTCTACACCAATCAAAGTAAGAGGATTGGTACCAGTAGGAGTAACATAATTAGAGGTAGTAATGGTACATACCTTCATCTCTCTAGCCATCTCATCTTCTCTTTCCCACCTGGCATGCAATTCCGCTAACAATCTAATATTTTCATCAATTCCAACTTGAATAGCATTAGCGGTAGCAAAACATTGTTCTCTTTCACATCATTGGGAAACACTTTTAATTTCAGAAGTTCAACATCATGAGCAAGGCTATCAACCTTAGAAGCAAGAATATCAATTTTGCCTAACTTTTCCTCAACAGACTTATTAAAAGCAGTTTGCTTACCGATGAAGTCCTTGAGCATTACCTCAAGCTCGGAGGGCGCGGCCCTAGTGTTGTTGTAGGAGTTACCATAAGAATTACCATAACCATTACCATTGGTAGAAGGATATGGCCTATAATTGTTACTAGCAAAATTGTTCCTATAAGCATTGTTATTAAAATTATTGCTTCTAATGAAATTCACATCAACATGCTCTTCTTGAGCAACCAAAGAGGCCAAAGGAACATTATTAGGATCAACATGAGTCCTATCATTAGCAAGCATAGCCATAATGGTATCAATCTTATCATTCAAGGAAGAGGTTTCCTCAACAGAATTTACCTTCTTACCTTGTGGAGCTCTCTCGGTGTGCCATTCGGAATAATTTATCATCATGTTGTCGAGTAACTTTGATGCGGCGCCCAAGGTAAGGGTCATAAAAGTGCCTCCGGCAGCTGAATCAAGTAGGTTCCTTGAAGAAAAATTCAGTCCTGCATAAAAAGTTTGGATAATCATCCAAGTAGTCAGTCCATGAGTGGGGCAATTCTTTATCATAGATTTCATTCTTTCCCAAGCTTGAGCAACATGTTCATTATCAAACTGAGTAAACTTCATAATATTGCTACGCAGAGATATAATCTTAGCAGGAGGATAGTATCTACCAATAAAAGCATCCTTACACTTAGCCCATGAATCAATACTATTTTTAGTCAAAGACAGCAACCAATCTTTAGCTTTTCCTCTTAAAGAAAAAGGAAACAACTTGAGCTTAATAATATCACTATCAACATCCTTATATTTCTGCATCTCACATAGCTCAACAAAATTGTTGAGATGAGCTGCAGCATCTTCAGTACTAGCACCAGAAAATTGCTCTTTCATAACAAGGTTCAACAAAGCAGGCTTAATCTCGTAAAAGGTTGTAGAAGGAACAGGCGGTGCAATAGGAGTGCAGATAAAATCACTATTGTTTGTGCTAGTAAAGTCACACAACTTGGTGTTTTCAGGAGTACCCATTTCAGCAAAACGAAAGTAAACAAGTAAAAACAACTAACACGGATTCTAATTTTTTTGGGTTTTTGATAAAAAGCAATGCAGGTAAAAATAAATAAAGTAAAGCAAAACAATAACAAAGTAAAGAATGTGTGTGCGAAAACTCCCCTCGCAGAAGTCTTCCACTTTTTCCCGGCAACGGCGCCAGAAAAAGTGCTTGATGCGTGGTGAATGACCAGCCCGTTGGGAACCCCAAGAGGAAGGTATGATGAGTATAGTAGCTCGTTTTCCCTCAGTTAGAAACCAAGGTTTATCGATCAGGAGAAAAGCAGACAATGACAGCTGAAGGTGATGCTTGCTAGTTTGCGACAGTAGCGGACAATTTATATATGGCGCCTCGTCCAAGCTTTGCTTGCTAGCTGCAACGTGGAACCTGCACACACACAAACAAATACTTTGCTCCCAACTTGCGATGAGGTTGTCAATCTCACCGGTTTGCTTGAAACAAAGGTTATGAGTGTATCGAGTGGAAAACAGTAATAGTATGCGAGTAAAGTAAACAGTACGGGAAAAGTAAACAGGTGATTGCAATATGATTAAAATAGGACCGGGGTCCACAGTTCACTAGTGGTGTCTCTCCATAGATCAAACATGCTGGGTAAACAAATTACAGTTGGGCAATTGATAGAATAAAGATAAACGTGATATGTCAAGAAGATCACTATGAGATTTACTCTGGGCATTACAACAAAATACATAGACCGCCATCCAACTGCATCTATGACTAATAATCCACCCTCGGGGATATCAATCCGAACACCCCAAAAGTATTAAGTTGCGAACAACAGATAATTGCATTAAGCAAAGTGTGTAATGTAAACAAAGCATATGCCCTTGAGCATATGAATGTTGTTTTCTCCCTAGTAGCAACAGCACATCTACTACCTTAGAGGTTTCTGTCACTCCCCCAGGTGAAATAGAGGCATGAACCCACTATCGAGCATAAATACCCCCTCTTGGAGTCACTAGCAACTACTCGGCCAAGATAGCTACTAACAACAGAGAACATGCAAGATCATAAACAACATAGAGATAACAAAAGATATAATTCAGTACAGCAACTTAATCATAAACACCAATATTCATCGGATCCCAACAAACCAACATCATAGAATTACATAACGGTGATCTCAATCATGTAGGGCAGCTCATGAGATCTAAACATGAAGCACATGGTGGAGAAGACAACCATCTAGCTACTGCTATGGACCCATAGTCCAAGGTAGACTACTCACTCATCGCTCCGGAGGCAAGCATGGCGATGAAGAAGACCTCCGGTGGCGATTCCCCTCTCCGGCAGGGTGCCGGGAAGAGCTTCTGGACCCTCCCGATCTTCGGGTCGACGGCGGCGGCGGATCGCGATGTGTTCTGGAAATCTAATCGGGTACTTAGGTTTTTTCCGTCGGGGGGTCTTTATAGGCGAAGGGGCGATGTCAGAGGTGGAGCCAGGCTCCCTCACACAGGGGTGGCGCGGCCAGGGGCCTGGCCGCGCCGGCCCTGTGTGTGGGGCCCTGGTGGCCCCTCTCCGTCTCTCCTTCGGATGTCTGGAAGCTTCCAGGAAAAATAAGACTTCAGGAACTTGTTTCGTCCAATTCCGAGAATATTTCCTGTGTATCACTTCTGAAACACAAAAACAGCAGAAAACAGGAAACTGACACTGTGGCACTTGTTAATAGGTTAGTTCCGGAAAATGCATAAAAGTGCCACTAAGTGTAACGAAACAATAGGCAAATGGTGTAAAAACAAGCATGGAGCATCAAAAATTATAGATACGTTGGAGACGTATCAGGGCTACGCACTGGTCTTGAACCCAATCGTGTTCTCTGAGACGCATACCTGCCGATTCTCACGTGTACTCATCGATGGAGGCAGCAGCATCAACCTTCTCTACTGAACTTCGATGGAGAAGCTCGGGATCCCAGAGATCCAACTGAAGCCAACCAAGCTCACCTTCCATGGGATTGTGCCTGGGCACTCCTGTACGCCGATGGGAAGGATTGAGTTGGAGGTGCTGTTTGGCGAGAAGGACAATCATCGTCGCGAACCGATCTGGTTCGAGGTGGTAGACCTCAACAGCCCCTATCACGCGCTGCTTGGCCGACCAGCCTTGGCCAAGTTCATGGCGGTCCCGCACTACGCTTACTTGAAGATGAAGCTCCCAGGCCCTCGCGGGGTGATTACTGTCACTGGATGCTACAAGAAGTCAATAGAGTGCGCAAGAGCTAGCTCCAAGCTGGCGGAGGCCTTGGTCATTGCTGAAGAGAAGCGACAACTGCTGCGGAGGGTGGTGGCAGTCCAGCCGGGTTGCCTGGTGTTGGGACTGCCGGCTCCACACCTCAAGCCGGCAAGCCTGTCCAAGGAAGTCCCGTCCGAAGCGGGCAAGGAGTCAAAAGCTCTTGTCTCGGGGGCTGGCTCCTCCTCGAGGTAGGGGGAAGCGTTTCGCAGCTTCGCCTGAGACAAGTCCAAGATCGCTTAAGACCTTCGGCTAAGCCAAGGCAAAAACCCTGTATCTCGAACAAGTGTCGTTGAATAAAAGAAAGTTGGGCGGCATACGGCTGATCCCTGGAAAAGTGCTCGGAAGTACCTTTTACCTTTCTAAGCGTTATTCACGGGGGCTGGAAACCGGCTCCAAGCGGGAGCCGGGAGCCCCAACCCGACGAAAACGATTCTCCTGTCAGCCGAATGAGTACTGTGTGCGGACCGGACCCCGAGCCCAACCTCCACCCCGCGCCGCGTGGGATGGAGCCGGCAGGTCACCCACCTAGGAAAGTCGCTAAGAGGAAACGCCCGCGACCCGACGAATCGAATCCCTTGTCAGACGAACGAGTACCGTGTGCGAACCGGACCCCGAGCCCAATCTCCAACCCAAGTCGAGGGCAATGGAGCCGGCAGGTCACTCACACTGGAAAATCGCTAAGAGGACAGAACGCGGAGCCGTTAACGAGCGCTCACCCAAAAACCGCGCGCATTGGTTAATAATTGTGCATGGACTGGACCAAGCCAGATCTCTTATACGCCGAAGTACTACTCCTCATCCCGCGGCACGCTCCCACCCTAGACCGACATTCGGCTGTCGGTCCAAGGGAGACCAGCCGGCACCAGGCTGCCGGCTGGGGGTAGAAGGGCCGAAGGATGGGGAGATAAAGGAAAAAGCCAAAAGGGGCCAGGCCAAATCCGGTTCACAAACAACTAGAAACCAATACGTAGGGAATTCAGGGTGAAGCGTCATTAGTACACACGAACGAAATGTTGTTGGGCACGACATGAGTTCAGCGTACATAAAAACGAATAAGAAAATCCTGACATGCTCAGGGGGCACTTGGCGAGCCAGCCGGCTCCAGTGGAGCAGTGTCGCCAGTTCGAGATGCCAAGACAAAGTCATCGCCGCTGGGGGATGGTGGAATGGAGTGACCAGCGAGATCCTCGGGGGCTTTTTGAGGCTCTTCCGCAGAGCCGGGCTCTTCGAAGTCCATGCCATCCAAAGATTCATCACTATCCCCAGCGTCGAAAAGCGCATCGGTCTCGGCACACTCGGCAATGGCACAGGCGCGTTGGCGGAGCTTGGCTTTGTCGAGGCCTGCTAATCCGCCTTCACGAGGATTCTCCAGCTGGTCTAGGTTGACACCTAGATACCAAGAGAGCACGAACTCTAGAGCCTGTTCAGCACCGGCCCGAGCCGCGGACTCCTTCCAGATGTCGAGCCGGTTGGGCGCGAGAGGGATCCACTGGAGGAGCACCTGGATCTCGCCAGGCACCGCTCTTCCCCGCCACAAGGTTTCGAAGACGGAAACAATGGCTTCGTGGAGATCCTTACCCAGCTTGGCAACCGGATGGAGTCGGCCTTTGGCCAGCGCTACCAACTCCCCTGAGGTAAGCTCGGCCTTGGGATCACTGCTGGGGACGATCTCTTGTTCCGCTCGGTATTCCTTCAACGCCGCCGCCGCGGTCTTGTTGGAGTCAGGGAAAGCTCCTGCGAAGGCAATCAGAGAGTGAGGAGGTGGCATGAAAGGGCAAGAGCTGAGAAGCAGGAAGGAAAGGATACCGTGAAGAGCTTCCTCCAGCCCTAGCAAGCCGGACTGAATCTTGCGGTCGCGGGCACGCCAAATGCCGATCTCCTTGTCATAGCGCTCACTGTCAAGCCTCCGAAGAGTCTCCAGCTCATCAATTTGGGCGCCGCAGCTCTTGACTTCGCTCCCCAAGGTGGCGCGAAGCTCTTTCACCTTGCTGTCGAACTCCGCGGAGAGGGTTCTCTTCTCTTTGGCCAGCTGACGATCAAACTCTAGCCGTAGCAACGACTCCGCCTCTCGAGCTTTCGCCAGCTCAGATTCCAGCTCCTGAGCCCGGGCGGCCTGGGCTTGCAGACCCTGAAGCTCCTATGCGTGCTTTCGCTTGAGCAACTCAACAGCGTCGGCCGACATCGAGTTGGCCAACTGGGACTCGAGCGAAGCAATGAGCGAGGCGGAATCTAGAAATGGAGATATGAGAGCGGGAAGGACAGCAACAGAAGTTTTGAAACAAGGGGTCCCGAGCTTACCTGACAGCTTCTCCAATTTTTTCTTCAAGTCTTGGTACTGAATCTTGCCGGCGCGGTACTTCGCCAGCAGCTTCTGAAAGACATTGGCTCGAAGCGTGTTCAGCTCCTGCGGAAAACGGAAAGGCAACGGTTCTTAGCGAAATTCATTTTCGAGCCAGCTGTCTCTACAGCTACCTCGAAACTCGGGGGCTAGGATGTATGGAAAAATGGACCATGAAACCGCAGATCATGTCTCCCAATCAGCAGAAGAAACCAGAGGCTAAAGGCGCAGTACTCACATTGGTCGTCTGTATAGCGTCAAGGAGTTGGAAGCCGGCGTTCTGAAGCGACCCCTTGGCAACGGTAAACTGCTTGTCCAGCTCCCCCAGAGTCGGCTTGCTGCCCTGTACCTTGAGTTTTTCTCCAACATCAGCACTCGAGGCGGTGTCTGCCCATTCCTGCTGAAGCCGGCTGGCGGAGCTCAAACTTCCAATGCTGGACTCAGCCACGGCGACAAGAGCCTTTCCACTGGAGGCGCCCTTGGTCACTACCTCAGGAGCCGGCGAGTCATCACCACGTTCGCTCCTCGCCACTCGAGTGGTGAGGAGCCCTTGCGAAACTTCGCCAGAGCCGGAGGCCAGCCCAAGGAGCAGGGAATCAATAGCTACGCCGGCCCTCGTCCCGGCCGCAGGCTCCACGTCCTGCACGCTCGACACAAGCTCAAGACTGGAAGGAGTCTGGGCAGCGGGCCCCGGGAGCTCCAGGGACCTCGCGTGTACCGAGGCCTCTTCCGTGGCTCCTGCTGCGGCCTCGCGCGCACCCTCTTGGCTGGGCGGATCGGAGGACGCGTGGATAGCGGCGTCGTCCCTCGTCGTGACGTTTTTGGTGGCAGGAGGTGGGGGCGTGACAACCCCAACCGAAGTAGTCTCCTCGGCGGGCGCAGAATCGGTCTCAGGTGCGGCAGCCGGATGGAGAATAACGTCCGCAGACACCTCTGGGTGCGCAGGATCCTCTGTCCTAGCTTTGCCCGCCACAGGTTTCAACCGTGGAGAGCAACGATCATCTTCAACGCGACCTGAGTCGCCGCCAATCTCCTCCCTGCGCGCCCTCTTGTGGCAGGAAGGCTCGAGAGCCGGAGTCACGATTCCCTCGGAAGCGACGGTGGGAGGAGGTTGGGCAGCCGAATCAACTGAAAGGGGCGACCTGCAGAGAGGGCGTCCCATGACCAAGTCAATTGGGACCGCAACGGTAGAGTAAAAGTGAGAAGCAAGGAAGCGGGAGGCTCACCCGGCTACGACGATAACCCGCCGTTTGGCCACCTTCTTCACCTTAGGGTGGCGCAGGTCCCGCGCGGCCGGCTCCGGTTTCTTGCGCTTGTCAGCCGGCTCAGAGGAGGCCGGCTGGGCCTTTCTCTTGGCGCCGGCCAGATCGTCTCTAGCCGCTTCTGGGTCTGCCGACTCCGGGGCGGCCGAACATCGCTCTGGAGGCTCCGGCAGATCCATGGTCGGAGGAGCCTGAGCTCCAGCAGCGGCAGCGGCGGCTACATGAAGGGCTACGCCCCCGAGGGTGGTAGCTGACCCTGTTTCATCATCATCATCCTCGAGCCAATCTCTTAAGAGGGAGGGGCCTGGAAACTTACTGGAATGACTAAGGGGCTCGCCCGAGTCCGCGAGCTCCTCACTTCCTCCGTCCCCATGAGTGGCGCTTAAGCTTTCGATGGCGGCCTGAGAACTAGCGTCCTCTACCTCCTCGGCTTCGTCCCAGACAACTTTATCATCCGATTCGGCTCTGTCAGCGGCGAAGCCGGCTTGACGCTGGGTCAAGTTCTCCGCTGCCTGCAGAGCAAACAAGTTCTGCCCAGACCAAGTAGACAGAGGTCAGCAGATCAGAGTCGCAGAAGGAGAGGGAAGGACAGGGGCCAGGTCCGACGAGCTCACCTCAGCAATTGGGTTGTCCCGGTCGTGAGGCTCCAGTCCCCACGTCCACGAGGCTTGGAGCTTGACATCGGCGATGCGGTTCGTTTTCCGAGCCACCTCCAATGCAGACAGCGCCTTGGAGGAATGACGAGTGGGATCCCTGGCGGACCCCAGGAAACACATCTTGTGCGAGCGGCGTTGAAGCGGTGACACGCGGGCGACCAGGAAGGCGAGGAGAAGGTCGGTCGGCTCCAGGCCACCCTCCGTTTGCAGTGTGGTGACCCGCTGAAGAATCTTCTCCATGTCTGGCGATGGGCGAGGAGGAGCGGCACTCCAGTTCTCCCGCTCGGGCCCGCCCGCCTCAAAGGGCGGCAAGTTGATATGGTCTTCGCCCTTCTTCAGGTTCTTCACGTAGAAGAAGGAGCGCTACCACTTCTTGCAAGACTCCTTCCCTTTTATGCCGGGGAAGTCTGCAGACTTGCGGGCGTAGAAGGAGGCGGTGCCGCATATCACCGGAACGGTGTCCGCCGTCTGGGTCTTGAAGTAGATCAGCCGGCGGAATAGCTCGACGTTGGGCCAGATGCCCAAATACGCCTCGCAAAGGGTTGCGAACGCGGACAATACCATCATCGCGTTCACCCCAATGTGATGCGGTTGCAAGTGAAAGTGGTCCAAGAATTGGCGCATGAAGCTGCTGGCGGGCAGCACGAAGCCCCGGGGGAAATGGTCATAGAAGACCATCGTCTCCCTAGGCCCAGGAGCGGGGACCAGTTCGCCGCCGGCGGGACGGCAGCTCACGAGGTCCGCGGGCGGAAGCACTCGACCCTGGCGCAGCAGCTCGATCTGTTTCTCCTTCACCCAAGAGCCTTCCCAGGATCCCTTCGGCAAAGCGGGCGGAGCGGCGTCCTTACCCGCTGCCGTTCCCTTCCCTTTGGGCCGGGACGCTTTGGGAGCCATCCGGGTGCGGATCTGGATGAGCGGAATGGCGGCGGAGCCAGCGAGGAACCCTAATCCCTTGAAGATGAAGCTCGGGAGCAAGGGATTCTAGGTGGAGCAAATGCAGAAGGAAGAAGAGAAGCGGGCGACCGATGCTCAGTTTCGGGAATGGTCCCTGGTTTAAAAGTGAGGGGGCGGGTCAGTTGCCCATTTCACCCACGATGGGTCGGCAACTGACCTCTTTCGTCATGAACCACGATCGCGTAAAGGTCGGGCAACCGCCGTGGTTGCTGCAAAAGATCGTGGGCCGGGGCCGATTGGACGTGACGCGACGGCGCGCGGACAAGTGGTGCCACGATCCAGCCCCCGAGGGAGCAAGTCCCAAGGAGCCGGACAGCGGCGGATGGCCGCGTGGCGGTCGCCAGCCGGATCGGTTTCGGAGCCGGCCTGTCCCGAGACGGCCGGGAGAACTCCGCAAGACTTGACCTTGATGTTTGGATCGACCAAGCCGGACCAGAAATCCTGGGACTTCGATGAGGACGAGCAAGACCTCGGCGAGAAGAGGAACCCGCCGAAGCCCCATGCTAGCCCATGAGACTTCGCCAGTTTCGGGGGCTAGTGTCGTGGGGATGACTTATGGGGCGCACCACGGGCCAGGCAATATGCCGGCTGGCGTCCCAGGAGTCCCCACGGCTTTAGCACGAGAAGACCGGCTCCGCCCGAAGGGCCGGCTGCGCCAGCAGCCGGCTGGCAACTCCACCGAGGAGAACTAGAGCCGGGCGATGAAGACAAAGCCTCTCAACGGTTGTCTGGCCAAAAGTAGGACGGCCCCGACAAGAGCGGCAGGGGCGCAGGACGGGAGTGACGAGGGCCACAACCACGTCCAGCCAATGAGAGATCGAAGACCCTTCCCCACGATGGGATCCGAGGCAAAAGAGAAGGGATATGCCCTCCAGATGTCGGCCCAGGGGAAAGGCACTTTATAAAGTGCCTTTGCCAGAGCAGGGCCGGAGGATCACGCCAAGGACGCCGCCGCCAAGGAGCCAGCAGCCGGCCAAATTGCTACCTAAACCTGTAACCAGGCCCCCGCCTATATAAGGGGGCCTGGACCCTTAGCATAGGGGAGATCCGATCTTCTTCTTCCTCCTCCTCTAGCCGAACAGCTCGAGGAGCACTGTAATCGCTACTATCCGATCAATACGAAGCAGGCAGGAAGTAGGGGTTTACCTCCAACCGGGAGGGCCCTGAACCTGGGTAAACCGAGGTGTCTCCGTTGGCACAATCCTGAGCCGGACCCATCGTCACCATCGTCGAGCCCCTCCGATAAGCCTCCCCATGGCTACTGTCTCTAAATTCCCACGACAGGAGCCCTGTTGTAGCACCAGCCACATGCCTTGGTAGCATCGGTAGTACACCTTGGCAGTATTAGACAATCTAATTGTAGATTCCTTATATATTAACTGTATTAGGTTAGAACTCCTATAATTGTAGCATGTACACTAATAAAAATACATCAGCAGTGGACTAGCTTCACAGTAGCGGTGGCTCGCCTTCATAGAACAAGGGGAATGCCTTGGTAGAACAAGCAGCCCGCCTTCTTTGACTTGATTGAGAAGGGTTGAACATGGGTACATCATTGTGGCAATCTTGCCCCGAGGTACTCCACGCAGCTTTCCCCACACTTTTTATCATTATTAGACATTGCTACTGGATAATGTCGAGGAAAACCCCCACATGTTGGTCATTAAGAGTTTAAGACTAGAGATTGAACGTATGGGATTGATTTAGATGATTTATTGAAGATCTCTTGTACATTGTTTGATTGGCTGCGTAAGAGTCAAGCTACTGCCTTGCCTTGCGCTGCTACTTGCTCGCACTCGCAGGTGGTGCTACTCTCCTCTCAACTCCACACATCATCGCATATATATACGTTGTTGCTCCTCTGACCTCCCACAACCATGACGTCTGCACACCATAGATTTGTGAGCTCCTCCATCAATTCTTTGATGCTCCTCCTTCATCCCTCCCCCTCCTCTACGAACCCCAGATCACCACAATGGATGTTATTTTTGAAGATTGAATCGAGTCCTCTATGCCACCGAGCTCGAGGAAGACGATGGTGGGGTTGAGGGGGATGGTTCCATAGTCGCCGGAACAAGTGAGGTGAGACTCCATCGAGACCGATCTGGTGGTGTTGACGCTTAAAAAAGGTCGGTTATCTTGTTATTTGTTATGTTGCGTATAGTCGCTTGTCATGTGGCAAACTCGAGTGTGTTTTGTTGCTAACACACGAGCAGTATGTTGTAAAAAATTTGGGCGTGTGTGGCAACATGTTGCTTTCATGGTGTGCTGCAAATGTCCGTCGTCTTATCTACATATATCTTATACAACATTGGTGTTTTGGAAGTATTGCGACATATTTTCTTACACGGTTTCGACACTAAACATGAAGAAATGATATGAAGACGATGTGGTAATGCTCAGAAAATACCGCGTTGTGGTGGTTTTGCTGCAAGTGCCGTGACACTATTTAGTGTTTGCTCCGCCTCGCCGACACGTAGCCCTGGCCACGTTACTATAAAAGGTGTAACACACTAGGCATGTTGCACTCTTAGATGATGCATGCATCCAACCGACTCGCTCGATAAATGACATCAGTGCTGTTGCGAGTATACATCAACATTCACAGTTTCACACGCTTGCCCATGGAAGCGAAGTTGCTTGCCTAACTCGGATTGCAAATAAACACATAGAAAAAGGTTTCTTGATTTGTGAAGCAAACATACTTCCTGCTTCTTTCGATCCATCCTGTGAGGCTGTGGACACAAGATCAGTGCTCATTCATTATTGTGGGGATGAAAGTCGTATTCCGGCCCCTAGTAGATTATTGCGGTCCATCTCGGTCTAGGAATCCATCGTAGTTGTCTCCTTTAATCATAAAATCTCTCAATAGTACTTGTAGCACTAGTACAGCTCTTTTCCTTTTAATTTTAGGCGAGCAAGGACTCTGTATTAACTCGTCGACAGCTATACTCATCTACCTGTAGGTGACTTCAGGTTCAAACAGCATAGTAGTAGCACGGATGAGCAGGAGATTCGAATCGTCGCTCTGTCCCGGTGGTCGGTGGAAAAGGGCGAGAAGATCAGAAGAAGCTTTTGATGCCTAAAATAAAAGCTACAACGCGTAGTCACGAACACCTCGTGATACTTCCACACGATTAACAAGGATTAAAGATTATAAAGAGCAAGATTATATTGATATGATACAGCGTAGCCTCGGCAAAACACCGGAGCAGAGAGTAGTATTACATCCTTATACACGTAATAATAATTTGTTTATTAAAACAGATCATAGAAGCAAAGTAATAAATAATAATCGCTCGACGACTCTTGAACATGCTCGGTATGCCGGTCGTCTCCTTAATTGGCGGCGGTGGCCTCCGCGGAGGCGGCGGCGGCGTCGGGCGCCATGGCAGCCTTGCCGTCGTCCTCCTTCCCGAAGGCGGAGACAGGGAAGGTCCTCCCCAGCCCCGTGGGGGTCTTGAACGTGATCTTGGACTGGTCGTCCTTGTCGATGTACATGTCGCAGAGCGTGACCCAGATGAGCATCTCCTTGCTCTTGACCCCCGTCATGCGCTTCATCTTGCGGTCCTCGACGACCGCCGTCACCTCGGCGGCGTACGAGACCTGCCGCCCGATCTGCTTGAAGGTGTGGGTGAGCGCTTTCTTCTGGCGGAGCCACACGAAGCCCGTGGACCGGTTGTAGCCCACCTCCTCGATGTCCGCGAGCGGGAGCAGGCCCAGCGGCATGTTGGTCTCCGCCAGCAGCTCCACCGCCTTCTCCGCGCACAGCGCCGCCCCGTGGTACACCTCCGCTCCCTCCCTGTTCTTCTCGATCGCCTGGGAACCCATATCGACGAATTATTCGACTCTGGATGCTGGGGCTTGTGTTGGTGTTGGGGGATCTGGTTGATGTTGCTGCGGTGGGATTTGGGGGTGGGGGAGGGGAGGATTTTATAGGGGGGAAGAAGCTGGATTGGCGATTTCCGTTCCGGAGATGGATTCCGTCGCGGAGCTGGGGAGGAAGACGGTTGGGGATTTAAGGCGAGGGTTTATTAATGCGTTGGGCGCGGGTGGAGGTTGGGTCCTCTTCGGTCTCCGTCTCCGGCTCGCCGACGCGGCGGCGTCGCGGTGGAGGTGTCGAGTCGTGCAGGTTACGGTCGCTTCCGGGCGTTCAATGAGCAGGGTTAACCGTGCCAGCCTATTGAAACGGTGGACGTTGACGGGGATGGGCTCGTTGTCACCAACGGTAGTAGTACGAGATTAGGGAAAGTTGGTTCCAGTACTTCTGTTCGGCCAGTACACAAAATCGAGCATACTCGTACGAGTACAGGGAGAAAAGTCGAGCGTACTCTTGCGAGAGTGTAATTCCAACTTTTTTGGAGAGTTAAACTTTAGAGGATTTAATTATATTTTAATAAACAGTTATCAACACTTATGTCACCAAATTACTCCTATCATTTGATTCATGATAAAATTATATTTCATCATATTGCTATTTGGTTTTAATAATATTGTTATATTTTTGTGTAAGCTCGGTCAAAGTTCAAAACAGATTGATTCTCCAAGACAGCTCAAAGTGCATTCTTTCGTGAACGGAGAGAGTAAGTTCGACATTTTTTACTTGGAATAAATTGTTTTCAAACGTTTAGCAGAGATTCTACATTCTCTAGGCGTCACCTGACATAATTATGCACCTCGTATAGTGGTATCCTCGAAATACTACGGATAAGTAGCCTACTTAGTCTAGTCCTACCGCCATAGCTCCCGATGGTACCCTTCTAACCTTATTGCCAGAGTCTTTGGCAGGTCTTTCCTGGCTAAACTTTTAGAGACCGTTTATTTCAAGATAAACTTTGATCATGAGGTTAATTTTGTGTACTAGAAAACATGTTTCTGCCCCGCTTTATAAAATAATAAATTCACACGACCAAACGGATACAAGATGATAAGAAAACTATTCTTACAAAGCAGCTCGAAAATTATAAAATAGGAGGAATCGCACCCTCCACGACACCCCCAAGATCAACAACCAACTAGGGGGTAAATACGCCTCCTTGTGAAACTACCAAACATTGCCCTCCTGGATCGTCCATCGAGCTATCGTCGGAGAGGGCTGCTTGCCCTCACGCTCCGGATCATGAAGTAGCAATCCTGTTAGCCGACAAAAGTAATGGGACTAGAAACAACTAAGTTACCTGTAAAAGATAATAGGAGTCGCCGATAGCACCCCGGAATGTATTACGCTCGTTCTCTCACAGACAGTAGTATGCTCACTTCTTCTTATGTCGGAGGCCTTAACATTTTTTGGGATAAATTCAAGGCTTTAACATGAAGATTCAGAGAATCTGATAGAATTATGTAGTCATCTTGAATCCTTACCTCTGAAGTAAGAGCCTCACTTTACGAGAATGTCGCACAACATGGACAAAGTCTTTAGGGATGTAAACGGATCGGATCGGATCAGATTTTGCCTTTACCATATTCTCTACCATGTATCTTCGTCGGATTCAGAAAGGAGCGGATAATGACCGGATGCGGATTAAGGAACGGATATATCTGATCGCGGATTTGGAGCGGAAATGGAGCGGACTCAGGACGGAAACAAAACTAATCGGATCGGTACATCTGAAAGTAGTTAATAACCATACAACCAAGAATACAAACAATAAAAATGGTAACATGTTAAAATGAATAAATATAATATGAATAATAATGTGCAACGTGACCTAAGGTAACATCCACACAGATGTTTGAGTAGCCTAATCTTTACCTAATAATAATAATAATAATAAAGTACGCAAGGGTTTTATGGTTTGGTTCTTCCGTCCGGACGTTTTGTAAAAAAGCCCATCATAATCCTGGCCCAACTAGCATATGTCCATCGCGATTCCATCCCGAGCCCTAGATCCCTAGGATAAAAGCCGCACGTCCTGAAGCCTCCTCCCGATCGCCCTGACCTACTCTGCTCGATTCCTCAACTCCCGCGTCGAGCTCGGTCGGCCTTGGTCGGCTCATCACATCGCGACAGGATCGATTGTGTTTGCGCGCCGACGGCGAACTCGCTGGCTGGGACCGTGGACGTGGAGGTTGTGCCAGCTCCTGGCCTACTCGCCCTCGCCTGTACTACAGTACTACGGGCCACGGCTGCTTCGTTCGTCTCCCCACAAGTCAACTCTCTAGACAACGACGGGGTGAGGTTGTACAACGCCGGGCCTGGTCTTTCCGGAAGTCTACGAGCCACCCGCCTAGAGGGAGGAGGAGGGATACGAGCAGAAGGTGCTGCACTATGAGTCTACGGCCACCATCTCCCTCGACCCGCAAGGATATGTTAATTGTGTGCTATGGTGCTCGTGGCTGTCGCGACTCCGACGACCTGAAGACTAACATCGCGGCGGACATCCAGGAAAACAGCTGAGCATGCTGGTGGAAGACTGATAAAAGGGGCGGTTGCCTGAGATAACGAGGATAACGGTGGCCTCAAGGCCTGAGCTAATGATTCCACAGTTGTCTCTTCTCTGAACTGCACGAGGGGTCATGTACTGCCAGTGCAGTTTGTCATCGAGAGACCTCCGCCCGTTGGCCATCGAACTATACCTAGTGAAAGGGCATTTCCCTAATAAATGTATTTTGGTGTTTGTTAACAACATTTGGTGAATTAACCATTCTATTTAAGTTTTGCAGATTTTCTAGGTTAATTCAGAATCTCGCGGAGGTTCACCCAAAAAGGGAAGAAAAGATCGAAGCCCGTAGTCCAGTAGTGGAGTTAGGGTTTAGTTGTCTTATAGGGTGCTTTGCGAAGGTGGAATTGGTGGAGAGGGGATCCTCGAAGTACAGCTGTTGCTACTTCTAGGGCGGAGACTCCGGCCCTGGTGGCCGGAGACTCCGGACTAGGAGTATCGCCCTAGCAATCCTCCCGGTTGGTCTAAGCAGTGACCAGCCCGGAGTTAGGCCGGAGACCTTCTGTCTCTGGCCGGAGACTCCGGGTGGGGCGGAGACTCCGGTCCCAGCGGCCGGAGACTCCGGTCTGGCCAGCCAGGTAAGGGTGGGCTAGTGAGTTGGTCTAAGCAGTGACCAGGCCGGAGTTGGGCCGGAGACTTCTGTCTCTGGCCGGAGACTCCGGCCCTGGAGTCACTTAGGGCGGAGACTCCGGCCCTCCTGGCCGGAGACTCCGGCCCTAGTCGACCAGCAACGGCTACATTTCGAGGAGGAGTATATAAAGCCTTCTTCTTCCTCAAGAGAAGGCTACGGCTTCCACTCTCTCTCCTCCATTGTTCCAAAGTTTCAAAGCTCAAGATCTCTCTCCCTAGCCAATAGAACTCAAAGCCCTTTTGGGATTTGAGGGAGAAGACCTAGATCTACACTTCCACCAAGGCGATTTGATTTCCCCCCTCTCTTTGTTGAGGGGCTTGTTACTTGTGTGATTCATCGGATTTCTAGCCGGAAGAAGCCGTCCCCCAAGCTTGACTTTGTGTGTAAGAGCTTGGTGGGCCTATTGGGAGCCTCCAATTGAGTTGTGGAGCTTGCCCCAATACTTTGTGTAAAGGTGTCGTGCCGCCTTCAAGGGCATCGCTTAGTGGAGCGTGAACTCGCCCTTGTGGCTTGTTCACCGGAGAATAGGGTGAGCCTTTGTGGCGTTGGTGGCCTTTGTGGCACCACACCTCTCCAACGTAGACGTACTTCCCGTAACAAGGAAGGAACTACGGGAATACATCCTCGTGTCTTCGTGTCTCCATTGCGGTGACCTCTATCCTTTACTTGTGCCTTTACTTATATTGTTATTGCTAGCTTGCTTGTCACTCTAGGTAAATTCACTTAGTATCACATCTAGAGAATTTACCTTCTTGTCTAGCCTTAACTTGAAAAGAATTAAAATTATTGGGTAGCTCCTATTCACCCCCCCTCTAGTCGCTCATACGATCCTTTCAATTGGTATCAGAGCGTGGTCTCTTATTCGGGCTTAACCGCCTAAGAGTTTGAGCGACCATGGAAGGGGATAAGAATAAAGAAACTCCTCCCGAGGATACTCCTCCATCTATCTCTTCCTCTTCAATCTCACGTGAGGAGCATTTGGCGTCCTTGGACACAATGCAAACCACTATGAGATTGGAGATGAAGGCTATGTTTGAGGAATATTTTGGAAGAAAACCTTCCGGGCCCACCGACCCAAACACCACACCTAGTGTGGAACTCTCCTTGGCTAAGGTGAAGCCACCTAACAATGGCTCCACCTCCGCCGAAAATAAAGGTGACCCTCCTAAGGAAAATGATGGTCCGGCAAAGGGTGCTAACATTCCACCCCCTAACACTTACTCACCTCCGCCGGTCCATTATCCTATGCCACACATTAACAACATGGGTTCTCCTCCTAAGCTTGATTCTCGCAATTTTATTAAATGGCAAGGACTAATGAAATCTCATATTTCTAGCTCATCTACTCATTTGTGGAGGGTCATACAAAATGGCTTTGCACCTCATGATCCTCTCAACTTGACTGGAAGGGAAGAAGTTGATGAGCAACTCAATGCCACTGCCAAGCATCTCCTTCAACAAGCCGTACCGGATACTCATGCGGTACACATCAACAACTTGAGCACCGCCAAGGAAGTATGGGACTATCTCACCATGCTCTTCATTGGGAATGAAAGTATTCGGTCCTCCAAGTTTGATGAGCTCAAGAGTGAAGAAAGGGATTTCATTATGCGTGATAATGAGACTCCCGATGAGATGTACCAAAGGATCTTGGCTCTTGCAACGGCCTTGACCGGATTTGGGTGCAAAGACAATGGTGATGACTATATCAAGCGTATGTTCATCACCTCCATCAACCCAAGAGAACCCATGCGGTCCGAGATAATCCGTTCAAGACCGGATTTTGGGAGTATGACCTCAAATGAAGTTCTTTGCGAGTTCACCGCCTTGTCTATCTTGAAGAAGAACGCGGAAGAAACAAGAGCCCGTGTTCTTGCCGGACAAGGAGTTCACAATCTTGCTCTCAAGGCCAAGGTGGTGTCCAAGCAAGGAGGAGAAGAAGAAGAAATATATGAAGAAGAGTGTTGGTCTACGGAAGATCTCAAGTTTGCACTCCATGAACACTTGGCTCTCAATGCAAGTGCCTTTTGGGATGCCAACAAGCACAAGACGAAGGGGTCCAAGTTCAAATCCTTTCCAAGAAAAGGTGGTGACTCTAAAGTGAGGCATTGCTACAATTGTGGTGGAATCAAGCACTTCATCGCCAAATGTCCTTATGAGAACAAGGAGGACAATGAGGGCCGGCTCGTCCCCAAGCGCCGGTCATCCAAGTTCTACCCATCCAAGAAGCATGGGAACAAGGACAACAAGAAGAAAGGAGAAAGGGTATTGGTGGTTCATGAGGAGTATGACTCCGAGTCCAATGATGATGACTCCGTTGATGAAGAGAATGGAGAAGTGGCCGCCATTGCCATTGTCTCCACACCACCTACATCCCTCTTCAACTCACTAAATGAGAACGCCATCATCACCACTCACAAGTGTCTTATGGCTAAGGCCTCGGAGGTAACCTCATCACCTACTCCTTCATCATCACATTCCAATACTACCTCTTTGGATGATGTGAGTAGTCTTAAGATTAAGAAAGAACTAGTTTCTTGTGATGATTTTCTTGCTAACATGAAGGGGCCAACCAAGATATACGTTGAGACACTAATGTGTGAACTTGGTGATGCCCATGACACCATCAAGGAGAAGGAGGAGTTGGAAAGATTAGCCGCCGATGATATTGGCTCTCTATCAATTGAGCTCGAAGAAGAGCAAAACTTGAGAGTCTCTTTAGAGGAGAAATTGTTGGGACTAGAAGAGTCTCATAATCTAATCTTGTCAAAACTCACTAAAGAACGTGACCATGCTCTTGCTATGGTCAAGTTGCTTAAAAAGGAGAAAGTTGAATTTGACATTGGTCATAATGATCTTCGTGAGAAGTTTGAGAAGCTTGAAGAAGCTCACAAGGCTTTGGAGGGCAAATTCTCTCATCTCACCAAGATTCGTGAACAACTTCAAATTCAACTAACTATTGAACAATCTAAAGTCCCCCCAATGCAAGTTATTGAAGTTCCTTGTTCTTCTAACTCTATTTGTGATCATAGTGATATCATTGAGGAGAACAATAGGTTGAAGGCCGATCTTGCTAAGGGCCTTGCTACTTGCATTCAAGGAGAGAAGAATCTCAATGATCTCTTGAAAAATCAAAGATTGTTCAAGGGAAAGGAGGGCCTCGGATTTGTTGCCGAGTCCTCAAAGAAAGGGGATCTCTGTTTGGTGGCCGAGTCCTCAAAGAAGAAGAAGAATAAGAAGAACAAGAAGAAGTCAAAGCCTGCTGCTGCTCCTACTCCTCATGTCCCATTTGATATTTGTTACACCGAGGAGGAGTGGGAGGAGTTGAATGGAAAGAAGAAAATCGAGGAGACCGGAGTCTCTGGGTCAAAGGCTCCGGAGTCTCCGGTTAGTTCATCTACCCCGGAGTCTCCGCTCCCAAAGGCCGGAGTCTCCGGCCCTTCTCACAATAATTTTGCAGGAAAATATAACCCTCATTATGTTCTTCTTAGAGACTATTATGGTGATATCTATGCTAAATATGTTGGTCCCTATAATGGTTACATTGAATATGCTATTTGGGTACCTAAGATTCTTGTGACTAACAAAAGAGGACCCATTCAAAAATAGGGACCTAAAATCAAGAATTAATCTCTTGTAGGACATTGCTTCCGGAGGAGTAAAATGGATTATTGATAGTGGTGCCACAAGCCACATGACCGGAAGCAAAAATATTGTGGAAGATCTAAAGCCCAATACTTCAAATGTCACGGTCTCGTACGGTGATAATTCATCCTCTAAGGTACTTGGTTTCGGTAAGGTGGTGATCACTCCGGACGTGTCCCTAGTGAATGTCATGCTTGTCGAAACCATTGGTTATAATCTACTTTCCGTTCATCAACTTGCTACTATGGGCTATGCCACATATTTTGATGTTGATATTGTGGTCGTCATGTGGAGTAAGTCTCTCAAGGTTGCCTTTGTTGGGTATGTCGAAAATGGCTTGTATGTGGTGGACTTCTCGGAGAAACCCACTACGGCCGCGATATGCCTAATTGCTAAGGCCGACGTGGGATGGCTTTGGCATCGCCGGTTAGCCCACGTCAATATGAGAGCTTTGCAAAATCTCTACACCGGCGGCCACATACTCGGACTAAAGGATGTTTCTTTTGCCAAAGATCGTGTTTGTAGGGCATGTATTGAAGGAAAGATGCATGAAACAAGTCATCCAAGCAAGACTATTATCTCTTCCAAGAGGTGCTTGGAGCTCCTTGATGTCTACGCACTTCTATTCTTGTAGACACTTGTTGGGCCTCCAAGTGCAGAGGTTTGTAGAATAGCAGCAAGTTTCCCTTAAGTGGATCACCCAAGGTTTATCGAACTCAGGGAGGTTAGAGGTCAAAGCTATCCCTCTCAAGCAACCCTGCAATTATGATACAGAAAGTCTCTTGTGTCCCCAACACACCCAATACACTTGTCAGATGTATAGGTGCACTAGTTCGGCGAAGAGATAGTGAAATACAAGTGGTATAGATGATTATAAGTAGCAAACGTGGTGTGAAATAAATATCGCTGCGAGCAAACAAGTAACAAAACAGCAACTAAGCGGTATGCAAAGCTTGGAAACAAGGCCTAGGGATCATACTTTCACTAGTGGACACACTCCCAACAATATAACATGAATGAACAAGTAACTTCTCTTTGCTAAGGCACTCTGAATTACTCTCCTATTGAATAACACTAATCATTGCGTAGTGGCTACGGGAGCACCCCTTAAAGTTCATCAAGTACTTGACAAACACCACTCATAGCGATACCCAAATCAGATCACAACTCAAGATAGAAATCATTGCAACTTAAACCAAGTACTAACACGGTGCACACACTGTCAACATTACACCATGAAAGGAGGAATAGATCACTCAAACTATCATAGCAATAATTATTCTCATAATCCACAAGAGATCACAATCATAGCCTAAACCAAGTACCACCATGATGCACGCACTGTCACCGTTACACCATAGCAGGAGGAATAGATTACTTTAATAACATTGCTAGAGTACACAAAATATCTGAATAATAACATGTACTTGTTCAACATGATACAAAGCTCACGATCACATAAAGATCACATCATGGGAGAGAGAGGTGAACCACATAGCTACCGGTAGAGCCCTTAGCCCCGGGGATGAACTACTCCCTCCTCATCATAGGAGACAGCAAGGTTGATGGAGATGGCGGTGAGGTCGATGGAGACGGCGGAGACGGCGATGGAGACCGATGGAGATGGCTCCGGGGGCACTTCCCCGTCCCGGCAGGGTGCCGGAACAGAGACTTCTATCCCCCGAAATTCGTCGGTGGTGGCGGCGGAGCTGCGGAACTGCTTCTGGAAAATTGCCGACTCCCCCAGGGTTTTCCGTCCCGAGGCTTTATATAGGCGAAGGGGCACCGTCGGAGGAGGGGCCAGGTGCCCACACGCGGGCCCTGCGCGGCCAGACCCCTGGCCGCGCCGGGCATGTGTCTGGGGCCCTGGTGGCCCCCCTCTGACACCTCTTCGGATGTCTGGAAGCTTCCGGATAAAATAAGACTTCAGGAACTTGTTTCGTCCAATTCCGAGAATATTTCCTGTGTATCACTTCTGAAACACAAAAACAGCAGAAAACAGGGAACTGGCACTGTGGCAACTCGTTAATAGGTTAGTTCCGGAAAATGCATAAAAGTGCCACTAAGTGTAACGAAACAATAGGCAAATGGTGTAAAAACAAGCATGGAGCATCAAAAATTATAGATACGTTTGAGACGTATCAAGCATCCCCAAGCTTAACTCCTGCTCGTCCTCGAGTAGGTAAGTGATAACAAAGAATAATTTTTGAGGTGACATGCACCTACACAATCTTGATCATATATGTAAGCATTGGTGAGCTGGGATCAATAGAACTTAAAACATGGGCATGAAAGATATAATCATGACAATAAGAACTTAGCAACCATGTTGTAAACATGCAAATGAACACAAACAAAAGATCATGATAATGAAACAATGAAAGTCAAACGTGTGTTCAAATCATAAGGAAAAACATACAAATGGTTTTCAGCTTGTCCTTCAAAGAGAGCAAAACATAAATGCATAGGACACCTCAAAGTTTAAGAGGGCGACTAGATACAAATAATTTAAGAACAAGTGAAACCAACAATATGAGTCAATCAATGAACTTTGGGACAATGCATATCACACTAAGAATGACAACTATGCTCTCTTAATGGTGCATAAAGAAAGAAGGTGGTGACTCAACATAAAAGTAAAAGAAAGGCCCTTCGCAGAGGGAAGCAGTGATTGCAAGTTTTATAACCTTCAAAAATTATGGTACTTACCGGCTTTGAGCTCTCATTGCCCCCATCATAAGCATCTTGAATGGTTAAAGTTAATGCGAGAACAATTATGATGCATATGCTTGACAAATCATAAGTTGAAAACCTCGTGTCCCGTGAATACGAGTACCCAAACCATGCTACTTTACTTAGAGTCCCAAGCAAGGCTCTTGTCATTGTAAGTATATGCATATCATTGAGAACCGCCAATGGGGTACCTCCGTGCCCGATGACATGGAACAAGCCCACACCAAAATGACAGGACAAGCAGACAATGAACACCTCGACATCTCTTTTATTTGCTATATTGTTTAGCTTTTTATTGTGAGATGTGTCGTCGAATGTTCACCATGGGTATGCTGCAAATTTCCACCATGAATTATGCATGGCTTAGATTGGCGGCCCGGCGTTTCCCTAACACATATACAAACTCCATGATCCCTACAAGATTCCCAATTCATTTCACACAGCGGGCATCCATAAACAAAAGATCACGATATCAACTCAAAAAGAAGTGCAATGTTGAAAGCTTGCCCCATGACAGCATGGCTGGGCTAGAATCCAACTTACAACTTGCAAGCATAACAACTCAACATAAAAGACCACAATGTTAAAATTTTAAGAACAGGAAAAAGTAAAGTGTGCCTTCTGGTTCGTGAGAGCTTTACTGACCGAATTTCGCATAACACTGGTAAGAGTTTAATTTGAAGAGAATATAAAAGCAAGTCAAATTTACTTGGAATAGCAAATTGCTAGTAGGTATGTATGGTGGACACTTTGAAAAACTTTGGCTTTAGGAGTTGGATGCACGAGTAGAGCTCATACTCAGTACAAGGCGAGGGCTAGCAAAAGACTGGGAGCGACCAACTAAGAGAGCAATAATGGCCATAATCATGCAAAGCGACAAAGCGACATTAAAAGAAGCATAAGATGGCATCAAAAGTCAAAAACTAAATGATCATGAAGGCTATTGGCGACTTTTTAAGAGTCTAACATGTGTGAGCATGAGCCAAGTCAACCCAAATAAAGCATCAAGGAGAAAACCAAAATAACGCTTCCATACAATAAAAACAACGCATGATTTTTTCAAAGGCTCATTAAGCAATCTCAGTTATTTGAGACAAGTCATGCTACAGCAAAACCACTAAGCATACTATCAAAAAGACATCAAGCATGACATGAAAAAGCCTAAGCCGCAGTCTATACAAGCTCCTTCTTGTACCACTTTTTTGCATAAAGCTTTTTCTCTTTTCCAACACCATTTGAACTTTTTATAGACACCTCTTTTGATAAAAACCAATAAAGACCAGAGGCAAAAATACACCTTGATGAAAAGATATAACAAGATCTGAATGCAAATCAAGGCGAAAATCGAAAGCTAAACGCAGTAGCAGAAAAAGAGAACACTCGTTGAACGATAAGAGTGAAAACTAGAGTGTTCTTGGCAAATGAAAAGCGAGTTCATCTCCTCCAAAAAGAAACATGATGTGATCTAACATTTATTGCAGCAAACAAAACTAAACTAATAATGAAAACTAAAACAACTGACGCTCCAAGAAAAACACATAGTGCATGAAGCAATAAAAATATAGTGTTTTGAAAGGTGACCTGATTTTTGCCGATGAAGAAGGGGTGCCTCGGGGACATCCCCAAGCTTTGACGCTTGTACTTCTTGGATATTTCTTGGGGTGATGCATGGGCATCCCCAAGCTTGAGCTTTTGTCCATTCTTCAACTCATCTCATCATTCTCCAATCCCTACACTTGAAAACTTCCTTCATACAAAACTAAACACAATTCTATTAGCAACATTAGTGTAAGCATAAAATATATTCAACCTCTTTTAGCTTCAGGTTTCAACTCAAAACCACCACATATATAGCATATACTACTGTAGCAACTTCCCCAAAAGTTCCATGATCAAAAGAACTCAAAAGAAAGCGATAAAGTGGCAAACACAAATATTGGCAGAAATCTGTCAAAACTGAACAGCTGATAAAAGTCGCATTTTTGAGGGATTTTCTGTTGCTCAAATCAAAAAGTGTTCAACTAACAAAAGTTTGGATATAACCTGGGGCATATGCACAAGAAATGGCAGGTCCAAAAGATATACAGAGAATTTATACGAATTTTTACGGTGCAGCACCGAAAACAGTTTCAGGACAGCAACATCCCCAAATCTTTACCTCACTCAAATTAGAGGCTTCTCTTGGCACAAAAACGAAATAAACAAGATAAGGAGCGGTCATTACAGTAGTAATGACTTCCAAGACTCAAATAAAAGAAAAAGTACTGGAAATAAAACATTGGGTTATCTCCCAAGAGTGCTTTTCTTTAACGCCTTTGAGCTAGGCGCAGTAATTTGCAAAGATGCTCATGTGAGCGCCATATAAAAGCTTGAGGCAAAGGCGCCATATAAGAACTTGAAGCAATAGAGAGCATCAAAAAGCATGTATGAAACACATTTAAATCTAAACCACTTCCTATGAAAAGTAGTCTTGTAAAGAGACAAGTCATGAAAGCGCAAAGCAAAAAGCATAGGAAGGCAAAACAAGTACAACTTCAAGAATTGCAACATAAAGAGGGGAAACTCAATATTGTTGAGATTCATCAAACCATGTTTCCCTCTCTCATAATAACTTTCAGTAGCATCATGAATAGAACTAACAATATAACTATCACATAAAACATCCCTATCATGAGCCACATGCATAAAATAATTAATACTCACCACAGGAACAATAGTAGTAGGAGCAGATTCAACAGAATAATTATTCTCATCACCATAATCATCATAAATAGGAGGCATATTGTAATCATAACTAATTTTATCCTCAATAGTAGGTGAACTAAAAATATTATACTCATCATCATAGCCATCATAAACTAGAGGTTTAGTATCATCACAAGCTAGAGAGCAACTATTTCGCAAAGCATATTCTTCAAACATATCATCATAAGAAGGAACATCACATATGGGAGATAAAATATCATCAGAGCAAATTTTCTCCACTAAAGCTGGGGAACTAAAAGTATCATGCTTAACAAAACCAGCTTCCCCAAGCTTAGACTTTTCTATAGTATTAGCAACAACGGTGTTCAAAGCATTCATACTAACAACACTATTAGCATGCAAATTAAGCTCCAAAGGTTTTTCAATTTTCTCTTCAAACACTTCATATCTAAACTCAGGAAAAAGACTACAGAACTCTTTATTTTCCATTAAGCCTAACTAGTGAAAAATAAAAAACAAGAAACAAAAAGATGTAATTGCAGAATCTAAAGGAAATAACTCCGAGCACTCACACAGGAGGATGCGAGTACCTTTTACCTTACCTCCCCGGCAACGGCGCCAGAAAAGAGCTTGATGTCTACGCACTTCTATTCTTGTAGACACTTGTTGGGCCTCCAAGTGCAGAGGTTTGTAGAACAGCAGCAAGTTTCCCTTAAGTGGATCACCCAAGGTTTATCGAACTCAGGGAGGTTAGAGGTCAAAGCTATCCCTCTCAAGCAACCCTGCAATTATAATACAGAAAGTCTCTTGTGTCCCCAACACACCCAATACACTTGTCAGATGTATAGGTGCACTAGTTCGACGAAGAGATAGTGAAATACAAGTGGTATAGATGATTATAAGTAGCAAACGTGGTGTGAAATAAATATCGCTGCGAGCAAACAAGTAACAAAACAGCAACTAAGCAGTATGCAAAGCTTGGAAACAAGGCCTAGGGATCATACTTTCACTAGTGGACACACTCCCAACAATATAACATGAATGAACAAGTAACTTCTCTTTGCTAAGGCACTCTGAATTACTCTCCTATTGAATAACACTAATCATTGCGTAGTGGCTACGGGAGCACCCCTTAAAGTTCATCAAGTACTTGACAAACACCACTCATAGCGATACCCAAATCAGATCACAACTCAAGATAGAAATCATTGCAACTTAAACCAAGTACTAACACGGTGCACACACTGTCAACATTACACCATGAAAGGAGGAATAGATCATTCAAACTATCATAGCAATAATTATTCTCATAATCCACAAGAGATCACAATCATAGCCTAAACCAAGTACCACCATGATGCATGCACTGTCACCGTTACACCATAGCAGGAGGAATAGATTACTTTAATAACATTGCTAGAGTACACAAAATATCTGAATAATAACATGTACTTGTTCAACATGATACAAAGCTCACGATCACATAAAGATCACATCATGGGAGAGAGAGGTGAACCACATAGCTACTGGTAGAGCCCTTAGCCCCGGGGATGAACTACTCCCTCCTCATCATAGGAGACAGCAAGGTTGATGGAGATGGCGGTGAGGTCGATGGAGACGGCGGAGACGGCGATGGAGACCGATGGAGATGGCTCCGGGGGCACTTCCCCGTCCCGGCAGGGTGCCGGAACAGAGACTTCTGTCCCCCGAAATTCGTCGGTGGTGGCGGCGGAGCTGCGGAACTGCTTCTGGAAAATTGCCGACTCCCCTAGGGTTTTCCGTCCCGAGGCTTTATATAGGCGAAGGGGCACCGTCGGAGGAGGGGCCAGGTGCCCACATGCGGGCCTCGCGCGGCCAGACCCCTGGCCGCGCCGGGCATGTGTCTGGGGCCCTGGTGGCCCCCCTCTGACACCTCTTCGGATGTCTGGAAGCTTCCGGATAAAATAAGACTTCAGGAACTTGTTTCGTCCAATTCCGAGAATATTTCCTGTGTATCACTTCTGAAACACAAAAACAGCAGAAAACAGGGAACTGGCACTGTGGCAACTCGTTAATAGGTTAGTTCCGGAAAATGCATAAAAGTGCCACTAAGTGTAACGAAACAATAGGCAAATGGTGTAAAAACAAGCATGGAGCATCAAAAATTATAGATACGTTTGAGACGTATCACTCCTTCACATGGATCTCTTTGGACCTCCCACTTATGCAAGTCTTGGTGGCAAGAAATATTGCTTGGTGATTGTCGATGACTATTCAAGATACACTTGGGTTTATTTCTTTGAGTTCAAGAGTGAGACCCAACAAACCGTCAAAGACTTTGCCACCGAAGTTGAGCGTCAATTCAATACCACCATATTGACTGTAAGAAGTGACAATGGCACCGAGTTCAAGAACTACTCCTTAAATGAGTTTCTTAGTGATGCGGGTATCAAACATCAATATTCCGCTGCATATACCCCGCAACAAAATGGAGTTGCCGAGAGGAAGAACCGGACTCTTATGGATGCGGCAAGAACTATGTTGGCGGAGTTCAAGTCTCCATACAACTTTTGGGCCGAAGCTATCAATACCGCATGCCATGCCACCAACCGGCTTTATCTCCGCAAGAACTTGAACAAGACTCCATATGAAATTCTTACCGGGCAAAAGCCCAACATCAAGTACTTCCGGGTATTTGGTTGTAAGTGTTTCTATCTCAAGAAAGGTGTTCGTTTGTCAAAATTTGATTCTAAAGCATTAGAGGGTATCTTTGTTGGTTACTCCACGGACTCACATTCCTATAGGATCTATAGCAAGTCCACCGGGCATGTTATAGAGACTTGTAATGTGAGGTTCGATGAGAATAATGGTTCCTTTGTAGGACAAAGTTGTGTTCATGATGTAGGTGACGAAATTCCTCCCCAAGCCATAAGAAGAATGGGTGTCGGATTCTTCCGGCCCATTGAGGGACACCTTTTGGCCGAAGGAAAAGGACAATGCTCTACACATGTGGAGCCTTCACCTGCTGAACACACACAGGACATTGACCAAAGACAAGCTGCACACCCTCAACCTCAAGATCATCCCACCGAGCAATCTTGCCCGGAGTCTCCGGCCCCTGTGGTCCGGACTCTCCGGCCTATACCGGAGTCTCCGGGTATGGATACCGGAGTCTCCGGGGGTGATCAAGCCTTTGATGAAGATCCTTCGGAATTCCGTGGCTACGGGCCACTTGATGATCAAGGCAATCCACTTGATGGTCATGGCGAGGACCAGAACAGTGATCATGAAGATGATCAAGTAGTCTCTCAAGAATCTCCTCTTGAGACTCACACTCGCCGTGAGAAGAAGCTTGAGTCCATTCTTCGACGGAGAAGCATATCCTTGGAAAATGTGGTTGGGAGTGTTCGTAAAGGTGTCTCCACTAGGAGGCAACTTTCTAACTTTTGCTCTCATCATGCTTTTGTCTCTTGTGTAGAACCCAAGAAAGTTTATGAGGCGCTTGAGGATCCGGATTGGCTTGATGCCATGCATGAGGAACTCAACAACTTCGAGCGCAACAATGTATGGACTCTAGTAGAAAGGCCTAAAGATTGCCGTAATGTCATTGGGACCAAGTGGATCTTCAAGAACAAGCAAGATGCAAATGGCATAGTCATTCGTAATAAGGCAAGATTGGTGGCTCAAGGTTTCTCCCAAGTTGAGGGTATTGACTTTGGTGAAACTTTCGCTCCCGTTGCCCGTCTTGAATCCATTCGCATCTTACTTGCATATGCATCACATCATAACTTTAAACTTCAACAAATGGATGTTAAAAGTGCATTTCTCAATGGTCCCTTAAATGAATTGGTTTTTGTGAAGCAACCCCCGGGCTTCGAAAACCCTAAGTTTCCTAACCACGTTTACAAACTTGATAAGGCACTCTATGGCCTCAAACAAGCCCCACGTGCGTGGTATGAGCACCTTAAAGAGTTGTTGGTTGATCGTGGTTTTGAAATTGGGGTGATCGATCCCACTCTTTTTACTAAGAAGGTCAATGGGGAGCTTTTCATTTGCCAATTATATGTTGATGATATTATATTTGGTTCTACTAACAAAGCCTTCAATAATGAGTTTGCCAAGCTCATGACCGACAAGTTTGAGATGTCTATGATGGGGTAGTTGGAGTTCTTCCTTGGATTTGAAGTTAAACAATTGAAGGGAGGGACTTTTGTAAACCAAGCCAAATATACCCAAGACATGCTCAAGAGGTTCGAGATGATAGGAGTCAAAGGTGCAAAGACTCCCATGCCAACAAAGGTTAATCTTGATCTCGATCCTAATGGTAAAGAAGTGGATCAAAAACTCTATAGATCTATGATTGGTTCCTTGCTTTACCTTTGTGCATCTAGACCGGACATTATGTTAAGTGTGGGAGTTTGTGCACGTTTTCAAGCCGCACCAAAGGAAAGCCACTTAGTGGCGGTCAAGAGAATCTTTCGATATTTAGTGAATACCCCTAACTTTGGTCTTTGGTACCCGAAGGGAGCAAGTTTTGATCTTGTAGGTTACTCGGATTCGGATTGGGCGGGAGACAAAGTGGAACGGAAATCAACCTCCGGGGCTTGCCAATTTCTTGGTAGGTCCTTGGTGTGTTGGTCATCTAAGAAACAAAATTGTGTGTCTCTCTCTACCACCGAAGCCGAATATGTAGCCGCGGCTAGTTGTTGTGCACAACTCTTATGGATGAGGCAAACTTTGAAGGATTACGGTGTCATTTTTGACAAAGTGCCTCTTTTATGTGATAATGAAAGTGCAATCAAGATCGCTCACAACCCGGTGCAACACAACAAGACGAAGCATATTGAGATTCGTCATCATTTCATTCGGGATCATGTCAACCGAGGAGAAATTGATCTATCTTATGTTGGCACTCATGAGCAACTTGCCGATATATTCACGAAGCCTCTTGATGAAGCAAGATTCCGGGAATTGAGGCATGAACTAAATATCATTGATTCAAGCAATGTGGCTTGAGCTAGGTGCATTTACTCCCATACTTTAACTTGTGTGTTGTTCTTGATGTGGGCATGGAAATAGGGGGAGTGCGGTCCTAATTGATTGGACTATCCCTCCCCCCATAATGCCAATAGTAAGCATATTGTTCTATCTTGTCATTTGTGACATTTTTGAGCTTAACTGATGAGTCGAGGTTTTGGACCCAAGATATATCTTCGCGGTGCCATACCTATATACTCATACATGGTGGCCTTTTGGTCACCAACCTCCCTAGTGGAGGAGTTTCCCATTTGATCTTATTGCCTTATTCTTTATGGGAATATGCTCATGTTTGGTCTTATTTGATTTTATTTGGATGTTTGCAAACATGAGCATTTTGTACCACACAGTGACAATGTGTCCATCCCAAGCCTATCTCAACCTCAAACATATCTAATCTAAATGACATGTCCTTCTACACCATAAATGTTGATCTGGTCGAGGGGGGCCGGAGACTCCGGGGTTCACAGCCCGGAGACTCCGGTGGGCCGGAGACTCCGGGGTAAGTACCGGAGACTCCGGCCCGGGCAGTTTCAAAAAACACACTTAGGGCACGGGGTGGGGAAGAACGGTTCATTCTTCCCCATCCACCCCCGTGCCCCATACTCGCCCCCTACTGCCCCCTCTTCGTAGATCGACGCCCGGAGCTCTCCCAAGCCCCGGGATCCGCCGTGCCACCGGCCAATCTTCCCCTTGAGGTTGTGGGAACCTCCCCACCGACCGATTTGCGCCAATGGACTCCGGTAAATGTGCTCCTCATCTCCTCCATCTAGTTCTATCTAGATCTACGAGATATGCATGTTTCCCATAGTTTGATCTGGTGCATTACCTTCTAGTGGCTATCAATCATCTTCTTAGCAACTTTATTGTGGTTATTGCACTCGATTTGTTCAAAGTAGTCTCCTAGGCTCGGGCTCCTGCATCCGGCCGGAGACTCCGGCCCCTGTGACCGGAGACTCCGGCCTGGACGCAAAGTCTCCGGTTTTGGCTGGAGACTCCGGCCCGAGTCCCCGGAGACTCCGGCTAGATCAGGCCAGAGTGCACTCTTTCACAACATAGTTGCTTAATTTTTGAATTCTAGGACATGTCACCTCAACCTTGCTATCTTCCTCACTCATTCACAGGTGCAGGTGGTTCTCGGAAGCCGGCAGCTCATAGCAAGGACAAGTTGGTTGTCAATCCTGCCACTGGGGAGCTTGCTCAGAGGTCAGTCATTGCTCAGCAAGCTAGAGATGCTAAGAGGCTCAAGACGCGGATGGCCGAAGAGGAACGAGCTGAAGCTGCTAAGAAAGTCAAGTTTGATAGTCTTGTGACTCTGGAAGGACTTTCATCATCTAAGTTTGTTGAGATGAGGAAGAGAGATATGTACACTCTCCCGCGGAACTCCCGTGACCGTTGCTTTGTCCGCAAAGAGCAAGAGCTGATCATGAAGGAATTCTATGCTTCTCTCAAGAAGTACCCGATTTGCCCTCAGACGGTGATGGATTTCTCTCATTTTGCCAAGTACAGTGCATACTTCGGAGAGGCTGTGTGGATCACTCGCGAGCTTGGGCTCCATCCACTCATGAAGATTCAAGAGTCCTACAACATCACATTGGTCCAACAGTTCTTTGCTACCTTGGTGTTTGGAGATGGTGAGGAGATCCCCATGACTTGGATGACCGGAGAAGAGGTTTGTCACTCCAACTTCATGGACTTTGCTGCTCTTCTTGGGTATGATTTCCGTGGTGCTACTACTCCTAGTGGCATGAGGATGCATGTGGATGGGGAGTACTATGAGAAGAAGAAGCTTGCTCCTCTCTACACCGGGGATGACAAGAAGATTGTCATTGGGGGCACTCTTGGGCTGTCCAAACGGTCCAACATCTTGCTCCGCATATTTCGGGCCTCCATTGCCCCTCAAGCCGGCAACTTTGATGCTATTCGCAAGGCCCTGGTGAATCTCTTGGCCTACTCTCATGAAGTCTATTGCCAAGGAGAGACCGCACATGTTGAACCGCTTGATGTGATGGATTTCATTCACAAGGAAATCAATGATTGCATTCTCAGCAAGAAGACTCCTCTCTATGCCCCATTTATCATGAGGCTCATCCGTGCTCAAGGACTCAACCTTCCTCTTCTCGATGCAAACCTTGTGGATCACAAGGTTGTGAAGCTTCAACGCAAAGAACCCACCGGTCACTCCAAGGAACCTTTTGCTCCAATGAGAGGTGAAGATGATGATGCCTTTGCCGAGGGAGTGTCCACTAGAAGGGGCCCAAGGATGAAGCATGCTAGCAATGCCGGCTCTAGCTCCAACAATGAGTTTGCTCAAGAGTACAAGAAGCTCAATTGGTTCCAAAGGAATGTGCTTTGCATGAATGTGGACATTCGCCACAAGCAATATGAGAGCTACATCTCTCAAAAGCACATCAATGACAATCAAGCTGTTCTTCACAAGGCTTTTCAGAAATCTCAACCGGGCTATGTGGAATCACCTCCTTCCTCTTCTTCATCCGGTACTCACAGCTATGGCAAGTGGAGCAAGGGTCTGACTGACTGGCAGGCATTTGAGGAGGTCACCTCTGGCACCTCCAATGTGCGTCATGGCAAGAAGCCCATGGCTTCTGATGATATTGAAGAAGGAGATGAGGACTTCAATGCCGGTTCCGAGGACGAGCCCGAGGATGAAGACGATGAGTGATCCCATGGGCGTGTAGCATCGCTCTTTTCCCTTTTTGGTGTCTCGATGCCAAAGGGGGAGAAGTAGCTCTACTAGGTTGTCTTCGTTGGGATTTGCATGGGGTGGTTATTTGGATTTGCACTTTCGTTTGCTTTGCTTTGGTCGAGACACAACTTCATGGACTTTCATGTTGTGTCTCATCTATCTTAGTGTTGAACCTTTTAAATGTGTGTGGTATGTTATGTGTGTGAGACTTAAGTTCTTATGGTGCTTAGTAAGACTATTAAATGTGTGCTATATTGTTAGTCTTACTTATATGCTTATTGGTTAGTCTCATATATTATTTCTTGCACTTGGTATAATTGTGAAATATATAGGGGGAGTGATGATTCTTACTTGTGTGGCTCATGTTCAAATGCAAATGGTGTTGTGCACACAAGTAGGGGGAGCTTTTGCTATATATTTCATTTTATTGTGTTTATATCTTGCAAATCCTTATGTTGTCATCAAACACCAAAAAGGGGGAGATTGAAAGGGCATTTCCCTAATAAATGTATTTTGGTGTTTGTTAACAATATTTGGTGAATTAACCATTCTATTTAAGTTCTACAGATTTTCTAGGTTAATTCAGAATCTCGCGGAGGTTCACCCAAAAAGGGAAGAAAAGATCGAAGCCCGTAGTCCAGTAGTGGAGTTAGGGTTTAGTTGTCTTATAGGGTGCTTTCCGAAGGTGGAATTGGTGGAGAGGGGATCCTCGAAGTACAGCTGTTGCTACTTCTAGGGCGGAGACTCCGGCCCTGGTGGCCGGAGACTCCGGACTAGGAGTATCGCCCTAGCAATCCTCCCGGTTGGTCTAAGCAGTGACCAGCCCGGAGTTAGGCCGGAGACCTTCTGTCTCTGGCCGGAGACTCCGGGTGGGGCGGAGACTCCGGTCCCAGCGGCCGGAGACTCCGGTCTGGCCAGCCAGGTAAGGGTGGGCTAGTGAGTTGGTCTAAGCAGTGACCAGGCCGGAGTTGGGCCGGAGACTTCTGTCTCTGGCCGGAGACTCCGGCCCTGGAGTCACTTAGGGCGGAGACTCCGGCCCTCCTGGCCGGAGACTCCGGCCCTAGTCGACCAGCAACGGCTACATTTCGAGGAGGAGTATATAAAGCCTTCTTCTTCCTCAAGAGAAGGCTGCGGCTTCCACTCTCTCTCCTCCATTGTTCCAAAGTTTCAAAGCTCAAGATCTCTCTCCCTAGCCAATAGAACTCAAAGCCCTTTTGGGATTTGAGGGAGAAGACCTAGATCTACACTTCCACCAAGGCGATTTGATTTCCCCCCTCTCTTTGTTGAGGGGCTTGTTACTTGTGTGATTCATCGGATTTCTAGCCGGAAGAAGCCGTCCCCCAAGCTTGACTTTGTGTGTAAGAGCTTGGTGGGCCTATTGGGAGCCTCCAATTGAGTTGTGGAGCTTTCCCCAATACTTTGTGTAAAGGTGTCGTGCCGCCTTCAAGGGCATCGCTTAGTGGAGCGTGAACTCGCCCTTGTGGCTTGTTCACCGGAGAATAGGGTGAGCCTTTGTGGCGTTGGTGGCCTTTGTGGCACCACACCTCTCCAACGTAGACGTACTTCCCGTAACAAGGAAGGAACTACGGGAATACATCCTCGTGTCTTCGTGTCTCCATTGCGGTGACCTCTATCCTTTACTTGTGCCTTTACTTATATTGTTATTGCTAGCTTGCTTGTCACTCTAGGTAAATTCACTTAGTATCACATCTAGAGAATTTACCTTCTTGTCTAGCCTTAACTTGAAAAGAATTAAAATTATTGGGTAGCTCCTATTCACCCCCCCTCTAGTCGCTCATACGATCCTTTCACCTAGCGCCGCTCTTCTTTGTCGTTCGCCTCGCCATCTCTTTGTCATGGCGTCCTAAACTGATAGTTTCCTCGGCGCTGCAATCGATCTTGAAAAAAGCCAGCAGCTTCTAAGGTCGACCACGTTCAGGGCAGCCGCCGGAACGGTCGTCCAAGATATACTGCAAATTTATTTGCATCTGTTGGCCAACAAGCTGTGCTATTACATGATGAATAATTCTTCATCGAGAGACCTCCGCCCGTTGGCCATCGAACTATACCTAGCGCCGCTCTTCTTCGTCGTTCGCCTCGCCATCTCTTTGTCATGGCGTCCTAAACTGATAGTTCCCTCGGCGCTGCAATCAATCTTGAAAAAAGCCAGCAGCTTCTAAGGTCGGCCACGCTCAGGGCAGCCGCCGGAAGGGTCGTCCAGGATATACTGCAAATTTATTTGCATCTGTTGGCCAACAAGTTGTGCTATTACATGATGAATAATTCTTCATCGAGAGACCTCCACTCGTTGGCCATCGAACTATACCTAGCGCTGGTCTTCTTCGTCGTTCGCCTCGCCATCTCTTTGTCATGGCGTCCTAAACTGATAGTTCCCTTGGCGCTGCAATCGATCTTGAGAAAAGCCAGCAGCTTCTAAGGTCGGCCACGCTCAGGGCAACCGCCGGAAGGGTCGTCCAGGATATACTGCAAATTTATTTGCATCTGTTGGCCAACAAGCTGTGCTATTACATGATGAATAATTCTTCCTATCGGAAAGAGATGTAAAATCACACACCTAAATGTTGTTGCAGGTTTACCGGACGTAAATAGTCAAGCTTTATTCCACCATGAGATAATCTTAACTGTATGCCTCGGAGGTAAACCTGCTATGATCAACCCACAACAGTTTTTTTAAATTTCTCTATTTGTAGTCTTTCTTCAGCTTATTGTAGAAAGTTATTTCTTAATGTTTGTATTCTCTGGTCAACATGTAAAATAGAATAATAGAAGAGCCAACGAGAGCTTTGCAAGTTTTCAGGACATTGATCTTTGTCTTTAATTGTGATTTTTTAAAATTGGAATATACAATTTTCATATCTTCCCATTCGCAACCTATGGATTTTTAATATAAAATGATTTAGTATAATTAGAGAATCGATCTATAGATTGTAAATTTTTACAGTGCCATACTTTCTCGCGAGTGACCGCAGTGTCACCTCGACAAACCAAGAGTAACTATGACAAGTATAAGCTTGCAGATCCATGCAGCCTGTGAACTCCCGATGATGGAATCACGATCATCTTCATATTGTCGTGCCGATATCAGCTAAGTTTTTCTCTCCCAGTACAACACACGGGCATTTTTCCTAGTAACCAAATAAACACGTAATCTCTACGGTACAATGACTATGTAAGTGATTTAAATGATTACACAACGACTCGCCAACTTACTAACTACTAGTTGTGCTATATTATTTTAACCTTTTTGGAAAAATTGTATTATTTGGTAAAAAAAACTATTGGATTATTCTAATTAATTTTCAAATAATCCATATTTGACGCTATTTTGCATACCATATTATATACCATATCCGGATGTTATCCTTATCCATCGGATTCATATAAGTCGGATATGGATTTTTTAAAACGAATTCGGCGATAGATTTGATACAGAAATTATTCTATTCGTCTACGTCTCCAAAAGTCTTTATTACGCGTGACACTACAACAACCTCTTTCGACGCAACGGCGTGTGGTATGTGCTCCCCAGAGCTATCCAGCGGATGGAATTAGGTTTTTTGTTTTTAATACCAACTAGTAGCATAATTTTAGCAAGCGACTGGACCTGTCACGTGTTTGATGGACAGTTGGCCCAGTACAACTACCTGGAGTTATTGTGCAGTTTTCTTCAACGTGTGTGATGCTGCTGCTTGTACTAAGAGAGTAGCGTCCAACCGTCAACAAATCGACGCGTCTTCTACCATGCATGATGGCTGCGTGTACGCTCCTGTTTTGAGTACTGTAGTCGGAACGCCGCGCGTCCGTGATAGTGCATCGGAATGACTTTTGGTTACACTTCGTAAGTGCTACTAGTACAGCATTCCATTGTTCCCCTCCTTTCCGGCTGATCATCAATAGCTGAAGCAGTCCGCTCAATCTTTATGTTACCATTCAAAAAAAAATTATACTTATGTTGTGAATGATGACAGAACCGTTCCGTTCGTGACTTTCACATCTAAGATGATAAGGATATAATATGGTAGCAAACTATGGCAAAACGAGCTCAGGCACACCAAATCTCCGATCGATATCCTTCGTATAATTCTCCTTGGATTGTCCTCACAAACCTCGATCATTTTAAATACTTACTAGATAACATCGGATAGTACTCTTTGGTTTTGTGGCCAATGCATGGTAGTTGATCACCTACCATGCATAAGCATGACCCTCTGCAAATTAGAAAACATATTTGACTTCTATTTCCTAGGCATGGTAAAGAAATGCAAGCAAACCATGGATTGTTTTCAGTTCTTCATGCCATCCTCAACCGTTGCGTAACCGCTTCACATGGGACAGGTCCACAAAATCTCATCCTTGTAAGCTCACGTTGCTTCATTATTGCACGTCCTTTTTGAGACCAAATTTCTGGACCGTGTGGTGCAGCTGCACCATGTCCCACCTCTGTTCCGATGGAGGCATATGGAGATTTGAGGCATTGATTAGCATAGATGTCATTAGCATTGTGACCAGCAGATTGGGCCTGCAATACACTCATGTTGGATGTCATTTGCTGGTGTGATGCATCAGTCATACCCAAATACCAAATGTGTATGTATAATCTAGAATTCTAGATTGTAAACGGTTATGTAGGAAATGGAAAAGGGGGTGGCTACATATTTATTTCTCTTATACATACGCAACTACGCATACGAGATCCAAGATACTCCGAGGTGGCATTAAGGTCTGGAGGAAGAAACAACTCATGCTATCCTTGCAACCGAGCGCGGAGGGGCTTCATTGGCCAAGAATAACAGTGACACGGTTGTTGAGGAACTCCGCCAATCGACATCGCAGCTTCTAAGGTGCACGACCACACATGCACACCCCATCCCGCAAAGCAACTAAACATGGATTTTCCGAAGCCAATCTCTCCTCTCCATCTCCTATAGAACCAAGGCAACTGACATGAAGAGGTACAAGCTTCAGATCCTCCCGAGAACATGCTATACCAAGCTTATTCAAGCGCACGCCTTCAGTTCCACCTCCCCCCTCCACGCCAATCCATCCACCATGGAGAATCGCAGGGCAAGAGCTTCTCAATGCCATGGCCGCTGCTCGTCGGCGGACACAACAGGCGAAGGAGAATCGACATAACATCAAACCCCCACAACAGGAAACACCAGAAAACAAAGTGTACCACTACTATATACAAGAGGAGGTCGGCCTCCTTTCCCGAACTCACTCCGGCCAGCGAGGCTGCCGAAGGAGAGAGAAAGTGAAAGTGCAAATGAGCCCCCCTTTAGTCTGTATTTTCATGGCCATTTGACAACACAAACATAGAAGACCTTCAGTAAAAGAAGAAAATCCAACGTGCATGGGTTTGGGTGTGGATAAAGTACGTTTTAGCATATCTTTCTCTATGCGCTTCAACTTCAAAAATCATGAAGAAATCTCACATAACAAATAGATGAAAGACATTCTTCCATTGACCAAATAAAGGCTGTCCCAAAGCATAACGTGCAAACGTTCCCCAGTGTGCGTGTGGGAGGTGACGCGATGGTGAGCGAGCGATCAAGTTCCTAGACGGTGTTGCTTTTTCATAAAAAGAAGAAAAAACAAGAGTGGCCGGGTCTCATATTAGTTTCCCATGGAAGGTTTCAAACGAGTCGCACGTGAATTAGGCTCTTAGGATAATGGCAATATGCAAGTAACCGAGTAATTTGAAATAAGATATCAATAATGCCAAGATCAAACTTAGGACAAGATAGAGCATACTCAAATTTTGCCATTTTCCATAGTCAGAAACAATATCTTTCAGTGAAAATTTTAAGGCTTCATTTGGCATTAAAGTATTTTTTAAGTATTCATAGAATAATTTGGTTTCTGAAAATATCTAAGTATAAATACTTTAAGATGTTTGGACGCAATAAATACTGTAGTTTTAAAACTGAAGTATTATCTAAAATTGTGGTTTTCTTTGAAGTATTTGAGAAAGAGGTGTGACCCTCTTTTTTTTAAAAAAACTGAAGTATTTGTTAGGCATGCGCTGGAATACTTTGGTTTTGTAATACTTCAATTTTGAAAAAACTTTGTTGCTAAATTAAATAATACTTCCTCCGACCCATAATACTCTTCGCTATTACGAATGTATCTATCACTAAAATGTATTAGCGAAAAGTAATATGGGTTGGAGAGAGTACTTTGATCTTAGTGGTATACTCCTGAACACACGTCATGTATTATGCCATTTGTATAACTGTTACAAACTTTCAATAATACGGAGTACAACATTTCTAACCAGCATCAACCCGTTCCATGTTTTTTATAGTTTCTATGATTTTATTTAAATAAAAAAGTTATATTTATATTTCTTATGATATGATACCTTAAACATTGCTTTCATTAGAGCTAACAAACTTGCTTGCATGCACAACAGCTAGTTTTTTTATGAGGGTGAGCACAGCAGCTAGTCGAGTCAAATGCAATGATTTACTCCCCCATCCGGATAGTATATTTCCTCCCACCAACTCCAGCGGATCCCTTAAATAGGTTTGGCCCTGAAAAATTCCACGGGTTTATATTTTTTGAGTGATTTTTTTGACCGATCTAATCCTTACTTTGGTCCTCACCTGAGATTTTTTTTTTCTGTGGCCCGGAAACCCGCTCCGACAACCGCTATGTCTAGCACTCGGTGCGGCAGTTGCGAGCTAGGAATTGTCCTGCTCCGCCGCCCCATACCCCCTCCGTCGACCAAATTCATGAGTCTGACCAACAAATCCAGCCTCCCCTCCTCCCAATGTTGCCGAGGCATGGCTCAATCGGAGTGTGTGTGTGTGGGGGGGGGGGGGGGGGGGGAGAGGAGGGAGGGGGCGGCCGAAGCGGAGGCGGCAACCGATGAGGAGCGCAAGCGCAATTGTGCGTTTAGAGGGAGCGAAGAAGCACGCGACCTGGCGGTGGACCAGCCGCAGTCTGACCCCCCACCGTCCCTCCATGCCTATGCCCATGATGCAGAGGCAGGGTCCTCGCGCGGCCTTCGGCGATGGCTTTTTATTTTATTCAACTATGTAAAGTTATGCATTGAACGGGGCTGGTATTTTTGCACCCAGGAGTATATGCTTCTGCTTTTTAAATTTTGATTTAATTTTTTTTGAAGTATTAAAAAATTCAGACAAAAAATTAGCACAAACGTCTTGATATTTTTGTTGCGTCAGAAATACAAGATATTTTGCATTGAAAATTTGCATATTTGTAGTGTTTATCGTTTGCTGCACGTAGGTACTTTTTTCAAAAATATTTGATGCTTTTTCAAAAATTCAAAAAGGGGCTCACTGGAGCCTGTGCTCCAAAGCGATTTTCTGCACACTTCAGTTCCTACGAGAACTTCTTTTTTTCTTCAGAGGCACCCGTCTGCACCTTTGGACTGTTCGATTTGCACGCCGCGGCTGCTCGCCCTCCCTTCTTCCCCACGACGGGAGCTTCTAGAAATCCCCACCAGCCGCAGCGCACGCGCACTCCTTGCTCCCGGCGTTCCCCAGCTCAGCCCCAATCGCGCGTTACGGGTGCCAGCCTCCTACACCGCGACACTGCACTGGACTGGCCATCAGAGAGGCAGGTTTGGATGATTGGATCTCATTGTGCTACTGGGCGGTTGCTTAGCTCTGTGGTCGCACCGGCGAACGAATTACGCCGCCATTGATCTAGGATTGCTCTTTAGTTCTGATAAGTTGATTCGTGTTGGGCTGTTCAAGCGGGTGTGTCGATCTCCGTCCCTCGACGACCCAGGGAATTTATTTATGAACCGTATGCCTGTCAGATTAGAGTTGCAAGCTTCTGCCTTAAAGGGAGTTGCTCGATGAGTTCAGTTTGCAGACTTCTTCTACCTTCAGTTGACTCCTCTGGTGAGTTGCACTAGCTGTTTCGATCTGTGCCACTTCCTGTTTATTTAGTCATGTTCTAGAAAGTATATCAGATTTGGTCGTTCAATGATCTCTCATCACATCTGGTGATTATGCTAAAACTATTTTTCTTAGTTTAATAGTAAGATGAAATAGTAGTTTTGCAAACTGGCCAGCTAGCAGCTGTGAATCTGTGATATCTAATGACTTCCAGTTTGAAGATCCAGAGTAATTATTATCTTTCAGAAAAATGTAGCTGTCACAGCATGAAATTGCAGCTTTGCACTCGTGCTAATTTAGTGAAGAATTTGACCATATTGTATCATTAGCATCTGTAGTTTCTGTGGTGCGCAAAAGTTAATAATTAGAAGGTCAGAGTACCTCAGTTTGTCAATCATCATTTTTTTACTAGACCCTAGCCCTTGATGAAATGTTCAATGCTAGTCGTTGTTGCGTAAAAAATAGATTCTTCCCTAGAACTATTGGGTCAGCAGAGGTTGGCCCTCCCAAAACAAGTTGAGCTGCACATATCAGATTTGGAACTTTTTCCATGACATCTCCAAATTTACATTCTAATATAAGATTAGTTCTACACTTCTACTCTAAAACTGTGACTCCAATTAATTCGAGTGTGGTATTTTCTTCATGATTTCACCGAGTTGCTTGATTCCCTTTTGCTGAGATCTGAAAGTGGCAACTTCCTCAGATGTGAGTCATAGTACACACACCCTATGCATTGTTTTTTCCACAGTTTATGTTTTTATCTCCCTTTATCAAATCTCCATAAGAAACAAATGATCACCATCTTTAACTGCTGTGATATCATCAATTTCAGCAAAATCTTGATTGAACACTTTTGTTGGACAATAGCTAGCAAACTTCTGACCTGCAGAAAAATTGCAGGATAAGTACACTGGCACTAAAAGTAAAACAAGGATTGCACCATGTGATTTAGACCATACACAATACTGATATCTGGTATTAGGCCTCTCCTAATGGGGCATTCATGCAATTAAGGTAGTACAACTACTGTTGATATTTAATCAAATAACAGAGGAACTGAAAAACTGGAAAATGAAGCTAGGGCACAGCTCAATCTAGAAAATAATATAATGGCAACTATGAATGAAAGATACCAGATGGTTGCGGTTTCTGGCTATTTGTGGTTAATACAAACCGTGTATGAAATTGGTTCATCGACTTGCTATTGAAATCAAAACTCGTATGCTAACTAGGCCTAGCCCTGGTACTTTAGAGATATGGGCAACACCTGGTGTACTGGGCTTGGGCACTACACTGGTGTTCAGTTAAACAAATAAGCTTCTGTGGGACTACATTAACAGAGGTATGCTTTTGTTTAATAATTATAAGTAAAGCTTTGACAACTAAATATGTATTTGGCATGCAAGTATATTAAAATACTAAATTAAGACAGGTTATCAGATGGTAGAGGTGTTTAACAAAGTTATGTTCTGGCTGTGATCTAACATTATACAACTCTTTTTGATTTTCATATAAAATAAAAGTCACAATACTTTAGCGATAGGCTATGACCTATGAGAAACCTAAGCAAACTCATCTGTACTGACGAGCTGAAGTTTCTGTCAACCTATCTGATCATACATTTGAATTACGTAATACTTACGAGCTATGCTGAAAAGTTGATCCAGAGATCCTGGCACATTTATTACTTTTGCACAGGGCACCGCTGAACTTTTGTTTTGTTGTATATGCATATGAATTGTCACTCTTTTTCTTTCTGAAACCACAGAACCAGATTCTGTGCATGCTTCAGTGATCTCTTCGAGTTCTCCAGCAGCTGAGCTTCTTATCATTTTATCTTGGATCCTTGACTGCCTTAATTTTGTGTCTTGCCATGTGTTTCTAAACTTCTCATGAGCCCATCCATATCCTGTCATGCAGTTGTCAGCCGATATATGTTGATGTGCATTTGCCTTTCCCGTTTCCATTAACTGGCTTGTAGAAACACGATTTTCCATAACTGCTCCTTCATCAGGCAAATCAATGTTTCTATGGAAGAAATGCTGTTCGATAGTCTTATAAATTGCTCCATGTCTGTCTGATTCATTCAGCTCTTTACAACATGATTCACTGCAACACGATGCTAATGTTTCTCTTGCTTTTGATTCATTTTTTATGTTGACTTGATTGGACATAGAAGATCGGTTGTACTCTCTGAATTGTTGATCCCCTTGACATATATCCATCATCTCAGTAGGGAAGCATTGATCTGAGCTCATTTTCTGCCAAATGCACAAGAATATAATTTTTTTCGAGAAAAAAACAAGAATATTATTTTTTGTTCTATATAAAACAACTCATTATCAAAACATGATGCAAACATTGTGCACGCACCTGGTAAAGATTTTTCATTATGATTTCTTTGTCGTGTTTGTTATCCTGAAAAATGCTTCTGAGCACTGTTGTGTTCAGCCTTAATAGCTGTGAAACTCTGGATGTGCGGAAAGTAAATGGCTGGGGAATGTTGCAGAGAACTCCTACTTCACCAAATATGTCACCAACTGATAGTTGTTTCTCAACCTCGATTTTGCAATGATACATGTTAGATTCTGCATTAACTTTTCCCCTTCAAAATATCATGATCATTTGTCAGTGCCATACCTTTTCCCCTCCATTAGCCATTATCCGTACTTCCTGCAAAATAAAATAGCAAGACATACATTTGTATGCATAGTTATAAGAAACTCCAGAATCATGGCAATCATCAAATTTATAGTTGGACTAACCACTGCTCCTGAAACTAATATGTAAACATCTGTTGGTGTTTCGTTCTGGAGTATGACAGTTTCTTTTGGTGGGTAGAACTCTGCTTCCATTGTGGTAACCTACATCCAGACGATAATGTATTACATCCAAATGTTAATGATATTCACTGCACACTATCTTACAGTTGCTCTAGAAGTAACTAAATAAATTTGTGTTCATACCAATTGGAGCCTGCAAGTAAAGGAAACACCATTAAAAAGATATACTTTTTCCAGGACAGGCAGGAATAAGTGGCACGCTATGCTTGAACGGATTGCCTTGGGGAGACTATCCAATGTTTCCTTCTGTTTCAGCCCCTCCGTGTTATACCTTAAGCAGATATGTGCTAGCATTTCATCCCTAATTTGACCAGGTAACTGATTCCGTGCAGCAAACTGGGAGGCAGCATGGATGGTATCTCTCTACAGAGTTGAAGACAGGAAGGTTAGGAGGTATAAAACGCTATATGAGACTCTTGAAATAAAAAGTCTTGCTACTATCCATATCGACATACACATGCAGGTTACTTCCATAATTTAATTAGCTAGAGTTTTCATGTGCATCTGAACATGCATGTCTTTGGGTCATTGGACACTCAAAGCCGGGACATGCTAGTGACAGATGTATAAGGTATCATTTGTTTATAGAACTATCATTGCCTACAATTTTAAAGTGCATGTGCAAGATGGTTTAGTCAAGTTCATATTTAATTACTTTTATGGGCAGATGATCCCACATAAAAAAAATAAGCTATTACTTCCATTTTCTATTCCAGTCCTTTTGTAGACCCGAGCAGGAATATCAATAATGCCGACAAAAAAAAATCGTGAAGGTATTTGGAAGAGTACGTACAAAGTTCCTGGTACGGCAACTTCCCTGGACAACCAGATTTGTCATGTTACCTATGAGGTATGCTGTCAATCCGAGGTTAAATAACATGAAACATATGCTAAATGACATTTCTCTTGGATTCTCTGCATGGAGATCGCCATAGCCAGTTGTTGTCAGTGTTGTAATGGACCAATAAATTGCTGTCACATATCGAACCCATAGACTCTCTGATCTGTAGTTTGGTCTTGCTGCTCCTATCCAGGTTTTTGATGGATCGGGGTATCTATCAGCTATTAAGTAAATGAAACATCCTGAACAATGTACTGCAAAAAGAGTAACCTGCAGTTTTCACTTAAACCATACATAAGTATGTTTCATTCATCAGGGCAGTAATACAACAATTTGTTACATACTTAAAGAGGAGATCATGCAAACTTACAGAAATTAGTTTGGTGCATCTTATCCAGTAGTAGTTCAACCGGATGTCCTTTTCAAGCCTAGAGGGGTGATTTAACTTATATAATTTCCATCTCTTATTTTCAAGTTTCAAGTATACAAAGATACGTACCTGGCAAATAATGCACTGAGGCGCCGGAGACGCCATAATCGAAGCATGTTAAGTATCCTATAAGCAAGGCCATTTCCATGCTTGTTAAAGAGTAGTCCAAATGGTTGATATGGAATCGTTGAACATACGTCAAAGATGAACCAGGAAGAGAGATATCTGCATACAAGCTAAAGTCAGTGATGTTCAAAATTCTAACTTTGCACTTGGGCTTTACCAGTCAAGAGTTAACAGTTGAAATTAATTGAGGAACAAGTGCCAACCTGGCTGCAATCCTTTTTGGATTATCCACTAGAATATAAGACTTGCGATCGAGATATGCTAGAAAAAAGGTGAGAACAATATCAATTGCAAAGAAGCCGTTGACAATGTTTTCGACTATGACAAGTTTCCATGTGAGACGTCTCAGAAATGCTAGCTCAAATGGGTAGATCCATGCTGAATAAACAACAAGCACAAGCAAGAATGTTTCCCAAGTCCTGCAGGCCCAGAAGAATGGGAAATTATGCCAAATATTTGTATACATATACATATTGGATGCAAGAGAAAGCAAAGAATGTGATTTTACCTGTAACTAGAATCATAAGGAGAAATGATGAATTTTCTCAACTTGATAGATTGGTTTGCTCTTGCTCCTAGAGATGGGAGCAGATCATTTTGAAAGATGTTGCTAACATTATTCATTGGAGTGCCTAGGTAGAAGTAGGATTACCTAACGAAGATCCTAGTTCCTACAGGCTGTTAAGATTATTGAAGAGGATTATAGATGGTACTACTGTGTGTTGAAGTATTGGCCATAAGCCTTTGAGGGCAGAATAAATAAGAGTTTGGTTTGGCTCCAAGGAAGAAGAGGATGGAGGAAACAACAGAAGTGGGATACTTGATGTGGACTTCAAAAGATAATGACGTCTTATTTGTTTTTTTTTGTTTCTAAATGAAAATAGACAAACAAGTGGTCTGGGCTTACTGTTCATTGTTTTGGTTGGTTAGCTATGAATGGGTGTAAATGTTCTGATGTACCGACTACCAATTTCAGTCAGGGTTTAGGAGACTTTTGCCAGTCTTTTGGGACTTAATACTATTCGGATTTGACAGAGAGATTTTGCAAAGTTGGACATAGTTAAATTAAAAGTATGAAATGGTGAAGTTTAGAAGATGAAGTATCATTCTATTTGATTCATTCATTTACGCATGCTTTGCTGTCTACAACTCTACATAATAAAGGCATGCTATATGAGGTACTACTCTTGCCGTGAAGTTAACTGGAAACCTTTTACTGGCATCTGAAGGTGCTTACTGGATATAACATTCTTGCTGGCGATAAGAGATTCGCAATGGTTCTGGGTTAACTGAAAAAAATACAACCCCTGTCCCCTTTACAAAGAATATAGTTTACACCATGTATATTCTACATATGTTCATGAGAAAGCTGAGGCATGACCATGTAGGGGATTCAATTACAGTGCTTCTCTTTTTCTTCAGAGCTTAGCTAACCAGAATTGCTTTTAGCTTGAGTTTTGTGAGGCTGTGAAAGTAGGAACATGAGTTGAGCTTAAATGCTGTTGCAAGTCTCTGCATCCTTTTCCACGCTCTACATTTTGGCAGTTATGTTGTACTTCTTCTGGTCAGTATATAGATCTATTAAATACGCTTGGGACCATTTCTGTGAACAGCGAAGGCCCATCACCACTGTCATTACTTTGTAATCCTTGAGCAATCTAATCATGCACCAGACATTAACTACATTTTTCTTGTTAGCCGTAGGTGAAGAACCTCGTGTTATTTGGGTCATCTATATTTCATATATCCTCAGATCCTCTCTTCTTAAAATTGCCACTTTTGGTTAAATAAACGCCTTGTGCATGGTATATATTATATCATGATTGTAGAACTATCACGTACCTCTCTTGCTACTTATGGTTGTTACTGGATAACTTAATCACATGACAAAAAGGTGGTATCATTTCGACAATGTCTTGCTGATTTGCCTTTGCTGGGTTGCTGAAAGTGAAGTTTTCAATCAGGAGTAGGCCAAATACTCTTTGGTATATGGAAATGGACGTGAGAGTTACTTGGGAAAAATGGCTTTGCTTTTCTGGAGCCTGAGGAAATATGTTGAGCTTAACGTACAATCCACTGACTTCCATCACGGGCTTCCTGGGATCTTGCCATCTTGGTAGAAGCCTGAATGGGTAACCTTTGGCTGACATCTGTGCCCAATACCTTTTCAACTTCATCTCACGTGTAGGCGTAGCAACTTGATTATCGCCTTTCTTACTTATGTCGCCCTCAGCTTTTGCTAACTTGTGAACCTGGGTTCTGGAGGCCACCATCTGGAAATGATCTGGCTTGTGCTCACTTTCAGGCACGGAAATGCCTATTCGTGGAGAATGGAGGTGATTCTGGGCTCTCTCACTGGACATGTTTGTGCAGGTTTCGTGGCTTGCACCGATACGTGTGCGAAATTTGGAAACCACTGACCGGTTGGATTTTTGTTTTAGCTTCTAGATATTGCGTGTGGTGTTGGATTTTGTTTTAGATTGTAGATATTGCTTGTTGTTGGGTTTTCAACTGGAATTAGAAACTAATATAGCTGGTTATCAATCAGGACTGCAGTAGATTATCTCTTGAAAAAAGGGATTGAAATGGGCAAGACAGGTAGTTTTATCCTGCATAAAAAGAAAGATGTGTAGGTTTGGCTGAGTTGATCCTCATCTGTTTAGTGGGTTGTTCAGTGTCTTCTTTCACACTCGAATTACAAAAGTCGGGACTGATTGGTTAAACCGTGGACTATTATTTATTACTCCTCAAATTCAGTAGGTATGAACAGACGCATTGTTCCCACCATGGTATATGCATTTAACCATTATTTTCCGGAACAACTTGTATCCATTTCACGTTTGAAAGGAACAGATGATATGCCCATATGGCCATATGCAACGGATCTTATCACTCATGCTGTCATGCATTGTGGTGTTGGGCGCATGTAGAAACATAATATTAATGGCGATATGCCTCAAGCCCAACCATTTTGGCCCATTAACCTACCAGTTGAAAGTTAAAGAACAAAATGTTAACATGGGCTTCCAGACCTAGCATTTTGGCCCATGTCAAGCCTCGACAGTCAGGAGAAAAGTTTCCTACTGGGCACGGGATTGTATATATTTACTACTCCCTCCGTTCCTATATATAAGCCATATACTCCCCCCGTCCTAAAATGTAAGACGTCTAAGAATTGGTCAAAAGTTAAAGTTTACTAACGTTGACCATATATTATGGAGAAATTATCTAAATTTACAATATTCAACAGATGCGTTAAGAAAATATACTTTACGGCTGATTCAGTATTGTTATTGTCCATATTTTTATATACACACTTGATCAAACTAAAAAAACATTAACTTTTCACTAATTCTTAGACGTCTTACATTTTGGGACGGAGGGAGTATTTTCTAGTACGAAAGAACGTATATGTATGAAAAAATATACCATGTTTGGGTGGATTACCCCAAGACAAATGATATGAGAAAATAGAGTATTTTGCATAAGATAAGGAAACGTAATCAAATCCTAAAAAAATTGTCCAAACAAGTGGTGCACCGTAATACATCCTATATGTAGAATTTTTTCTCAAAAAACTATATCGCTTATATTAAGAAATGGGGAGAGTAAAAGATATATAATTCTAAATTTTACCTTCATATTGGAGCAACAATACACCAGTGATCTGACATTAGTCTATGAACCTTCGCCGATTAAGACCATTGTCGCCGCAAGCTCACATAGCTAGCGCGTACACCGCTGATCGAACCCCATTGCCACATCCACGATAATATCTCCCTAAGATTTAGAATAGGGGAATGACCGTTTGATGCAATTATTGCTCGAGCCAAGTACACGAACTTCTAGTTTCATTTCAAGTTTGTGTACTAAAATGAATCCGTGAGACAAGTTTATGTACCACAAGTGCAATTATCTCAAACCCCTTTGATATAAACATATTGCAAAGGTAGAGTAAACATGCAGTTGACGGTGAATTTACAAGCGCAAAGTGTGGCTAAAAAACGGGACCGAAAGAAAAGAAAAAAAATACCCCACGGCTATGTTATAAGAGAAAAATCGAGACACACAACTCTGCGAGCCAGAACTCGAAGTGCAGAGACAAACATGCAATTGACTACATCTTGTATCTCAACAGCATTTGTGTGTCGTGATTAAATCATATTCGTTTTGACCGTGACATTTACCCTTTTTTACGGGATGAACATGCACTCGTTAGCAAAAAGGGGAAAACAAATCCTTCCTTTTCCACTAAGCTTAGTAGAAAGTGAAAACAAAGCACTATTTTTCCACTATTAAGTTCTGTGTTTCCACATTTCCAACGTGTCCAGCAGTCCAGCTCCGCCGCGCAGAAAGCGACCACCGAGGAGTTGGAAAGGGAAAAGCCGCCGGAACTGGGCGAGACTAGGCGCCCAAACAAGAGCGATCCAGGCAACACCCCGCGCCGCCTTCAGTCGCTGTCCTCCCCGTCGCGGTCTGAAAATACTCCTTGATCTCTCCATTCTCCGGCCATCTCCTCACCGCCGACGAGCCATATGCTATGTCTTCTACCCCCTCCTCTTCCTCTTCCTCCTCGTACTACTATTCCTCATGCCCCGCAACGCACCAACCGCGCCGACGCGTCCGGCGATCTCTCCGGCCGCCGCCTCCCCCGCGGCTACGCCTTTCCTCGTCGTCCTCCCGCCGGCCCCCGGCTCTGCAGGTCAGCTCCCAGATCCCTCGCGGCGTCCGATTGCTGTACAGCTCGTATTTCGCCTCGGTATTGCCGCCTCTCTGCTGCTCGTCGGATCGCGGTACCCGGGTGTCGCCAAGTTATCTGTCGCATGTGTTAGCCAGTCCAGGTGTTGGCGTAGCCCGTGGCATTCGATTCGGTGCCATTTATTCAGATTTTTGTTCCAAATAGTCAGGCTGTTGGTTGTTGCAATGCCATATGCAGCATCAGGGATTTTGGCCGGTAGGTATTGGTATCAGTAGGCGTGTGTTTCAGTTCAGACTAGTGCAGGTGATTATGGCATATCGCGAGATGGAACTGCGGTGGAACTGATCTCACTGCCATTACCATTCTGCAGGATTCCCAGTTCGGAAGCATCGCATCAAGACCCGCACGCAGGCGTGGCTCCATCCAGATTGCCACATCATTTGATGATGTACGTACTGTAATGTTTCATTTCTTCAGACAGCAGTGCTACCGTGTGACACCACGAATCAGGTTATTTTACTAGAGTAGTTGAATTGACTTGTTGTAGGATCTGGGGGACTTCTCGCTGGTCCATGACGACGGGGATGATGCATTTGGTGTTATGTATTCGAGCGAGAGTGACTGGAGCGATGACGATGTTGTGTTAGCTCTTGGGGATGTTGAGCTGCCAATGATGACCGAGAGGCGCTTCAAGGGGGCGGAGGGCGCGATAACTGTTGCTGCCCATAGGCTCGCCACCATTGGTAAAGGCCATAGGAAGAGCAGGTAAGATATCTAGCTTTTCAGTTCAAGTGGAATACAGACAAGTGTAGCTATTTTAAGTAGCTGTATGGACATAGATCATATAAAAGCATGGCTAGGTGCCAGCATTATTGCGCAACGAATTGCGTTACATTCAGTTTAATATCCAGGGAAAGAGTACACACTTAAATACGAATATAGAGTAATTGAGATACATTAAGAGCATTTGCTATGATCCTCTAGATTAACATAGTGCTAGAAAAGATTATGTTATCCTTGTTCTTCGTGGTCAAAACACAAATGCTATCAATCCAATAAGAATATATAGGCTTTTAAAACTGTGCTCGCTAGTTTCTGACTAAAGTTTCTTACATCAATTCCCAGAACTCAACAAGGGCTGATGAATAATGTTGGACTGATTGCTTTCCTAGCAATGTTACTTTTGTTTGTCGACTGGTGTTCGTGGAGGATTGTTAGGCTACCTCTGGACTCGTTTTATTTGACACGCCCTTTTTTAATATCAGCAGTTCTCTCAACATTAGCTGGATTTATTTTTGCACCAATCGCTGATATCATGAAGATTCATCATTTTCGGAGGAGAGGGAAGCTTATTTCTCCGTCCTATGGAAAGCCAACCCCAGCAATGGGAGGACTGTTCTTCATTCCTATTGGTATTTCTGTTGCAAGAAGACACGTTGGTTCCAACTCAAGTGGAGTGAATGGAGCAGCTATAATAACCCTCATATTTGCAGTAGTTGGGTTGCTTGATGATATCTCAAATCTTGTCATGGATCATAACTATAAAATACCCCAGTGGATAAGATTCTTGGTTCAGGCAAGTGGTGCTTTCCCAAATCAGACTATATGATACTCTTTACATGTTAGGTTGAATGCAACTCAGAAGTAATTTGTGTACCTTGCAGACTGCTGCTGGGGTTTATTTCTTTATCTGGTTGGGCTCTGCAAATATTTCAACACCATACAGCACGTAAGCATTCTTGCTACTGATATGTATATTGAAGCCAGGTTCAGTTTTATTTAGTGCTCGATCTATTATGCTGTCTTCTGATTGTGGTCAGGTTTCGAGTGCTGTTCTTAATATCAAAAGCAAAATCTTTCTTAACTGCCTAAATGATTGCTATACAGTGATTACAGCCAATGCGGCATTGTTTCTGTTTCTGCTGCCTTCTGTGATGTCTTCTTACATTACTGCCAACTAAACAACTAATACTGACTTTTCAACATGGCCATAGCTAGTAATGTTTACTCTACATGCTAATTTTAGAGCCAATCATATTGCAAGGAACGGATATGTGATACTGTGTCCGTTTTAGACTAAGATTCATGCTAACTAATGCTCTAGTTCTTTTGGATGCTTTCAACAGTACTGATTCCAGTTTGTTTATGAAGGAAATTCCTTGTTCCTCTACCTCCTCCTTTTGGTCTTGCTTTCATGGGAAAACTTTATCTGGTTGTGGCTACGATATGTTCTCTTTCCATGGGTACTGGAGTAACATTGGTTGATGGTCTTGATGGTTTGGCTGGTGGCGTTGCTGCTTTAGCACTGGCTGGACTGTCTGTTGCTGCTCTCCCAATTTGCTCAGGTATTTCATTGCTTCAGCTTGTTGACGTATTTTCTCAAAGTTGGTAATCTGACCGTACATAATTACTTATGGCATACTAGCTTTTGATCATGTTATCAGAATAAACTTCTTTAATTTATGACACCTTGTTTGACCGAAACACAGTAGGAGGCTCCTACTATTTAATATACTACTCCCTCCGTTCCAAAATATAAGATGTTTTAGCCCATCATTGCCACACATGTATCTATATGCTTTTTAGTATATAGGTTCACTCCTTTTGCTTCTAACCTACACACTAAAAGATGTCTACATACATGTATGGCAATGATGGGCTAAAACATCTTGTATTTTGGAACGGGGGGAGTAAATGTGTAAAAAATAAATATATTTGTGAACTTATGACACATATCAATACCCATTTCGTTTCTTCTGGACATTTTGAAGGATCTGTGCTCCATTTTTGCCGAAAATGTTTCAATGCAATCTCTTCAGTGTATACTAAGGAAAACAAAAAGGGAAAAAAAATTCAAGAAAATGTAGCCTGTAGTCATTAGAAATGATTGATAGCATATCATAACTGAAGTTGTCCATAATATGATGCAAAGGGATCACCTAAATGTATTACTTCGTCTTCTTGATCTTGCCCTTTTGACTTTGTCAAATTTGTCTTCTTGATCTTCTACTTCTACTAATAACACTACTGGTTGCAAGTCGAATACTTAATTTTGATGCTGATAAGGGTTTTGCTGAATCAACTATTCATCAATTGTTGCAGAACTGAGTGTTTTTGGAGCATCAATGTCAGGCGCTTGCACTGGCTTTCTTTTTCATAACAGGTATAGGGCCTCAATAGTTATGGGTCGAGTTGGTTCTTTTGCGCTTGGAGGAGCACTTGCTACAATTGCAGCATGTAGTGGAATGTTCATCCCCATGTTAATTGCATGTAGTGTCTTCTTTCTCGAGTTGCTCTTGGTAATATTGCAGGTATAGTACTGCTTGTATTATTCTCTTACCTCAGTAATTATGTTATGTGCTTATTATTGATACCCTTTAGTTACTGTTAAATTGAATTATGATATTTATTTGCATCATCCTCTCTCCGTCAAATGTGCATGCATAAAGACTTTCTTTTATCGTGAACCTGTTTCTGGCCATAATCGATAATTGCTCTGATCCTGCACCAGTAAACCCTCTAGTTCGTGTTAACCTCTGCGTGTTTCTGAACCCTGTGTGCTAGCTCATTGAGTGGAAGTGTAACGAGAAGTACAGAACAAGGGCCTTCCTTGAAGCACTTTTAATATTTTGCTCGCGAACAATGAGACATCAGATGGTAAAAAAATAGCTGAACTGAGTTTGTCTTCCTTGATCCATAGTTCCATAATGATAATTCTAGTTCATTCCTATTTACTAAAAAAAGCTTCAGTTATTAATTATTTCTATAAGATACTTCACCGATACTTTTTCACCCTTGAGTCCTGTAATGAACACATAATAGTGCAGTGCGATCTATATTTTGTGTCTACTCAGAATTAAGTATGCCGCACTTTAGCATTTTGTTTGATTATTTATCTTAGTGATGATTTTTGTTATTTTAGCATTTCAGCTGGCAATATCATAATGTACCATTTTCTGTCCCAGGTTCCTTTAAATATGACTCTGAAACACATCCATGGGAGAAACAGATATTTCCTTCGAATCCTTCCCTCGCATTACTATCTTAGACTGTGGGGCATAAAGGAGCCTTATATTGTGGCGGGTGCATACATCATGTCATGCTTCTTAACTGTACTGGCAGGATACCTCGGTCTTGTCTCGGCGTAAATAGAAAGCTTAGGCCATCATTCTTTCATTACTTCTGCTTTGTTCTGCAGTGTGCCTCTAGAATGGTATGTGCTTCAGCATTCCTGAGCATACGGTTCACTGATACACAGAATTACTGGAATTTTGCTGTGTAGAGTTTGTTGGACACCTGAAATGAAACCGTGCAGTATCCTCAGGAGCCTACTTGTATACTGGACTATTATAAGAGCTGTGACCTGGCGCTTGTAAGAGCTCCAACAGTTTGTTTCCACAGTTAGTCAGTTACTGCTGGCGACACACCGACGTGTGGATGATACTGAAGAGATAATAGGAGAGTAAATTAAGACGTTTGTGGAAGAAAACCAAACACTACACGGTCAGCGAAACCAAAGAGAATTGCTTAGAACTACAGCTTCAGAAAACCTAAGAAAAAAGCCTTGGTTTTCTTACTATGTGTAGCATCGCTTCAACATGCAAAGATGGACCTACAACACAGTAAATAAATCATTTTCTAAGCTACTCTTTCCCGCCCTTCCACCTCACGAGCAATCCTCTCTCCCTCTTTGTGATGTGCGGTCAGCTTAGAAACGACGTTTTAGTGGCTAGGAACCGAACCAAAGAGTTGGTTCGCTTTTGTTGTCGGGCTCCATGGTGCGATGTCCTGCTATGTGGGGGAACCGGTTCAAAGGCCTCTTGAATCGCTTTCCTGCAACATAGCGACTGGTCGTCCTTGCAAGGTACGAACACTATACATCGGGACCAAGAGGAGTCGGTGGAGAAATATTATTGGTTGGCATAAGATTTCTTATTATTACGTCTACTGTGCGTGGAAGGACAGACACATGTAAACTTACCAGGTCACAATTGGGCAACTGGTAGCTAAATTATACAGTATTGTTTAAAGCAAAAGATTGAGAGAATGAACGGTTGCTTCATTGATGAATAAGGGGGTATTTATACCCCTGGAACAGGTGCCAATCAAAGGCAGTTTACAAGGTTTGCGTCCTTTCGGAGGGACGTGGCGTTTGGGCAAAACTATCTGTCTACTTAGTTTAGGATCTAAGCTAACCTAACTAATAACTGCCTAGTTAGCTTAGGAGATAAGCTATTTTATTTCTAACACTCCCCCTTGGACAACGCCATATCTTGAAAATCCTTTGTATAATCTTTAGGATCTTCTTGGATAGTCTCGAAAGCTTTCTTGCGTATCCATGAGGATGCCCTTGTAAACAATGCTGCTCTTTGTAAATTCTATCATCTTGAAAGTCATCGTCTTTAGAATCTCTCCCGCAAAAACCTAGTGGGAAAAATATGAGGAGAGTTGTATTTGGTATGTTGTTAGAACTCCATTAAATCCAGTGGGATAAACAAGGAGAAAATGATACAACATATAGTGATTGTTATCTCCTTAATAACTCATATGAGAAAAACCTTGAAAAGGAAAAAATCTCATTAGTGAGTTCAGAGAATAACATATATGTCTCGAGTACTTCCTTCTAAAAACCCCGATGGGAAAAAATAGGAGGTATGCCATATATCTTATGTAAATACTGCAAAGAGTGCAATATGATGTGCCACTGAAAACTCCTTTAAAACCCAATGGGAAAAATATAAGGAGAAAGCAATATGGCATATCTAAACACTTGTATTTATATTGTCTCATTAAAAACCTCTATGAGAAATCATTAGGAAAAACTCATCAAGGGAAAAAGAGTACAATATATATGATCTAAAGATCATCAACAGGTTATAATTAGGGAGATTACTCCCCCAAAATTGTGCAAATCTAAAAGTTGTCTTATACCAATTCCACGACATAGTTATGGAAAACAGAATATGGTAATTAAAGACATTGTGAATAAATATGTTAGATTTTCACAAGATTTATTTGCAGAACAATATGCCCACTTTGGGAAATAATATTTTACTTGCAGTTTGCTTTGCAATATTGTTCTCTATATAACCTACATGCATTTGAGTAATACAAGTGTGCATTATCTTGATAGCTATGGTAGGTGATTCTGTTGAATCCTAACCACATCATTGTGAATGTGGCTAATCATTCTGTGAAGCCATATAAACTGATGCTTCAAAGTATATTAATTATTCCAGAATGATTAATGAGGGTTGACTATAGAGTCTATTATGAAGATATCCTTGAGAAGGATCTTCTACTGAGTTCAGTCCATGATATGGCATTTATAGGGATCAGTTGATTATAGCCAATATATGTATATCACATGATGGTCAAAACTTGATGTTCCTGAAGGAATTAATCAAGATATTTAGTGCCTTGAAGATACCAAAGGATATTACTTCATCCAATGTGTGGTTGGATTTTGCACTTTATTAAACTGACAACAAAAATATTGTCACATCTGATGTAGTTTGTGAGGTATGGAACTACAGGTCCCAATATCACTTCATCATTAATACCATTAATGAATGATTTGTACCTTGATAGGGTTAGTATGACCATATGTGTTGATATGGTTTATCCATATTTACTTTCTACCATATTTTATGGATACATGAAGACTGAAATATATGTATTCCCGAGGGGATATACTCAAGTTTTGTGAACCTGATAGGTATTTGATGATTGCAAGAACCTTTCATGTATTGTATATAATTTAATGATAAAGGCATCTACATGTACAAAGGTCATGTATAATCCAATAAGGAATTTGTTTATGACTACATGTAAGCAATCATCATTATTTGAGTAATCCTTTTGAAAAAAGAATTCTCTTGGTCGGTTGTACCATATAATTTTTTCGACTATCTCTTCAAGTCATAGAGTGACTATTGAAGATTTACGCAAATATATGTTGCGATTTTCTTTTGGATTTAAGCCCTGAAGGGACTTTAATATAGGTATCCAAAATAAGTGATCCATATGTCTATGGATCCATCTACTGCATGAATAGTTTATTCATAACTGCCAATATTATTAATATCGAAACTTAATCCACATATACCAAGAGGGTATGTTGCATCATAATTGATGCCGGGTCTCTGCGTGAACCCTTGTGCTACAAGCCTCGCCTTTTCACCACCTCATTGTTTTCATTATTAACGAAAAGTTATTGATCTTTAAGAGGAAAGATCCTTATGAGGAGTAGGTATTACAAAGGTAGATACCTCTCTTCTGTTGAGCGAGTGCTATTCTTATTTAATTGCTTCCTTCTAGTTGAACCAATATACGAGTGCATGAGGCACTCTGCCATGGACTTTGGTTCAGGGCCCTAAAGGTTTTAGCAATCTTTAAGAATAAATATATGTCGACAAATGTAGGCTTTTATGTTATACGATTCTGTTGAATCAATGGATTTGTGAAAATATTATTTACGCCATTTAGCTCCTCATGATTTCCCATAACAACGGAGTCAACGTGTTTCGATGTTCAACACTTAAAATTGTGTGCACATTTGTGTTGGTTTGGATGAGATCATCCATTTTGTGTTATTCAACTTGAGGTTGAATTACATTTACAGTTTGAGGATATCATTTCCTCTATATCCGCAGAAGCATATGAGAATTTAAATCCCATGTGATAAGGTTTCTCCCCCTTTTGCTCTCATTTGGGGAGAAGAGTGGTTGAATTAGGTACCTTCCCTCATGTTACATATTGGTTGCATGAATAATATGATGTAGTGACATCTTTATTCTCTGTAAATGTATGTGGCAGATTTGCAATGTGTTGCAAATTTATGACTGAACTTCATGTTCAATTTTTTTTAAGTACGTGAATATGAGGACTAAATGTCTATGATATTTTTACTTTATTTATCGGCATTCTTTGTGGTACTAATCTCCCCCTAATGCCGAAAATGTCCTTATTGCAAATGCAATCAACGTACGGACTATCAATAACTCCCTTGTTAGGGTTAAGTATTTGACGGATAATACCTTAGTTATTTCTCACATAGATTCCAATTTGATGTGAGAGCCCATGATGTACGTTGGGGTGGTGATATCAGTATATGACTGAATTATCGCAGATGGGAAATACTTGTCTGATTTTCACGTACTTACTGCAAGGGGAAGCAGTATGATATGCAGTTATTATGATCTTTATTAGATCTGCGCCATGTAAAGTCTAAAGACGCATGTCTCCAACAAGAGGTTGGTGTAATTCAATTTTCTTGATGTGGTCATTTAATTAGTTACTCTTTTGATAAAGAGTTTAGTTGCACCATTTTGGGTCTGTACATGAGGTATTTAGTAAAATCCTAAATGATCATTAAGATGACATCCACATGGTCTTAATCCATGTCTTAGGATAATTTGCTCTAATTTGATAATTGAGAAATTAATTTAGTAAGATCATGGGTTTGTGGAGATTAGAGAACCATATAAGGCCATCTATAGGATGCGCCTATGGATACCATGTTCTTATATGACCCATATAATGGTTGAATAGTCCACCGGTATCTTCTTGTGTACATTCAAGAATTTGAGTGGCTCATTTCTAATTNGGCTCGTATTTAACGTTTACGTGTCTGCCATGCAGGAAACTAATCGAAGCAATCCATCACCTTCCTGATCAGGTATAGGTCAGGTGGCACGCCCTCGCATCAGCCAGGACGTGTGCCGGAGTTTTGCGGGCCGTTGACCGAGGGACCAGGGCCCACCAGCAGCTCTGGGAGCCTCCCGGCTCTTCGTGTTGCTCGTCGCTGCTCGCCGGTGGGTTTTGACAGGCAACACATATTACATATTTGTAAATTATATTAGACAGAAGGTCTAGAATTATCTCATGTCGATTTTACCTCGTATTTTGAGTGAGAATTTTGCTAGAAAATCATTTTTCAATTGCAAAACAAGGTTGCTTTACCAAAATTACATGTTACAGAGAACGCTAGAGGCAAAACTATAACATGACAAAAGTTCAAAAGGAACCGGGTATGTAATGCAAATAAAGTCGTATAGTTTTTCTTTGTATCACGTGAAGACATGAGAGCCTCATACAGTGATTTTACATTTTGTATTAATAATTTTTTGCAATACAAGGATTTTGATGCAAAATGGGCAAAAGGGATAAGGTTGTCTATCCAGATTGTTTGTTCGGTTACCAATCAATGGATTGGTTCGACCACTGCACGCGCACGCGCATGTTGCCGGGCGACGGTAGTGCGCCTTGGGCTTGGGCGGCCATGCCGCGGGAGGGCGCACCGGGGGCAGCGGAGTGGGGCATCGCTGGGGAGAATCCCCATCGCACGCTGCCGGTCGTGAACACCAAGAACGTCGCGGCCGCGTACTCCGCGCCGGAGACGACCTCATCGTGGGCAGCCCCACCGGGAGGCTGCGGGCACGGGCGCCACCGGGTCAGGAGCGCCCTAGTCGTTGTCTCCTGGAGCCAGCCGCTGCGGTTCAAGCGCGTGGGGGCCGAGGGTCACCGGGTATCGCCGCAACTAGGAGGGCTCGGCCGCGGTGCTCATTGAGGAGAAGGGAGGGGCAACGAGTGCGCTGCGCATCGCCGGAGGGCTTGGTCGCGTGCCGCTCGCACGCCGACGAGGAGCCGCGACGGCAGGAGCAACGACACGGCCGAGGGCCGCCACCGTGGTAGTCTCCGCCATGGGCTGGTCTGCCGGCCGCAGGCCGACGACCACTGCCACTAGCGCCGGAACGCTGTGAGGGCCTGGGTCGGTGCGAGCCGAGGAGAGGACGGCGAAGGCCTGCGGCGGTGCGAGCCGAGGAGAGGGCGGCGACGCCGACGCCGACGCCGACGAATATGGTCAAGCATTGTTGCCTTACCTTTTCCGTTCTTCTATTCCTCTTCTCAATCTTTATATGGTATTGCTCTCGGTAGAGGCAGTGCTGATAACGTGTTTAAAGCAAAAGATTGAGAGAATGAACGTTGCTTTTATTGATGAATAAGGGGGTATTTATACCCCTGGAACAGGTGCCAATCAAAGGCAATTTACAAGGTTTGCGTCCTTTCGGAGGGACTGGCGTTTGGGCAAAACTAACTGTCTACTTAGTTTAGGATCTAAGCTAACCTAACTAATAACTGCCTAGTTAGCTTAGGAGATAAGCTATTTTATTTCTAACAAGTATTTTGACAAAACAGGCTTTCGCCCCGCTATATTAATATAGCAAACACATGATACAACAAGCTTGCTGGGGCCACAGCACAACCTAGCCCAAAGGGAAAAAATAAGAGAAAGAAAAGAGAAATAAATGCCAACATCGGTAGATCAACAAAACAAAGATGACCCGCCACCGCTGCGCCCTACGGAGAATTCCCACCACGCGCCTAGCACATCGAAGCACCGTGTACCAAGCAACACCTTCAGGAAGGAAAGCGACGACGACGACGCTGTTGCCCGGACTAGTCCTAGGGTTTCCCCCGGTACACAGAGAGGAGTGGGAAAGGGGTACACCCGATGCCCTTCAGGAAGGAAGGCGGCACCCGCAGGCGTCACCGCATCGATGTCGGACACGCCGACAGGGATTTCTCCCAACCCCCAAAAAAACCACAACCCCAGATGATCCGTAGTGCCCCACTCAACTTGCCGCCCACCAGCATGCACCACCACGGTCTTACGCCATCTTTGTTGTCTCACCGTGGTCACCGACACAAGGCCTAGAGGACAGAAAATGGGACAACGGAACTGCGGACAGCAGCATCGCAGCCAAGCCGGAGGGAACTACCTCCACCGCCATCTCGGTAGCTGACCGGACACAGCAACGGATCACACCAGGCCCCTACTGGCCCGGCCGGGCCCAAACAGGCCCGCAAAGACCCGCCGCCGCGCTGCAGCAAGCCGGCTGAGACGCCACCACCAACGGTACCGCCGTCGCACCTCCTCCACCCAGGGAGCCTCGTCGTTGCACAGAGGCCAGCCGGCCCGGCCAAACCCATCTGGGGCCCAAATGGACCCCGAACTGGGCCGAACGGGCGCCGCCGGCCACCCGCGCCACCACGTTGCCCGCGGGCAACGACCGCGCCGCTGCTTCGGCGCCCACCCGCCCGCGGGACCCAATCCGCCGAGCCAGACCGCCGCCGGAAGAGGAGTCCCCGGAACCGCCTCCAAGCGCGCGGGGAAAGACATCCCGCCGCCGCCGGCGCCACCAGGGCTTCGCCCGGCAGCTCCTGCCGGCGGCGGCGGTGGGGAAAGGAGGAGGGAGGGGCTCTAGACGGGGGGGGGGGGGGGGGGGGAGAGGCGGCGGCGCTCCCTCGCCTCGGGGAGGACGAGAGGAGCGCGAGAGGATCTCTAACAAGTATTAATGTTTGCAAGATCAGTGTCACTGTTGTGTAAGATCAGCAAGTGTTTAAACTAGCTAGCGTGTGCGTGTCTATCTCCCTGACATAACACACTTTGTTTCTACAAACGGTATTATTGTAGAAATTAACCCATGTCAAACCGCATGCATGGTTCACGTGAGACTGCGACGCGACAGACGTGCAAGCGTTGGATGCCGAGCTCAGCTGGTCGTGCCGTGATCAAGATCGCTTGATATAATTAGCTAGTTGGCCCATCTGACGTGTCATGCTCGTGCAGTCCTTGGATGGATGTGTGGGATTGTGACCTACTGCTTCCTTGTGGTGCCATGGGGCTCAGGGGCTGGCATGCACGCCCACGCGGCCGCGTACATGAATTTGTCGTGCGTATGTCCATGCAGTGGGTTCCCCGGGATGGTACCGTGATATGGACGTACTCACGTACAGTGTTAGGCGGTTGGCGAATGAATATTATGACTGGTCACCCGGCGTACGTGGTCCATAGTCCATACAAACGGGATCAGGATGTAGTAGTAGGACTGTAGGAGTACCATTCTATTGTACTACTTTCTCCAATCTATAGTACTCTTCGCTAATACGAACATATCTACCACTAAAATATATTTAGACACATCTATATTAACGAAGAGTATTATAGATCGAAAGGCGTACTATAAATCGATATGAGGATAACAGTACGACTACTGAGCATCCCGTTCGTTTACAGGGGCGTACGGACCAATGCATGATCGTGATTCCCGAGAGGATGGTGACATGAATTGTGACGGAGCCCAAAACTTGGCATGAGGAGCGCGGAGGCCATCGCACGCCGCCGTGAAAGACTGCAGGATTGGAAGCAGTCTGGTTTTCTGAACTTGTACGGAGAACCCCGTGCGTATGTAGGTAAGGCCTCTACCAACTCGTTTCCTATTGTTTGCCATAGTCCAGGCAAAACCATGCTACAAGTAGTATGTGTCAAAGTGTGTCGTTAACTTGTAGCAGTATGTGATTAGTTAGCTAGTCTGCATCCTAGTATTCTGAAGTACTAAGTGCTACGTACCAACACTAATGTATATGTGTTGTCAAATGTGGATCATCTAACTAATTAAGTACCATGTCTATTATGTGTGTAATGGTGTATAGATCTCTACTATTTAAAAAGAATGAAGGTATTCCGTATTCCACCTTCACAGCGTTCCGTCTAACCTTTCATCCAACCATCGATCTCACAGCGCCGACACACGGGCCCTCCTAATATGTAGCGCTAATCTCGGATTTCATTGTTGACCTGCAACAAAAACAGATTTGCTCCTCTGGCGTGATTCTCTCCCAATATGCACAACAAGTACTCCCTCACTAGTAGAAAATAGGGCTTTCGTTTTGAGCTCCATAAGGCTTTAGCACCGGTTGGATTACGAACCCAGACTAAAGGGGTGATTTAGCACCGGTTCGAGCTGCCATGGAGCCCGTAGAGCTCTAGCACCGGTTCGTTAGGAACCATTAGCACCGGTTCATGCCACGAACCGGTGCTAAAGGTGTCGCGTCTGCCGAGTGGCAGGCGCCAGACCATTAGCACCGGTTCATGGCACGAACCGGTGCTAAAGGATACCCTTTTGAACCGGTTCAGTGCACGGACCGGTGCTAGAGGTCCTGGCTATAAATACACCCACCCACCAGCCCTCTCCTCTGTTTTTTTCCTTTGGAAGGTGTGAGAGGGGGTGTGCTAGTTTGATTTTTTCCCCTATGCACAAGAGGTGTTTGATGAAATGCCTAAGAGCATGATGCTACTTAAGCTCACACAAAATAAAAATGATATGAGGTGCCCGAGCGATACTTAGGTCTTGTCCTCGTTCTTTCCTCCTCGATCGAGGTTAGCAACTCTATCCTTTCATTTGTCATTGATACAAATGCATGTTTCGATATACAGTGGTCATTTCACTATTTATGATGTTCGGTAATAGTATTGGTAAACCTAATTATATGACGCAGATGAACCAACGACAATGGATGTACGGTGACCGACGCACTTCCGAGTTCATTGAAGGTCTTCGTAATTTTGGCGATGTGGCTCGGGCAAACATTCAGAATGGTTTTATGTGTTGTCCATGTGTTGACTGTGGGAACAAGAAGGAATACTCTTCCTGAAAAATCCTTCACTCCCACCTGCTTTGGAAAGGTTTCATGCCTAGCTATAATTGTTGGGCCAAGCACGGAGAAAGAGGGGTTATAATGGAAGACAATGAAGAAGAATCGGATGATGATATGTACCCTGAATACGGTGATACTACAACGGGGGAAGCTGAATCTGAAGGGACAGGAGAAGCTGAAGATGAAGAGGCATCAGATGAGCCTGATGATGATCTTCGTCGGGCCATCGTTGATGCACACAGAGAAGCAGAAAGTGTAAATGAGAAGCGGAAGTTAAAGGGTATGTTAGAGGATCACAAAAAGAAGTTATACCCAAATTGTGAAGATGGGAACACAAAGCTCGGTACCACGCTAGAGTTGCTGCAATGGAAGGCAGAGACTGGTTTATCTGACAAGGGATTTGAGAAATTACTGAAAATAATGAAGAAGAAGCTTCTAAAGGATAATGAAGTGCCTGACAGTATGTACGAAGCAAAGAAGGTCCTCTGCCCTCTAGGATTAGAGGTGCAGAAGATTCATGCATGCATTAATGACTACATCCTCTACCGTGGTGAGGAGTACAAGAATTTGGAAGCATGTCCGGTATGCATTGCACTGCGGTATAAGATCAGACGAGATGACCCTGGTGATGTTGATGGCGAGCCCCCCAGGAAGAGGGTTCCTGCCAAGGTCATGTGGTATGCTCCTATAATACCACGGTTGAAACGTCTGTTTAGAAACAAAGAGCATGCCAGGTTGTTACGATGGCACAAAGAAGACCGTAAGAAAGACGCGATGTTGAGACACCCTGCTGATGGGTCGCAGTGGAGAAAAATTGAGAGAGACTACCTGGACTTTGCAGGCGACGCAAGGAACTTAAGGTTTGGTCTAAGTACATATGGCATGAATCCTTTTGGGGAGCAGAGCTGTGATACGTCTCCAACGTATCCATAATTTTTGATGCTCCATGCTTGTTTTTACACCATTTGCTTAGTGTTTCGTTACACTTCGTGGCATTTTTATGCATTTTCCGGAACTAACCTATTAACGAGATGCCACAGTGCCAGTTCCCTGTTTTCTGCTGTTTTTGTGTTTCAGAAAAGTTACACAAGAAATATTCTCGGAATTGGACGAAACCAAAGCTAGAAGTCCAGATATTTAACGGAGCTTCCAGAAGACCGAAAAGGAGACGGAGCCGAGCCAGAGGGTGGCCACACCACCAGGGGGCGCGACCTGGCCCTGGCCCGCGCCCACCTGTGGTGTGGGCCCCCTGGTCCACCTCTGATGCTGCCTCTTCGCCTATAAAGACCCCCCGACGGGAAAAACCTAAACACCCGATCACTTTTCCAGAAACACATCGCGATCCGCCGCCGTCATCAACCCGAGATCGGGAGGATCCGGAAGCTCTTCCCGGCACCCTACTGAAGAGGGGAATCGCCACCGGAGGTCTTCTTCATCGCCATGCTTGCCTCCGACGCGATGAGTGAGTAGTCTACCTTGGACTATGGGTCCATAGCAGTAGCTAGATGGTTGTCTTCTCCACCATGTGCTTCATGTTTAGATCTCGTGAGCTGCCTTACATGATCTAGATCACCGTTATGTAATTCTACATGTTGTGTTTGTTGGGATCCGATGAATATTGGTGTTATGATTGAGTTGATGTACTGAATTTTATCTTATGTTATCTCTATGTTGTTTATGATCTTGCATGCTCTCCGTTGTTAGTAGCTATCTTGGCCGAGTAGTTACTAGTGACTCCAAGAGGCGGTATTTATGCTCGATAGTGGGTTCATGCCTCTATTTAATCTGGGGGAGTGACAGAAACCTCTAAGGTTGTAGATGTGCTGTTGCTACTAGGGGAAAACAACATTCATATGCTCGAGGGCATATGCTTTGTTTACATTACACACTTTGCTTAATGCAGTTATCTGTTGTTCGCAACTTAATACTTGTGGAGTTCTCGGATTGATTCGCCACAAGTGGATTCTTAGTCATAGATGCAGTTGGATGGCGGTCTATGTATCTTGTTGTAATGCCCAGAGTAAATCTCATAGTGATCCTCTTGACATATCACGTTGTCTTTATTCTATCAATTGCCCAACTGTAATTTGTTTACCCAGCATGTGTTATTTTATCTTATGGAGGGACACCACTAGTGAACTGTGGACCCCGGTCATATTTCCTTTATATTGCTATCACCTGTTTACTTTACTCGCACTGTTTACTTTACTCGCATACTATTACTGTTTTCCACTCGATACGTTCATTCCTTTGTTTACAGCAAACCGGTGAGATTGACAACCTCATCGTAAGTTGGGAGCAAAGTGTTAGATGTATATTTGTATATGTGTATTTTCCCATCTGTTAGGGGGTTTCCTACATATTATCACTTGTACATGTAACTATATGTTGTGGCCTTTGGCCCCCAGGGAATACAACTTGTCTATTCCTAACATGGTATCAGAGCCGTTTCCGGTTCTCTGCTTCTGATCGCCGCCGCCAGTTCACCCCGGCATCATCGCCGGTTCCCGTTCTGGCCGCCGCTGTTGTCCTCGCTGCCCCGTCTCCGTCCGTGTGGCATCGTCTTCGATTCCCCTGCTGGTGCCGATCTGCTCCGTCCTCCGTCTGGTGCCGTTCAGCCGCCTCTGCAAGTTCTCGATCTGCTCGGCCGATTTGCTCCTCGATCTGCTCGGCCGGCTCGCTCCTGGATCCGCTCGGTCGGCCTGCTGCCCATGAAAGTCCCTCGCTGGAAGTTCTCGTCCGGATCGATTCAATCTGCCGCTGGTCTGCCCGGATCAGCCAGCTGCGCTCGGATCGACCTGCGAGCAGCGGCCCCCGCCAGGTACTCGTCCCCTTCGTGCCCCCACCCAGGCCCCCACCAGGCTTCACCGGATTCAGCCGCCGGTCGCCGGAAAAGGTCGCCGCCGGTGGGGATAGGCTTGTGCCGCCGGGAATCGGCCGGCGGTGCCGGCCCTCGGCCAATTTCTGCAGGACATCATCGTCCTGGTTGGCCTGCTGTTTGTTCTTGATCCAGATTCAGTTCGTGTAAAAAAAAGAGAGAGAGCTATGTCTTCTTCTTCGTCGTCGTCGGGCTACCTTGCGATTCCTCGCTTCCCGGTGATCTTTGATGGCGCGAATTACCCTGATTTCGCTGCCTTTATGCGCATCCACACGCGCGGTCTTCGTCTTTGGGGTGTGCTTTCCGGCGAGGTCCCCTGTCCACCGTGCCCCACTGCTCCTACGGCGCCTATTCCACCGACGCCCGTTGCCCTTGCCCCTGATGCTACTCAGGAGGCCAAGGATGCAGCCAAGAGTGCTGATGCTACTGCTCTGGCTGAGTATGACCGACATGTCCAGGAGTATTCTGACGCTCTTGCGACCTACCGGCTGGATCTGACTGACTACACTCAGTGGATAGATGAGGATGCTCGTGCTGCTGCTGTTCTTACTTCCAGTGTTCTGCCTCAGTATGCTGCTGAGTTCATGGGTCTTCCCACTGTTGCTGCTCAGTGGGCCTTTCTTCGTCAGCGCTATTAGCCGTCTGGGGATGCTCTTTACCTGTCTGTGGTTCGCCAGGAGCATGCTCTTCAGCAGGGTGATTCTACCATTGATGAGTTCTACACTCAGAGTGTTGCTATCTGGCGCCAGCTTGATTCTCTTCGTACAGCTGTGTGTGCCACTTGTCCCTGCTGTCTGACTGTGCGCGCTGATCTGGAGTTTCAGCGTGTATATGAGTTCTTGTCTCGGCTCCGCAAGGAGTTCGAGCCTCATCGCGCCTAGCTACTTGCTCGTGGTCGTGTCCCGCTCTCTGAGGTGCTGTCTGAGCTTCGTGCCGAGGAGACTCGTCTTCGTGGTGCTGGTCTTCTTGAGGTTCCCTCTGTACTTGCTGCTCATGGTCCTCCTGTGCTGTCGGCTCCGTTGCGGTCTCCAGTGCCGCCGATACTCTCTACTCCTCCGGTCCAGGGCCAGAGTCAGCCTCAGCAGCCTCGCGGTCAGAACTGCCATCCTCGTCCTCCCTGCTCCTACTGTGGCAAGCCTGGCCACGATTTTTCTAGCTGCTGGAGGAGGGATCCCAGTTTACGTCAACAGTTTCACGCTCGTCAGCAGGCTGGTTCTACAGGATCTTCTGCAGTTGCACTCTCTGAGCAGGATATTATTCGGGGTATTCATGGTCTGCTAGCTGCTACAGGCTCTTCCTCGTCAGGCACTGCTGGTCCTGTGTCTACCTCTTCTGGCACCGCGCGACCACCACCTTCTGCATAGTCAGGTATGTCCCCGTGGTATCTGGATTCTGGAGCTTCCTTTCATATGACTTCTGTGTCTTCTATTCTTTCTGCTCTTCGTTCTCTCGTTTCTCCTGTCCGTGTTATCACGGCTGATGGTACATCTCTTCCTGTTTCCAGTCGAGGCACCCTCTCTACTTCCTCTTTCTCTGTTCCTGATGTTTCTCATGTTCCTAGCCTTAAGATGAATCTTTTTTCTGCTAGTCAGCTTACTGATTCTGGTTGTCGCGTCATTCTTGACGCCGATTCTTGTGCTGTTCAGGACCGCTGCACACAGGCCCTGGTTGGAGCTGGCCCTCACAGCCGTGAGTCTCCAGGGCTCTGGGAGTTAGACTAGCTTCGTGTTCCATCCGCTGCCTCTTCATCGGCCAGTTCTCCTGCGGTCGCTGCTTCCGTTACTGGCTCTTTCCAGCAGTGGCATCATCGGCTGGGTCACCTTTGTGGCTCCCGTTTATCGTCTTTAGTCCGTCGTGGTCTTCTGGGGTCTGTCTCAGGAGATGTGTCTTTGAACTGTCAGGGTTGTAGGTTAGGCAAACAGATTCAGCTTCCCTATCCTACCAGTGTGTCTGTATCTCAGCGACCTTTTGATTTAGTTCATTTCGATGTTTGGGGTCCGGCTCCCTTTGGTTCAAAAGGGGGTCATCGCTACTATTTTCGTGCCCTCAGGTCGTTAGTTGTACTCACTTTTCCCCAGCCGCTTAGTTTTTCCTCAGTTTTCCCCTCGCTCTAGTTTGAAACCCCCCGCAGACGCTCGGACGGGAGGGTTGCGGTCTGGTCAGAGGCCTTAGACCGTTACCGGTGACGGCTAGGGAGCCGCGGTGGTTGTGAATGGACCGTTTGCTTTTGAATTGTGTTGACTGTTGACCCAATGAGACACGTCGGACTGGCGGTCTGTCACTCACCCAAAGCTTTCCCCTCCGCCCGAGACTAGAAGAACTCACACACCGCCCCTCCGCCGCCACGCCGTCCTGCCCTCCTACCTTATGGCGTCGTCCGCCACCGAGCCGCCCCCGCCCCCACCACCACCCCCGGGAGGCGGAGAGGGCTCCGCCTCCACTAGATCTAGATCTACCCCTATGGCGGTAGAGTTTGTATATCCGTCTAATGTGCCGATTATGCCTCTCAACAGCGGAGAAGATTGGGAATCGGAGGGATCTAACGCATGGATTCCATCTGGGTAAGCATCGTCTGCCTATGTGAATTAAGAGTACGCAGTTTTTGAGCGCGAATCGCTGTTGCTCAACTAACTGCGTTGCTTTTCGAATAGGATTGATCCAGCGCTGGCTTTTCGGCTGGTGGTTAGGCTGGATACTAGCTTTTTGCGTGATTCTGAACGCAATGTGACCGGATTTTACATCCCAGCGGTGGTTGCAACTACCATCTCGTTGAGGGATTTGAAAGATAACATCTGCGCTCGGTACCCCTGGGGCGCTGGCGATTCAATTGATTTCCAATATTTCAACAGCACGGAGGGAAGATTTGTTCCACTAATTTCCGACGACGATCTGGGAATTCTTTTTGCTTTAAATGATTCTTGCCGTGTCGGTAAAATTCGAATCCATGTGGACAGGGTGCAGGCATCATCTGGTGTTGGGGCATCATCAGGTGGTCGGGCATCATGTCTCTCTAGTGTTGCTGCCTCTGCTAATCGTGTGCGCCGCCCCGCTCCTTGTAGGTCCACAGCAGCACCATCTGTCCCCAGTGCTAGTGGTAGCCAGATTGTTCTTGCGGTCGATGTGGAGGACGATGCAGAGATTGAGGATCCGTCTCCTCAAGATGATGAGGATGAGTTGATGTTTCCTGAATTGGTAGATCGATGCAGTAAGCAGGCAATGGAGGATCAATACATGGAAGATATTGCACAAGGTGCCAGATTTGATGACACTGATGATGAAGAGAAGGATGAGAACAATGACAGCCTTGTTTTAGCCGATTACGAAGACGATGACTTGCCAACAATTGAGTGGAACAGGGAGGATCCTCAGCTTGCAGAAGGCACCGTATTTCAAACGATGATGGACTGCCGTAATGCAATTACTACATATTGCATTCTCACCAAGAATGATTATGAGGTTATTAAAAGTGAGCCAGGTAGGTTCACAGTTAAGTGCCCATACAAGAGGTGTAGGTGGAGGCTGCATGCATCCACAATGCTCAGAAGCACCGTGGTTCAGGTACTACGCCAACCAGTTGTGTATTTTAGATCACGGTGTAAAATTTGTTAACTGTTACTGACATCCCTTATAATTATGTTTCAGATAAAGAAGAACTCGATCGACCATACTTGTCCACCTCGAGCGGGAGCGCCAGAGGAGAAATCAAAGCTAGCGAAGACTAGATGGTTGGTAGATGCAATCATAGATTGGCTGAGAGAAACTCCAACACTTGGTCCAACAACACTCATAAAATTGATATCTGATAAGTTTACTATAAACATACCTTACATGAGGATGTTCTATGCAAAGGAAATGGCTCTTGACAGGATAAATGGTCCATGAAATGAAAGCTTTTAGTTGCTTTACACTTTCAAAGCTGAAGTGGAGATGGCTAGTCCAGGCAGTGTTGTAGCGATAGACAAGCATACAGTTCCCTACAAATTGAAAAGCGGGAGGATGATGCAGAAGGAATGTTTTAGAAGGGCTTTTGTTTGTTTCAAAGCTTGCTGGAAAGGCTTTCTGGATAGTTGCAGGCCTTATTTGGCCGTGGATGCAACAACTCTTCATGGCAGGTTTAAAGGACAGCTAGTTGCTGCTACTGCAATTGATGGACACAATTGGATGTTCCCTGTTGCTTATGGAGTTTTGGAGGTTGAGTCGGAGGAAAGTTGGACTTGGTTTCTGCAGAATTTGCGCGACCTTATAGGTCATCCACCAGGACTTACTATCCACACAGACGCTTGCAAAGGTTTGGAGAGTGCAGTAGAAGCAGTATTCCCTGAAGTGGAGCATAGGGAATGTATGCGACACTTGGTACAGAATTTTACAAAGAAATTCAAGGGTAAAGTTTATACTGACAACCTATGGCCAGCTACATACACATGCAGCATTAGGAAGCATCTGTTTCATTTGGAAGTGTTGTATAAACAAAAAACTGGGGTGAAGGAGTACTTGGATGAACATCATGGTAGGGTGTGGTCAAGAAGCCAATTCAATGAAATTTGCAAGGTAGACTATGTAACAAGTAACCTTGCGGAGAGTTTCAATGCAAAGGTCAAGTCATTGAAAGGGCTTATGCTGTGGCAAATATTTGATAAGATTAGGCAGATGATCATGATAAAAATCGATCTGCGTCAAAGAATTGCAGCCACAAAATATGTTGGCCATCTCATGCTCCCATCTTTGATTAAGTCTTTGCATGCCAGGGCAAAACAATTGAAGATGAAATGCATCAGAAAAGGAATGGAGGCTGAGGTAACCTACACTGACAGTAAAAACAGGCAGTGGAGGTATCCAGTGAGTTTGGTTGATAGGACATGCCATTGTAGGCGATGGCAGATCCGTGGGATACCCTGCATACACGCATTGTTTTTCATGTGTGTTATAGCGGGTGCAGAAGGTGAAGTTGATCAGTATGTGTCAGAGTATTTCTCTGTTGCCAAATTTAGGGCTGCATATGCTATGAATGTTCCTACCTTGTTGGGAAAAGACCAATGGATGAAAGTCGATCCAGGCTTCAAACTGTACTCTCCAGTTTTGACTAGGCTGGCAGGTAGGCCGAGGAAGAATAGGATCAGAGCTAGTGCAGAGGGTGGTCCACCGATTCGACGACATAAGTGCAAACATTGTGGAATCCCTAGACACATTGCTAGACTTTGTAAAAATCCAGTTGACCCAGCTTTTGGAATGGAAGATCAGGCGGGAGCAGCAAATGCAGAGGAGAATGAAGAAGCAATTCAACATGAGGAGATTGAAGCAATGGATCATGAGGAGATTGAAGCAATGGATCATGAGCTGCTTGAACCGATGGATCCAGAGCAGATTGAACCGATGGATCGAGAGATGCTTGAACCGATGGATCAAGAGGTGCTTGAACTGATGGATCGAGAGCAGAGGGAACAGATGGATCGAGAGCTGCTTGAACCGATGGATCGAGAGCAGAGGGAACAGATGGATCGAGAGCTGCTTGAACCGATGGATCGAGAGCAGAGGGAACAGATGGATCGAGAGGCCTTGGAAGCAATGGATCGACAGCTGCTTGAAGCATTTGAAGAAAATGCATTAGAAGAAAGAGCACAAGCTTCGTATGATATGGTTGTCTCTGTCTTGGCACAACCCGAAGAGAAGAAGAAGAACAAGAAAGATGGCAAAAGGAAGGTAGACACCGGTAATATCCCTGGTAGGGTTACCCGGAGTAAGGTGGTGGACCCAGCGAGTCACACCAGGAGCAAGAGAAAGATTTTATTTTGAACAATTAATTTGAATTTGTATGAACAATTTGTGTTGGGGATCCCTTTGTATTGAATTCGAACTAGTGTGACGTTCCCAAGTTTGTATGTTGAATAATCACAATAATGTAGGGAATATATGTGTTATTTTCTTGAATAAGTTCCTAGTCCATGAGCTACTAGCTATAGATCATCGCTTGAGGTTTCCTCACTTTTCCCCCTCTTAGTGACTAAACTCAAAAAATATAGTTTTGGGTTTATTTTCATTCATAATAATTCAAAACATGGTGGAACCTTCCCATGGAGTCTTGTTATGTTACCTACAACCTAGAGAAATAATAATGGAAAAGGATATATAGAGATATGAAGTTTCCCTTTCCCAAAACCACTTCCTAGTCCATAAGCTACTAGCTATGAAGATGCAGGGCTTTCTACTCAACACACCTCCCAAATGCCCACAATGCTTACAAACTTTGTCCAAATGAGTCCAAATTCGTCACACTTGTGTATCTTTGAATTGCAAACAATATCACGTCGGCCAAAATGTACTATATTGTTCAAATAACACAATCTAACAATTTTTATGCCAAAAGCTTCAATTTCCCTTACTCCCTTTATTATTTGGGTGCCCCTGTTTTACTTAGTTTTACTCAGTTTCCCCCCTCCGGGTCCACTTGTTTTATTCAGTCCTACTCAGTTTTGCCCTTCCGATAAACATTTCCTCACTTTTCCCCCTCTTAGTTCTACTCAGTTTTCCTCCCTTGTACTCACTGGCTGATCTCTGATTGGTCGAGATGTATTTCACACGAATCTTGGTTGGTTGATAGCTCAACGCATGCTTGCACCATTGGATCATTTATGATCGGATGGCCTGTCAACCCTGGCGGTCGCGGCGGCGCGGATCTGCAGAGCACATACCTACCAACCCTGGCAGTCGCATATTCCAGTCGCATCTTTCTCTCTTACTCTGGCGGTCGCGGCGGCGCGGATCTGCAGCGTGCGTGCGTGCGTGCGGCGGCGCGGATCTAACCGTGCGTGCCGCGGCGCGGATCTAACCGTGCGTGCGGCGGCGCGGATCTAACCGTGCGGCGGCGTGGATCTAAGAGTGCCGGCGCGGATCTAACCGTGCGTGCGGCGGCGCAGATCTAACCGTGTGCCGGCATGGATCTAAGAGTGCCGGCGCGGATCTAACCGTGCGTGCGGCGGCGCGGATCTAACCGTGCGGCGGCGTGGATCTAAGAGTGCCGGTGAGGATCTAACCCTCAGAAATAGTTGAAATGTCTCTCTCTGTCTCTCTCTGTCTCACTTTCGTTTATCTTCTCAGATCTGTTGATGATGAAGAACACCAAGACGGTGGCCGTGTCGACAGTGCTCAGCGATCGTCTTGAAGCCATCGCCTACAACATTGCTGGGACCTACAACATCGCTGCGACGGCGCAGATCCAGCCTTCAATGTCGGAGCCTGCAGATGTCTCACTTCCGTTACCCTCGTCAGATCTGTTGCTGATGGACACCAAGACGGCGGCCGTGTCCACAGTGCTCAGTGATCGTCTTGAAGCCATCGCCTACAACATCGCTGCGACCTACAACATCACTGCGACGGCGCAGATCCAGCCTTCAATGTCGGAGCCTGCCGATGTCTCACTTCCGTTGCCCTCCTCAAATCTGTTGCTGATGGACACCAAACGGCGGCCGTGTCGACTGTGGTCATCGATGACAAGACGATTGAAGCCATCATCCACAACATCGCTGCGACGGCGCAGATCCAGCCCTCCTCCATGTCCGAGTTGAGGGGGCTGGATCTACCTGAGGATGGCGCAGATCCAGCCCCCTCAGCCGTGTTCGACGTCGCAAATTGGGATAAATTATAATAAATTTGTATTTTTCAATTTCAATTTGGGATAAAATTGTTTGAACTACTACCTCCGTGTCAAAAAAAGCTTCTCCACTTTCTCGATGTGTCCCTGTACATCTGAATGTATGATTTGAATTCTATCCCAACTTGATTGGGAAGATTGATATGTATTTGATCCGAGAGGCTGGTACATGCTTTCACTTTTGGGATCCCTTCACTTTTATAAGATGTTCATGCATGAAAATTATCGCGCGCATTACTTAGCACAACTAGGAAATTGTACGACAAAATACAGTGGTTAGGGCCACACCAAAATACAGTGGTTAGAGCCATCTACTGAATAACAATTCTATACTATCTAAATCATCTACCACAACCACATAACTGCTAGGACAGGGATGACACCTAATAAAACTGCCCAGATGAATCTACTTTTTGCCTCTCCCATCACTTGAAGTTCATGTTCTAGATTTTCTACCACTTGATCAAATACGGCAAGATCTGTCTCAAGTATCAACTTCTCCTTGCGAATAAGCTCTGAATTCTTCTTTTCTTCCTTCACAGTACGCTTCAGCTCGAATATCATCAGGTTTTTACGGGCCAATTCATCACCTAAATTGGCCACCTTCTCCTCCAAATCCATCCTCTGGCTACACCACTGGGTTGATTCATCTTGGTATGCAATGTACCATGGATCATCGGCTTGCCTGGCGAACTGTAACAATAATGGAAAAAAGAACAACTGAAATCACTCCAACAGGCCATGGCGGCACTTCAAATTCAACGGTAGTACAGAGCAGAAGCTAGATACCTGCACTTCCGACGAGGTAGGAGAAGTAGAACGTGGCCACGACATGATCGAATCCCCACCCTCGCCGGTGTACCCGCTACGACCAGACATTGAGGACTATTTCGCACCTGCAAACTCCTAATAAATTACGGGAACCGAATCGATTAGGGGGCGCGGGAGGCGGAAGCGGAGGTCATCGTGGGCGGCGGATCTGCTTGCGGCGGAGCAAATCCCGGTCGTCGTGAGCGGCGGATCTACTTGCAGTGGACTTTCCTGCGGTGGGTACAATGCGTGCGGACGAAACAAGTCCTGGAGCCGTGGTTGACGTGCAGCGCCGCAGTCCATCCGACACCGCCGGGGAACAGAGCCGGCGGCGCGACGAGGCGCTGGCGATGGCTGCTCCGTCCGAGGGTGGGGAACGAGCTGCCAGTGGTTCTCCGATGACTAATGAGATGCACAACACTAGGTTCCAGCCATGTTTAGCACAAGATTCACTTTAGATTAAGCTGCGAAAATAGTCACCTGCTGGGTCTAGCTTAAGAAAAATTAATTAGCGAACTTGTTGCTTCTCTCTAAATAAAAGCAGGGATATATGCCTTTTCACTAAGGCCGACCCCAGCGGTCATTGGCTGAGGCGGCCCCACAGAGCGGCTCTATATGATTTTCTCTAAATAAATAGACGACCCCAGCGGTCATTGGCTGCGGAGGCCCCACAGAGCGGCAATATATGATTTTCTCTAAATAAATTGATGACCCCACTGGTCATTGGCTGCGGCAGCCCCACAGAGCGGCAATATATGTCTTTTCCTGAAAATTACACGACCCCACTGGTCATTGGCTGCGGCAGCCCTATAGAGCGGCCCCATTTGTCATTGGCAGCACCGCGTATACAATCAGGAAATAAAACGCCCCACACGTCAGCAATAGATGGATGGCTGCTCCGACGTGTCTCCTGACCCTACCCGTCAGCACGATTCAAAAGCATCGGTCAATTCACAACCACCGCGGCTCCCTAGCCGTCACCGCTAACAGTCAAGGCCTCTGACCAGACCGCAACCCTCCCGTCCGAGCGTCTGCGAGGGGTTTCAAACTAGAGCGAGGGGAAAACTGAGGAAAAACTAAGCGGCTGGGGAAAACTGAGTACAACTAACGACCTGAGGGCACGAAAATAGAAATCCCTATTTTATTCATTGATGATTTTTCACGGTACACCTGGTTGTTTTTTATGCGCTCTCGCAGTGAGGTGCTTTCTATTTATCAGCGCTTTGCGGCCATGGTCCGCACTCAGTATTCCTCGCCCATTCGTGTGTTCCGTGCTGATTCTGCTGGTGAGTATATCTCTCAGCACCTGCGTGGTGTTCTTGCTGAGCAGGGCACCCTTGCTCAGTTTTCTTGTCCCGGCGCGCATGCTCAAAATGGTGTCGCCGAGCGTAAGCATCGTCATATTCTTGAGACCACCCGTGCTATGATGATTGCTTCTTCTCTCCGCCGCATTTCTGGGCTGAGGCTGTCGCTACGTCGACTTACCTCATTAACATCCAGCCTTCTGCTGCCCTCCAAGGTGGCATCCCTCTTGAGCGTCTCTCTGGTGGTTCTCCAGACTACTCGACTCTTCGTTTGTTTGGTTGCGTTTGCTATGTTCTTCTCCCTCCTCGTGAACGCACCAAACTGACCGCTCAGTCCGTTGAGTGTGTTTTTCTCGGCTACAGTGATGAGCATAAGGGCTATCGCTGTTGGGACCCTGTTGGTCGTCGGATGCGCATCTCTCGTGATGTCACGTTTGATGAGACGCGTCCCTTCTATCCTCGCCCCACCTCTGGTACCTACCCGGTGGATGATATCTCCTTTCTTCTGTTTCCTGATGCACCTCCATCTGTCCCTATTGTCCCTCCTCCTGGATCTTGTTCTGATGCGCCCTCTTCGACTTTGGTGCCATCCTCTACTCCGTCTAGTTCCCCTAGTTCTCCTCGTTCTCCGGTTTCGGAGTCTTCCTCTGCTATTCCTTCTTCCTCTTCTTCCAATGAGTCGTCTTCTTCTGACGAGCTTCCCTCTCCTCTTTCGGTGACTCGTCCGCGTCGTCCTCCAAACTGTTACTCTCCTAGTCAGTACGGTCTTTATGTTGCCTCCGAGCCGACTTCTTATCGGGATGCTGAGCGTCATCCTGAATGGCAGCTTGCTATGGCTGAGGAGATTGCTACGCTTGAGCACACTGGCACCTGGGATCTTGTCTCTCCCCCTCCCGGTGTTCGTCCTATCATGTGTAAGTGGGTCTATAAAATTAAGACCCGCTCTGATGGATCTCTTGAGCGCTACAAAGCGCGTCTTGTGGCTCGTGGCTTTCAGCAGGAGCACGACCGTGACTATGATGAGACTTTTGCCCCTGTGGCTCATATGACCACTGTGCGTACTCTTCTTGCTGTCGCTTCTGTTCGACACTGGTCCGTGTCTTAGCTTGATGTTCAGAACGCTTTTTCTTAATGGCGAGTTGAGTGAGGAGGTTTACATGCAGCCTCCTCCCGGGTATTCTGTCCCTGATGGGATGGTCTGTCGTCTTCGGTGTTCTCTTTATGGCCTGAAACAGGCCCCTCGTGCTTGGTTTGAGTGTTTTGCCTCTGTGGTGACTGCTGCTGGTTTCTCTCCCAGCGCTCATGATCCAGCGCTATTCGTTCACACTTCTCCTCATGGACGCACTCTTCTCCTTCTCTATGTTGATGATATGATCATTACTGGTGATGATCCTGAGTATATTGCCTTTGTTAAGGCTCATCTTCGTGATCAGTTTCTTAAGACTGATCTTGGTCCTCTCCGCTACTTTCTTGGGATCGAGGTCTCTTCCACTTCTGATGGCTTTTCTATCTCTCAGGAAAAGTATATTCAGGATCTTCTTGCTCGTGCTGCTCTTGGGGATGAGCGCACTGTTGAGACTCCTATGGAGCTTAATGTCAAGCTTCGTCCTACTGATGGTGATCCTCTTCCTGATCCGACGCGTTATCGCCATCTTGTTGGGAGTCTTGTTTATCTTGCTGTCACTCGTCCTGATATATCTTATCCTGTTCATATTCTGAGTCAGTTTGTCTCAGCTCCTACCACTGTTCACTATAGTCATCTCCTCCGTGTTCTTCGTTATCTTCGTGGCACGATCACTCGTCGCCTTTTTTTCCCTCGTTCCAGCTCTCTCCAGCTCCAGTGCTACTCAGATGCTACGTGGGCGAGTGATCCTACGGATCATCGTTCACTTTCTGCTTACTGTGTGTTTCTTGGTGGTTCGCTTGTTGCTTGGAAGACGAAGAAACAGGTTGCAGTTTCTCGTTCGAGTGTAGAGGCTGAGTTGCGAGCTATGGCCTTGTTGATTGCTGAGGTGACATGGTTACGATGGTTGCTTGCAGATTTTGGGGTCTCTGTTACGACACCCACTCCACTTTTGTCTGACAGTACAGGTGCTATCAGTATTGCACGTGATCCGGTCAAGCATGAGCTTACCAAGCATATTAGTGTTGATGCTTTTTATACACGTGCTCAGGTGCAGGCTCAGGTTGTTGCGCTTCAGTATGTGCCTTCAGATTTGCAGTTGGCGGATTTCTTTACAAAGGCACAAACTAGAGCGCATCATGACTTCTTACTCTCCAAACTCAGTGTTGTGGATCCACCATGAGTTTGAGGGGGGGGGGTGTTAGATGTATATTTGTATATGTGTATTTCCCCACCTGTTAGGGGGTTTCCTGCATATTATCACCTGTACATGTAACTATATGTTGTGGCCTTTGGCCCCCAGGGAATACAACTTGTCTATTCCTAACACAAAGTATTTGGTTGTGTTGTGTGCAGGTTCCATGTTGCTACTGGTTGAAGACGCGCTAACTCGTTTTATCGTAAACGGCGCCCTTGTTGGAGTGTTATTAGGCCAGTCAGCATCACCTTCAGTCGTTTGGCTTCTTCCCCTTTGGATCGACATACCTTGGTTTCTTACTGAGGGAAAACCTTGCTGCTGTACTTATCATACCTTCCTCTTGGGGTTCCCAACTGGATGGTGCTTTACATCATCAACACCGTGCCGCATCAAGCTCTTTTCTGGCGCCGTTGCCGGGGAGGAAAAAGAAGACTTCTGCAAGGGGAGTTTCGCACGCACATCCTTTACTTTATTTTAAGTTTTGCTTTGCTTTATTTTTACTTGCATCATTTTATCAAATACACAAAAAAATTAGTTTCCTTTATAGTTGTTACTTTATTACTTTTAGTTCATTATGTTGTTCCCTAAGTACGTTTTGGAGGACCTCTCAGTAGGTAGTGGTTCAATTATTGGAAAAGTAACATTGAGGAGTTCTTTAATCATATTAGTATGCATAAAGAAGTTGAGGAAAAGTCTTTCGCTGAGCTTGCTCCTAGTTATGAAGTTGCTTCTGCTTATTTAGTTCACATGTTGGAAGCTAGGTTTGCTAGCCTTAATCCTTTTATGCAATACATGTTTCTTAAGCTTCATGATATTGAGGATCCCAAAAAGAAAGCTTTTATCTTAGAAACTTTGCGCACAGAATTTAGAGATGTTGCCATTGAGGCTAGGGAAGTTTTTAAGAAATTTAATAAGCTTGGCTCACCTGTAGAGGTTGTTGGTACACCCAATGAAGATTTTAGAGTGCCAACACCTTGTAAACTAGGAGGAATTCATGATGCTTGGGAAAAGAATTCTAGTTGGATTTGTCCTGAAAATCCTTTTGATGAAAGTAGTGTACCAAAGCGTGATCATAAAGGATCTTCAAAAACTTATTTGGACACAATTCAATTCATTGTTGAAAAGACTCCTATAGTGGATCTTAATGCTTCTTTCGAAATTACTTGATTCACACTTTCTGCGCCTAGCTCAAAGGCGTTAAAGAAAAGCACTCTTGGGAGATAACCTAATGTTTTTACTTTCAGTTCTTTTTCTTTTATTTGAGTCTTGGAAGTTATTACTACTGTAATGACCTCTCCTTATCATTTTTATTTCGTTTTTGTGCCAAGAGAAGCCTCTAATTTGAGCGAGGTAAGATTTGGGGATGTTGCTGTCCTGAAATAGTTTTCGGTGCTGCACCGTAAAAATTCGTGAACATTCTCTGTATATCTTTTGGACCTGCGATTTCTTGTGCATATGCCCCAGGTTATATCCAAACTTTTATTAGTTGAACACTTTTTGATTTGAGCAACACAAAACCCTCTAAAAATTCGACATTTGTCAGCTGTTCTGTTTTGACAGATTTCTGCCAATATTTGTGTTTGCCGCTTTATCGCTTTCTTTTTGAGTTCTTTTGATCGCAGAACTTTTGGGGAAGTTGCTACAGTAGTATATACTTTATATGTTGTGGTTTCAAGTTGAAACCTAAAGCAAAAGGGGTTGATTCAATGTTATGCTTACACTAATGTTGCTGATAGATTTGTGTTTAGTTTTGTATGAAGGAAGTTTTCAAGTGTAGGGATTGGAGAATGATGAGATGAGTTGAAGAATGGACAAAAGCTCAAGCTTGGGGATGCCCATGTCACCCCAAGAAATATCCAAGAAGTACAAGCGTCAAAGCTTGGGGATGCCCCCGAGGCACCCCATCTTCATCGGCAAAAATCAGGTCACCTTTCAACACACTATATTTTTATTGCTTCATGCACTATGCGTTTTTCTTGGAGCGTCAGTTGTTTTAGTTTTCAGTTTTGTTTAGTTTTGCTTGCTGCAATAAATGGTTGGACCCCAACAAATTTCTTTTGGAGAAGTTGTCTTGTTTTTCATTTGCCAAGAATACTCCGTGCGTTTAGCTTTTGATTTTTGCCTTGATTTGTGTTCAGATCTTGTTATATCTTTTTATCAAGGTGTATTTTTGCCTCTGGTCCATATTGGTTTTCATCAAAAGAGTTGTTTATAAAAAGTTCGAATGGTGTTGGAAAAGAGAAAAAGCTTTATGCAAAAAAAGTGGTACAAGAAGGAGCTTGTGTAGACTGCGGCCTAGGCTTTTATATGTCGTGCTTGATGTCTTTTTGATAGCATGCTTAGTGGTTTTGCTGTAGCATTACTTGTCTCAAATGACTGAGATTGCTTAATGAGCATTTGAAAAAATCATGCGTTGTTTTTAATTATTTGGAAGCATTATTTTGGTTTTCTCCTTGATGCTTTATTTGGGTTGACTTGGCGCATGCTCACACATGTTAGACTCATACAAAGTCTCCATTGACTCTATGATCATTTTGTTTTTGACTTTTGATGCCATCTTATGCTTCTTTTAATGTCGCTTTGTCGCTCTGCATGATTATGGCCGTTATTGCTCTCTTAGTTGGTCGCTCCCAGTATTTTGCTAGCCTTCATTTTGTATTGAGTATGAGCTCTACTCGTGCATCCAACTCCTAAAAACCAAGTTTGCCATTGTGTCCACTATAAATTCTTATACATGGTATTTGTAAGCCATTCCAAGTAAATTTTCGTGTGCTACCTTTGAAAAAACCTTCAAAATACTTCTCGTTTTGTGACACTGTTTTCAGCTCATGGGGACGTAGCGGTCGGATTTGCTATCTTCCATATTGCTTATTCCAAAAACAAAAAAAAAGAGAAAAAAGAAAGAAAAAAGGCACTCCTCCATGGTATGTGAATGTTGGTGGGTACCCGATGGAATCGGTTAGCCATGGTTTGTAAAAGAAAAAAAAGGTGGGGAGGAGTGCCAAGCTTTATAAAAGAGCACAAAAAGTGCCAATCTCTCTCTCAAAAACTTGCTTCATTTTTGTATGGAAGATACTAAGAACCCCATTGCCAGTCGTTGACAAAAGCAACCACCTCTTAAAACCCAAGTTTTATCTCTCTGTTTTACAAATGAAAAGCTCTAGCACTTGTTTAATCACTGCTTCCCTCCGCGAAGGGCCTTTCTTTTACTTTTATGTTGAGTCTTCACCTTCTACCTTTATGCACCGTCTAAGAGAGCATAGTTGTCATTCTGAGTATAATGTGCATTGTCCCAAAGTTTTCATTGATTGATTCATGATGATTGGTTTCACTTGATCTTAAATTACTTGTATCTAGTCGCCCTCTTAAACTTGAAGGTGTCCTATGCATTTATGTTTTGCTCTCTCATGAAGGACAAGCTGAAAACCATTTGTATATTTTTCCATATGATTTGAACACATGTTTGACTTTCATTGTTTCATTTTCATGATCTTTTGTTTGTGTTCTTTTTCATGTTATAACATGGTTGCTAAGTTTCTTCTATCAAGATTATATCTTTCATGCCCATGTTTTAAGTTCTTTTGATCCCAGCGCACAACGCTTACATATATGATCAAGATTGTGTAGGTGCATGTCACCTCAAAAATTATTTCTTTTATTATCACTTACCTACTCGAGGACGAGCAGGAGTTAAGCTTGGGGATGCTGATACGTCTCCAACGTATCCATCATTTTTGATGCTCCATGCTTGTTTTTACACCATTTGCTTAGTGTTTCGGTACACTTCGTGGCATTTTTATGCATTTTCCGGAACTAACCTATTAACGAGATGCCACAGTGCCAGTTCCCTGTTTTCTGCTGTTTTTGTGTTTCAGAAAAGTTACACATGAAATATTCTCGGAATTGGACGAAACAAAAGCCAGAAGTCCAGATATTTAACGGAGCTTCCAGAAGACCGAAGAGGAGACGGAGCCGAGCCAGAAGGTGGCCACACCACCAGGGGGCACGGCCTGGCCCTGGCCCGCGCTCGCCTGTGGTGTGGGCCCCCTGGTCCACCTCTGACGCCGCCTCTTCGCCTATAAAGACCCCCCAACGGGAAAAACCTAAACACCCGATCACTTTTCCAGAAACACATCGCGATCCGCCGCCGTCGTCGACCCGAGATCGAGAGGGTCCAGAAGCTCTTCCCGGCACCCTGCTGGAGAGGGGAATCGCCACCGAAGGTCTTCTTCATCGCCATGCTTGCCTCTGGCGCAATGAGTGAGTAGTCTACCTTGGACTATGGGTCCATAGCAGTACCTAGATGGTTGTCTTCTCCACCATGTGCTTCATGTTTAGATCTCGTGAGCTGCCTTACATGATCGAGATCACCGTTATGTAATTCTACATGTTATGTTTGTTGGGATCCGATGAATATTGGTGTTATGATTGAGTTGATGTACTGAATTTTATCTTATGTTATCTCTATGTTGTTTATGATCTTGCATGCTCTCCATTGTTAGTAGCTATCTTGGCCGAGTAGTTGCTAGTGACTCCAAGAGGGGGTATTTATGCTCGATAGTGGGTTCATGCCTCTATTTAATCTGGAGGAGTGACAGAAACCTCTAAGGTTGTAGATGTGTTGTTGCTACTAGGGGGAAAACAACATTCATATGCTCGAAGGCATATGCTTTGTTTACATTACACACTTTGCTTAATGCAGTTATCTGTTGTTCGCAACTTAATACTTGTGGAGTTCTCAGATTGATTCGCCACAAGTGGATTATTAGTCATAGATGCAGTTGGATGGCGGTCTATGTATCTTGTTGTAATGCCCAGAGTAAATCTCATAGTGATCCTCTTGACATATCATGTTGTCTTTATTCTATCAATTGCCCAACTATAATTTGTTTACCCAGCATGTGTTATTTTATCTTATGGAGAGACACCACTAGTGAACTATGGACCCCGGTCCTATTTCCTTTATATTGCTATCACCTGTTTACTTTACTCGCACTGTTTACTTTACTCGCATACTATTACTGTTTTCCACTCGATACGCTCATTCCTTTGTTTACAGCAAACCGGTGAGATTGACAACCTCATCGTAAGTTGGGAGCAAAGTATTTGGTTGTGTTGTGTGCAGGTTCCATGTTGCTACTGGTTGAAGACACGCTAACTCGTTTTATCGTAAACGGCGCCCTTGTTCGAGTGTTATTAGGCCAGTCAGCATTACCTTCAGTCGTTTGGCTTCTTCCCCTTTGGATCAACATACCTTGGTTTCTTACTGAGGGAAAACCTTGCTGCTTTACTCATCATACCTTCCTCTTGGGGTTCCCAACTGGACGGTGCTTTACATCATCAACACCGTGCCGCATGAAGCTGCAGTCATAGCACCTGGCATGTAACTCTATGTATCTATAACCTTCCTCCTTGGTTGTGCATGAAGCGGAAGTTCATTATGATGCCAGTGCTCATCCATGGTCCGAAGCAACCCGGCAATGACATTGATGTGTATCTAAGACCATTAGTTGATGAACTCTTACAGTTATGGGCCAAACCAGGTGTACATGCATGGGATGAGCACAAACAGCAGCCATTTGACCTACGAGCGTTGCTTTTCGTAACCATCAATGATTGGCCTGCTCTTAGTAACCTTTCAGGACAAACGAACAAGGGATACAATGCATGCACGCACTGTTTAGATAAGACTGACGCTATATATTTAGAAAAATGCAAGAAGATTGTGTACTTGGAGCATCGTCGATTTCTTACGACCACGCATTCTGTAAGAAAGAAAGGCAAGCATTTTAGAGGTGTGGCAGATCACCGGCCAAAGCCTGAACTCCATACTGGTGATGATTTATTTGATATGGTCAGGGACCTAGAAGTAATCTTTGGAAAGGGTCCTGGCGGTCAATCTGTTCCAAATGACGTCGCTACCGGACACGCACCCATGTGGAAGAAGAATTTTGGGAGCTTGAGTATTGGAAACACCTAGAGGTTCGCTCTTCAATCGACGTGATGCATGTTACGAAGAATGTTTGCATGAATCTTCTAGGCTTTCTGGGCGTGTATGGAAAAACAAAAGATACACCAGAAGCACGGGAGGATCAGCAACGTATGAAAGACCCAAACAACATGCATCCACAGAGCAAGACGGATAAAGGGCGTCACTTAAGTCCTGCCAGCTACACTCTTACCAAAGCAGAGAAGGAAATCTTTTTTGAAGTCCTTTCAAGTATCAAAGTGCCATCTAGCTTCTCGTCAAATATAATAAAGGGAATAATAAATATGACAGAGAAAAAATTCTAAAACCTAAAGTCTCATGACTGTCACGTGATTATGACGCAGTTGCTTCCGATTGCATTAAGGGGGCTTCTACCGGAAAATGTTCGTGTACCCATTGTTAAGCTATGTGCATTCCTCAATGCAATATCTCAGAAGATAATCAATCCAGATATTCTACTGAGGTTACAGAAGGATGTGGCCCAATGTCTTGTTAGTTTTGAGTTGGTGTTCCCGCCATCCTTCTTTAATATTATGACGCATCTCCTGGTTAACCTTGTCGAAGAGATTGCCATTCTCGGTCCTGTATTTCTACACAACATGTTCCCCTTCGAGAGGTTCATGGGAGTCTTAAAGAAATATGTTCATAACCGTGCTAGGCCAGAAGGAAGCATCTCCAAGGGCTACGGAACAGAGGAGGTCATTGAGTTCTGTGTTGACTTTATCCCTGATATTAAGTCGATTGGTGTTCCTGAATCGCGATATAAAGGGAGACTACGTGGAAATGGTACGCTAGGAAAGAAATCAATGTATTATATGGACGGGATTTCTTTCACTCAAGCACACTACATAGTTCTACAAAGTTCCACCTTGGTGGCCCCGTATATCACTGAACACAAGAATATTGTAGGCTCCCAACACCCGGCTCAGTCTGACTCCTGGATTACACATAAACATATGGCGACTTTTGGCGGTTGGTTGTGGACACATCTCATAAATAACAACATTGTTGGAGATCAGCTATACTTGTTGGCCGGGTCACCATCTTTGACTATATTGACTTTCCAAGGGTACGAGATAAATGGGAATACATTCTACACGATCGCCCAAGATAAAAAGAGCACCAACCAAAACAGTGGTGTCCGCATTGATGCAAGAAACAACAATGGGCAAAAGGACACCTATTATGGTTACATAGAGGAGATATGGGAACTTGACTATGGACCTTCTTTTAAAGTCCCTTTATTTCGGTGCAAATGGGTCAAGCTGGATGGAGTAGGGGTAAAGGTAGACCAGCTGTATAGAATGACAACAGTGGATCTCAACAATCTTGGTTACAGAGACGAACCATTCGTCCTAGCCAATGATGTGGCTCAAGTTTTCTATGTGAAAGACATGTCCTCCAAACCAGAAAAAAGAAAAGATAAGGCAACGAATACATCATACGATGAGCCAAAGCGTCACATAGTTCTTTCAGGGAAAAGAAACATCGTGGGATTTGAGGATAAGATAGACATGTCAGAAGATTATAATAAGTTTGATGAAATTTCGCCCTTCAGAGTGAATATTGACCCAAGCATCGCGTTAAATGGTGAACATACTCCATGGTTACGACCGAAGCGATCCTAATCAAGGGAGATACGCGAAGGGGGTTTCATGGCCTCCAAGGCATTTTAGGTCACCATATGTATTAAATGTGCCAATTTATGGCAAACATCAAACATGATAGCTCATTTTGTGAAGGTTTTGTTGTGATGTTTGCAATTTTCCAAGTTTAATATTTTTAAATTCTCATACCTGTTTGAAATTATATTCAAAACGGCGGGCATGAAGATTCATAGCCCGGGGTTGAGTCTCGCTAGACTTGCGGTGGATCTCTGATAAAACAACATATTGTGAACCTAAAAATCATTTTTACAAAAAATCATGAGCATTATATCATATACATGTAGTTCAAACCTAGCGGGCCTCCTACCGAATCGGCAGGAATTTGTCTTTTTCATGAGGTGTGGACGGAAAGGTTTTAGATGCACCGGCTAGGTAATTTTCTATCTAAGGTGGTCTAGTATTTTTGAAAAATGTTTTGATAGCAATGTGAAACTTTAATTTGGTGGTTGCTTCACAAAAAAACTTGTTTTTGGTATCTAAAAAATGGAAAATGGTTTTTTCGTGCGATGAAAAGGGAAAGTTCCTTCTGCAACATCGTAAGCAATCCCAAGATGCACATGTGTACACAATATGGGCACATTATCACAAACTATGCCTCGATTCTAGCCATAACATTGCTCATTTGGTCTAAAAGCCATGAAACATCGAACATGATATCTCATTTTTTGAAGGTTTTTTTGTGATGTTTGCAATTTTCCAAGTTTAATATTTTTCCTTGCAACTATAACACATAATATGACACCACACGAAGGTTTCACATTGTTTGGATTATTTTTTAAATTCTTATACCCGTTCGAAATTATATTCAAAACGGTGGGCATGAAGATTCATAGCCCGGGGTTGAGTCTCGCTAGACTTGCGGTGGATCTCTGATAAAACAGCATATTGTGAACCTAAAAATCATTTTTACAAAAAATCATGAGCATTATATCATATATATGTAGTTCAAACCTAGCGGGCCTCCTACCGAATCGGCAGGAATTTGTATTTTTCATGAGGTGTGGACGGAAAGGTTTTAGATGCACCGGCTGGGTAATTTTCTATCTAATATGGTCTAGTATTTTTGAAAAATGTTTTGATAGCAATGTGAAACTTTAATTTGGTGGTTGCTTCACAAAAAAACTTGTTTTTGATATCTAAAAAATGGAAAATGGTTTTTCCGTGCGATGAAAAGGGAAACTTCCTTCTGCAATATCGTAAGCAATCCCAAGATGCACATGTGTACACAATATGGGCACATTATCACAAACTTTGCCTCGATTCTAGCCATAACATTGCTCATTTAGTCTAAAAGCCTTGAAACATCGAACATGATAGCTCATTTTGTGAAGGTTTTTTTGTGATGTTTGCAATTTTCCAAGTTTAATATTTTTCCTAGCAACTATAACACATAATATGACACCACACAAAGGTTTCACATTGTTTGGATTATTTTTAAAATTCTTATACCCGTTTGAAATTATATTCAAAACGGCGGGCATGAAGATTCATAGCCCGGGGTTGAGTCTCGCTAGACTTGCGGTGGATCTCTGATAAAACAACATATTTTGAACCTAAAAATCATTTTTACAAAAAATCATGAGCATTATATCATATACATGTAGTTCAAACCTAGCGGGCCTCCTACCGAATCGACAGGAATTTGTCTTTTTCATGAGGTGTGGACAGAAAGGTTTTAGATGCACTGGCTGGGTAATTTTCTATCTAAGGTGGTCTAGTATTTTTGAAAAATGTTTTGATAGCAATGTGAAACTTTAATTTGGTGGTTGCTTCACAAAAAAACTTGTTTTTGGTATCTAAAAAATGGAAAATGGTATTTCTGTGCGATGAAAAGGGAAACTTCCTTCTGCAACATCGTAAGCAATCCCAAGATGCACATGTGTACACAATATGGGCACATTATCACAAATTATGCCTCGATTCTAGCCATAACATTGCTCATTTGGTCTAAAAGCCATGAAACATCAAACATGATAGCTCATTTTGTGAAGGTTTTTTTGTGATGTTTTCTAATTTTCCAAGTTTAATATTTTTCCTTGCAACTATAACACATAATATGACACCACACAAAGGTTTCACATTGTTTGGATTATTTTTTAAATTCTTATACCCATTTGAAACTATATTCAAAACGGCGGGCATGAAAATTCATAGCCCGGGGTTTAGTCTCGCTAGACTTGCGGTGGATCTCTGATAAAACAACATATTGTGAACCTAAAAATCATTTTTACAAAAAATCATGAGCATTATATCATATACATGTAGTTCAAACCTAGCGGGCCTCTACCGATTTTAAAATGTTTGCAAGCCTATTATTTTTAACAAAATAATTTTCAGCATTTTCAATGTGTTAGTATTTCATAGATATTTTTCTAATAAACATTTTGATATGCTATATGTATTTTTCTGATTTTCATTTATTTTACAACATTTTATGGAATGTTGATCATAGCTTCAATAAGGAATAAGGCGGGAACAACCAAAAAGTTTAAAAATATTTCAAATGCCCCTTTAGCACCGGTTCGTGGCTCAAACCGGTGCTAAAGGGGGTGGCGGTGCGGTGCCCAGCAAAAGAACCTTTAGCACCGGTTCCTCGCATGAACCGATGCTAAAGGTTGAAGCTTTAGCACCGACTGGTGGCTTCAACCGGTGCTAAAGACCCTTTAGCACTGGTTGAAGCCACCAACCGGTGCTAAAGGTGCCTTCCTTTATAACTTCCTCTTCTTCCTTCCTCCCCGCATCCAAAATTGCTAAGGACCAGCGCTAGGAGCACAGAGACGCCAGCAGGCTGCCGAATTTCCACGCCGTCGTCGTCAATCGCCGCCAGACCGCACGCCCCCCACGCCGTCATCGCCGCCGAACCGCACGCCCGCCCGCGCCCGCGTCGGCCGCGCCAGCCCACTCGCCCGCCTGCGTCGGCCGCGCTAGCCCGCTCGCCCGCCCATCGCCGCCACGCCCGCTCCGTGCCCGCCCGCGCCGTCTCCGCCGCACCGACGCTCGCGCCGCCCACACCGACGCTCGCGCCGCTCCGCCCACACCGGCGGTTCCTGCAAGGTAATTGGAGTTTTTTTTGTTATTCTAGGTATTTAATTTATTTTGGGTATTCCTGCAAGATTTGTTAGTTAATTCTAAGAATAGTTTTTTAGGTATTTTAGTTTTTTTAGGTATTTTAGTTTTTTTGGTATTCCTGCAAGATTTGTTAGTTAATTCTAAGATTAGTTTTTTAGGTATTTTAGTTTTTTTAGGTATTTTAGTTTTTTAGGTATTTTATTTATTTTGGGTATTCCTGCAAGATTTGTTAGTTAATTCTAAGATTTGTTAGTTAATTAATTAGTTAATTCTAGGATTAGTTAATTCTAAGATTTGTTATTCTAGGTATTTTAGGTATTTTATTACTTTAGTTATTTTAGGTATTTTATTTTTTTAGGTCTTTTATTACTTTAGTTATTTTAGGTCTTTTATTACTTTATTTGTTTTAGGATTAGTTAATTAATTAGTTAGTTATTTTAGGATTTGTGAGTTAATTAGTTAGGTTTGGAGAAGTTAGGGTTAGGATTAGTTAATTAATTTCTATCATATTTTTTAGTTAGGGTTAGGGTCCCTTAATTAATTTAGAGTAATACAAATATGGTTTTTTAGTTAGGGTTAGGGTTCCGTTATAAAATGGGGGCATTGGCCGGGCGCCAGCGTGGTGGGGAGGGAAGAACTACTCTTCCCCCACCACGCCGGCGCTCGGCCAACGCCCCCTTTTTTTGGTGTCCGTATCGGCATTATAATAATTTGTAATAATTCTTTGCAGAAACTATGGATCTCGGAAGAGACGAATTCCAGGAAAATATTATCGAGGACATCATCCGTGATAATGATGACGATGTCACCTCGTTGTTTCTAAACAACTCCGGTGAGGGAGACGAACAAAACCGTAGAGATGGCTCCGATAAGGGAGAAGGTGCCGGAGAGGGTGGAGGCACCGGTGAGGGAGAAGGCGCCGGCTCTGACGAGGGAGAAGCCGATGGCTCCGATAGAACCTTCAATATTGCAAATTCCGGCGAGGTAGATGTGTATTAATAAATGAAGTCTCTGTTGTATAGATGGATTATTTGATTTGTGTATATACATATATTAACGCTCTTTCTTCTTTTAGCCCTCTGGATCGAGCCACTCTTCTGTAAATAAAAGAGGTCCGGCCAGAAGGTTGGAAGAACATGAAAGGTACCGGATAGAAGAAATCGGTGAAGATGGCGAACCGATTGCTCCCGCGGCTCACGCAAGTAAATTTACAAGACAATGCGGAGTTCTTGTTAGGGACAACATTCCGATCACCCTTCGAGAATGGAAGAAGACAAAGATGGAACCAGTTAAATATGTCCGCAAGAGATTGAAGAATATTCTTTGGAAGAAGCTCATGGTTAATTTTACCCTACCAGAGGCGCCAGAGGTGGATCGAAATGAGGTGGATCCAAATGAGGAGGATCCAAATGAGGAGGATTCAGATGACGATCATCGTCATCTGAATATCATAGAGCGGAAAGTCAAGAAGTGGACTCTTTCGAAGATGGCAATACAATTCAACAACTGGAAGAAAAGATTGTACAAGGAATTTGTCGAGAAAGAAAAGACTCTGGTGTTCACTGAACAATATGAGAAGATAAAAGACCACTGGGACGCATTCGTGGAGTACAAGACTTCGGAGGCAGCTAAGAGAAGGTCAGAAATAAATAAGAAAAATGCTGCTAAAAAGAAGTATCACCATACTATGGGGCAAGGAGGCTACAAGTCTGGCAAGCCTAAGTGGAAGAAAATGGAGGACGATCTAATTGCTAAAGGGATTATTCCAGAGACATTGAAATGGAACGATCGGTCAAGGGATTGGTTTTACGGGCATGTAGGGAAGTTGGACTCAGAAGGGAAGTGTGTATATACAAAAAAGCATGACAAAGACCCCCTTCCCATTGATGCCCTTAGAAACGCATCAAAGGATGTTGAAGAGGGAAGGTTCCATCCCGAAAGAGAGAAGGACGAGCTCACACGCGCCCTTGGGAATGATGAACACCTAGGACGAACACGAACCACACCAGGCTCCAAACCGTGGAAACTCGGGTTTCCCGTGGAAAGGAAGAAATTTCTCGATAGAAGCCGTCAGAGAAGAAAGGAAAAGGAGGCAGACCGCATGTCTCTGATAGAACAAGAGCTGAAGCTGCAATCAGACTTATTAAATCGGATAAGCCAGCAAGGAACCACCGCATCTCAGCCACAGATAGAAGCCGGACATGATGCTACCGGCCCACCATCTCAGCGGAAAAGCAGCGTGGCTTCCACGGACCTCCCAGAGGATGATGATGAACCGATGATCCGCTACCCAGTGGATGATATCACGGAGTCGACATCTTGCAAGCTACATGTGAAGGTCGTGAACATAACCATGAAGGTGGCGGTCGGCTATTCCTTACCCATTGGACCTGATTCAACTTATCATTGCCGTCCGATTCCACATGGCTATGCTGTTGCCGGGGTGGATGAAGTTATGGGCGGATTTGAGCAGCTGAAGCTTGACCACCCTGCAGATGAAGGGGATTTGTATGAGCTGGGAGAAGCCAAGAAGACCACCGTTCTATGGCTAAAGGAATACATCGTGCTTCCAAATTGGATGCCAAGGTCTCCAGCGCGTCACCCTTCTCCACCGCCACATCAGCCTTCTCCGCCATCTCCGCGTCAGCCTTCTCCGGCATCTCTGCCGCATCAGCATTCTCCAGCATACCAGCCTTCTCCAGCTAGTGAGCCATCTCGGCCACCTCCGCCCACTGAGGCTCAGAGCCAAAAGCTGAAGCGTACCATCGCCGCTCCCAAGAGTAACCGATCACCGATCCGTCGACAGGAGCCCCTCCCAAGAGTACCTAAGGTTCCTCCCAAGAGACCTTACGACTATACTCTGGAGGAAAATGCGACGAAAGTACAAGAGAAATCAAAGAACTTCTTTGAAAATTTGAAGAGAAAGAAGACCGAGCAGTCCGCCGAGCAGCCTCCTCTAGATCCGAAAGTATTAAAAATGTTGAAGAACCTTCACCAACCCGAGCCAAGGCTTGCATCAGACTATGACCGCACTATTCCAAAGTCAGACGCAGCAAAGCGGTCGAAAGGTAAATCAGTTCCTCAACTCGGAGAACAGATGAACTCGTGCCCCCGCTCCAAGTGTTTCCCGATGTCCAGTATGATCCAGATATCATAGCACTGTACAAAGAGGAGGCCGAAGCTGCAGGTATGTCTGTTGCTCAGTACTTAAGCAAGTGTGATTTCCCCACGGCTGAAGTAGTAGCATACCAATACCGGCACGGGAGCCCTCTCGTCAAACCCGGGGAGATTCCAAATCTACCAACAAGAATGCGAAAATTGCATAAGTGGTACATGGAAGCCTCACAGCATGGGAGAACTGGATCATACTGGGAATTAATGATGAGCATTACTTTCGTGGAAACGATGACATAAACATCAAATTTGCTGAATTATTTCAGTTATACAATCATGACGCCCTCGACAAATCGATGATCAGTGCCTATTGTTTGTAAGTATTATTTTTGTAATTAAGTCTTTAGCTCATCTCGTTCATTGCATGCATAATTTTACTCACTATATTATGCAGATTGAAGAAACTCGAATGCAAAATAGGACAAATCTATGACATTGGGTTTATTGACCCATATACCGTGAACGAGCTAACTCTCCATAACCATATCAAGGACACGGATAATAACTTGGTATGGGCGTTAAGGAAACAAGAAACCATAACGAAAATACTATTTCCTTACAACTTCAAGTGAGTGTGTTACTGTCTTATACACATTACTATTTTGGTTACTCGATGTTAAGTGTGTGTTATGCGTGTGCGCAGGTATCATTTTATTCTGCTAGTTATTGAACTTGATAGAGGATGAGTACTAGTCATGGACTCGAAACAAAAACCCCTTGAGACATTCGGGGACATGATTGATACACTCCAGCGGTAATTTCAATCATTATGCATGGCACTATATCAGCAACTTTCGTTCATTTCCCGATATCAAGTAATTACTAACTTCTTTATTCATTTTCTTTGCCGAGCAATGCTTGGAAACGGTTCACGGATAAGGCACCGGGTCCCTGGAAAAAGGAGCTTGAATTTAAACAAGTACCGGTAAGTACTACTAGCTAGTTCCGCGCATCTCTTTGGTTCTAGTTTCAATACCATTATCATCCTTGATTATTATTTTGATTGAACTCTATTCTCGTAAAGTGCTTGAAGCAAGAAGACGGGAATAATTTATGTGGATTCTATGTCTGCGAGTTCATTCGAGAGACTTGTTGTGAGAAGAGAAGACTAGAACAACTAGATGTACGTAAACAATATTCACAATTTTATTTTATTACCATTATTTATGTTGAGTTTCTTCATTCATATATATTGATCCCCTTCTTTACATTAGATCGAACTGAAGCGGGATCGTCTTCTAGCAACCGAGCGTGTATGAGCTACCATCGGCATTACGAGTTTGGAAAATCGTAACCGAAATTATATTGTATATATGCATGAACGTGTACAATGTACCATTATGCTACCAAGCACGATGAAAGATGACACTAGCTTCGATCTCTATATACATGAAGATATTGTGTAATATAATGGTTTCTTTTATATGTGCATCAACGTGTTTCAAATACCCGAAAAAATCATATTTCAAATGGCTAGGGTTTAGGGTTTTAGCCGCGGTAGCGTTCAGGGTTGAGAGGCTGCCACGTCGCCAATCTTTAGCACCGGTTCGTATTACGAACCGGTGCTAAAGGTCCTCTGGCGGGGGCGCGTGTGGAAGGCAACGTGGAGGGCCTTTAGCACCGGTTCGTAACACAACCGGTGCTAAAGGGATGAGGCTTTAGTCCCGGAAGTGTTGCACCGGTTCCAGAACCGGTGCTAAAGGCCCTTACAAACCGGTGCAAATGCCCTGATTTCCACTAGTGCCTCAAAATGTCATGGCTAGGCAAACCAAAACCTGCTCCCATCGTCCTCCACGCGTGGGACTATGAGGTCACCGGTGTTCTCCTCTCTCGCTCATACGAGCTCACCATCATCATCCTCGCGCGGCCGGACGAGCTCGCCATTTTCTTCCACGCGCGGCCCGTCGAGGGAACACCTCACTCATCGCCAGGTTCTTCATCTGCTACGGCCTCGATGACTCCCACACAATCGACTTCAGCCACATGTCCCGCCAAGGCTCGCTCAAGTACGCCCGATCTACTTCACTGCCATCGATGGATCTGGACTTCTCAGTTTTGATTTTCGGCCAAAAGATTACTTCCCCTCTTGAGATCTGAGTCATGTGGCTCATTGTCTGGCCTGTCTTAAATAGATTTTTTTAGAGTAACTTATGAATGGCGTCCCTTGATGACATGCAAACCCTCATCAGTGAGTCTGATGGCTACCTAATTTTAGACCAGATGCTATTTTGCAAAACTGCATACGGAATACAGATATAATGCCAAGTACTCTTTCTTGCTATCCTCCCTTACTGATGTTCTCATGGACAGAAACTGAAAGTGTTCATTTTTCTATTTCAACAGCCACGCTTTGCATTATTGCCTCACTGGTGAAGATGCAGGGATGCTCACATCTAGCATATCATATAGGACATCACCACGAAGATAAAAGTTTTTGCAAAGCGCCATGGAGAAAACCCAAGTGCAAATTAAAAGACCTAAGGTGATGCAGCTTATGTGTTGAGTAATAAAACCTGCACCACAACACCTCCAGGGTATGCCAGTATAAAGATCATCCAGTACAAAAGTGATTATCATCGACATTATTTTCTGTGTCACAAAGCATTGTTTTGTAATTTCTAGCCATCAGGCATTGGTCCAGATATTCAGAAAGGAATTGGCGTATGGCTGAAAGATTGCAAGCAAAGCACTCAAAAATCTGGAGACTCAACTAACAACAGGTGTGCCAAGGCATACAAGATTGCAAGCAAAGCACTCAAAAATCTGGAGACTCAACTAACAACAGGTGTGCCAAGGCATACAAGATTATCTCAAAAGTTACATGAGTTATATTTCATCCCTGCAATTCATAACTGCCTTGATATCAGGTACTGCGCTAGATAATACATAACTGCTAACAACTCTAAAGCATGCACAACAAGTATGTGGTACGCTGCTCTTATAGCATGTACAATAAATTTATCTCATTGCTTTGTATTATATATAGTAGATAATATCTCCTGCAGTAATCTCTAATTACTTTGTATGAATAGTTACCAAGATTTCATGGCTGGTGCTAAAATTATTGTTTTTCCTCTTGGAATAATGAATGTCTGGTGCTATCTTGCTATGATTTTTCCATCACATCCTAGGAAAAAGAAAACAAATAAAGTGATCAGTAAGATCAATTGAGATGGTTTCCTGTTTTTTTGTTCTTCCTTACCATTCCTGTATGGGAGTTATAGGCTTTATTTTTGCCCCCCTTCTGTATATTCCTTTATGGTACAATCAGGAGGCACCTTGGTATTATTTTGGATAATCTGAATAGTTCATCTATCTGAAGTATTAGTTTGCTGCTCCAATACTACAGGTGGTAGCAAAATAATGTTAGTTGGTACACCTGTAGCTACCAACCTAGCATTTGGTTGACTAAACCTCAACGGTCTAGGTGCAGCAACAATGTTTATTCAAAAGATAGAGATGCTAGATGATAACTACCAGTACAAGTACAGAACATGGCTTCATAGCTCTGATGCCTCACTAAAGACCTTCAACACTCACGAATTTTTAGTCACTAAACTGTGAACTTATGCAACCTGAAGGTTTCACTGAACTACGTTCCATTGTCAATAACTGAGTATACACTACAGAAGTGGTACTACAGCTCTGAAGTAAAGGTCAAACCAATTAAGATATTTGGTAGTAGACAGTAGTTCCCTTGTTCTAAAAAAATGGGTAAGTGCAGGGTAATTGTGGTACTGATGGAAGTTGCTTTCCTGAAAATAGCATCCGAGTGTAGCTAAAGTTCAGGTCCTAATGTGTACCCATCTATTTGACAAAACCTTCATCTACATGCCTCCCAATTTCTGATTTGGCATAACACCAATCTATCCTTTACACAGACCAGTATGCAACATGACAGCTATGTTCAGGTAGTGCATACCGTAGTTTGTAAATTCAGAGGTTTAACATTGCTACAGGCTGTGCGAGAAAACATCATGAATCCTATCTCATGGTTCAGTTTTAGCTCCCAGGGGTCTGTATACTGATATGGTCAAATTTATTTTTAGTTTAGATAAATAAGCCTGCTAGCAAAGCAATATCATAGCAATTTCAGTTTTAGAACAGGCCACTGTATCTTTTCGTAGAGATCTAATCGTGCTGTTCTAGACTTGGAAACTCCTACTATTTGAATGGTCTTAGTGTGGAACAACAGTTTAATTAGCTTCCATTATTATTATGCCGGGTCGTCTTTGCAATCTGAAGTTCTTTGACGAAATGAATGAAGACGGAATTGAGTATAGCTACTTGAATTGCTTAGTTATCCCTTGCTTATTGTATTACATAGATTATATGATAATTGACAGGATGAAAGATAATGGAAGGAGGCCCTACTATGGCAAAACCAGAATTTACTTGACCTGTTGAAAGAGATCATATTTGGTGTCCAGAATTTTTTTGAACCTGGACTACGGCGGGCTTACTAAGGTAGCAATGAAGCACATGCTCCATGAAAGTTACCAGGAATCTGAAAATGTTGAAGCCAATGTAAATGTAAATGTTGAAGCCAAAAATTAATGATGGTTTGAAAAGCAACTAAGGTAGCAACGAAGCATATGCTCCATGAAAGTTACCAGGAAGCTGAAAATGGATCATATTACCGCTGTGTATTTTTCTATCCTTGTACACATATAATCTTGTGGTTTACCTAACTCTTCCATCCTCGCAACAAAGAAGCAGTGTGCGATACAAGTAATGGAGCTGGGCGACACAACAAAGCCTAAACATCATACCTGACAACCTACGGTAAAGTCAACATTAGAAGTAGGGAATTTGGTCGGTGTTGATTCTTCCATTATTATTTCCTTCAACATTTACATGAATTTGTTAAGTGGGATATTCTTGAAATATTTCTTGTTCCCTTGCGAGTCTGATTTATAGCTCTGGTTGCTGACATACTTGTCCTTTACATGCCAATTCAAGGTCAGCCTTTGACCTTTGCACTGACCTTCTTATCTATGATGGTAGTAATGTACTTTGTCACGTTCATGTTCTGTATTCTTGCTGCTGTCAATATCAACTGTCTTAAGGATGAGAAGGTAGTTGAAAAAATTCAGACATAAGTGTTTGAAAATGCAAACATTGAGAAAGATAAATAAATGAAACAAAAATTTAAAAGATAGCGTATTACGCCGGGTGGTTTGAGCTTCTCTATGATACATAATTTTTCTCTCCCGTTGCAAAGCACGGGCATATATCCTAGTTGAGTGAAATAAGGATCCCAATTTAATCCCCAAATAAATTCATGCTTACATTCTGGTAGAACACAGGACCGTGTCAGCATAATTTGGGCAGGGCCACGTTGTATACGTAAGTAAGATGGAAATCGCAGTGGTGTTTTTCAAAAGTTGGAAGGTGTGGCATTTCTAAAATGCCCAAAAAAAACAGCGACGTCCATCCAATTAATCCCACTTAAAAATTGTATTTCTAAGTTTTTAAAATATGAAGAGAGCATGCATGTTGAAAATAGACACAAGTATCCGTAGGTAAATTTTGGAACTTAAGTATTAGTACCATTTATGATATATAAAAAAAATCATAAAATTATTTGATCGCATGTCGATTTTCAAATTTTGAAAATTAAACATGACAGTGTTTTACCTCATGATTTTTTCACCGTTCGCAAAGAATCATAAATTTGTGTGAAAAAAATACAACAGCAAGATTTTACCCTATGCCTACGTGCATGGTATTTTTTGTAACTTCTTGGAACTTAAAAAAAGTAGGTCATTAAAATTGGGCTGCAATGTAGGGAGGTTCCGTTGACGATCTGTAGAAGATAAGAGTCGAAGAGCCAATCTGCGTCAAGCCAATACACGCTCCATTCGAAATTATGAAAAACTCTACACCCTCAGATCCATTATAAGTGTTGGAAGATTTAGTATAACTTAGTACTAAACCAGCAACACTTTTTCAATTTTTGGGAGTAGCATTTTTCTTAGTTACATATATATGGACTCTTTTAGTGTGTGTCTTCAGTCCACTACAGGAATCAAGCTATATGCCGAGGGCTTCGAGCCGTCGGCGTATAGGGAAATGCCCTCGGCGTACGCTACGCCGACGGCAGCCCTCGGCGTAGCTCGTCGGCGTAGACCTCCCTCGGCAGAACACGTGTGACCGTCGGCGTAGGCCTAGCCCTCGGCGTATAGGAGCAGTGCCGACGGCTGGACGGTGGCCCTCGGCGTAGAGACCGTCGGCGTAGCACTGCGGACGGACGGAGAAGGACAGACGGCGTCGTCACTACGCCGACGGCAATGCCCTCGGCGTATAGGTGCACGTGGCAGTTTCCTAGGGCTTCCCTCGCAAGCATACGCCGACGGCCTCTCCCTCGGCGTATATGTCCACGTGGCATCAGCTCGGCCGGCCTCCAGATCGGGCATACGCCGACGGCCTCACCCTCGGCGTAGGGGGCTATACGCCGACGGCCTCACCCTCGGCATAGGCCTTGCCATGGGGCATATGGCACCCTCTACGCCGACGGCATTGCCCTCGGCGTATGGTTGCCCAGAATTTTTTTTATTTCCAGAATTGCAGGTTCCAGAGCAGCAAATGCATATAAATTTATATAAAAACATATATGCCATACATAGAAATCTATTGCAAGTGCCATACACATAAATATATAAATTCATAGATGGCATACATAGATGATCAAGTAGCGACACGACAGACAAGTAGCGACACGACAGACAAGTAGCAACACACAAGTAGCAACACGCAAGTATCGACATGCAAGTAGCGACACACATAGTATCTCAAGGCGGAAATCCCTACTACTCTGGAGACGGGGTCGGGGTGAACCCGAGATCTCCCCTAGTGAAAGTAGGTTGCCGATGTTCTGCAAAATTATGCCTAGTAGAAGCTGTAGAAGAACCGCCAGGAGAAGTACCAGTAGGAGTAGTACCACGAGAACGGCCAGGAGAAGGACTATCGGGATGGACCGGTGTCATCTGACGCCCACCCCGCGAGGCAGCAGAAGATGCCGTTCCCTACATGTTCCCTAGATGTTAGCAACTTGTGAGGCAAAGGAAAGCGGCAACCATTGGTTTGGCAAAAAGAACTTACCGCCGTCGATGCGTAGTAGGTCCTAGCGAAACTCTCCCTCGATGGCATCAATGGCGCCGGCCCGGTATGGGAGGCTGCTCCCCTACATCGAAACTCGCTCCAGATCGTATAGCCATCATCGACGCCTGCAAGATAGTTTAGATGTGGGACTTGTCATCTTTTTCAAACTAGGGGAAGTGGGACTTGTCATCTTTTTCAAAAATAAAGGTTCAGACTTACATGTAGATACGCCATGTAGGCCGTAGTCGCCTCCTGGTGCAGCCGAAAGGCCTCCTGATATTGCTCATGAGCCGCATCGAAGGCCGCCTCGAAAGCAGCCTACCATTTCACAAACAATGAATATCATCAGCACTTAGCCATGCAGGACCGAAAGTCGCAAAGAGGATGGAAATGAGGAAAACTTACATCATATCTGGGTCGACGAGGCTGGTCACGAGGCGGGATAGGGGCGCTGTCAGGGGTGAGGACCGCCTTGAGGCGCGTGAAGCTCGTGGTGAGGGAATGCTTGACCTTTGTATTAAGCACCTTGAGACGGCCATGCTGCAACCCGTGCCCCGACAGGACCAACGACTCCTCGTCGGTCTCCGCGCGTCTAGGGTCATCCACCTCCGGGTGACGAGACTGCACCATCTGGCAGTAGTCCTCTATCTGCTCCCCGGCGTTGCCGTAGTACTGGGGGGCGGCGTCCGGAGGCGCCGAGGCAACGGGCTTCTTCCTCCGCATCATGTCATATACCATGACGTCGTGAATCTCCTCCCCTGGCGGTATAAAGTAGAAACATGACGGGAAAATAAATGTTATGCATGATTCCATGTATGTACATACCATCTTCCCCTTGAAGCGATCAAAGCTGCGGTTTCCCGCACAGTGTGTTCCACCGTCGCCTCGGTTATCCGAGTTCCGCATCGACACGGCTGCAAACTCGTCGTCTGCCCTGAGCCACCTCGTACTAACCAGCTCTGCCCATGCCTCTCGATGCGCCTCAGCCCATTCAGGGACAACCTGAAAATGCAATACTCAACTCAAGATAATGCAATGGCAAGTTAACAGCAATATAGGATCTCATTAACATTTCACTCACCGACATGAAGTCATCCAGCGACATCTCGAAGTTGGGATTAGGATTCCGACCAACAATGTCCTCCTTCTTGACCCTCTTTCCCCTTTCAGCCCAGAACTGACTAGCGGCCGTTACCTTATGGTTGTACCACACCTGCGGTGTCAACTTCTCACAAGCTCCAAGCAAAGTCCGGTCCGCCCTCTGCGCATCCTCCTCATCCACGCGATAAAAGCACTTCAATCATGCATAAAACAATTGTGAGAGTCATGAGTTAGCACATTGGTTCATCACTATGAATGGAACTCGAGAAATATGTCTTACCCAAAACTTGGTGATCACAGCCTCAGCAGCTGTCCTGAAGCCTACGCCCGGAGCAGCCTGGTAGTCTGCCCAAGTAGTGGCTAGCTTCGGCGAGCCACCGGGGACCATGTCGACGGGAGTGTATTTCCCCGGACAGAACTTCCTAATCAGAGCTCCAACCATGCTGTTAGGTAGGCGGCCCTTGCTCCCCGGTGCAAATGTCCAATTGCTGCAGATAAATCAAACATTAGTACACATGCCAAATTGTTTATGACCAAAATGAAATTACAAGTTCAAAATTGCCAAATTAATACACTTACCTAACGCCATCAGGAATGATGAGGGTCTTCGCCTCCTGGGTCTTAGGCTCCCTCCTCTCATTGGGGACGCACGATTCCCCACGAGTCCTCAACTTCTTCGGCCTCGCGTCCCCCTCGTCCTCGTCCTCGTCCTCCACCTCATGTCTAGACTCCGACTCGTGTCTAGAGTCCGAGTCGTCCCCTCTAGACGGCCCCTCCAGGAACAACTCAGGAGCAACATCGCCAGAAGCGGAGGGTGGTGGGTCAAAGTCCACTCCTCCCCCGCCACCTCGTCCTCGTCCTCGCCCTCGTCCTCGTCCTCGTCCCCGTCCTCCTCCCGCACCGGCAAGATCGGGGTAACGCGGATTGGGAGTCGGCTCTCTCCCACTCCGTCTAACATTCTTCTTGCGCTGGTGCATCTCCTTAAGCAAGGTCGCCGAGTTTGCCTTGCCGCTGCTCATATTGTTCAATCACCTGCATTGAGAAAGAGAAAACAATTAAGCACAAAGACATAATAAAATGTTGACAAATAAATACTAAGTATAAAGGCATAATGCAAATAAAAAGTATGTTGACACACAAATACTAAGTATAAAGACATAATGCAATTAAGAAGTATGTTGACAAATAAATCCTAAGCATAAAGATATAAAAGACCCTCACCAGTCATCATCACTCTCATTCTCAATTTCAATTTCATTCTCTTTCTCACTATCACTATCACTATCTTTTGAGTAGTAAGTTTGAAGCTCGTCGACGGGTGGAGGCTCATCGATGGGGTCATTCTCCGCATGTAACTTCTCGAGCATATTTATGTCCTTTAGATCCACCACTGACTCACCACGAGTTTCTGCATCGTCTCCGAGGTCCTCAAGCACTACCGGTTCTAACTCAAAGTGACCAAAGTCCTCTTGCTCTTGATAGAAAATTCCCTCGTATGTTACAGGGTCAATGTTGTTGTAATCGTCGTCGGAGGGAATTGGTAGGTTACCATGTGGCGATACCTGGAACACAACTTCCCAACCCTTGAGCTCCGCTTTCTGGCATGGGTATGGCAAATAATAAACTTGCTTAGCTTGGTGAGCCACAACAAAGACATCGGCTCCGCTATAGGTGGTTGAAGGCCTAACTTCAACTAACCCAATAGACTTGGTACTTCTCTGTCCACCCCTTGGGTCGAACCAATGACACTTGAACACAACGAGATTGAGTTGTATGTTCGTACGATTGAATGTCAGCTCGTATACATTATCTAACCTTCCATAGTAATCAAGGCCATTGGCTCCTCCGGTGAAGACCCCAGTATTTACAGTTTTTGGATTCGCCCGGCCCTTCTGGTGTGCCTCTGTATGGAAGCGAAATCCATTCACATCATACTTCTCATACTTCATGACGTCACGGTTACAACCTTGGGAAACACATCTCAACTCATCTGTCATCTCAACATTGCCATCAGCTCCCTACAAGTACAGTTTGAATTTATTGTGTGCATTAATTACGTGGAATAAGAGGGACAAGTCACGTTTTGCAATGTAAGAGAGACATGTTAGAAATTACTTTTTTCATGAACCAGGACGCAAAGTTTATTTTATTTCCAGGAGCACCCTCTTTTAGTAGAGTGTCCAACTCCGCGGGAGAGGGATCCGTCGTTCCCGACCACTGTTCGTCCGTGAATTCACTAAAAGGACAAAATAAGCATTAGACCGAGACCAGGTTAGTAGATGCAAAGTAATTTGTACACCATTTTACCTAATGAACTCGAGCACTTCCTTCATGTTCATAAGCACATAGAGCATAATGCAATCCTTCTCTTCCTTCTCTAATTTATATTTTTGTCCTCTACCGGCCTTGCCACCGGGATATTGGAATAGTTCGAGCTTGGGGTCATTCTTGGGTACATCGACATTGTAACGAGAGACCGGGTTATGCAGAGTGGGAACTTCATCAGGATAATACGTTGTCGCGGCGTCTGCCATCTCCCGAAGGCATGTTGCCTCGCCTATGCATGCTTCAATCTTGGCTTTGTTTCCAGTTATCCTTCGAATATACTTAAACTCTCTCTCAATACAAAACTGCCAACGAAACTGCACCGGGCCACCCAAGAGTGCCTCGTTCGCGAGGTGAACATTGAGATGTGCCATTGGAGTAAAAAACCCTGGCGGAAAGATCATCTCCAAATTGCATAGCAACTCTGGCACTTGAACCTGCAGCTTCTCAATAACCAGAGGACATATCTGCTTAGCACAGAGCGTGCGGAAGAAATGGCTCAACTCTGCAAGCACTTGCCAGACTTTCTCGGGGAGATACCCTCGAACCATCACCGGCATCAGCCTCTCAATCCATATATGATAGTCATGACTCTTGAGCCCGGTGACTTTTCCAGTCGAAAGATTGACTCCCTTACTTATATTCGAACAATAACCATCAGGGAACATCACGACGTATTTGAGCCACTTGAATGCCTCCTTCTTTTGGGTGGAATCAAGGCAGAAGTTGGCATGCGGCTTGAACCAATTCTTTCGACGGCCAGTAGGAGGCTGCATGTATAATCTCTTCCTATCACAGAGCTTTTCAACATCGACTCTAGCCTTGACATTATCCTTTGACTTCCCAGGAATGTTCAGGACTGTGTGAAAGAGGGACTCCCCGACATTCTTTTCGGTGTGCATCACATCGATGTTATGGGGAAGTTCGAGGTCCTTGTAATACTCGAGCTTCGTTAAGGCTGCCACGTGAGTCCAGTTGTGTGTTACACCATATCCCTAAAATTGATGGCCATTTCCCGGCTCCGTACGCACGAGAGCACGTAGCTCGGCATCAACAGCTGCACCATCGAACTTTGGCACCTCTTTTACTTCATGCACAACTTTGCCCTTCTTAAAGTTCTTTATGTCTTCTCTGAACGGATGCCTCCGTTTGAGAAACTGTCGATTTGTGTCAAACGCAACATACTTGCCACCTGAGTTTAGCCAAAGGAACTCAAGCCGGTGCCTGCACACTGGGCATGGCCACTTACCAGCTATACACCATCCGCATGTTAAGGCATACCCGGGCATGTCATGCATGGTATACTGCAACTAAACTTTCATGTAGAAGTTTGTCTTTGATGCTCGATCGTATGTCAATGTCCCGTGGTGCCAAGAGTGGTTTAAATCATCCACAATCGGCTGCATGTAGACACTCAAATTCTTACCCGGGTAGTCGGGCCCTGGAATGATCAGCGACAAAAACATGGTCTTCCTCGTCATTAGGACTCCGGGAGGGAGATTGAGCGGAATAACAAACACGGGCCAGCAGCTGTAATTAGCAGTCGACATTCCATATGAATTGAAGCCATCTGTTGCTATCGCAATTCTGACATTCCGAGCATCAGCTGCCTTATCGGGGTATTTTTCATCGAAGTTCTTCCATGCCTTACCATCAGATGGATGTCCCATCTTCCCCTTATCGATTCTCGTCCCCTTCTTGTGCCAAGTCATCTGTTTGGCGGTCTCCTCGCTCATGTAAAGCCGCCGGATTCTTTTTATGAATGGGAGATACCGAAGAATCGACTTCGGGATCTTTGACTGTCTCACCTGACCATCCTTTCCCTTTACCTCTTCATACCTGGAGGCCTTACAAATAGTACAATAATTGTCCTCCGCAAACTGTTTCCAAAATAGAAGGCAACCTTTTGGACAACACTCTATCTTTTGATAACCCATGTTGAGATCTTTCATGAGTCTCCTTGTCTCGTGCAGGCTTTGAGGCAGACAATGCCCTTTCGGCAACATGTTACCAGTTGTTCTCAGACTAGCTTCAAAGCCGTTACGGGTGGTGGAGTACTGGGTCTTGTCGGCTAGACACTGAGAGATGGCATCGAGCTGAGAAATCGACGCACCGTCGTACAGAGGCTTCTTAGCCGCGGCCAACATATCATAGAAGGCCTTCGCAGTTGGCTCTAGTTCCTCCGGTTCTGGCGGTTCCTCTGGTTCTGGCGCTTCCTCCCATGAAGGTGGCGAATCCGGCATGTCGCCATGGATGAGATCATCTAGAAGGTCTCTAACCCCATCGTACTCATTGCCATTGAGCCGCTGCCGCATGACGTCCCCTCTGTCACGCTCATGCTCATCAAAGTCGATATGCGTGACGTAGTGAGACATACACCCATATTGTAGAAGGTGTTTATATATGTCATCTTTTCCTTGACGGTGATGCTTCAAGCAACGACTGCAAGGGCAAAGTGCCCTAACCCGCCCCTTTGTAGCACGCACTAACTCTTTCACTAACATCTGAGTCTTACATATCCACTCATCTGTTTTATTAGTCGCACTAACACGGCCACTGTACATCCATCCATTGTCAGCCATCCTCTGCTTTATTGCAAGCCGAACCAGAAACATAGCATTTCATATCAAATAGTAGCATGAAATTAAAAGCATCATATTTTTATTTTTCTACCGGACAAAATGCATGCATCAACCTATAGCTCTACTAGGTGGGCTCCTAGCAGCCCCCGGATCCATAGATTGAGTATGTTCTCCATGTTCTACCTCGGTCCGAGGCAGAATTTCGGTAGCACCTCCCCGCTGCTCTCCCGATACACGTCTTGGCAAAATGCCGAGAGGATGTGCATCCGGAGAACAACGGGGAGGCGCTACCGAAATCCTGACTCGGACCAAGGTAGAACACGAATAACGTACTCAACCTACGGATCCGGCGACTGTCCCGTAAATGCCGCAAGCGTTACGCTTCATAATATGCCGACCTCTAATGCATATTTATCCGCGTAACGCTCGTGGACGGGAAGTGACACCTAGGTTACGCGACTAGACGTGGAAATGGAATCTACTAACATAAAAAAATGCGAGAGAGGGGATGGAGTTCTAGCTCACCCTCGGCGGTAGAGGAAGCTGACGTGGACCTTCGGAAACGCGGACCTCCGGGAGCACGAACCTCCGGGAACGCCGACCTCCGGGATGCCGACCTCCGAGACCTCCGGGAAGGTGGGCGTGGCGCGGGGGCTCGGGCGGGTGGCCGACTCGGACGGAGGGGCGGCCGGCTCGGGCGGCTCGGGCGGAGGGGCGGCCGGCGGCCGGCTCGGGCGCAGGGACCCCTGGCCGGCTCGGGGGAAGGTACCCCTGGCCGGCACGGGCGGCGGCCGGCTCGGGCGGCTCGGGCGGCGGCTCGGCCGGCTCGGGCGGCGGCTCGGCCGGCTCGGGCGGCGGCTCGGCCGGCTCGGGCGGCGGCCGGCTTGGGCGGCGGCCGGCTCGGGCGGCCGCGGGGAGGGGCGACGCCGGCTCGGACGGGCGCGGGGAGGCGGGGAGGGGCGGCGCCGGCTCAGGCGGGCGCGGGGAGAAGCCGGACCGGGCGCCGGGAGAGGCGGGGCGGGCGCGGGGAGAGGCCGGGCGGCGCCGGGAGGGGCGGCGGCGGCGGCCGGTGCGGGCGGAGGACCTCGGGCGGGCGGAGGGCGGCGGCCGGCGGCGGGGTCGGGTCGGGTGAGTAGGAAGAGGAGGAGGAAAGAGGAGGTCGGGCGCGGGAAGGGGCCGGTCGGCCCGATTATACAACCCTAGCTACGCCGACGGCCTGGCCATCGGCATAGCCGTGGCCGTCGGCGTAGGCTATTTTTTGTTTTGTTTTTTTTTATTTTTTTAAACAAATGTCACATATATAATCTAACATATTTTGTTAGACATAATCTTGATTCATATCTGCATATTAGCTATTTTCGTTTGCATGTAGTTCAGGTACTAGAGATTGCAGGACAGTGTAGCTTCGTCCAGATCGCAGGAGGCGAGATGCCAGGCAGTCGTGCGATGCGACGTGCTAGGTGTGATGCAGTCATGTGAAACGATCCAGCGTGGATGAAGGAGATGGCCTGCATGAGCATGAGCCGAGCGACTCGGTTCGGTTCAGTTAATTGGTTAGCTAGCTATGTGCATGCAAGCCTGTTAGCTGCGCAAGTGGTGGTCATGGGCGTGCATGTAACTAGTGGATAGGTAGCACGAACAGGTAGTGGCGAGCATGGCTGCTAGGCTGCACCTGTGTAGTCTATATATATAGCGCTGTAATCATGTTTGCTTTTAACAATGAGAAAGAGAAGGATGTAGCCACGGTGGTCACCAAGGGACATGCCCGGGGCCTACCTATATTGCATGTACCAATCTTGGGTCACACCTATACACATATGTTAGGGACACATGCATGCATGTTTCCAACGGTGGACGATGCTCCGGTGGTCTTTATCCGGCGAAACCCTAGACAGAGGGGTCCGGAGATCTACCCCTATAGCTTTCTCCGTAAGAGGCCTCGCCGATGGATCTTCTGCTTTATTTTGGTTTGTTTAGGACATATATACATGGAAAGCAAAGGTTGGGCCCACTTTACCATGCAATTGGCTCCGGTAGACCCGTAGCGAGAGTTTCCACGTACAGATCCTGGATTTCACCAAGTGTTAACAGCCCATGTCTCTGGAGAAGGACATGCCCGGGGCCTACCTATATTGCATGTACCAATCTTGGGTCACACCTATACACATATGTTAGGGACACATGCATGCATGTTTCCTACGGTGGACGATGCTCCGGTGGTCTTTATCCGGCGAAACCCTAGACAGAGGGGTCCGGAGATCTACCCCCATAGCTTTCTCCATAAGAGGCCTCGCCGATGGATCTTCTGCTTTATTTTGGTTTGTTTAGGACATATATACATGGAAAGCAAATGTTGGGCCCACTTTACCATGCAATTGGCTCCAGTAGACCCGTAGCGAGAGTTTCCACGTACAGATCCTGGATTTCACCAAGTGTTAACAGCCCATGTCTCTGGAGAAGGACATGCCCGGGGCCTACCTATATTGCATGTACCAATCTTGGGTCACACCTATACACATATGTTAGGGACACATGCATGCATGTTTCCTACGGTGGACGATGCTCCGGTGGTCTTTATACGGCGAAACCCTAGACAGAGGGGTCCGAAGATCTACCCCTATCCGGCGAAACCCTAGCTCCACGATAAAATGGTTTCAACACTACCGCACTTCGGTGTCGGAAAAGCATGTAATCTTTAACAACTTCTCCAAAATATGTGAGACAAAAAATTCACTCACATGCATGCGATAACACTTACACAATTTGTCGACCTCTTGCTGTGAGAGATAAGATTTGCAATGTTATTTTATGCAGACGCGTAGAGACTACTATTCGTAGGATACAAAATTTTCCAATTAGTAAACAATATAACCATGTTTAAATTATAATTACTAATAAACAAATAAGCACGAACAATAAGGAAGAAAGTAATCCAGAAAATGGCTATACGCCGACGGCCATTTAGACGCCGACGACAGCCCTCGGCTTAGGCCCCCCCCCCATACGCCGACGGCCACTTAGACGCCGACGGCAGCCCTCGGCATATAGATGACGCCGTTTCACCCCTCGGTTTGCCCTAGCCAACGGGCCACGTGGCAGCCTTATACGCCGACGGCCTGTAGACGCCGAGGGTGGCCGTCGGCGTACATGAGACTATGCCGAGGGCAACGATACGCCGACGGGCTCCTTCGCGGGCTATCCCGGAGGCGTCCTACGCCGACGGCAACGACATTTGGTCGTCGGCTTAGGGCCCAGCCGTCGGCTTCTTCCCCCATTCCTGTAGTGGTCACACTGTTCTGAGTTACGTGTATATAGATGTGTTTTATTGTATCTGTTCGCTCATTTCTGTATGTATCTATATCTATACTAATATAAAAAGGCACAAAAGGGGGCAGATCCAAAAGATCACAGCCGTCGAACAAGCATCTAACGCTTGATGTACCGCCCGTGTTAGTCTATACCAATATAAAAAGGCACAAAAGGGGACAGATCCAAAAAATCACAGTCGTCGAACAAGCATCTAACGCTTGATGTACCGCCCGTGTTAGGCGGTAAAACAGTGTCCGTCCCGTCGTCGCGGCTCCACGGGCAAATCACGCCGTAATCACCGGTAAACCGCAGATCCTATCGCCCCGTACCAATAAAGCTCACCTCTAATCACAACAAAGAGTAACTGGCCGCCTGCCCTATGCCCTTCACAGCCCGATCAACCGCCCCAGCCAAAATCACAGATCATGGCTGCGGTCACACGCACACGACCTGGACGCCGCCCATCAACAATCGTGTTTGCCCCCACCAGCGCCGATGGCCTCCGCTAGCGCAACGCTGCTAAGTCGTCCCCATCGCCGGCGGAAGCCCCAGAACGACGTCCTCTATGGCATGTCCCGCCCTGCCATTTACAGCGACGCCGCGCCGCCGTTCCCATGTGTTGGGATCGGTTCTTGAGGTGAGCTTCAGATTCAATTATTTTCTTCTTGTTCCGTCGCTTTTGGGAAGCATTGAGCTGCACTGTTTTTTTTAGATTCAGATTGTTTGCATTTGGCAAGTGGCTGAGGATGGTGTGGCTTTACTGCAAATATAGACCGACAGCCACAATGCAATGTCGTGCCCATCAGCCCATGCATGATCCATGATAGGTCATGGAACTACCACACTAACTGGGTTAATTACAAATTTAAATACCGTCTCCAAAAGATGCGCAAAATTGGCCTGTTCAATAATTTGCTTATATCATCGATGTCTTTGCTAAATAACTTTTTATGCCTTTTACCTATAACCACGCAGATCAGCGGCTTGTGTCATGCTTTACATTTTTAACAATTAGTCTTAGTTAGGCAACGATGAATTCCCATGGTAGTTGAGATCTGCTTCAAGGTTAGAAAAATAGTACTTCCGATGTCAGTACCGAAACAGACCCATGTGACTATAGAATTTGCACACCCTTACTTTCAGTTGTGGAGATGAAGCTATTTGACTTGCTATGAGATATATACTTTACTCACTTCTTTTATTGTCTAACCAGTTTTCTTCATTTGTAAATCCTCCCTACAGTGATAGATTCTTAGAGACAATATGGGAAAGTGATATCATCTGGAGATAATAGAAACGGATATCACAATAATAAGTGACAATATACATGAATACAAGGATGATAAGATCTCTTTCCAGAGCTCATATAACAATTTGTCAGCTCCCAAAGCAATTGTCTCAAAACACTATACATGAAGATACAATCATATATATTGCCATATTTACTTTCTCAAGGGCTAATGTGCTGATTATGCGTGCGAGTTCAAATTCTCAAATTGTCCAAAACTGTACTACCTGAACCATGTAGATTGATTTATTCAATTATCTATTGCATCAAGTGATTTAGAGATCCACATTGCTAACTTGTTATTGACATTGTTAGATCTGGCATGCGTTCAATCTCATAACTGGGATTTCCTTCTTCATGAAGTGAACTATAGGAAAGGCATCACCATTAGAGAGGCAAGAAGGATCAGTGATTGCAATGTTGACCAACTTGCCTAGAAGACATGTGAGCGGAAGTACCGTAATTCATTAATACTCTATTTGAGTAAGATTAGGAGATAAGTAGAAGACAATGTTAGAGTTGAAACTGTATTTTGATCAAATTTCATGTTTATAATATTCCATAAACTTCATTTGTTTTGTCTATATCATGCATTTCTTATCTGTATGTTCAATTTCTCTCAAGAAGTTTGCAAGGCCTGTTAGCGGGGTCTCGAACTCTTTCGACCCCGCCCCACATTCACTAATATTTAGCAACACCAATCTTTCCTTAGTTTTTATAAAGAAATGTTGTGAGGGTAAACAATTTTTTGGGTGTCTACTCACGTGCATTGCACGTGCAATATTACTAGTCTATATTAAAAAGGTTTTTCTAATTCTTAATAAATTGAGATTTAGCTTAGGGCTCGGCAAAATCTTCTAACGAGTAGATCGATGTGTCAAAATTCGTGCAACCTTATCCTCATCTACATCTCTTCTTCCTGGCAGGGGTGCACCCTGAAGCCGCTGACAACGCGCAGGCCACGACGGAGGCATTGGAGTAAACAAAGAAACTTAGGGTTGGGGTAGGGGGGCGTGCTACACCGGAGAAGATGCGGCCACTCACCGAGTTAGAGGGATAGCCGGGGCGACGCTGGACCAGTGGGGCGGCGAGATGCATTGCAGCGTCGGCTGCGGGTGGGGTGGACGGCGGTTCAGCCGGCGGTGGTTGTGGGGGAGCACGGAAAAAGGGGTTGTCGCGGAAGGTGAAGAAGAAGAGAAGACACCAGTCTACGGAGCCCTAAACTAATACTCAGTAGATTGATGTCCTAGAGACACCTATATTAAAATATTTAAAATATCTTATAATTCGGAAACGGAGGAGGGTGTACATTTCAGATCCGACACACGCGACAAAGCCTGCAATCAAAACCCATTTGTGTATGGCTTCTTCACATGTCTGATCCCAAACCACTAGAGACACACACGAAGAAGCGTACATCGACAAGATCGGTTGAAGAAAACAAAAAGATATACGTACAGAGGAGGAAACGGCGGGAGAGAAAGAAATGGATTATGGATAGGCGAGGCTGCGACAATCGACGAAACGTTGAGGAACCAGCTTAGAAGGATGGGAATCTTGCACATCGCTGGTTGAGGAAGACGGTGCAGCCGTCCCTGGGCACGATGGTGGGCATGTACACCAGGTCGTCGCACCCCTCCGTCCTGTCCCGCTTGAAGTCGGCGACGGAGACGAAGAGCGCCAGGAAGAGCACCAGGTGGTACAGCGCGTACCGCTGGCCGATGCACTGGTGCCCGCCCGCGCCGAAGGCCAGGTAGTTTCGCCGGTAGACCACGTCCTCCCTGCGATCCTCGGAGAAGAAGCGGTCCGGGTCGAACTCGTCCGGCGAGGTGAACCCCTGGAAGGACGACTCGTAGACCGACGGGAACACGAGGGTGCCCTTGGGCACCGTGTACCACTCTGTCAGCTTGAACGCCTCGCCGGCCATGTGCGGCACCAGCGTCGCCGGGGGGCGGTACCGGACGACCTCGCGCGCCACCGCCTGCGTGTACTTCATCTCCTGGATCTTCTCGGCGGTCATGAGCTCGCCGGACTCCGGCGACCAGATCTGGGCCACCTCGGCGCGGACGCGGGCGAGCACGTCCGGGTGGGACTCGAGGGCGGAGACCGCCCAGCAGAGGGAGGAGGTGGACGCGTCCTGGGCGGCGAAGAGGAAGTCGAACAAGAAGTTCCCGAGATCCTTGTCCTCGGTGTTCGCCGGCGGCGCCTGCCCCGCCGCCGCGGCCTCGTCGATGTCTCGCACGATCTCCTGCATCCAGTAGTCCGCGAGGCACTCCGGCTCGCGGCCGGCGCGCATGCGCGCCTTGCTCTCCCGCGCGCAGTCCGCGAGCATGTGCGACAGCCGCTCCACGGCCAGCCTGGAGCGGCCGAACGCGAACCCGGGCAGATCCACGGGCATGGCCATGACGCCGGTGTTGAAGAGGTTGTACTCCTCCCCGAAGCTCGCCCTCGTCTCCTCGGTGAGGTACGGCCCCACGAAGACCATCTGCGAGGTCTCCAGGTTCATGTCGCGGCAGGGCACCCGCAGCGACATGGACTCGCCGCCGCCGGCCGCGGCGCTCTGGTCGAGCCACCTCCGGATGTGGGCGAGGATGACGCGCTGCTGGAGGGCGGCGTAGGTGGAGAGCGCGCGGGGCGTGAAGTTGGGCGCGACCCTGCGCCGCAGCTCCTTGTGCTCGTCGCCGAACTTGTAGATGAGGTTGTGCTCGCCCCAGAGCTTCTTGCCGAAGGGGTGGCCCAGGACGTGGAAGGCGTCGGGGCGGACGTTGGCGAAGACCTGGTGGGAGAGCTCGGAGTCGCGGATGAAGAGCACGAAGCGGCCGACCAGGAAGTCCGCGGCGAGGCCGAGGCCGGACTGCTTGGCCTGCGCCGCCTTGACCACCCAGAACTGCGTCGGCTCGCTGACCATCTGCAGGATGCTGCCGAAGAAGGGCACGACGAGCGGCGGGCCTGGCAGGGGCCCCTTCTTGCGGTGGTAGGAGAGCTGCTCGAGCAGGAAGTAGAGCGCAAGCGCGGCGGCCAGGAACGACGCCGCCGTGCTCAGGTTGAAGAACCCGGAAGCTGGCAGCAACTCCACCATTGCGCCCGTCTCGCGTGGCTCAAGCTCAAGGCTCGGCAGTGAAGACGAGTACTGAGTACTGGGTGGTTTTGGTCTGGCGGAGAAGGTATGTTTAACGTACGAAGTCCCATATTTAAGGACGGACGGTGAAGTTGGACTTGGAGTGGTAAAAGTTGGGGAAAATGGCGGTCACTGGAAAAACCGATAAGTAGGCGGGCCGAGTTGGGCTGGCCGTACTGGCTACGGCTACGCGGCAAAGTTTTGAGTGAAATGCATCAATAGTCCCAGAAGTTACCGGTGATGTTTAAAATGGTCCTCAAACTCTGTATCAAAACAGTCCTAAAACTTGTCCTCTTTATCCATATACGGTCCTAAATATGTCTAAAGATGACGTGGCAATGTAAAGTGGATCCTCTGAGGGCCCCCTCTTTTCCCATGGCAGCCGCGTGCGTCCCCATAGTACATTAATCAATACAGGCAAAGTTTTTGTCTTCGTTTGAACAAAACTATAACAAGAGAAGTAGTGTATGCATGTGTTAGGTATATACTTGAGCTGGCATGCAATTTTTTTGGTATTTCCATTTAGATATAGGGCAATACCACGTCTTTTTGTAGTATACCACATTTTGCGATAGAGTATATACCACATATTTTTGGTTGACTTTATACGACATTTCTTTGTGTATAAAATATTTTATGTCATGTAGTACATGTATCATATTTTTGCAATGGAGTATATACCACACATTTTCTTTGATTGTGTGTATATTGTATCATATTTTTTGCGACAAGGTATATTATTTATACCACATTAGTATATACCAAACTAGTAAGTTTGCACGTGCAACGCACGATTCCTAAAATCGGTCAATATACCACATTAGTATATACCTGATTAACATGCAGCGGATGCACAATTTTCGGCCTAATAAAAGGAAACTTAACGATTTGCCTGGATATAATTAGGAATATAATTAACTATGGATTTATGGGATCGGCTAGGTGCTCAACATGTTGAGGTGCTCAACATTGGAGAGACCGGAGCCGTTTGATTTAGATAGTTTGATGGTTCAGATTGAAAGTATCAAAACATGTTTGTGTCTTTATAAGTAGTAGAGATTATTTGATAAAGTATATACAACATTTTTCAAGGGAGAATATACCGCATTTTCAATAAATTACACACCGTATTTTCCAATTACATTCATCTTAGTCTCTAGCACACACACACCAGATTGGCGTGGATTTTGTTTACAAACTCTCACTGTTCCTTGTTTCATTTGATAGTTCAACCCACACAATTCTTGCTACTCCCTCCGTCCCGATGTATAGGTCTTGCCGTATCCCTAGATCCTCATTTTCACTAAAGTAATATAAATTATATACTACAAAAATATATAACACTGAAAACTACGGATTATGTAATTTCTAATGGTATAATTTTTGTGTTGTAAAATTTATATTATATTTATCAAAATAGCGACCTAGGGTACGCGCAAGACCTATACACCGGGACAGAGGGAGTAAGAAGTTTGAGAATTAAAATTAAATACTGACACCAAGATAACATCAAAGCTAGCGGGAAAGATTCAACTGCTAAACAACAGGAATAGAAATATTGGAAAACAGTTGCACGCGTGAACGTAAATGGTTCTGCATTTGAGCACAGCTTCAAACTTCTTGAGCGGGTGCACGCACGCGGTTGTCATGGGCCAACCGGGGGCCCTCAGAGGGTCCACTTTACATTGCCACGTCATTTTTATACGTATTTAGGACCGTATATAGACATAGAGGACAAGTTTCAGGACTGTTTTGATGTATTTTCTGAGTTTGAGGACCATTTCGGACATTACTGGTAACTTCTAGGACTGTTGATGCATTTCACTCCAAAGTTTTCCCTTGACTGGATTGAACTGAACAGCCGTGGATGCTCTTAGTCATGTGCATGCTCCGGAGTACACGGCGATCGGGGTTGGAGGAAGATGACGCGCAACTCAAGAGATCTTTCCCTCAAAAAAAAAAAAAAACTCAAGAGATCTAAGTTAGCCATCATACTAGACTACTCCCTCAAGCCTTCCTCCACCAACAAATGTATTTCTAGATTTATCTTAAGTCAAGCTTATTTATTTTAACCAATTTCAACAAGGCAAAAGTTTTATCTTATCTATTAATTAAGAAGAAAATATCCAGCTAATTAGAGAAAAACGGACAAAAACTGATAAAAAAGGGCCACGGCCACGCAAACACCACAGAACAGGGCCACACCCACTCTCGCCGACACACATCGGACACCACAAAAGAGCACCAACCACACGAACACAACCAAGGTGACCCGCTCCATTAAACTAGTTGACCTCCCACCACTGTTGAAGAGAAGAAGCCGCACCTGCTATGGAAGGAACAGACCCGGAACGCTCCCATGAAGGTGAAGAAGCCAACAACTGCAAGACCATGCGCCATAAATGGTGCCCAACACACCGGCGACTAATGTCGAGAGCCACCTCATCACCCACATGACGCAATATCAAACACTCTCAAAGCTAACGAACACTCGAAGCCATTGCTCTGACATTCCACTGCTTTGCCACGCCCTGCATGCATAACCAATACCATCACCTTCCGGGGCCGCCGTCCTAACATACCGCCGCTTGCTCCCGAGCTGTAATGCCGCAGGAACCATCAACCCGTAGCCCAAAGTACACAGGAAAGCCACCATGGCCGTCACACCAACTTATCTGGGGCCACCACCCCGGCCGTAGCAACACTTACGTCTTACGATGCTAAATTAGTGTCACTAAATTCATCTTGAACTGTAGTTTCACTATCTACCTATTTGACATCATATATGTTGGTACTCACTTTATATAGTCATTCAAATTTAAAGAAGTTTGACTTAATACAAAACCTAAGAGTACACTTGTCTATAAGAGAAGCAAGTATATTTAATAGGACGTGACTAATTCTAGGCACCCATACTTAGTTTAATTGTAGGTCAGTCACAATTCTCATCTAGCACGAATAAGAACGTAAGACGAAAGGTTGGGTGTTTTTCTATAGTTAGAACCTACTAGTTGCAACTCAAAAAATGGTTACAACCCAGTTTACAACCCACTTGAACTCACGCGCTCACAGGAATCATACATAAATCCATGTGAGGTTATCACACGAATAATATGCTTGCCTTCAGTTTGGCACTTCGGATACGTCCAAATGATCGGAGGAAGATGACACATAACTCATCAAGAAGATTCTTTCGATTGGAATCTTTGGCTACTCAACCAGTTCGGTTGATAATTGTACTTTATATACTCCAACAGCAAGCGCCATATGATGTTAGTTTATAAATTAATATCTACTACTTGCTCTGTTTTAAATATAAGATGATTGGAGAAGGGATTTGATGCACATGAGTATCAGTGCTCTCTTCACTTTTTGAATTTTATTTTAAAAAAATCTTACATTTCTTTATCTCTAAAAATTATGGCATTAAATATATAGATAGATATAGAAAGGAGGAGCGTATGTAAAAAAGTTCTATTCAAAAGTATGTTGTATTTTGAGAATATAAAAAGAATTTTTTTAATAGTAAATAGTAGTAAAATAGTATAACTTTTTGTAAGAAATTTGTCTTTTTTGGATTTTCTAAAATATAAAGTATTTTTAACAGGACTTTTTGCGTATGCTCCTCCTATATATATCTTTATATATATTTAATGTTATAATTTTTTAAAACACTGAAGTATTAGGTTTTAAAAAATTTGAAAATCTAAAAGTGAAGGGATCACTAGTGACCAGGCACTTTCCGATGTTTTAGCCTTTTTTGCTACACATGTATTTAGACATTTTTTAGTGTGTAGGTTAGAAAAAAAAAGGTAAACATACACACTAAAAAGCATCTAGATATATATCTATCAGAAAAAAGCTAAACAACTTATATTTTAGAGCGGAGGAAGTATGCGCAAGGCTCTTGCATAATTCAATATATCTACACGCCTTCAGATTTGTCTACATGACCGACCCACGAAAATGTGTCAAACGAGTTTCGACGAAATAAACCTCAAAAATCAGTTAAAACATCGATGACCCACATCTCAAATCAAGAACAGGATACCAGTGGAATTAAAAGCTTGCGAACACGAAAAACGTAGAAAATCTCGGCTGCTGCAGAGTTAGCAAAGCACAAAATCTGTTTTGTTCCAAACAATCTCTGTCGATGGCATCTTTTTCCGTGAACAATTCAGATCCCCCAGGAATTAGAATTCATCTGTACAAGGTACCCATCACGACAACTAGTAGTACTAGTATTAAATTGTGTATCTATTCTTGCCACCTACTAGATATAATACAACAGCTTCAGAACATGCATTGTTTTAGATCAACTGCAGGCGAAACTCCTCCCTCCTCCCTCTCGCCTCGCGTGGCGACGGGGAGGAACCCTAATTCTCCCCGCCGCCGGGCCCCTTCCCCGCCCCCTCCTCCTCCCTCGCCGCTGCCAGAGGGCGCGGCCGGGCGAAGCCCGGTCGGCGCAGGCGGCGGCGAGGCCTTGGCGTCCTCTCGCGCGGTGGGGCGGCCGCAGGTCCCCTCCACCGGGCCGGAGCCTGCTTCTTCTGCCGGGAAGCAGGGCGGGCGGCGCTCTTCTGGGCGACGGCGTGATGGGCGGCGGATGGTGGCGGGCAGCTGGGCGGCGGTGGTGGCTCCGGCTGGCGCCCCTCTTCCCTGCGGTGGTGGCGGCTTGCCTCCTCGCAGCTCTGCAGCGGCGTGGTGCCGCGGTCTCTGCGACAGGCCCGGCGCAGCGACGAGGGCGAGGTGGATTCCCGACCGGCGGTGGTGCCCCTGTGGCGGCCGATCCGGGTCCGGCTTGGGCTTTAGGCCTGGGCGGGCCTGCGGATCCGTGCGGCTGCGGGCGGCATGGCGGCGCCTGGCTGCGAAGCTGCCTGGCACCGTGGGGGTGCCGACGGCGACGTGCTAGGTGGCGGTGGACGTGGCTCCCGGCGGCATGGCTTTGGTTGTGGTGTGCGGTGAGCGCAAGGCGTGGACGCCGTGGCAGCGCCGGCTGCCTGCCAATGGCGACGGCTGGATTCCCTTCCTCCAGCCCAAGTCTCGGTGGATCAAGGAGGGATGGTGGCCAACTCTCCTTCGCCGCGACGGCATCTCCGGCTCATTTCTTGTCGGCGGTGAGTCCAAAGGCGACTCTTTTCGGCATGTCCCATGGCGTTGGGGTCGACGGCAGGGCCAAGGCGAAAGCCCAGCGTGATGCGGACGACGGCGACGCCCGCGGGCGCCGTCACCTCCTTGGAGTCGTTGTCTTGGCGCTGCTCGCTTTTCCCGCCTCGAGCACCGGGGGAAACCCTAGAACCTGTCTTCGGTTCGGGCGAAGGCGGCGCGGCTGCGTCGTTTCCTCCTTGGGGGCGTCGCCTTGGTGGTTTCGTGGTGTCATTGGTGTGCATGTTGGAGTCGTTGGTGGTCGCCGCTCAAAGCGTGGGCATTCGGGGGCGCTATGTACGCCGCCGCGGTGCTTTGTGGTTGATGACTTCTTTGGTCGGGTTCGGCCCTGCTGCTCGCTCGCCGACTCTTAGGTGCGTATGGGCGGGCAGTGTGTTGGCTTATGCCTTTCCGGAGTCCAAATCGGTCTCCTGAAGCTCCCATCTTCGGTTGTGACGCGGCCTCGAAGCCCTATGTATCGCCTCCTCGCCATTACTGGCTGAAGTCGGTACAAGGCGAGTCCTTGTTGTTTGTCGGTGTGGGTTGTGTTGTAAGCCGTGTGTGTTGCGTTTGTATCGGGTTGCCACTTTGGCGTTGTATCGGCCGTCTTGACCTCTTCTTCTATGAAACCGATACACCTCCCAGGGTGTATCCTTTAAAAAGATCAACTGCAGGCTCACCACTCGTTCCACTCCACTCGAGTGAAACGTAGTATGTCACAGCAACCGTTTATTTTAACCTCCAGGATTGTATATAGCTAAGAGCATCTCCACTCACACGCCCGACGAGGCCCTCGGCACCCGTTTTGTTCATCCGGACGGCGTAAATCGGCCCAGTCGCGCCCCCGGATCCTCGTTTTCGCTCGGATCTGGGCCTTCATCCATCCGGCGAGCCCAGGCCATCCCCAGCCTTCCGGGGCGCGCTCGGGGACTCCAGACGAAAAAAATGCGCGCGAAACGGCGAGGAAAATTCCCGCACGTCGTGTGGCCCCGACTTGTCGGCGAGAGTGGGCGGTCGTCGTCCTCATCGTCTTGTCTTCCGCGCATCGTCTTCTTCCCCGCGCATCGTCTTCCGCGCGCTGTAAAAGCTGCCGCCGATGGACGGCCAGCCACGCAGCGAGGCGAGTTAATGCCAGCCCGCCTATATATCGCGGCCTACCGCGCCTGGCCAGCCACATTCGCCAGCACCTCCCCCCAATCGACCTCTCCACATCCTCCACCCACCTCCTCGAGCAATGGCGGGCTACCGATCGGACGAGGACAGCGCAACCAACAACGGCTTCGGCCGCCGCTCCCTACACCAGTGGAAGGGCCGGCTGCTGTACATGGCCGGCTACATGGCGTCGCCGGACTTCCGCGCGCCCGGAGGATGGCGCCTGAGCGCCGGCGGCATCCCGATCCCGCCGCCGCCAACGGGAGCCGCCCTCGACGCCGCCATTGACGAGGTCATGGAGACCATGTCCGACAAGCAGCGCGCCGATCCATGCTTCTACCCCGACAATTGGGAGGCGTGGATGGCGTTCTTCCGCCGTCGATACGAGCGCGAGCTAGCGGCATACGACGGCCCGCCCCTCCTCCGGTGCGCAACAACGCCGCCGGGCGCCAGTGCTGGTGGAGTGCGCCCGGCCGCACGCTCGAGTTCGTCCTCGAGCACATCGAGCGAGGCAACGACCCCGTCCTGGAGATGTCGCCGCCGCCGTGTCCGACGCTCTCCCGCCGCCGCGGGAGCTCCTGGATGCCACGGCGGATGGCATCCGACTCCTCCGGCTCGGCGTCCTCCGGGTCGGCGACGAGGTCGGAATCACGGTCCTCGGCATCCACGCCGAGGACCGTCAAGCAGGAACCGGTGTCCGCGCCTCGGCACAACAACGGCGCCCTCATCATCCGCGAGGGGGCGCGCACCGCGTCGCCGCCGTGTCGTCGCAAGCCGAGGAAGGACGCCGCTGCCAAGGCCGCGTCTGACCTCGCCGAGGCGGAGGCCGCGCGCGCCGAGGAGGTGGCGACGCGCGAGGCCATCGCCCGGTCTCTGCGCGACGTCGTCCCCGCCGAGAACACCATGCCGCTCGACGCGGCGCTGGAGTGGTCCCGGCGGGAGTGGGAGCACGAGGAGGCGGAACAGCAGCGGCGGCTGCTGGACCTGGTGGCCGCACAGCGTCGCACCGCCGCTGCCGCGCTACCTCGACGCGGCGCGCCGGTCGTCAAGCTGGAGGAGTCCAGCGACGACGAGCTCTACCGCCCTACGTCGCCACGTTTCGGCGACGCTGGGCAGGGCTCGAGACGCCAAGTGCCGCCGCCGTAGGACGGCGACGACTTCTCCGACGACGACGGCGGGGACTACACGCGTTTCTACCGCCATTTCGGCATGTAGATCGCGTGTTTTAGTTTAGGTTTAGACCGAATTCGAATATATTACGAATTCGGCCAATATATGTAAAATATCTCTATATTTCGCCCTCTTAATAAAAATATCTCTAAATTTCGTCAAAGTTCGCCGCTTTTCGTCTACTTTCTGTTTGAATTCAAATAGTGCCCTGGGCTCACCGCTGGAAACATGGGCCTCCCTAGGCCGAAATTTACATCCTCCGGCGCTAAATAGCGCCGGATTTCGGCCTGGGGGCCTTCAACGGCTGGAGATGCTCTAAAGCTAGAACCAAAAGAAACAGGAGAGACAACACTCCAAAACATAACTTTTTTTTTACTTCTTCAGTATTTTTATCTCTAAAAGATGTGGAGATACGTAGAAATTTGATGTTCACTCAATACTCTTCGATCCCCTAAAATATCCTTTCTAAATGATGAAGAATTTTTAATTTAATCAAAAATACACTAGTATGGAGAGGTTTTGTGGGGATATTTCAGAATTATCCTCTCAAAACTCAGTCTAGTAAACAACCTACGGAAGATATTTGGGGATACAAAATAAATCCCTCTAATCCTCTCAAATCTATACTTCTTATAAAGCAAAATCCCACTAAGAGGTCATTTAAGTTGTCTATCTCAACATGCAAGCTATCCACATCATTAACTATATTAGCCAATCAATTGTCCATGTCATCCCACTAACAATAATTAATTATATTTGCATGCAACATATCCACCTCATCAATTCTTTTAAGCTATACAATTAACCACTTCACCATTTTTTGTTCACAAATAAAAAGCAATTTGACTTTAATTAAATTTAGGGCTTGCAAATTGTGACCAATTGAATCTTCAGATTATAATAAACTATTTCATGTTCCATGCATCTTATACATAGTGAGATTTTATAGAGATTCTCGCTGCAACGCGCGGGGTACTCTTCTAGTATCCTAGAAGAAATAAACAAGGTCTCAGAGAACAACGAGATACAAACGCCGGTTAGTTAAGAATTCTCGACCTTTACAACTTCTCTAGAGCCCTACCTCTGAGGTGGCTGTGGCTTGAATTGAAGGAGCCTTCTAGTTCTAGTTCTAGAGCTTGGGTGGGTACGGGGCAACCCATGTGACTAGATTGGCTAGGTTTGAACGACCGAAAATAACCTCGTGGAGTAATTTTCTCTCAGACAAAATTAGCAGTTATCCATCATCCATCTTCTAGGTCCCAAAGAAAGTCTGTCACCACGCTTTAATCATGCCCGTCTTTTGCGAGCTTTGGAACGAAGATAAAATGTGGATCTTCCGTTGCACTTCACCAATGCCGACAACAATCTTCACCCAAATAAAGAGTGAGGCCATCCTCCAATTGAGCATCCCGACGCCGGGGTAAAGCATCTAAATTTTATCATGTTGGAGTAGTTCCTTTTTGTTTCTGTTCGCGCCTTCAGATGCTTGTTGTACTGTTCAAACCTCTTCTTATCAATGAAAACATGGCAAAGCTTTTGCCCCATTTTTTATTAAAATGTAAAGGTTCAAAGAATTACGTATGGTCTCTTAGTGCATTGAACTTCTGCATTTGTTGAATCATTCATTAAGTACCGCCTCACCATGGTTCCAAGTTTCGACGCACATGGAAGCTCTGCCCTCTTTCCAGCATCTCAAACAATACTCTCTCTGTCAAGAATTACCCTGTATTCTGGGTTTAGTCAAAGTCAAACTTTATAAACTTTAACTAAGCGTATAAAAAAAAATATTAATATTTATAATATAAAATAACCATGGTTAGAATTTTTATAAAATATATTTTCATATTGCATGTATTTGGTTTCATAGTTATTGATAGTCTTACCAATATATTTGGTTAAAATTTGAAAAGTTTGACTTTGACCAAACACAGAATGCAGGGTAATTCCTGACGGAGGGAATATATGTCTCTCATATCTTGCATCCATGCCTAGTCATGGATCTCGGGAATTGTCAAAATCTCAAAATGGATATGTGATGCATGGGGCTTAAGTGTGCGGCACAATTTTTTAAGTCACAGTAATATACGCAATTGTATGAAATATTGTGGCATATGGTCTAATTTTTTTCCTACAAACAAATTGTTAATGTGTTTGCCTATGTCTCAGTTGCCTCAGTCACTTCAGAAAAGTATAACTGTAGTTTAAAAAAAAGTACAACTGCAACGAGTTACACTTTTCTGATAGAAAAGTATAATTACACTTTTTTATAAAAAAAGTGCAACTGATGCATATTTTTAGGGTGACTGAGAAATAATAATTTTTTAGACGTCTGTTACTTAGCAAATCCGATTGTTAGTTATTATCCAAAAAAGTTGTGGTAGATTAATTTGACCCGTTTTGTAACCGCCACAAAGAAAGAGCAACCACCACGGCCCAAGCATCAAATATACAACCGGCAAAGCCCTTGGCAGAAGGGATTTTTGGAATCTAAGCGACAGTGAACTTAACCTGACAATCTATACAAATGCACGCACGTGAAAATGTGGGCCCGTAAAAAAGTATTGTATTTCTAGATTTTAGATAATTCTGAAAAAATATTTGCACGTAAATAATGGATGCAACTATGTGTGTGCAATATATTTGTGGATTATATAAAAAAAATACATAGACTACGCACATAAGTTATAAAATTTATAACTTGATGTAACTTAGAGCAAGGTTAATAATATAATCAGCAACCGACTATAGAGTCATATAATATCATCTAGAGCCATCATAGAGCCTACTCACATAAAAGGTGGGCTATTAGGTTGGTTCTTGAATAGGATTTAATTACTTAATGTATGCATGCTATTGTCCCTAAACTGCCCTTCTTTATTTCTTGTGCTACAGCTAGGCTAAAGCACAAGAGGCGGCTCGCCTCTCTCTCTCTCTCCTTCTTTCTCTCTCTCCCACTTAGAATTTTGATGACATGATAAACGTTATAGCCGTGTTGACTAGGCTTATTATACTTGCTCTTAGTGTAACTTACTCTTGCGGATTCAGCATGCACGTTAGTTTGGCCCCGATCTCACTCATATACACACACTCCTATTGGCTACAGTGCACGCCAATGAGAAACTATCCAGTGAAAACCGGCTTCTGTTGGAAACATGGAAACTGCAAGATGGGCCTTCAGATATAGAATGTGCGGCTGAGATCTTGAACCAAACGTTTTGCAAAAAAAAAGCCCACCTAGCAGTTACATCTTTGCACAAAATTCCCTAAAGTTCTGTATCTTTGCCAAACGAGGACCTGAAACGTGTGTAGATGTTGATGTCGGTCTCCTCTGAGCTCTGAGCTCTAAGAGCGGCAGTGCCGGGAGCTACGGGGCGGGACGCCAGAACTCTGAGTTTCGTACCCGACCCCCACGCCGTGCCGTTGTCTTTGCGAAGCTGCTGTACGCCGCGTATCTTTTACCGAGGTTGGCGCGGTCCATGGAGCAGTTCGGCGGCAGAAAATCTCCCGATGCAAGGCGTCGTTCACCATTCCCTAGTAGAACTAGACCAATAAAAAATCTGAATTCGTTGTGCCACGCACTTCAATATGAAAAGAGTAAAAATCCAGCAAGCAATGGAGAATTAACGAAACTAGATCCAAATGTGGAGGGTACTCACGGACATAAGAACGCAAAATTTGGTACTCAAAAAGCAAACTCGGCCAAATCGCTGGTTCACATGTGTCTCTGTGAAGGAATGTGAAGAAATTCGCACCACAGCCGCATGTGCAAAATCCGACGAGCTGTGACAAACGCCATGACCAGATCCCACAGCCGCAACCTGGTATGAATCGGATCTCGCACGACGCCCTCACGTGTGCCGCCGACGTTCCAGCCTGCGTTGTGCCCTGGCCGCTCCCAAATAGCCGCATGTCAGCTCACATGGAACAAGAGGGGAACGAATCCTAGGTCATACTGGAACTTCAAGAATTGTTGTATCATGTTTCAGGGTCTTCAGTGGTGAAGAGACAGTAAGTAAGGGGGTTTTCAGTAAGAGACAACTAGGCAGGCGGGCATTTTTTCGCAAAATGTTTGGTTCAAGATCTCAGCCGCACATTCCACATCTGAAGGTCCATCTTGCAGTTTCCAGGTTTCCATCAGAAGCCGGTTTGCACTGGATACTTTCTCCACGCGAATTCGGTCCTTCCCCACTCACATGCACGCGCACTTAGGGTATCTTTGGTAGCCCGGTTGAACTATCTCACCTAATACAAGCTTATTTCACCTATGTTGACCCCATAAAAATGTGTTTTTTTGTGTTGTGTTTGGTAGCGTTTAAGTCCACCTCATACAAGCTGAGTACACCTATGTTGACCCCATACAAATGTGTTTTTTGTGTGTTGTGTTTGGTAGCTCATAGGAGCTGAGCTGAGCTCAGCTGAGATATTGTTTGGTAGATAGTATCACTTCAACCCTGCCCTATAAATAAAAAGCAATCTCGTCCCTAAAAAGAGAATAGAAAAGCAATTGGTCCCTGGGACATCTCCTCGAGCTCCGGCGCCGCCGCCGGTGAGAGGAGCCACCACACGTGCCTCCGCTAGGACGGCGAGCTCCCCTGCTGAGGTAGACGGCGTCCTCTGCACGACGCAGAGGTAGACGTATGGAGCGCGGCGCCGGCCTCTGCGGCGCCCGCCTCTACGGCTAGGGCGGCGAGGGCGATGGCCGATGCGGTCAGGGGTGGGACAACAACACGGTTGCGGTGCTGGTTGGGGACGGGAGGATGACTTGGGGAAGAGAGAGAGAGAGAGAGAGAGAGAGAGAGAGAGAGAGGGGAGAGGTGAGAAATGAAAGGGCGAGAGATGCCTGGGTGGGGCGGGGGTCTGGGGGTGGGGGCCCATGCGCTTGTAGGACAAACGCGGTCGGGCTAAGGTGTGAAGCTTGATTTGAGCTTCTCTACTCAGCACAGCTGAGGAGGCTTTTTCAGGTGACGTGGACACTGCCCAGGTCATCAAACCGGGCCACCAAACAATAAAAAATGGCATGAGGGGAGATTTTCTGAGGTGCCCCAGGCTACCAAATACGCTCTTATTGGTTGCCGTTTCGAGTTTAGAAGCCACTCTGTTCAGATGATGATTTTCGTTGGCGGTGGCCCATTTGACTCAACCGACAGAGTATGTGTGGTGACCCAGCATACCACTGCATGTTGTAGTATACAAGTCGTTGACATAACACTCGTGAAGTACCAATTCACAAATATTACATCCCTCAGAGTGGTACAACAGAAACATAGCGGTCTTTATTCAAGCACTGAATATTACAAGCCATAATGTTACAAAGGACTCCAGTTCCTCCTTGGTCCAAAGAGGAACACTAGATGGTTCTAAGTTGATACTACAAACCTTAGCTACAAATGAAAGTAGTAAACTAAACATGATGCCCAACTCTAGTCGCTTTATTCTAGGTGTTCGATGCGACCAAAGCTTCTATCCTACGACTCTAGGTGTCGGCCTCCTCCTCGAGTCCTTCGTCGGGACCATAGGAGATGGTGTAGTCGATGCCTTTGACTCCTCCTGATAGATTCGGTTCTTCGTAGTAGACCTCCTCGTAGTCCTCCTGGCTTCCTTCGGTTTCTTCAAACTGGTCCTCCGAGTCTAAGCAAGGGTTAAAAGGAAGTGGGGTGAGTAACGAGCGTTACCCAGCAAGTTCATTTAATAGCATAGAGGTGTTTGATGCACTAGCTATGACCATAGACTAGAAAGTTGATGGGGCCGAGTTGATGGTGCCAGGAAACTTGTTGGCTTGTAGTAAATGACCGGCCAGTTGGTAAACCCCAAGAGAAGGTTTTGATGAATATAGCAGCAAGTTTTCCCTCAGTTAAGAACCAAGGTATATCGATCAGGAGAAAAGCAGACAATAACGACTGAAGGTGATGCGGACTGGCTTAGCGACAGCTTCGGACAATTTATATATGGCGCATCGTCCAAACTTTGCTTTGCTAGCTGCAACATGGAACCTGCACACAACACAACCAAGTACTTTGTTCCCAACTTGCGATGAGGTTGTCAATCTCACCGGTTTGCTTGAAACAAAGGTTATGAGCGTATCGAGTGGAAAACAGTAGAAGTATAAGAGTAAAGTAAACAGTGCGAGTAAAGTAAACAGGTGATAGCAATATGATGGAAATAGGACCAGGGTCCATAGTCCACTAGTGGTGTCTCTCCATAAGATAAATAACACATGCTGGGTAAACAAATTACAGTTAGGCAATTGATAGAATAAAGATAAACGTGATATGTCAAGAAGATCATTATGAGATTTACTCTGGGCATTACAACAAAATACATAGACCGCCATCCAACTGCATCTATGACTAATAATCCACTTGTGGCGAATCAATCCGAGAACTCCACAAGTATTAAGTTGCGAACAACAGATAATTGCATTAAGCAAAGTGTGTAATGTAAACAAAGCATATGCCCTTGAGCATATGAATGTTGTTTTCTCCCTAGTAGCAACATCACATCTACAACCTTAGAGGTTTCTGTCACTCCCCCAGGTTAAATAGAGGCATGAACCCACTATTGAGCATAAATACCCCCTCTTGCAGTCACTAGCAACTACTCGGCCAAGATAGCTACTAACAACGGAGAGCATGCAAGATCATAAACAACATAGAGATAACAAAAGATATAATTCAGTACAACAACTCAATCATAACACCAATATTCATCGGATCCCAACAAACCAAACATGTAGAATTACATAACGGTGATCTCAATCATGTAGGGCAGCTCATGAGATCTAAACATGAAGCACAGGTGGAGAAGACAACCATCTAGCTACTGCTATAGACCCATAGTCCAAGGTAGACTACTCACTCATCGCTCCGGAGGCAAGCATGGCGATGAAGAAGACCTCCGATGGCGATTCCCCTCTCCGACATGGTGCCGGGAAGAGCTTCTGGACCCTCCCGATCTTCGGGTCGACGGCGGCAGCGGATCGCGATGTGTTCTAGAAAAGTGATCGGGTCCTTAGGTTTTTCCCGTCGGGGGGTCTTTATAGGCGAAGGGGCGATGTCAGAGGTGGCCCCAGGCTTCCTCACACCATGGTGGCGCGGTCAGGGCCTGGGCCGCGCCAGCCAGGTGTGAGGGGCCCTGGAGGCCCCTCTCCTTCTCTCCTTCGGATGACTGGAAGCTCCCAGACAAAATAAGACTTCAGGAACTTGTTTCATCTAATTCCGAGAATATTTCCTGTGTATCACTTCTGAAACACAAAAATAGAAGAAAACAGGGAACTGGCACTGTGGCGACTCGTTAATAGGTTAGTTCCGGAAAATGCATAAAAGTGCCACTAAGTGTAACAAAACAGTAGGCAAATGGTGTAAAAACAAGCATGGAGCATCAAAAATTATAGATATGTTGGAGACGTATCAAGCATCCCCAAGCTTAACTCCTGCTCGTCCTCGAGTAGGTAAGTGATAACAAAAGAATAATTTTTGAGGTGACATGCACCTACACAATCTTGATCATATATGTAAGCATTTGTGAGCTGGGATCATAAGAACTTAAAACATGGGCATGAAAGATATAATCTTGACAATAGAAACTTAGCAACCATGTTGTAAACATGAAAATGAACACAAACAAAAGATCATGAAAATGAAACAATGAAAGTCAAACGTGTGTTCAAATCATGAGGAAAAACATACAAATGGTTTTCAGCTTGTCCTTCAAAGAGAGCAAAACATAAATGCATAGGACACCTTCAAGTTTAAGAGGGCGACTAGATACAAATAATTTGAGAACAAGTGAAACCAACAATATGAATCAATCAATGAAAACTTTGGGACAATGCACATTATACTAAGAATGACAACTATGCTCTCTTAATGGTGCATAAAGATAGAAGGTGGTGACTCAACATGAAAGTAAAAGAAAGGCCCTTCGTAGAGGGAAGCAGTGATTGTAAGTTTTATAACCTTCAAAAATTATGGTACTTACCGGCTTTGAGCTCTCATTGCCCCCATCATAAGCATCTTGAATGGTTAAAGTTAATGCAAGAACAATTATGATGCATATGATTGACAAATCATAAGTTGAAAACCTCGTGTCCCGTGAATACGAGTACCCAAACCTCATGCTACTTTACTTAGAGTCCCAAGCAAGGCTCTTGTCATTGAAATATATGCATATCATTGAGAACCGCCAATGGGGTACCTCCATGCCCGATAACATGGAACAAGCCCACATCAAAATGACAGGACAAGCATACAATGAACACCTCGATATCTCTTTTATTTGCCATTTGTTTAGCTTTTTATTGTGAGATGCGTCGTTGAATGTTCACCATGGGTATGCTGCAAATTTCCACCATGAATTATGCATGGCTTAGATTAGCGGCCCGGCATTTCCCTAACACATATACAAACTCCATGATCCCCACAAGATTCCCAATTCATTTCACACCGCGGGCATCCATAAACAAAAGATCACGATATCAACTCAAATAAGAAGTGCAATGTTGAAAGCTTGCCCATGACTGCATGGCTGGGCTAGTCTCCAACTTATAACTTGCAAGCATAACAACTCAACATAAGAGACCACAATGTCAAAATTTTAAGAACAGGAAAAAGTAAAGTGTGCCTTCCGGTTCGTGAGAGCTTTACTGACCGAATTTCGCATAACACTGGTAAGAGTTTAATTTGAAGAGAAAATAAAAGCAAGTCAAATTTACTTGGAATAGCAAATTGCTAGTAGGTATGTATGGTGGACACTTTGGAAAACTTTGGCTTTTAGGAGTTGGATGCACGAGTAGAGCTCATACTCAGTACAAGGTGAGGGCTAGCAAAAGACTGGGAGCGACCAACTAAGAGAGCAATAATGGCCATAATCATGCAAAGCGACAAAGCGACATTAAAAGAAGCATAAGATGGCATCAAAAGTAAAAAACTAAATGATCATAGAGGCTATTGGCGACTTTGTAAGAGTCAAACATGTGTGAGCATGCGCCAAGTCAACCCAAATAAAGCATCAAGGAGAAAACCAAAATAATGCTTCCATACAATAAAAACAACGCATGATTTTTTCAAAGGCTCATTAAGCAATCTCAGTTATTTGAGACAAGTCATGCTACAGAAAAACCACTAAGCATACTATCAAAAAGACATCAAGCATGACATGAAAAAGCCTAAGCCGCAGTCTACACAAGCTCCTTCTTGTACCACTATTTTGCATAAAGCTTTTTCTCTTTTCCAACACCATTTGAAATTTTTAAAGACACCTCTTTTGATGAAAACCAATAAAAATCAGAGGCAAAAATACACCTTGATGAAAAGATATGACAAGGTCTGAACGCAAATCAAGGCGAAAACGAAAACCAAAAGCAGTAGCGGAAAAAGAAGAACACCCGGTGAAATTGTGAGAATGAAAAACGGAGTGTTCTTGGCAAATGAAAACGAGTATATCTCCTCCAAAGAAAATTTGTTGGGGTCCAACCATTTATTGCAGCAAACAAAACTAAGCTAACTAAAAAAACTAAAACAACTGACGATCCAAGAAAAACACATAGTGCATGAAGCAATAAAAATATAGTGTTTTGAAAGGTGACCTAATTTTTGCCGATGAAGAAGGGGTGCCTCGGGGGCATCCCCAAGCTTTGACGCTTATACTTCTTGGATATTTCTTGGGTGATGCATGGGCATCTCCAAGCTTGAGCTTTTGTCCATTCTTCAGCTCATCTCATCATTCTCCAATCCCTACACTTGAAAACTTCCTTCATACAAAACTAAACACAAATCTATTAGCAACATTAGTGTAGGCATAACATATAATCAATCCTCTTTTTTGCTTCAGGTTTCAACTCTAAACCACCACATATATAGCAAATAATACTGTAGCAACCTCCCCAAAAGTTCCGTGATCAAAAGAACTCAAAAGAAAGCGATAAAGTGGCAAACACAAATATTGGCAGAAATCTGTCAAAACAGAACAGCTGACAAAGGTCGAATTTTTTAGGGGTTTTCTGTTGCTCAAATCAAAAAGTGTTCAGCTAACGAAAGTTTGGATATAACCTGGGGTATATGCACAAGAAATCGCAGGTCCAGAAGATATACAGATAATTTATACGAATTTTTACGGTGCAGCACTGAAAACAGTTTCAGGATAGCAACATCCCCAAATCTTTACCTCACTCGAATTAGAGGCTTCTCTTGGCACAAAAACAAAATAAACAAGATAAGGAGCGGTCATTACAGTAGTAATGACTTCCAAGACTCAAATAAAATAAAAAGTACTGAAAATAAAACATTGGGTTATCTCCCAAGAGTGCTTTTCTTTAACGCCTTTGAGCTAGGCGCAGAAAATTGCAAATCAAGTAACATCGAGTGATGAAGCATCAAGCTCATAATTTGCTCTAAGAATAGAGTCAAAAAGTAATTTCTTCCTTTTCATAGGGAAGTGTTCCATACCTTTCTTGAGTGGGAATTGATATTTGATAGTGCCTTCTCTCATATCAATGATGGCACCTACAGTTCGAAGAAAGGGTCTTCCCAAAATAATAGGACATGAAGCATGGCATTCAATGTCCATAACAAGAAAATCAACGGGAACAAGGTTATTGTTAACCACAATAAGAACATCATTAATCCTTCCCAAAGGTTTCTTCTTAGCAACATCAGCAATAGGAACATCAAAATAACACTTTTCAAGCGGTGGTAAATCAAGCATGTCATAAATCTTTCTAGGCATGATAGAAATACTAGCACCTAGATCACATAAAGCATGGCAATCAAAACCATTAACATGCATATCAATGATGGGTTCCCAACCATCTTCTAACTTCTTGGGAACAGAAGCTTTTTGCTTCAACTTTTCATCCCTAATTTTTATAAGAGCATTGGTAATATGCTTAGTAAAAGCAACATTTAAAGAACTAGCATTGGGAGTCAAAGCAAGCTTTTGCAAGAACAAAATAACTTCAGATATGTTGCAGCCATCAACATCAAAATCATTAAAAGAAATAGAGCTATCATCTCCCACACTCCGAAAAATTTCAGCACTCTTTTGAGAAAAAGTTTTGGCAGTTTTAGGCTTTTTAACACAAGGAGTGGGAGTTTTCTTTACCCCAATCAAAGTAAGAGGATTGCTAGCATTAGGAGCAACATCATTAGAGGTAGTAATGGTACATACCTTCATCTCTCTAGCCATCTCATCTTCTCTTTCCCACCTGGCATGCAATTCCGCTAACAATCTAATATTTTCATCAATTCCAACTTGAATAGCGTTAGCAGTAGCAAAAACATTGTTCTCTTTCACATCATTAGGCAACACTTTTAATTTCAGAATTTCAACATCATGAGCAAGGCTATCAACTTTAGAAGCAAGAATATCAATTTTGCCTAACTTTTCCTCAACAGACTTGTTAAAAGCAGTTTGCTTACCGATGAAGTCCTTGAGCATTACCTCAAGCTTGGAGGACGCGGCCCTAGTGTTGTTGTAGGAGTTACCATAAGAGTTACCATAACCATTACCATTGTTAGAAGGATACGGCCTATAATTGTTACTAGCAAAATTGTTCCTATAAGCATTGTTGTTAAAATTATTATTTCTAATGAAATTCACATCAACGTGCTCTTCTTGAGCAACCAAGGAGGCTAAAGGAACATTATTAGGATCAACATGAGTCCTATCATTAGCAAGCATAGCCATAATGGTATCAATCTTATCATTCAAGGAAGAGGTTTCCTCAACAGAATTTACCTTCTTACCTTGTGGAGCTCTCTCGGTGTGCCATTCAGAATAATTTACCAGCATGTTGTCGAGTAGCTTTGTTGTGGCGCCCAAGGTAAGGGACATAAAAGTGCCTCTAGCAGCTGAATCCAATAGGTTCCTCGAAGAAAAATTCAGTCCTGCATAAAAAGTTTGGACAATCATCCAAGTAGTCAGTCCATGAGTGGGGCAATTCTTTATCATAGATTTCATTCTTTCCCAAGCTTGAGCAACATGTTCATTATCAAACTGAGTAAATTTCATAATATTGCTACGCAGAGATATAATCTTAGCAGGGGGATAGTATCTACCAATAAAAGCATCCTTACACTTAGCCCATGAATCAATACTATTCTTAGTCAAAGATAGCAACCAATCTTTAGCTTTTCCTCTCAAAGAAAAAGGAAACAACTTGAGCTTAATAATATCACTTTCTACATCCTTATATTTCTGCATCTCACATAGCTCAACAAAATTATTGAGATGAGCTGCAGCATCTTCAGTACTAGCACCAGAAAATTGCTCTTTCATAACAAGGTTCAACAAAGCAGGCTTAATCTCATAAAAGTTTGCAGCAGGAGCAGGTGGTGCAATAGGAGTGCAGATAAAATCACTATTGTTCGTGCTAGTAAAGTCACATAACTTGGTGTTTTCAGGATTGGCCATTTCAGCAAAACGAAAGTAAACAAATAAAAACAGCTACCAAGGATTCTAATTTTTTTGGGTTTTTGATATAAAACGATGCAGGTAAAATAAATAAAGTAAAGCAAAACAATAACAAAGTAAAGGATGTGCGTGCGAAAACTTCCCTCGCAGAAGTCTTCCACTCTTCCCCGGCAACGGCGCCAGAAAACTTGTTGATGGGGCCGAGTTGATGGTGCCAGGAAACTTGTTGGCTTGTAGTAAATGACCGGCCAGTTGGTAAACCCCAAGAGAAGGTTTTGATGAATATAGCAGCAAGTTTTCCCTCAGTTAAGAACCAAGGTATATCGATCAGGAGAAAAGCAGACAATAACGACTGAAGGTGATGCGGACTGGCTTAGCGACAGCTTCGAACAATTTATATATGGCGCCTCGTCCAAGCTTTGCTTTGCTAGCTGCAACATGGAACCTGCACACAACACAACCAAGTACTTTGTTCCCAACTTGCGATGAGGTTGTCAATCTCACCGGTTTGCTTGAAACAAAGGTTATGAGCGTATCGAGTGGAAAACAGTAGAAGTATACGAGTAAAGTAAACAGTGCGAGTAAAGTAAACAGGTGATAGCAATATGATGGAAATAGGACCGGGGTCCACAGTCCACTAGTGGTGTCTCTCCATAAGATAAATAACACATGCTGGGTAAATAAATTACAGTTGGGCAATTGATAGAATAAAGAGAAACGTGATATGTCAAGAAGATCACTATGAGATTTACTCTGGGCATTACAACAAAATACATAGACCGCCATCCAACTGCATCTATGACTAATAATCCACTTGTGGCGAATCAATCCGAGAACTCCACAAGTATTAAGTTGCGAACAACAGATAATTGCATTAAGCAAAGTGTGTAATGTAAACAAAGCATATGCCCTTGAGCATATGAATGTTGTTTTCTCCCTAGTAGCAACAACACATCTACAACCTTAGAGGTTTCTGTCACTCCCCCATGTTAAATAGAGGCATGATCCCACTATCGAGCATAAATACCCCCTCTTGGAGTCACTAGCAACTACTCGGCCAAGATAGCTACTAACAACGGAGAGCATGCAAGATCATAAACAACATAGAGATAACAAAAGATATAATTCAGTACAGCAACTCAATCATAACACCAATATTCATCGGATCCCAACAAACCAAACATGTAGAATTACATAACGGTGATCTCAATCATGTAGGGCAGCTCATGAGATCTAAACATGAAGCACATGGTGGAGAAGACAACTATCTAGCTACTGCTATGGACCCATAGTCCAAGGTAGACTACTCACTCATCGCTCCGGAGGTAAGCATGGCGATGAAGAAGACCTCCGGTGGCGATTCTCCTCTCCGGCAGGGTGCCGGGAAGAGCTTCTGGACCCTCCTGATATTCGGGTCGACGGCGGCGGCGGATCGCGATGTGTTCTGGAAAAGTGATCGGGTCCTTAGGTTTTTCCCGTCGGGGGTTCTTTATAGGCGAAGGGGCGATGTCAGAGGTGGCCCCAGGCCTCCTCACACCATGGCGGCGCGGCCAGGGCCAGGGCCGCGCCAGCCAGGTGTGAGGGGCCCTGGTGGCCCCTCTCCTTCTCTCCTTCGGATGACTGGAAGCTCCCAGACAAAATAAGACTTCAGGAACTTGTTTCGTCCAATTCCGAGAATATTTCCTGTGTATCACTTCTGAAACACAAAAACAGCAGAAAATAGGGAACTGGCACTGTGGCGACTCATTAATAGGTTAGTTCCGGAAAATGCATAAAAGTGCCACTAAGTATAACGAAACAGTAGGCAAATGGTGTAAAAACAAGCATGGAGCATAAAAAATTATAGATACGTTGGAGACGTATCAAAAGTCTTAGGCCAAATGCAGTTTTTTTATAATCATTTCTTCAAAGATTGATTTTATTCAAAGAGCTATGTCCGTCAGTCTTCACAGGTTGATTAGAGCTTCGATGCGCTCCTTTCCTGCCGTGTTCGTAGCTCCTTTCCGGAACAGGGAGTATCTTGATACTTTTTGTACACTCTGCAAAGGTGGTCACTTGTACCCATAGGAGATCAACGCTTTACTGCACGACCGGGTGTACTTTCCCGTCCATACTTCCTTGGTATGTGGCCCAGCCGTTGATCCGAGCCAATCACTGTTCCTTCCCGTGACCTTGCATACCCACCCTTCTGCGGCTCCAACTTCGGTTCGCTACCCTCGCCGGTCTACACTTTGGTAGTTGCCGACCTCGGCATACTTGTCCTTCCAGACAATGAGTTACCCCCACCGGTTTGGTTGCGCACTTTGGGTATCACCGGCCTCGGTACTCTACCCCCGTCGTTGCCGCAATCCATCATAGACCGTCAGAATCGTGGAATCATTAGGGGGATTCCACCCATCCTGAAGCTCCTCGCAGGGAGACAACTGCTCGGAAACGGCGCGTCCGTTGATATGCAAGAGGAAAAAGATACAGCTGACTCTTTCGTCCCATTCCAGACCCTATGGTTGACCGTATTTTACGGCACAAGAATCACTGGCGACATTGGTTATTAATCCTAGGTGAACATTTCAGTTACAGTGGGACCTCCACCATACTCTTACCATAGTCCCACTGCCCACCTTCCTAGGTCGACAACCACCGTGGTTGCTAACCACTAGTCATATTCATTCAAGAAAAGCAGAACCTTTGCTTTTAAATGCAATCATAATAATAATACCATCGGTATATTTGCAAGTACTTTGTTAAAGATAAACAAGAGATATGAGCAAGAGTGAACTTGCCTGCAAATTGCAAGGTAGTGCAGTTGGATTTGTTAAAGTGACCCGGGACCTCGGGTTCTGGAAAACAACATCATTGTCCGATAAGGGCAATGGTTAAAGATTCAAATAATCCATGCCTTTAAGGTGTGTGTGTTCCCTTTATACCCCCCAGAAGTGTTTTATTCTTATCCTAGGATTTATATACTCTTTTTATGATTTTAAAGAGTATATGTTATTAATTACTTCATTCAAGAATATTATTCAATATTCTGGAATGGAGTTCAATTTTGATAATGAGTTCTATTCTAATTAGGTTTTTCTTAGATATCTCACAACTATAGAAAAAATCTTTTAAAGTTTTCTTTCCTATTTATTTTTATAGGGTGGTTTATTAAAAGTGTATATACCTTAGCTATGAATTTACCAGAGTATATATTATGTGAAATTCATTCAAGAATACTAAGGACAAATTCTTGAATGAATTTACTTGATTTTATTTCAAGAATGTTATTTCCCTTTTACTTTCTTGTTTAAATCATTTCTAGAGGTTTTTCCTTTAAAAGAAAACTTTATAATTCAATTATGAATAAATCCTCTCTTACTCACAAAAATCACTATTTATGTGATTAAATGGTCAAAAATCATTTAAAGTTATTTTTGCAAAATCAAGTTTATTTTTCTGCCTTTAATTGGGTGTTAAAAGGTTTTTCTAAAAACCTCTTTATTTTTATTCCAATTTCTGTTTTAAAATCTAGTTAAAACCTCTCTCTCTCTCTGCCAGACCTGGCCCACCTATCGGGCCGGGCCCACCTATCGGCGCCAGCCTACCTGGTCGAACCCGACCAGGTGGCCTCGGCCAGCCCGACCGGTCGCACCCCCTCGCTCGCTCCCGTCTTCTTCCTCGCGCTCGCTCTGGCGACTGCATCGCCTCGCCGCCGCCGTGCTCGATTCCGACGAGCTCCACCGGAATCCACCGCTGAGCTGGTTACCAATCGATAGATCAAGCGATGGCGCTCCTGCCTATCCGCGAGATCTTGTTGATTGTCCCCCAAACGCTCTCGTCTCCTTCGCCTCCGAAGCTCTGGATCTTGGCCATGGCAACCTCGAGCTTGATCTCGAGCTGCGTGGCCCTGTCCTCGGCGAGATCTGTTGCTTGGCGAGCTAGGTGATACGCCGACATGTCGTCGGCGACTTCCCCTGGCTTGATGCCGTCGTGGCCACGCGGGCACTGCCTCGCCATGCCACGGTGGTATCTCCTGGGCGTCGAGTAAGTGTTCCCCTCCCCTATTCTTCTCTGTGTCTTCCTGGAACTTGCTCTGTGCTCTCCTGGAGCTTCCTCTACTCTCCTGGAGCTTGCTCTGCTCTGGCCATGCCCACCTAGAGCTTGCGTTGGCTAAGCTCACCTGGAGCTTGCCCTGGCCATGCTCACCTGTCTCTGCTGCACTGGGGTTCCTCCCCAAGCTTGCACTTGTGCTGTGAAGTCAAGCTGGCTGTGATGTGTGTTCCTAGGCTCCATGATCACTCCTTGCCCATTAAGCTTGCTGTTAAAGCTTGAGCATGCTTGTGTTAGCTGCTACTATTAGTTTCAGTCACAACTTCAGTTAACTCTGTTAACTGAAGCTTGCTGGTTCAGTTAACTGAATGTTATGGTAATCCTTTACTATTTAATTATTCAGTTACTGCTGTTGCTTGCTTAGCTAAGATCTTGCTAGTGGCTGGTCTTGATTAACCTTATCAAGTGCATGGATAACTATGTGTTAGTTATCTCTGAATGTTGCTGTTAATTGAGCTGTGCTGTTAACAGTCTCACTGCACTTTCTTGCAGTGCTTATGTTGTGCTAATATAGTGATGCAAACTTGTTCTGTTGAGCTTGGTTATTCCTAGCTGTGATGCAATATTCCATGCCTGCTGTTGTGGCTCTTGCAGTAGCTTCTGGCTAACTGCTTCACTGTGATGCCTCCTTGAGGTGTTCACAGTTACTGTGGGTGTTAAGCTGGTGTTCTTGAGAGTAGATCACCCTCTATGGTGGTCTGCTGGTGGCTTATTTGATTAAAAGTGTCCCTGTCCACTTTCCTACATGCTTATTTAAACTTGATCAATTTTTATTGACAAAGCTGATGGTTTTCTAGGTTTAGGCCTCAGTCTTGTTAGTTAGGCAACCCATGTGCCACTCCTGGCCTTGCTCTTATTTCTGTGAGTATTTCCTTTGAGAAATTACCAGGTAAGATTATGTGTTAGGGAGTAGGTGCTGTGGATGGCCTTGTCTTCAAGGTCATGGCCTCCTGGACATCCAAATGATGACCAAAGCCCTTTTAACATCAAGCTTTGCTTGATTCATGTGTGGCTGTGCTCTGTGCAGTCTGCCTGGGAGAATAACTTGTGAGTTTTCTCCCAGCACTTATATGTGCTGTGGTTTAACAATAACCTGCTGCTGAAGAGTAGCTTGTTCTTCTGGAATAATTCTGATTTCCTGCTTCTTGTGGCTAGCCTGCTCCTCCTAGCTGCTTGACCTAGTTCCTAGTTGAACTATGTGACCATGTTGGTCTTTGGCTTTGATGGATGGTTTGTTTTGATGGTGTGCTGGGGTGTGAATGTTCTCTGTTGCTCAACTCATGAGCAGGGTTGATTGTGTGGTGGTGATTCAGTGATGGTGATGTGGTCTTGATTGTGGTGGTGTTCTTGGTGTGGTGATGTGCTGGTGTGGTGGTGTTGTTCTTGGTCGGCTGTGTTCTTGGCCGAGCAAATTTCACCCTCTGTGATGCTTTTATACTAGCCTTTGTTACCTGGGGGCTTGACACCTTGGTGCATGCACTTGGTGACTGTGCTGTTGTGGGCTGCCTTGCCCATCTCGGCTGCCTTGAGATATTTCACTCGAGAGCTTGGTGATAAGCTCAACCTTCTGATGATTATCTACAGTGCCCTTGTTATTCTTGAGTGCCACTTGGTAATTACCATCCTTGGCGATTTGCTGTTTATATTTTTGGTTACAGGTGCCAAGAAAAGAAAAGAAGAAAGGAAAGAAAGAAGACATATAGTTTTCTTTTTAGAATTTGTAACTTGTAATCTTTCTTTTCTTCTTTTGTAATGTTCTTTGATTCATTCCAATTTGTAATATTCTTTCATTCTTGAATTATGTAAAGACAATGTAATATGTGTTGATGATCAATAAAGTTCAAGTTTTCTCTAACTTTATTGATGTTTATATTTCTATCTATTCTTTCTTTATTAATATTTATCCTTTCTAAATGTGTCTTTTAATTCTAAATTCAATCATTCAAGATTCAAATTCAAACTTGATTCAAATCTCAGTCCAAGTTCCAAAACTTATAACTAGGGTTTTAGTTATCTAATTCATCACCTCCTCACAACAATAGATCAAAAGAGATCATGTCAAAACCTTTCGCACTTCGAGAGTTCACCATTCCCTCTCGAAGAGAGATTCGATCACTCTTAGGTTTTAGTGACAAAGCGCGAAAAAATCCCGGAATTTCAGATGCAATGCACAAAAGCCCTTCTAAACTACCCCGGAGTTGTCCTACGTTCTGGGATGTTACAGTATGACGGTTATAAATGTAGATAGATTTAATCGAACTTCCTTTTTTTTGCACAACTTCAATTAAATTTTCTGAGAGAGTTTATTTTGTGTTACAGTTTCTAAAATACACCAACCGTTTCATAATTCTCGACGTGCCTGTAGTTTAAATTTATTCCCACTTAAACTACACTCATCTAAAAAATTATGAAAGGGAAGAAGTGATCAGATTCTCAAAATGGGTAGGGGACAGTCATACACCCGCAACCATGCAGATGCAGTGATGCAGATCTTGTCTCGGGACAAGAAGATTGGTTAGTTATCAGTCGCTGATCCCTCGTAGGTTCGTTCTTTCAGATCAAAGTCAGCCGAACGTACGTGCTGGGTAGTGGGGTGGCGGCTAATGAAAGGTCGGGCCAAGCCGTCAGGGTCTTAAAGTAAGGACGCTCAATCGTGCTCCCTCAGACTTCCATGAGGATACTACCTTTCATCCATTGATTCGATACCATATTCTCCGTTCCAATTTTCCACTCGGCCGTTCTACTTGTACAACGGGTCAAATGTAAAAAATCCATCGCTTGTACTCTTCGAACTGGCTTACTTCACTGACTTCACTCGACCTTTTTTGGCCAGTTGTTTCTTCCACGGAATAAACGGCACGTGATTGTTACTGCGGGTTGCCATGTGAAACCGCTTTGTGTTTTCTCGGTTTAAAATGGAATGGTCAAGTTTCAGAAAGTGCGACCGGTGGTGGAGGACGAGGAATCGCCATGCATGATACCGCCGGCGCCAGCACGGCAGCGCCATGGTTGACCACGGAGCTGGCATGCTTGCACGCGGCAGTCACAGGCACCACTTGAGCAGCGCCGTCGTTGTGCGCCGTTTCAAAAGTCCACTATTGCTTGAGTCGATGGATGTGCGTCTGCTTCCTTGAATAGTCACATTGAATTATTGAAAATTATCTATTTACGCTGACCATAAAAATGTTTTTTCCCTAAACATCGCGTGCGAACATGAAATATCCAGATATATATAAAGCCATTTTCTCATAATATTTTGACATTTTGAAATGAGGTCTCAGATAATGGGTGCTGCTTAGCGCTTACCACGTAATCTCAACGAGCGACCATGGGGAGCTTATACCATTTTCATCAGACATAAAAAAAAACTATAAGAATATGAAGACGATCAAATCATCAAAGGCAAAAATCAGAACCTGGAAGGACTTCACGACGACGGGGCCGAGGTCGGGGAATGCGTCGGCGTGCTCCGTGGCCACCTGCGCTGCGCAGAGGCAAGAAAACGAGCGTGAGATAAGGAGCCAAAGTGAATTTTTGGGCAAGTAATTTAATCTTAACTTATTAGCTAGTGTGACAAGTTTTCAAACAATTCCAACTATAACATTTAAAATCCTGTTCATTTTCGTGAGCCCTTTTGGTTTGATGCAACAACATACCATATCTTCCGTGTAGAAACGCTAATTGAAAATACCACGGCGTAGGGAGTTTTTTTTCCGAAACGAGGCAAAAGCTTTGCCTTTTCGATTAATTAAGCAAAAAAAGTTGCTCGGTTAATTAACGAAAAACCGGGCTAAAACTGATACAACAGGGGCAAAGCCCACACAACACCACCCAACCAAGACAAGGTGACCTCCTACCAAAGCCGGAGAGAAAACGCCGTGAGTGCTATGGGAGGAGCAAACACGGGACGCTCCAACGAAGATGAAGAAGCCAACTCTCTAGAAGAGCGGCGCCACGTGACACCGACAACCAGCATCAAGACAACCTTGTCGCCCACACGACACAAGGTGCAATGCACTCAGCAAAGAGAGCCTTCGGGGCCATCGCCCCGACATCCAACTACTCCTCCACGCCCCCACCAACACCATCTTCCGGGACCGCCGTCCCGACGTACCACCGCTCTAGCTCGAGACGCAACGCCGCACGACCTAGCCACCTGCAACCCAAGCTGCACTGGAAACTGCTCGTAGACCACAACCGTCGCACCAACATCCGGGGCCGCCGCCCCAGCCTAAAAGTCAAAACTGTCTCCACATCCGGGGCCGCCGCCCCGGCCTAAAAGTCAAAACTGCCTCCTCAGTGAGACAGATCAACCGAGCCGACAGCCTCGCCGCACTGGCGACACAAAACTATCACCCAAGCCAAGCAAGCACCTGCTCCACCCCATGAAGCATCTGCCCGCCCTGGATCTCGAGGCCGCACATCCACCAATTGCTCGGGGCCACCGCCCCGACATCCACCAATCTGCTGATGCAAGAAACACGCCAAAAGCTGAACAACGCCTCCAAGAAGGACACGACGTAGCCGCTGTCGTCGCCCGTCCGGGAACCCGGAGCTAGGGATTTCTCCCGGAGGCCTAGACCCACCACAAGGGTGTGGGTGGACCTCCACGGCCAGCGCCTCCAACGAGGGATACGACGCAAGCACGCCGTTGCTGCCGGCACCGAAAGGTCGGTGCAAAGCTTTCGCTCGGGACTCCACCACGCCACCCAAAGGTGGTGCAAGTACGTAAACTCGACGTCGACCTCCACCAAGCACCACCAAGTGACATGCTGCTGCTGCACCCCCATGCTCCAATCGCAAAAATCACCGCATCTAGCCGACGATCTGTGAAACGACCGCAAGAACGCCGACCAAGACCACCATGCCGGTGACCACCCTTCTCCGGGGCCGCTATCCCAGCATCCACCATCCAAAGCCCAACACTGACGCCCATGCGCCGCTGCATCAGGGCCCCCTCCTGGCCATCCAACCCCTGAAGGGAGGATGACGCCTCCCCCTACCCCGGAGCCGCCGCTCTGGCGTTTCGAGGTCGCAGACCGGCAACAAGCAGCAACGGCCGACCTCCCCAACCTGCTCTCCGCATCCTCCGCACAGGCGAGTCCAAGCTAGAGCCATCCCTCATGGCCCAGATCTGGCCTAACAGCATGCCGCCACGCACCTCCAGCTGTTCCCTCCGCCGCGCCCACTTGGTCCAGCTCCGCTCCTCGCGCAGCCCGCAGCCCGCAGCCACCGTGCTCGCCCTCACCTCCGTCGCGCTTGCCCTCTGCCTTCACACGCTGCTTGGAGAGCTCCCGCGCGCCGGGAGAAGTGCCCCGCCGCCACCTTCCCTGGGCCGACACGGCTTCGCCAGCGAGCCCTCCGGTGGCGGTGCGACGGAGGGCGGTGGTGGCGCTCGAGATGCGGCGGCGGCTAGGGTTCTCCCCGTGTTGCCAGTGGAGGGCGACGTGGGTGTGTTGCGGCGTAGGGAGTTATGCTTCAAGGCATGACGATGAAGATCACCGCCACATTAGACGGATCACGGCCGCGGCTCCATGGCTTAGTGAGGTGTGGCGCATACGAATTCATGGATTGACTTTGAAACATGATTGTTTCATGCTAACTTTTTGAGATAAGGTCAGTTTTGTCCAGCAACACAAGGTCACCGCTGAAACCAGTAAAAGCTGAACCTGCAGCCTCGCACCCCTGCGCAATCAGCAATGGACTCTGACAGTTTTCTTTGTTCGGGAAATCAGGAGTATCAAGCATTACTGCATTAACCAAACTTGCACGCGAATTACAGTACAAGGTTAGGCAACTCCTGAACCAATTCCCTTCCGGTACATGCTCCTTCAGGCTCACAGACCGGGCACTGCAAGGCTGCACGTGAGGCGCGTCCGATTGTCCAAAGATGATCCGATAGGATATGATATGTTTCTTGTCCTTGCGTGATCGATCAGTATCGGCTACGTGCATTCTGAATCTGGCAAAAAACAGATTCAGATAGAGAGATCTGTCAAAAGGCTCGTCTCTGTCCTTGTCGCCGGGGTCAGCTAGATCCAAATTGCATTAATCGCAAGAGTTAGATCGGCGTGGGCATCTGATCGGGAGGCATCGCTGAAGCTGCACTGTTTGCAGATCAGCAGGTAGATCCAGATGCTACTGCGCGTCTGCACCACAGTATTCTCCTTTTTTTGAGAGAGAATCTGCACATGAACGTACGAATGTACTGTAAGAAATGTGCGATGGACGACCATCCCGGATATGTTTTTCAACTCGGGAGTGGTGTTTTAGCTCCTGGGAGCATATGCTTCTTTTATTTTGAAATATATATTTGATAAATTTTAAAATGTCAAAAAAATTGAAATAAAAAATCCGCACGCACATCTTCACAAGCTAGATGCCTACAAAGTCGTTTCACTAGAAATCGACGTGTCGTCTGGCGTTTATAAAAAAGACAAATTTTAATGCTAAAAATAAGGCATTTCACATGACAATTTTTGTTTTTTTACATTTACCATAAAAAGTATCGGTTTTCAGCGAAAGTTTACAAACGCACTTAGATTGTGGATATGTAAATGCAAACAGTTTGGTCAATTTTTTTAATATTTCAAAAATATTTTTTGAATAAAGAGAGCATATGCACCTGGAAGCCGAATTAAATTTCCTTTTCAACTCTTCATTCTTGAAAGCAGCTGAAACAAAATATTTTAGCTGAAGTTCCAATCCATAAATATCTTGTTGGGAGAAATCCGATGGGTAGTATTTTTTCACCATTATATTTCACTAGCTTTGAATCCTCTAAATTTGGTTATAAAAATCAAGGTGACACTAGTAAATAAAAGATCCATTACTTTCTCACTGAACACGTGATTTAGTCCAAATAGTTGAGTGTCCAATATTGCATGGAATATTTCTACTCCAAAGTAATGTGCTTTGGTGAGTTCATGAGGCTGACTGCGGGCACAACCGCCTCACATGATGTAAATTTCCTCGAAGTTAGAAATCTCAATAGAATGGTTTCCACAAAATTCAGTAACCATGGTAATGAATTCTTGGTAGACATCATCTAATCTCAATTGCTCAAGACAGTCTTTTTAAGGACACTAGACAAATATCGTGCATAATATCTTGTGACTTCTTCTGTAAAGCATTTCCTAGTAATTCAGTTATCTCAAATATTTACTTCATAAAAAATAAGGTAAAATATGAACTCGGAGGAGCTCATGAAACTGAAACAAGTGTCTGCATCTCCACGAACTAAACTCATTGATTGATCGGTAGCTATATCTTGGACAACAGAATAAGTAACACAAAACATCATCATAAAACTTAAACTAAACCAAAATAAGAACCCCACTGTGTCTCCTGGTCGATTAAGTGAGCGGATTTTTCCCTTGTCCTATCTCGATGCTAGCATTAGCAATTGCAGTTTCTAGTTCAACTGGTTAGGCATGATAGAGCCTCTCATGGCGATTTGAAGAGGAGTCAACGGTGTTTATGATAAAGATCTATTTCTGAAAGAACCGGGAAAGAGAAACAGCTTCTTTGGAAGCACAACTAGAAAAAGTTGCAATCGGTGGGGAGAGTGGACATAATATGCATATGGCCATTCCTAGAGGAAAAGAGCTAGTAGTCCATTCAAATCACCTCTCATGTTGCAGGACCCATCATAACCTTGTCCTTGAAGGTTTTGAATGTCAAAGCCATGAGTTGGGATAGCTCAATTTGGTGGGTTTGGGGGCTTGCCTGCCTAGGCGCCCTACTTGACTATCGCTGTATCGAGTCACTCCTGCACTCCGGCTGCTACCTCCGCCGTTCAGTCACCATTGGCCGGTTGGCAGCTCCCCTAGACTACCGCCATGGATGCAGTTGAGTGAGAGATTTAGAGCAAAGGAGAGTAAGCGACAAAGTAAATAGGGACCAAATTAGTTTCTCTCATATCGATTGGGCTGGGTTAGTGGAAAATGCCCTCTTGGGTTGGGCGGGCCATGGCCCAGTTTTGCTCTCTAGTAGCTTTGCAAGTGGCGACTTGGTCACTATTCTGGTGACAGTTTCTCATGATTAGGAGAAAGAAAAACTCCTCTTGGGTTGGGCGGGTCATGGCCCGGTTTTTCTCTCAAGTAGCTCTACTAGTGGTGACTTGGTCACTATTGTGGCGCCGGTTCTCATGATTTAGTATTTGAGGAAACTAGTGTGCCTTGCAAATGGAGCAGACCACTCTGCGGCACTGGTCGACAGCGTTGCAAAGCTTCTCAAAACTTCTTAGATCGAGCTTCTACAAAACACTCTAGTGTATCAACCAGAGCCAAAAACGTTTGGCGCAACTCCACGGTTTGTCTGGGCCGATAGCCTGTTTTCTCTAGGCCGGCCTACTGTTGTGCCCGTTAAGATGTGATGCATTCCAGCCCACGTGGTGTAGCTCCACATTTTTAAATTCCTGGTCGTCTTCCTCAATTTCCAGCACCCAACATCAATTCCCTTTAGCCCCAACTAGTGTATTATTGTCCTCCAAATTAGATGTTATTACAAAGCATATGTGGTATAAATAATAATATTTAGGGTGTACAATAGCAATGGCAATATAATCTTTTGAAAGTTTACGAAAATCTATTGATTGTGGTCTTTAAAGGTAAGGAAGAAAAGATCCATACAGATATGAAAGATCAATTTTCATGGGCTCTATTGTCTTAGAATCCTATTTTGTTGTGGGACTCCAAACCGATTTTTATGTTTCTGGTCTATAATATTGCATGTACAACCTTATAAAATCCTCTTAAAATTTTGAGCAGAAATAGAATGCTTGAAAAATATATATTTTTAGAAATTATTTTCAGAAATTTACATTATAACTTAAGAAATCTGATGGAAATTTTCCTTGTAATCATGGTCTAGCTAAGCTAGCTAGATACGGAGTTCTCCTTTACAAATATTTTTTCCCTTAAGCTGTACGGTTCCCACGACCGATGAATCAGCTTTTTTTCTTACATCTCAACAAACCAATCCGTACTTCTTTCCCTATAAATGGACGTGGAGCCAATCAATTTTGTCTCTCTTTTTTTAAGCGGACGCTACCTATGGTAGTTCTGTTTTCGTATATCATATCTGGACCGTGTCAGATTGATTTTTTTTTAGTGGACGCTAGTTCTGTTTTCGTATAGCATATCTGGATCGTGTCAATCTGGATATTTACAATTATGATAACTACAAATATTTTATTAAATCCTCACCACAAATTTTAGATCTAACTATTAACACTAGTAGAAAAAAGGGCTTCCGTTCGACTCCTTTAGTCCCCAAACAATTTGGTCTGCGACTAATATGAGCATTAGTCCCGGTTTAAATGAAAATGTGGGCCAGGAAGCATTAGTCCTGGTTTAAATGGAGGCTTTAGTTCCGGTTTGAGCCACCAACCGGGACTAAAGGGTCCTACCCTTTAGTCCCGGTTGGTGGCTCAAACCGGGACTAAAGCCTACCCTTTAGTCCCGGTTTATGGCTCAAACCGGGACTAAAGGTCCGGCGCCCATTTTTCCTCTCATTCGTACCCCCCCCCCCCCTCCATCCCGCGCAGAAAAAAGTCTAAAACAAATAAACGAAAATGAAAAAAACTTCAAATTTCAAAATCCTTTGACATGCATGTACCTCACGCAACCAACTTTTATGGAAAATTTGAATTTTGATATTTTTTGCAAAAAAAGGTTGTTCCAAATTAAAACGGCTATAACTTTTGCATACGGACTCGAAAAAAAAACGTATAATATATGAAAAACTATCTACACAAAATTTTACATCCGATTTCAACCGCCTACGGCCGTTTGCACAATTTCTTGTTTCTCAAAATTCCAAAGTGAAATATGAAAGCAGGAAAATTTTAGATTTTGTCAGAAATAATGAGAAAAAATGATATTTTTTGGATTTTTTCATTTCTTTTGTTGTTTCTTCTACTTTTTGGTCATTTTGAAGTTTTTTTTTAATTTTAGAATTTTGGAATTTTTTAAGTTTTTTTATTATTTTTTGAATATTTTGAGTTTAAAAATTAATAATTAAATTATGCATAAAGATTATTTGGAATTCATTGATGCTTATTATTACATAATCATTGTTGCTTATTTTGTGAATTATTTGGAATTCAAAAAATTAAAATCATATGTTACCAAAGTGTATGGGTTAATAGAATTAATAGCATAGTATTATCAAGAAGTCGCGAGCGCAGTGTTGGAAGGTAGTAGGGAAGGAATAGAGAAGTTAAGCGTGCTACGAGCATCTCCAGCAGTAGCGCTATATCTGCGCGCTGTAAACCGCCGAACCAGCGCGCCGTATCCGCATGGAGCGCGCGGAGCCTGCGTGCTCTTCGCCGAAAGCTCTAATTCAGCGCTAAAAAATGCAGCGCGCAAGCAGCACTTCACCAAGCGCTGCATAGTAGCGCGCGCTCGACCAGCGCAAACAACAATCCAACATATGCATACATCCAACTAGATCAAACAAACACCGAAAAATGAACAAAAAATTTATAAAAAAATGTATGACACAAAGTTTTGCATCAACAATAACATAAAATAGTTTTACAACAATACAATAAAGCCGTTCACCAACAAATATAACAAATTGTTTTACAATAATACAACAAACGTACAAATAAAATATGATACTAGCGGCTTCCAAACCATTTCCACCACTCCTCGATGAGATCTTGTTGAAGCTCATCATGTGTTTTATTGTCCCGGATTGCATGATAAGAGGCCATGAATCGTGCCATCCTATGTTCTGCTCGTCGAGGTTGCACGGGCACACCCATCAAATCATAGTGGTGGGTTTGAACTATATCTTTCCCACGGTCATCCTCTATAATCATGTTATGCATGATGACACAAGCATTCATAATATACCAAAGACACTCTTGGTCCCAAAATCTAGCAGGCCCCATAACAATGGCAAATTGGGCTTGCAGAATCCCAAATGCTCTCTCTACATCTTTTCTAGCCGCCGCTTGTGCATTATAAAAACTACATTGTTTCTTACCTTTGGGCTTCTTAATCGGCTTCACAAATGTTTGCCACCTTGGGTAGATACCGTCGGCAAGGTAGTACCCATAGTTGTACTTGTGGTCATTTGCTTCAAACTCCACTAGTGGACCTTCACGCAATGCAATCCTTGTCATAAGAGGAGACCTCTGAAGAACATTGATATCATTGCAAGACCCGGGCATACCAAAAAAATCATGCCAAATCCAAGTCTCGTAGTCGGCCACCGCTTCAAGGATTATAGTGGAATCCTTTTTCTGCCCTTTGAACTGTCCATGCCGCGGCGGCACGCCTTCAACGAATCGAGCGAGCGCGGCCGCCAATCTTCGGGAAATCCGACGGTAGGTGAGCGCGGCGGGCGCGGGGGGCGCGGCGGCCAAGGCGGTTGCTACTTGGTGATGGCGCCAGAAAAGAGGCTGCTGGCGTGAAGCAGTAAGTCCTTGTGCGTGGTGAATGACCAGCCCGTTGGGAACCCCAAGAGGAAGGTATGATGAGTATAGCAGCGAGTTTTCCCTCAGTTAAGAAACCAAGGTTTAATGTCGGTCAGGAGAGGAGAGACAATGACGACTGAAGGTGATGCGGAACCTGCACACACACAACCAAGTACTTTGTTCCCAACTTGCGATGACGTTGTCAATCTCACCGGTTTGCTTGAAACAAAGATTATGAGCGTATCGAGTGGAAAACAATATAGTATGCGAGTAAAATAAACAGTACGAGTAAAGTAAACAGGTGATAGCAATATGATGGAAATAGGACCGGGGTCCACAGTTCACTAGTGGTGTCTCTCCATAGATAAAATAGCACATGCTGGGTAAACAAATTACAGTTGGGCAATTGATAGAATAAAGATAACGTGATATGTCAAGAAGATCACTATGAGATTTACTCTGGGCATTACAACAAAATACATAGACCGCCATCCAACTGCATCTATGACTAATAATCCACTCCCGGGGATATCAATCCGAACACCCCAAAAGTATTAAGTTGCGAACAACAGATAATTGCATTAAGCAAAGTGTGTAATGTAAACAAAGCATATGCCCTTGAGCATATGAATGTTGTTTTCCCCCTAGTAGCAACAGCACATCTACCACCTTAGAGGTTTCTGTCACTCCCCCAGGTGAAATAGAGACATGAACCCACTATCGAGCATAAATACCCCCTCTTGGAGTCACTAGCAACTACTCGGCCAAGATAGCTACTAACAACGGAGAGCATGCAAGATCATAAACAACATAGAGATAACAAAAGATAATATTCAGTACAACAACTTAATCATAAACACCAATATTCATCGGATCCCAACAAACCAAACATGTAGAATTACATAACGGTGATCTCAATCATGTAGGGCAGCTCATGAGATCTAAACATGAAGCACATGGTGGAGAAGACAACCATCTAGCTACTGCTATGGACCCATAGTCCAAGGTAGACTACTCACTCATCGCTCCGGAGGCAAGCATGGCGATGAAGAAGACCTCCGGTGGCGATTCCCCTCTCCGGCAGGGTGCCGGGAAGAGCTTCTGGACCCTCCCGATCTTCGGGTCGACGGCGGCGGCGGATCGCGATGTGTTCTGGAAAATTGATCGGGTACTTAGGTTTTTTCCGTCGGGGGGTCTTTATAGGCGAAGGGTCGATGTCAGAGGGGGGGCCAGGCGCCCTCACACGGGGGTGGCGCGGGCCAGGGGCTGGCCGCGCCGCCCCTGTGTGTGGGGCCCTGGTGGCCCCCCTCCTACTCCTCTTCGGATCTCTGGAAGCTTCCGGGTAAAATAAGACTTCAGGAACTTGTTTCGTCCAATTCCGAGAATATTTCCTGTGTATCACTTCTGAAACACAAAAACAGCAGAAAACAGGAAACTGGCACTGTGGCAACTTGTTAATAGGTTAGTTCCGGAAAATGCATGAAAATGCCACTAAGTGTAACGAAACAATAGGCAAATGGTGTAAAAACAAGCATGGAGCATCAAAAATTATAGATACGTTTGAGACGTATCAGCGGTCGGTGGGGTGTAGCCGGGGTAGGTGAGCGTGGCGTCGACGGGCGCTGAGCCGGACCGGCCGCCGGTGTAGCTGAGCGCGGCGCCGACGAATTGGTTGGTGGTGGCGGCGGAAGGGGGCGCGGAAGGGGAAAAGAGGCGCGGGAGAGCTCGTGGCGCGGGGGGGAATGTTCACAGCGGTTGCCTATTCCCACGCGTCTCCAGCGAAAGCGCGCGCGCGAGAAGAAGCACCAAAACTCCCGCTCCGGATTGCGCAAAATGCAGCGCCGCGGTATTTGTTTCGGGCGTGCAAAATTATGCAGCCTCTGCTGGAGAAGGATACAGCGCGCGCGGTAAAAAATTAGTTATTTTAGCGCTGCGCTATTTTAGCGCTACTGCTGGAGATGCTCTAAGAGTGGAGTAGTGTGAGGATGGGTGACCGACCGGGAAGTGAGGACCATAAGTATGTAATTTGACATGAGAATAGAGGTGATTAGAGATTAAGTGGAGAGTGGAGACTGTTAAACAATTCAAATATTCAAAAATATGGAAATTTAAAAAAATCTGAAAAAAAATTGGGCTTTTTTTCAATAATTCTACCAGAAATTATATCGGATCCCTTTAGTCCCGGTTGGAGCCACCAACCGGGACTAAAGGGTCCTCTAGCCTTCTGCACACGACTCGGACCACGTGGAGGACCTTTAGTCCCGGTTTGTGAGCAACCGGGACTAAAGAGGAGGGGCTTTAGTCCCGCTTTGCTAGTCCCGGTTGGACATCCGGGACTAAAGCCCTTTACCAACCGAGAATAAAGCCCCTTTTTCTACCAGTGTAATAATAATTCTGATGATGTGGATTAACCTTGTGTCTCTATTTTAGACCCCCCCTATTGTGTTTTTAGTATAGAAATACCAGTCAAACGACCTTGCACCTCCCTCTACGGCGGAAAATAATTTTATCGGTTAGGTTCCATACAGTTATATTCCCTCTACCACCCTCCGCCGGCCAAAACCAGAATAGACAAACCCCTTCTCCCCCTATTGCTCTCAGGAACGGCTTTGCTCGAGAACAACACAACAATCGATCGATTAGGCAGCAGAGGAAACATGACGCAATGGGAGGGAGCAACCGCGAGGAGGAAGGAGAGAGCATCAGGAAGAGCTTCTGCACCTCCGTATGCGAGCTTGTGAAGCGCGCGTGAACTCACTGGCATTAGGTGCATGCTCTCGCAGGCACAGGTGCTACTCGGGCCGAGGTCATGGAGAGGCTTGTGGTCAGTGAAGAGGATAGAGTCGGCGTAAGAGCTGCACCCGGTGAGTGGATGGAGGCAGCATCCGGTTGGTAGCGGGAAGACCGTCTCGTCATGAAGGTCCGATCTCGGGAGTAGGCTTCTAGGCGTTGAACTCGTGGTCGAGGACTCAAAGTCAAGGGAGGAATAAACAGAATGAAAAAAAATGTTTTCATGTGTTGGTGGCACAATGTTGTATTTTTACGCTGCTCCGCCTTTCGCTGTTCCGCGAATTGCCAAAAGACCTGCTTTGTCTAGCTTCGCAGATCTAGCTTCGCGGAGTTGGCATGTTCGGCGCTGCTCCGAGCTAGAGTACTAGGAAGATGGAAGCTGGACCAGTTCCGAACACGTCCTAAGGCTTGTCAGGGAAGAAAGAGAAAAGGAACAAAGGCTGATGGCACAGTATAAAGCTGAGGTTCATAGAGAAAAAATGAAGCAGAGCATCGAATGTTCATAGAGAGTTCTAATAGATGGTAGCTTCCATAATAGATGTCGTTGTTGGCATTTCTATACTAGAATCTCTAGTCCAGTCTCAACTTCAAGCTTGCTTCTAAAAAGTTTTCATTTGGTTTCTTTATTATTGATTATAGACCGATTGCTCCATGGCCTCCGTATGTGACACTAGTAACATTATCGCCATTGATGGTTCTGAGACGCTTGCCATACATGTCGACAGGCGCACTTGATCCCTCTTCGGTGAGTTTGGATAAATTGATTGTGGTGAGGAAAAAAGCGGCAACTCGTTTAGTATAGGGATGGGTGACGAGGCGGGAAGAAAGAACATAGCACTATGTGCTCACGCGAACCGTTTTGCCTCCGCCTCTCCAAACAGGTGGCGGTGCCCAGTCCTCCCGATATCCTCCGACCAGGATGTTAGTGCTTACGCGAACCGTTTTGCCTCCGCCTCTCCCAACAGGCGGCGGCGCCCAGTCCTCCCGATATCCTCCGACCAGGATGTTGGTCATGGTTCCCTCTCCTTTGCTTGCCACTCCGGTGGTGGCAGGAGGGAGGGGGGTCTCGTTACTTCGTTCTGGCCTAGTAGTAACGGCTAGGTTTTGTCTTCCTTGGCGCGTCGTTGGCATGGTGGGAGCGGCATCCGGAGGAATAAATCTATCTCAACTCTACTCCCACATTGATGACGATCTTTAGGGCGGCACTTCGAAGTTGATAGCAACATGTGCTGACCGGTCCTTTAGATCGGCAGCTTGGTCTTCTCGCCGGTCTTCAGATCTGGAGAGATCAGTTTCTCGGTGTGTCGCTGGCGTTCGTGGTTATCTGCGATGGCGCTGGCGTCTGGGGCGAGGTGATTCTTCTAGAGCGAGGATATTAGTCCGGAGGTGATGGATCTGCCGTTCTTCTCTGACTTCATCGATGGAAGGCGACAGATCTTGTTCCAAGATAGCACAGGGACATCCCCCGATTGACTGCCACAACGACATATGCCTCGCTCCATGCAGCGGGCCTGTTCATCGACTCATAAAGCCGCTTTGGCGATGGTGCATTCTCGGATCTTATAATGGTGGAGGCTCCGCGTCTCTTGCAGCGTTCGTCTTGACGGCGCTGGAGGTGGGCGGCGGTCGCTCGCTACGGTGGTTGTATGAAACTCTAGGGATCATTTTGTATTTCTTGTTCTCTTTTGATTTTATTTGCAAATTTAGGATAATCATTTTATCCCGGTGTATCTTTTAGTTTTCCCATGTGTTTGCTTGTTGTAACTGGATTTTCAATTAATAAAATATATGTAATTTCTCTAAAAAAAGAACATAGCACTATCTTGTAACTAGGCAGGGCAATCCGATGGCCTTGCTGTATAATCAAAATCGTTCTCATGTTCTCCGATAAAAAGGTATCTTTTGGGCCCATTGCACATGCATACTCGCTGTTGTAAATTCTATTTGCCGCTGGATGCAGGAGCACCTGAAATGGACGGCTAGGCCGGCCCATTAACGCGCGCACGACATGTTTTTTTTTTGATTTTCTGGTTTTCTTAGGTTGTACAGATTCTACTTGTTTTAGGTTCTCGTTTGGTATAGCTTGTTTTTTTCATATGGTTTTGTGATGGATGGATTTCTAAATTTCTTAAAATCTAACTTTTAAGTTTAAACGTTTTCATATGTGAACATTTCATAAGCTAAATATTTGAAAATCTCAACATTTTTCAAATTTGAACTTCTTTAGATTAGAACTTTTTTAAATCCACACTTTTTAATTTTTTTCATTTTTCAAACTACAAATCAGGAAAAATTGAAAAAGGTAGCTTTTTGGGCCATGAAGTGGAGTGCTTCTGGCGGGAGTGAATTGTGGGCTCCTATTCCTTACTCGCTGCGGGCACAAGCACGGTGCCACTAAAGCAGGTCCTGCATGAGTCGCGTAAAACGTACCCAATAATAGGTTATTTCTATTATTATTTTCTTATTTGTTATCTGAAAAAGGTGTTTTTTGAAAATTTGTAAAGTTCTAAAATTTATTTTTAAAATTATTTTTAAATACAAATAGTTTTTAAAATTGAATTCTTCTCTAATATGAACATTTCTCAAATTTGAATATTTGTAGTATCTGAACATTTTTCAAATTCAAACATTTTCCAAATGTATATGTTTCATGTCCAGACAATTTCAAAACCGAATATTTGGATCTAAATATTTTTCAAAACTAAATATTTTTCGAATTTTAAAAATGTTCAAATTGTTCAGTAAAAGAGAAAACAGAAAAGAAAAAACTAGAAAAACTACAGAAAGCTAAAAACACCAAAATAAAACAACCCGCTTGACGGGTGGGCCCATTAGGTGACTGGATGCTCTCCTGTGTGGAGCTCCGGATCGGGTCCAATTTAGGCGAATCCTATATCCCGCTTTGATGAGGGGTTAACTCGACAAATATCCTAGATGAAGGACTTAGGATCGGGGAGATAGGGCGTCGGATGAACTCAAAGGTAAAATCAGTCAAACAAGGTGGCTATCAAAGTAAACGTGGGTTCAATCTGGCCTACACCGTCCCCTCCTGGCCCCTATATATAGGTGGCCAGGTCTCGAAGATCGGGTAGGGTCCGATATAGATTATAATATCGACATACGGTAAGAACTCGTATTTCGACTAGTATTATAATTGGGCCTAACTTAACGGGCCTCAGGGGTACTCAACTAACGGGCTCTATTATCTATTCACTTGTCAGTAGCCCCCGAGATTCTACCAGAATTGTAGATTCGGGTTGAATCTCTACTCTTTAAATCTTTGACTTGATCATCTCTTTAACTTCTCCATATCTTCAAATCTTCGACTTGGTCTTTCGATTTATTTTCTTTTATAATACCTCGCAAGGGGTTTTGATGAGCAAGCCTGACAACTCTGACGGATCAAGAGGCCAGTTAACTGCCGGAACAGATACTTGTCACCTACTTCAAATTCAATCCCCTTGGACTTAAACTTGGGAAACCGGTCAAATTCAATCTTTTTCCGCATTTAGGACTTATAAAGAATGAATCCCAGTGGTTCTCATGGTACCCAGTGCGTTCACCAGGATTTTCTTCGCGTCGTAGACATGGATACATACCAGCAGAGCGCATCCATGTGTGTATACTGATGTTTACGCACGCGTCTGTTCTTATAGACAGTGTTGGGCCTCCAAGTGCAGAGGTTTGTAGAGCAGCAGCAAGTTTCCCTTAAGTGGATCATCCAAGGTTTATCGAACTCAGGAAGGAAGAGGTCAAAGCTATCCCTCTCAAGCAACCCTGCAATTACGATACAGAAAGTCTCTTGTGTCCCGAACACACCCAATACACTTGTCAGATGTATAGGTGCACTAGTTCGGTGAAGAGATAGTGAAATACAAGTGGTATAGATAATTATAAGTAGTAACTGTGATATGAAATAAGTATCGCTGCGAGCAATCATGTAATAAAATAGAAAGTAAACGGTGTACAATGCTTGGAAACAAGGCCTAGGGATCATACTTTCACTAGTGGACACACTTCCAACAAATATAACATAATTAAACAAATAAATAACTTCTCTTTACTATGGTACTCTGAATTACTCTCCTATTGAATAACACTAATCATTGCGTAGGGCTACGAAGCACTCCTTAAAGTTCATCAAGTACTTGACAAACACCACTCATAGAGATATCCAAATCAAATCACAACTCAAGATAGATATTATTGCAACTTAGACCAAGTACTAACACGGTGCACACACTGTCAACATTACACCATGAAAGGAGGAATAGATCACTTCAATACTATCATAGTGATAATTATTCTCATAATCCATAAGAGATCACAATCGTAGTCTAGACCAAGTATCACCATGATGCACGCACTGTCACCGTTACACCATGGCAGGAGGAATAGATTACTTTAATAACACACTAGAGTACACATAATGAAAAAGAGTAATATCTACTTATTCAACATGATACAAAGCTCACGATCACATAAAGATCACATCATGGGAGAGAGAGGTGAACCACATAGCTATCGGTAGAGCCCTTAGCCCCGAGGATGAACTACTCCCTCCTCATCATAGGAGACAGCAAGGTTGATGGAGATGGCGGTGAGGTCGATGGAGACTGCGGAGACGGCGATGGAGACCGATGGAGATGGCTCTGGGGGCACTTCCCCGTCCCGGCAGGGTGCCGGAACAGAGACTTATGTCCCCTAAAATTTGGCTTCGACGGCGGCGGCGCTGCGGAACTGTTCTGGAAATTTCGCTGACTCCCCTAGGGTTTTCCGTCCCGAGGCTTCTTATACGCAAAGGGGCGTCGTCAGGGGGCAGCCAGGGGCTCCTCACACTAGGTGGGCGCGGCCAGGGGCTGGGCCGCGCCCCCTACATGTGAGGGCGGCCTCTGGCCCCCCTCCGGCTCTCTTTCGGTCTTCGGGAAGCTTCCGGGAAAAATAGGAGTTCTGGAACTTGTTTCGTCCAATTTCGAGAATATTTCCTGTGTAGCATTTCTGAAACACAAAAATAGCAGAAAACAGGGAACTGGCACTGTGGCATCTTGTCAATAGGTTAGTTCCGGAAATCGCATAAAAACGCCACGAAGTATAACGAAACACAAGGCAAATGGTGTAAAAACAAGCATGGAGCATCAAAAATTGTAGATACGTTTGAGACGTATCATATATCAGGCCTCACATGACGGATCCCGGGGTCTTACCTTCGTGATAAATTGAAATATCCCAGGATTAGAGGTCACAAAAAGAGAGGAAATCAATGTGTGCACTGCATTCATGCATAGAAAATCTGGAAAAAAAATCACGCTTTTAAATCAAACTTGTCAAAATGATTGAAGTTTCTCTTGAGTTGATGGAATTGAAGTAGCTCATCAACTGAAGCGTAATAAACTTTAATATGACCTTTGTTAAAACCCTTGTTTTGGGTAGAGATTATCACATTGGTTAGAAGAGAGGAAAGGGAGGTAGAACTAAAATGTTAATACACCATTTCAGGATCCAATAACTATTCTTACCATGAATAACATGGTATCCTTGAAACCTAAAGTGTTAAACCCATGTCTAGTGCATGGTTATGCTTTAGTGGATAGTGGTGAATAAATTGTATAGTAAAGTATAACTTGATAAGAAGATATCATCCTAATAAAGAACGATGTAGGAAGACTTCATTGAGTATATACCAACTAGGAGGTAACCATTCCTATGAAAGCCATCTAGGAAGACTTTAGCCATTCCTCCACATTTCCATTTGGCCAAGTTACTTGATATTAGAGGAGGTGTCACAAGCATAAGCCCTAAATTCCTATGTAGGTTAGAACCTATACCACATTAACCATATCTTGTGAGTTATCAAAACCTCCTTGGAGTGTGAGTGGTAACCTTCACATATATTGGGTACCTGTCCATCTACACTTTTGGGACCATCACCCATAATCCTAATTCTAACTTATGCATCACTAGTGATCATAGGCAATGCCTATGCTAATGCCTTAATTTAAAATCCTAGGATTGTGTCTAAAAATTTATTCTTACAATGCAACTTAAATCTTTTGAACCCATGACCAATTCACAAGTGTGTATCCAAATCTTAATCTCAAATAGTCCTCTCTTGTGAGAGTTATGAATTATCCTCAAGTAATCCAGATGAAGACTTTAAGAAAACTAAGAATGCCCTTGGATTAGTCCATAGGACATTTTCATACCTTTAGAGAAATATACCGAGTCATTCAAGTCCTTATCAAAGCATATTAAACACCCATTGAATTTGTTCCTAATAGGATCTCTAATGTAAATCTTAACCAACATCTAAATTTTCCCATGTACTAATGCACATAAAGATATAATTAGTATAATACCTTGGTCTAGACAGAATTATATACTTATTTGGTCAGGAATCACCCAATTCAAATCAACTAAAACAGTGTTGAAATTCAATAGAAACTCAGGACAGAAAATAGAAAAGGAAAAAAAGGAACAAGGCCGCCGCCCAGCAACCAAACCTAGCAGGAGCCCAGCCCACGACCAATGAACCGGCCCAACAGCAGCCACCATACCGATTCGTTAAAGGAGAGGGTAAAAAGAAAAAGAAAAAAAGAAGCCGACTTCCTTCGTGTACCTCTGTCTGCTTGACAGCGCGACGGCGCTGGCCACGTCCCGGCCGCCGTCCTTGGCCTCGCGGACGCTGCTGACCAACCCAGAGCAGCGTACAAGTTCACCCGCATCCACCGCTAGTCAGAGCTCCGCGATTCGTGTCCGAAACACGTACTCAGACAGCCGCCAGATCCCGACCGTCGCCGCCGTAGTGACGTCGATGCCGACCATGCCCTGCTATATAAAATCTCCTGGAACACTGCCGTGAAACCCTAGAACCTCTAACCCCTCTCGAGCCATCCCTATCTCTCTCAATCTCATCCACATCACGGGATCCTGTCGCCGGAGTTCGTACAGGAGCCATCGTTTCCGTCCACTCCTTGGACCATGAAGTGGACGAGGAGATTCACCTCTACGTCTTCAACATTCTGGAAGAAATAATCAAGCGGTGGGGGTTCTAATTAACGTAGCTGTCCCATTTCCTTTCCGCAGGAGTTCCTCAAATTTCTTAATCTTGCGCTCACCTCTGACCTCAATCGGCTTCTCCAAGCAATTCATAGCAACCAGGGTGAGTTTGCACTTCTCTGAGGTATCTTACTGCATTTTATTATGCTCTGTAGTGTTCCGTCCATGTTCACCATCTTCCGCCGCCGCGTAAGCTTGCCGCCGGCCATCTCCGGTGACCATTCCCGGGAGGCGCCGCCACCAGTCGAGTCGCCATCACTTCTTGGTTCTAACGCACATATCCAGTCATCCCCGGGAACCCTCGAGCACCATCGCTGGCGTCGATTGCCTCACCGGCAGTGAGCTCCTGACCCGGTCAGCGATTTTGACTTCATCAACTGACTGCGTGGCAGATGATGTGGCATTGGCCCACTAGTCAGTGATGTTTAGCTATGGCAGCTAGGGAAAAGTTCTGTCTGTAGTTAGCAATTCAGAAAATACTAGAAACTTTAAAAATTCATATCTCATCCATTTTAAATCAGAAAATTATAAACAATATATCAAAATGTTCACAAAAACAAAATCTGTCTTTTTACTTAAAAATATTGCATACTTGGGTGAAATAATTTTGAATTGAATTTTAAAACATGTTTAAGTTCTATTTGTAATTGAAATTTAAATCCAACTAAAATAATTTAAACAAAATTTTCAATTACCAAATAAAACTTTGACAACTTAAAGAATGTTATTTCAATTAATGATTTACTATTCCAAAAATATAAATTCTAAACTTTACTATTAGAATTTAAACCCTAAAATGATTTTTCCTAAAACAAATTTAAATGTTAGAATTTTGGGAAAAATCATAAACTTGAATAAGAATTATTTCCTAACTCTAACATTGTTATTTCAACAATTGTTTCGTTAAATGTTAATTTGAAAACTTTGAGGACAATTTTAATCATTTAAAATTTAACTTAACTCTTGAAACTATTTTCATAAATGATAAGACATTAGGATAAACCTTAATTAAGAATTAATTTGTGTTTAGACTTTATTTTCAAGTAAAATCCACTAATTGAATCTTGTTTACTTACGACTCATATTCCATTATAAGAAGTGTCTAAATCAAAGTGTTGATCATTAGAAATTGAAATTTCAAACTTTAGCAACTAATACTAAATGGAATTGTGCTTGCTTAGTTAACCAAATGCTCCTAAAAGGAGAGGGATCACTAAATTAAGTTTTGTACCTAATATCCATTAAGGTATGTGTTCTTTCAATGTTATTCTTTTTAAGAACATATCTAATAAGCATCACACCAATTCTTATGCCTTGATGTAAATAACTACCAATGCATGTTCAGAAAGATGTCAACTATAAAAAAACAACTTTATATGGTAGCAACAATGTAAACTACTTTGAATGAACATGTTCAACTAACATTGTACAAGTACTATATGAATTTAGTTTGTTCCTTAATATGCTCACCTAGCAACTACTCCATAGCTAATAGAGAATTAGGTTAAACACTAAACCTTATGTGTAGTACTTATATTCACTTAGAATTATGTCCTTCAAATGTTATTCTTTCAAGATACCTTGAAAGTAAATATCAAACAATTTCATTAAGCTTGAACATAAATCATTCTATTTGTGTGTTAAGATTGTTGTCAACCTAAGACCAACTAGGTATTCTTATCAAATAAGAATCACTCCAACTTTGCATGTCCTTAAACAACTAATTGATTGCTAATAATAGCATACCACTTAAACGTGTTACTTTCAAGTCTTCACCTATTACTACACCAATCTTTTGTAATAACTCTTGTTCTAAGCTTTGTTCTATTGCTGGCAAGGGATAGTCAACTAACCTAAAAACTTTAACAACCTTGGTTGTGTAATTGAACTTAAAAGTGCAACACATCACAAAGAAGTCACCATAACGCAATAATAACAAATCATCGGGGATAGGTTACGCTTAGAACGATGCATAGCATATTATGCATATCATGCTGTAGTTCTTCTAACATCATCTTTACCAGATGATGGTGCTATTTCAGAATTTGGATTTCTTTCGTATCGAAGACCTTGACTTGCATAATCTTGCAGTCAAAAAGGCAAGTTCACTTTTGCTCATACCTCTTGATTATCTTTATCAAATTACTTGCAAATATATACCTGTGGTATTACTATGCATTTAAAAGCAAAAGGTTCTGTTTTCATAATCAATATGAAGTATCGATTACCAGCCAAGTATGGGTGGTTAATATTATGTGGTGGGCAATGGAACCATGGTAAGATGAATAGGCACGAAGGTTCCATTGCATGGGAAAGTATCACCTAGGATTAATAAAAAATGTCACCAGTGATTCTTGCGCCGTATAATACGCGTTAACCATGAGATCTGGAATGGGACGGGAAAGTCAGCTGGATCTTTTCCCTTTCGCATGTCATCGGATGTACCGTATCGGAGCTCTCATCCCGCTAGGATGGTGCAACATGGGTGGGACCCCTCAGTTTCCCCCGGTATTAGGTGTCTATGATGGATTGTAACGGGCTGGTTCAGTAATTTGGCTAAGACCCAAATCAGAAGCCAGTGGATTACAAAAGGGTGGGCATGCGGGGTCGCGGAGAAGGGTAGTGATTGGCTTGGATCTTATACTGGGCCCCATACCAAAGTGTATGGACGGGAATAAGCTGCCCGGTTGTGCAACAAGGATAAGGTCTCTCATGGGTAAAGCAACGCACCTCTGCAGAGTTATCAAATTGTGGCTTGTCACTCCTTGTTCCGGGAAGGAACTGCGAACGCGGCAGGAAAGGAACTCCATGAAGTTCTAATCAACCTGTGAAGGCTGACGGACATAGTTCTTCAGAATAAAAGCAACCTCTTGAAGAAATGTTTACGAAAACTTGCATTGCCAAATGACTCTTGGGTCTACGGCTGTAGATAGTGCATGAAAACACTTTATTCTCTATATGAACTTGCTGGGTAACGCTCGTTACTCACCCCACTCCCTCTTAACCCTTGCTTAGAGTGGAGGCATCAGGAGAAGGCAATCCCAATGAACCAAAGCTGAAGAAGAAGTCTTGACCAGAGGTGGAAGCTGTCAATGGAGTCAACACCTATATCAAGCTTGGTGGAAAACTAGAATAGGTATAGAAGGGAACCAAATCCCTAATCCTAGAACCTAAGTAGTTAGGGTAATTCTGTAGTGAGTAGTAAGTCAACTGCATTAGTTGTAGCTTTAGTTTAGTCTTCAGTGTTTTCTTTCTCGATTGTAGTCGCCAGAACTATACCTCTACCTGTTGAGGAGTGACGAGGGTTAACTCGACAAATGTCCTAGATGAAGGACTTAGGATCGGGGAAATAGGGCGTCGGATGAACTCGAAGGTAAAGGTTAGTCAAAATAAGTGTGTACCGAAAGTAAACTTGGGTGTTCAACCAGGCTTGCTTTCAATCTGCCCTACACCGTCCCCTCCTGGCCCCTATATATAGGTGGCCAGGTCTCGAGGATCGAGTAGGGTCCGATACAGATTACAATATCGACATACGGTAAGAGCTTGTATTCAACTATCATTACAATTGGGCCTAGCTCATTGGGCCTCAGGGGTACTCAACTAACGGGCTCTATTAACTATACCCTTGTCAGTAGCCCCTGAGATTCTACCAGAATTGCAGATTCGGGTTAAATCTCTAATCTTTAAATCTTCAACTTGATCAATTCTTCGACTTCTTCATATCTTCAAATCTTCGACTTGGTCTTTCGACTTACTTTCATGATATTTTTTCGCAAGGGGTTTTGATGAACAAGCCTGACAACTCTGACGGATCAAGAGGTCAGTTAACTGCCGGAACAGATACTTGTCACCTACTTCAAATTCAATCCCCTTGGACTTGAATTCGGGATACCGGTCAAACCCATTCTTTTGCCGCATTTAGGACTTACAAAGAATGAATCCCAGTGATTCTCAGGGTACCCAGTGTGTCCACCAGGATTTTCTTCGCGTCGTAGACACGGATACATGCCAGCAGAGCGCATCCATGTGCGTATACCAGGCCACACAGGACGGATCCCGGGGTCTTACCTTCGTGATAAATCACGGCATTCGAGTTTCGTTGCGATAACGCAACTCAAGAATCTTATATCGCAGCCAAGTTTTGACTGATAAAATCAAAGAATTTCAAACTTAAATTAATTTCCTCCAATTCCCTCCCGATGGGAGTAGTCTCTTTGCATTTTATCGACTATATAGTCGAAGTTTGTATGATATCCTTTCTTCATCCTTGATATTGATTATCTCATCCTCTATCGGGTGCGCGCTCAGCGCTGCTGATGGGAGTAGCCCCCGAGGCTATGTTTGAATACTTGTAGTCAAGCATAGGCTCAAAATTCACTTCGTCTTCTTTCTTGTAATGTCTCCTGTTTACAAGCCCCCGAGCCCAAGGCGAGGTCCTTTATATCGTGCAACCACACTCTTTCCTTCTTATTTTTTCTCCTTTGGTATTTATCGTCTGCTACGTGCAGAATTTAACTCTTTTGAGAATACGTTTATGGGCTTTGCTTATCACGGGGGCCCGATAATACGTGCTTATAAATAAAGCACCTTCTGGCAAGGGTAAAAACCTTAATCGGATTCCTCCTCTGCCGCATCATCTTCTCTCTCCATCTAGGGTTTTCTAGCCTTTCCCCTTGTCCACATGGCTGACGCAGATGGTTCTCGTCTGAACCTTGGCTCTCCGGTGGCGCCGCGAGGTCGGGGTCGCCCTCGTGGAAGCAAGAACAAGAACAACACAACTCCGGCCGCCGCAGGATCGTCATCGGCCGCTCCGATTAAGCGTCGTCCCGGCCACCCACCTGGTAGCAAAAACAAGCCCAAGGTGACTGGCGCTGCCCCAGGTCCAAGCGCTGCTCCTGCTGCTCTTCCTAGAATCTTTTCTTTCTTCTGCATTACCATGGCGCAGTGCCGCGAGATTCAGCGTCTGCCGCTGAATTTCACAAAGTTCATGGATGGGCGAGAACTGCGAGAAGCGGTTCTCCGTGAACAATCTAGCAGTGGGACTCCATACGAAGTGGAGGTTTGGTATGATGGCAACGGCGAGCAGTATTTTAAGGGTGGCTGGTCGCAGTTTGCAGAAGACCACGACATCCACCAAGGCTTCTTCATGACCTTCGACTTCCATATCGGCACGTCAAAGTTCGACGTGAAGATCTATGACGGCACTCAGTGCCAGAAGGAGTATGAAGCTGAAGTCCACTTTCATTAAGATATGCTTTATATGTAGTTTCTTTTGATAATATCCTTGCTGCCGTGCTATATGTAATGAATATTCGTACTTTGTTTTGATGTTTCCATTAGTACCATGAAAACAAATCATTGTTCTGAGGTATGCTTTCTATATATCGGGTTCTTTGCGAACCAATTGGTATGAAGAATATCGTGTTCTTTTGTGAACCAAGTTGTTTGAATATTATCGGGTTGTCTGCACAACCTTATAATGAAAAAAGATCTCCATGTCGCGATAAAAGTTTCTTTCGTACGACCCGAGGGTTGAAGCCCCCGAGCGGAGAAGTAGAAATACTTGTACAATTTTGTCGAGTTCAACCCAAAGAACCCGACCTATGGCCTCATGTTCTGGGTTCAGAAGGTTAACTCGAGTTTAATGATACCACTAGATTTACTCTACGCATAAAAACGCCGTAGCTGCTCCGCATTCCACGGGTTGCCCTCGTCTTTTCCCGTCTTCTTATCTTGTAGTCGATAAGCTCCTCCTGGTATTACTTCTGTAATGATGTAAGGTCCCACCCAAGGGGACTCTAGTTTCCCGTGGCTGTCTTGCCTGAGTCACAAAACTAGATCTCCCACCACGAAGGATCGTGGTCGAACTCGACTACTGTGGTAGTTTCGTAGACTCTGTTGATACTGCGTGGCCCTTTCTAATGCTTTATCTCTTGCTTCATCTAGTGCATCGACATCGTCTTGCAATGCTTCTGTTGATGTTGTTTCATCGTATGCTATCACCCTTGGAGCCTCGTGTGTAACTTCGACTGGAAGCACGGCTTCTGCGCCATGGACCAGGAAGAAAGGAGTTTCTTGAGTTGCTGCATTGGGCGTGGTTCTTAGACTCCAAAGAACGGAGGGCAATTCATCTACCCAAGCGCTCTTGGCTTTCTCGAGAGGTGCTAAGAGCCTCTTTTTTATCCCACTACATATCAGGCCATTGGCTTTTTTGACTTGTCCATTTGTCTTCGGGTGCGCCACAGATGCAAATTTGAGTTTGATTCCTAGTCCTTCGCAGTAACTCTTGAATTCCTTTGAAGTAAAGTTTGTCCCATTGTCCGTGATGATGCTATATGGTACGCCGAAACGAAACACTATTGACTTGATGAAGTTGATCGCTGCTGTTGAATCTTGAGTTGTTACCGGGGCTGCTTCTACCCACTTGGTAAATTTATCGACTGCCACTAGCATGTAAACATGTCCTCCTGGCCAGGACTTGTGCAACTTTCCTACCATATCGAGGCCCCATTGTGCAAAGGGCCAGGACAATGGTATTGGCTGTAGCTCTGCTGCTGGTGCATGTGGTCGAGATGCGAATCTTTGACATGCTTCACACTTCCGGACTATATCTTTCGCGTCTTCGATGGCTGTTAACCAATAGAATCCTGCACGAAACGCTTTTGCAGCTATTGCCCTGCTGCTTGCATGATGGCCGCACACTCCGCCATGTATATCTTTTAGTATTACTTGTCCTTCCTGAGGCGTTACACAACGCTGCAAAACGCCGGTAATACTCTTCTTGTATAATTTCCCCTGCAACACGAAAAACGCTTTCGATCGTCGAGTTATCCTCTTGGCTTCCACTGCATCTTCTGGTAACTGTTTATTTATCATGTATGCAAGATATGGCTGCATCCAAGTTTCTTCTATCATCATGACCTCCTCTGGTTCCGACGTAGCCCCCGAGCCTGCTGCAGTAGTCAAACTTTTGACACTTTTTATTGACCTTTCCACTATTTCCTCCCAGAATACTCCAGATGGCACGGGTAAACACTGGGACCCAATATTTGCTAAGTTGTCGGCTTCTTCATTGCTGTTTCTACTGATGTGCGAGACTTCGCATCCATCAAATGTTCCTTCAAGATAGTGATATAAGTTCTTGTAGGCCATCATGTTGTCATTGATTGTGTCGCATCTATTCATAACTTGCTGGACAACAAGGTTTGAATCCCCAAATATTTTTAGTCGAGTTGCTCCACATGCTTTGGCCATCTTCATTCCATGTAGCAGAGCCTCGTACTCTGCTTCGTTGTTAGAAGCCTGCGGAAAACTCATCCTTAAGATGTACTTTAGTTTGTCGCCATGCGGCGATATCAAGATTACTCCCGTGCCTGCGCCTTGTACTCTCTTGGAACCATCGAAGTACATTGTCCAGACACTCGATAGATCTGGCGGTCCCGTGCTCTGCAGCTCCAACTATTCTGCTGTGAAATCTGGCAAAATTTGCGACTTGATTGCCTTCCTTTTTTCATACGTGATGTCCATGGGAGATAATTCGATTCCCCACAAAGAGACACGTCCTGTTGCTGAAGGATTGTTTAATATGTTTGATAGTGGCGTCTCATTGACCACTATAATTGGGTGCACCGCAAAGTACTGTCGCAATTTTCGTGCAGTTGTGAAAACACTATATGCGAGCTTTTGATAATGCGGGTACCTCTGTTTTGTCGGAGATAGCACTTCACTGATAAAATATACCGGCCTCTGGACGCCATGGGCTTTTCCTTCTTCGCTTCTTTCGACTACTAGTACTGTGCTCACCACCTGATGAGTTGCGGCGATGTAGAGTAGTAGTGGTTCTTTTTCTTTTGGTGTGACCAGCACTGGTGGTGTGAAAAGCACTTTTTTTTAGCTGTGCAAAAGCCGCGTCTGCTTCTTCTGTCCATTCAAATTTATCATCTGATTTTTTCATAAGTTCATAGAAAGGAAGCACCTTTTCTCCCAATCGAGCAACGAAACGACTTAATGCCGCGACGCGTCCTGCAAGTTTCTGGACGTCGTGTAGTTTCGTGGGTTTTCCCATTGTTAAAATTGCTTGAATCTTCTCTGGGTTCGCCTCTATTCCTCGTGCTGATACCAGGAACCCCAAAAGTTGTCCTGCTGATACGTCGAAGGAACATTTTGTCGGGTTGAGCTTAAGCTTGTACCTGCTCAGGTTGTCGAAAGTTTCTGCCAAGTCGCTGATTAAAGATTGCTCCTCTCTTGTAGTGATGACCACATCATCAATGTAGACTTGGATGTTGCGTCCTATTTGGCTCCCGAGGCAATTTTGCATCATCCGTTGATAAGTTGCTCCTGCATTTTTTATGCCGAACGGCATTACCTGGTAGCAAAACACTCCGTACGGTGTGATGAAGGCCATCTTTTCTTCATCTTCCTTCTTCAATTTGATCTGATTGTAACCAGAATACGCGTCCAAAAAGGAAAGCCTTGCGCATCCCGTTGTTGAATCAATTATCTGATCAATGCGGGGTAGAGGGAAGGGATCCTTTGGACAGTGCTTATTGAGAGATGTGTAGTCGACACATACTCTTTGTACGTCTGTGTTCTTCTTGGGTACGATAACTGGGTTCGATACCCAACTCAAAGTTTTTATTTCTCTAATAAATCCGGCATTTTCCAGCCTGTGCAATTCTGATGCTATCGCCTTCCTTTTAGGTTCATCAAATCGTCGTAATGGTTGCTTGACTGGCTTTGCCTTGGGATCTACATTTAATGCGTGCTCGACGAGTTCCCAGGGAACCCCTGGCATGTTCGATGGACACCAGGCGAAGATTTCCCAGCGCTCACAGAGGAACTCGATGAGCGCGCTTTCCTATGCGGGATCCAGGTTCATCGCAATTGATGTCGTCTTGTTTGGATCTGTAGGGTGGACCTGGATCTTCTTCGAGTCCTGAGTTGTGTCGAAAGCCTGATCTGGCAAGGATCGTCCAACGTCGGGTAGCATATTATGATATGTTTCTCCTTTTAGCCTCTCGTATTCTGCTGTCATGCCAAAGGTTTGGGCCATCCTATTGAATTCTCTGTCACATGTGTTGGCTACTTCAAAGCTTCCTTGCACTGTGATTGTTCCTTTGGGTCCTGGGATTTTTAGCGTAAGATACGCGTAATGAGGCACTGCCATGAATTTTGCAAATGCTGGGCACCCCAGGATTGCATGGTATTGTGACGGCCAGTCCATAACTTCAAATTCCAGCTTCTCTCTGCGATAGTTGCTGCTACTGCCAAAGCAGACGTCGAGTTCTATTCTTCCCAAAGGGTGGTTTGCGGCTCCTGGTACTATTCCATGGAAGGAGCAGTCTGTTGGCTCTAAACTCGACAGCGAGATACACATTGCTTTCAGTGTTCTAGCATATATCAGGTTGATGCCACTCCCTGCGTCCATAAATATTCTTCTGATGTCGTACCCTCCTATTTGTGCCTTTAAAACCATAGGCGAGTGGCCTGGCCTGGGAACTTTCCTTGGGTGGTCTGCTCTACTGAACTTAATTGGTTGAACTGACCACCGCAGGTATTCTGTAGTAGCTGGGGGTGACGATATTGCTAGGTTTACTTGCCTGGATATGCTCTTCCGCTCTTTCTTCGACTTCGGCACTGGTTGAATCATAGCTGATATGTAAATTTTTGACTCTAGGTGCCTTGCTAGCCTTTGCATTTGATATCCTTGAGTTGTGTGCTTCTCTTCTTGCCGTCCTCTTTGGTTTGAACCCATGGCGCTTTGCTGCCTTAGGAACGTTCTACAATCCTTCATCTGGTGATTTGAGACTCTTTTCCCATCAAGATATGCGTAGTGGATTCGACAAGGTCCGTATAACTTATCCTCGGACGAAGGACCGGAGTATCTCAATTTGTCTGCTCCTTTTGCCTGAAACCTCCTGTTTACATATCCTTCCTCTTCTTCTGCTGCATAGCCCGCGGCTACCTGATTTTGCCTTCCTTGGTTATCCCTGCTGCGGTGTCGTCTCCTCTATCTGCTCATTCTGTCGACTTCTGGTGAACGTCCTCTTTTGTTATTATATGTGTCCTCTCCATCAGCAAATTTGTTGGCTTCTTCCATTAGCTCGGCTACTGTCGTAGGTCTTGTTCTTCCTATTTCTTCCACAAGATCTGCGCGACGAAGCCCGGCCGAAAAAGCGTCTATTGCTCGTTCGTCGGAGACGTCCTCTGCTGAGTTTTTGATTACACTCCATCGTTGTATATAAGAACGTAGGGTTTCGCCTTTCCTTTGTACACATGCCTTGACTTCCTCCAGTGATGTTGGGCGCTTGTATGTTGAACGCAAATTTCTTGTGAATTGGTTTTCGAGTTCTTCCCAACTTCCAATGGATTCGTTGGGTAGGGTATTCAACCAGGACCGTGCTACGCCAGTGAGGTGTAGCTGCAAACTTTGCATTGCAGTCGCTTTTGTTTCCCCTGATATCTGCACTGCCTGCAAATAGTCCGATAACCACAGGGTAGGCTCTTGTGACCCATCATATTTATGTTAATCGTGTGGCAGTTTGAACCCTTTGGGTACTCATGTTTTGTGAACCCTGCGGGTAAAGCATAATGCGCCCATCTCTTTATCATCGTCTTCATAATTTTCTTCCCTCCAGGCGTGGCGTGCTTTATTTACTTGAGCCTGCGCTATTATATTTCTTGCGTCCTCCTTCCTCTTTTGTCGCCTTTCCTCTTCTGATGACTCACTATACTCGTTATCTGCGAAGTTGTATCTGAGCTTCTCCTTTTGCTTTTCCTTGTAGATTGTCGACTTTGTGTCGAGACCTTTTTCCCTGATCTTGCTCTCCACTATTCTGAGGCTTCGTATTGCGGCTCGGTGCATATCTTCTCGCGGATCCCCGGGTTCTGGCCTGGTGGTTAGTAAATACGTCTGTGTTGCTATCAACGCTGCTTCCGGCGTTTCGTGCATGAAGTCATCTTTCTCCTCTTCTAGCTGTGGGGTAGGGCTTCTTGAGTACCTTTCCTCTCTGCTGCGTGCTGTTGCCCCCCTGTTGTGTTTTGGGTCTCCGCGCCTTTCTCTGCTGTACTCGGAATCCTCACTATAGTCATCCCAGTATTCCTCCCTTGATATACTGTTATTATTTTGAAGGACCGTGTCTCTTTCCTCCCTTAGTTTCTTCCTATGTTGGTATAATGCATACTGATATCCCATTAGAACTTCTCTTCTTGATCCTTCGGGTACTTCTGTACCATGATTAATAGCTGACTTGATCATTCTCCATTCGTCAGCCGAAACGTGGACTTTCTCCTTATCCTTTTTGTTGTGTTCTTTTATTTTGTCGACTTGCCTGTCGACCTTTTTACTTCCTTCGTTGTTGTTCTCTTCTTCTGCCTCAGTGATAATGACGCATAACTGATGTACTTTGGAGACACCACTGCTTCCAACGGCGAAGTCCCTTGCGCTGTTGCGTTTTTGACGCGCTCTTTCTTCTGAGTCGAAATTTTCCCGAATTTTGCCGCCTTCTGTGATTGGTGCTTTTCCCAAGCTGACCGGCGAGTTTACCTCGCTGGAAGAGCCTTCTGATGATTCCAATACTTTCTCTGTTTCGGGCTTGCTCGCCGACGGACCTGGTTTCGTCGAATCCGAGAGGCGAGATGAACCCGATGGCCCGACGAAGATGCTCAAACTTCCAACTGTTAACTCCATCTCTTGACTTCCGTCGAGTTCTGAACTGCTGTTGGCTAAAAGCGAAAAAGCCGTCGAATTCATGACTCCAACGCCCAGATCCCCACGGTCGGTGCCAATTGACGAGGGTTAACTCGACAAATGTCCTAGATGAAGGACTTAGGATCAGGGAAATAGGGCGTCGGATGAACTCGAAGGTAAAGGTTAGTCGAAATAAGTGTGTACCGAAAGTAAACTTGGGTGTTCAACCTGGCTTGCTTTCAATCTGCCCTACACCGTCCCCTCCTGGCCCCTATATATAGGTGGCCAGGTCTCGAGGATCGAGTAGGGTCCGATACAGATTACAATATCGACATACGGTAAGAGCTCGTATTCGACTATCATTACAATTGGGCCTAGCTCATCGGGCCTCAGGGGTACTCAACTAACGGGCTCTATTAACTATACCCTTGTCAAGGAGGTTCTGAAGATCTTCTGTATGATGAAAATTGTAATTCTATAGTCATGCCTTGGACCTGCGATGTTTCTGTTGTACCACTCTGAGGGATGTAATAGTAGTGAGACGGTGTTTCATTGGTGTTATGTCAACGACTTGCATACTACACATGCAGTGGTATGCTGGGTCACTGCATAAATCACGGCATTCGAATTTTGTCGCGATGACGCAACTCGAGAATCATATGTCGCAGCCTTATTTGACTGATCCAACGCATAAAATATTCGGGTTGTATAACCATGATTTATAAAAAACCTTGCTCCCGGTGGGAGTAATGATATTCATTAATTCTCTCTTCACCTTTCTTGCTCCAATACTCATTAACAAACATCAGCGGGTGCGCGCCCAGTGCTCCCGATGGGAGTAGCCCCCGAGGCTATAGTCGAAAATTTATTTTTCAAGTATAGGCTCCAGCACATTGTACTCTTTTGCAATCTTCATATTGATGTTCTTTGATGATAATATCGTCGGGTGCGTGCTCAGCGCTCCCGATGATAGTAGCTGCTACTTGGTGATGGCGCCAGAAAAGAGGCTGCTGGCGTGAAGCAGTAAGTCCTTGTGCGTGGTGAATGACCAGCCCGTTGGGAACCCCAAGAGGAAGGTATGATGAGTATAGCAGCGAGTTTTCCCTTAGTTAAGAAACCAAGGTTTAATGTCGGTCAGGAGAGGAGAGACAATGACGACTGAAGGTGATGCAGAACCTGCACACACACAACCAAGTACTTTGTTCCCAACTTGCGATGAGGTTGTCAATCTCACCGGTTTGCTTGAAACAAAGATTATGAGCGTATCGAGTGGAAAACAATATAGTATGTGAGTAAAGTAAACAGTACGAGTAAAGTAAACAGGTGATAGCAATATGATGGAAATAGGACCGGGGTCCACAGTTCACTAGTGGTGTCTCTCCATAGATAAAATAGCACATGCTGGGTAAACAAATTACAGTTGGGCAATTGATAGAATAAAGATAACGTGATATGTCAAGAAGATCACTATGAGATTTACTCTGGGCATTACAACAAAATACATAGACCGCCATCCAACTGCATCTATGACTAATAATCCACCCCCGGGGATATCAATCCGAACACCCCAAAAGTATTAAGTTGCGAACAACAGATAATTGCATTAAGCAAAATGTGTAATGTAAACAAAGCATATGCCCTTGAGCATATGAATGTTGTTTTCTCCCTAGTAGCAACAGCACATCTACCACCTTAGAGGTTTCTGTCACTCCCCCAGGTGAAATAGAGACATGAACCCACTATCGAGCATAAATACCCCCTCTTGGAGTCACTAGCAACTACTCGGCCAAGATAGCTACTAACAACGGAGAGCATGCAAGATCATAAACAGAATAGAGATAACAAAAGATAATATTCAGTACAGCAACTTAATCATAAACACCAATATTCATCGGATCCCAACAAACCAAATATGTAGAATTACATAACGGTGATCTCAATCATGTAGGGCAGTTCATGAGATCTAAACATGAAGCACATGGTGGAGAAGACAACCATCTAGCTACTGCTATGGACCCATAGTCCAAGGTAGACTACTCACTCATCGCTCCGGAGGCAAGCATGGCGATGAAGAAGACCTCCGGTGGCGATTCCCCTCTCCGGCAGGGTGCCGGGAAGAGCTTCTGGACCCTCCCGATCTTCGGGTCGACGGCGGCGGCGGATCGCGATGTGTTCTGAAAAATTGATCGGGTACTTAGGTTTTTTCCGTCGAGGGGTCTTTATAGGCGAAGGGTCGATGTCAGAGGAGGGGCCAGGCGCCCTCACACGGGGGTGGTGCGGGCCAGGGGCTGGCCGCGCCACCCCTGTGTGTGGGCCCCTGGTGGCCCCCCTCCTACTCCTCTTCGGATCTCTGGAAGCTTCCGGGTAAAATAAGACTTCAGGAACTTGTTTCGTCCAATTCCGAGAATATTTCCTGTGTATCACTCTGAAACACAAAAACAGCAGAAAACAGGAAACTGGCACTGTGGCACTTGTTAATAGGTTAGTTCCGGAAAATGCATAAAAGTGCCACTAAGTGTAACGAAACAATAGGCAAATGGTGTAAAAACAAGCATGGAGCATCAAAAATTATAGATACGTTTGAGACGTATCAAGCATCCCCAAGCTTAACTCCTGCTCGTCCTCGAGTAGGTAAGTGATAACAAAAGAATAATTTTTGAGGTGACATGCACCTACACAATCTTGATCATATATGTAAGCATTTGTGAGCTAGGATCATAAGAACTTAAAACATGGGCATGAAAGATATAATCATGACAATAAGAACTTAGCAACCATGTTGTAAACATGCAAATGAACACAAACAAAAGATCATGAAAATGAAACAATGAAAGTCAAACGTGTGTTCAAATCATAAGGAAAAACATACAAATGGTTTTCAGCTTGTCCTTCAAAGAGAGCAAAACATAAATGCATAGGACACCTTCAAGTTTAAGAGGGCGACTAGATACAAATAATTTAAGAACAAGTGAAACCAATCAATATGAGTCAATCAATGAACTTTGGGACAATGCATATTACACTAAGAATGACAACTATGCTCTCTTAATGGTGCATAAAGAAAGAAGGTGGTGACTCAACATAAAAGTAAAAGAAAGGCCCTTCGCAGAGGGAAGCAGTGATTGCAAGTTTTATAACCTTCAAAAATTATGGTACTTACCGGCTTTGAGCTCTCATTGCCCCCATCATAAGCATCTTGAATGGTTAAAGTTAATGCGAGAACAATTATGATGCATATGCTTGAAAAATCATAAGTTGAAAACCTCGTGCCCCGTGAATACGAGTACCCAAACCTCATGCTACTTTACTTAGAGTCCCAAGCAAGGCTCTTGTCATTGTAAGTATATGCATATCATTGAGAACCGCCAATGGGGTACCTCCGTGCCCGATGACATGGAACAAGCCCACACCAAAATGACAGGACAAGCAGACAATGAACACCTCGACATCTCTTTTATTTGCCTTTTGTTTAGCTTTTTATTGTGAGATGCGTCATCGAATGTTCACCATGGGTATGCTGCAAATTTCCACCATGAATTATGCATGGCTTAGATTGGCGGCCCGGCATTTCCCTAACACATATACAAACTCCATGATCCCCACAAGATTCCCAATTCATTTCACACCGCAGGCATCCATAAACAAAAGATCACGATATCAACTCAAATAAGAAGTGCAATGTTGAAAGCTTGCCCCATGACAGCATGGCTGGGCTAGAATCCAACTTACAACTTGCAAGCATAACAACTCAACATAAGAGACCACAATGTCAAATTTTTAAGAACAGGAAAAAGTAAAGTGTGCCTTCCGGTTCGTGAGAGCTTTACTGACCGAATTTCGCATAACACTGGTAAGAGTTTAATTTGAAGAGAAAATAAAAGCAAGTCAAATTTACTTGGAATAGCAAATTGCTAGTAGGTATGTATGGTGGACACTTTGGAAAACTTTGGCTTTTAGGAGTTGGATGCACGAGTAGAGCTCATACTCAGTACAAGGCGAGGGCTAGCAAAAGACTGGGAGCGACCAACTAAGAAAGCAATAATGGCCATAATCATGCAAAGCGACAAAGCGATATTAAAAGAAGCATAAGATGACATCAAAAGTCAAAAACTAAATGATCATGAAGGCTATTGGCGACTTTGTAAGAGTCTAACATGTGTGAGCATGCGCCAAGTCAACCCAAATAAAGCATCAAGGAGAAAACCAAAATCATGCTTCCATACAATAAAAACAACGCATGATTTTTTCAAAGGCTCATTAAGCAATCTCAGTTATTTGAGACAAGTCATGCTACAGCAAAACCACTAAGCATACTATCAAAAAGACATCAAGCATGACATGAAAAAGCCTAAGCCGCGGTCTACACAAGCTCCTTCTTGTACCACTATTTTGCACAAAGCTTTTTCTCTTTTCCAACACCATTTGAAATTTTTATAAACACCTCTTTTGATGAAAACCAATAAAGATCAGAGGCAAAAATACACCTTGATGAAAATATATGAGAAGATCTGAATGCAAATCAAGGCGAAAACGAAAACCAAAAGCAGTAGCAGAAAAAGAAGAACGCATCGATGAACGATAAGAGTGAAAAACTGAGCGTTCTTTGCAAATGAAAACGAGTACATCTCCGCCAAAGGAAATTTGTTGGGGTCCAACCATTTATTGCAGCAAACAAACAAACTAAACCAACTAAGAAAACTAAAACAACTGACGCTCCAAGAAAAATACATAGTGCATGAAGCAATAAAAATATAGTGTTTTGAAAGGTGACCTGATTTTTGCCGATGAAGAAGGGGTGCCTCGGGGGCATCCCCAAGCTTTGACGCTTGTACTTCTTGGATATTTCTTGGGGTGATGCATGGGCATCCCCAAGCTTGAGCTTTTGTCCATTCTTCAACTCATCTCATCATTCTCCAATCCCTACACTTGAAAACTTCCTTCATACAAAACTAAACACAAATCTATTAGCAACATTAGTGTAAGCATAACATATAATCAATCCTCTATTTGCTTCAGGTTTTAACTCAAAACCACCACATATATAGCAAATACTACTGTAGCAACTTCCCCAAAAGTTCCATGATCAAAAGAACTCAAAAGAAAGCGATAAAGTGGCAAACACAAATATTGGCAGAAATCTGTCAAAACTGAACAGCTGACAAAGGTCGAATTTTTGAGGGATTTTCTGTTGCTCAAATCAAAAAGTGTTCAACTAACAAAAGTTTGGATATAACCTGGGGCATATGCACAAGAAATCGCAGGTCCAAAAGATAAACAGAGAATTTATACGAATTTTTACGGTGCAGCACCAAAAACAGTTTCAGGACAGCAACATCCCCAAATCTTTACCTCACCCAAATTAGAGGCTTCTCTTGGCACAAAAACGAAATAAACAAGATAAGGAGCGGTCATTACAGTAGTAATGACTTCCAAGACTCAAATAAAAGAAAAAGTACTGAAAAGAAACATTGGGTGATCTCCCAAGAGTGCTTTTCTTTAACGCCTTTGAGCTAGGCGCAGAAAATTGCGAATCAAGTAATATCAAGTGATGAAGCATTAAGATCAACAGCAGAGATCTTTTCAACTATGAAGGAAAATATGTTCAACTGAGTTTTTGAAACTCCTTTACGATCACGCCTTGGCACACTACTTTCATCGAAAGGATTTTCAGGGCAGATCCAACTGGAATTCTTTTCCCAAGCATCATGAATTCCTATAAGTTCATAAGGTATTGGTACTTTAAAATCATCGGGCGTACCAAAAACCTTAACAGGCGAGCCAAGCTTATCAAACTTCTTAAAAACTTTCCTAGCCTCAATTGCAACATCTCTAAATTCTATGCGCAAGGTTTCTAAGATAAAAGCTTTCTTTTCGGGATCTTCAATTTCATGAAGCTTAAGGAACATGTATTGCATAGTAGGATTAAGACTAGCAAACCTAGCTTCTAACATGTGAACTAAATGAGCAGAAGCAACTTCATAGCTAGGAGCTAACTCAACCAAAGACTTTTCCTCAACTTCCTTATGCATACTAATGTGATTAAAGAACTCCTCAATGTTACTTTTGCCAAAAATCGAACCACTACCTACTGAGAGGTCCTCCAGAACGAACTTAGCGATCAGCATGATAAACTAAAGTAAAGAAATAACAACTACCAAGGATTCTAATTTTTTTGGGTTTTTGATAAAAAGCAATGCAGGTAAAATAAATAAAGTAAAGCAAAACAATAACAAAGTAAAGGATGTGTGTGCGAAAAACTCCCCTCGCAGAAGTCTTCTCTTCCTCCCCGGCAACGGCTCCAGAAAAGAAGCTGCTACTTGGTGATGGCGCCAGAAAAGAGGCTGCTGGCGTGAAGCAGTAAGTCCTTGTGCGTGGTGAATGACCAGCCCGTTGGGAACCCCAAGAGGAAGGTATGATGAGTATAGCAGCGAGTTTTCCCTCAGTTAAGAAACCAAGGTTTAATGTCGGTCAGGAGAGGAGAGACAATGACGACTGAAGGTGATGCGGAACCTGCACACACAACCAAGTACTTTGTTCCCAACTTGCGATGAGGTTGTCAATCTCACCGGTTTGCTTGAAACAAAGATTATGAGCGTATCGAGTGGAAAACAATATAGTATGCAAGTAAAGTAAACAGTACGAGTAAAGTAAACAGGTGATAGCAATATGATGGAAATAGGACCGGGGTCCACAGTTCACTAGTGGTGTCTCTCCATAGATAAAATAGCACATGCTGGGTAAACAAATTACAGTTGGGCAATTGATAGAATAAAGATAACGTGATATGTCAAGAAGATCACTATGAGATTTACTCTGGGCATTACAACAAAATACATAGACCGCCATCCAACTGCATCTATGACTAATAATCCACCCCCGGGGATATCAATCCGAACACCCCAAAAGTATTAAGTTGCGAACAACAGATAATTGCATTAAGCAAAGTGTGTAATGTAAACAAAGCATATGCCCTTGAGCATATGAATGTTGTTTTCTCCCTAGTAGCAACAGCACATCTACCACCTTAGAGGTTTCTGTCACTCCCCCAGGTGAAATAGAGACATGAACCCACTATCGAGCATAAATACCCCCTCTTGGAGTCACTAGCAACTACTCGGCCAAGATAGCTACTAACAACAGAGAGCATGCAAGATCATAAACAACATAGAGATAACAAAAGATAATATTCAGTACAGCAACTTAATCATAAACACCAATATTCATCGGATCCCAACAAACCAAACATGTAGAATTACATAACGGTGATCTCAATCATGTAGGGCAGCTCATGAGATCTAAACATGAAGCACATGGTGGAGAAGACAACTATCTAGCTACTGCTATGGACCCATAGTCCAAGGTAGACTACTCACTCATCGCTCCGCAGGCAAGCATGGCGATGAAGAAGACCTCCGGTGGCAATTCCCCTCTCCGGCAGGGTGCCGGGAAGAGCTTCTGGACCCTCCCGATCTTCGGGTCGACGGCGGCGGCGGATCGTGATGTGTTCTGGAAAATTGATCGGGTACTTAGGTTTTTTCCGTCGAGGGGTCTTTATAGGCGAAGGGTCGATGTCAGAGGAGGGGCCAGGCGCCCTCACACGGGGGTGGCGCGGGCCAGGGGCTGGCCGCGCCGCCCCTGTGTGTGGGGCCCTGGTGGCCCCCCTCCTACTCCTCTTCGGATCTCTGGAAGCTTCCGGGTAAAATAAGACTTCAGGAACTTGTTTCGTCCAATTCCGAGAATATTTCCTGTGTATCACTCTGAAACACAAAAACAGCAGAAAACAGGAAACTGGCACTGTGGCACTTGTTAATAGGTTAGTTCTAGAAAATGCATAAAAGTGCCACTAAGTGTAACGAAACAATAGGCAAATGGTGTAAAAACAAGCATGGAGCATCAAAAATTATAGATACGTTTGAGACGTATCAGTAGCCCCCGAGGCTATAGCCGAATATTTTTGGGTATAGACTCAAAGAATGATTCCTTCTTTACCAGACTCAATTTTTGTCAGCTTCTTTATCCTTCGAACCATCTTTGGAACGTTCATCCTACTAGTCCACGGTTTACCATAGTCTGCCACTCTCTTTACTCATGCGTTTATGACGTCATTAATCTGTTCACAATTATCTCTAGATTTTTGACCGTTACCCATGGACAATTATGGTAATTTCTCAATTTCTCTGCCCGTTAGTGGGCTACCATTTCCGTTCTTTGTGCCACGACTCAGCCCACGTTCCGTTATCTGGAATTTATATAAAGGGGGAGTAGGGAAATTTACTGTTTACCAGTTCATTGCTTCCGCCGCCGCCACCATTGTTGCAATCTCTGTGCTCCATTGCTCTCCTGCTTAGCCCCTGTGCGCAGATCGTAGATGCGCGTGAAGCACCGAGCGCAGAAACACAAGATGACCAAGGTGACGAATGCCTCGACCAGCTGGGTGCCTTCTGTCTTCACGCAGAAGGATCTGAACAAGGCTCGAATGGAGGGTCTCATCTCCAATGACGATGAGGTTATCTTCCCCAGCGCTGAACGGATCCCCAAGCCCAGGGACGGTTTCCGGGTGATGTTCCTCGCCTTTCTCTTACGTGGTCTTTCTCTTCCTGCCCACGAATTTCTTCGTGGGCTTCTTTTTGTTTACGGTGTGCAGCTTTACCAGCTCACACCAAACTCTATCTTGCACATTGCTTGCTTCATAACTTTGTGCGAGTCGTTTCTGGGGATTGATCCCCATTTTCTTCTTTGGAGAGCCCTCTTTCGGCTCCGCCCCAATGTCGCGTTGTCCAAGAAACCCGAATTGGGCGGAGCTTGCATCTCTCTTCACTCTGAATCACAGTATTTGGAGTTTTCAATGGCTGCCTCGGTACAAGGTTGGAGGACCAAGTGGTTTTACATCAAGGACCAGAAGAATTCCTCCTCCGATAAGTACGGCCTTGCCCCCTTTGACGCCTCCCAAGAATTGAAGAAATTGGCTTCGTGGGATTCGCCTCCCACGGAAGCTGAGATGGAGGAGATCAAGCCACTCCTGGCCCGCATCCAAGATCTGAAAAGTGGCAAGGGAGGTGCCCTTTCGGGTACACAACTCATGGCTTTTTTCTTGCAACGCCGGGTTCAACCGTTGCAGCATCGTCTTTCCAAGTTGTGGACTTTTTCTGGTTTGGAGGATCCTTATCGAGTATCTGATAAACTTATGGAGAAGAAAGATCTCGACAGGCGTGTGAGAGCTCTTACCACTCTCACCAAAGATGATGAAGTTACGGATTTAGCCGCAAGCCATTTTGATTCCGATCATCCCTTGCCTGCGGTAATTTTTGCTGTTTTTACTTTGCCTTGTTTTTCCCTTTTATTCTTCGCCTTATGTCTTTCGGATTGTCTTTGTCTTTGCAGGATCATCGACTTCTTGTTTCTCGCCCTCCTGTCCCAGAAGGAGGGGACATTCAGCATGTTCCTGTTTCTGCGGCCTCCGAAGCCCCCGAGACTGAGGACAGTCATGATGGAGACGAAGGCGAGGATTCGTTGGAAAGGTCCAGTTCGACGACGTCGCCTTCTCCTGCTCTTTCTGAAGACATTTTCGTGGACAGGAAGAGGAAACGTGTCGAAGAAATTTCTTCTTCTAGTGCCTCCGCCCCTAAGAGTGTGGCTGGGGAGTCCTTCGAGCCAGAGGATGGTGGAGAGTTCTTCGACTACATGGACTCGTGAGTGCTCACCTGTTTGTTTATCTTTTGTTGTAGACCTTGATAACTGACTTTATCTATTTTTTCTTTTCCTCAGGGACGAGGAGGACCCGAAGAGATTTGCTGTTGAGGCCCCCGCCACTGATACTCTTGTTGTCGACGAGCCGCCATCACAAGAGGTTGATGCAGCAGCGAAACCTCAAAAAGCAGCAAAGAAGCCTGCTAAGAAGGTAGTCACTGTTCATAGCTCGAGGCGCTTACAGAAAGCTTCCGACGCCGATGCTACCCTCGAGGCCCATCAGTCCACTAGCTCCTCCTCCGACGTGCGTAAACATACTGTTATATTTACTTCACTTTACGTGTTGATGTTCACGTCTTTTTTCTGGATAGAGCCTGATGAAGAGATTCGTCGACTTGGGCAGTGAATGCGTTGAGTACCTAAAAGTTGCCAAGGCCTCTGAAGGTAAGTCGTGTTCTTTTTGCTTTTACACTTCTTTGCATGCCTGTCTTTGCTTCCTTGCTTGACTGTTTCTTTCCCAGATGCTCTGAAGGCAGCCCATGCTCGCATTGCGTCGCTAGAAGCTGAACTCGAAGCTTCTAGGACAGCTTTTAATGCTACTACTACTGCCAAAGTCAATGCTGAGAAGTCTTCTAAGTCAGCATTGGCTAAGGCGAAGAAAGCAGAGAAGGACCTGGGTATCGCTAAGTAGGAGCATCTCCAGCAGGAACAGGCCGTGGCTGAGCGGCTAAACCAGATGTCTGCTGCTGCTGGAGGTACGTACTATACTCTGTTTTATTTTGACGGCTTTCTTGCTTTCTTACGTTTGCTGATGTATTCCTTTCCTGCTGTTTTGCTGTTTCTTTGGTTTGGCAGAATATAGTGAAGTGTCTGCGTCGACCTTGCAGCTTGATGAAGATCCTCTCTTGTCCGCGGTCGGCCTGCTTGAAGCGAACTGGATTTCTGTCCAGGAGATCTTCGAGTTGGTTAACCGCGTGCTTACACGGATTTTTGTCGGGTTATGGCCCAAGAAAAAGGCCAATGTACCGGACTTAAAGGATCTTACCAAAGCCTTCGACACCGAGGAGGACCCCATACTTACTATGAAGAGTCTTTCCCTGAAGCGAGGTGCTGAGGGGGCCATTGCCTTTGCTTATTCGCATGGTGAGGAGGTGAACTGGGAGAAGGTTAGCTCTTCCCCCGGCCGTACTCGTTCGGAACTGAAGCCTTTTTCGAGAAGGCGAAGAAGTATGCCCCGGGCATTGTGTCGATGATCTCCCCTTCGGCGGCTTCCGCGACTGGTGCGGTGCCGATTTCGACTCCGGCCACAAGTGGTTCTGTTCCTCCTCCTGATGCTGGTGCTGCTTCTGCTATGCCTTCTTCCGCTACGGACCGTGAGGCCAAGGGGGCATAGACTTGGCCTCCCTTGTAATTTAGTTTCATCTTGATATGGCAAACTTTCTAGTCGCATGTGGCCCAAGAACCTTAGTCAGAGGGCTTGTGCTTTTGTAAATATATCCTCTTTTGTGAAATATAGCATTTGGTTTAGCTTCTGAGTTGTTCCTTTCTTTTTTTGTTCTTCTTTTGCCTTCCAGCCTGTGCGTGCTGGTAAATTATCTGGTCGTAGTCGAGCTCCATCTCCTGCCGATGCTCTTGACTCTGGAGTTTCATCGCCTCCTCGAGCTGTTTGTCGATGCGATGAGTACTCCTCAAGGATTGCAGATCTTGAAAGTCGTTTGACTTTATCTAAACGCCAAGCGCAAATGGCTATTGATAAAGCCAGCAAATCTTGCGGCTTTATGAAGCAGATATCCATACTCGAGGATAAGGTGTCGAGTCTGACCGCAAAAATTGTACATTTGGAGGAGTGCGACTCCTTTCTCGTTGGTATTATCGAGTCTGCTTGCGAGTTGCTGCGATGTAAGTTTTCCTGCAATTTTCTCCTTTTTTTTCTTTTTCTGCTGCAACGCTGCTGGTCCATGACTTTTGCTACTGTAGGTACTTGCCTGGACTTCGCCAATGAAGCTTGCCGTGTTTCTGAACGGGTTGCGGCTCTCGAGAGTTCGTCCGGTGGAGTCGAAACTTTTTGGTCCGAGCACCGGCGTCGCAATGCTATTGTGCTTCTCCAAGATCGTGCTCAACATATCGGAGAAGCGGTTGATGGTTGTCGAAAAGCTTTGACTACTATGCATTCTGTGATGCTTCCTCGTAATCCTCTTCCTGGGACTTTTCCACAGCTGCTTGCTGTTTTTTAGGTCTACTCAGCGTATTCATCGTCTGATAGAGCTTAACTTAGTGGTTGGTGCCAATTTCGCACTTGGTTGGACACGTAAGTGGCACCCGAGGCTCAATTTTATTTCCATGTCACTAAGCTTGCCTGCAGGAGGAGCTCAGTTATGAGTTCATATGGATGCTACCCTTCAACCAGCTAGGAGGCTTATAGCTAGGTTGCTTCGAGAGGATGCCGCGTTCTTTCGCGAGCATCACTATCTAGATCCTTTGGGCGTAGATGATTCTGATCAGCCATTGATGTAATATTTGTGTGCACATAATGCGAGAGTTTATTGTTTTTCAACTTTTGGTGCCAGAATTTTATCCTCGGAGCATTGCACTTTTGCGTTTTATGTTGGTGCGTTTGCTGCTACTTTTGAAGACTCGTAAACTCAAATAAGAGGAACTTTTGTCTTTTATTTTGCATATAATGTAAGATACATGGGATGACCCAAGAGATCCGGCCAATGACCTGTGTTCTGGATCTAGAGGGCATTACCCTGGAATAACTCGTGGCTTTTACAACCTTATTTTCCTATTCTATTTACTCGCCTATGTCGCTTGCGTGTTCTCCTCTTCTCTTGCAGACATCTCTTGCTCTGGTGGCTGTACTCGAGGTTTCTTTATTTCCGGTTCCTTGGGGTTTCGTTCGAGTTGCTGCGTGACTCCTGTAGTCGTGCTTTTTGCTTTGCAGTCGGGTTCTCCGTACCTTGCCATCATGCCGAAATTTTGGGCCATTTTGTGAAATTCTTTGTCGCATAAGTCTGATAATTCGAAGCTTCCCTTTACTGTAATAATTCCTTTGGGCCCTGGCATTTTTAGTACCAGGTAGGTGTAGTGAGGTACTGCCATGAATCACGAAAACGTGGGTCTCCCGAGGATCGCATGATATTGTGATGGCCGGTCCATGACTTCGAAGTCGAGTTTCTGTCTTCTGTAGTTTTGTCGATTTCCGAAGCAAACGTTCAGTGCTATTCGACCAAGTGGATAGTTGGCACTTCCTGGGACTATTCCATGAAAAGAGCAGTCAGTTGGCTTTAGAAACTCCAATGAAATGTGCATTGCCCGTAGGGTTTTTGCGTAAATCAGGTTTATTCCACTTCCCGCGTCCATGAAAATTCTGTCGACATCGTATGTTCCTATTTGAGCTTTGAGTACCAGGGGCGCGTTTCCTGGCCGAGGTACTATTATCGGGTGATCATCTCTGCTGAATTCTATGGGTTGCTCTGACCAATGTAGGTATTCTGTTGTTGCTGGAGGTGAAGTTATTGCGAGGTTGACTTGTCGAGTTATGCTTTTCTCCTCTTTGTTCGACTTGGGCACTAGTTGTATCATTGCTGTGATGTGCCCTTTAGATGGAACATATCCTTCCTCGTTGTCGTGTCCCTGGTTTGACTGATCTTGACCCTTGGGAGCTCCACTATTTCCTTGTTGGGTTGTCGGCGTGTTGCTTGTGTTTCCCTCGTATCCCTGGCGTTTTGCCTCGACTTGCTTGTTGAGTGCTGCTTCTTGTAGTTTCAAGAACGTTGTACAATCTTTCATTGCGTGTCTAGATACTCGTTTCCCATCGACGAACGCGGAATGGATATGACATGGCCCATTGAGCATGTCTTCTGGTGACGGGTTGTACTCCCTGGATTCCTTTGGCGGAAATTTTTTGTACTCTTCTCTCCCATAGTTGCGGTACCCCGAACTTTTCCGATCGTTGCTTTGATAGGTGTTATCTTTATATCCTGCGGCTACTTGGCTGTGGGAGCCATAATTGTCGTAATTACGGGACCTTCTCCTTTGTCCTCCGTATCTTATTCTTATGTCATCTTCTGGTGATCGCGTGCGTTTATTGTTGCACGCATCTTCTCCATCTGCGAATCTATTTGCTATATCCATTAGATCTGATACTGTTTTCGGCTTTATCCTGGCCATCTCTTCGACTAGGTCTCCCCATCGTAACCCGATTATGAATGCATCTATTGCTCTTTCGTCCGAAACTTTGACTGCTAAATTTTTAATAAGACTCCACCTTTGGATATATGTCCTTAATGTCTCCCCGCGTTGCTGTACGCAGGCTTTGACTTCTTCTATGGATGCTGGCCGCTTGTATGTCGACTTGAAGTTGCTTGTAAATTGCTTTGTTAGCTCTTCCTAGCTTCCAATTGTTTCTTTTCCTAACTTGCTTAGCCATGACCTTGCTGCTCCAGTGAGGTGTAATTGCAAACTTTGCATTGCTGTTTCCTTGGTTCCTCCTAGTAGTTTTACTGCTTGTAGATAATCTGAAAGCCACGATTGTGGCTCCTGGGATCCGTCGTACTTTTGCTGATCATGGGGTAGTTTGAAACCTTTGGGTACTGGTGTGATGCGAACCCTACGGGTAAAGCATGGCGTCCCCATCTCCTTTTCATCGTCTTCGTAGTCATATGTTCTGTTGGGAGTTCTGGATCGTCGGGTTCCTTTGTTCTTTGGACTATTGTATCACCCCGGTGATGGCGTTCTAGATCGGCGACTCCCACTTTTGTGCCGAGGACTGCTGTGACGGCGTGGTGATCTAGGTTTGTGAGCTCCTTTGTTGCGATATGCCTCCTCCTCTTTTGCTGATAATTTGTTGCCTACCATCTTCAGTCCTTTTAGCGCTGCTCGGTGCATATGCTCCCTCGGGTCTCCTGGATTTGGTCGTGTCGTATGCAGGTACGCTTGAGCTGCCACTAATGCTGCTTCCAGAGTTTTTGGGATGATATTTCCTTGCTCGTCGATCGATAGGAAGGACGAGTCGAGGTTTTTTGAGATGCTTTGCCTTTCTGAGTACTCTAGATTCTCATACCTTGAACCATGTCGACGATGCCTTCTGTTTGTATATGATGCATCACTACATGCTCTGCGAGCAGCTTCGCTTGCTGCAATGGCTGAGTCCTTCCTTTTCTGTACTTCGATCCTCTCTTTTGCTAATTGCTTCGCCTGTTGCCTCAGGGCGTAATGGTACCCCAAGAGCATGTTCTGACTAGAGTTTGTTGGTATTGGCGTGCCATGCTTCACGGCTATATTGATTGTTCTCCACTCTTCTTCTGATAGTCGAACTTTTACCCTCGTTGCGAGGGAATCAGCTGTTTCTCCTTTTGCTAAATGATTTGCTCCTCTGTTTATATTTGCTAGATTAAGTACTGGGTTGTTGTTGTCATCGAGTTCTTCTGAATTATCTTCTGCGATGGCGAGTAGCTGATACCGATTGTCGAGCTTGCTGTTGTGACTTGAGAAGAGCGAATTGTTGTCTTCAGAAAGTTCTAGTCCTGTTTTCCAGGAGTCTATTGATTGATCTGAGTTGTCATCATGGTAGATTGTGAGATCTTCGAGTTGTACTTCTAAGTCAAAATTCTCCATTGTTTCGTCGCCTCCTGTGATTTTTTCCTTCTGTTGCTTCTGTTAAGCTGACCGGCGAGTTTGCCTCGCTAGAAGAGCCTTCTGATGATTCCGTCATTGCTACTATTTCGGGTTCATTTGCCGACGGATCCGCTGTCATCGGATCTGAAAGGCGAATCAAACCTAATGATCCAACGCGAAAGTTTAGACTTCCGATCGTCAAATCCATATCTTGATCCATGCTCTCAAATACTTGCGTGAAACTTGACTGGTGAGGTTGAAAATCGACGGTCCCGAAGGGTATCTGAATTTCGTCGACTTGCGAGTTGTTGTTGGCTAAAAGCGAAAAAGCCGTCGAGTTCATGATGCCAACGCCCAGAATCCCCACGGTCGGCGCCAATTGATGAGGGGTTAACTCGATAAATGTCCTAGATGAAGGACTTAGGATCAGGGAGATAGGGCGTCGGATGAACTCGAAGGTAAAATCAGTCAAACAAGGTGGCTATGAAAGTAAACGTGGGTGTGGAACCTGGCTTGCTTTCAATCTGGCCTACACCGTCCCCTCCTGGCCCCTATATATAGGTGGTCAGGTCTCGAGGATCGGGTAGGGTCCGATACAGATTACAATATCGACATACGGTAAGAACTCGTATTTCGACTAGTATTACAATTGGGCCTAACTTAACGGGCCTCAGGGGTACTCAACTAACGGGCTCTATTATCTATTCCCTTGTCACGCTTATTGCGGCGAGATGCAGAAACGCCGCACATCCTTTATAGCTCGTTTCGCTTTAAATTTTGGGCTATGGGCCAGGCCCATAGTTTGATTTTTATAGCAAATGTGTTCTGCTTTTTTTCCTTTAGCTTTTTTTCTTTCACTTTATATTTTAAATTTTTTAAAATCTAAACATATTGCAAAATTTTGTTTAGTTCTGAATTTTGTCAAATTTGAAATTTTGAGCAGTTTTTGAATTTTGTTCAAAATCTCAAAATTTGTTCAGATTTCAAAGTTTGTTCGAATTTCAAATTTTGTTAAAAATTGAATTTTCATTCAAATTTCAAATTTTGTTCAAAATTGTAATTTGGTTCAAATTTCAAATTTTCTTAAATTTCTAATTTCTTCAGAATTTTTGAATTTGTTTGAATTTAATTTTTTTTCAAGTTTGAAAAAACGAAACACAAACAGAAAAGATACATGTCAGGGTAGGGACACGGAACTTGCAAGAAACAGTTAATGGAATGGCCCACTTTCTTCGATCGGGGAGATGCGCTAGTGCGGCAACTCGCAGAAACGCGGTTGTAAGTGGGGCAAAGGAGCTCCCTCCACTTTAGGCCTCGTTTGTTTTGCTGGGATTGATTCTAGATCTACTTTAGGCCTCGTTCGTTTCACTGGGATTGATTCCAGAGAAGAAAACTATCCATGCATGAATTAGGTGAATCCAAGCACTCCATTAAATTCTAAACAACCCCCACTAATCCCTCTCTCCTAATCATTTGTATCTTTCCCGCCTTTCTTTTATCTCTGCTAGGTACTCCCCCGTTTAGAAATATAATATGTTTTAGTTTTGTAAAGCTAATGTATCTAGACATCTTTTAGTGTATAGATTCGAGCGAACCTATACACTAAAAGATGTCTAAATATATTCATTTCACAAAATTAAAACATCTTATATTTCTGAACGAAGGGAGTACATGATACGACTCAACCTTGCTAGCGTTGAGAGTGTGTGTCCTGTAAATCATTCCATAGGTGTGGTGGGGAGAAATTTTTTCTAGACTGGCCATGCGTAATATGAACGAGATGCGCAGGGCAAGAATCCCATCAGGGCCAAAACAAACACAGATAATTTGTTGACCAGAATAATTTGCATCTTCAGGCTGAAAAACCAGGATCAGGCCCTAATCCAGAATCCTAGTCCATCGAATGAGGCCTTAGGCGGAAAATAGGGGAGCTCCTATATGCTCCACTTGTTAGCAGAGCGACGTTCATGTTGGGTCTGCCTATGTAAATAGGTATAGCGTCTTTTTTCATTTTTCTATATTATTTTACAAAGTTAAATCATATCTTGAAAAAACTGTTTAAATTAGAAATTTAATCATATTTGGTAATTGTTAAATTTCAAATTTGTTCAAATTTAAAATTTGTTCATATCCAAAATTTATTTAAATCCCAAATTTATTCAAATATGAAATTTGTTTAAATCAAAAAATTGTTCAAATTATAAAAATTGTTCAATTTTAAAAAAATTGTTCAAACAGAAAAATATACAAATTTTAAAAATAATCAAATAAAAATGTTCAACATTTTCAAGAAAGAAAAACGAAAATAAAAAAAGAAACCAAAAGCCAGAAGAAAACCAGCTGAACCAAAATCCTGTGAAAGAAACCCGAAGAAAAAAAAGGCAAAACCAGAAGAAAACGGAACAAAAAATAAAAACCCACCTATAACCGGGCCGGCCCAACATCGCGCCGCAGGCGGAGCGGATTTCCTTTCCGCTAACGGACGGAGCATAGTTTCGCCCTTTTGTTTCACACGGTAGGCCGGGCTGATACTACATCCTGCAGGCCCTTGTTGCAAAACGATCTCTTTTTTTTCGCGCTAGTGACGAGACTCTCACCGAGATGTCGATTTTTTTTAGCCTGAACCGAAAACAAAGCAGGAGCGGAGAGCCTCCATAGTTCGGTCCCGAGGCAGCTACAGGAGAGCACTGGTTTAGTGATTCGTCTTTGTTCAGTTTCTGAAGTCGGGAATCGTTCAGTTTCGGCAGTCACGGGGAGACCTGAAATCGTGGAATATGTTTCTTCAAAGCGGTAGCTTTGCAATTCCACAAATTGTTTTAACTCCTAGAATGCATGTTCAACGAGTACTGAAGCTCATGAACAAAAAGTAAATTAATTGACAAATCATCCTTTTCACAAAGACGCAGCCTCTTTCAGCAACTTATTTATATACCAGAGGATCATGGCTACATGCGTGTACACATCGATGCCGAAGATATTGTAGCCAGAGTACATCGCGTGAGCTAGCACACTACTCGCTCACAGCCTCACACACACACACACACACTTATATAGAGGGGTTACGGTCTTACGGCTACAGTGCCTGGACCAAAATTTTGCAGCCAGCCGTACGTGCATGCAGCCCTACGTCTACATACGGCATACATACACTACACTACGCGTACATCCATGCATGGATGCAACCTACAGCCTACATACATAATACCTTAGTAGATACGTACACACGCTACCTAGTAGACTATAGTGGTGGACTGGTGGTGCGGTCGACCTTGCTGATCGATCAGTCGCGGCCGAGGTCCTTCTTGACCTCCTCGAGCAGCTTCTCGTCGGGCTCGATGAGCACGCCGCCCTCTTCCTCGGCGCGCTCGTTGCCAGACTCCGTCGAGCGGCTCCGCCCTCCCTTCTTACGCCCTTCGGCGAGGCGCTCCTGCGCGTCGAGGGTCTTGCCGCCGGTGCCGCTCTTGATGACGGTCTCGCCCTCCTCGCGGGCGCGGCGGTCCAGCTCCGCCCGGATCTCCGGGTCCTGCAGCTCCGCCGCCTTCTGCGCCTGCTGCTGTGCCATCGCCGCCTCTCTCTCGCTCACCTGGTCTACTAACTCGTCAAGGCTCGCCTGGTCTACTAGCTCGGTCTTGGGTTGCCTGTTGGTATACTCTGCTTCACCACTCGCCGGAGGATCGATGCTTATATAGGTGCCAACGGCGGTGCGGCCTGCATACGTGGATGCTGCATGCTGCCGGCAGTGATGCGCTGTTACCGCCACCGTCTTTCACCGCTGCTGCGCGTGACATGTGCGTGCAACGTGCTGACCGGAGGATTTCACAGCGGCCACGTAGCGCCCTGAGGGCCTACGTGGAAGCTTTGGACACTTGGGTGTGCTGTGGATAAGTCCTTCAGCTTCGCATCCTCTTCAGTACGTTGGGCTTGAAGCTTGACCACCTCCTAGACTCTACCGCCACGCCACACTCTCCAGAAGTCACTAGTAGAAAACGGGTCTTTGGCCAGGACCCTTTAGTCCCGGCCTCCATCTGGGCCGGGACTAAAGGCCCGGCCACGTCGCCCGAAATTCGCCACCCGCCCGGGAGGCTTTAGTCCCGGCCCGTAACGACCCTTTAGTCCCGGTTTGTGGCTCTAACCGGGACTAAAGGGCTTTGCGCTGAGCGGCCCGCGTGTGCGCACCCTTTAGTCCCGGTTTGTGTCTCAAACCGGGACTAAAGTATTCTGCCTATATATATGGCTGCAGCAGCCCCTCTCTCCCCTCTTGCATTTTTTTGGATGAAAGTGTGTGAGTGTGTGCTAGCTCTCCTTTTTGCTTGGATGCACTAGAGGTGTTTGTTGAAATGTTTGTTAGAGCGATGCCGCTTCAGTTCACCGAACACAACTACGATATGAGGTGCCCGAGTCACGCTTAAGCCTCTTCCTCTTTATTTCCACTTATTCTAAAAGGTTAGCAACTATATTTCCTCGTTTAGACCGTGCGGTACTAATTTTTAGGATCGTGATTGTGTTTGATATACTGTTGCATGACGCAGATGAGCCATCCATGGATGTACGGTGATCGACGCACCGCCGCTTACAGAGAAGGCGTGCATTCTTTTCGAGATGCGGCCGATGCGAACAAGCATGGTGGTGGCTATATGTTTTGTCCATGTGTTGAATGTCGGAATGAGAAGGACTACACTTCCTCAAGAGTCATTCAGAGCCACCTGCTTCGGTCCGGTTTTATGTCGGGCTATAATGTTTGGACCAAGCACGGAGAAAGAGGGGTTATGATGGAAGACGACGATGAAGAAGAAGAGAACGATGATGACAACTACCGATCTATGTTCCCTGAGTATGCTGATACCGCAATGGAAGACAATGAAGAAGAAGATCAGGGTGCAGAACGGGAACCAGATGAGCCCGCTGATGATCTTGGCCGGGTCATTTCTGAAGCACGGCGAGGCTGCAACACAGAAAAGGAGAGGTTGCAGTTCGAGCAGATGTTACAGGACCACAACAAATTGTTGTACCCAACTTGTGAAGATGGCCAGAAGAAGCTGGGTAGCACACTGGAATTGCTGAAGTGGAAGGCAGAGACCGGTGTGACTGACTCGTCATTTGAAAAGTTGCTGGTACTGATGAAGAAAATGCTTCCAAGAAAGAACGAATTGCCCGCCAGCACGTACGAAGCAAAGAAGCTTGTCTGCCCTCTAGGATTAGACGTGCAGAAGATACATGCATGCCCTAATGACTGCATCCTCTACCGCGGTGAGAAATATGAGAATATGGATAAATGCCCGGTATGCACTGCATTGCGGTACAAGATCAGAAAAGATGACCCTGGTGAGATTGAGGGCGAGCCACCCAGGAAGAGGGTTCCTGCCAAGGTGATGTGGTATGCTCCTATAATACCACGGTTGAAACGTCTGTTCAGAAATAAAGATCATGCGAAGTTGTTGCGATGGCACATGGAAGATCGTATGAAAGACGATAAGTTGAGGCACCCCGCTGATGGTCGGCAGTGGAGAAAAATCGAGAGAGAGTTCCCGAGATTTGCAGGTGACGCAAGGAACTTATGGTTTGGTCTGAGTACAGATGGCATGAATCCTTTTGGGGAGCAGAGTTGCAGTCACAGCACCTGGCCCGTTACTCTATGTATCTACAACCTTCCTCCTTGGTTGTGCATGAAGCGGAAGTTCATTATGATGCCAGTGCTTATCCAAGGTCCAAAGCAACCCGGCAACGACATTGATGTGTACCTAAGGCCATTAGTTGACGAACTTTTACAGCTGTGGGCCGAACCAGGTGTACGTGTGTGGGACGAGCACAAACAAGAGGAATTTGACCTTCGAGCCTTGCTTTTCGTAACCATCAATGATTGGCCTGCTCTTAGTAACATTTCAGGACAGTCAAACAAGGGATACAATGCATGCACGCACTGTTTAGATCAGACAGAAAGTATATATCTGGACAAATGTAGGAAGAATGTGTACCCGTTCAATCGTCGTTTTCTTCCGCCCAAGCATCCCTTAAAGAAAAAAGGCAAGCATTTCAATGGCAAGGCAGAACCCCGGGGGAAGCCTGTCATCCATACTGGTGCTGAAGTATTTGATATGGTCAAAGATTTAAAAGTAATCTTTGGAAAGGGTCCTGGCAGCCAACCTGTTCCTAACGGCCCTGATAAGCGCGTACCCATGTGGAAGAAGAAATCTATATTTTGGGAGCTACCCTATTGGGAAGTCCATGAGGTCCGCTCCGCAATCGACGTGATGCACCTGACGAAGAATCTCTGCGTGAATATTCTAGGCTTCCTGGGCTTGTATGGGAAGTCAAAAGATACACCGGAAGCACGGGAGGACCAGGAACGTCATAAAGGAAGAGATGGCATGCATCCAGGGCAGTTTCAAGGGCGTGCCAGCTACGCTCTTACTAAGGAAGAGAAGGAAATCTTCTTTGAAGTCCTTTTCAGTATCAAGGTCCCGACTGGCTTCTCGTCGAATATAAAGGGAATCGTAAATATGAAAGACAAAAAATTCCAAAACCTAAAGTCTCATGACTGCCACGTGCTTATGACGCAATTGCTTCCGGTTGCATTGAGGGGAATTCTACCGGAAAATGTTCGCCTGGCAATTGTGAAGGTATGTGCATTCCTCAATGCAATTTCTCAGAAGGTAATCGATCGAGAAAGTCTATCAGGGTTACAGATTGATGTGGTCCAATGTCTGGTCAGCTTTGAGTTGTTGTTCCCGCCATCCTTCTTCAATATAATGACACACCTCCTAGTTCACCTAGTCGAAGAGATTAGAATTCTCGGTCCTGTATTTCTACACAATATGTTCCCCTTCGAGAGGTTCATGGGAGTCTTAAAGAAATATGTTCGTAACCGTGCTAGGCCAGAAGGAAGCATCTCCAAGGGCTATGGAACAGAGGAGGTCATTGAGTTTTGTGTGGACTTTCTTCCTGACCTTAAGCCGATTGGTGTTCCTGAATCTCGGTATGAGGGTAGGCTGACAGGAAAAGGCACACTAGGAAGGAAAGCAAAAGTATGTATGGATGGGCATTCTTTCTCTCAAGCACACTACACAGTTCTACACAATTCCACTGTGGTGGCTCCGTATATCGTGAGACACAAGAATATTCTACGCTCCGAAAACCCGGGGAAGGCTGACTCTTGGATTAAAGGGGAACACGAGAAGACTTTCGGTAGTTGGTTGCAGACACATCTCATGAATGATGACACCGTTGGAGATCAGCTGTACTGTTTGGCCAGGCCACCATCTTCGACTATATGTACTTTCCAAGGGTACGAGATAAATGGGAATACATTTTACACGGTTGCCCAAGATAAAAAGAGCACCAACCAAAACAGTGGTGTCCGCTTTGATGCAACAGACGAGAATGGGCACTGTTTGGAAACATATTACGGGTACATAGAGGAGATATGGGAACTTGACTATGGACCTACTTTTAAGATCCCTTTGTTTCGGTGCAAATGGGTGAAGCTGACAGGAGGCGGGGTAGTTGTAGACCAAAAGTACGGCATGACAACAGTGGATCTCAACAATCTTGCGTACATGGACGAACCATTCGTCCTAGCCAACGATGTCGCTCAGGTTTTCTATGTGAAGGACATGTCTACAAAAACGAGAAAAAGAAATCAGCAAAAGAAGACATCGTCCGATGAGCCAAAGCGCCACATAGTTCTTTCAGGGAAAAGAAACATCGTGGGAGTAGATGACAAGACAGACATGTCAGTAGATTATAATAAGTTTCATGAAATTCCGCCCTTCAAAGTGAAAACTGACCCAAGCATCCTACTGAATGATGAAGATTCTCCATGGCTACGACCCAGAAGAAAACAGAAATAATAGATAGGAATGTTGGTGCAATAATGTAATAATGTATTAAACCTTTTATGTAATGCATGATGAAGATTCTCCATGGCTACGACAGACACGGTTACATGGATGGCTGGATGTAAAGAATGGTATGGATCGGTCATCACCGCTCTTTAGAAAAAAAGCCGGCTCACTTTAATAGTTTTGTCAGATTCTAAATTATACAAAAAGAATATTAATCAATAATTAATTTTGGATAGTTAAAATAATTAATTTTGAAAATAGAAAATGGTTTTGAATTAGTTAATCAATTTCAAACACTTTTCATATTAATAGTTTTGTCAAATTCTAAAATATACAAAAAGAATATTAATCAGTATAGTTTTAATTAAAAATGGCAAAATAGTTAATAGTTTGGATAGTTAAAATAATTAATTTTGAAAATAGAAAATAGTTTTGAATTAGTTAATCAATTTCAAACACTTTTCATATTAATAGTTTTGTCAAATTCTAAAATATACAAAAAGAATATTAATCAATATAGTTTTAATTGAAAATGGTAAAATAGTTAATAGTTTGGATAGTTAAAATAATTAATTTTGAAAATAGAAAATGGTTTTGAATTAGTTAATCAATTTCAAACACTTTTCATTTTGAAAGTTTTATCAGATTCCAAAATATACAGAAGTTATTCAATTCAAAATTACAAATTCATATTTGAAATGAAAAACTGAAAAAATTTCAGCTTTGCCGCGCATTTAATGAACCTTTAGTCCCGGTTTGAGCCCCCAACCGGGACTAAAGGGGGGGGCTCGGGGGGCTCGGGCGGTTACCGCCCCCACCACGCTTTAGTCCCGGCTGGGGGCTCAAACCGGGACTAAAGGCCCCCTTTAGTCCCGGTTTGAGCTCCCAGCCGGGACTAAAGGGGGGGGTATATAAGCCCGCCCCGCCCCCTTCTTCCCCAACACTTCGTTTCTTCTGCAGATCATCGACGCGCGAGGAGCTCCGCCGCGCCGATTGTTGCGGTCGCCGCTCCGATTGAGCCCGCCGCCGCTCACCGCTCACCGCTCGCCGCCGCTCACCGCTTCCGCCGCCGCTCACCGCTTCCGCCGCCGTTCACCGCGAGCCCCGCGCGCGCGCCGCCCGGCCCCGTCCCGTGCACGCCGCCGCCCCTGCGTCCCGGCCACGCCGCCGCCCCTGCGTCCCAGCCACTCCCGGCCCGCAGCGCCCCGGCCGGCCACGCCCCCGCACCACCGCGCCCCGACCACGCCCCGATCGGCCACGCACCCGTACCACCACCGCAAGGTTAATTTTTATTTTTGTTTATTTGTTAATTATTAGGGTTGGCAATTAGGTTAATTTGTTAATTTGTTAGTAGCAAAATATAGTTAGAAATTAGGTTATTTAGTTAATTTTATTTTTTTAAATAGTGTATTTGTTAGAAATAGTTAGAGTTAGTATAGTTAATTTTTAGTGTTAGTAATAGTATATTTGTTAGAAATTGTTAGTGTTAGTTTTTGTTTTAATTTTTAGGGTTAGAAATAGTGTATTTGTTAGAAATAGTTAGTGTTAGTAATAGTGTATTTTTTAGAAATAGTTAGAAATTCTTAGTGAATTGTTAGGATTAGTAATAGAAATAGAAATAGTTAGAAAATAGAAATAGAAATAGTGTTATTTGTTAGAAATAGTTAAAAATTGTTAGTTAATTGTTAGGGTTAGTAATAGAAATAGAAATAGTGTTATTAGTTAGAATTTTAGTAGTTAGAATTTTGTTAGGGTTAGTAATAGAAGTAGTTAGAATTTTAGTATTTAGAATTGTGTTAGAATTTTAGGGTTAGTAATAGTGTTATTAGTTAGAAGTAGTTGGAATTTTAGTAGTTAGAATTTTGTTAGAGTTAGTAGTTAATTTGTTTTGTTATTAGTTAGGGTTAGTACTTAGAAAATAAGTAAGGTTATTTTGTTAGTTATTATTCCATATAGCGTCTATAATTGAAATATAAAAGTCGGTATTTTGCAGAAACTATGGATCCACATAGCAGGAACCTCGAAGAGGAAGAACTTCTCGAAGATATAATCAAAGACGCCCCCGACGTTGAACCAGCTGAATCTCCGTCGTCGTTTCTGAACCCCTCCGGAGATGGAATGGAGGTCGACCGACATGAAGATGAAGCCGACGGGGCAGGAGATAGCTCCAATGACGGAGAAGGGGATAGCTCCACTGATGGAGAAGCCGGTGGAGAAATAATAAAGTCCGGCGAGGTATACATATGAAGTTCGACAATCACTTGTAATATGTGAAAAATATTGGAGATAGCTCTATATTGTATACGTATACATTCATTTGACGAATGTTTCTCCCTCTTAGGCCTCCACATCGAGCAAAGCTACGAAACGAGGCCCGACTAAAAAGTTGGACGCACGGGCGCATTACACCTTTGAGGTGATATTGCCTACGGGCGAACCAAAGCTTCCTAAGAATGCTGCTGACACATTCAAGAAGCAATGCGGAGTTCTCGTTAGGGATCACGTCCCGATCAGCGTTCGGGAGTGGAACAAGCGCAAAGGGGCAGCCGATAGTGACTATGTCGCCGAAAGGTACAAAGATAATCTTTGGAATGATATCATGTCACATTTCAACCTGCCAGAATGTGAGAATCAAGACGTCGCAAATAAACTGAGGGCCAAAGTCAAGCAGTGGACTCTAAAGAAGATGGCTGAACTGTTCCGTAGCTGGAAGAAGAAGCTATGGAAAGACTATCTGAAGACAAAGAAAGTGCCAGTATTCGAGGGGTATCTAGCCAAGCAGGCGAATCACTGGAAGGCATTTCAGGAGTACAAGCAGTCAGAAGATGCCAAGGCATTATCAGAAAAGAACAAGAAAAATGCCGACAAGAAGAAATATCACCACACGCTGGGGCCAGGGGGCTATGAGACTGCCATCCCAAAGTGGGATAAGAAAGAGCAAGATCTGCTAGCTAAAGGCATCGTACCTGAACCCATCCGTGATGAGTGGGAAATGAGAGCAAGGAATTGGTTCCTTGCGCATGGTGGTTCGTACGACGAAGAAACAGGGGACCTCATCTGCAGTGGCGGTCTTAGGATACCCAGGGAGAATTGGAAAAAGATAGTGAAAGAAATTAAAGAGGGAAAAAGACAGTTCACTGCAGATAGAGAGAAAGATTTGCTCACACTGGTCCTCGGCAATGACGAACATGGAGGACGAACGCGAGGCTTCGGTCCTTCTTACCCGTGGTGGCTTGGGTTTGCCAGAGACCAAGACACTTACAGAAGCCGGGCGAGAGCAAAGAAGCGACAGCAGGATGAGGAGAATGACAAGTTCAACCAGTTGCTTGCCAGGCTTAACGAGCAACAGAAGCAGATTGACGAGCTTAGAGGAGTAGCGCGCCAGGAAGATCCTGGACTCGATATTATCGGCGCCCCATCTAAGCGGAAAAGCAGCGTGGCTGAATCTGAGGCCCCGCCCGACGATGCACGAAGAATGATAGAGGGCGGTCCCGGCTACCCCGTGGATGGAATCAAGGAGTCAACATCATGTGAACTCCATCAGAAATTCAAGAACATATCCATGAAGGTGGCCGTCGGACAAGCTTTACCTTCTGGCCCTGATGCACGCTGGCATGGCCGTGATATTCCAGCTGGCTTTGCTAAAGTCGGGGTGGATGAAATCATGGCGGGGTTTCATGATATGGAGCTCGACATGGCTGGACCCGAAGATGAGAGGACACTCGGAGAAGTACTGGGTGGAGTCATCCTATGGGACAAGAACTACATCAAGCTTCCAGGCTCGGCCCCAAGGACAACACCGCCTCCGAGTCATCGCAGGTCACCTACACCTCCATCACCTCCAAGCCCTCCACATGACGACGGCCACCACAACACGAGTCCATCTCGATCACCGCCGCCGGACTTGGGTCGGCCGTCTCCGCCGCCGCCCGCTAAGGATACTAAGCGGAAGTGTGCCAGCAAGAACGCTCCGTCCATGAGTTCTAAGCGACGGAGCTCCCCAAAGCGCAAACTGTCGCCCCTCCCAAAGGTACCTCATGCTAATCTTCCTATCAGACCTTATGATCGTACCGACGAGGAAAACGCCAGGATAGCAAAGGAACATTATGAGGCGCAGATGAAAAAGAAGGAACCCGAGCCCCGCCCGGAATACACCGAGAAGCAAATAGCATATGCAAAATACTTCATGACCCTTCCATCACAGTATGACTTACACCATAAGCCTGACGACTATACACGCACATTGCAGAAGGAAGGGCAAAAGAGCAAGTCACGTGCAAGTGCAAGTGCAAGTGGGAGCAAATCAAGTTCAACTACAAGCAAAATAAGATCAGACGTTCCTCAGCTTGGACAACAGGCCAAACAGTCGATCCCACCCCTCAGGGTGTTACCCGAGAATGTTCCCTCTCTGGTGCAGGGGCAAGATTTGGGATTAGCAAAGAAGTGGGCGGATGAATGGGGTATCCCGGTTGAAGTCATTCTGGCTTCCCAAGACGACGTGGTACCCAAGGCTGTGGTAGCCCCTAAGCCACAGTTTGTCATGGGAGCGCCTTTGGTCAGCAAAGATAAGTTTGATGATCTCCCAACAAATATGCGTTACTTGCATACATGGTACTTAAGTGAATCAAAGAAAGGGAGAACGATGATCGTGGCGCTTGTCCCACGGGAGTACTACGGCCGTCCCGAAGACATCCATATCGACTTTGATGAACTCTTCCAGATGTACAATGCCGACGCCCTCGACAAATCGCTTATGAGTTGCTATTGTCTGTAAGTTTTTCAATTCGTTGTCTACATATAACTTGTTCAATTATTTCAATTCATTGTCTACATATAACTTGTTCAGTTATTTCAATTCATTGTCTACATATAACTTGTTCCGTTCTGACTTGTACTCTATTATGCAGAATGAAGATTCTGGAATGTAAAAGTAGGAACATCCTAAATATTGGGTTTATTGACCCAGATAAAATACATATAAAGACGCTAACTGATAACCCCAAGGAGACAGAGGAAAACCTTCTAAGGTTTCTAACAGATCAAAATTTCTGTGACCACATACTGTTTCCATACAACTTCAGGTACGGGTCTTACTCTGTTGTGTCCATTCACTTATAAGTGTAATTGATAAGTTACTGACACACATATATGTATATACATGTGCAGCTACCACTGGATTCTGCTGGACATTCAAATTGATAAGGGAAGAGTTGATGCCTTCGACCCATTATCGAGACCCTTGGAACAGTTCCAAAGCCTGCAGGACATGCTCCAAGGGTAATTTCAATCATTCTTGCGCTCTATCGGTCTCTTTCGATGATTTTCTGATATATCAATTAATGAAAAACTTAGCAAATCATTTTCCTTGTCGGGCAGGGTTTGGAAGCGGTTCAAGTGCGTGACTCCCGGTATCCGGCATGAGGAGCTGACCTTTAGAGCGGCTCAGGTAAGTAGTAGTATGATATACTTCTATTTTCAATACTTTTGTAATGCTAGATTATTATTTTGATTATATATATTCTATTCTCGTAAAGTGCGACCAGCAGCCACGGGGGACGCATCTATGTGGATACTATGTTTGCGAGACCATTCGCACGTTTACCTCTGAGCACAAGGATTACAGATACGATGTAAGCAATAAACATTCACACCTATATTTTTACTCGTCATTCTTTGTTATCATGATTGATATTCATATTCATCTCCTCTTCTTATATAGTACACGGCCATGCGGGAGAAGTACCTACCAGAGCAATGCGCGATTGCTGTTGCAGAGGAGCTGGCGACCTTTCTGAGAATAGAAGCTATAGACGACAAAGGACGATTTAGTGTAGCTAGGGGCCATTACTGATGTTGGTCCATGTAATCGAATAGACGGGCTCTTGTCCCGATAATTCTGATCTCCATATAATTGTATATATATGCTCGCTTGTAAGATAAGTTAATCTTATATATATATGCATAAACTAATTCCCGAACACCAAGGCACCAAACGAGGCATCACGTTAATCCCCCACCTAAAACCCTAAAACCCCTAAACCCTAAAACCCTACAGCAAAAAACAAAAATCTGCAGATGACCTTTAGTCCCGGTCTGTGTTACAAACCGGGACTAAAGGTCCTGGCCCTGATTCGCTCCGAGGTGCCCACGTGGACACCCTCCAGTCCCGGCTGGTAAGCGGGCCGGGACTAAAGGTTCAGCCTTTAGTCCCGCGGCTGGGGTCCCGGTTTGCAAACCGGGACTAAAGCCCCTTACGGGCCGGGACTGGAGGCCCCGTCCCCACTAGTGAGTCTAGAAAGCAAGAGAGAGAATAAATGTTCAATAAATGTTCATGTTGGGCTTGGGCCGGACTAATGCCACAGGCCCTGGTTCAACGGGGCTACACGGACACAAGTGCAGATCCCGGGTCAGAAAAAATGTTCATGTTTTCCTAAAACAAAGTGTTCGTGGTGGTATCAATTGCGTTAGACAAAGTTCGGACTGGTCCAAATTTTGAACTATAAATCATAAAATAAACTATAAGTTGGATTTTAGCGGGATTCTACTTGCATCTCTAAGTATGCACCATTTGTACACTCAAAATACTCTCATTCTCTTATTTATTTATTTTGAAATGGGGGCAAAATCTTTACCTCATTTAATTAATTAAGAAGGAGTTTACAAGAATATCAAAAAATTAGTACAAATCCTACTCTCATGGCATAAATTATCCAACCTCTTTGCTCCGGCAATAACCCACAATCTACTTCGCATTTGATCTTATCTAAGATGACTACAAAAGTTGGTGAAAGCTTTTGACGAAAAACTTTAGCGTTTCGCTCCTTTCAAATCTTCCACACAATTAGCTAGGTGAGGGAAGCCAACCACTTCTGGTGCGGGCTCGGTCCCTCCGCCAAAGATGACAACCACTCTTGGATATTAAGCCACGCCATTGTCTTGGGTGAAGTCCTTGAAGACATAGCCAATCTTTTAAAAGCTTCTAAATTCTAACGGTGAAGAGGCAATTGATGAATAGGTGGTTGTTGTTTTCTTTGATTTGTTTTCAAAACAGGAAAATCCCACAATTGTCTCAACCACGCCTTCGCAATCTATCCGCCGTTCATAGCCTATTGTGCAAAGCGATCCACGCGTGGTTCTTCACTTTGGGTGGCATCCAAGCTTTCCAAATGGCCTTGTGTTCATGCTAGATTCAACGAGACCATTGAATGGAAACTTGTATGCGGATGCCACAGAGTGTTGGCCATTGGCCGTGATCTTCCAAGTAATGTCATCGTCCAACCCTCTCAATTAGATGCACGCTTTGGATAGGTTGCATAGATTGTGCGAGCTGCTCGATAGATATAGTAGCCTCATTGCCAACTTTTATAATCCACTCATCTTCATGAAGGGTTTGCGCGATCATTCACTTGTTTCTCTTGCAAAGTTCAAAGATTTTTGGAGCAATATTCTTGAAACCTTATTGGAAGTGAATTTTTAGTGGGGCCTCACTTGAAACCTTATAGCACACTATCTGCAAACACGCAATACGACTACTGGTTGTTCCAAGATTTATGTGAACTAGATGACCCGTTGCGCCACCGGCGCAACTGGCGGAAGCAGGACCTTCTTTTATCCATGTATGTTTGCTGGTGCATATAATGTTTACCTATTACTCAATTGACGTATATACTTCAGTCCGTGCAGAATTTAGTAGCTTAGTGTGGTTGTTTCTATAATCTCCAACTCTTGTTTCGTGGACATTATTTTGTAGGTGAATAAACATCGCAGAATTTAGTAGCTTTGTGTGGTTCTTTCTCTAATCCCCAACCCTTTTTTTGTGGATATTATTTTGTAGGTCAAACAGACATCTCTAAGTTGGTCCTGAATTTATAGTTTACTTAGACCCCTATTCTCCGATGTATGAAAGGATAAGATTAGTGTAGTGGATTGTTGTGCAACCAACATATTATGGAATTAAAGAAAAAGGTTAATAATCTTCGACACACTAACACTATCTGTAGTATATTCAAAGTATAATTCCAATAACCGAGGCAAACAAGGAAATTGTTGTTGGCCACATGCACCCTAAAGCCTAAAAACCCTATTTCCGTACCTGCAACATTTAAAATAATTTGAATCAAAATCAAATAACTATACTTCTAATAACCAAGGCAAACATATAAAAAAAACAATGCAAACAAGGAATTATTTTTTGGCTACTTGCACCCTAGTCTAAACCCTATTTACATACTTGCACCATTTAATTAGATTGAGATGAAATAGCTGATGGCACATCAACGTCCTTGAGGTAGCAGCCACAAATAGCGTATGTCATTTGTTCATCAATGTCCTTCATTTGTTCATCAATGTCCTTGAGGTAGCAGCGATAAATAGTCAAGAACAAATAGGGTATGTCATTTGTTTATTTCATGAATAGACTCATAGTGTTGTCAACCTTGTCTATTGAAGTCCACACATATTAATTGTTTACTCTTTTTCTTCAATAAATTCATACTTCAGTGGTGGTACCATGCAATGCAATTTGGTGTGGTGTCACCGGGGCAAAACCCACATGAAGGCTATTTTTAACAACGCTTAATGGTTGACACGAGAATATATATTTCTTCTTGTTAGTTATAATATCCATCTTTTCTTATAAGATCTTATTTGGCATCAACTGAAACACACATATTTTGATCCAATAACGGTAAATTGGCATCAATTATTTTGATCCAATAACTGCTAACATGTTTCGGTCTTGATGATGTACAACTAATGAAAATAATTCCAAAAGAGAAAGCTTTGTTAGCTTGTCATGTTGGTTGAGCATCCAATCAGTCACCAATGTGACATATTGGTTGAGTATAGGTTTCTTGTGGATTACCTGAATGAAAACACAAGCCACAAGTAGTACAATAACACATAAATATCCTTGCTTCTGTTCAAAATATAAGGAAAAGCATACGACTCGCATTGTACAACAGGAAGATGATAGAATGAAGAAATAATAGAAAACACTGATTAGTTTGCATTAATGAGTTTATCTGATGCTCCTACATAGCCAAACCATATGGTACATGTGCAACCTCCATGACCTTATCAATGTTGCAATTAAATAAAGCTGGCACATTGTTGCACAACAAACTGAATGCATAGACAGCGTTATATTTCTAGACAGGCTATTGTCCTAGTGCAAAAGCTAGCATATGAGTTGTCTCGGCTGCTCTCCTTTTCCTTGGCGACAGTTAGATATGCAGCTCCTTCATCTTGATGATCTTCTAATTTATGAGAAGATAAGAAAACAGAGGTTAAATATATATTCAGACATTCATCATTTCCTTTGTCATAGAAAAACAGGCTACTGTTCTTTAGTGTGGAACTACAACTAAATAGATTTTATGATATACGTTCAAATTATGAATTCCATGACCTGATTATAATAATTAGCATATGACGTGTGCTCCCTGTTTCTCTTACATAAGGTTTATACTGAGTAGGTACATGAATTAAGGGAATCCCTCAATTATGTGAGAAAATATTAAAATGCTGAAAAATAGATAAATAAGAGAAAAAAGGAGAGGAATATTAAACTCGGATCCTTATACTTTGAAGTGAAAGACAAAGAGCGTTTGGTACATCTGACTTACTGGAGATTAACAATGAAACACTTCAATCATACGCATAAATGTTCCCTAGTATGCTGGTCTTGCGCAACCACCTGCAGTGATCTGGTTTACAATTCATTCACAATGAATTCACTAATATGGAATGGACGTCGTCCTTCCAAAACATTTGTGAATTCACCAGTGCACACATTGATATCCATCATCCATTGATCAATAAGAAGGCATCTACAGTAATAGCTGCATAACATGCCTTAATGTACTGACAAAATAGAGACCCGTGTAAATATGAAATTTGACTACAGGGGCTGTCCCAGTCTTCATTTACCTGAAAACAAAATGTTTTGGAATAGGTTTTGGACATATGTGTAGGTAAACTACCCATGCAATTTGTGAAATATTCGCCACGGTTAATATAAAGAGCAAAACTGAATTTTTTTATCTTTAACAATACTAATAGGCACATTTTCTCCATATCCATCAATATGAAAAACAGCTATGAACCGACGTAATAGCTGAAAAATTCTACTGATCACAAATTTTACCATCTCCATAGGGGGAAATCCATCATGTACATAGTCAAAGTAAAAGATAGAGATTACCTACTGATTAAACCAAAACACCACTGTAACATCCAACATCTCCTCCAGCAATGAGATAACAACCCAATTAATGTACCTTTAACATGTTAATTAGAAAAGGCATGAAGAGAATGCACAAAGAGTGGATACTCGATACACATAAAACATCAATGCAAGATTAAACCATCATAGCATATATATTCATTACTGAACCTAAAACTTCTAAAAAAATCATGTTGGCAGTCATAAACATCAGTCTGCTAAGCGAAGACAATTGATCGGGCAGAGCAACAGACTAATAATATCCATTCATGGTTCATTTAGCTATTTGCATCAAATTAGCAATTCAAACCTAAAGTTACAATTTGGCTAGAACATTTCTTTAGCTAAAGATTTTGAGAATCCGATCTATTTTCACCAGAATCAATCTAACATCACCAAAAGAACTGGAATCAGGACGATATATCCACACAACAAAGTTTCATAAGTACCCAATCATCCACAGAATACCGTGTAGGATCTATCCATGGTTAATAAGTGAGCTCCCATGATAAGGCTAACATGCAGGGACAAATCCAAATCCTGCGTACTGTATCAATGATGTTTCTGTAGCTGACACAGACACTCATCTAAAAGATAAAAAAGAAATGTATTCAAAAACTCTGTGGCAGTATTAAAAATGCATCGCATCAAAATTAATTTCTGAAATGAAACTCTTTTACCACTCATAATTATATTTTAGGAAACGAGTCATAATTATCAAATGAGAAAATACTAACGCTCTCATACGTGTACATGCACAGATGGTGATGAAGACATGACAACAAAACATAAGCTGGGGAGATAGGGATAATACGACATGCCAGCAACGCCCACCTTCCCAGCATCCTCCATAGCAGGTCAAAACAACAAATGTGACACCCATCTTCCCCGCTAGCAAACACAAACACAATCTGGAGATCAAATGAGACTGGCTTCCGTCGTAGCGGTATCTTTTCTTTGCTCACATCCATGCCAAAGCTGCAAAAACAGCATAAAATCATCATTAATATCAACAGTTTCAGTGAGCTGAATAACAAACTGGCCAAATCGATTCAGAACTCTAAATATGCATATATGGAGAATATGACCAGAAAAAAATAAAAATAGCCAGTACACATCCAATATACATGCAGATCTAGAGCACGCGAGAGAGAGCTGGCTACAATCTATCTGCAAGTCCAAGCATGAGAAACCACCATCACGCAACACAAAATATAATACGGAGTACTAAATTACTTGAAGGGAAGAGAAGTAGAACGGAAGCAGGGGTCATGATGTATATAGGGAGCCGTACCTCGTGGCTCGTCTACCGTGGCTGTGGCCGTGGCCGAGGCTTCCGTCCCCTGTCCGCCGCCTGCAGCACCTGCTTTTTATCACTGAGCCACCGCACATCCCCGCGCCAGACGAAGAGCCGAGATGCATTGAGGAAGAGGAGGGTACTCGTGGAGGAGTCCAGCGGCGCCGAATCCGCAGGCCGAGCCGGTGAGGCTGGTCCTCCCTCGTTGCCCCGCGCCAGACGAAGAGCCGAGATGCATTGAGGAAGAGGAGGGTACTCGTGGAGGAGTCCAGCGGCGCCGAATCCGCAGGCCGAGCCGGTGAGGCTGGTCCTCCCTCGTTGCCCTGGCTCGCCTCCTTGTCCCCACCTCTCATCTCCTTTGCGCCGTCCGGTGCAACCATGGCGAGGGAGAGGAGCGGCAGCGGCAGGAACGATGCGCGAGCGAGAGACCCATGGCGGCGCTGCACGGGAGTGAGGAGGAAGGGAGAGAAAGAGGCGGCCTAGATATTTTCACCAGGAATCGATCTAGGTTTTCACAGCGATAGGCCGACGCGGAGGCAAGGAGTCAAGGACATGAGGGACGCAGACATGGTGATTAAGCTGCTTGCCTGACTGAATCACTGGCCCCACGTGCAATGGCCCCAATTGTCATTGACTTATTCGGAAGGGCAAAAAGTGGAAAAATAAATCACGACATCCAATGGTGGTAATTGTTGCGGGGGTGAAACGTGAGACTGTTTGACTCCAACCAACGGGGAAGATCGATTTGCCCCTGGGAGTATCTCGGTTGGCCGGGTAGCCCAGCAACCTTTATAGGAGAGATGGTGAAGTATACACAAATTGTAAAGTTCCGTATATTTTGTTGCTTTCACAAGAAAAATCACTATAAGATAAACGACTTTTACTGTACGCGATTGACAGGTCTGCTCTGCTCCCTATCTTCTAAATGGTGAAGATGATGATTAGTGAAACAAGCTTGAGAAATTCACACCACGTCAGGTTCACAGCACGTACGCCGGCAAAGAGCAGCGAAGGGTCACACGTACGTCTGCACGGCCCAGGTGTCCAGGTGGGGAGCACGTACGTACAGTATGTACGACCGGCCGGAGGTACGGCGTCCGATCCAGCTACACGGTCTGATGCAGGCACTGTCGGCTATCATACACACCAGTCACAACTCAACACATGAACGGGTGAACGTACTTCCGTCCCTACGAGCTCTAGCAGCCGTGCGCGGGTGGAACGTGTACGTAGCGGGACTGCCGCGCGTACGCACAGCACGTCAGCGGTACGGGTGCATGCATGTCAACAGATGCTGGTATTTCAGTTGCTTTAATCTGCAGCTACTCCACGTGGCTACGTGTCTACCACCGACTGATCTGCAGGCAGGGGATATCATCTTGCTCCTGCTAGCTGGTACAGATTATTGGCAGGTGGCCGGACAGAATTGTGGAGCAGGATGTGTCTCAATTCTTTCAGTAAAACCGCCTCAAGTTTGCTGCTGCTGCGGCAGGTTGCATGTGGGCTGGTTTGGCAACAGTCTGAAATGTAGCCTGCTTTCAAAGTAATTTCTCTTTTGATCCACCCAGGTTACTGTCTCAAGTTACTCACTGTATTGCCTTTAAACCAAAGTTCAGATAAATGAAGCCCCTTTAATTAGGGGCAAGAAAGCTTCAGCTGGTGGCTGTAGAGCCTGGAGACCTTGTTTGATGAAGTTCATGTTTCGATCGGGTTGTAGTTCCATTTCGTGTTTCTATCGGTGTAGCCTCCTTCGGTTTCGTGTTTTGGTTCTATGAGATCAAGAATGAGGCATTGCTTGGTTTTCAGTTTTGGGAGGCTTGTGCCGTGCTGGATTTCTGGGAAATCGGAGAGACTAGCTAGTGAAAACATTATATTATCAGTTTTCATGAGAAATGGAAATAAGAAGCCTTCCAAATTGATGTTGTAGACAATAATTAAATAGGAAGAGTTACTATTTTTTGAGACTGAGATTTTTTGGCTCCGAGCACTATAGATCTTGTTGTTTAATTTTTTTTCTCGAAAATATCATTTACAAGTTTCAAAAAAAATCTGGATGTAGCCAATGATTTATCCCACAAACATGTAAAATATCAGTTTCAAATACTTTATACTTTTGGCTACACAAAATTAACAAACATGGGGATCTAAGTATGTATATATTGGTGCAGTTGTATCGGTTTTCGGCCGGTTCCCCGTAATGAACCGGCCAAATTCTTTTCTTCTTAATCAATGAAAAAGGCAAGTCTTTTGTCTTGTTTTAAAAAAAGTATGTATATATTCAAATCTCCAAGTTTATCAGATTTTTTTCATTTTTGTGTGACCCGTAATACAAAGAATTTCGCATTGAAAATTGCATGCTTGTAGGTTACACCACATTAACTTTGTCCAGGTTTGTTTTCAGATTTTTTTTAAAGCTTATAAACATGATTCTTGAATTTTTTAAAACAAAGAGATCATTGAAGCTCGGGAGCCAAGGACACTTTCCTCTATTTTTCTCTGAACATTCTTAGAGCCATTCAAGGAATATCTTATTCTATCTTTACTTGCACAAGTCTCAGTGATCAAATTTGATAATTCTTAGCATCCATCTAGGAATAGTTGTTCCTCATTTGTATAAGAGATAGAAACCCATCAAAGAAGTATATTCTGATAGGAAGTTAGCCAAGATGGCATACCACAATGACATGAATCAAGTGAACCGCCAGAAGGCATTGTCCAATAATAGACAATCTTGACATGCCTTGTGCCACCACGTCATCTAGGGTAGCTAGACAACAGCAATTTGTTCATGACTTTACTTCCTTAGCAATTATTGATACTTACATGAATGCCATGGTAATGGGTCATCCTACATGAAGATAAGCGGCCTAGTTTATTTTTATCTTCTCTCTTCCCAGTCAACAAAAATCATATGTGCCAGTTCTAAGAGAAGAGTGGCCTCAAACCGTTGAAGATGTCGTAAAGCAACAAACTTGTGTCTTGACCTGGATGCAGTCACTTATTTACGTAAAATACATGAAATTGCACCGGATGACGTAAGCAATAAAGTATCAGACTATGATACGTATACAAGTCGTGTTTCTCACTACCTTATCCAAATTTAGCATACACATACAAGGATAAACATAAATTCAGCTGTAAAGAGTAGTTGAGCAACACAATTTTGTAGTATAATATAGTAGTAACGTGGACTTTTAGCTCTCGGGTGCTATACACTTTCCATACTTGGAAAAAAATTAAAATAATTCAAAAAAGGTTTAAAAAATCGAACTTTTTTTGAAATCAAAGATGATCAGATAGTGTACTTTTGTATTATATTTCCTCTAGGAAATTACTATCATTGTAACCTGTGCAAAAAAAAATTTATGACGAATATAAGTGAACAGTACTTGGTCATGGGGCGTTTTGAGTTTTTTTACCCAGGATAAAATAAAAGTAATTTTCTAGGGAAATATTTTTATAAGTACAGTACCGGTATTCATCTTTGATTTCTAAAAAGGTTCGATTTTTTTAAAAAATAATTATTTTTATTTTTCCAAGTATGGAGGTGTGTAGCACCCGAGAGCTCCTATGCATTTCTCAATATAGTAGCTTCTATTTAAACTAGTGTTTGTTCTCATCCATATGTCTAGGTTGAGTTTTCTTTTTCTTTTGTAAAGATCATGCGTATCGATCATGTTAGGGTTGTAAAAGTACTACTCCTTTTTTCAGAAATAAGTGATGTCAGTTTATCTAGATTTATATGTATCAAGATGTGTTTTAAAATCTAGATACATACGAATAGAGACAAAGTCATATCAGTTATTTTAGAACGGAGTGAGTAGTATATATATCAGAATTCTTACTACTAGTAACCTTCTAGATCGATCCCGATTCAGATGAAAGAACTAGGTGAGTGCATACGTATACAAGTGACTGTCCATTCCGAGTGACCTACTTGAAGTCTTCAACGAACAATCAGCTGCGCCCTAAATGCAGAGAACGATTTGTCACTGAATAAGTCCCAATCATCATGATGTAATGAATTTAAAACCAACCAAATCTCCAGAATAAGACTCCCCGTTGGTTCCCTACCATACGTCGTCACTAGACTACACGTATGTATCAACATAGCCATGGACAATGCGCAAAAAGAATAAGTTGACCGCTCCCATTAATAAAAATCGCCGACTATGCCGGCCGATACTGAATTACTGATAGTGAGGTCCTCTTTACATGATTGGTACAAGCAAGTACTTCCTCCGGTCGAAAATAAGTGTCGGTGATTTTATACTAATTTAGTATAAAGTTTGTACTAAGTCACCGATACTTATTTCCGATCAGAGAAATACTATTTTATTTATTTTACTTTTTTGCTAGTTTGTAGGTAACCAAAAATTACATTAGTTATAGATCAACTCTGAGACTATTTGATTCACTTCGTGATTCCTTTACATGAGAATTGCGCATGGGTGTTTAATTGCAAACTCATGTGCAACTGCACATGTTTTTTCCTATTTACACTTAAATTGCACATAAAATTTGAGTGACCGAGAATTAAGTTAATTCTAGGTAGACTAAGAATTGCGTGACATAAAATTGCACATAAATCTATGCTGCAGTACTAATTTGGGGTATTTGCCCTGGTACAACCCCCTCGCCTCAAACTCAGATTAAACTTAAACATAAGGACGGTTGAGATCGCTTGATATCTCTTCATAATTAATATTAAACGGGTATATGTAGCCCTGTACAAAACTCGTAGGACCCAACTAAATTGTATGAATATGTAGCATATGTATTTATAAGAGTACATACATTCACCCCTGATGAGTATACGTACACCGGCTCATTGGCCGCGACTCTACCGCGCTGTGGAGACGACAATTGTGGCCGACCACGATGCACGCCGAGGTGGATCTGGCCGGCACGAGCATCGGCATGGCCTCGTAGGTGTGTTCCGATAGGATTGGCGACAGCGTGTAGGGGGCGGCGCGTCAGCGCGTTGACCTGGCGATGCATCGGGTGGGTATGTGTCCGGCTAGGAGCAAGACATGTCCAGTAACTTGTTCAGCCCTACCAGATGTAGGTCGCCGGATTGTCCGGCAGCAAGTGAAAGACAGTCATGTGGCAACGACAGTCACGAGGTTGGTTGGCGGCGACAGTGATCGTGTAGTCAGCCGGCGGCAGCGGTGATTGTCGTTGGCAGGTGAGTAAAGAACTTGTGGGATAGAGGTTGATGAGTACGAAGCATACCAGATTCATATACCTATACATATAGATCCCGGGTTTGGAATATGTGGGTTTGGATATGGGCAGGGTTTGCATACTACCAGTTGGGCTTGATTGAGTTTAGAGGAGGGGTTGTACCGGAGCTAAGCCTCCCAATTCGGACTGAAGAATTTTTTTGGTCTTTGAGGAGAAAATCTGCAAATGCTTTTACGAGAATTCAGGACATGAAATATCTAGTTTTTGATGAAAAAAAATCTGCGCTGTAGTTGCAATACGGACTGCAGATCTTCTTTTATTGTGGTGAAGATTGCATGGAAAGAGAGGAGGAATTAACCGGCTAGCTTCGGAAGATCGATCGACGTCGGCGAGCTAGCTAGTACTAGCAGTAGGATTCCTACGCGGAAGGTAGATGCGCGCAAGTTGGTGTACTTGCACCACATGCACGCCCGTCTCGGCGCTGTCAGCGGCGGGAGGCCGGCGCACGTCGCGATCGGCTCCGGCTCCGGCGACGCGACGCTCCGACAGCGACCGGCGGCCCCGCCCTGCCGCACCGCCGGCCGGGAGAAAGGGACGCTGTCCCTATCGAGCACGATAGCCGGCCCATCTGGACCAGGCGACCAGAGCCGGCCGTGCGGGGAGAGCTACGCCTGTCTAGCTACTGCCTACGTGCCGGCACGAGCACGACGGGCGGGCGTACGAGCGGGGCCCCGGCGGCGGCGCGCCACGCCCCTGGTCGCCGGCGAGGCCCAGGCTACGTGGAGGCACAGCTTGCTCTAACTGATTGAGCATTCACCTACCGGCTACGGGAGCACATGGTGATCGGCTCTGCACGATAGCGCTTAAACCTTGACCCCACACATGCATATCCCCGTATTTAACATCACGACATGTACGTAAACGGCCAAGACTGCGCGGGCTAAAGTGCATCATTGCCATCAGCTCAAATCACTCGAGTTCAGTATATTTGAGCACGAGAGGGAGAAATGGGGAATAATCGGCGTCGGCGTACGTGGAAAATCTTAATCCACGCGCGCGCGTCGCAGGCTAAAACCACATGCATGCACATGTCCCGCGCGGCATCATTGGGATTCAGTACTCACACCAATATGCTACGTGTGCCTCCTCCGTTACTGTCCGAAATGCAACCTGAGAGATCGATCGTGGACACAGTATGCATGCATGGTGTACAGGTGTAGTAGCGCTGATCTTTTAGCCAGCACAGTGCACAGTGGCCGGGAAATGATGGCGTAATGATGCACCGCATTCATGCCCATGGGAGAGGGCAGGCAGTGTGGAACAACTTTGTCAATGACAGTCGACAACATGACAACGATGCTCATTGAGACCGGCCGGGCCGGCGTTGACTAATTGCTCTCTCTCCCTCGTTCCATAGCAAAAGGAGGCACTAACAGTTAGCGGTAATTGGCTGCTACAGCCTCTTGTACTAAATCGTCAGACATAAGTACTCCCTCCGATCCATATTACTCTTCGCTAATACGGATGTATCTATCACTAAAATATGTCTAGATACATCTATATTTGCGAAGAGTATTATGGATCGGAGGAGTACATATATACTTTCTTGGTTCACAAATATAAGACGTTTCAAACATTCGAAACTGAACTAGATATACCTCATAACGAGTAAATCGCAATAAAAGTAGACTAGATACATACCAAAATAGATGAATTTAAATGGAGGAAGTAATATGGATCGAAGAGAGTATATCTTAATTTTCACAGTCGAATCCAACGTCTTTTCATCGTCACTTTAATTAATCGATCGATCCCTTTCCATTAAGTTGCTTTCAAAATCTAGAGCGAAAGCGAATTGGTGAGGAACGTCACAACTTTGTGTGGAAGAGGGCTGCATCTGATGCGCCACGCATTTGACGCGGAGAAATTATTGATGGTTACAAGAAAAGGCAATGTGTTTTTTTAAAAGACACGTTGGACTTTCCAAGGTCTGAAAAGCATCGAAAATAAATAGAAACCAAAAAGGGCAAAAGGTTAATGAGATAATCTAGTGATAAAGCAATAAAGAGAGGAGGCAGTTCAAAAGAACGATTGAGATGAGACAAGAAATTTGCCATTTCATTATAAAGCAACCTTTAAAAAATTCCAACAGAAAAAAGGGAGTTTCATACCAAGGGAAGAGCCCATGAGAACGGGTTTCAAAGAGCTAAGTAGGGAGGATGACCAGATGAGTGATTGAGTGTTATTTTTCAACACCAGTACGCCACAAGTGCATGACTACGTAGCAATATGTACTCTCTACATTCCATAATTTTTGACGTGATTGTAGTTTAAATTTGGAATGAAGAGAATAAGAGATATGTGTGTCTGTGTAGGTACCATTTGTAATAAAGGTTGGGAGGCCGAACTTAGGGTGTGTTTGGTAGCCTGGGGGAGCTCAGATATTCTCATCTCAACCGAGATATACCAACAATTTGCTGTTTGTTAGCCCGGCTCGGCTCAACGGGGCAGTGCCGACCTCATACGAAAACAAGCCCTCAGCCGGGTCGGGATGCGAAGCTCAAATCGAGCTTCTGAGATGAGCTCGGTTGAATCCATCCCGCAAAACACTGTAGAGGCAGCCTGCGACCCCCCAGACCCCAACCCGCACCCGATTCTTTCCTCATTTTCTTCATCCCCAGACCCGAGCAGGAGCACCGCCGCCAGCGTCCCTCCGACCCGCCCAGCCCCCTGCGCCCCTCCGGCCAGCCACCACCGACGAGATGCACCGTCGTGGAGCCCAGGCCGGCCCTCCTCCCGGCGCACCACCGACGAAATCCACCGGCGGTGCTTCTCTGGCCCTCCCAGCCTCCTCCGCCCCGGCCCCTGGACGAGCACCGGACCTGGCCGCCCCTCGACGAGCTCCGGACCTGGCCGCCCCTCGACGAGCTCCGGACCTGGCCGCCCTCGACGAGCTGCCGACCTGGCCGCCCCTGCCGCCCTCGACGAGCTCCGGACCTGGCCGCCCCTCGACGAGGTCCCGACCTGGCCGCCCCTCGACGAGGTCCCGACCTCCTCGACGCCGGCGTCGCCCCTGCCCTCCTCGGCGAGCACCGGCACCGCCAGGGCGCCTCCTACGCCCACCGCGATGCGCCGGCTCCCCGCGCTGGCACTGCGCGCCCCTACGCCCGGCAGGATGCGCCGCCTCCACCATTGTGCAAGGACCCGATTGCTTTTTCTTTTGCTCTTTGGGGACTTTTGTGTAAAAATTAGAGCTCAGCATATCTCAACGCAGATTTCTGAACCAAACAACATCTGGACCCAAACTTTCTCAACAGATGCAGGCTACCAAACAAACACAAAATCTCAACTCAACGTATCTCAACTCAGCTTGTCCCAGGTGAGAAACGCTTGTTGAGGTGACCCGACCTACCAAACACACCCTTAGATTGCCAGCTCAGTTGAGATGATTATTTACATATGCCAAAGATAATCCAAATAAGAAAACTTACCAATATACTACCTCTGCCCCAAAAAGATGTCGCTGATTTTTCTAGATTTGCATGTATCTATACACTAAAACGTGTCTAGATACATATATATCTAGAAAAATCCTTGACATTCTTTTCGGGACGTAGGGAGAGTAGTAATTTATCGTGCGAGTACTTGCTTTGCCTTCTCTTGTCAAGGATGACCGGTTTAAAATCGCCTAAGGTAGAAGAGAGAGATATATACCATTTATGTTTGTGTAAGTTTTTTTTAGATCAGTGTAAGTTTGTGTAAGTACTAGTCACCACCTTATTATTTGCATTAAAAGGGTTGGCGGCTAAAACTGACCAGATAAGCCCATCAATAGAGATGAGCATCCTCTTGGCGCTTATGAGAAGTCATTCTAATTAAAGATTTCATGGGTCCATGAACACGTGATTCTTCTTAAGGTTTCAAGTGGCAAACGTATTATTAGCTTCTATTTCTTGCCATGCATGGCGAGAATTTTCTTATGGACAGCTCAGCTGTGCTCCTTGTTCTTGCACTATCGTTTCTATTTTTGAAAAGGAAGATCAGATAGGCCATCGATAGAGATGAGCATCCTCTGGACACTTATGAGAAGTCATTCTAATTAAAGATTTCATGGGTCCATGAGAACGTGATCCTTCTCAAGTTTTCGACTTAGAAACATACTATTAGCATCTATTTCTTGCGCTTGGCGAGGATTTTCATATGGACAGATCAGCTGAGCCCCTTGTTCTCGCACTATCGTTTCTATATTTGAAAAGGAAGATCAGATAAGCCATCGATAGAGATGAGCATCCTCTGGACACTTCCAAGAAGTCATTCTACTTACAGACTTCATGGGTCCATGCATCAACACGTAATTCTTCTCAAATTTTCAAGTGAGGAATATATAATTAGCACATATTTCTTGCACTTGGCGAAGATTTTCATATGGACAGATCAGCTGAGCTCCTTGATCTTTATCTTCATCTCGGTGTGGCTTCCATTCCAAGATGGTCCTCGGGTGGCCCTTGGCCGAGCACCTGTGTCGGTGGCCCTTGGCCGAGCGCTTGTGTATGTCGGAGGGCCGATATGGCAATATGGCATACATGATGCGTATGTGTAATCTTTACCATTCATTATTTAATGTAATTTTTTAGCGTTGTGTTTAAGTATGTCGTCCTCGTCTAGAAAGTGTCCATCCGCTGGAGGTAAAAGGAAAAGAGCAAAACAAGTGGAAGCCTTGCACTGAATAGATATTTACAAATTTTACAAGGCTAATACTGGTAATATGTATAAATTATTTATTATGCCAACTTTTAGATGCGTTTAAGTGTTATTGAGAACATATTTTTTATACACACATTTATTATTATTGTTATAATGTTTATATTATAAGGGCCCTAAAGTTTAGTCTCGCTCCAGGCTAGGACCGGCTTGGGGCTGAGGCCCCCCCCCCCCCCCCCCCCCCCGCGTCGAGTTGTTTGAACTTGCAAAGTAAATCAAGATATAAGTACGTTGAACTAAGTACTTGCACTGACTATAATCAAAAGATGACCAACGTTGAAGAATGACCCAACCTCTGCCGTCATTGCGTGTAGTCTTTTTTTTTGTAATTATCAGTTTGGTGTTACAAAAATATTCTGCCTGCTCCCCTCATTCGACAACAAACAATCGTACACATTATATCAGCATGTAGCCGTCATCACTGACGTAGAAAACACACATGTATAACACTCTAGCACGCGTACGGACGGAGGCACAGCAAGTTGTTTGCGAATGGATCTTCCAACGGTGAGGATTAACCTGCACCGCTGAGTGGAGAACGAGCGCGAGGAATATTCAGATTGTACTTGTACACCCAACTCAACGACTCCATCCCGGTGCGGCTCGCTCCCGCCTATATATTGGGCGAGAGGGAGCTCGGATCGTATCACTCGACTCGAAAGCTCTCGATCTTACTCGATCAAACTTTGCTCTGTTTCTTGTTCTGCTTCCGGCCTCGAAACCGAGGTAGAAGAAACCTGCCGGCGGACATGGTGGTCCTCGCGAAGGCTGAGCTCGAGCAGATAGCGCTCCCGGCGGAGCAGCCCCCGATGGCTCACGTCCGCGCCGTGGACCTGTCCACGGCGCCGGGCGCCGGCCGCGCCGCCGCGGCGCGCGAGCTGGTGGCGGCGTGCGAGGAGCAGGGCTTCTTCAAGGTGACCGGGCACGGCGTGCCGGTGGAGCTGGTGCGCGCCGTGGAGGCGGCCGCGGCGGGGTTCTTCGCGCTGCCGCAGGAGGAGAAGGAGGCCGGCGCGGGGGAGCCCGTCGGGTACGCCAGCAAGCGGATCGGCAGCGGCGGCGACCTCGGGTACATCGAGTACCTCCTGCTCTGCCTCACCTCCGCCGGCACCGTGCCGGCCGCTTCCTTCCCGTTCTCGACATTGCCGTGCGCGGCGGCGGCCGCCGCCGCCGCGTCGCTGTCGGAGCCTTCTTCTTGCCCCCTACGGTGAGTCGTTCGACACCCATGCATGCTCCCTCAGCCACCGCCATGTCGCGCGCATACGTGCGCTTAGTCCACAAAACCGAAAATATTCCGTCACAACATCACCTCATACCGTAGCAACAGCAGTCAATTCAGCCATGTCTTCAGAGACTGGTCTAACATGCCGTACAGGAAGCCGTGGAATTCCTGCAACAAAACTGAAGATGAAATGTAATTTCCAAGCAAAAAAACTGGCTAGAAATTCCGTGGATAAGATTTGCCGGTGTCGTGGCCGCGTGTAGCTTCACTATTTCTCGCGGCCGACGTACGGAGGCGGCCGAGTATTTTAAAGTTTGACTCACGTGCGGTTCAAGCCGGCCGGCAGCGACGTACGTACGTAACGATCGACCGGTTCCTTTCTGCTTGCCGTGCCGGCCCGTGCGTACGTGTCCGCGGTGTACTCGTGTCGACGCGCCGCCCGTCGGCGTACGTAGACGGTGCCTTTCTGCCGCTCCGGTGACGCCCCGCCGTTGCCATCTCTATCCGTATCTGCACAGTCATGATAATTCTGGTGGATTTACTGACGTGGCTGCAGGGAGCTTTTGGAGGAGTACGCGGCGGCGGTGCGGCGGATGGCGTGCGGGGTGCTGGAGCTGATGGCGGAGGGGCTCGGGTTGCTCCCGGCGGACGCGATCTCGCGGCTGGTGGCGGACGCGGAGAGCGACAACATGCTCCGGGTGAACCACTACCCGCCGGCGCCGGCGACGACGGAGCTGCAGCTGGAGGATGGGAGGAGCCACCTGCTGACGGGGTTCGGCGAGCACACGGACCCGCAGATCATCTCCGTGCTCCGCTCCAACGGCACCTCCGGGCTGGAGATCGCCGGCCGCGACGGCGCCTGGGCCTCCGTGCCGCCCGACGCCGACTCCTTCTTCATCAACGTCGGCGACGCCCTCCAGGTACGCACACTGTCGCACGTCACTTTTTACTGTGCAAGTCGATCGGATCGCGCTAAATCCGAGCACATCGGCCAGTGATCAGTGCACTGTCTCGAGCCTTCTCTCTCTTTCGATCGAGTGTCCACGTCACCTGAACATGAGCAGCTAAGCAGCAGTGCAGCACGCGGCTATATATGTGCAGTGCAGTGCATGGAGACAGCTACCACGCAACCATGTACAGGGCCCAGATAGCCCCTTTTGAGCGCTGCACTGCACGTGAAATTCTATTCTTCTAGCAGTCTAGATATGCCAATAATAACAGGAGTCCAGGCAATTTGCACATTTGCGTACGCTCTCCTGCTACTGCTACTTTCAGGCAGCCTCTCGATGATAATATGCAGCTGGCCGTACTGATTTAGTGTGAACTGTGGACAGGTGTTGACGAACGGGAGGTTCAGGAGCGTGAAGCACAGGGTGGTGGTGAGCAGCGAGAGGTCCAGGGTCTCCATGATCTTCTTCGGCGGCCCGCCGCCCGGCCAGTGGCTGGCGCCGCTGCCGCAGCTGCTGGGCGACGGCGGCAGGAGCCGCTACAGGGGATTCACCTGGAAGGAGTACAAGAGCAGCAGCCACAGGGGCAGGCTCGTCGACGACCGACTCTGCCGATTCGAGAACTAGCTAGTGTGTGCGTTCTTCAGCTGGTTGCATATGTAACCACGGTCGTATAGCTAGTTAACCCATATACTGATCAGTACTCTCTCGGTCGTGGCTTGTGGGTAAGTTTGTGAATCTGTGGTGTTGATAACGTGCGCCTAGCTAGGCCTAGTACGTGTGACCAGTGAGAGGCATGTAGCCTGGAGTACAGTACAGTACAGTACTATGGTTTGTGTTCTGTCCTTAGTTGCTTAACCGTGTCTGCTCGTAGTTAATTAATGAATGCTTGCCGGCTTCACCAAGAAATTGTAAATGTGTCGTGCTCCCTCCATACCGTATAATTAGGCAAATTTTTGATGTTGCGATACCAAGACAACCTCCATTTACCTGAATTTTCAGATAAAGGGGGGCAACTTAGCAATAATGCATTCGGTGGCAAATTTATGGGGTAAGACCCACTTAAGAAGTTCGATCTTTTTAGCAATGCACTATATCTCATAAGCTTGTTCAACAACATAGTGGTTGCTCACCATTCTGAAATCATGAAAGCTCTACATGATATATAGTTTACTGTTTGCATCTGTTGCATCGAACATCGCATAGCTCTTTTGACTCTGTTATGTGCCTACACAAATTACACGGACAATCAGCAAGAATGCACAAAATGTATCCAACAAACATAGTGTTGACTTCCTTAAACTTTTCTGATGTTCGTCAGATATAGCTCCTCTAAGTTTTCCTTCATTGGCCTTGAACACTTAGTGGTAAGCTAGAGCATGGCCTTAACTACCTCTTAAAATGCACACTAGTAAACTTATATGATCTCAGTGCATCGATAAACAACTAATACCATATGTAAGTCAAACATACTAGATGCGTTGAACAACATGATAAAGATAAACAGTCAGTAGCTAAATATGTACTCCAAAAAAACATGAAAAATATGCAAACATGAGCGTGGCACACATAATGTTTGTTTGCAGGTGCAGCGAGACTTCTTGCAATAATAGTAGCGGCAAGACGGTGAAGGAGTCAAAGCTTAGCCGCACCAAACAGAGGAAGATGAGCCGTGATGAAGATCCCAAGCAATCGCACGGAGCGCTTACCAAAAATCTAATTTGCCCACTCCCGTACAAGATCAAAAGAGCTAATGGTTTCGGAGACTTGCTCTCCCGCTGGTCGGTGCATGTTGGGGCTCGAGATGGAGTAGAGAATGATGGCACCGCAAGAGGAGAGGCACAAACCTAGATCAATTTTTTAATATTTGTGGCGACAACAGTGCAAGAGTTTATATAGAGCAGTTTAGGAAATCCTAGCGACATGGGGCAAGTCCACTCACACATTCGAGTTGGTTACAGCAGTCCATGATCCGAGAGGACCCGAACTGACCAGCTGTAACGCGTTCGTTAAAAACTTAAGTTTTCTTGGACAACAAAAAAACTCTCCACTCGATCCACTCAACACGAGTGCGGTGCGCGTCGATTCGCAGTCGAGGAAGAGGAGGAGGAGGAGGAATGTGTGTAGCACTCCAATTCTCACTCAATTATCAAGTGGTGGAACAACCATGTTATATGTTGGCCTAATTACCTCCTAATTTTTCATGTGAGAATAAACTTAGCACAGCAACACTCACCTCTTGCCTTGTGTAGCCTTAAACTTTGGTTGCATCTTGCATGGGCTATCCCACATACGCTTTGAGGAATTTCTAAATTCTTATATAGACCACTTGGGCTCAATATTTTAGGAACGGGCACGGGAGATATACTCCATCCTATCGGAAATAAATGTCAGTAATTTTATATCAACTTAGTATAAAATTAGTATAATTTTTTTACTAAGTTACCGGCACTTATTCAGAATTATCAACAATGGAGCTAAGTTGGCTATCTAAGCAAGGTCTTAATAGCTTACTTGAGGAGACAGATGGCATGGCACTATCGCACGTATTGGGGCTTTGCAGAACACTGAACACCAGTGGCAGCCGTTGACTGCTCTGGACTCTTGCAGCTGGCCGTTGATGGAAAGAGGGCCCTGCATACTCTCTCAGTGATGGAAAGTCGACCATTGCCCAGTAAAATCCCTGCCTACTCAGAGCATCTCCACTCACTCACTCCCCATATACGGCGTCTGGCGCTGACATAGTTTGCGCCGTACCGGGAGCATCAGTGCTCGTTCGTATATGAGGCGACACGAGTTTTTCCGGCCGCACTCTCTAAACGAGGTCTCAAAAACCTAATATGGTTCAAATAAATATAGATTTGATTCAAAATATTTAAATATAGTATTGCTGTCTATGCATCGACTCGTCCAAAATATAGCGCCGCTAGATCCTAGGGAGTAGAAATAATTTAGGAAACATAGTTTGATCCATATAAATTATGAAGGCATAGTTTTGGTCAAGCATACACACAAATAAAACATAGTTTGATCAAAATATAAATACCAAATAAATAATAAAACTAGGCTTCCTTTGAGCATCCACAAATGCTCCATCAAATCGTTTTGCAATTGGCTATGTGTATTTACATATTGAATTTCTTGACGCATGGCAAAGAAGGTAGCAATGCGGCGGGTACCTAGTGACCGACAGTCGCAAGAGGACCCTGTCGGTGATATGGTTCAGTGTGAAGTACCGGATGCTCCCACTCACTCTCAATGATCATGTTGTGCATGGTCACATATGCATTCATGACCTCCCACATCTGACCGTTCAACTAGGTAAGAGCAGGGTACCGGATAATGGCGAATCGAGTCTGAAGCACACCAAATGCACGCTCGACATCCTTCCTGCAAGCCTACTAACACTTGGCAAACCAAGACTTTTTACCGCCTGGCACAACGTTTGAGATTGTGTTTGCAAATTTTGACCATCTTGGAAAGATGCCATCCGCCAAGTAGTATCATTTGTTGTACTTGTTGCTATTGATCACAAAGTTCACCGGAGGGGCATGGACTTCAGCAAGCTGGGAGAACACATTTGAGCGCTGCAATACATTAATGTTATTGTGAGATCCTTCCATACCAAAGAAAGAATGCCAAATCCATAGATCTTTATCAACCACAGCCTTTAGTACCACACTGTAACCTCCTTTGTAACATTTGTACATCCCCTTCTAAGCAAATGGACAGTTCTTCCATTTTTTAATGCATACAATCGATGCTACCTAGCATCTCAGGAAATCATCTTGCTTCATTTTGGGCCAGGATTCGAGTAGTGTCTTCTTCATTGGGTGTTGATGGCGTGTAGATGTCCGCCCAGTTGGGAACCCTAAGAGGAAGGTATGATGAGCACAGCAGCAAGTCTTCCCTCAGTATGTGAAGGGTTTCGCAGCATAGTAAATCAAAAAAATTCCTACGGATGCGAACAAGAAAGCCAAGATCTAATCTAGGAGATGTAATCAACGAGAGAGATAGATGAGATCTTCATACCCTTGAAGAAATCACACAGCGGAAACGTTCAGCAGAACGTGGATGATGTAGTCGTACTAGCCGTCTCCTCCTCGTGATCTGATCTCATCCAACGCCGCAAGTAGCGACGCATCCGAGAGATGCACACGTACAGCGCACCAACGAATCCGCTTTCCCGGTCCAGCGAGATATGGTGGAGTGGTAGATGGGATCGACAACACGACGGTGTGGTGTCTATGTTGGAGAGTATGCGCCGACAGGGCTTCGCCTGTTTGCGTGGTGGAAGAAGAACAGAGAAAGAAGGCTTCAGAAAGCGGGCAGCGGCTCCGCGGGAATTAGGTCTCCAAAGCCGCCGGCCGGTCTACTTTTTATAGGCGTCCAAACTTGTACCAAAAGTTTAGGTCAAGACGTCATCGATCGAATCACGTCACACCAGCCGCCGCCGAATTCCCGATCGCATCGATGTAACGTGCTGCAGGTTCGATCGCATCGATGATTTCCTGGACGTTGCGTTCGACCTGGCAGCCAGCGGCCGGCCCATTAGCTTGGGCGCGTGGCCGGCCCAGCGGCCAAGGTCCAGCCGGGTCCAGCGTCTAGCCCATTAGCCAGACGGCCCACCCGGGCCTGGTCACCCAGCAGCGAGCGAGCCGGGATCGCCCTGGCCGCCTCGATCGCATCGAGCGCCAGGCGTCCCCTGGCCGCTGCGCTGCCTCCTCTCCTTTTTTTTCTTCCTTTTCTTTTTCTTTTTCTTTGTTTATTTCTGCTAAATAAACATAAGTTAATATCTATTAATTCATACAATTAATAAATACCAATATTTTTCACCCGGAACAATTCCGTAACTTTCCGAAACATTTTCACATATATCCCGAAACTACCCTAGCGTTGATTTGTGTTAAGTGTGTGACCCTACGGGTTCGAGAATGCGCGGACATGATCCCCATCAATAATCAATAGCGGGATCTGGAAATCCATATTGACTCCCACGCACTCAGCAATGATCATATCGGATGAACCACGATGTCAGGATTCAATCAATCCCGTATTTGTATTCCCTTCGTCTCGCGATATTTTACTCGCCCGAGATTCGATCGTCGGTATCGGCATACCTAATTCAATCTCGTTCACAGCAAGTACTTTACTCGTTTCGTAATCCGATATCACTTTGTGATTAACTCCTTAACCACGTGCTTGCAAGCGGTGTTGATATCAATTACCGAGTGGGCCCAAAGTATATCTCTCCGACTCGGGAGGGACAAATTCCATCTCGATACATACAACCCAACAAGCACTTTCCGATCACCTGAGAGACACCTTTATGATCACCCTTTCATAGGATGACGTTTGATGACCTCAAAGCTCTCTTCCGGTACTAGAGAGTTGCATTATCTCATGGTCTAAGGAACACAATACATGACATAAGAAAAAGCTTCGCAAAGATGAACACAATGACACGATCTAATTGCTGCGCTTTATTTGGGTCTGTCCATCACATCATTCTCCTAATGACATGATCTCATTATTAATTGACAACTCATATCTATGGTTAGGAAACCTTAACCATCATTAATCAATGAGCTAGTCCATAGAGGCGTACTAGGGACACGGTGTTGTTCATAAACCACACAAGTATTAAAGTTTCCGCTTAATACAATTCTAGCATGGAATATAAACATTATCATGAACAAGAATTATAATAATAACATCTTTATTATTGCCTCTAGGGCATAATTACAACAGTATGAAACCAAGGTTTATCGAACCAGTAGGAGAAAGAACCAACTTCTGAAGGTTGATTCTTGCTAGCTTCGCGACAGCTCCAGACAATTAATATATGGCGCCTCGTCCAGGGAGCAGCTTTACACGAGCAGCAACATGGAACCTGCACACAACACAACCAAGTACTTTGTCCCAACTTACAGTGAGGTTGTCAATCTCACCGGTTTGCTGTAAACAAAGGATTAAGCGTATCGAGTGGTAAAAGGTAATAGTTTGCAAGAATATAAATAAAGCGAGTAAATAGTAAATGGTAATAACAGTGTAAAAGAATGGACCAGGGTCTACAGTTCACTAGTGGTGTCTCTCCATAAGATAAATAACATGCTGGGTAAACAAATTACAGTTGGACAATTAATAGAATAAATCAAGCATACAAATGTCATGAGGATCACTATGAGATTCACTTGGGCATTACAATATAATACATAGACCGTAATCCAACTACATCTATGACTAATAATCCACCCACCAGATGTCATCTGAGCAACCGTTGGGTATTAAGTTGCAAGCAACAAATTATCGCCTTAAGCAAAGTGTGTAATGTAAACAATACAAATGTCCTTGAACACAAGATTGTTGTTTTCTCCCTAGTAGCAACAGCACATCTACAACCTTAGAGGTTTCTGTCACTGATGGTGCGATGTTAAGGCACCCAGCTGGGAACCCCAAGAGGAAGGTATGAGGAGCACAATAGCAAGTTTCCCTCAGTTGTGAAACCAAGGTTTATCGAACCAGTGGGAGAAAGCCAAACTTCAGAAGATGATGCTTGCTAGCTTCGTGACACTCTAGACAATGGCGCCAGACAGTGCTGATGCGTCTTCACCTAGCAGCAATGTGAAACCTGCACACAACACAACCAAGAACTTTGCTCCCAACTTCGATGAGGTCGTCAATCTCACCGGTTTGCTGTGAACAAAGGATTGAGCGTATCGAGTGGTAAAAGGATAATAGTATGCAAGTAAAGTAAACAGAGCGAGTAATAATAAAACGGTAAAGTAATGTAAAGGAAAATTGGACCGGGATCCACAGTTCACTAGTGGTGTCTCTCCATAAGATAAATAATAACATGCTGGGTAAACAAATTACAGTTGGGCAATTGATAGAGTAAAGATAACGTACATATGTCATGAGGATCACTATGAGATTCACTCTGGGCATTACGACAAAATATATAGACCGTAATCCAACTGCATCTATGACTAAAAATCCACTCGCGGGGAGTCATTCGAGAACCCCTTGAGTATTAAGTTGCGAACAATAGATAATTGCATTAAGCAAAGTGCGTAATGTAAACAAAGCAAATATCCTTGGACACAAGAATGTTGTTTTCTCCCTAGTGGCAATAACACATCTACAACCTTAGAGGTTTCTGTCACTCCCCCAGATTACTAGAGGCATGAACCAAACTATCGACCATAAATACTCCCTCTTGGAGTTACTAGCATCTTCTCGGCCAAGATAGCTACTAGCAACGGAAAGCATGCAAGATCATAAACAACATTGAGATAACATAAGATGTATAATTCAGCACATCAACTTAACATAGTACCAATACTCATCGGATCCCAACAAACACAACATGTATGATTACATAAAGATGATCCTGATCATGTAGGGCAGCTCACAAGATCTAAACATGAAGCACATGGTGGAGGAGACGACCATCTAGCTACTGCTATAGACCCGTAGTCCAAGGTAGACTACTCACACATCACTCCGGAGGTGACCATGGTGGTGTAGAAGGCCTCCGGCAGGGATTCCCCTCTCCGGCAGGGTGCCGGGAAGAGCTCCTGGATCCTCCCAATCTTGCGACGGCAACGGCGGCGGCTTGTAGTATGTTTCGTGGAAAAGAGATATGTCCCTTAGGTTTTTCCCGTCGAGGGGAACTTATAGGAGAAAGGGCATCGTCAGGAGATGGGCCAGGGCGGCTCACCCCTGATGGCGCGGCCAGGGCCTGGGCCGCGCCACCCTAGGGTGTGGCAAGCCCCTGGCTTCCCTTCGTCTCATCTTCGGACTTTGTCTTCGTGTCAGGTATTTAGGGACTTCAGCTTTTGTTTCGTCCAATTCTGAGAATATTTCCTATGTAGCTTTTCTGAAGCACAAAAATAGCAAAAACAGGGAACTGGCACTGTGACATCTTGTTAATAGGTTAGTTCCAAAAAATGCATAAAAATGCCACGAAGTGTAACAAAATATAAAGCAAATGGTGTATAAACAAGCATGGAGCATCAAAAATTATAGATACGTTTGAGATGTATCAAGCATCCCCAAGCTTAACTCCTGCTCGTCCTCGAGTAGGTAAGTGATAACAAAAGAATAATTTTTGAGGTGACATGCACCATCACAATCTTGATCAACTTTGTAAAGCATTGAGTGCTGGGATCAAAGAACTTAAAACATGGGCATAAAAGACATAATCTTGACAATAAAAACTTAGCAACCATGTTATAACATAAAAAGAAACACAAATGAAAGATCATGAATAATGAAACAATGAAAGTCAAACGTGTGTTCAAATCATATGGAAAAATATATCAAATGGTTTTCAGCTTGTCCTTCATGGAATAGCAAAACATAAATGCATAGGACACCTTCAAGTTTAAGAGGGCGACTAGATACAAATAATTTAAGAACAAGTGAAACCATAATCATGAATCAATCAATGATAAACTTTGGGACTATGCACATTAAACTCAGAATGGCAACTATGCTCTCTTAGACGGTGCATAAAGGTAGAAGGTGGAGACTCAACATAAAAGTAAAAGAAAGACCCTTCCCAGAGGGAAGCAGTGATTGCAAGTTTTATAAACCTTCAAAAATTATGGTACTTACTAGCTTTGAGCTCTCATTGCCCCCATCATAGGCATCTTGAATGGTTAAAGTTAATGCGAGTACAATTATGAGCATATGCTTGACAAATCATAAGTTGAAAACCTCGTGTCCCGTGAAGTACGAATACCCAAACCTCATGCTACTCGACTTAGGGTCCCAAGCAAACTCTTGTCATTGTAAGTATACACGTATCATCGAGAACCGTCAACGGGGTACCTCCTTGCCCGATGATATGGAACAAGCCCACATCAAAATGACAGGACAAACAGACAATGAACACATCGGCATCTCTTTTATTTACCATTGGTATAGCTTTTTATTGTGAGATGCGTCATCGAATGTCCACTATGGGCATGCCGTAAATTTCCACCATGAATGATGCATGGCTTAGATTAGCGGCCTAGGCGTTTCTCTAACACATATACAAACTCCATGATCCTGCAAGATTCCCAACTTATTTCACATCGCGAGTATCCATAAACAAAAGATCACGATATCAACTCAAATAAGAGAAGTGCAATGTTGAAAGCTTTCCCCATGACGGCATGGTTTGGCTAATTTCCAACTTACAACTTGCAAGGATAACATAAATATAAGAGAGCCACAATGTCAAAATTTTAAAAGCGAGAAAAGTAAAGTGTGCCATCAGGTTTGTGAGAGCTTTACTGACTAATTTTCGCATAACACCAAAAAGAGTTTAATTCGAAGGATAGATAAAAGCAAGTCAAATATACTTTGGAATAGCAAATTGCTAATAGGTATGTATGGTGGACACATTGGAATACTTGGTTTTTGGGAGTTGGATGCACGAGTAGAGCTCATACTCAGTACAAAATGAAGGCTAGCAAAAGACTGGGAGCGACCAACTAAGAGAGCAATAACAGCCATAATCATGCATAGCGACAAAGCATCATTAAAATAAGCATAAAATGGCATCACAAGTCAAAAACCAAATGATCATAAAGGCTTATGGCGACTTTGTAAGAGTCAAACATGTTGTAAGCATGCACCAAGTCAACCCAAATAAATCATCAAAGGAGAAAACCAAATAAATGCTTCCACATAATAAAAACAACGCATGATTTTTTCAAAGGCTCATTAAGCAATCTCAGTCATTTGAGACAAGTCATGCTATAGCAAAAATCACTAAGCATACTATCAAAACGACATCAAGCATGGCATGGAAAAGTCTAAGCCGCAGTCTAAACAAGCTCCTTTTTGTACCACTTTTTTGCATGAAACTTTTTCTCTTTTCCAACACCATTCAAACCTTTTTGAAACAACTATTTTGATGAATACCAACATGGACCAGAGGTCCAAATACACCGTGATGCAAAGATATAACAAGATCTGAATAAAAATCAAGGCAAAAAACGAAAGCTAAACGCAGTTCTAGAAAAAGAGAACACTCGTTCAACGATAAGAGTGAAAAATAGAGTGTTCTTGGTAAATGAAAAGCAGGTAAATCTCCTCCAAAAGAAATCTATTGGGGTCCAACCATTTATTGCAGCAAACAAAACAAAGAAAACTGAAAGCAAAAGTAAAGACGCTCCAAGAAAAATGCATAGTGCATGAAGCAATAAAAATATAGTGTGTTAAAAGGTGACCTGATTTTTGCCGATGAAGAAGGGGTGCCTCGGGGGGCATCCCCAAGCTTGAGCTTTTGTCCATTCTTCATCTCATCTCATCACTCTCCAATCCCTACACTTGAAAACTTCCTTCATACAAAACTGCACACAATTCTATTAGCAACATTAGCATAAACATAATAGTAGATCAACTCTTTTGGTTCAGGTTTCAACTCAAAAACACCACATACAAAGCATATACTACTGTAGTAACTTCCTCAAAAGTTCCATGATCAAAAGAACTAAAAAAGAAAGCGATCGAGAGGCAAACACAAATAGTGGCAGAAATCTGTCAAAACAGAACAGCTGACAAAGGTCGATTTTTTCGAGGACCTTCTGTTGCTCAAATCGAAAAGTGCAAAACTAATGAAAGTTTGGATATAACCTGGGGCATATGCGCAAGAAATCGCAGGTCAAAAAGATATTCTGATAATTTTCACGAATTTTTACGGTGCAGCACCGAAATCTGTTTCAGGACAGCAACTTCCCCAAATCTTACCTCCCTCAAATTAGAGGTTCTTCTTGGCACAATAACAAAATAAAAAGGATAAGGAGCGGTTATTACAATAGTAATAACTTCCAAGACTCTAATAAAAGAAAAAGTACTGAAAAGAAAACAATGGGTTATCTCCCAACAGTGCTTTTCTTTAACGCCTTTGAGCTAGGCGCAGAAAGTGCAAATCAAGTAATATCAAGCGATGAAGCATCAAGTTCATAATTTGCTCTAAGAATAGAGTCAAAAAGTAATTTCTTCCTTTTTTTAGGGAAGTGTCCTGTCATGGTTTTGTCAACAAATCTGCCATAGGGGTAAGTGTATGGCGGTTTGTGGAAGGGGGTGAACACGGCAGAGCGATCCGGGACGGTGGTAGCACGAGTTTACCCAGCTTCAGATCCCGCAACGGTGGCGAGACCCTACGTGCTGCTATAATTCACTATATGGCAACAAGTGCTTGGTTACAATGATGAGGTTGGCTATTTCGCTATGCGATCGGCCGTATGTCTAAGCTGTGCCTCAAGGGCTTCCCCATGCCGGCTTATAAAGGCGCCTAGCGTGGGCTACACGATGGTACCGGAGCGAATACAACTTGGAGTCCTAGACTAAGTCCTATGCGTGCACTACGAGGCAACCTGCCATGGGCCTGTCTTTGGATCCGCCATGAGCTCCTGCGTCCAGTACCGCCATGGTTTCTCCAGCAACTGGGCCGCCCAGTAGGCAATCTGCCATACCACCCTGATGGGCCACCTTGGCTTGCTGGTTTAGGACTACGTCGTTGGTATACCTATTTGGTATATCCCCAACAGTAGCCCCCAGGGAACTTCAAGATCGCCATCTCCATCCGCCATGCCTTGTTTTTGGTGAAGTCCATCCGTCATAGCTCGTCTTCTTTCTTGCGTCTGGATGGCGGTTTCTTGATGTTCCTCTTTTCTTCAATCCGCCGTAGATAGCGGATTATGCGACGTAGTTTCAATTTCAGCGAGATTTCCGGGATCCGTTGGATCATACCATAGAAATCCGCCATAATTTTTGGCACGTAGTTCCTTCTAGGGCAAGATTCATCGCGCACGCACTGTTTAACCAAAGTTACTGTTTTACCCCTAGACACATGTCACCGATCTAGGGTTTCTGCGATCAAGATGAACGGTTCTGATGGCGGGCACGAATCTCGAGGCCCGGGGTCTATATATACCCCGGCCGCTCACCCCCGGCCAGTTCACACTTCATTCACCCCCGCGTACTCTCTCTCCTCAGCGCCTCCGCGAGAGCTCCGCGATCTCCGATGAGCCGCCGCCCGGAGTTGCGCGCCGCCGGCGATTTTCCCGCCACAAGCTGGCTTCATCTTCATCTTCTTCTTTCGAGGTCTTGGAAATCATTTCCGCCACACCCTTAGCCGCCATGGATCCAGAATCACCTCGTCAGGCCACAGCGTCTGAAGCCGCTGAGAGTTCAGCAAGGTCATCTGACACCGAATCCGCTATGCCCGAGACTTCGGGAGGTAGCTGGGATCCCTGCAACCTAGACGACGGAGACCTGTCATCTTTGGAGCTAAAGGGATGGATAGCGGCCAAGGAGGTCTCGAGATGGCGAGCGGATCCTGGTGCAGCCATGCCCGCCCTTCAAATGGAGAGATCATGATGCTTAAGTCTCACATCGGCCGAGGCTTCAGCCTTCCGCCATCCTACTTCTTAAAGGTCGTACTTCGGCATTACAGGTTACAGCTACACCATATTGCACCAAGTAGCTTCACAATCATAGCGGGATTTGTCGCGCTGTGCGAAGGATATCTGGGTATCTACCCACGCGGAGACTTATTCCGCTTATATTTCAATATCCGCCATAACCAGGATGCAAATGGAGACCTTCGCAACTGCGGATCAGTCTCATTTGTTCCTCGTAGCGGGAAATCATATCCTTATATCAAACCGCATGATTCTGCAAAGGGATGGCAGGGATCTTTCTTCTATCAGGCTGACCAGGCCCCTCCTGAAAGGAAGTATGGCCTGCGGTCTTTTGTTGATGGTCCCCCCGAGGAGCAGGATAGCTGGGGCGTTATGGACGATTTTACCATGGACGACGAATGCCAACTCTGCTCATGACAGATTTCCAAACTTGTGTTTTCTGGACTAACAGGTGCAGACACCATCCACTACTGGATCACACAGCGGATTCAGCCTCTTCAATATTGCCCAGCTCTGATGTGCGAGTATAGCGGAACAGACGACCCTCAGCGCTATTCCAAGGAGGAACTATCTTCTGAAGAGATCGAGCGCTGAATCCGCAACATCATCAAGGTGGGACGAGATGAGAAGCTGGAGCTGAAGATCCCCATGTATGAGAACGGCAATTGTCCAGAGGTGAGTGCCTTCCTGTTCCGCTATAACCGTTATTTTTCTTGACTAACTTGCATTTTTCTACAGCTTTCCTCCCTTCCGCCTTCCGAGCTGAGCCGTCCAGTCCGCTATCCCCGAATGAAGGAACTCGCCGATGATGAGGACGAGACATCCTCATCTCCAAGAAGACAGAAGATGGCGGAAGAGGAGAATGTGGCGGATGAGCCCATGGCAACTGTACCCCGTGGTGTTCGCGGCGCGGGCGGGCGTATACGCGGATTAGGCAAGAGGGTTATCTCCCGCCATCCGTCCCCAGCTCTGCGCGGCCACCTGGAGACCGTTCCTGAGCATTCCGCTACTATCAAGCTGCCAGAGCAGAAGTAAGGAAGATATTCTTTTGATTTCACACCCTCTCTTATTTGACTTTCTCTGATCTGTGATTTTGCGCATAGGAGGAGGAAAACTGCTGGCCAAAAGCCTCCAAAGACCAAGCCATCTCCTGCAGTTGTCCCTCCTACACCCGATGCTCCTGTCCGCCCAGCTGGACCCTCCACTTCTACCCAAAGGGCTATCAAGATGGCGGATGCCTCAGCAAAGAATGCTGGGCCCTCCGCCCATCCTGCTAAGGGCCCAAAGAAGGTAAGCTTTAGCGGGAAGGCGGTCGAGATGGGCACGGGAGTTGGAGAGGCCTCAAAATGGAAAAAGAAGGCAGATGCTCTTTTCTGTCTTGATCACCTGCAGGAGGAGGCCAGCAACCATGTGTCAACCGCTATGTCGTCGTTTGTTCAGAGAACCAGCATCGTGAAAGAGGTATGTACTTCTAGTAGCCCCCGACCAGCATGGCGGATTTCCGTAGATGATCCGTTATGGTGCTCTAAGAGAAAACTACTTTAGACTTTGCATAGTATAGCCCCCGAGCGCCGTCATATTCTGCGGTGCTCTTTAGAGAACTTAAATTTTGCACTGAGTAGCCCCCGAGCGTTATGGCGGATAACTATCCGGCATAAAGCTCTAAGAAGACTAAAAAATTATCATGAGTAGCCCCCGAGCGTTATGGTGAATTATTATCCATCATAAAGCTCTAAGAGTGACTAACACATAATATCGCTTTATCAGAATTACAAGAAAGTGGTGGAGGACCTGGTCCAAGTCGTCAGCTCGCAGGAGAAGGAGCTCGCGGAAAAGAGCACGCTCGTGGCGGACATGCAGAAGCAGATCGAGGATAGCGGTAATTTTCTTTTGTCTTTGACAAGTTTAAGTACCTTTGTGCTATCCGATCAATACTTTGCTATTATTTCCGCCATGCAGATGCTGCTAAGCTGAAGTCCACACTCGAGGGGGTGGAAAAGGGCCATGCTATCGCGATGGAGGGGTTGTAGCAGCAGCTCCAAAAATCTTTGGCCTCAAATACCCTCCTTGAAGAGAAGCTTAAGGACCAGGAACGCCAGAACCTGCAGAAGCACAAGGAGGTAGAGGATCTCCGCAAAGCCGCCGCCAAATTTGGAAAGCGGCGAGATGGCTTTAACGAGGTCCTCGATCATTTCCAGAAGACCCTGCTAGGTATCAATGGCTCTCCATACTATGTAGTTTGGAATAATGTTCTATGTCGAGTATGACGCCTTGTTTGTTTCCGCTATGTAGCGACCCTGGAGCAAGGCGAGGTGGATTCCGCCACAGGCTTATGCATGGCCACCGACGCGGCACAGAAGGAGCTAGATGGCCTTCTTAATGCTGGTCGTCAGGCGTGCGGGAGTCTGCAGATAGCGGGTTCCTCTGGCCTTACCGCCATAGGGCTCACCAAGAAGCTGCTGCTCGTGCCTGGGCTGGTGGCGGACTGGAAGCAGTCTTCCGCTCGGGGTGGTGCCAGGACTGCTTTGACTTTGGCAAAGGCCCACTACCCCGAGCTGGACCTGGACTTGATCTCCTCCGGCATCCCAGAGAGCAGCGAGGACGGAGCGCCGGTGGACGAGGCCGCCATCCTGCAGAGTGTGCTAGGATATGATCAGCTATGTTCCCTGGGCACTCAGCTGAACGTATATTATGAAGCATACGATCTGCCGGGGTCTCCAAGCCAAGCTTCAGCGTCGGTCTCTATAGCCACTGCTGGTGCTGATGGCGGCGATGAAGTTTCCTCTGCAATTCCGCCATCCTCTTAAGTTATACCCTGCAATGTGGCAGGAAGAAAACAATGCATCAATTCAGCCCCTGAGTGGGTCTGTAAGTTTAAACTATTAAACTGCGTGTATGCTTGCACTGTGCCTGATCTGCCTGTGGCGGATCAGTGAATGCTTTTGAACTTATGGCACAGGTTTTTATCAAGTCTTTAAGTGGTTTATGTGCGAAAAAACTGCCAGGCCTATTTTTATGCAACTTGAAGCAGTTTGACATGCTCAAAAAACAACAATTTGAAAAAAAATCACGCGTAGGATTATGCAATCCGCCATCTGGCTCTTTGTGCTTGACTTTTCGTGAGATGGCGGAATCTTCGCATGAACAATCTGCCAGGGCGACGATACTTAATAGCAACTGTCCAAAACCCTTAGCAGATAGCGGCTTAGATCGTCAAAAAGTCACTACTCGGGAATCCACACAAAGAGCATCAGATGTAGATTAAAACATAAATATGCTGCACGGACCGCTTATGGTGGATTTAAAAAGACGCAAGTGAAGAGCACAATTGCGCAAAGGTTCCATACGATCTAAATGAACAATAAAGGAGGTAAAAGACTCAGAAAAAAAATCAAGAGTGAACCAGATGCTTTATTTCATTGATCATATAGAGGTGCCTATTACATAGCTTAGATAGGTGCTAAGTGTAGAAAGGACGTAGCTGTGCGATGTTCCATGGACGATCTGTTTCGTCGTAGATATCGTCAGGGTCTCTTCGTTTGCGCTTCTTACTGGGTCGCTTATCTAGCTCGCGAACATCAATGAGGTAGTAGGAACTATTCAGTAGAGCTTTGCTGATGACGAAGGGTCCTTCCCAAGGCGGAGATAGCTTGTGTGACTTCAGCTGTTTGAGGCGTAGCACCACGTCCCCTTCTTTAAACGAGCGTTTGCGAACTCAGCGACTGTGATAGCGGCGGAGGTTCTACTGGTAGATGGCGGATCTCTGGGCTGCTAGGTCTCGTTCTTCTTCCAGCAGGTCCACAGATAGTTGTCTGGACGTTTCTGTATCTTCTTCTTCATAGGCCTCGACTCTTGGGGAATCGTACTGGACATCACTTGGTAAGATTACCTCTGATCCGTAGACTAAGAAGAAAGGGGTGAGGCCTGTTGATCTATTTGGCGTGGTCCGTAGACTCCATAGCACAGATGGCAACTCTTCTGCCTAGGCTCTTGCTGCTCTATGTAGCGGTGCTTCTAGGCGTGGCTTGATCCCTGACATGATTAGTCCGTTGGTCCTTTCAACTTGGCCATTGGACTGCAGATGTGCCACAGATGCAAGGTCAAGGCGGATTCCGTTGTGATGGCAGTACTCTTTAACTTCTCCCTGAGACAAGTTAGTGCCATTGTCGGTAATGATGCTATGTGGGATGCCGAATCTAACCACAATGTCCTTGACAAACTTTAGGGCGGTTTTGCCATCAAGCTTTCTGATGGGCTTAGCTTCCACCCACTTCGTGAATTTGTCTACCGCTACCAAGAGGTGCGTAAATCCCGAAGGTGCTATTTTTAATGGACCCACCATGTCCAGCCCCCAGACCGCGAAAGGCCAAGTTATAGGTATGGTGTGCAGTGCTGTGGCGGGCATGTGGGTTTGCTTGGAGTACATCTGGCAGCCTTGGCAGAGCTCCACGATACGGTCTGCATCTGCCTTGGCTGTTGGCCAGTAAAATCCATGGCGGAATGCCTTAGCTACTAGGGATCTGGCGGCGGCGTGATGCCCACATTCGCCTTCGTGGCTCTCCCTTAGTATTTCGATTCCGTCCACTTGGGATATGCACTTCATGAAGACTCCCGAGGTGCTTCGTTTATAGAGGTGGCCATCTATGATGGTGTACGCTTTTGCTCTATGCTCGATTTGTCTCTTTTGGACTTCATCCTCGGGTAGTTTCTTGTTCATCAGATATTCCAGGTAGGGCTCAGCCCATGGCGGATTGCTTGGCAAAACTGCCATCACGGGGGAGCTCGCTAATTCCGTATGTTCTGGATCCACCATCTTGACCGATGGTACGTGCAGGTGCTCGAGGAATACGCCTGGCGGGACTGCCTTGCGGCTAGACCCTAGCTTGGACAGGGTGTCGGCTGCCATGTTGTCCTCTTGCCGTACGTGCTTTATGTCGTAGCCGATGAAACTTTTGGCCATCTCGTCCACTTCGTCTCTGTATGCCGCCATGACTTCATTCCGAGCCTTGTATGTGCCAGCCACCTGCTGAGCGACAAGGTCAGAGTCTCCGCAACACATGATGTGTTGTATGCCGATCTTCTTTGTGACACGTAGCCCGTGCAGTAGCGCTTCATACTCCGCAATGTTGTTGGTGGTGGGGAAGTGGATCTGGAGAACGTAGCTGAGTTCATCTCCCTTGGGAGATTTAAGTGTCACTCTAGCCCCCGAGCCATGTAGCAGCTTTGAGCCATCAAAGTACATCACCCAATGCTCTGGTTCTGGGACAGGCGTAGTCTCCTGGGCTTCCTTCCAATCCGCCATGAATTCCACCAAAGCCTGAGACTTAATGGCAGTGCGAGGCTTGTAGTCGATGTCGAAGGAGGCCAATTCAATGCCCCACTTTGCAACTCATCCTGTTGCATCGCTGTTGTTGATGATGTCCTTCAGTGGAGCCTTGCTCACCACTGTGATCTTATGGTCATAGAAGTAATGACGTAACTTATGAGAAGCTAGGAAAACTCCATATGCCAACTTTTGGTAGTGAGGGTAGCGCTGCTTGGATTCTGTCAGGACCTCACTGACATAGTAGACTGGTCTCTGTACGCCATACTCCTGCGCTTCTTCCTTGCGTTCTACCACGATGACGATGCTGACGACTCTGTTGGTTACCGCCATGTATAGTAACATGGGTTCCTGGTCTTCGGGAGCTGCTAGGACTGGTGTAGTGGATAGCACTCTCTTCAGATCCTTGAGCGCAGCGTCTGCCTCATCGGTCCAGACGAATTCGTCTGATTTCTTCATCAGCTTGTAGAGTGGCAAAGCCTTCTCGCCAAGACGACTGATGAATCTGCTCACTGCTGCCACGCAGCCTGTGAGTCGCTGTACGTCCTTCAAGTCATTAGGCCGGGAGATGTCGAGGATTGCCTTGATCTTCTCCGGGTTGACCTCAATTCCGCGGTGGGAGACGATGAATCCCAAGAGTTGTCCAGCTGGTACCCCGAAGACGCACTTTGTGGGGTTGAGCATCATGTTGTACTTCCTTAGATTGTTGAAGGTCTCTTGCAAATCCGCTATAAGGCCATCTTGCTTCTTGGACATAACGGCGATGTCGTCCACATATGCGTGGATGTTGCGTCCGATTTGATCCGCCATGCACTTTTGCATGGTGCGCTGGTACGTTGCTCCTACGTTTTTCAGACCGAATGGCATTGCCACATAGCAATATGTGCCATAAGGTGTTATGAATGACGTAGCAAGCTGATCGGATTCCTTCATCTTGATCTGGTGGTAACCTGAGTAGGCATCTAAGAAACATAGCAGCTCCAATCCCGCCGTCGAGTCAATGACTTGGTCAATGCGAGGCAAGGGAAAAGGATCTTTTGGACACGCTTTGTTCAGGCCAGTGTAATCTACACACATGCGCAGAACCTTTGTGTTTTTCTTAGGAACTAACACAGGATTTGCCACCCACTTTGTATGGATCACTTCTTTGATGAAGCCTGCTTTTAGTAGCTTGGAAATTTCCTGTGCTATCGCGCGGCATTTTTCATCTCCGAAGCGTCTCATGGCTTGTCTTACTAGCTTGGAGCCAGGGATTATCTGTAGGGCATGCTCGACGAGTTCCCTGGGTACACCTGTCATGTCAGATAGCTGCCATGCGAAGATGTCCCGGTTCTCACGGAGGAACTCGACAAGCGCGCTTTCCTATTTGGGGGACAGATTTGTCCCAATCGAGGTGGTCTTGGCGGCATCGCCAGCGACAAGTTCCACCTGCTTTGTATCAACTGTAGGCTTGAAGGTGGGCGGGGAGGCGGAAACTTCTTGCTTGGATGCCGGCATCTCCGTAGGGTCCGTGGCGGCATGGATTTCCTTGAACTCCTCGCCGAAGAACACTGCTTCCGCGAAGGCGGCTTCTCCTTCCTTGCACTCCTTCGCCTTTCTGAAATTGCCATAAACGGTGATTATGCCATCCGGCCCTGGCATCTTCAGCTGGTTGTAGATGTAGCATGGCCTGGCATGGAAACTGTGGAAGGCAGGGCAGCCGAAGATCACGTGGTATGTACTTTTGAACGGGACCACCTCAAAGGTTATGGGCTCTTCTCAGTAATTTTCTTCACTGCCGAAGGCAACCTTGAGGGTAATGGACCCGAGGGACTTAGCTTGGCGGCCAGGAACCACTCCATAGAAAGTGACAGCACTATGGCGGAGTTGGGTCATGGTAAGGCCGAGCTTTGTCAGAGTTTCCACGTACATGATGTTCAGGCTGCTGCCGCCATCCATTAGACACTTGGAGAACTCGTAGCCCTGGATCACAGGGCATACTACCATGGCGTAATATCCATCCGGGATGTGCTCTGGGTGATCATCACGGCTCCAGTGCACCGGTACTTCAGACCATCGGACGTACTGGCGGACTTTTGGCACGGTGGCATTTAGGGAGCGCATAGCAGCTCGCTGTGCCTTAGCCGTGGGGGTCCAAGGAATGTGTGAAAGGCTCCCTTCTTATTGGTGTTTTTGAATGGGTTACCCATGCCAGCCCCACCCTCTGCCTTTTCGGCGGGTTTGGGCGCAGGGTCTTCATCCATATCACTGCCATCCTTGGACTCCTTGTCCTTGTCCACTTTTCCTTTGCCACGAGGCCGTTATCGCCGGTTGCGCTTGTAGCCAGCTTCTTGGTCCGCCTTGATGTCGTTGACAAATTTGCAGTTCCGGTTGGTGTGATTGCACTTCCCTGAAGCGTCTCGATGGACGAAGCATGGCATATCGCGGTACTCATCGTAGGACACGGGGGCGGATGGCGCCGAAGCGGGAGCTGTAGAGCTCCGCGGCTGGCCACTGCTAGTACCGCGTCCTCTACCGCGCTGGCTGCTTTGACCCTTATCGGCGAAGGTTGTGGCCACCATATCAGGAGTTTGCTGCTCTTCTGGCGGATTCTTCCGTTTATTGCTATTGTTCCGCTTTCCAGTATTCTGGATGGCAGAAGCCTTCAGAGATTCGCGGGCGTCATCATCGGCGGCCGCGTAGTTACTTGCAATGGTGATCATAGAATTTAGGCTTAGTTTCCCTTCGTTCCTTTCTCGGAACAGGCGATGGCGGAGCAGCTGGCCTCTCTCCAAACTGTCGATGAACGCGAGGATGGCGGATTCGTCGGTAACCCCTTCACAGGAGTTTTTCATATCAAGCCATTGCGCAAGGAAAGTTCGGGAGGTCTCGTCGTCAGCCCGCCGGCACCTTTGGAGGTCACCGATATTATGTGGTCTCTTATAGGTACCCTCGAAGTTTTCGGTAAACGCAGTCTGCATGTCGAACTAGGTTTGGATGGAATTTTCCGCCAAGTCGTTGATCCACTGCCGTGCTGTGCCGGATAGCATCAGGGGCAGACAGCGGACAACAACATTGGGCGACCCCCCTGCGAACTGCACTGCGTTGAAGTAGTCTTGTAGCCAAGTTAGAGGCCTATCGACTCCATTGTACTGGCGGATGTTTTTCTCGATTTTGAACCCATGTGGGATGAGCTCATCACGAATCCGTTGTCCAAAGCACTTTGGGCCGAGGAAGAAGGTTGTTTGAGACTTGGCAATCTCGTTTAGGTGGGTACGCGCGTCGTAGGGCTTCTGGTCCTGCGGATCTTTGCGGGAGTTGCGTGATTTTGCTGGGCCGCCACCGCCACCGCCGCCACCATGGGGGTTGCTTGGTGGAGATGGCGAAGGGTCACGTCTTTTACTCTCGCCGTCCTGCGATTGATCTCTGCAACTACGACGGCTTCCTTCTGCTCTCCATGGAGATGGATCTTCGTCATGGCGGCGGGAGCCTTGCCCTTTGTCATCGCGGCGGCGGGAAGAGCGATGCTTATCCTTGTCGCCGCTGCGGTGCGCGCCATTGTCATGGCGAGATTGTTCCCTTTGCTTGGATCCGCCGTCTCGACTGGCTTCCCATCGTGGTGGATCGTCTCTATGTCCGGCGTCACGGCTTCGTCCTCGCTTGCCATCATTGTCGCGTATGACGATTCCTCCCTTTGGGATTTCGAACGTCTTATACTTTGGTGGCGGCATGTTGGTCTTATGGTGGGGAGCAGCATTGTCTTGCTGGTATCCATAGGCATGGTAATTCTTGCGAGGTGGTGATGGATTTCTCTGCGGGCCCTTGCCGTGTGGCTTGTCATCAGAGGATATTGGGATGGCATCTGCCCTGTTGCGAGCTTCTCTTCTTCGGACTTCTGAGGATCCGGTATGAGATTCGTTATCAGGGCGTGTACCATAATTGCCAGTACCCCAAGCCTTGGAGGCAGTGCTGGACCTGCATAGCGCGGGATCAGATTCAAGCCGTCGTGACGACGTAGCTTTCTCCTGCTGCACCAATGCTTTGGTCATCAGTTTTACCGCCGTCTCTAGGGCTGCTGGGCTTTTATTATGCTCCAATAGCTCCTTTGCAGCCACAATGTTCTCTACGGGCGTAGCCCTGACTTCATCGCGCTTCTTGTCCACATATGGCGGATTCTTGATATACATCCTGGCCAGAGTTTCTGCGGTTGGCGCGGTGAACTCAAAGTTTCGCACCAGCTGCGGGTCGCCTCCCTCGTTCATTTGGTTCTGGATGAGAGTAACGTACTTCTCCTCCATGTTCCTTGCGCGCTTCAGCGTGTCTTGAGCTTTAGCAATGTCGCCATCTAACTTTTCGCCCATCTTCTCGACTCGCTTTGCTTCTTTGAGGATTGCTCGCCTTTTCTTCTCGAGATCGTTCACGTCTCTGACATAGTCAGGGGTGATTGGATCTGCTAGAGTTCCGTAGACGACCTTGTCCAGCGGAGTCATGAAGTCTTCTGGGTGATGCACCTCGGGGATGGCGGGTTGCAGAGGCCTAGGGCGGCCCTGGATTTCGGGAAGTTGTTCCATGGCGGGATCGGCGGCTGGTGGCAGGTTACCCTGCTCTTTGCCGGCATCTCCGTCATGGGCTGCCTGAGATGGCGGATCACCGGTTGTGTGCCCAGCGTCATCTCCTTTGTTGGTCATGAACACCTGCTTGGTGGCTACGTTCTGCTCTTCAAGTGCTTGCTGAGCTAACTCCGCCTCGATCCTTCTCATGGCGGCGTCATAGTGATCAGAATCATATCCTTTGCTATCCCAGTCATCCGATTCACCACTTTCGTTAAGTGCCTCTAGGATGGATTCACCTGGGGTATCTTCCCCATTGGAGGTAGATCCCGAAGTGATACCTGTGAAAGCAACAAGGCAGTACCGCGGTGTCTCTAACGCCAGATTGCTCATGGCGGATTCATAGCGGTCATCCACCACTTCCTCCACCTCTAGGGCGGGTTGGGTGGGATTAGTTTTCAGATCCGATCCGAATGACTTAGAAAGTTCCAGATCAGACGATTCCTCCTCCGTATCCAGCTCGAAAGCAGTCCGTTTGGGGGTTTCAGCCATACCAATCCGCCGGAAATTGGTTTCCGTAGCGGGGGTAGGGTTTGTCTCTCCGATGAAGATATGGATGTCTCCGATCGGAACGACGGTGAATCGAGCGGGGTCTTCTCTAGCCGGCACCTAGAGGTTATTCGCTGGGACGATGGGGAAGCCGGAATCGTAGAGGACGCGCCCGATGGCGACGGTGTCGCCGATGCCTGACGCATTTTGCCCCATGGTGGGCGCCAACTGTCGTGGTTTCATCAACATATCTGCCATAGGGGTAAGTGTATGGCGGTTTGTGGAAGGGGGTGAACACGGCGGAGCGATCCGGGACGGTGGTAGCATGAGTTTACCCAGCTTCAGATCCCGCAACGGTGGCGAGACCCTACGTGCTGCTATAATTCACTATATGACAACAAGTGCTCGGTTACAATGATGAGGTTGGCTGTTTCGCTATGTGATCGGCCGTATGTCTAAGTCGTGCCTCAAGGGCTTCCCCACGCCGGCTTATAAAGGCGCCTGGCATGGGCTACACGATGGTACCAGAGCGGATACAACTTGGAGTCCTAGACTAAGTCCTATGCGTGCACTACAAGGCAACCCGCCATGGGACTGTCTTCAGATCCACCATGAGCTCATGCGTCCAGTACCGCCATGGTTTCTCCAGCAACTGGGCCGCCCGGTAGGCAATCCGCCATACCACCCTAATGGGCCATCCTGGCTTGCTGGTTTAGGACTACGTCATTGGTATACCTATTTGGTATATCCCCAACATGTTCCATACCTTTCTTAAATGGGAATTGATATTTGATAGTGCCTTCTTTCATATCAATGATGGCACCTACAGTTCGAAGAAAAGGTCTTCCCAAAATAATAGGATATGAAGCATTGCATTCAACATCCATAACAAGAAAATCAACGGGGATAAGGTTATTGTTAACCATAATAAGAACATCATTAATCCTTCCCAAAGGTTTCTTCTTAGCAACATCAGCAAGAGGAACATCAAAATAACACTTTTCAAGTGGTGGTAAACCAAGCATGTCATAAATCTTTCTAGGCATAATAGAAATACTAGCACCTAGATCACATAAAGCATGACAATCAAAACCATTAACATGCATATCAATGATGGGCTCCCAACCATCTTCTAACTTCTTGGGAATAGAAGCTTTTTGTTTCAACTTTTCCTCCCTAATTTTCATGAGAGCATTTGTAATATGATTTGTAAAAGCAATATTCAAAGAACTAGCATTAGGAATCAAAGCAAGCTTTTGCAAGAACAAAATAACTTCAGATATATTGCAGCCATCAACATCAAAATCATTAAAAGAAATAGAGCTATCATCTCCCATACTCCGAAAAATTTCAGCACTCTTTTGAGAAAAAGTTTTTATAGTTTTGGGCTTTTTCGCAGAAGGAGTAGGAGATTTCTCTACACCAATCAAAGTAAGAGGATTGCTAGCATTTGAAACAACATCATTAGAATTGGTAATAGTACATACCTTCATCTTCTTAGCCATCTCATCTTCTCTTTCCCACCTGGCATGCAATTCTGCTAACATCCTAACATTTTCATCAATTCTAACTTGGATGGCATTAGTAGCGACAAAAGTATTGCTTTATTTCACATTATTAGGCAACACTTTCAGTTTCAAAATTTCAACATCAAGAGCAAGGCTATCAACTTTAGAAGCAAGAATATCAATTTTACCCAACTTTTCCTCAACAGACTTGTTAAAAGCAGTTTGCTTACCGATGAAGTCCTTGAGCATTACCTCAAGCTCAGAGGGTGCACCCCTAGTGTTGTTGGAGGAATTACCATGAGAGTTACCATAACCATTACCATTGGTAGAAGGATACGGCCTATAATTGTTGCTAGCAAAATTGTTCCTATAAGCACTGTTATTGAAATTATTAATTCTAATGAAGTTTACATCAACATGGTCTTCTTGAGCAACCAAAGAGGCCAAAGGAACATTATTAGGATCAACATGAGCTCTATCATTAGAAAGCATAAGCATAATAGCATCAATCTTATCACTCATGGAAGAGGTTTCCTCAACAGAATTTACCTTGTTACCTTATGGAGCTCTCTCGGTGTGCCATTCAGAATAATTTACCATCATGTTGTCGAGAAGCTTTGTTGTGGCGCCCAAGGTAAGGGACATAAAAGTACCTCCAGCAGCTGAATCCAATAGGTTCCTTGAAGAAAAATTCAGTCCTGCATAAAAGGTTTGGACAATCATCCAAGTAGTCAATCCATGAGTGGGACAATTCTTTATCATAGATTTTATTCTTTCCCAAGCCTGAGCAACATGTTCATTATCAAACTTTCTAAACTTCATAATATCACTACGCAAAGCTATAATCTTAGCAGGAGGATAGTATTTTCCAATAAAAGCATCCTTACACTTATCCCAAGAATCAATACTATTTCTAGGCAAAGATAGCAACCAATCTTTAGCTCTTGCTCTTAAAGAGAAAGGAAACAACTTAAGCTTAATAATATTACCATCTACATCCTTATACTTTTGAATCTCACATAGCTCAACAAAATTGTTGAGATGAGCTGCAGCATCATCAGAACTGGCACCGGAAAATTGCTCTTTCATAACAAGATTCAACAAAGCAGGTTTGATCTCATAAAAATTTGCCTCAGGAGCAGGTGGTGCAATAGGAGTGCAGATAAAATCATTGTTTTTGGTGCTAGTAAAGTCACACAACTTGATGTTTTCAGGAGTACCCATTCTAGCAAAACTAAAAGCAAGCAAGTAAAAGCAACTATAAAGGAAGCTATTTTTTGTATTTTTGATAAAACGATGCAAACAAAAATAAAGCAAATCAAAAACAAAGTAAAAGATTGTGCGTGCGAGACTCCCCTTGTAGAAGTCCTCTTTCTCCCTGGCAACGGCGCTAGAAAAATGCTTGATGGTGCGATGTTAAGGCACCCAGTTGGGAACCCCAAGAGGAAGGTATGAGGAGCACAGCAGCAAGTTTCCCTCAGTTGTGAAACCAAGGTTTATCGAACCAGTAGGAGAAAGCCAAACTTCAGAAGGTGATGCTTGCTAGCTTCGTGACACTTCATACAATGGCGCCAGACAGTGCTGATGCGTCTTCACCTAGCAGCAACGTGAAACCTACACATAACACACCAAGAACTTTGCTCCCAACTTCGATGAGGTTGTCAATCTCACCGGTTTGTTGTGAACAAAGGATTGAGCGTATCGAGTGGTAAAAGGATAATAGTATGCAAGTAAAGTAAATAGAGCGAGTAATAATAAAATGGTAAAGCAATGTAAAGGAAAATTGGACCGGGGTCCACAGTTCACTAGTGGTGTCTCTCCATAAGATAAATAATAACATGCTGGGTAAACAAATTACAGTTGGGCAATTGATAGAGTAAAGATAACGTACATATGTCATGAGGATCACTTTGAGATTCACTCTGGGCATTACAATAAAATACATAGACCGTAATCCAACTGCATCTATGACTAAATATCCACTCGCGGGGAGTCATCTGAGAACCCCTTGAGTATTAAGTTGCGAACAACAGATAATTGCATTAAGCAAAGTGCATAATGTAAACAAAGAAAATGTCCTTGGACACAAGAATGTTGTTTTCTCCCTAGTGGTAACAGCACATCTACAACCTTAGAGGTTTCTATCACTCCCCCAGATTACTAGAGGCATGAACCCAACTATAGAGCATAAATATCCCCTCTTGGAGTTACTAGCATCTACTCGGCCAAGATAGCTACTAGCAACGAAAAGCATGCAAGATCATAAACAACATAGAGATAACATCAGATATATAATTCAGCACATCAACTTAACAAAGTACCAATACTCATCGGATCCCAACAAACACAGCATGTATGATTACATAAAGATGATCCTGATCATGTAGGGTAGCTCACAAGATCTAAAAATGAAGCACATGGTGGAGGAGACGACCATCTAGCTACTGCTATGGACCCGTAGTCCAAGGTAGACTACTCACACATCACTCCGGAGGCGACCATGGTGGTGTAGAAGGCCTCCGGTAGGGTGCCGGGAAGAGCTCCTGGATCCTACTGATCTCGCGACGGCGACGGCGGCGGCTTGCAGTATGTTTCGCGGAAAAGAGATCCGTCCCTTAGGTTTTTCCCGTCGAGGGGAACTTATAGGTGAAAGGGCATCGTCAGGAGGTGGACCAGGGAAGCTCACCCCCTGATGGCGCGGCCAGGGCCTGGGCCGCGCCACCCTAGGGTGTGGAGAGCCCCTGGCTCCCCTCCGTCTCATCTTTGGACTTTATCTCTGTGTCAGGTTTTTAGGGACTTCAGCTTTTGTTTTGTCCAATTCCTAGAATATTTCCTTTGTAGCTTTTCTGAAACACAAAAACAGCAAAAATTGGGAACTGGCACTATGGCATCTTGTTAATAGGTTAGTTCTGGAAAATGCATAAAAATGCCACGAAGTATAACAAAACACAAAGCAAATGGTGTATAAACAAGCATGGAGCATCAAAAAGTATAGATACGTTTGAGACGTATCAGTCACTCCCCCAGATTACTAGAGGCATGAACCCACTATCGACAATAAATAATCCCTCTTGGAGTCACTAGCATCTACTCGGCCAAGATTTCCACTAGCAATGGAGAGCATGCAAGATCATAAACAACATAGAGATAACATAAAGATAATAATTCAGTAAATCAACTTGACAAAGTATCAATATTCATCGGATCCCAACAAACACAAAATGTAGAATTACACAATAATGATCTTGATCATGATAGGCAACTCACAAGATCTAAACATGAAGCACATGGAGGAGATGACAACCATCTAGCTATTGCTATGGACCCGTAGTCCAAGGTAGACTACTCACACATCACTCTGGAGGCAGGCATGGTGATGAAGAGGGCCTCCAGCGGTGATTCCCCTCTCCGGCAGGGTGCCGAGAAGAGCTTCTGAACCCTCCCGATCTCACGTCGATGGCGGCGGCTTGCAGTATGTTTCGTGGAAATTGATCGGGCTCTTTAGGTTTTCCTGTCGAGGGGAATATATAGGCAGAAGGGCGGCGTTAGGAGGTGGGCCAAGTGGCCACACCACCTGGTGGCGCGGCTGGGCCGCGCCACCCTATGGTGTGCCTGGCCCCTGGTCCCCCTCCGTCTCTACTTTGGACTCTGTCTCGTGTCGGGAAAAATAGGAACTTCGGCTTTTGTTTCGTCCAATTCCGAGAATATTTCCTGTGTAGCTTTTCTGAAACACAAAAACACCAGAAAACAGGGAACTGGCACTGTGGCATCTCGTTAGTAGGTTAGTTCTGGAAAATGCATAAAAACGCCATGAAGTGTAACAAAACACAAAGCAAATGGTATATAAACAAGCATGGAGCATCAAAAATTATAGATACGTTTGAGACATATCAGGTGTTCTCAAGTAGTCTAGTCCAAACACTGCCACCACTACCTGATAGAACCTATACATGTACCCCATGGCCGTACGTAGACTCAGCCATGCGTATGTAATCATCATGTGCATCACCTGAAGCTCCATATGCAAGCATCCTCAAAGCAGCAGTGCACTTTAGAAGTGAGGAAAAACCAACCATCGCAGTCCAATCATTCTTGCATATGAAGTAGGTTTCAAAACACCAAAGGCATAGACAATGTCGAGAAAAATCTTTCGGCTCATCTTGAAATAGTGTCAAAATACCACCTTGTCGTGCAATGGGTCGTGCGTGAAGTAGGCAGCACAGAGAATGCAGTAGCCCTCAATTCTCTGCCTCGGCTTGCTCTTGCGGCATCCTTGCGCCAAACCTCCTCGTTGCGGCTTTGCACCAGCATGGGCATACATCGCCATGTGACAAGATAGCATCATCAAATGCTCCTCGTCGTTGGCGGAGGCAACATCGGCTTCCTCCTCCATCAGAGCGGCAAACATCATCTCGTTGGCGGAATCCATAGCTTCCCCCTATAGCCTTGGCAAATCGTCGAACACCTCGCGTGCAAGGTGGTGGCGATATGGACGCGGGGCTGCCTGGCGGGCCGGCAAATGACGGCGAAACTACGGTAGGTGACGAGAAACGAGACCGACAACAGATGCTACTAGAGCGGGGTGGCGCAGCGGAGATATGCTGGCGGTGGGCAGAGGTGGGCGCGTGAAAAAGAGGAAAAAAGGCTTTCACTCACTGACAGGATGGGGCCACACTCTTTTGAGGAGAAGTCGGCACCCCTGCTCGTCACTCCCTTCCCTCTCCCCCCATGTGAGTGGGGTTCGTCCTAGAAGCGTCGGATGAGAAAAACGCCCGCGCCGAATGAAACCCTAGTATGGGGCACGACTAGGCGCGAGTTTCTGCGCCAATGCCTCCATATGACGTTTGAGGGGACTTTATGGGGGCAAGTGAAGATGCTCTCAGCTCTAGTTTTTCCATCGATGTTGCCCTTTCCACGCACCATAGAGATCAAGGTAGGAGTGTACTGAACAACATATTCTGTCCCAGGGTCTGCTTGACACTGAAGACTGTCTCGCCATGTTCAGTCTAGTGCAATTATGCGCGGCAACGGGCAACCGTATACTAGCTAATTCCTCAACCATTTCGTTTTGTAAAGAGTAAACCGCATGGGCGGTCCTAATTCTTTTCTAGATTCTCACATAGGTCCTAATTCTTTGAAAATGCAGGTCTAAGTCCTAAATCTTTCATAAGTGATTCACGCGAGGTCCTATTTTGCTCTGAACGCTTTGACTTGTCTATGTGGCGCTTTGACCATTGCCACATCAAGAGCAGGTCTGAGGAAGCATACCAGCTACTCTGAATATTTGTGAATATGACCCCGAGGTTGCATTTCTTCCGAAACACGGTCCATATTTCATTGGTTGCACTAGCAAGATCACTCCCTCACTCGCTCGTTGTCTCACACACACGCGCTCTTGTCTACCACATCTGTCCTCACATACACGCAGTATCGGTCAGTCCATGACATCGTGGGTAGTAGCGGGCAGTGCCACATGGTACGTGCAAAGTGTTCGATGGAATGCCAAAAGGAAAATTCGCATTCATTGTTGCCATGGCCGAATGTGGTCCTTGCCTTGGAGCTGAGCAGCTCAATGGTCACATCCATGCTTGATTGCGGCCCAACCACTAGTGCCCCACTAGGTACATTTGATCTAATGCTCAACCCCTGGTGACGAGGTTCTACCCCGGCAATGCCCATGTTTAAGGGCTTTCGATCTATGGAGCGCATTGTGGGATCCGGCGAACTCGACGGCGATCAGACGAAAGCAGAAGAACACGAGGTTTTACCCAGGTTCGGCCCCCTTGGTAGGGTAATGACCTACGTCCTACTTGTCGGACTTTTTATTGATGGGGTGGCTTTGATGAAGGTGTTACAATGGTGGCGTAGATTGGATCTAGCCGAGACAGAGAGCTCTAAGTATCGAACGCTCCGGCGTTAGGTGGTGGTCAGTGTCTCGGGTTTCGGGACCTCCCTCCCAGCCTTTTATATGCGAAGGCTGGGTCTCAGGATTGTCCCTCAAGAAAAATACAGATCGGATCCGTTCCGAATAAGCCCTAGCCGAAGACTAATCTAATTTGCACTCCTCAAATCCTTGCTTGCACGCCAAGTATAGCTCCTGGGCCGTGTCCAGCCGCTGCCCTTATGGGCCTTGCAATTCCAACGATTGTAGTCTCCTCTGGGCCGAAAATCAGGTAGGCAAATGTCGAGGGCCTATTTGTCATTCATTCGTCAGTAGCCCCCGAGTGCCTGGGATAGTCGAAGACTATGGCAGGGACTCTAACTTGAGCCTCCTTTTCATTGCCCGAGACCATTTTTGCCCTTCCTGAAAAAGCACAAAAACATAGCGAGTATACAAATGATGCATCTGACAGATGCGGCCAATTCGAGTAGTACTCATCCTGAGCCTCAAGAATGTTTAGCTTGGTTTGCAGAGGGATACGCATAACCGGCCTGAGACTCACGTTGGGTCTCAGTTAATTGCATAGCCGCAAAAACATTCGGTTAGCTTACTCAGATTCGAGTCCCCCGACTCGAACCCGCGTGGGCTGGCGCTACCTCGACCCGAGCCGCGTTGGACTTACCAGGTCGAAGCCCAGTTCATTGTGAGGCACCCGATGCGTCCATCGGTGCAAACTTCATACCGTAGGTATGGAAAATTTCTCGGCAGAGCACGCTTGATACGAATACCGGGCCATCTGGTGTTGCAAACCGTGGACTTACCTTTGTATTTGACATACGGCATCCGAACTGGTATATTGCCACCAAAATTTGGGCATTAAGTGTAAGCATAGAGTCGGATTCCAGGGGCTAGAATCCGCTCCCAAATCGACGTTGAAGCACTGCTGGCCCGAAGAAAGGGATTCGAGGGACCGGAGGCCGCACTCGAATAATATGGAGGCACTGCTGGCTCGAAGAAGGCGACTCGAGGGACCGGAGCCCGCACTCAAATAATTCGGAGGCGCTGCTGGCCCGAAGAAGATGATTCGAGGGACCGGAATCCGCACTCGAATAATCCGGAGGCGCTGCTGGCCCGAAGAAGATGATTCGAGGGACCAAAATCCGCACTCGAATAATTCGGAGGCGCTGCTGGCCCGAAGAAGAGGATTCGAGGGACCGGAGCCCGCACTCGAATAATTCGGAGGCGCAGCTGGCCCGTAATAACAATCCACGGTGCGAACACCCATGAAGAAAATATCGAAGCAGCATCAATTAAGGACCAGAAGCCTTTCTCGGATGAGCAGGCACGCTCTGCTCGAAAAGCTCAAATGAAACACCAAATGAAGGATGAAATCGCCCAAGAGGGCACTGCGTGCCCTCGGGCAGCACAAAGAGAACATAGAAAGTTCGAGGAAAACACAACACCGAAAGGGTTCTGATTGCAAGAGCACATACCTTTAAAATATGAAAACCCATTATCGACCTTGCCCTTTGGGTCGAAAAAGATCAGCTTTACAGGAAACGACGTCAGTGCTGACGCCGGATTCCCTCAAGTTGTCACGCCACCTTCTGCTAGGGTGGCCTGACTCTGATAAGACTAGACACACGGTGGGCCCCACAGCCGCACGTCCCGGCTGTTGACCATGTTTGACCGCATGTCCCGCGCTTAGGTGAAAAAAGGTTTGCCACGCCTCCTCAATCACCGTGCATAGTGGAGGCCATAACTCCCATGGTGCTGACACGTGGACAACCAGATTTACGCCGCCGCTTCCACTTCGCATCATGCGGCTGAGATTTCTCTGAGTAAAAAATAAGTAGCTGGAGAGGAGCAACAATTTACCCCACTTGCGCCGCCGTCTTCTTCCTCCTCACACCGTACACCTGCGACGCATCTCTCCCCACCACCGTTCTTGCGCAGCTCCGGTCAAGCGCCGCCATGGGTAAGAGAAGCTCCACCGCCGCCGGTGCGACCACCAGCGCCGCCGTCAAAAGAGCCAAGACTGCCGATGGCGAGACCTCCGTCGTTTGCAACTGGGTCCAGAGCAAGATCAGCGACAAGGAGCTAGACGCCGCTGAGAAGAATGGCCTTCTGCGACACGATCCAGCGGAAGCCCTAGCCACCGGGCCGGAGATCATTCCCCGGCCGCCCCCAGGCTTCCGGGTAATGTTCATTGCCTTCATCCTTCAAGGATTATCATTTCCCCCTCATCCTTTCCTCCGTGGCCTTCTTTATGTCTATGGGATTCAGCTTCATGACCTGAATCCCAACACAATTCTCCATCTTGCATGCTTTGTCACGCTCTGCGAATGTTTCCTGGGGATTGAACCCCACTGGGCGCTATGGCGCCGAATCTTCATCATCCAGCGTCCTCTGCATTTCCAGACTGGCGGCTTTAGCTGTCAAGTGCGTCCGAACGTCCCCTACTTCAACCTCCTAACGCCGGAGAACAACCCCGGATGGAGGACAAAATGGTTCTATGCCAAGGACAAATCTCCCGTTGGCAAGGACTTCGGGCTCGAAGAGTTTCAAGCCATCACCGATCTTCGACCTCGGGCGTCGTGGAAACACGAGCTATCTGACGAAGAATTGTAGATTACTGAGCCTCTCATGAAGAAGATCCAGGAGCTTCGGTCCACGCCCAAGAAGGAGCTGTCTGGCATTCAGATTATTCACACCTTCATCGAACGCCGAGTTCAGCCGCTCGCCGCTCAGGCCCACTGTATGTGGGAGTACACCGATCGCCGCGATCCCACAAGGATGACCTCCGACGAGCTGAAGGAGGTCAAAATTGACGACGACGTTCGCGCTGTTACCAAGATAAAGAAGAAAGCGGTCATGCAGAAGAGTTTTGGAGCCGTGGCCTTTAGCAAGTCCTTCCCCCGCACCGAGGTATGGTCATGCCCTAACTGAATGTCTTGAATTCGCTGCACCCAGGGTCGAAAAAGTGACACCCATGTTCTTTTTTAGATTTTTGACATAGCTCGGTGTTACCCGCCCCAGCCCAAAGAAGGAGAATGTCCTGGGCGCGAGTTCACCGAAGCTCTACAAGATTCGGCCTCCATCGCCCCTTCGTCGTCACGGGCATCGACGAAGAAGAAACAGGCCGCAAGTGCTGATGTTGTCGAGGATTCGGAAGACGCTACCGATGCCAGCTTGTCTTCCGGTGATAATGATGATGCCGCAATTTTTGCCAAGCCTCTGGACAGTCGACCTCCTCCTTGAACGGAGAAGAGAACTCTGCCCAACTTCGGTCTCAATGCCTCGTGAGTCTTTACTGCCGAGCTTCTTTCACAAATAAATTCGCTCTCGGTTTGATTTTGTTGCACGCTTTAGATCTTCGACCAAAGAATCTTCTGCGAGCCAGGGTGAGCGTGATCGATTCTAGCTTCGACCCCGCGACTCCACCCTCGAGCAAACTGCTGATCCGCAAGAGAAGGACGCTGGAGATGCTGCAGTGAAGGCATCTCCTCCGAAGAAAAAGGCGGTCGAACCCGACTTCATTCTAGTGTCTTCTTCTAGTGAACCATCTGGCTCCAAACATCATGTAAGCCTAATAATTTCTTGTCTCCCATATTTACCCATTAGTAGCCCCCGAGGGTGAGTTCAAGTGTTTACACTTGGGCTTGCCCTCTAAAACGGAACTCCCATTCTTACTTCTTGTCTCTATCGGCTAGCCTGTTGTTCGAGACTTGTCAGAGATCTGCAAGAAGTTCCTTGCCATGGAAGAAGAGAACCAGCAGCTGACTGTCCAGCTAGAGGATATGCGCCGTAAGTTATTGTTCCTGTATTTCGCATTATCAGTTCTACAAGTTTTTCCACTTGTTTACACCATTGCTCTCAGATGACCAGGGATTGCTGCTCAAGCCGCCGCCGACAAGACCTTGCTGAAGACTCAGATAGACGACCTTTCGGCCGAGAACTCATCGCTGAAGCGGAAAACTGAGAGTTTGGCCGATGAGGTATCAAAACTTAAGGCCGAATCGTCGTTGGCTCAAGAGCTTGCCAACAAGCAACGCGCGGACGCTGAGTCGAAGGAAAAGGGATTGCAACAGCGCCTGCTGGCTGCCTTCGATTCCTTGTGTGGTGAGTATCATCCTCTGCCTGACACGAGTTTTAGTCTTGGTGCCTCCTTTTGCTAACTAGGTGCTCCTTTTCTTGACAAAGATGCAGCCGAACTTGAAGCCGCGGCAATGAGGGAGCCCGCTAGGCTCGAATCTAGCGTTGGCAATGCCGAACATCTTTGCCAGGAAGTACGTGACCTCCTGGTGAAGGCGCGGTCGACGCTCGAGCGTGTCCGCGACCTCTCCGTTCCAGAGTCGACGAGCAGCACCCTGTCCGGCATCCTTGAGGCCTTAACAGTGAAGGAAGACGGCAAAGACCCCTTAGTTGATGCGGTTCGCCGACAGGTAACTACCGGCTCTGAGTTCATGTTTTCTATGCTGATGATGCACAGGGTGGAGTTTGATGCTGACAAGGTCACGGGCACTTACCCGAAAGACAAGGACGGGCGCGATATCGCCCCCAAGGCTTTCCTTGGGCGCGCCCGAGACTTGTCTGCCCGGATGGCGAGCTTCTTGGCTGACAGGAACGCTAGGAGGGCCGCCGCGAAGGCCCGAAAGCGCAGCGCGCCGAGTGCCCCTTCTAGCAATGCTGCTGGTAGCTCGAACTAGGGTAGTCGACGAGCTTCTTATGTTTGTAATAGCTGGTACTCTTTCTTATGGCTTTTGAGATGTACTTATGAATATTGCCCTCTGCTGGGGTGGATTTGGCTCGTGGTCCAGACTTCCGAATTAATCTATGTTTGACTCTGCCGAATTTGTGAATGTCCTTGTGTGACCGGGCGCCCTATTTGCAGGGTCCATCTGCGGGATCTGATGTCTGGCCGGTGTCGTATGAAACAACCAGCAGTTCACGCGCTGCCGTTGAAAAGCGGCCACCATCTGCAGGCGAGCTGTCGCTAATTCGGTCCTTGCGCGATCAGTTGAAATCTGCCCAGTATGAGCTAAAACGAGTTACCGCGAAAGTCAATGTTGCTCTGTCTAAGGCTTCGCTGGCTGGGGATGCTGAGAAATTCCTTCTTAGCGAGATCGAAAATCTTGGCAAGGCCATGGAGTGTAAGTCTTCTTCTTGTAGATAGGGTATTCCTTTAGATACCATGCTCTGACTCTTCGAATTGACCACCTGCAGATGCCTGCTTTGACCGAGGGTCTGAAAATCGCTGTGTAGACGCGTACCTCCGAGCTGCTCAATCATATGCCAACTCGACTGCTGACAATTTCTGGGCCGATTGCTCGAAGGCTAAGAAACTAGCTGTGCTTCAGGATCGGATCAGCCAAGCTTCCTTCCTGGCCGAATCAAGCCGTGCTGCCCTTGCGCTTGTTCACGAGGTCATCTTTCCTCTGAATAATCAGCCTAAGGGTCTGTCCGATCTGCTTAACCGATTTGAGAACAGAGAGGCCATCTACGGGTTTGTGCGCAAGCATCTTCGACGTGGCACGCTCGTGGCCCTTTCCTTCGTTCGCGTCCATTATCCGGAGGTCGATATGGAGCTCTTGAAAAGGTTGCCGCAGACATCTAGTGGTCGCGTTGATATGGTTGCGCATTACTCCGCCTGCAAGGGGACCACAGACTACATTGCAAGGCAGATCATCACCGAAAGCGATCAGCAGAGGACTGGCGGCAATCCTGTGCTGGCTTGACTTGTGCGATACTTGTAAAACGCCTAATTGTGTTTCTATAAACCTCCTTTCATGTGATTTTTCCTAGTTTGGGCTTGCGCTCCTGTATCATATTCATGACCTAGAAAAAGGCAGAGCCCCCGAGTATCGGTAGGGGGGTAGACCCACTGAGCGTGGGTCGAAGGGCGAAGCTCCCGAGCGTAGGTTAGAGGGCGAAGCCCCCGAGCGCAGGTCAAAGGGCGAAGCCCCCGAGCGCAGGTCGAAGGGCAAAGCCCCCGAGCGTAGGTTGAAGGGCGAAGCCCCCGAGCGCAGGTCGAAGGGCGAAGCCCCCGAGCGTAGGTTGAAGGGCGAAGCCCCCGAGAACAGGTCGAAGAGCGAAGCCCCCGAGCGTAGGTTGAAGGGCGAAACCCCCGAGCGCAGGTCGAAGGGCGAAGCCCCCGAGCGTAGGTTGAAGGGTGAAGCCCCCGAGCACAGGTCGAAGGGCGAAGCCCCCGAGCGCAGGTCGAAGGGTGAAGCCCCCAAGCACAGGTCAAAGGGCGAAGCCCCCGAGCGTAGGTTGAAGGGCGGAGCCCCCGAGCACAGGTCGAAGGGCGAAGCCCCCGAGCGCAGGTCAAAGGGCGAAGCCCCCGAGCGTAGGTTGAAGGGTGAAGCCCCCGAGCACAGGTCGAAGGGCGAAGCCCCCGAGCGTAGGTTGAAGGGCGAAGCCCCCGAGCGTAGGTTGAAGGGCGAAGCCCCCGAGCGCCGGTCGAAGGGCGAAGCCCCCAAGCGCAGGTCAAAGGGCAAAGCCCCTGGGCGTAGGTTGAGCGATTTTTTAAGGCGAAGCCCCCAAGTGTGGGTTAAACAATGATGTGAGGAAATAAACTTTATTGCTTGGCGCCGAGGGCGCAGTGGTTGAGCGTGGTCTGCTGCCGACGCTTAATTACATAGAAATGGGGGGGAGCGGAAGTGTGCTGATTCTAAGGGTAGAACCGATGCAACTGCTGTGCGTTCCACGGGTTGTCGATGTCCTTCCCTGTCTTGGGATCGCATAGCCGATACGCGCCTCCTGGGATTGCTTCGTGGATGAGGTATGGGCCTTCCCATGGTGGCTCCAGCTTCGACGTGCTTGTTTGCTTGAGGCGAAGGACGAGGTTGCCTAGTTCGAAGGACCGTCCGCGTACACGTCTACTGTGGTAATTGCGGAGGCTTTGCTGGTAAACTGCGGAACGAGCGAGAGCGACATCTCGAGCTTCATCCAGCAGGTCCTGGGCATCTGCCAATGCCTTTTCTGCGTCTTCCTCGACATAGGCGACCACGCGGGGCGCACAGTAGCGCACATCCGTAGGTAGCACTGCTTCTACCCCGAAAAGCAGGAAGAAAGGTGTGTAGCCCGTCGAAGAATTGGGCGTAGTTCGCAGGCTCCATAGGACCGAAGGCAGTTCCTCGACCCAAGCGCCTGCCGCATGATACGTCTCCGACGTATCCATAATTTTTGATGCTCCATGCTTGTTTTTACACCATTTGCCTTGTGTTTCGTTACACTTCGTGGCGTTTTTATGCGATTTCCGGAACTAACCTATTGACAAGATGCCACAGTGCCAGTTCCCTGTTTTCTGCTGTTTTTGTGTTTCAGAAAAGCTACACAGGAAATATTCTCGGAATTGGACGAAACAAGTTCCAGAAGTCTTATTTTTCCCGGAAGCTTCCCGAAGACCGAAAGAGAGCCGGAGAGGGGCCAGAGGCCGCCCTCACACATAGGTGGCGCGGCCCAGGCCCTGGCCGCGCCACCCTGGTGTGAGGAGCCCCTGGCTCCCCTCTGATGATGCCCCTTCACCTATATAAAGCCTCGGGACGGAAAACCCTAGGGGAGTCGACAATTTTTCCAGAACAGTTCCGCAGCTCCACCGCCGTCAAAGACAAATTTTGGGGGACAGAAGTCTCTGTTCCGGCACCCTGCCGGGACGGGGAAGTGCCCCCAGAGCCATCTCCATCGGTCTCCATCGCCGTCTCCGTCGTCTCCATCGACCTCACCGCTATCTCCATCAACCTTGCTGTCTCCTATGATGAGGAGGGAGTAGTTCATCCTCGGGGCTGAGGGCTCTACCGGTAGCTATGTGGTTCACCTCTCTCTCCCATGATGTGATCTTTATGTGATCGTGAGCTTTGTATCATATTGAACAAGTAGATGTTATTATTCAGATATTATGTGTACTCTAGTGGTATTATTAAAGTAATATATTCCTCCTGCCATGGTGTAACGGTGACAGTGCGTGCATCATGGTGGTACTTGGTCTAGGCTACGATTGTGATCTCTTATGGATTATGAGAATAATTATCGCTATTATAGTATTGAAGTGACCTTTTCCTCCTTTCATGGTGTAATGTTGACAGTGTGTGCACCGTGTTAGTACTTGGTCTAAGTTGCAATAATATCTATCTTGAGTTGTGATTTGATTTGGATATCTCTATGAGTGGTGTTTGTCAAGTACTTGATGAACTTTAAGGGGTGCTTCTGTAGCCACTACGCAATGATTAGTGTTATTCAATAGGAGAGTAATTCAGAGTACCATAGTGAAGAGAAGTTATTTATTTGTTCAATCATGTTATATTGTTGGGAGTGTGTCCACTAGTGAAAGTATGATCCCTAGGCCTTGTTTTCAAGCATTGCACACCGTTTACTTACTGTTTTGTTACATGTTTGCTCGCAGCGATACTTATTTCATATCACAGTTACTACTTATAATCATCACTACCGCTTGTATTTTACTATCTCTTTGCCAAACTAGTGCACCTATACATCTGACAAGTGTATTGGGTGTGTTGGGGACACAAGAGACTTTCTGTATCGTAATTGCAGGGTTGTTTGAGAGGGATAGCTTTGACCTCTTCCTCCCTGAGTTCGATAAACCTTGGGTGATCCACTTAAGGGAAACTTGCTGCTGTTCTACAAACCTCTGCACTTGGAGGCCCAACACTGTCTACAAGAACAGACACGTGCGTAGACATCAAGCACTTTTCTGGCGCCGTTGCCGGGGAGGTAAGGTAAAAGGTACTCACATTCTTTGGTTACTAAGTCTTTTAGTTGCTGGTGAGTGCTCGGAGTTATTTCCTTTAGATTCTGCAATTACATCTTTTTGTTTCTTGTTTTTATTTTCACTAGTTAGGCTTAATGGAAAACAAAGAGTTCTGTAGTCTTTTTCCTGAGTTTAGATATGAAGTGTTTGAAGAGAAAATTGAAAATCCTTTGGAGCTTAATTTGCATGCTAATAGTGTTGTTAGTATGAATGCTTTGAACACCGTTGGTGATAATGCTATAGAAAAGTCTAAGCTTGGGGAAGCTGGTTTTGTTAAGCATGATATTTTTAGTTCCCCAGCTTTAGTGGAGAAAGTTTGTTCTGATAATATTTTATCTCCCATATGTGATGTTCCTTCTTATGATGATATGTTTGAAGAATATGCTTTGCGAAATAGCTGTTCTCTAGCTTGTGATGATACTGAACCTCTAGTTTATGATGGTTATAATGATGAGTATAATGTTTTCAGTTCATCTACTTTTGAGGAGAAAATTAGTTATGATTACAATATGCCTCCTATTTATGATGATTATGGTGATGAGAATAATTATTCTGTTGAATCTGCTCCTACTACTATTGTTCCTGTGGTGAGTATTAATTCTTTTATGCATGTGGCTCATGATAGAGATCCTTTATGTGATAGTTATATTGTTAATTCTATTTATGATGCTACTGAAAGTTATTATGAGAGAGGGAAACATGGTTTGATGGATCTCAACAATATTGAGTTTCCCCTCTCTATGTTGCAATTCTTGAAGTTGTACTTGTTTTGCCTTCCTATGCTTTTTGCTTTGCGCTTTTATGACTTGTCTCTTTACAAGACTATTTTTCATAGGAAGTGGTTTAGATTTAAATGTGTTCCATACTTGCTTTTTGATGCTCTCTATTGCTTTAAGTTCCTATATGGCGCCTTTGCCTTAAGCTCTTCCATGGCGCCCACATGAGCATCTTTGCAAATTACTGCGCCTAGCTCAAAGGCGTTAAAGAAAAGCACTCTTGGGAGATAACCCAATGTTTTATTTTCAGTACTTTTTCTTTTATTTGAGTCTTGGAAGTCATTACTACTGTAATGACCGCTCCTTATCCTTTTTATTTTGTTTTTGTGCCAAGAGAAGCCTCTAATTCGAGTGAGGTAAAGATTTGGGGATGTTGCTGTCCTGAAACTGTTTTTGGTGCTGCACCGTAAAAATTCGTATAAATTATCTGTATATATTTTGGACCTGCGATTTCTTGTGCATATGCCCCAGGTTATATCCAAACTTTTGTTAGTTGAACACTTTTTGATTTGAGCAACAGAAAACCCCTCAAAAATTCGGCCTTTGTCAGCTGTTCTGTTTTGACAGATTTCTGCCAATATTTGTGTTTGCCACTTTATCGCTTTCTTTTGAGTTCTTTTGATCACGGAACTTTTTGGGAGGTTGCTACAGTAGTATTTACTATATATGTGGTGGTTTTGAGTTAAAACCTGAAGCAAAAGGAGGTTGATTATATTATATGCTACACTAATGTTGCTAATAGAATTGTGTTTAGTTTTGTATGAAGGAAGTTTTCAAGTGTAGGGATTGGAGAATGATGAGATGAGTTGAAGAATGGACAAAAGCTCAAGCTTGGGGATGCCCAGCACCCCAAGAAATATCCAAGAAGTACAAGCGTCAAAGCTTGGGGATGCCCCCAAGGCACCCCTTCTTCATCGGCAAAAATTAGGTCACCTTTCAAGACACTATATTTTTATTGCTTCATGCACTATGCGTTTTTCTTGGAGCGTCATTTGTTTTTGTTTTCAGTATTAGTTTTGTTTTGTTTGCTGCAATAAATGGTTAGATCACATCATGTTTCTTTTGGAGGAGATGTACTCGTTTTCATTTGCCAAGAACACTCAGTTTTTCACTCTTATCGTTCAACGAGTGTTCTTCTTTTTCCGCTACTGCTTTTGGCTTTCGTTTTCGCCTTGATTTGCATTCAGACCTTGTCATATCTTTTCATCAAGGTGTATTTTTGCCTCTGATCTTTATTGGTTTTAATCAAAAGAGGTGTCTCTAAAAATTTCAAATGGTGTTGGAAAAGAGAAAAAGTTTCATGCAAAAAAGTGGTACAAGAAGGAGCTTGTGTAGACTGTGGCCTAGGATTTTGCATGTCGTGCTTGATGTCTTTTTGATAGTATGCTTAGTGGTTTTGCTATAGCATGACTTGTCTCAAATAACTGAGATTGCTTAATGAGCCTTTGAAAAAATCATGCGTTGTTTTAATTATTTGGAAGCATTATTTTGGTTTTCTCCTTGATGCTTTATTTGGGTTGACTTGGCGCATGCTCACACATGTTTGACTCTTACAAAGTCGCCAATAGCCTCTATGATCATTTAGTTTTTGACTTTTGATGCCATCTTATGCTTCTTTTAATGTCGCTTTGTCGCTTTGCATGATTATGGCCGTTATTGCTCTCTTAGTTGGTCGCTCCCAGTCTTTTGCTAGCCCTCGCCTTGTACTGAGTATGAGCTCTACTCGTGCATCCAACTCCTAAAAACCAAGTTTGACATTGTGTCCACTATAAATTCCTATGCATGGTATTTGTAAGCCATTCCAAGTAAATTTTCATGTGCTACCTTTCAAAACTTTCAAAATACTTCTCGTTTTGTGACACTGTTTTCAGCTCATGGGGACGTAGTGGTCGGATTTGCTATCTTCCATATTTCTTATTCCAAAAAGAAAAAAAGAAAAAAAAGAAAAGAAAAAAGGCACTCCTCCATGGAATGTGAATGTTGGTGGGCACCCGATGGAATCGGTTAGCCATGGTTTGAGAAAGAAAAAAAAGGTAGGGAGGAGTGCCAAGCTTTATAAAAGAGCACAAAAGTGCCAATCTCTCTCTCAAAAACTTGCTTCATTTTTGTATGGAAGATAGTAAGAACCCCATTGCCAGTCGTTGACAAAGACAACCACCTCTCAAAACCCAATTTTTATCTCTTTGTTTTACAAATGAAAAGCTCTAGCACATGTTTAATCACTGCTTCCCTCTGCGAAGGGCCTTTCTTTTACTTTTATGTTGAGTCACCACCTTCTATCTTTATGCACCATTAAGAGAGCATAGTTGTCATTCTGAGTATAATGTGCATTGTCCCAAAGTTTTCATTGATTGATTCATGATCATGGTTTCACTTGTTCTCAAATTATTTGTATCTAGTCGCCTTCTTAAACTTGAAGGTGTCCTATGCATTTATGTTTTGCTCTCCATGAAGGACAAGCTGAAAATCATTTGTTATGTTTTTCCATATGATTTGAACACACGTTTGACTTTCATTGTTTCATTTTCATGATCTTTTGTTTGTGTTCATTTTCATGTTTACAACATGGTTGCTAAGTTCTTATTGTCAAGATTATATCTTCATGCCCATGTTTTAAGTTCTTATGATCCTAGCTCACAAATGCTTACATATATGATCAAGATTGTGTAGGTGCATGTCACCACAAAAATTATTTCTTTTGTTATCACTTACCTACTCGAGGACGAGCAGGAGTTAAGCTTGGGGATGCTGATACGTCTCCGACGTATCCATAATTTTTGATGCTCCATGCTTGTTTTTACACTATTTGCCTTGTGTTTCGTTACACTTCGTGGCCTTTTTATGCGATTTCCGGAACTAACCTATTGACAAGATGCCACAGTGCCAGTTCCCTGTTTTCTGCTGTTTTTGTGTTTCAGAAAAGCTACACAGGAAATATTCTCAGAATTGGACGAAACAAGTTCCAGAAGTCTTATTTTTCCCGGAAGCTTCCCGAAGACCGAAAGAGAGCCGGAGAGGGGCCAGAGGCCGCCCTCACACATAGGTGGCGCGGCCCAGGCCCTGGCCGCGCCACCCTGGTGTGAGGAGCCCTTGGCTGCCCTCTGACGACGCCCCTTCGCCTATATAAAGCCTCGGGATGGAAAACCCTAGGGGAGTCGACGATTTTTCCAGAACAGTTCCGCAGCTCCGCCGCCATCGAAGACAAATTTCGGGGGACAGAAGTCTCTGTTCCGGCACCCTGCCGGGACGGGGAAGTGCCCCCGGAGCCATCTCCATCGGTCTCCATCGCCGTCTCCGCCGTCTCCATCGACCTCACTGCTACCTCCATCAACCTTGCTGTCTCCTATGATGAGGAGGGAGTAGTTCATCCTCGGGGCTGAGGGCTCTACCGGTAGCTATGTGGTTCACCTCTCTCTCCCATGATGTGATCTTTATGTGATCGTGAGCTTTGTATCATGTTGAACAAGTAGATGTTATTATTCAGATATTATGTGTACTCTAGTGGTATTATTAAAGTAATCTATTCCTCCTGCCATGGTGTAACGGTGACAGTGTGTGCATCATGGTGGTACTTGGTATAGGCTACGATTGTGATCTCTTATGGATTATGAGAATAATTATCGCTATGATAGTATTGAAGTGATCTTTTCCTCCTTTCATGGTGTAATGTTGACAGTGTGTGCACCGTGTTAGTACTTGGTCTAAGTTGCAATAATATATATCTTGAGTTGTGATTTGATTTGGATATCTCTATGAGTGGTGTTTGTCAAGTACTTGATGAACTTTAAGGGGTGCTTCTGTAGCCACTACGCAATGATTAGTGTTATTCAATAGGAGAGTAATTCAGAGTACCATAGTGAAGAGAAGTTATTTATTTGTTCAATCATGTTATATTGTTGGGAGTGTGTCCACTAGTGAAAGTATGATCCCTAGGCCTTGTTTCCAAGCATTGCACACCGTTTACTTACTGTTTTGTTACATGTTTGCTCGCAGCGATACTTATTTCATATCACAGTTACTACTTATAATCATCACTACCGCTTGTATTTTACTATCTCTTCGCCGAACTAGTGCACCTATACATATGACAAGTGTATTGGGTGTGTTGGGGACACAAGAGACTTTCTGTATCGTAATTGCAGGGTTGTTTGAGAGGGATAGCTTTGACCTCTTCCTCCCTGAGTTCGATAAACCTTGGGTGATCCACTTAAGGGAAACTTGCTGCTGTTCTACAAACCTCTGCACTTGGAGGCCCAACACTGTCTACAAGAACAGACGCGTGCGTAGACATCACCGCGCGTTTGAGGGGTCGAAGGAGTCGCTTCTTCAGGCCTGCGCAGACGAGCCCATTGGCCTTTTCGACTTGGCCGTTGGACTTGGGATGCGCTATCGAGGCGTACTTGATCTTGATGTCGAGGTTTTTGGCGAACTCTTGGAATTCGCCCGAGGTGAAGTTGGTGCCGTTGTCAGTGATGATGCTGTTCGGTACACCGTACCGGTAGACGATGGACTCGAAGAACTTGACCGCTGTGGTGGCCTCTTGGTTGGTGACCGGGAAAGCTTCGATCCACTTGGAGAACTTGTCCACCACGACCAGCAGGTATGTGTGACTTCCTCGAGATGACTTGGGCAGAGGCCCTACTTGATCGAGGCCCCATTGCGCGAAGGGCCAAGCGACAGGTATGGTGTGCAGCTCTGACGCGGGTGCGTGAGGCTTTGTGGCGAATAGCTGGCATGCTTCGCAGTGCTGGACGATGTTCCTGGCGTCGTAGAGGGTTGAAAGCCAGTAGAACCCTGACCGAAAGGCCTTAGCGACGAGGGTTCGACTGCTAGCATGATGCCCGCAGGTTCCTTCAGGGATTTCTCGGAGGAGGGTGATTCCATCCTCTTGCGCTATGCACCGTTGGAGTACCCCTGTGGTGCTACGCTTGTAGAGCTCCCCGTTGATTATCGTGAAGGCCTTGGAGTGCCTCATGACCTGCCGCCGATGGATGGGGTCTTCTGGGAGTTCGCCCCGCATCAGGTAGGCCAGGTATGGCTTTGTCCAAACTGCTTCGACGAGCATGATTGCTGTTGCATCTTTGGGGAGGTCTTATGTTCCCGCTGCTGGGGTGGTGTTTGCCTGCTTAGCCCCCGAGCGTGTTGCTAACGCAGGGTCGGTTGCTGGCTTGATCTTGACGGAGCGCTCGAATATCTCCTCGAAGAAGACTCCTGGCGGTATCGGCAGGCACCTCGACCCGATGTTGGCCAGGTTATCTGCTTCTTCGTTGCTTTCCCTGCCGATGTGTGTTACCTCGCACCCCTCGAATTCTCCTTCGAGCTTGTCGTACATGGCGCGATATGCGATCATGTTTGCACAGGTCGCGTCGCACTCCTTCATGACCTGCTGGGCGATGAGGTTCGAATCTCCGTGAATCTTGATGCGGGTGGCTCCGCAGGCTTTCGCCATGCGCATGCCATGCAGAACGGCCTCATACTCTGCCTCATTGTTCGAGGGGTTCGTGAAGCGCATGCGGAGGACGTAGCGCATCTTCTTCCCTTGTGGTGATACAAGGACCACTCCTGCTCCTGCCCTCGAGACCCGCTTGGACCCATCGACGAATATGGTCCAACTATTCGACAGGTCTGGGAGTTCGGGCATCTGAGCTTCCGTCCACTCGGCTATGAAATCTGGTAGGACTTGTGACTTGATTGCCGACTGGCATTGGTACATGATCTCCCAGGGTCCTAGCATGATTCCCCATAGCGACACGCGTCCTGTGGCGTCTGGGTTGTTGAGGATGCTGGAAACTGGGTTCGAAGCCACCACTATGATGGAATGGCATTCGAAGTAGTGCGGTAGTTTCTTCCTCCTCATGTAGATGGCGTATGCTAGCTTCTGGTAGTGGGGATACCGCTGCTTGGTCGGAGATAAGACCTCGCTGAGGTAGTATACTGGTCTTTGGACTCCATGCTCTTTGCCATCCTCTGCACGCTCAACCACAAGGACCGAACTGATGACTTGATTTGTGGCTGCTATGTACATCAACATTGGCTCTTTCTCTCGGGGGGTGACTAGGACCGGTGATGTCGAGAGGCGACGCTTGAGATCGTCGAACGCAGCTTGCGCCTCTTCTGTCCACTTGAAGTTGTCTGTCTTCTGAAGCAGCCGATAGAAGGGGAGAGCCTTTTCACCGAGCTTGCTTATAAAGCGGCTAAGTGCTGCTAGTCGACCCGTTAACTGCTGGACGTGTCGAAGCGTCTTTGGCGGCTGCATGTTGATAATGGCCTGGATCTTCTCTGGGTTGCCCTCGATTCCTCTTTCAGAGATGAAGTAGCCCAGCAGCTGGCCTGTAGGTACCACGATGGAGCATTTCTTCGGGTTGAGCTTGATGCTGTAGCGGTCGAGGTTGGCGAAGGTTTCTTGCAGGTCGTCGAGCAAGCTGTCTGCTTTCACCGTTTTGATGACGATGTCGTCGATGTAGACTTCGATGTTACGGCCGATCTGCTCCTTCAGGCACGCTTGCATGCACCGTTGATAGGTGGCTCCCGCATTTTTGAGCCCGAATGGCATCGTCATGAAACAGTACACCCCGTGCGGGGTAATGAATGCCGTCTTGTCTTCGTCCTCCACCTTCAGCCTTATCTGATTGTACCCGGAGTACGCATCGAGGAACGAAAGGCGCTCGCATCCCGCAGTGGAATCAATGATCTGGTCAATTCGGGGCAGAGGGAAGTAGTCTTTCGGGCAGTGCTTGTTCAGCGCCGTGAAGTCGATGCACATCCTGTAGATCTTGGTGTCCTTCTTTTCCACCATGACCGGTGGCGAAAGCCACGTGGCCTCCTTGATCTCCCTGATGAACTTTGCTTCGAGGAGACGGTTGATTTCTTCGCCCATAGACCGGGCCTTTTCTGGGTTGTACCGACGCATTGATTGTTTGACCGGCTTCGCGTTGGGAAAGATTTTGAGAGCGTGCTCGGCGAGTTCCCTGGGATGCCTGGCATATCTGCTGGACACCAGGCGAACATCCTCCAGTGCTCATGGAGGAACTCGATGAGCGCGCTTTCCTATGCGGGGGAGAGAGAGTTCGACACCCGCGCGGTCTTGGTCGGATCTGTCGGATGGATCTGGTGTTCTCGGGTGTCTTTGCTGGCGTCGAATGATAACTCTGGGGTGTTCTGCTGCGCCGGTGGATCGATGTCCATGACGGTGGCCTCCCTGATATAATGAAGTTCCTCGTGCACCCCGAATGTTTGGGACATGCTGTTGAAGTCCTTGTCGCAATTTTCGGAGCGGGCGAAGCTACCGCTGATCGTTAGCGGTCCTCTATTCGCGGGCATTCGCAGCTTGAGGTAAGGATAGTGTGGCACTGCCATGAATCGGGCGAACGCTGGTCGTCCGAGGATGGCGTGATACTGTGAGGGCCAGTCGACTACCTCGAACTCAATCTTCTCCTTCCTGAAGTTTGCTGGAGTGCCGAAGATGACGTCCAAGTGTATTGCCCCCAGTGGGTACGTCGGCTTCCCTGGGACGATTCCGTGGAAAGACATCTCTGTCGGCAAGAGGTTGTCCATCAGGATCTTGATCTTTCATAATGTGTCTGCATAAATGAGGTTCAGACTGCTCCCTCCATCCATGAACACTTTCTTCGAGGTGAAACCCCCTATCTGTGCCTCGAGGACCAAAGCGTGGTGTCCAGGGCGGGGATCTTCGGTGGATGATCTGACCGATCGAAGCCGATCGGGTGTTCTGACCAGTTCAGATATTCGGGCATTGCAGGTGGTGCGTGTTCGGCATGAAAAACCTCTCTTGCACGCTTCCGATGGACTTTGTTCGTCGGGCGCCCTCTCTGAATCATGGGCACGAATCCTCGTGGCGGTGGAAATGCCTCTTCTTCGACAGCTGGCTGCCGTGGCTCGCCATGCTAGATAGTAGCAGCTTGGTGGCCCTGCTGTACCACGTTCGCTGGCGGATTAGGCGGCGGTGGTGGAGTGTTGTAAGCTACCACGCCGACCACCGGTTGCTCGGTTTGCATCCTTTCCTGAAGTGCTCGACTGAGATGAAGGAATTCCCTGCACTCGATGAGGAGATGTGCAGGCCTTTGGATTCCGTCTTTATCGAGGTACGTGTGCCTTGTGCACCCTCCATCGAGCATCTCTTCCGCTGACAGCTGTGGCTGATCGCGTCGTCGGCGCCACTCCGTTCTTGGCTTCGAATCACGGCCAGCGCTCCTGCTACTACTACCATAGTAGTTGTTTCCGCGTCGCGCTCCATCGCGATTATCGTCATGGTCTTCGTTCACATAGCCTGCTGCTACCATGTCCGTGGCGTCTGCGTCGTCATAGCGGTTCCGATGACCTTTCTTTCGAGAGCTGTTGTGGAACTGATCTTTCGCATCGACGTCACGCTCTGCTGATCGGCGGTGGCTTCTAGGTGCCGCGATGGAGTCTTCTCCATCAGCCCACTCGTTTGCCAGGCTCATGAGATGGTCGACGGTCTTCGGCTTGCAGCGCCCTAACTCCTCTTTGAAGTCCCATCGAATGAGACCATCCCGAAAGGCATCGATGGCCCTCTCGGGCGAAATATTCTCTGCCGTGTTGCGGAGACTGATCCATCGTGAGATGTATGACCTCAGGTTTTCTCCGGTCCTTTGTACGCACAAGCGTAACTGTTCGAACGACGTGGGCCGCCGCGAGGTTCCTCGGAAGTTGGCGGTAAAGGCTTGCCAAAATTCTTCCCAAGAGTGAATGCTATCTGGAGCGAGGTTGTTCAGCCACGCCCTCGCGTTATCCTTCAGGTGCAGTGATAGCAACTGAAGAGCATTATCTCTGGATCCACCGCCGATGGTGACGGCAGTCATGAAGTCATCGAGCCAAATTCGAGGGTCTTGCTGCCCATTGAACTTGACTACGCCGTCGCTTAGCTTGATCCCTTTCGGCAATGGTGTAGAACAGATCAGGAGACTAAAGCACTCCGCTCCGCACAGCCCATCGTGATTGCCGGCGAACGCCTCCAAATCGCGTTCCTCCTTGAAGCGACGGGCCTCACGTCGCGCACGCCCGAGGTCGACTCTATTCTGAGCCAAGCCATGTCGAAGCTCTCCGTTGATAGGTTCCACCACCTGAGTCCTAGGCGCGACTGTTGGCGCTGCTGCTGGGTGTCTGGATTGTTCAACCGGCGGGATGGCCCTTCTCGGCGTCGTTTCGCATTCTTGGTTAGTTGTGCCTTGAAGCACCCTAACTCCTTCGAGCGCCAGATTTCGCAAGTGCCTCATATGTTTGTCGCCGTTAGCTGCATTTGCAGCTATGTATGCTGCTGTTGCCATGATCGCAGCTTCCTTGGTCTTGGGTAGCAGATCTGCTTCATTAAACTCCGCTTCCAAGTTTCGGGCGACGTTGTGCGTATTGGCCCCCGGCGGGATATGCGACCGTGTCTTATGTTGGACGCTTGACGAATAATGGGACGATAGTGCGGCTCATCTTCTGTTGGACGCGTCGGCCTCGTCTCTGCGTCGCTCCATGATGCGCCTATCGGCGCTGATCTGGTCCTTCTGCTCCTGGACGACGAATCGGAGCGCAGCTAGCTCTTGTGGGCTTGGGTTGGGACCCATATCTACTTCGCCCGCGTACACTCTTCTTGCGTACCGGATCTGTTCTTGCGTTATGAACTGCCGACCGGTGTTTGACCGATTTCGACCGTCATTGGATCTGTGCTCATTCCCATCTCTGTGCGATACCATCATGCAGTGCCCTCCGAACGATGGGGTCGAATCGTCGCTGATTTTGCCCAGCGCTGGAGGATAGACGTCGTCATCCCTGAGGTAAGATTCGACCTCGACCATAAGTTCGGAGTCGTAGTCGACCATGTACTCATTGCTTGACGTTGCAGATCCGCTCGAGTACGAGCTGTCTGAGTTGCCTATTTTCCTTTTAGCTATGGGGTAGACGTCGTCGTCGTCTGAGCATGTGTAATCTGAGTATAGCCCTTCGACATAATCAGGGTTGTAGGGCGCGGTATGGAGCGTGAGGGCGTTGAGAGCCCGCTCGCACTCGGATATTGTCGGGTAGACAGCTGCAGTGCCTCCCCGAGGGTCTTCACAGCCGGTGATCTCGTGAGACGAGAAATCTCCGGCGCCCACGAAGTGGTACGTGTCGCAATCGGTGCAGTAAGCGGTGGTTGGGGATGGAGGTGGATCTTCAAAGTCATTCGACCCTACTGATGGGGTCAAATCTTTCGGCCTTGGTTCCTCCTCCAGCGGCGCCAGCAATGCGGTCGCCGAGGGATTGCCCTCGGTAACTGGTGGTGTGCTTGGGGCCATTGCGGGCGGCGTCGAGTCACCAATGAAAATCAGCTCGGCGACTCCGTCGTTATCCACGTGGAAGTTGAATAGCCCGAAGGCCATGTCGAAGCCTCCGGTGATCGCCGAAACTGCTCCCGTCGTGCCTGAGGTTGGGCCAACGATAGTCGCGGCCGGAATGAGGTCGGTAGCGTTCGGCGAGGCGGTGTCGATGATGATTGATTCTACGCTGTCGACCTCTGGTTCCAGAGGGTTGGCGTCGATGATGGCCGGCACAGCGATGCCGGCGACGGTGTCGATGGTGGTGTCGATGATGGTGTCGATGTTGATATTGGCGTTGGTGTCGGTGTCGGTCGGCACAGCGATGCCGGCGACAGTGTCGATGGTGATGTCGATGATGGTGTCGATGTTGATCTTGGCGTTGGTGTCGGTGTCGGTCGGCACAGCGATGCCGACGGCGGTGTCGATGGTGTTGGCGATGTCGATCTTGGCGTTGGTTGGTGATGGAGCCGGCGAATCCGTAGATCCAGATCCCATCGTCCCCACGGTCGGCGCCAATTGACGAGGTTCTACCCCGGCAATGCCCATGTTTAAGGGCTTTCGATCTCTGGAGCGCATTGTGGGATCCGGCGAACTCGACGGCGATCAGACGAAAGCAGAAGAACACGAGGTTTTACCTAGGTTCGGCCCCCTTGGTAGGGTAATGACCTACGTCCTGCTTGTCTGACTTTTTATTGATGGGGTGGCTTTGATGAAGGTGTTACAATGGTGGCGTAGATTGGATCTAGCCGAGACAGAGAGCTCTAAGTATCGAGCGCTCAGGCGTGAGGTGGTGGAAAGTGTCTCGGGTTTCGGGACCTCCCTCCCAGCCTTTTATATGCGAAGGCTGGGTCTCAGGATTGTCCCTCAAGAAAAATACAGATCGGATCCATTCCGAATAAGCCCTAGCCGAAGACTAATCTAATTTGGACTCCTCGAATCCTTGCTTGCACGCCAAGTATAGCTCCTGGGCCGCGTCCAGCCGCTGCCCTTATGGGCCTTGCAATTCCTTCGATTGTAGTCTCCTCTGGGTCGAAAACCAGGTAGGCAAATGTCGAGGGCCTATTTGTCATTCCTTCGTCACCTGGTCTTGCTCATCTTTGGAACTATGTACCGAAGTGTGTGGGTCATCTGCCGATCACCGCCATGGTCATAGAGCAGCGCGAGCCACGTTCATGTCAGAATCCAACATCATGTTGCCTGCCCTGATGTTTCGGTGCACCACACCTACTCCCAGCCTCCCACCCCTCGTGCGGGTACGGTTATAGCATCCCGATCGTGATATCTGATTCTGTCTTGCCGCCGTACAGGTTCTAATCTAGGCTGCTGTACGACATGTAGTCATAGACCGAGCACCAGCTCGCCGCTACTGGGGGACTTGTTTGCAAATATATACATTTTGGGTCGAATTTACCAGACATCACAGGCAGGGGCCGCTGTCAGATTCGCTGTCTATTGGTTCTAAATCAATGATTTGCGCGAATTGCAAAAAACTTGCAGCAAAGTGGTAGATTTTGGTATCCAAAATGTAAAGCGGTATCAAATGGTAAATTCGACCCAAATTGTGCGGAAATCCACTTTGGCTCCTAGGTGTATATGCACTCATTGGCCAAAAATCATTTTTCAAAATGTCTAAAAATTCTGAAAAAAATTTCTTAGCGTGCATCTAGATATTTTATGTTCACTCACCAAGTTTTGTAAGAAAAACATAATTTTTATGACCTGTATAAAAAAGACAATTTTTTATACTACAAAATTGCTATTTACGTAGCTGCTTTTTTGTCTTTTTATACAGGGCACAAAAAATGTCGTTTCACACCAAAACTTTGGTGGATGGACATAGAATATTCAGATGCATACCGGGAATTTTTTGTTCAAATTATTTGAATTTTTTAAAATATATTTAAAATGTATTTTCATAATAGATGCATTTGCTCCTATGAGCCAAAATACCATGTCCCGAATTGTGGTAGTTTTATTCTAACTACTCTGTAAAACTGACTTCGCTTGCTGGGCAAACGCTCGAACATCTGAACGGCAGAACCTCTCCGCCGATGCGCGCTCTCCACTCCCTCCGCCTCCGGCGACTGCTGTATCTGCCCCTAAACGCGAGGTCATTCTCCTCGTCTTCTTCATCCTCCGGAACCCACGAGTTCCCGATCGTCAGCTCCTCCAGCCTTCCATCTTCGCGCCGCGCCACAGGCCGCAACGCCCGCCGCCACCTCCCGCCCCCAGAGCCCTACCCGCCGCCGATGCTGTCGCGCTCGAGGAATATCTATCCGCGGCCGTCGCCGAGGACCGCTCGGATGACGCGCGGCTGGCGTAAAAAGTCCCCTGGCCGCAGCCTTCCTCTCGCCGTCGCCTCCGGCCGCGGCGGCCCTCGTCAGCCACCTTGTTGATAATGTGAAGATCAGGGAATTGCCTCAACTGATCATCCAAAAAAGAGATTGATTGGACTAATCAGTTGCCGGTAGTTGATTATTCTGTTGGGATTGGAATTATCAATGCTTGTGTTGGGCTTGGTCTAGTGAGCAAGGCTCATGACATACTCGATGAAATGCCTGCTCAAGGCGTCTCCGTGGGACTCGGTATATACTCCCCAATCTTGAAAGCATACTGGAAGGAGCAAAACACCGTAGAGCCCGCACAACTTGTGTTGGATATTACTGCGGCAGGGGGATGCTGGCAGTTATGATGATGCTCTTGTTGATGCTTCGATGACAGTCCATGATTTCCAGTCTGCATTAGCTATTTCTAAGGATATGAGGGAGGCAAGGCTACCAGATCTTATGCCTAGTTATCTTACTACAGTGACAGGCTTGACAGAGAACAACCGACCTGGGATCATGGCATCATTCTTGGATGCATTTGTTGATGACCCGAGAATAGAGATCACTAAGCATGATTGCAACTTCATAGTACATACATTTTGCAAGGTTTGGAGGTTAGAGGGTGCTCGAAGGACATACCGAACGATGGTGATCCTGTTATTTGAACCAAATTATCAGACGTACCTATCACTTGTCAGCGGGTATCTCTCAGCCGAGAAGTACTTTAATGTGCTCATGTTATTGACAGAGGTTAGGAGGAAGGGGGCTAATTTTAAGCACGAGTTGATTGATGCCTTTCTGTATTCTTTCGTCAAGGGTGGATTTCCTTGATATGACAATGCAGGTGATTGGAGAAGGTACAAAAGTTGAAAATATATGTGGATAAGTGGAGGCATAAACTGGTATTCATGGAAACCGACAAGAAACTGACAGTGGTGAAGCTTAGAAGGCCCAACTCCAGGAAAATGGAACCTCTGATCACGTTCAAGCACTGGGCTGGCCTTAATTCATAGCATTGCATCCTACCATGCGCTTCCTGGCTTAATTTGATCAGCGACATTTCTTTGAGATGACAACCCAAATCCTTCTGGAAGCTGTAGCAAGCCAAAAACCATGAGGGATGAACAAGCATGGCGATATGTGATCATGATAAGTTCACAATGAGGTTAGCTGATTAGGGAAAGCTGGTGCACTTGTCTGCTATTTTGTTTCCAGGTATAGCTGTTTTACTTCAGGGGCCGTTTACTTTACTGGCTGATTTGACTTTGTACTAGTTTTTAAACTAGCTTATTCTAACCTCTTAAATTAGTGAACAATAAGTTTGTTCTCATGCCATTATCCTATAATAAGTTTCTCCGGAAATGCTTCTCATGGAATTGCATAATTTGTTGTTATGAACTGGTGATAAACAATATGATAGTATCTACTAACAAATTTATGTTCATTTTCTCCATTTAGCTATAATTTAATGTTTTCACAATTTCCCTCTCAGCTTACTGTTAAATCCAAAATAGTTATCGAGCCTCCTTCTAAATTAATTATTAGATAACGTACGAATTTAGTGCAACGGAAAACTAGGTTGTCCCTTACGGTATTTGAGATTTGGGATTTCTCTGTTGGGGATCTAGCAGGCCGCCCCTTCAAGCCTTGTTGTTAAGCTAATTTGTGAGGAGTTTAGTATGTTTGAGTTAGCGGGCAAGGGCTAGATCCTGTTTAAAAAAAAGACCTGTGGTGTGTGTTCCCCTGCCGTGTACAGTTTTTCCCTCTTGAAATGAATCGGCAGAGCTCCTGCCTTGCACTGTCAAAAAAAAAACTTTGTGCCTAAAGGATTTTCAAAACCCTAATACCACATTGTTCAGTGCAAATTAACAAATAAAGTGAGTACTGAGGTCTAAAAATAGCACCCATCAAATAAAAAGCAAATGTAGGTTCCAGAATAGCATCGGTAGTATTACCAAATTCACAAGCAAACACAGCAGTATGGTTTCAAAAAAAAAATATTCACAAGCAAACACAGCAGGATGGTTTACATGTCAGTCGATAATAAGCAATAGCTTGACATAGGTCTGGTTCTTAAACCATTATTACAGGTTCTTATTATAGGCTGAAAGTTACAAATAGCAAAGGAAACATAACATAGGTCTGGGTGGTTGACCATTATTACAAGTTCAAATTGCAAACTGAAAGTTGCACATAGTAAAGGAAATATAACTGGATATTGCAGTAACACCAGGAGAAATGCAGTCGATCTGAAATGATAATTTATCAAGGCAGATTTATACCCTTCCACTATCATTGCACCTCCCTTTCCCCCTGTGCAAACAAGAAGTCGTCATTGCCAAATTACTGAGAACCAGGTGAGTATTACTAGTACATTTGAACTGGAAGACTATTACCTTGTACATTTTAGATGAGACTGGCTGTTCATCAAGGACTTTTTGATGGTCGCAATGTTCCCAGACATTAGACCGATGGCCTCAGTCACAGACCTAGGACATAAGCTATTGCTATGGGCGAGCTTCAGCAGAATCTGGAACCCCACGGTCACAAGAGTTTCTCCATCCTCGCCTAGGCAAATGCCACCCTGGGCAGATTCGCTGACGGGGAGGAGGGAGAAGCCTGTGGGATAGATGGATGCCTTGCTCTCCGCCATGTCCCCTAGGCTCATGATCTTGTTCATCAGTTGGGTGTTGATGGGTGAGTAGACAATGAATGAGCCTGACACGTCATAGCAGCTGTTCTGGAGGATCATGATGTTTTCCTTGTTTTGTGTGACATTCTGAACAGTCGAACATATATACTTGAGTAAGTGGAGTGAGATGCCAGATTACCCTAGAACTACTGAAACTAGATGTGTATGGTTGGTACCTTAACATGCAGTATGGAGACGACATCATCAGATTCTACACTGCCGGAGACATGGACTTCCTCCCTCACAACACCACCTTTCACCAGCACATCCCACTGTGTAAGGTACACATGACATGAGTACATGGCTTGCTGCAGAGAGAAGAGAATTGCCCGTGCCATGTTTGTGTTAGGAGAGGTAGATCAGAGAATCTTCATCGGCGTACCTCTGGACGGAGCATGTTGTTCCTGAGCTGATCAAACGTGACCCTAAGTGGCATTGGCAGCTTGAATGATGTGCTCACGGACACAATGACAGTATTGTCGCGGTCATTGTTCTTCCTATGTGCAACCTTGATGTCTTGGTCCATACCGGCACCACGCACGATGGTCCATGCATCCTCAGGGATAGCGGCAATGCTGTTGCTGTAGCTCACGAGCAGGTCATCGGCTAGCTTCATGAGGGTCCTCCTCCCCTTTGAGTTGGCTGGAACAAACCAGAGAGGAAAAGCTTGTTTCCGTAAAGACATGCCTCTAGATTATGTTCAGTTCAGAGTTTTAGCCAATGAAGATCTCTAGGTTCCAGTTACCTCTTAAAGCACTTCTGGTAACATGGAAGGTGTCTCTTAAACGCACGCACTGCCGCGCCATGCTCGTCACCCAGCGCCTAGCTCCAAACATGAGTCCACTCAGACATGGCTGGTAGAGCTCGTGAACGCCATTATCGTCCACTAGTACATGCTCTATGGCAATGATCTGCCGACAAGATTTCCGAGCAAATAAAACATGGGTTAAGTCACCTGAGTACCAGTATCATGCATGGTAGAAATTCATTGTTGTTCAGTCTTATTTTGCCATACCTTGCAGCTGTTGCCCTCTAGGGGCTGGATTAGTACTCCTGTCGGCATTTTGCGACATTTGAAGAAGGTGCCATCACTGCCATCCGGGGACACGTCAACAACAAGCATTGCCTTGTTTTGCAGCTCCTTGCAGTACCTCACGAATGTGCATTTCCTTGATGGTACCAGGGGCGACGGGAACACCATTTCAACTGTCATCTGTTGTTTTCAAGCAAGAAAAAATATCGCAAACTGTCAGCAGCGAAACAAACTAATTTCACCTTAAGATAGTGCTTGTTTTGCCAGTAATGTGTTTTTGTTTTGTTTTTGGACAAGATGTTTGCACTCACGCAAAAACACCTGTCTGCTAGACTTATAGAGAAATAAGGCATACATACCAGATGCATAGCCCCATCGTAGCCTGCACTAGTAGGCCACTTGTAAGCCTTAATGGTTTTTGCACTCGACAGGAATCCAGGACAGAAAGATGCATAGCACCCCTGCAGTCAATTAACATTTAGATAAGATTGCGACTTGAAATTGCATCAATTGCATTAGCATTTACATTAAGTAGTTTTTTGGTTGAGAAAGATAACAACTTACGGAATCCATGAGATAATCCACAATATTTTTGGCGTCCATCATGACCACAGCATCAGCACGAGTAGCCTCGGTCTTGAATCCTATTATATCTGCTCTATTGTTTCCGCCAAATTGTTCAGTGTAAGCCATCTTGTTCAGTACTTCAAATGAACCACCAGGGACAGGCAGCCATAGAGGGCCATGAGACTCCGATAAAATGACAAACTCGCGCACTGCATTCTGAGCTAGTTCAACAATCATTTGTGCGTCATTCTGTCTTGCAACGGCATTTTCTGTAGAAGAGTCAAGTTGGAAATATTGGCTTGAACTTGGAGGTGTTTCAGCTTGCAAGTGGGAAATCTGCCAAGTAAAAATACGACATTAGTAAGAGGATGAAACATTAACCCGAGATACAATCTTCATACTACGTTGTAACTTGGTGTTATAATTGCACCAAATTAATAAAAAACAGTAGAACTAGCATCCTTGCAACTTGGTGTTATAATTGCACCAAATTAACTGAAAACATAATCCGCTAAATGTTTCTAATCTTACTGAAACTTAACTAAAAACGCCTGAGAGGCTTTGTTTATATGATGTACCTGTAGCTTTAGCCAGTCGTTTTGCTCTTTCAGCCTTTGCATATTTAGAGAGAGTTGGTTCTGTTGTGGCAGATCACAAGTGGGGAAAAATGTATTTCTTTCGGCCTGCTTAAGCTTCTTGTTTTCGTCCCTCAGCATTACATTCTGCGCTTTCAACCTGTAGTTTTCTTCTTTTGCACTCAGATTCTGCAGTTTGTGTCATGGAACATGTACATAAAATGGTTACTAGTTTCGAAATGGGGACTTCTGTGACTAATGCTGCATACAGTAAGTGTAACTGAAGAAGTGAAGATGACAGTGTAGTAGCAGCTGATGGATGCATACTTCATGGAGAGGTAGATGATGACAAACTAAATCATTGAGATTTTGCAAGTTAGAGTGCTTTAGACCAGACCTTGACTTGCGTTATCTTGTTCTGAAACCAAAACTTCACTTGTTGTGCTGAAAGACCTGTTCTCTCACTCAGCTCCCTCCTTTGACCTTTATTCGGGTGGGCACACATGCTAAAAAATCTGTTCATTCAAATGAGAAAATTTTGACTATTGGCAACTCGTTAAATTCTTGTAATGAACTCAAGAAATGTGCAGTTGTGTAACTATTTTCCTTTTCACAGTTTTCTTAAACAGAGATGAAGATCCCTTCTGCTGGAGGATGTACGGCTGAAGCTGCTGCCATGTCGATCAGCTCTGGAAATGGAAATGCTACAGGAAGTAAGAGTTCGCCGACCGAAGAACTTGTCTGTTTTGCTGTTGTGGAACTTGCCAAGAACGAAACAGGAATCATGGAGAGAATCACCAGAATGTGGAAAGTTTCCAGTTCAATGCCCGGAGGCATGTCAACGAGTGGAAAATGTCTCTAAAACCCAAGAAGACTGGTGCAGTTAGACCGAATAGTAGTTGGGAAGCTCCATGGACTGAATTTATTAAGATGGATGTTAATGCGGCCTTCCATGAGGAAACGAGAAACGGTCAGATTACTCGTTTCCCCTATTGGTACTTTGATTAGTGATTTGAAGTTTAGACTGCACATAAATTTCATAGAAGCTAGAGTGGTGTATGCCCCTAGAGTTTGTAACAGGCCAGCTGATAGCTTCCGGCTTCAGGTGTAGGTGGAGTTCATGGAGACCAGGCCATATGGACTACGAACTTCCCTAATCTTGTAAGCCATCTGGTGACCAGCGATATTGCCGTGTCTTAATGAAATAATAGTGTTCCATGTCAAAATAAATATATTTAAAAGGAACAGGGGCTATGTATTTACATGATCAAGTGAATAAACAATCACTGCTGCAATAGATAGGATGCAATTCATTTCAACCAAATATTCATCGAGTTAAACTCAAAGTATTAGTGATATATATTTGCACTCGTAAACGAACAAAGAGAATTTTCAATTTGAAATCAATCACGGTATCTTTAGTAGGATCATACCCTTGAAGTATCTCGGTCTGCTGAAAAGTGAACCTATGCAGACGTTTTTTCCTTGTTTGTGGGCCTTCAGTGCCATCTCGGCCATCAGTGGTGTTCCCCACATGTATGTCTCTATTGCTACGCAATATGTCAAAGTCTACATTATCACAACACACTCCATCTAATTCTCCAGAGTAATTCTCGAAGGTCTGCTGCTCCTCATAGGGTTCTTGATCAATTTGTGCCTGTTGCATGCCATTCTGAAATTATAATTGTAACAAAATGTGCAAGGTATACCTCAATTTCTCTATAAGTAGCACACTGAACCATACACACTTTATGATGCTCACAAAGAAACTCATCGCAGCAAAATACCGGCTGTAAATTTTGGCGCTACACACAAGACTGTATACCAGCTGGCACCACAAATTGTGTAAAACACGTTTTGTTCCATATCATCTAAAAACTTCGTAAATCCTCAAAAAAAAATCTAAAATGTTCATGATTAGGAGAACTTTAAATGGACTGACATCACCTGGTCACAGATCTAACAACGCTACCAGCGAATTTACGAGGTAAGCGCAACACGCCACGATCAACAACCCATGAATGGCAAAGGTAGTGTCGCATCAGGCCATGCTACCAAACCGAACTAAGTACGTCGAACTGCATGCAGTGTGTTGGCCAGACACCAAGATAGTGAACATTTGCCGGATATAATTCTCAATATAAAATAGAACAGATAATTGCAGGTAACACTGCTGCAAAACTAGATGCATGTAACACTTCATGGAGTCGCACATGTAACAAATGAAAATAGCTGAATCAAGAAAATCTAGAAGATATACTTCAATACCTCACATGTTCAACATTTGACGATACTCACAAAGGAACTCATCTCAATAAAATAACGATACAAGCCATTGTGTGCTCATATTTGTTACCCTTTCTTTTAAGAAAAACACACATTAAAATTCTTTGGAGCATCAAGAAAGCACCCAACAAAACTTTCAACTATCTATTGAAGGATGGGAGATATATATATATATATATACCGACTGTCTCGTACGCCCACCATAAGCAGTGCCAAACATCGCCGCCATGAACGATTGGATGTCCTGACTAGGTTGATCCATTCCAAGCTTGAAATAAAAATACACAGCTTGTGTCTCTTGCTCTTTGGTATGGAGTACTATTGTGTTGTTTGCCCCTTTCCATTGACTTTATTATATAGTTGTTTCCTCTTACCTTCCCCCTGGCTGGCCAGATGGCACTTTAATTATTTTTGGTGGCTTCGGGAAATTAACTCGTAACGGTCACCGTCATATATAAAGAAATAAATTTAGCAATTCATTGCACCAAATGTGGTGAAGATATGAGGATCTTTTTTCTCATTATTGTATACTAAATAAATGTGCTCAAACTTACGCAGGCCGTACATGGGAGTGTATATGATATACTTTTAAGGCCCTGTTCGGAACGGATGATAGAAAAAATACAGGAACATGAAAAACACGGGAAATGAGATGGCATGCCTCTCAATTCCTATAGGAATGGAAAATGTAGGATTTGGGCAAGTTAGCCGTTTGGAATGTAGGATAGGAAAAACAGAGAAAATAATTTGATATATGCGTATGGTGAATTTAATTGATTTTTAGAACATGGTACATGTTAATGTTGGTTTGTCATGATTGCACAACTGTCAAGCAATGGTGATTTTTTCTAGTAGCATAATGAGAGGATAGCAAATTTTTCTAGTGGACATAACATAACAACTTGCTAGGCTAATAGGATGTCGGTATGTTTTTGGGATGTGCTGCAAGAGTGGCTGTCAACGAAGAAATGCCCAACTATACTAGTTTGACTATGCCACAAAAGTGAGCATGCCGTCTTTGATATTTTTATGTTGTGCATATGTCATGTGTACTTGTGTAAATGTAGGAATGTTTCTTTTGTTTTATTTTATGGCTCATATATATCTATGCGAACAAATTCAGGCTCACAAGATGTAGTCGCATTTAGACGATTTACGGGATAGCATTACACTACTTATATCTCCGACATTGTGACAATGATCGTTAACATGCATTGCGCCAATAGACGATCATTTCGGCAAAACGTAGTGTGTCAAACAATGGCGTAGATTATTAGCGCCAAGTCATTGCGAGTGTACTCTCCAAACTTATAGGCTAATCCAAATTGGAAGCTAGTTAAGGCCACAGAGGCTTATTTAGTCTTTGCACCGTCAGAACTAATTTCATCAGTGCTGAGTAAAACATAGTCATGTCTACTTTCGTTGGTTCCCGCCATGGCAAATAGGGACAAATTAGGCACGATAAATACACCGAATGTGTGTTGCCTGCATGTATGTATTAAGAGATATTAGCCAGGGAGCATCGTCATTCTATCTTGCCAATGTCATACTCTATCACTAATATCCATTATAGCATCTAACTTAGCACCATAACCATCAACTTCTTCCACATAATTAACTTTTTTAGCAGTGATGTGGGGCGTCCTATCAGTGTGCCATTTATGATGATTTTGTAACATACTAGCTGTCGTGGGAATGGCCACGGCAGATGCTACTGGGGGTAGCGCATGGGAAGCATGGGGTAAGGAAGTTGCAGCCATCTGCAGATCGAGATATCAAGACACAAGGGTTTTACCCAGGTTCAGCCCCTCATAGGGTAAAGACCTACGTCCTGCTTTGTCTAGATTGATTATGATGGTGTTACAGTGGTGGTGAGTCCAAGCGCTGGGTGTAAGACTGCCTCTAAGGGGGTGTATAATAAAGTGGATCCCCTTTACGTCCCTCTAGCCTGGCTTATATAGCAGTCGCAAGGCTAGGGTTTACCGAGAATTAGGACGAGTCTGTTAGAGACTCAGTCTTTGACCTAATCGACTGTTCCTAGCTACGCTTCTAGGATTCATGTTCCACTCGCCAGGCCTCATGTAGTGGGCCATCCAGTCGCGGTGCCTCCCAAGTCAGTCTCCATGTACGGAGTATCCTCTTCATGGGCCATTCCTAGGTGGCACATCCCCGACAGTAGCCCCCGAGTGCGCCAGGGATTCAACAGGATCTTCAGGCATGGCAGTCGGAGTAGGCGAGTGCTAGCTTGTAGCTGTAGTCGAATCGGTGTGAACTCTAAAATAGAGAAATAATGCACTGAAAATCGCGTTAATGGTGCAAAATTTCTGCACAAACCAGTCGCCAAAGCGAGGTTGGTGATTTGGCGACTGAAAAGTCGCTCCGTTGGAGGTAGACTGCTGGAAATGGTCAAACTAGCCGTTTGGAGGGCCCAAATGGTAACTTTTGCGCATTTACTATGCGCTGAACGGTGAATCCGTGTGTCATTGCAATGATGTTCGTATATAAGGGAGTGAAGTGATGTGTGCGGGGTACTCCGCCGCATTCCCCACTCCATCTTCTTCCTCTGGCCTTCATTTCGACCAGCGCCAATTCCAGCCAATTGTCCTCAAATCTCCAGCTCCAATGGCGGCCACCAGATCTTGGGACAAAAGCACGGTCATCGAAGGGATCTTGAGCCCATTCGTGATGCAAGGGAACATCACCGCTAAGAATTACCGGATTCCCAAGGCGACGGAGACAGAACCGGCGCCGCAGGCCGGTGAGTACGTGACCATCTTCTCCCATCTCGAGCGGTGTTTTGGAATTCCTTCTTCTCTCTTCTTTTAGTGCTGATGCGCCTTCTAACGGATCAAGCCCTCAGATCTAGGGACGCACAACATCCAGCAGATCGCCATCTTCGTGGCCTTCTGTGAGAGCTACCTGGGCTGCGAGCCCTATTTCCCGCTGTGGTTGACTCTGTTCCATGGGAGACACAGCGGGAAGGGCGAGACCGTGCCTGCATCGGGCAACATCATCTTTTAGCTGCAGCGGTCGAGCAACTTCTTTAACTTGGAATTGCCCAAGAAAGACTCCATCGACTGGCATAGATATTGGTTCTATGTCAAGGAGGTGACTCCAGCGGGCGAGGTGAGGATGCTGCAATACTCTGTGGAGCCGAGCGTACCGCGACTCCTGAAGGTGAAGTCCCTGCCCAAGGGACAATGCGCCTTGGTGGGATAGATGCTAGACAGGATACTCTAGATTGAAGGAGAGGGGTTGATCTCGATCAACCTCTACAATTTCTGGTTGGGCCGGTGATTGATTCCACTGCAGCGGCACACCCACCCGATGTGGAAATATACCGGGTCTGGCAACGTTGCCCGATCGACGGGAGCCGAGTGGTACAAGAAGGAGTACACGACGGCCTTGAAGCGGATCAGGATGGCTCAATTCTCGAGCCTTGAGGAGGGCCTGCCGCCATTTGCACCCGATGACAATGCGGTGCCCACGGTAAGTCGCATTCGTCACGAATTCCTTTCTTTGCTTCTGAGGTGATACTGACAAACTTTGTCCTTCTATAGACTTTCAACGTCCTGTAGGGGACATTTCCCCCACTTGATGGCGACCTCCCCGAAGAGTACCAGGAGACGAGCGAGGTGGCAGCTGATGACAATGACGAGGAGGAGGAAGTCCAGAGAAGCGGCAATGGTGGAGAGGTGGAAGCCACTCTCTCAAGGAAGACCCGTGGCTAGAAGCGTCAAGCTCAGGAAGAAGCAGGTCGGGGCATGGGCACCAATGGTGGCAAGGGCAAGACCGGCGGCGGCCGCTCGTCCGGGAGGGCAAAGAGCCCCTCCCAAGTGAAGGTCAAGCAGGAGATGGTGGCAAAGGCGCATCGCCAGCTCAAGCTGACAGGCAATGTGCGGTTGATCCGTGATCTCGCGCTGGAGCTTAAGAAACCGGCGTCCCTGAGCACAGGGCTTAGGTCGCCGCCCATGTCCAAGTAAGTAAATTGGACCTAACTGCATTTTCCTCTTGGAGCACAGACCAATTGCTAACTTTTGTCGTCTTGTTGTTGTGCAGCATCATGCCGATGACGTTGAAGGAGATAGGTAGCCCCCAGAGAGCCACGGTCCCGAAGCGACCAGTGTCGCAGATGACGAGTTCTGTGTAGTCGAAGGACGGGATGGCGAATCGTCCAGTCGACCTGGTTGAAGTGGTTGACCTGTCCTCGATGTCGGGGGGATGACCCCCGGTAGGGTCAAGACACTAGAAAGAGATAAGATAAGAGGTTGACCATAAGAGGTTTGACTAGAGTTGGGCTTGGCCGACATATAGAAGATGGTCTGGCCGGTATTCAGGAATGTCGGCTTAGTCGGAATATCTTATACAGTGTGCCGACATATATGGTATGCCGGCATAACATAGTTGATATATTGTGCAGGTACAGGAGTAGGCCAGATTACCCAGTCATGGGTCAATGATCCAGCATATGAGTCTGGGATAGGGTTAACGGTTCTATCCTGGACAGAAAAGTCAACCGTTGGGTCACATCCCCTACAATCACGGAGAGAACCTTCCCCAGCATGGGGGAGCATGATGATGATAGAGTGCACAGTGGTGGTATACCAACCACCACAGTGCTAAGGGCAGTCCTTTCTGCCATAGTGGAGAGGTCAAGGTCAAGGAAGTACCGAAGTACATGCATGGCTAGTCCCATCAAGAGCAATCAGGGAGAAAGTCAAGTGGAGCAGGAGCATGCCACTTTGTCCTACTTGTCTATAACTGGTGTCATCTATCCCTATATGATCGTTGTAACCCTGGGCACCACTATATAAGGTGGCCCAGGGAGCCCTAGCCAAGGGTTGGTCACTTGATAGTCTCACAGTTCATAGTTCATCTTCCAACTCTCACTGAGAGCTTGGAAGCCACCATTGTTGTACCTCCATCCATCGAGATATACAGAGTGTAGTGCAGGAGTAGCGGTTTTATGTCCTTACAACAGCCCCAAACCTGGGTAGCCGCTGTGTCTCTTTCTATCGTGCTTCTCAGTGTGTTTCCCTATTCCGAATCCTCGAGCGCATAGTTTGGCCCCTCCTTAAGCCATCCCATGGCATATGTTGTTTCACCACGATGACATTTGGCGCCCACCATGGGGCCAACAGCTATGCTGGTTGGAGTCTTCATTCGGACGGGATCAGTGATAGCTTCCTCACGTGAGCGCGTGGTCTCTGGCCTTGTCCAGAGGCTTGGATTGCTGAGCTTCGTCACTGACAATGCCGGTTGTTTTAGCGGCCGACCCTTCCCCAGGAACGGCCGGTTCATCTCCTTTGGTTCCCACGAGGTGTACATGGGGACTGAGAGAGCAGGTATCCGGAGCACATGCTGGTGGCGGCGGATCCACCTTCGCATATGATGGCTTGTGCTAGGCGTAGCGCTTGCCCAGTAGAGTCGGCCGAGGTCATGATGACCGGCCCTGCTGTGCCGCCGGCAGGTGGTGCCGGCAAAGCAGTTGCAGGTGATGTCCCTCAAGAGCTGGAGAGGATGAAGAGATCGGCATGCCCGCCATTGGAGAGGGCAGATAACCTGGCCGGCACATCAAGCGTGTCAGCTAGGGAGCTGCCCATGCAGCACGTCATCAACCGGCTTCTCGAGCCGGTGTAGTCCGGAGATGATCCGGAGCAGGCAAGGGAGATCCTAGAGCAGCAGCGCCAGGCCCTCATCGAGGAGGCCCTAGCCATGCAGAAGGAGCAGGACAACTTCAACTGGGACCTGCGTGAGTATGATGCAGCTCAAGGTTTTACTCCTATCAGAAACCAGCATAGCCAGGTAGAAGAGGTTAGAGATAGGGCTAGAGATCTAAATGCTGAGTTAGAAAAGGATAACAGAACTAAGGCTAATAGTGTTGTTAGCAATGTGTCGGCTCGCAACAAGCCAAAGTATAGCTCGCAAGCAAAGAACCTTAGAGCAGCAGCTGCAGTAGCTAAGGAATTACCTATTTTATCCGGTGAAGCACTGCGTGAGCAGCAAGCCCGGCTTAACAAGCTTTTGTCTAAGGAAAATAAGCAGCAGGAAGCCTTTAAGAAAGCCAATCCAGGTGCCGGCACGTCACAGTATATTGCGTCGATGGGAGGTGCCGGTGCGAGGTCGAGGGGCCAAGCCTCGTCCCCGCATCAAGGTGCCCGGCGTGCCGGAAGTGTTACTTCTGGCCACCGAGACAAGCAGATTCAAGTATATGATTTGGCCATCGCCAGAAAGCAAGCAATGACGCAAGGAAATGCCGGCCAAGGTGACTGACATGTAGGCAACAAGAATGTCGGCCAGAACTATCCGGCCGGGCAAGGAGCACGCTCAGCTGGTGGTGGCCGACATAACAACGTTCCCCGATATCCGACACAAGTTTAGCATCAGCAACAACAAGGTGCCGGGTACACGGTGCATCATCAAGGAGGAGGCCAGCCGATACATCGCGAAGATGACGGAAATTCTGCCCTTGCGAGGAGAGGATACCAGCAACCCAAGCAACAGCAGTACTAGCAGTATGAGCAGTACTAGCAGGACCAGCCGGAGCAACAGCAGCAAAACATGATTCTGGGCCCAATCGCCTCACGGCTGGGACCTCGGTCCTTGTCCCTGGATGATGCGCGCTTCAAGATGGACAGGATATACCAGACAGAGTTGGTGGAGAGGCAAGGAGCTCCAGGTCCTATGTGCTTTGGACCTTGGATCATGGGTGATCTGGCACCGCAGAACTTCCAGCTCGCGCATGGCGCGAGGACATATAACGGCAGCACAAAGCCAAAAGACTGGCTAGAAGATTACTCCACTGCGGTGAACATCGTCGGAGGAAACCTTTGGTGGGTGGTACGCTGCCGCAGATGCTTGAAGGGTCAGCTAGGATATGGTTGAACAACTTGCTAGCCAGCAGCATCAATGGCTGGGTAGATTTTGAAGAGCAGTTTGTTTCCAACTTCACCAGTATATACAAGAGACCCAACCGCCCGCAGCAGTTGGCTAACTGCCGGCAAGGAGACTATGAGACAGACCATGACTACCTTACTAGGTGGTGCATGATGCACAATTCCTATGAAGGAGTTGTAGAGACGCAAGCCATCATGTGGTTTGCTCAGGGGTGCCGGTGCGGCACCATGCTGTGGCAAAGACTCCAGAGAGATATGCCGGCCACATTGGCCAAGACAATCAAGATAGCTGACAGTTATGCGTTGGGAGATCCCATGCAACCCTTACTTGTGTCGGCAGGTCAGGGACTGATGAGGGTTAACTCGAGAAATGTCCTAGATGAAGGACTTAGGATCGGGGAGACAGGGCGTCGGATGAACTCGAAAGTAAAATCAATCAAACAAGGTGTGTATCGAAAGTAAATGTGGGTATAGAACCTGGCTTGCTTTCAATCTGTCCCACACCGTCCCCTCCTGGCCCCTATATATAGGTGGCCAGGTCTCGAGGATCGGGTGGGATCCGATACAGATTACAATATTGACATACGACATGAACTCGTATTTCGACTAGTATTACAATTGGGCCTAGCTAAACGGGCCTCCGGGGTACTCAACTGACGGGCTCTATTATCTATACCCTTGTCAGTAGCCCCCGAGATTCTACCAGAATTGCAGATTCGGGTTGAATCTCAGATCTTCAAATCTTTGACTTGACCAATATTTGACTTTTTCAGATCTTCAAATCTTCGACTTAGTCTTTCGACTTATCTTTCATTACAATGTCTCGCAAGGGGTTTTGATGAACAAACCTGACAACTCTGACGGATCAAGAGGCCAGTGAACTGCCGGAACAGATACTTGTCACCTACTTCAAATTCAATCCCTTTTGACTTGAATTCGGGAAACCGGTCAAACCCATTCTTTCGCCGCATTTAGGACTTACAAAGAATGAATCCCAGTAGTTCTCAGGGTACCCAGTGCGTCCACCAGGATTTTCCTTCGCGTCGTAGACACGGATACGTACCAGCAGAGCGTATCCATGTGCGTATACCGGGCCACACAGGACGGATCCTGGGGTCTTACCTTCATGATATATTTCAATCACGGCATTCAAGTTTTATCGCGATGACGCAACTCGAGAATCGCATGTCGCAGCCTTGTTTGACCATTTCAACGTACCAAATATTCGGGTTATTCATCCTTGAGTAATAAAAACTCGCTCCCGATGGGAGTAATGATGGTTCCTGAAGCTTCTCTCGCCTTCATCTCTGTAGTATTCATGAAAAGACATCGTCGGGTGCGCGTCCAGCGCTCCCGATGGGAGTAGCCCCCGAGGCTATAGTCGAAAAAAATTCGAGTATAGGCTCAAATATATTGTGCCCACTTTTAATCATCAAAACGTAGCTTAATTGATAATATCGTCGGGTGCGTGCTCAGCGCTCCCGATGATAGTAGCCCCCGAGGCTATAGTCGAGGTTTTCGGGTATAGACTCAAAGATTGACATATTCTTCCTTTACTCCTTTGTAGTTTTCATATCAGTTCTTTTGTCGACTTCCTTGATTATCACCAATACGCAGATATGTCAGTTCATATTTTTCATTGCCATAATCTTATTTCCCTTAACTCGAACTCTCGTGACGCCATTAATATAATTACACTGTGTGTAATGTTGATTTCGGCGTTGACCGTTACTCATGGGCAGCGCAGTAATTTCACAATTTCTCTGCCCGTTAGTGGGCTGCCGTTTCTGCTCCTTGCGCCACGTCTCAGCCCATGTTCCTTCCGCAGGAAGCTATATAAGGGGGAGAGTGGGGAAGTTACTGTTTACCAGCTTCCTTGCTTCCGCCGCTGCCACCATTGTTGCTAATCTTGCGCCCTTCTGAGATTCTGCATAGCCCCCGTGCGCAACCCCTAGATGCGCGTCAAGACTCGCGCGCAGAAAAACAAGATGGGCAAGAACGTCATTGTGAACTCCGCGACCAGCTGGGTGCCATCTGAGTTCAAGAAAAAGGATCTAGAGAAAACCCAAGCCAATGGCCTCATCTCCACCGATGATCAGGTCACTTACCCGAGCACTGAGCGCATCCCCAAGCCCCCGAGCGGCTTTCGGGTGATGTTTTTTGATTTTCTCTTGCGCGGTCTTTCTCTCCCTGCCCACGAGTTCCTTCGTGGGCTTCTTTTCGTCTACGGTGTGCAGCTTCACCAGCTCACACCAAACTCAATTCTCCACATTGCGTGCTTTATAACTCTTTGCGAGTCCTTTCTGGGGATCGAACCCCATTTGCTCCTCTGGAAGTATCTTTTTCGGCTCCGCCCCAGTGTTTCTTTATCAAAAAAGCCTGAACTGGGCGGGGCTGTTATTTCTGTTCGTGCTGAGTCCCAGTACTTGGAATTTTCCATGGCTGCCTTAGTATAGGGTTGGAAAAAGAAATGGTTTTATATAAAAGACCAGAAAGCCTCTCCCTCTGACTTGTTTGGCATTGCCCCTTTCGATGCTGCAAGAAATCTGGAAAAATTGACCTCGTGGGATTCGCCTCCCATAGAAGCTGAGATAGAGGATGTCAAGCCACTGCTAGCTCGCATCCAAGCTTTGAAGAGTGATGATGGTGGTGCTTTATCCGAGACTCAACTCATGTTGTTTTTCCTACAACGTCGAGTTCAACCTCTTCAGCACCGTCCTTCGAAGCTTTGGTCATTCTCTGGCTTGGGCGATTCTTCTCGAGTATCTGATGATCTTTTGGAGAAGAAAGATCTCGACAAGCGAGTGAGGTCTTTGACTATTCTCATGAAAGAAGATGAAATTCCAGATTTGACCGCTAGTTACTTCGACGCCGAGCACCACTTGCCTATGGTACGTGCAATGTCTTCTTTTTGTTCCTATTCTTTTTACCTTATTATTGCTTTCTCTTTATGACTTGCGACTTGTTTTCCTTCTAGGATCATCAGTTCCTTGTATCTCACCCTCCTCTCCCAGAGGGAGGGAATATTCAAAATGTTCCCATTTCCGCTGCCTCTGAAGCCCCCGAGGTTGAGGACAACCAAGATGGAGATGAAGGCAAAGATTCACTGGAAGATACCAGCTCGATGACGTCGCCTCCTCCTGTGCTTTCTGAAGATCGTGGCGTTGATAGGAAGAGGAAGCGTGTGGCGGAGGTCCTTTCTTCGAGTACTTCGGCGCACACGACTGTGATCGGGGAGACTTCTGCGCCAGAGGGAGAAGTAGAGCTTTTCGACCTCTTGGACTCGTGAGTGTTCTGCTGCTGTTTTCATATACTCTCTTACTTTCTGTCGATGTTGGGTAAATGACTCTACCTTTTGTTTCATTTTTTGTGACGAGGAAGACCCAAAGAGATTTGCTGCTGCCCCTGCCACTGATACTCCTGTTATCGACGAGCCACCTTCACAAGAGGCTGATCCAGTAGTTAAATCCCCAAAAGCTCCAAGGGCTCCTGTTAAGAAGACCGCCGTTACTTGTGGTTCTAGACGTACGAAGAAGTCGACAGACACCGGTGCTTCCCTTGAGGCCCATCAATCCACGAGCTCCTTCAGCGATGTGCGTGTTGATACTGGTATGCTTTCTTTTGTTTCCTGCATGATCTTCATTCTCACGTAGATTTTCTGGACAGATCTTGATGAAGAAGTTTGTCACTTTGGGCACTGAATGTGTCGAGTATTTGAAAGCTACTATGGCTTCCGAGGGTAATCTTTTTTCCTATATTTTGCTTGTCTTCAGAGCCTTTCTTTGCTGTTTTATTTGATTTTCCTTTCCCTATTTGAATTGTAGATGCTTTGGCGATAGCTAATGCCCGCATTTCGTCACTGGAAGCTGAACTCGAAGCTTCCAGAAAAGCCTTTGATGTCGCCACTGCTGCCAAAGCTAATGCTGAGAAGTCTACTAAATCAGCACTGGCTAAGGCGAAGAAAGCAGAAAAGGCCCTTTCTAAAGCGAATAAGGAGCGCATCCAGCGGGAACAGGCCATAATTGACCGGCTTAACAAAATGTCTGCTCTTGCTGGAGGTACATACTATGCTTTTCTCTTTTTCATTGGGTTCTTCACTCTTATATTTGCTGATGTGCTTATTCCTCTGTCTTTGTTTCCTTTATCACGTAGAACATACTGAGTTGTCTTCATCGTCTTTGCCACCGGACAATGATCCTCTCATGGCCGCCGTTAACTTGCTGGAAGCCAACTGGATTTCTATACAAGAGTTCTTCGAGTTGGCTAGCCGCGTGCTCACGCGGATCTTCATCGGGTTGTGGCCCAAGCAGAGAGCGGAGATGCCCGAGGCTGATTTGAAGAAGCTTGCCAAGGCGTTTGATACTCCTGACAACCCTATCCTTCTGATGAAGGGCCACTCCGTGAAGCGAGGTGCAGAGGGGGCCATTGCGCTCGCCTACGCGCATGGCGAGGAGGTCAACTGGGAGAAGGTGAGCTCTTCCTGCGGCCGACCTCTTTCGGAGTTGTGGGTTTTCTTCGAGAAGGCAAAGAAGTACGCGCCAGACATCGTCTCTATAATTTCTCCTTCGGCGGCTTCTACGACCTCTGCTACGCCGGTTTCTTCGACTCCGGCGACAAGTGGATCCATGCCTCCTCCCAACACTGGGGCTACCTCTTCCACGCCTACTGCTGCTGCGGATCCTGAGGCTGAGGTGGCGTAGCCTTAGCCTCCCCTTGTAATCTTAGTTTATTCTGATGTAGCGAACCTTTAGATGTATTGAGCCCGAGAACTAGTCAGAGGACTTGTGCTTTTGTGTAAATATTCCTTCTTTATGAGATGTCGTGTTTCTGAGATGCTCTTTTTCCTTTCTTTTGGCCTCTAGCCAATGCACGCTAATGGATCGTCGGGTTGTGATCAGGTTGCACCTCCTGTCGATGTGTTTGACTCCGGAGTTGCTTTGCCTCCTTGCTCTGCTTGTCGATGCGAGGAATATACGTTGAGAATTTCGAATCTTGAGAGCCGTCTGTCTTTGCTGAAGCGCCAGGCGCAGATTGCTTTGGACAAGGTTAGCAAATTTTGTGGCTTTATGAAACAGATATCCGTTCTTGAGGATAAGGTGTCAGGTCTGATGGCAAAAATCATGCATCTCAAAGAATGTGACTCCTTTCTCATTGGTATTGTCGAGTCTGTCTGTGAGATGTTGCGATGTGAGGTTCCTTGCAGCCTTTATTGTTTCCTCTTATTCCACTGCTGTTGTCTAATATCTTTGTTATCTTAGGCACTTGTATGGACTTTGCTGCTGAAGCGCGTCGGGGTGCTGAGCGAAATACAGCTCTGGAGAAAGCATCGGAGGGGATTGACAGTTTTTGGTCTGATCCCCGATGCCGTCGTGCTATTGTGCTGCTTCAAGATCGTGCCCATCATATTCGAGAAGCAGTTGATGGTTGTCGCAGATCTCTGACGACCATGCACTCCGTGATGCTCCCTCGTAATCCTCTTCCTGGCACTTTTCCGCAGCTACTTGATGCTTTTAGGTCTAGTCAGCGAGTTCATCGTCTGATAGAACTCAATTTAGTGGCTGGTGCCAATTTTGCGCTTGGTTGGACACGTAAGTGGCATCCGAGGCTTAATTATAGTTCCATGTCGCTAAGTTTGCCTCCAGGGGGAGCTATGTTACGAGTCCATATGGATGCTACTCTTCAGCCAGCAAGTAGGCTCATAGCTAGGTTGCTTCAGCAGGATGCCGCGTTTTTCCGCGAGCATCATTACTTAGATCCTTTAGGCATGGATGATTCTGACCAGCCAATGCTGTAATTTTTGTATGTTTTTGTGTGCTGAACGTGAGAGTTTTTGTTTTCCAACTCTTTTGTCAGAAATTTTATTGTCAGAGCGTTTTTTATTTTGGTGCGTTTGCCATGGTTTTTCATGTAAATACATGTAAACTCGAATGAGAGGAACTTTGTCTTTATTCATGCTTGTAATGTAAGATACATAGGGTGACCCAAGAGATCTGGCCAATGACCTGTGTTCTGGATCTAGAGGGCATTGCCCTGGAACAACTCGTGGCTTTTACATCCTTATTATTTCTACTCTATTCTTTGGAGTACTTTGTCGCCTATGCTGCTGCGGTCTTCTCTTCTTCTTCTGTCGGCTTGTCTTGTTCTGATAGCTATACCCGTGGCTTTTTTACCTCCGGCTCTGCTGGGTGCCTTTTGAGTTGTTGTGCGGCTCCTGTAGTCGAGCTTTTCGTGTCGTTTTTAGGTTCTCCGTAGCTTGCCATCATGCCGAAGTTTTGAGCCATCTTGTGGAACTCCTTGTCGCATAGATCTGAGAGTTCAAAGCTTCATTTAACTGTGATGATTCCTTTGGGTCCTGGCATTTTGAGTATCAGGTACGTGTAGTGAGGTACTGCCATAAATTGTGAAAACGCGGGTCACCCGAGGATCGCGTGATATTGTGATGGCCAGTCCATGACTTCGAAGTCGAGTTTCTCTCTTCTGTAGTTTTGCCAATTTCCGAAGCAAACATTGAGTGCTATTCGACCAAGTGGATAGTTAGCACTTCCTGGGACTATTCCGTGGAAGGAACAATCAGTTGGTTTCAGAAATTCCAATGAGATGTGCATTGCTCGTAGGGTCTGTGCATATATAAGATTTATGCCACTTCCTGCATCCATGAATATTCTGTCAACATCGTAAGTCCCAATTTGGGCTTTGAGTACCAAAGGCGCGTTTCCTGGCCGAGGTACTGTTATTGGGTGATCGTCTCTGCTGAATTCTATGGGTTGCTCCGACCAGTGCAAATATTCCGTTGTTGCTGGAGGCGAGGTTACCGCTAGGTTAACTTGGCGATTTATGCTCTTTTCCTCTTTGTTCGACTTTGGCACAGGCTGTATCATTGCTGTGATGTGCCCTTTGGATGGAACATATCCTCCATCGTCGTCGCGTCCCTGATTCGACTGGTCTTGATTTTGAGGGACTCCATTATTTCCTTGCTGATTCGGAGGTGCGTTGCTTGTGTTTCCTTCGTATCCCTGCCGTTTTGCTTCGGCTTGCTTGTTTAGCACTGCTTCTTGTAACTTCAAGAACGTTGTGCAATCTTTCACTGCGTCCCATCAACAAATGCGGAGTGTATATGACATGGCCCGTTTAACATATCCTCTGGTGATGGGTTGTACTCTCTAGATTCTCTTGTCTGAAACTTTTTGTAGTCTTTTTTCCCATAGCTGCGATATCCCATACTTATGCGATCGTTCCCTTGGTAGCTGTTGTCCTTGTACCCTACGGCTACTTGGCTATGAGAGCCATAGTTATGGTAATTGCGGGATCTTCTCCTTTGACCTCCATATCTATTTCCTCTATCATCCTCTGGCGATCGCGTGCGTTTATTGTTTCATGCATCTTCTCCATCTGCAAATATGTTTGCTATGTCCATTAAATCTGATACTGTTTTCGGCTTGATTCTGCCCATCTCTTTGACTAGATCTCCTCGCCTTAGCCCAACTATGAATGCATCTATTGCTCTCTCGTCTGAAACTTTGACTGCCGAATTTTTGATGATGCTCCATCTTTGGATATACGCCCTTAATGTTTCACCGCGTTGCTGTACACAGGCTTTCACTTCTTCTATGGATGCTGGCCGCTTATATGTCGACTTGAAGTTACTCGTGAACTGCTTTGTGAGCTCTTCCCAGCTTCTAATTGTTTCTTTTTTTAATTTGCTCAACCATGACCTTGCCGCGCCGGTGAGGTGTAATTGCAAACTTTGCATAGCTGTTTCCTTTGTTCCTCCTAATATTTTTACTGCTTGTAAATAATCCGAGAGCCATGACTGTGGCTCCTGGGATCCATCATATTTTTGCTGATCATGAGGTAATTTGAAACCTTTTGGGTACTAGCGTGGTGCGAACCCTGTGGGTAAAGCATGATGCCCCCATCTCTTTTTCATCGTCTTTGTAGTCGTACTTCTTGTTTGGAGATCTGGATCTTCGGGTTCCTCCGTGCTTCAGGCTTTTGTGTCGCCCTGGTGATGGTGTTCTAGATCGTCGACTACCGCTCCTGTGCCGAGGACTATTGTGACGGCGTGGTGACCCTGGCTTATGGGTTCCTTTGGTGCGATACGCCTCCTCTTCTTTTGCTGATAGTTTATTGCCTACTATCTTTAATCCATTTAGTGCTGCATGGTGCATATGTTCTCTTGGGTCTCCTGGATTTGGCCGTGTTGTATATAGGTATGCTTGAGCTGCCACCAGTGCTGCTTCAGGAGTTTTTGGTGCAATGTTTCCTTGCTCATCGACCGATAGGAAGGACGAGTCAAGGTTTTTTGGAGATGCTTTGCCTTTCCGAGTACTCGAGGTTTTCATACCCTTGACCCATGTCGATGATGCCTTCTGTTTGTGTACGACGCGTCACTACGTGCTCTGCGAGCAGCGTCGCTTGCTGCAATGGCTGAGTCCTTCCTTTTCTGTATTTCAATCCTCTAGTTGCTAGTTGCTTCGCCTGCTGTCTTAGGGCGTAGTGGTATCCCAAAAGCATGTTTTTGCTGGAGTTTGTTGGTATTGGCGTGCCGTGCTCCACGGCTGTCTTGATTATTCTCCACTCATCGACTGATAGTCGAACTTTCTCCCTGGTTGCGAGAGAGTCTGCGGTTTCTCCTTCTGCTAAGTGATTCGCTCCTCTATTTATGTTTGTTGGATTGAGCACTAGATTGTTGTTTTCGTCGAGTTCTTCTGAGTTGTCTCCTGTGATGGCGAGTATCTGATATCGATTGTCGAGTTTGCTGTTGGAACTTGAGAAGATCGAATTGTCATCTTCAGAAAGCTCTAATCCTGTCTTCCAGGTGTCTGTTGATTTATCTGAGGTGTCGTCGTGGCAGATCATGAGATCTTCGAGTTGAGCTTCTAAGTCGAAATTCTCCATAATTTCGTCGCCTCCTGTGATTTTTCCTTCTTCTGCTTCTGCCAAGCTAACCGGCGAGTTTACCTCGCTGGAAGAGCCTTCTGATGATTCCGACATTGCTACTGTCTCGGGTTTATTTGCCGATGGACCCGGTTTCATCGGATCTGAAAGGCGAATTGAACCTAGTGATCCGACGCGAAAGTTTAGACTTCCGATCGTCAAATCCATATCTTGATCCATGCTCTCGAATACTTGCGTGAAACTTGACTGGTGAGGTTGAAAATCGACGGTTCCGAAGGGTATCTGAATTTCGTCGACTTGCGGATTGCTGTTGGCTGAAAGCGAAAAAGCCATCGAATTCATGATTCTAACGCCCAGAGTCCCCACGGTCGGCGCCAGTTGACGAGGGTTAACTCGACAAATGTCCTAGATGAAGGACTTAGGATCGGGGAGACAGGGCGTCAGATGAACTCGAAAGTAAAATCAATCAAACAATGTGTGTATCGAAAGTAAACGTGGGTGTAGAACCTGGCTTGCTTTCAATCTGTCCCACAACGTCCCCTCCTGGCCCCTATATATAGGTGGCCAGGTCTCGAGGATCAGGTGGGATCCGATACAGATTACAATATCGACATACGACATGAACTCGTATTTCGACTAGTATTACAATTGGGCCTAGCTAAACGGGCCTCTGGGGTACTCAACTGACGGGCTCTATTATCTATACCCTTGTCAGGGACAGTTCCAGCAGCGGAAACAATAGTGGTGCCGGGACATCGGGGCAGTTTCATCGCCCTAATAACCGGAACAAGAGAAGAGATGATCGGCCGGATTATCGGTACAGTTCGTCCCAAGTGGCGGCCGTAGAGCAAGAGCAAGCAGGCACCGGCAGTAGCCAGCATCTGAGATATGAGGGCTATCAGCAGCCTCAGCAGCAGCAGCCACCGTAGTAGCAAGCGCAACCGTGGCAGAAGAAAAATGTCTGGATCAACAAGAATGCCGGTCCTGGCCAGAAGAAGCAGTGGCCGAAGTATACCATTGATGTTGCATTGGACAAGGCATGTTGCTTCCATACCTTCCAGCCGGATAGACCGGCGAACCACTTGACCAGGCATTGTTTCTGGTTTGATGAGATAGTAGCAGGAAGAGCAGGTCTAGTTGGGCCGGCTAGGGCACTTGTCCCGGCAGCTCCATCGCCGTTGATAGGTGCAAATACAGTTGCAGTACCACCCCGGCCGGCTAATGCCGGAAATCAGAATAACGGCGGCAATGACGGCGTTCATCAAGTTGAGCATAACTACAACCCAGAGTTCTATGGCTCCAGCCCAGCAGCGGGCCGGAATGAGTATAAAGATCACGATCAGGCTTACATGGTCTTTGAGACCCAAAGGAATGACAAGCAGAGTGTATACCGGCGGTGTTTGGAGGTGAACGCCGTTATGTCGGAAGTGCCAAGATTGATGTACTGGTCAGACCAGGCTATCGGCTGGGATAGGGAAGATCATCCCAAGCTTATGCCGAATCCGGGAGGCTATGCACTAGTGATGGATTCGACATTTGTCGGGCCGGCAAACAACATCAAGTTCAGCAAGGTCCTCATCGACAACGGAAGCAGCATCAACATCATGTACCGGGACACCATGCTCAAGTTGGGCATCAAGGAGAATATGCTGGAGCCAAGTCAGACTACATTCCACGGCGTTGTGCCGGGACTTTCATGTGCGCCGATGGGCAAAATCCGGATGGATGTCATGTTTGGCCACCGGGATAACTGCATAGTGGAGAACCTTCGGTTCGAGGTTCTGGATCTGGATAGCCCTTACCATGCACTGCTAGGTAGGCCGACACTGGCCAAGTTCATGGCATCTACGCATGTGGCGTACCTGAAGATGAAGATACCGGGGCCCAAGGGAGTGATCACCATCATCGGCGATTACAAGCGATCAATGGCGTGTGCCTCTGCCGGATCTAATCTGGCCGAGACTCTGATCATAGCGGAGGAGAAGAAGAGGCTCAAGCGAGCAGTGGAGATTGCTGAAGGAGTGGTGGCCGACAAATCTATGACAGGCATGGCGAACCAAAATGGTACCACTTCCTTCCAAGTGGCTAAGGAGACCAAGAAAGTGGCTCTGGATGAAGCTTTCCCAGAGAGCCACGCCATCATAGGTGCCGGCTTGGACCTGAAATAGGAAAGCGAGCTCACCAGCTTCCTCCATGAGAATCGGGATATCTTTGCATGGTCAAGTCAGGACCTGCAAGGTGTGCCGATGGAGTTGGCTGAGCACTCACTGCATGTAAGGCCAGATGCAAAGTCAATGAAGCAGCCGCTCCGGTGGTTTGCTGATGATAGAAGGAAAGCTATATGGGAGGAAGTAGCCAGGCTCCTAGCTGCCGGCTTTATTATGGAAGTGCTGCATCCGGATTGGCTATCTAATCCGGTCATGGTGGAAAAGAATAAGGATGAGCCCGCCATAGTAAAAATATGGCAGATGTGTGTTGATTACACCAATCTGAACAAGGCATGTCCTAAAGATCCATTCCCGCTACCTCAGATCGATCAAGTGATTGATTTCACAGCCGGATGTGAGTTATTGTCGTTTGTAGATGCCTATTCTGGTTTCCACCAGATACCTTTGTATCAGCTCGATCAAATAAAGACATATTTTATTACCCCATACGGGGCTTATTGCTATCTCACTATGCCGTTCGGCTTAAGAAATGTCGGCGCCAATTATCAAAGGTGTATGCAAAAATGTCTGCATGATCATCTAGATAAAAATGTGTAGGTGTATGTCGACGATGTCGTCATCAAGACCAAGCAAAGCCGGACTCTCATAGATGATCTCCGAGAAACCTTTGCAAACTTGAGAAGGTTCCGGATGAAATTGAATCTGGCTAAGTGCACCTTTGGTGTACCGGTAGGCAAGCTACTTGGTTTCCTTGTCTCAAGCCGGGGAATTGAGGTGAATCCTGGCAAGATTCGTGATATAGAGAGAATGCAACCACCAACAGACCTGAAAGAGGTTCATAAGTTCACTGGATGCCTGTCGTGGGGATGACTATCTGGGTAGGCCAAAGGCGGAGCAACCTACTGGTTGGCATCCTAGGGATCGCCGCAACACCCGGCCGATGAGGCCGGCTTCGACCGAAGAGCCGGCTGCGCCAGCAGCCGGTTAGGATCTTCTCCACTGAAGGCCCAAGCCGGTGAAGACGATGAAACCCCTAACCGTCGCTTTATTAAAGTTTGCAAGGACCTGACAGGAGCGGTAGAGGCTAGAGACCAGAGTGACGCCAGCCACGCACGGCCTCCACCAACCGCACCAAGCAAACCCCCTCTCCACGAAAGGATCCGAGGCGAGCCGGGGGCATATATCCTGGATATGCCGGTCCAGGGGACATAGGCACTTTATAAAGTAGCCTGCGCCCAGGCAGAGGAGGAGAGGCAAGTGGGACCCACGCCAGAGCCGCGCCCATGGAGGAGCCGGCAGCTGGGCAACCGGACGACACCTTGTAACCAGGCCCCTGCCTATATAAGGGGTCCTGGACCCTTAGAATAGGGAGATCGAACACTTCTTCTTCTTCCTCTAGACAACACAGCTCAAGGAGCACTGTAAGCCACTGTGTGCTGATAATAAAGACTAAGGCAGGACGTAGGGGTTTTACCTCCGGCGAGGAGGGCCCTGAACCTGGGTAAGTGTCGTGTCGTCACTGCCCAATCTCGAGCCGGACCCGTCGCTGTTCTCTGTCGAGCCCCTCCGATAAGCCATCCCTATGGCTACTATCATCAAAATACCATGACTGTTGGCGCCTGATACGTCTCCAACGTATCTATAATTTTTGATGCTCCATGCTTGTTTTTACACCATTTGCCTACTGTTTCGTTACACTTCGTGGCACTTTTATGCATTTTCCGGAACTAACCTACTAACGAGTTGCCACAGTGCCAGTTCCCTGTTTTCTGCTATTTTTGTGTTTCAGAAGTGATACACAGGAAATATTCTCGGAATTGGACGAAACAAGTTCCTGAAGTCTTATTTTACCCGGAAGCTTCCAGAGATCCGAAGGAGAGTAGGAGGCGGGCCACCAGGGGCCCACACACAGGGGTGGCGCGGCCAGACCCTGGCCCGCGCCACCATGGTGTGAGGCCACCTGGCCCCTCCTCTGACATCGCCCCTTCGCCTATAAAGACCCCCCGACGGAAAAAACCGAAGTACCCGATCAATTTTCCAGAACACATCACGATCCGCCGCCGCCGTCGACCCGAAGATCGGGAGGGTCCAGAAGCTCTTCCCGGCACCCTGCCGGAGAGGGGAATCGCCACCAGAGGTCTTCTTCATTGCCATGCTTGCCTCCGGAGCGATGAGTGAGTAGTCTACCTTGGACTATGGGTCCATAGCAGTAGCTAGATGGTTGTCTTCTCCACTATGTGCTTCATGTTTAGATCTCATGAGCTGCCCTACATGATTGAGATCACCGTTATGTAATTCTACATGTTTGGTTTGTTGGGATCCGATGAATATTGGTGTTTATGATTGAGTTGCTGTACTGAATATTATCTTTTGTTATCTCTATGTTGTTTATGATCTTGCATGCTCTCCGTTGTTAGTAGCTATCTTGGCCGAGTAGTTGCTAGTGACTCCAAGAGGGGGTATTTATGCTCGATAGTGGGTTCATGCCTCTATTTAACCTGGGGGAGTGACAGAAACCTCTAAGGTTGTAGATGTGTTGTCGCTACTAGGGAGAAAACAACATTCATATGCTCAAGGGCATATGCTTTGTTTACATTACACACTTTGCTTAATGCAATTATCTGTTGTTCGCAACTTAATACTTGTGGAGTTCTCGGATTGATTCGCCACAAGTGGATTATTAGTCATAGATGCAGTTGGATGGCGGTCTATGTATTTTGTTGTAATGCCCAGAGTAAATCTCATAGTGATCTTCTTGACATATCACGTTTATCTTTATTCTATCAATTGCCCAACTGTAATTTGTTTACCCAGCATGTGTTATTTATCTTATGGAGAGACACCACTAGTGAACTGTGGACCCCGGTCCTATTTCCATCATATTGCTATCACCTGTTTACTTTACTCGCACTGTTTACTTTACTCGCATACTTTTATTGTTTTCCACTCGATACACTCATAACCTTTGTTTCAAGCAAACCGGTGAGATTGACAACCTCATCGTAAGTTGGGAGCAAAGTACTTGGTTGTGTGTGTGCAGGTTCCACGTTGCTACTGGCCGAGGACGAGTCAACAAGTATCGTTAAACGGCGCCCTTGCTGGAGTGCTATTAAGCCAGTCCGCATCACCTTCAGTCGTTTGTCTCTCCTCTCCAAGATCGACATACCTTGGTTTCTTAACTGAGGGAAAATCTTGCTGCTGTATTCATCACACCTTCCTCTTGGGGTTCCCAACGGGCTAGACATTTAACTAGGCACCAACTCTTTTCTGGCGCCATCATCCCAGCAATCAAGCTCTTTTCTGGCGCCGTTGCCGGGGAGGAAGTAGAAGACTTCTGCGAGGGAAGTTTTTCGCACGCACATCCTTTACTTTGTTATTGTTTTGCTTTACTTTATTTATTTTACCTGCATCGTTTTATATCAAAAATCCAAAAAAATTAGAATCCTTGGTAGTTGTTATTTCTTTACTTTTAGTTTATCATGTTGATCCCTAAGTACATTCTGGAGGACCTCTCAGTAGGTAGTGGTTCGATTATTGGCAAAAGTAACATTGAGGAGTTCTTTAATCACATTAGTATGCATGAGGAAGTTGAGGAGAAATCTTTGGTTGAGCTAGCTCCTAGTATTGAAGTTGCTTCTGCTTATTTGATTCACATGTTGGAAACTAGGTTTGCCAGTCTTAATCCTTTTATGCAATACATGTTCCTTAAGCTTCATGAAATTGAGGATCCTGAAAAGAAAGCTTTTATTTTGGAAGCTTTGCGCCTAGAATTTAAAGATGTCATTTTTGAAGCTAGAAAAGTTCTTAAACGTTTTAATAAACTTGGTTCACCTATAAAGGTTATTAGTACAAACGATGAAGGAGCCGAAATACCTATACCTAGCAAGCTCTTGGGATTGTGTGAAGCTTTCGAAAATAATTTTGACTGGATCTGTCCCAAAAATATGTTTTGTGATTTGAGTGAACCAAAGCGTGATCACAAAGGGTCTTCTAAAACTTATGTGGATGAAATACAATGTCTTATTGACAAGACCTCTGCAGTTGATCTTAATGCTTCTTCTGAAAATACTTGATTCGCAATTTTCTGCGCCTAGCTCAAAGGCGTTAAAGAAAAGCACTCTTGGGAGATAACCCAATGTTTTCTTTTCAGTACTTTTTCTTTTATTTGAGTCTTGGAAGTCATTACTGCTGTAATGACCGCTCCTTATCTTGTTTATTTCGTTTTTGTGCCAAGAGAAGCCTCTAATTTGAGTGAGGTAAAGATTTGGGGATGTTGCTGTCCTGAAACTGTTTTCGGTGCTGCACCGTAAAAATTCGTATAAATTCTCTGTATATCTTTTGGACATGCGATTTCTTGTGCATATGCCCCAGGTTATATCCAAACTTTTGTTAGTTTAACACTTTTTGATTTGAGCAACAGAAAACCCCTCAAAAATTCGACCTTTGTCAGCTGTTCAGTTTTGACAGATTTCTGCCAATATTTGTGTTTGCCACTTTATCGCTTTCTTTTGAGTTCTTTTGATCATGGAACTTTTAGAGAAGTTGCTACAGTAGTATTTGCTATATATGTGGTGGTTTTGAGTTGAAACCTGAAGCAAAAAAGAGGTTGATTATATGTTATGCTTACACTAATGTTGCTAATAGAATTGTGTTTAGTTTTGTATGAAGGAAGTTTTCAAGTATAGGGATTGGAGAATGATGAGATGAGTTGAAGAATGGATAAAAGCTCAAGCTTGGGGATGCCCATGCATCACCCCAAGAAATATCTAAGAAGTACAAGCGTCAAAGCTTGGGGATTCCCCCGAGGCACCCCTTCTTCATCGGCAAAAAAATCAGGTCACCTTTCAAAACACTATATTTTTATTGCTTCATGCAATATGTGTTTTTCTTGGAGCGTTAGTTGTTTTAGTTTTCTTTGTTAGTTTGTTTTTTTTGCTGTAATAAATGGTTGGACCCCAACAAATTTCTTTTGGAGAAGTTGCCTTGCTTTTCATTTGCCAAGAACACTCCGTTTTTCATTCTTATTTCATCGAGTGTTCTTCTTTTTCCGATACTGCTTTTGGTTTTCATTTTCGCCTTGATTTGCGTTCAGACCTTGTCATATCTTTTCATCAAGGTGTATTTTTGCCTCTGATCTTTATTGGTTTTCATCAAAAGAGGTGTCTATAAAAATTTCAAATGGTGTTGGAAAAGAGAAAAAGCTTTGTGCAAAATAGTGGTACAAGAAGGAGCTTGTGTAGACTGTGGCTTAGGCTTTTTCATGTCATGCTTGATGTCTTTTTGATAGTATGCTTAGTGGTTTTGCTGTAGCATGACTTGTCTCAAATAACTGAGATTGCTTAATGAGCCTTTGAAAAAATCATGCGTTGTTTTTATTGTATGGAAGCATTATTTTGGTTTTCTCCTTGATGCTTTATTTGGGTTGACTTGGCGCATGCTCACACATGTTAGACTCTTACAAAGTCGCCAATAGCCTCTATGATCATTTAGTTTTTGACTTTTGATGCCATCTTATGCTTCTTTTAATGTCGCTTTGCATGATTATGGCCATTATTGCTCTCTTAGTTGGTCGCTCCCAGTCTTTTGCTAGCCCTCGCCTTGTACTGAGTATGAGCTCTACTCGTGCATCCAACTCCTAAAAGCCAAAGTTTTCCAAAGTGTCCACCATACATACCTACTAGCAATTTGCTATTCCAAGTAAATTTGACTTGCTTTTATTTTCTCTTCAAATTAAACTCTTACCAGTGTTATGCGAAATTCGGTCAGTAAAGCTCTCACGAACGGAAGGCACACTTTACTTTTTTCCTGTTCTTAAAAATTTGACATTGTGGTCTCTTATGTTGAGTTGTTATGCTTGCAAGTTGTAAGTTGGAGACTAGCCCAGCCATGCAGTCATGGGCAAGCTTTCAACATTGCACTTCTTATTTGAGTTGATATTGTGATCTTTTGTTTATGGATGCCCGCGGTGTGAAATGAATTGGGAATCTTGTGGGGATCATGGAGTTTGTATATGTGTTAGGGAAACGCCGGGCCGCTAATCTAAGCCATGCATAATTCATGGTGGAAATTTGCAGCATACCCATGGTGAACATTCGACGATGCATCTCACAATAAAAAGCTAAACAAATGGCAAATAAAAGAGATGTCGAGGTGTTCATTGTCTGCTTGTCCTGTCATTTTGGTGTGGGCTTGTTCCATTTCATCGGGCACGGAGGTACCCCATTGGCGGTTCTCAATGATATGCATATACTTACAATGACAAGAGCCTTGCTTGGGACTCTAAGTAAAGTAGCATGAGGTATGGGTACTCGTATTCACGGGGCACGAGGTTTTCAACTTATGATTTGTCAAGCATATGCATCATAATTGTTCTCGTATTAACTTTAACCATTCAAGATGCTTATGATGGGGGCAATGAGAGCTCAAAGCCGGTAAGTACCATAATTTTTGAAGGTTATAAAACTTGCAATCACTGCTTCCCTCTGTGAAGGGCCTTTCTTCTACTTTTATGTTGAGTCACCACCTTCTTTCTTTATGCACCATTAAGAGAGCATAGTTGTCATTCTTAGTGTAATATGCATTGTCCCAAAGTTCATTGATTGATTCATATTGTTGGTTTCACTTGTTCTCAAATTATTTGTATCTAGTCGCCCTCTTAAACTTGAAGGTGTCCTATGCATTTATGTTTTGCTCTCTTTGAAGGACAAGCTGAAAACCATTTGTATGTTTTCCTTATGATTCGAACACACGTTTGACTTTCATTGTTTCATTTTCATGATCTTTTGTTTGTGTTCATTTGCATGTTTACAACATGGTTGCTAAGTTCTTATTGTCAAGATTATATCTTTCATGCCCATGTTTTAAGTTATTATGATCCCAGCTCACAAATGCTTACATATATGATCAAGATTGTGTAGGTGCATGTCACCTCAAAAATTATTATTTTGTTATCACTTACCTACTCGAGGACGAGCAGGAGTTAAGCTTGGGGATGCTTGATACGTCTCCAACGTATCTATAATTTTTGATGCTCCATGCTTGTTTTTACACCATTTGCCTACTGTTTCGTTACACTTCGTGGCACTTTTATGCATTTTCCGGAACTAACCTACTAACGAGTTGCCACAGTGCCAGTTCCCTGTTTTCTGCTATTTTTGTGTTTCCGAAGTGATACACAGGAAATATTCTCGGAATTGGACGAAACAATTTCCTGAAGTCTTATTTTACCCGGAAGCTTCCAGAGATCCGAAGGAGAGTAGGAGGCGAGCCACCAGGGGCCCACACACAGGGGTGGCGCGGCCAGCCCCTGGCCCGCGCCACCATGGTGTGAGGCCACCTGGCCCCTCCTCTGACATCGCCCCTTCGCCTATAAAGACCCCCCGACGGAAAAAACATAAGTACCCGATCAATTTTCTAGAACACATCGCGATCCTCCGCCGCCGTCGACCCGAAGATCGGGAGGGTCCAGAAGCTCTTCCCGGCACCCTGCCGGAGAGGGGAATCGCCACCGGAGGTATTCTTCATCGCCATGCTTGCCTCCGGAGCGATGAGTGAGTAGTCTACCTTGGACTATGGGTCCATAGCAGTAGCTAGATGGTTGTCTTCTCCACCATGTGCTTCATGTTTAGATCTCATGAGCTGCCCTACATGATTGAGATCACCGTTATGTAATTCTACATGTTTGGTTTGTTGGGATCCGATGAATATTGGTGTTTATGATTGAGTTGCTGTACTGAATATTATCTTTTGTTATCTCTATGTTGTTTATGATCTTGCATGCTCTCCTGTCGGGGGGATGACCCCCGGTAGGGTCAAGAGGCTAGAAAGACACAAGGTCTATGGTTGACTTTATGCCGGGTTATCAAGGAAGGGCCTGGCCGGAATATAAGAGCATCGGCCAGGCCGGCATATGTGTGTATCCCGGCTGATACTTGGATATACCGGTATAGCCAGAATACTTATAAAAGTGTGCCGGCATATACTTAGATATGCCGGCCTAACCATTTGGTGTGTTGTGCAGGGGCAGGGGAGGCCGGATTACCCGACCCTCGTAGGTCGTTGGTCCGGCATATATGTCCTGGGTATGGCCAACGGTCATATCCGGGATACTTAAGTCAACCAAGGTGTCACATCCCTACAATCAAGGAAGAAAACATCCAAGCATGGAAGCAGAGTGGGATGGCAGGGTGCACAGTGGTGGTCTACCAACCCTCACTGTGCACAAGTACAGAGCTCACCTCACAGAGGTAAGGCCACAGTTCAAGAGGTACAAGGTACAGGGATATGAAGTCCCATCGAGAGCAATCAGGGAGGAAGTCAAGGGTCGGTGCCTTCGTCAGCAAGTCCTATTTGGAGTGTAGCCCGTGTCTTATGGTCCCTTATGACCGTTGTAACCCTGGCTACCACTATATAAGGTGGCATAGGGAGCCCTAGTAAAGGGTTGGTCACTCTGTGTTCCTACACTTAGCAGCTCATCTTCCTTCTCTAGCAGAGAGCTTGGAAGCACCATTGTTGTGTACTCCATCGACCCAAATATACAACCAGTAGAGCAGGAGTAGGGGTGTTATCTCCTTACGAGAGCCCCGAACCTGGGTAGATCAGTGTCTCTTTCTGTCGTGCTTTTTAGCTCGTTCCCCTCTCCCGAATCCACCAGCATCTAGCTCGAACCCCATTTAAGCCATCCCATGGCATATGTTGTTTCACCACGACGACATTTGGCGCCCACCGTGGGGCAGATCGATATGCTGGGCGGAGTGTTCATTCGGACGGGGTCTGTGATAGCAGCTTCGGGAGTGCGCGTGGTCTCTGGCCTCGTCCAGAGGCTAGGCTTGCTCAGTTTCGTCAGTGACAACGCCGGTTGTCTCGGTGGCCGGCCGTTCCCCAGGGATGGCCGGATTATGTCTTTCGGTTCCCACGAGGTGTACGTGGGGACTGAGAGAATTTGCAGGAAGGAGGTGCTGGTGGCGTCGGATCCTCCGTCACATCGGCTGGCTCACGCTGGGCGTAGCGCTCGCTCAGTAGAGCCGGCCGAGGTGATGATGGCCGGCACATCAGCACCGCCGGCGGAAAATGCCGGCAAAGCAGCAGCAGCGGCCGGAGCTTCTCCCCCGGAACCGCCGAAGGTCAAGAGGTCGACGCGTCCTCCGTTGGAGCGTGCGGAGAACCTGGCCGGCACTTCCGGCGTGCCGGCTAGGGGCGAGGTGCTTCTTCCCGTCATCGAGCGACTTCTCGAGCCGGTGCGATCCGGCGATGATCCGGAGCAGACAAGGGAGGTCCTGGAGGGATCTCGCCAGGCCCTCGTCGACGAGGCCCTGGCCATGAACCAGGAGCGCGAACGGTTTAACCGGCAACTCCGTGAGTATGAGGCAGCCCATGGTTTTACTCCTGTGGTAACCCGGCCTAGCCGGATAGAAGAGGTTAGAACTAGAGGTAGAGATCTTAACACTGAGCTAGGTAAAGATGCTAGGGCTAAGAGTCATACCGCAACTAGTACTGTGCCTAAGGTAGTCTATAGTTCACCAGTAAAGAACCTTAGGGCGGCGGCCGAGGTAGCTAAGGATTTATCTTGTTTATCCGGCGAAGCACTGCGTGAGCAGCAAGCCCGGCTTAACCAACTTTTGTCTGAAGCTACAAAGCAGCAGGAGGCCTTTAAGAAGGCAAACCCAGGTGCCGGGGCATCTCAGTACATTGTGTCGGCGGGAGGTGCCGGCGCGAGGTCGAGGGGCCAAGCCTCGTCCCCGCATCCCAGCGCCCGGCGTGCCGGAAGTGTGACCTCTGGCCGCCGGGACAAGCAGATCCAGGTGTACGATCCGGCTGTCGCCGGAAAGCAGGCGATGGTGCAGAAGAATGTCGGCCAAGCTGACAAGTATGTCGGCAGCAAGAAGCCCGGCCAGAGTGTGCCGGCCGGGCATGAAGCAGGCGCGGCCGGTGGTGGCCGGAGTAACAGTGCAGCCCGGCGTCAGCAGCATGGCGCCGGAGGTGCGGCGCATCAGCAAGGTATAGCTCAGCCGAGATATCGGGAAGATGATGGGAATTCTGCCCTAGCCAGGGCGGGATATCAGCAGCAAGATCAGCCCGGCCAGCAAGCTGACCAGTGCCAGCCAGAGCAGCAGCAGCAGCAGATGATCGCAGGCCCAATAGCATCCCGGCTTGGACCTCGGTCCTTGGCAGCCAATGATGCACGTTTCAAGCTGGACAAGATCCACCAATCAGAGATGGTGGAGAGGCAAGGAGCTCCGGGTCCCAGGTGCTTTGGACCCCGGATTATGGGGGAGCCGGTGCCCTACTTCTTCTAGCTCGCGCGTGGCGCGAGGACATATAATGGCAGTTCGAAACCGGAAGATTGGTTGGAGGATTACTCCACAGCGGTGAACATCGCCGGAGGAAACCTCAGATGGGTGGTACGATATGTGCCGCAGATGCTGGAAGGTCCGGCCAGGATATGGCTGAATAATCTGCCGGCTGGGAGTATCAACGGCTGGATTGATTTCGAAGAGCAGTTTGTATCGAACTTTACCAGTACATACAAGAGGCCCAACCGTCCGCAGCAGCTGGCTAACTGCCGGCAAGGAGTGAATGAGACCGACCGTGACTACCTGACCAGGTGGTGCACGTTGCGCAATTCCTGCGAAGGAATTAATGAGCAGCAGGCCATCATGTGGTTCGCTCATGGGTGCCGGCATGGCACCATGCTGTGGCAAAAGCTTCAAAGGCAAATGCCGGCCACGCTGGCCGAAACAATCAAGATCGCTGATAGTTATGCTCTGGGAGATCCCATGCAGCCCAGTCTCGATTCACAAGGACAGGGGCAGACCCAGGGGAACACCAACAGCGCCGGAAGACCAGGGCAGTACTATCGCTCTGATAACCGGAACAAGAGAAGAGATGAGAGGCCGGATCACCGGTACGGAGCAGCACAAGTTGCAGCTGTGGAGGAAGAGCAAGAGGGCGCCGGCAGTAGCCAGCGTCCGAGATATGAGGGCTATCAGCAGCCTCAGCAGCCTCAGCAGCAACAACCGCAGCCCCTCCAGAAAAAGAATGTCTGGGTCAACAAGAATGCCGGCGGAGCCGCCGGCCAGAAGAAGCAGTGGCCGAAGTATACTGTGGGTCTTGCCATGGACAAGCCTTGTGTGTTCCACACATTCCAGCCGGGTAAGCCGGCAAATCATTTGACAAGAAACTGTTCGTGGCTGGACGACATATTGGCAGGTCGTGCAGGCCCTTGGGGACCGGCTAGACCCTCTGTCCCGGCAGCTCCATCACCGTTGACAGGTGCCAATACGATTGCAGTCCCACCCAGGCCGGTTAACCCCGGAAATCAGAGCAATGCCGGAAGCGTCGGCGTAAATCAAGTAAATCAAAGCTATAATCCGGAGTACTATGCCAGAGGCCCAGGAGCGGGCCAGAATGAGTACAAGGAGTATGATCAGAGCTATATGGTCTTTGAGACCGAGAGAACAGACAAGCAGAGCTTGTACCGGTGGTGTTTGGAGGTAAACGCCGTTATGTCGGCCGTTCCGAAACTGATGCACTGGTCTGACCAGGCTGTTGGTTGGGACAGGGCAGATCATCCCCGGATCATGCCAAATCCCGGCGGATATGCTCTGGTGATGGATCCGACATTTGTCGGGCCGGCTAATAACGTGAGGTTCAGCAAGGTACTCATCGACAATGGGAGCAGCATCAACATCATGTATCGGGATACAATGGAGAAGCTGGGCATCAGGGAGAATATGTTGGAACCAAGCAAGACCACATTCCACGGCATTGTGCCGGGACTTTCGTGCGCGCCTATGGGCAAGATCAGGATAGATGTCATGTTTGGCAGCCGGGATAACTGCAGGGTGGAAAACCTCATGTTCGAGGTGGTTGATCTGGAGAGTCCCTACCATGCTTTGCTAGGGAGGCCGGCATTGGCAAAGTTCATGGCCTCTACGCATGTTGCGTACCTGAAGATGAAGATGCCGGGGCCCGGAGGGGCAATTACCATCATTGGTGATTACAAGCGTTCGATGGCGTGCGCCACGGCCGGGTCTAACCTGGCCGAGACTCTGATCATTGCAGAGGAAAGGAAGAGGCTCAAGCGAGCAGTAGAGATTGCTGAGACGGTCGTGGCCGGCAAATCTATGCCGGGCATGGCAAATCCCGGTGGCAGCGCTTCTTTTCAAGTGGGTAAGGAAGTCAAGAAGGTGCCTCTGGATGAAGCTTTCCCGGAGCGCCATGCCCTCGTCGGGGCAAGTCTGGATCCCAAATAGGAAAGCGAGCTCATCAGCTTCCTCCGTGAGAATCGGGATATCTTTGCATGGTCTACTTCAGACTTGCAAGGTGTGCCGAGGGAGCTGGCTGAGCACGCATTGCATGTGAGACCGGATGCTAAGCCGGTGAAGCAGCCGCTCCGGCGGAATGCCGGCGACAGAAGGAAAGCCATATGGGAGGAAGTGGCCAGGCTCTTAGCCTCTGGCTTTATCAAAGAAGTGCTTCATCCGGATTGGGTGTCTAATCCGGTTTTAGTGGAAAAGAAGAAAGATGAGCCCGCCATAGTGAAAGTATGGCGGATGTGTGTTGATTACACCAACTTGAATAAGGCATGTCCTAAAGATCCATTCCCGCTCCCTCGGATCGATCAAGTGATTGATTCCACAGCCGGATGTGAACTGTTATCATTTGTAGATGCCTATTCTGGTTTCCACCAGATCCCCTTGTATGAGCCGGATCAAATAAAAACATCCTTTATTACCCCGTACGGGGCTTATTGCTATCTCACTATGCCGTTCGGTTTAAGAAATGCCGGCGCAACTTACCAAAGGTGTATGCAGAAATGTCTGCACGATCAGATAGATAAAAATGTGCAGGTATATGTCGACGCTATCGTCATAAAAACCAAGGAGAGCAAGACTCTCATAGACGATCTCCGGGAAACCTTTGGGAACCTGAGGAGATTCCGGATGAAGCTGAATCCGGCTAAGTGCACCTTTGGTGTGCCGGCGGGCAAGTTGCTCGGCTTCCTTGTCTCCAGCCGGGGTATTAAGGTGAATCCCGGCAAGATTCGTGCCATAGAAAGGATGAAGCCGCCGACAGATTTGAGGGAAGTACAGAAGTTCACTGGGTGTCTCGCATCCCTGAGCCGCTTCATAAGCCGGCTGGGAGAGAAAGCTTTGCCGTTATATCAGTTGATGAAAAAGTCCGACACATTTGTCTGGACAACGCAAGCAGATGCAGCTTTCAAGGAATTGAAACAGTTGTTGTCAACAGCGCCGGTATTAGTGTCTCCAATGCCCCGGGAGCCAATGTTGCTCTATATAGCGGCAACCAATCGAGTTGTCAGTGCTGTGGTGGTAGTAGAGCGAGAGGAAGGAGGCAAAACCGTGCAGCGGCCGGTGTATTATCTGAGTGAAGTCCTCTCCACCTCAAAGCAAAACTACCCCCACTATCAGAAGATGACCTATGGTGTCTATATGGCGGCCAAGAAGCTCAAGCATTACTTCCAAGAGCATCCAATCCGGGTAGTGGCCGAGGCCCCTATCTCGGAAATTATAAGCAACAAAGATGCCAGCGGCCGGATAGCAAAGTGGGCAATAGAGCTTTCACCATATACACCGCAGTATGACAAAAGAGATACAATCAAGTCCCAGGTGCTGGCTGATTTCTTTATTGACTGGGCCGAGATACAATACGAGCCGCCATTGCCAGATGCAAACTATTGGAGGATGCATTTCGATGGGTCCAAGACAATCCATGGCTTGGGTGCCGGCATAGTTCTCAGTTCACCAAAGAATGACCAATTGAGATATGTCCTGCAGATTCACTTTGCAGCATCAAATAATGTGGCGGAATACGAGGCGCTTGTGCATGGCCTGAAGGTGTCTAAGGACATAGGAATTCGCCGGATTATGTGCTTCGGTGATTCTGACTTAGTGATTCAGCAGTGTTCCGGTATATGGGACGCGCATGACGCAAACATGGCATCCTACCGTTTCCTGGTGCAGCAGTTAAGTGGATACTTTGAAGGTTGTGAGTTCCGGCACGTTCTCCGGGCTCAGAATGACGCAGCCGATGCATTGTCCAAGCTGGGGTCTTCCCGAGATTCAATCCCGCCCGGCATTTCATTGGAGCATCTGAGGAAGCCATCGATCAAGCCTTCGCCGGAGTCATCCTCCATTTATGTCCCGCCAGGTCCAGACGAAGCAGTTCCAATGGAGATAGATGCCGGAGCCAGGTCAGATAACCCGGGGACTGGGCCGACATATGCAGTGAGCGCGGTATTCCGGAGCAAAACTAAGGGCAAGGGCAAAATATACCAAGAGGTTGTGCCGGTATACCCGGGGACTGCTCCGGCATACCCGGGGACTGATTCTTCAGTCCCAGGGACTTCGCAGCCCATGGAGATCGATTATGTGTCGGTCGAAGTGATGGAGATAGATCAGGCAGTGTTCACTGTCAGGGAAGTGCCCTCATGGGCACATCCTATTATGAACTTCTTGATGGATGGCCAAGTGCCGGCGGATGAAACCGAGGCCCGCCGGGTTATAAGGAGATCCAAAGCATATACCATCATAAACAAAGAAATATACAAGAGAAGTGCCACCGGAGTATTGCAGAGATGTGTCGAATCGGCGGAAGGTCTGGAGATGCTCCGGGAAATTCACCAGGGGGAGTGTGGTCACCATGCTTCGTCCAGGGCATTGGTGGCAAAGGTATTCCGGCATGGCTTCTATTGGCCAACGGCACTGCAAGAGGCGGAAAACTTGGTCCGGAAATGTAATGGGTGTCAAAGATATGCCCACCAGATTCATCAGCCGGCATCTGCCCTGAAAACTATCCCAATAACCTGGCCCTTTGCTGTTTGGGGCCTGGATATGGTCGGGGCTTTTAAGCCGGCCAGAGGAAAGATGACCCATATCCTGGTCATGGTGGACAAGTTCACCAAGTGGATTGAAGTGAAGCCCATAAGCAAGTGTGATGGTCACACAGCAGTGAAATTCTTAAAGGATATAATCTTGAGATATGGTGTTCCTCATAGCATCATCACTGACAATGGGTCAAACTTTGCCCAAGGGCCATTTGCCAGATTTTGTGAGGAAGTGAGAATCCGGCTGGACGTTGCGTCGGTTGCCCACCCTTGTGCCAATGGCCAAGTAGAGAGATCGAATGGGCTAGTATTATCCGGCATAAAACCCCGACTGATAGAGCCCCTGGAGAAAACTCCGGGATGTTGGCTAGATGAGCTGCCAGCAGTGCTGTGGAGTCTAAGAACAACTCCGAATAGATCAACAGGCTACACACCATTTTTCCTGGTGTATGGAGCAGAAGCTGTGCTTCCAACAGATGTAATACATGATGCACCAAGAATAGTGCTATATACTGAGGAAGAGGCTAAAGAAGCCAGAGAAAATGATGTTGATCTGCTAGAGGAAGCAAGGGAAATAACTCTGTCAAGAACAGCAGTGTATCAGCAGAACCTCAGACGCTATCATGCGCAGAAGGTAAATCCAAGGAGATTTCAAGAGGGAGATCTAGTACTCCGGCTAAAGCAAGGAACAGAAGGCCGGCATAAGTTAACTCCTCCATGGGAGGGGCCATTCATTGTGAGCAGAGCTCTGCACAATGATGCCTATTATCTTATAGATGCGCAGGACCCCAAGAAGAATAAGGCGGACAGGTCCGGAGAAGAAACCAAGAGGCCATGGAACATAGCTCTACTGCGCCCCTTTTACTCCTGAGCAACACAATGTATGTATTTCCATATTTTGCTTTGAGTGCCGGCACTTTATGCCGGCACAAGACTAGTGAATGAAATACCGGCATCCCGAAGAGAGCGGGCACTGCCTCCGAGATATGCTGTTGTTTATCTACCGTTTTTTGTTATATGCCGGCTGGCTTTATTTGAATGTTTCCTATGTCGGCCTAGTAATGTGTCGGCACCAAAGGCCACTCTTCGACTTAGCTGCTGTCCGAAACCCGGCTTCATGGCTAGCAAGAGTAGATGCCGGAGATTGTCTACACATGGAAAACGGCTAAGGAAATACAAAGCAAGCGAACCAACATTTTCGTTAAAGCTAAAGTTAAAATTTAAAGTGTCGGATGATTTAAAGTCTAAGTGTCAAAGTTAAAGTACTGTATGTTCGAGGAAGCAACCTTGAGACTCATACGTCGAAAGCCAAATAAGGTAGACAAGTAGCCAAGGTTGTGAAACTGAGGAAACAGGAAAACAACTCGGTGACTTAGCCAAAAGATGATCCGGCATTAGTAACAAGCAAACCAAGATAAAACTTGTTCAGGTAGCAAACCAAAGGAAATTAAACGTGTATATTACATCTGCACCCGGCATACCGGGGATCTGATAAAACTTAAAGTTTTTATGCTGCAAAGTCAAGGACCAGGGGCAGAAGCAGAGGCGCCGGCTGGTGGAGCAGTGGCGGTGGAGATGTCGGCTTCAGGAGTGCCGGACCCAGCAGATGGAATGGAGCCATCACCTCCGCCCGGGGCAGATGCCTGTTCTGGGACATCAGTGTCGGCCTCTTCAGCTTCATCTTCATCCTGGCTGGAATCGGAGCCCTCAGCAGCGGCGGATGTCCCGGCATCGTCCTTCTTCTCCGGCTCACGGATGTCCCGGACAAAGGCGTCGGTGTCGGCATAGTCCACATAGCTGTGGGCCAACTCTCGCCGGCGCCGGATATGTTCCGGATCCGTGGTCCAGATGGATCCTTCGCGCACAGTGCGCAAAGTCTCCAAGTCAGCCTTTTCATACCAGGACAAGAAGTAGCTGAGAGCTTCGTCAGCTCCAACCCTCGCGCCGGAATCTCGCCACTCCCGGAGGCGAACCTTGGCCAGCTGCAGATCGTTGCCGAGGTCGACGGGATCAGTGGGAGTCCTTTGTCCCGGCCAGAGGGCAGAGAATGCCTCCTGGGCGCCATATAAGAGTTCTTCGGTGTAGAGCGTCATGGCGTTCTTCCGGGACTGCAGAGCCAGCAGCTGCTCCGACATGTCCCAGTTGGGCGAGTCAACCAGAACACCCCGGCTTTCTCGGTCCAACTGCAAAGCCCTCTCAACGTCTTCGACGGAAGCGGGAAACATGTCTGAAGAATAAAAACAATGTTAGCAAAAGGAGAATATGTCGGCATAGATGCTATGCCGGAGAGAATTACACTATGTCGGGAAGGATAAAGGGAAAGGATTTGAAGCTTACTGGCAAGGTCGGCATTCAGCTGTGCAACTGTAACCTCCCATTTGGTGGCCTGCTCCTTCAGGCTATCCAGTTCAGCGTGGGCGTTGGAGGCATCAGTCTCGGAGGTGACAAGCAGGGACTGGGTTTTCTTCAGTAGGCCCTCCCTCTGTTCCTTTTCGTCCAGAAGCTCGGTGATCCGGCCCTTCAGTTGCTCTATCTCGGCCTTGTGAGCAGCATCTCGGTCGTCCAGTTGCTTGGCTACATCCACCGAGGACACACAGTCCTGGTGGCGTGCCTCCAGTGCAGCTTTCTCGTCTGAAAAGATTGGAAGTCAAAACAAGGATTTGAAGAAAGAAAACAGTGAAAAGATTAAAGGATTTGAAGTACAGAAGGATTAGTTGAAGATTAAGGGGATCCGGCATACCTGTCAGCTCCTTCACTCTCTTGGCAAGCTCGGTGACTTGGGCTTCGGCACCAGCTGCGAAATGTCGGACAAAGATTAAGTGTCGGCATATTAAGATGTGCCGGCCAGAGGTCTATTGAGAAGGGGCAAGGTATGTCGGCTGAAATTACCTTTCTGGGACAGCTCCAGCTGAAGCTTGCTATGCTCGTCGGATAACTTCCGATGCTCGCATACCAAGTCATGATACAGGTCGGCTCGGGTGTTGTTCATGCGCTGCAAAAGTGCCCGGATTTAAAATGTCAGCAGAGAAATTTGGCATGATAATTAAGTTGAAGATTCAGTCAAGTGATCATTCTACTGAAGACCCGGCACAGGTGCTGCGCACCTATCCCGGCCCTCGGTGACTAGGATTTGAAGCTCGAAACGAGCTTGTATCTCGGTCTAGAGGATTTGAAAGATAATTGAGATGTGAAATTGTTAAAGACCCGGCACAGGTGCTGCGCACCTATCCCGGCTCTCGGTGACTAGGATTTGAAGCTCGGATCGAGCTCATATGTCGGCAGTGAATTCAAAAGAAGCTAGCTAAAGGACTATGAGAAAATCCCGGATGTCCGTACCCCGGACAACCGACATTTTCGGGGACTGGGGATATGTGTATAGGTAGAAAGGACTTACGTTGGTGGCATCAGCCAATCGGTGAAGTCTCTGCTGGAGACTGAGGAGCTCGCAGGCGATCGGTAGGGGCTTCGCGGCTAGGATATCTGCTGGGCTGCCAGTAGCCGCGGCTTCGGCCTTCTTCTTGCTGCTGGAGTCCGCGGTGTCCATGCTGCCAGCGTCGTTCCACTTGGTACAATGCTCCGTGAGAGACCCGAGGCTTTGGTCGCTCTTTGTCACCAGGGGGATGATGCCCTCAAGTTCTGGCGTATCGAAGAAGTTGCGCCGGTAGCCAGGCCGGGCTGCTGCCCTGCCAAGGTGCAGGGCCAGAGCAGAGCTGGTCCGGGACGCTGCTTTAGGAGGAACAGTGGCGGCGGAAGGCGTGCCGGACTTGCTAGGCTGGAACTTGAGAGTGCCGGACTTGGCCTGGGCGGTGGTCTTGGCCGGGGCAGTGGCTTTGGCCGAGGCAGTAGCCTTGGTCGGCGTAGGAGTCTTCTCAGAGGATGGAGTCTCGGGTGCAGGCTGTTCCGGCGCGGCCGGTGAAGCTTGGCCAGCTGGGGCAGGTTCCGGAATAGTCCGGACTTCCGGCACAGCAGGGCCCTTTCCTTTAAGATCTATGCCGGCGCTCTTGTCGCTTGCGCCGGCGTCGTCGGTTGTGCCGGCGTCGCTGGTGGGCGCGCCGGAGTCTGGGGCTTCTTGGTGGGCTCCTGTGTCCATATGGACATCAGGAGCCGGAGGTTCCTGTTGAGCCCCCGAGTCCATGTGGACGTTGGGGGCAGAGGTGTCTTGTTCCGGCGGAGGAACGTCCTTCGCCGGGGAGGAGGTCTTGTCGGGCGCAGGCGAAGATGCCGGCGCCGGGGAGGTCGTGTGGCTGGCAGAGGGTATGTCGGAGGTAGCAGTGGCCGCGGGCTTGGTAACTTTCGGGTCGCCGCTCGAGCCAGAAGCTTGTTCCGGCGCAAGAGGAGCTCTGAAAGAGAAAAAACGCCAAGTCAATAATGCAAGCAAGAGATATGTCGGAAATGAAACAAGCAGAAGGAACTTACCCCGCGGCGACAGGTCTCGGTTTCTTCAGTATGGGCATGCCGACCTTCTGCCTCTTCGACTTCTGAGGTGTGTCGGGCTGGGGCTTCACCCCTCGCTTCCGGCCGGCACGTCCGCCGGTGGAAGGAGGTCCCTGGTTCAGAGGTGCGGCGTCGATAACCATATCGTCCGGGATAGCTGAGGACGGCATTGGAAACTCGTAAGCAATAGGTGTTTCTGGAAAGGCATATGCAAGTGGCATCGGGTCATAGTACAGCAGGATCTCCTCGTCAGAATCAATCTCACTCCGGTCTTGAGTATAATGCCGGGATGAAGAGCCCTTACCCATGGCAGCTGCAGCACGGGTGCTCCGGCTGTATGGTTCTAGCCCCCAGGCAAAAGTGGCCTGAGAGGACTTGCAGACATCCTTAATCCGGCGCAGAATGTCGGCCGGAGTCAGCTCGTGTGTGGAGTGCCGGGTGGGGTCCATTGGCCCGCTCATCTGGCAGATCTTGTGCGACCGGCGCTGCAGAGGGGAGACGCGCCGGCTTATATAGCAGGCCACCAGATCCTGAGGAGTAAGGCCGGCATCCCGGAGCTCGCCCTTAACCCGGTGAAGCGCATTCACCAGCATCACCGAGTTCTTCGGGTTGTAGGTCCAATTCGTCATAGCCAAGGGTGGCTCGTCCACAAATGGCGGCAGGTTGAGCAGATCCTCGTCGGTGGTGTTCTTGACGTAGAAGAAGCTTTTCTGCCACTTCTTGCAAGATTCCAGGAGCTCCACCTTGGGGAAGTCCGAGCCCTTTCGGGACATGATGGTGGCCGCGCCGCAGAGGGTCATGGGGCGGTCCTTCTTTTCCTGGGCCGTCTCCGGCGGGTCGTCCTTGCTCCGGGGCGGCTCCTGGACGACTTGCTTCCGCAGTTGGAAATATTTCGCCCAGCCTTGGGTGAGGGGCTCGATGCCGGCATAGCCCTCGCAAAAAGCTGCGAAGGCGGAAAGGATCATCACGGCGTTGGCCGGGATGTGATGAGGTTGTAGGTCGTAGGTGTTGAGGAAGTCCTGGAAGAAGTCCGATGCCGGCAGCCCGAAACCCCGCTCGAAGTGGGCGATGAAGACGACGCGTTCGCCAGGTTTAGGTGCCGGCACAGTTTCTCCTGCTGGTAGCCGGCATGCTACGCCCTCCGGGACTCTCCTGGTGGAGGTGACCCAGGATATGTCGGCCGGAGTAACCTCCGACCCCTCCCAGCCGGAGCGTCCTTGGGCTCGGGCCGAGGTATCTTCCTCAGAGGCCGAGGTACCCGTCATGCTTGAAGATGCCATCTTAGTGGCCGGTGAAGGAAATATGCCCTAGAGGCAATAATAATATTGTTATTATCATATTTCTTGTTCATGATAAAGTTTATACTCCATGCTATAATTGTATTAAGCGGAAACATTAATACTTGTGTGGTTTATGAACAACACCGTGTCCCTAGTACGCCTCTACTAGACTAGCTCATTGATTAATGATGGTTAAGGTTTCCTAACCATAGACATGAATTGTCAATTAATAATGAGATCATATCATTAGGAGAATGATGTGATGGACAGACCCAAATAAAGCAGAGCAATTAGATCGTGTCATCGTGTTCATCTTTGCGAAGCTTTTCTTATGTCATGTATTGTATTCCTTAGACCATGAGATAATACAACTCCCTAGTATCGGAAGAAAGCTTTGAGGTCATCAAACGTCATCCTATGTGAGGGTGATAATAAAGGTGTCTCTCAGGTGATCGGAAAGTATTTGTTGGGTTGTATGTATCGAGATGGAATTTGTCCCTCCCAAGTCGGAGAGATATACTTCGGGCCCACTCGGTAATCGATATCAACACCGCTTGCAAGCATGTGGTTAAGGAGTTAATCACGAAGTGATATCGGATTACGGAACGAGTAAAGTACTTGCTGTGAACGAGATTGAACTAGGTATGGCGATACCGACGATCAAATCTCGGGCGAGTAAAATATCGTGTGACGAAGGGAATACATATACGGGATTAATTGAATCCTGACATCGTGGTTCATCCGATATGATCATCGATGAATATGTGGGAGTCAATATGGGTTTCCAGATCCCGCTATTGATTATTGATAGAAGATCATGTCTGCATATTCTCGAACCCGTAGGGTCACACACTTAACGTGCATCGACGCTAGGATAGAATGGATAATTGGTTTATGAGTTTTAGTTCGGAGTCTCGGATGAGATCCAGGACGTCACGAGAGGTTCCGGAATGGTCCGGAGAATAAGATTCATATAAAGGAAAGCAGTTTTTGGATTCCGGAAAGGTTTCGGAGTTTATCGGTATTGTACCGGAAGGTTCTAGAAGGTTCCGGAGTGGGACCAACGTGGGCCCACTTGACGGAGGCCTGCGTGGGCCTAAGGGGAAGTGCCCTGGCCGCCTTGGGCTAGGTGCACAAGGCCCCTAAGGCCCAGCCGGCCAAGCCCAAGGGGAAACCCTAAAGGAATCTTCAAATAAGGAAGGGGGGGAAACTTGCCCCCCACTCTTCCTTATCCAAGTCGGCTAGGGATTGGAGGAGGGACCAAGCTGGCCGCCCAGCCCCCCATATAAGGGGGGGCAGGGGCGCAGCCCTCCCTTACCTCAAGTCCCAAACCCTAGCCGCCCCTGCTGCCCTCCCTCTCTCTCTCTCGTGACTGCGCGTAGGCGAAGCCCTGCCGCAGAAACTCTCCACCATAAAGCACCACGCCGTCGTGCTGCTGATCCAATCTATCTCTCCACCATACTTGCTGGACCAAGGAAGGAGGAGACGTCGCTGCACCGTACGTGTGCAACTCTCGGAGGCGCCGCCACTTGCGGCGTAGGATCGGATCGGATCGCGAGGAGGAGACGGCGAGTACGACTACGTCAACCACGTTCTTTTGAACGTTTCCGCTGTGCGATATCTTCAAGGGTATGAAGATCTCATCTACCTCTCTTGTTGATTACATCTCCTAGATTAGATCTTGGCTTTCTTGTTCGCATCCGTAGGAAAATTTTTGATTTACTATGCTGCGAAACCCTTCAGTGGTATCAGAGCCAGGTTTATGCGTAGATGTGTTTCACGAGTAGAACGCAACATGCTTGTTGCGGGCGTTGATGTTTTCTGTTGCAAACCTCTTGTTGTGTATCTCTTATGGCGCGGTATAGTGAGATCGAAGCGGTCCAGGCCAACTTTACGCGACCGCGTTCGCGAGACCGGCTCCGCACTTGACGTGTGGCTTGTTCCACACATGCGGCTGGTGGATGCCAGTTTCTCTCACTATAGTAGTCATGGGACTTACATCGGATGTTAGCAACCATAATATCACCGTTGTGGCTTTTCGTAGGTAAGAATCGTTCTTAGCTTGCTACTCCCATAAGCCACGTAAAACATGCAACAACAAAGTAGAGGCGTCTAACTTGTTTTTGCAGGGAGTGTTTTGTGATATGGTATGGCCACAAGATGTGATGTGATATATGTGATGTATGCGATGATCATGTTTTGTAATCTTTCACGACTTGCATGTCGATGAGTTCACAACCGGCAGGAGCCATATGGTTGTCTTTATAATTGTGTATGACCTGCGTGTCAACTTCTTATACGCCATGTAATAGCTTTACTTTATCGCTAAGTAGTTAGCAATAGTTGTAGTTGCTATTCGTGGTGGAGGCAATCATGGTGGAGTGATGGAGATCATGCCGGTGCGCACAAGATGGAGATCATGGCGCGGAGATTGGCTATACCATGTCACATAAAATTATATGCATGTGATGTTTATCCTTTTATGTATCTTATTATGCTTAGATCGCGACGGTAGCATTATAAGATGATTCCTCACTTAAAGATCAAGATAAAATTGTGTTCTCCCCTCGTATGCGCCGTTGCGAAAGTTCGTCGTGTTCAAGCATCTCGTGATGATCGGGTGCTATAAGCTCTACGTTCACATACAACGGGTGCAAGCCAGTATTTGCACATGCGGAGATACTTGGGTTTGACTTGACGAGCCTAGCATGTACAGACATGGCCTCGGAACACACGGACCGAAAGGTCAAGCATGAGTCATATGGATGATATGATCAACATGTTGATGTTCACCATTAAAGCTACATCATTCACGTGATGATCGGTCTCGGTGTAGTGAATTTGGATCATGCTTCACTAAACAACTTTGAGGGATGTTGAATTTAGTGGGAGTTCATTAGTAATTTGATTAACTTGAACTAATTATCTTGAACTAAATCTTGTTGTATTTGCATAAGTCGTTGTAGTCTTTGGCACCGTTTTCCACCGACACTTAGCTTAATTGAGTTAAAAGAACTATAGAATTCTGGATAATCATTTTTCGGTCTAGTGCCGTTTAGTTAGAATGTCAAGACTAAAGATTAAGTCCTATTGCAAACTTTAGCAAACCTTGCTTGCTCCATACGATTTAATAAATTGTATTAATCTAAGAGCAACGATTCAAGTTTAGTATCTAAAGATCATATGTTTGCCTTCATGATAAATTGATCTTCAAAGTTGTTTGAGAATCAAAGTGATCATCGAGCTGAAAGAATTGTTTCAGAAACAAATAAGAAGTGAAAGATATTTGATATCTAAGACTTTGATTGTTTGCAAAATGATGAAGTATAATTTAGTAAAAGAACATATGCTCATATTGTATGACTATATGTGAAGATTGAAGATGCTAGGCATCCTGATCACCCAAAAGTTTGGGAACTAATATTATACTTGCATTCATCCTTATAAGCTATAGTAGTTTCATCATGAAAGATGTCATGATAGGACGAATGAAAAGGTATTGGCTAAATTGTTTTGCTATACCAAAAGAATACTAAAGAATGGAATCTGGAAGAATACCAATCATATGATGATGGCGATCCACTTCAAAGTGCGAAATCCAAGGCTATTAGTATTTGACTAACATCCTTTGGATTATGTATCAAATGATTGATGCCACTATTGATGTCGATAGATTCTTCTAAATAGAGAGGAAATGCTAAATAGGATCTGCAAAATATTTGGTAGAAAAGTAAAAGACTGGAAAATTCCATCTCAGGTATATAAATGATATACATGTTATAGATGTATTCTTTGCTAGTACATAATTCTTGGGTATTGGATACAAGATTGTTGGTATGAAATGTCATACAAAGCAACAATACAAGAACTATGATGGCCTAAGTAACTAGTAAAAGAATATGGTAATGATGCATGTCGAGATACAAATAAAAGTGTTATTGTGCTTCTCGTCGACATCAAACCTAGCCTTCAAGATATTTCATGAACTTAATAATTGTTATTTTGTTCTGGTATTATGAGAGCAATGGTTGTTCAAATTATTACCGTCTTCCATAATCGATGGATAGATTATTATCATCTTGTTGGTGAAATAGACATTTATAACACTGATGCTAAAGATCGCAAGACAAAACAAATTTCACTTATATGTGACACCGCCGTTTAAGTCATATTGGAAACAAAACATGAAAGAAATTCTATATTGATAGATTTTCGAGTCATTTGATTTTGAATTGATTGACGCTTGTGAAACTTTTCCTAAAGATGATTAAACTCCGTTCATGGGCCATGGACAGAACAAGTGACTAACTAAATGGCGATCATACATGTTGATGTATGTAGTCCATGGTGTGAAGTCAATCATGGTGTATTTTCTATTTCATCAATGACTCGAATAGATGTATGGTATATCTGCTTGATGAGATAGAAGTATGAAACAATTGAAATTGTTCAGTTTATGAAGTGAAAATTGTTGTAACAAGAATATTCAAATAGCATGATTAGATCATAAAGAAGAATATTTGAGTTACAAGTTTAGCAAACATCTAAGAGTTAGAGGAATTGTTCCACAAACTTGCATCATGATAGACACCATATGAGTATGGAGTTTTTGATGGATATAATCATGTCGGGGATATAACCCCGGGTATACCAAAGTACCCTTGTCTCTAATAACTGATATATATATTGTATATGTTGTATTATGTGTGCAGGATATTAAAAGGCGAGTAAACAGTAGCTGGGCCGGATTATAAGTGCCCTGACCGGATTATAACTCTCCCAGGCCGGCATATACAAGCCTGGGCCGAGTCATCCCTGTCTAGGCCGGAATAAACCCAGCTGGGCCGAGATATAGCGGTCCAGGCCGGGATAAAGCGCGGCTGGGCCGGATTATAGTGTTCCGGCCGGGCCAGGCTGGGATCCCTGGCCCAGGCCGGATTATCCCCTTGGTAGGCCGGGATATTCACTCCCAGGCCGTATTATTCCTCTCCAGGCCGGGATTTACTACCTCCGGGACATATTCCTCGTCTAGCATCAACTCCAGCGCATCGTGCCAGTCCTGGGACGCCTCCAGGCTCGGACTGGCACATCCTCCACCATCGTATGCTGGTCTTGGGACGCCCCTTGGCTCAGACTAGCATATCCCTCCTCTCCTAGTCAGTCTTATCCTCAGGAGGAGGATAAGACTGATGACATGGTGATCCTGAAGACAGACGCTAGAAGACGAAGCCAAGTACTCCCAGTACAGACATCGATGGGACTAGCCCATGACCGTGGCGCATCGCACAGTACTAAGGGCGGTACTGTGCTGATGCAGGCTATAGTGTGACAAGACCCCAGTAGTCATCTCAGCTACAGTGCATGTATAGTGTATTGTGGGGCATCCCTTGTCCCCTGGGCTCCCTATATAAGGGGCACCAGGGGGATCGATCACCCCAAGCCTCCAGAGGAGGCTCATTCTCTCTCGCTCCATGGGAGCTCTAGCACTAGCTGTTTAGCTCCTGCCCAGTGCAGCCTCAGATAGGCAAGATACACAGCTCAAGGAGCACCATTGTAGCTCTCATGTGAAGCTCATATAGATCAGACATGCAGGAGTAGGGGTGTTACCTCCTCACGAGGGCCCCGAACCTGGGTAGCTCGATGTGTTAGCAGTGAGTTCTGTGCTCGGTCTCTACCGAGTCATCCCTCTCCCGGATCCACCAGCGTACAGTCGGCCCCCATTTAAGCCATCCTATGGCATATGTTGTTTCACCACGACGACATTTGGCGCCCACCGTGGGGCTGATCAAGGCGCTGGTAGGAGTACATCCGGACGGGATCTTCTTCATCTGCTCGGGGGCTCGACATCAGCAATGCCTCCGAGCACAGCAGGTCTTCTTCAACTCCCGGGCTGACCTCAACTCGCCCGGGCCAGCATACGGCTGTCCCGGATCTACATCGGCATCTCCGGGCCGGCACTCGGCTTCCTCCGGCCAGCATATCCTGAGTCCCGGCCAGCATATCCTGAGTCCCGGCCAGCATATCCTGTGTCCCGGCCAGCATATCCTGTGTCCCGGCCAGCATATCCTGAGTCCCGGCCAGCATATCCTGTGTTCCGGCCAGCATATCCTGTGTTCTGGCCAGCATATCTTATGTCCCGGCCGGTATATTCTATGTTTGTCGTACCAGGGACAGTTCCGCCTTCGCCTCGAGCGTCTGCTGGTATTTCAAACTTCTTCAACGGTGCAAGTAAGTATTTATGCTGGTTCACTCCATATCCTGGTCAGCTTAATAGAAAAAATAGCTCGGGGGCTAGGTTAAAGCCCAGCAAGTTGCTTCTCAAGTACTGTACCAGTATATATTAGTTTGCATGCCAGCATATCAGCTTCTCAGTTTCCTCCTGTATGTCTGTTTATATGCCAAATTGCTACATATGCCTGCTGCAAATAGTATCCTTAGTATCAGTTTGTATGTCTGTAATCTTATGCAAAGTTTTATCTGGGCATGTTATATGCCGGTTTTATATGCCAACAGCAAGTTGTTATGTCAAGTTATATGTCTTTGCATATGCCAATTGGTATATCTGCTGCAGTGCTATAGTCAGTATGCCAGTTAACATATCAAGTTCAGTATCTACTTATATGCCAAATGCTTTATCCCATATGCTATGTGTTATATGCCGGCTGTCGTATGCCAAGGCTCGTATGCCAGTTTTTTATATGTTGAATGCCATGTGCTAGTTGTTACATGTTTACAGTCAGATCAGTTATATGCCTATCTCAGTACCAGTTTATGCATGCTCTATCACAAATCTCACATGCCAGTTACAGTATACTTGCATTTATATGCCGGCACATGAGTGCCAAATATCTGTTGTGAGATGCCAAGTTTGCTTATATGCCAGTTGCAGTATGTCTACATTTATATGCCGGCACATGAGTGCCTAGTTCTTCCTTGTGAATTGCCAAGTTAGCATATATGTCAAATTGCTATATCTCAGTCTGTATGCCAAGTGCTTTGTTTCAAGAGTTGTGTACCGAATGATATGGGCTATATGCCAAACTCCATATGCTAGATTGCAAATATGCCAAATGCTATGACCATTGCTATGTCTTTTAGAATGACTACAGAATAGGTTGGATGTCTCATTATATATATGTCTATTACCCGGCTATGACTCTCCATATTGCCGTTACAGAGGAGAAATTACTATTATATCATCAGGGTTTCAGTTTATATCTCAAAGTCTCAGGTATTTCAGAGTATGCCAGCATATCATGGCAAACAGCAAAATTTCAGTATACCGGCATATGTTATATTTTGTATCCTGGCCGGCATATTTTATGTCCCAGCCAGCATATCTTTACATCTTGGCCAGCATATCTCAAAGTCTCAGTTCTCAGGTATGTCAGTTTGTTAGCACATCATGTTATTAAGTGATATCTTGAGTCATATGTGTTTCAGTATGCCGGCATATCATGGCAAGAGTAAGTTACAGTATGCCGGCATATCATGGCAAGAGTAAAGTTACAGTATGCCGGCATATCATGGCAAGAGTAAAGTTACAGTATGCCGGCATATCATGGCAAAGAGCAAGGTTTCAGTATGCCGGCATATCAATGCGAAAGTAAGATTTCGGTATGCCGGCATATCATAGCAAGAGTAAGATTTCAGTATGCCAGCATATCATGGCATCGACCAAAATCCCCAATCGCCGTTTATTTCGGTTCGCCAGCATATCATGGCATCGATCAAAATCCCCAATCACCGTTTATTTTGGTTCGCCAGCATATCAAGGCATCTATCAATAACTCGTATCGCCGTTTATTTCGGCATGCCAGCATATCACGGCATTCTATAATCCTTTCAGTTATCGCCAGTTCTGGCTCAGTAATATATCGAGACATCGATCTCAAAGCTAACAAGCATCATATCTCTTATCATATCCGGTTTCACAGAGTATCCCGGTTTAGCATATTAACATGTCTTATCATTTTGCGTACTAACAAGTGCCCAGCGATGGCACGGCCCAAGAGGCATATCAGTATACCGGCATTGTCAAAGAAGACAATGTCGATGAGACATAGCCCGAGAGGCAAAGTGTCGATATAAAGCCCAAGAGGCAAAGTAGCCCAAGAGGCAAAGCAGCCCAAGAGGCATATCAGTATACCGGCATTGTCAAAGCAGACAATGTCGATGAGACATAGCCCGAGAGGCAAAGTGTCGATATAAAGCCCAAGAGGCAAAGTAGCCCAAGAGGCAAAGCAGCCCAAGAGGCATATCAGTATACCGGCATTGTCAAAGCGGACAATGTCGATGAGACATAGCCTGAGAGGCAAAGGGTCTATATAAAGCCCGAGAGGCAAAAGTAGCCTAAGAGGCAAAGTAGCCCGAGAGGCAAAAGTAGCCCAAGAGGCAGAGTAGCCCAAGAGGCACATAGCTCAAGAGGTAAAGTATCGATATGGCCAAAGAAGGCAAAGCAGTATTCCGGCATTGTCGAAGCAGACGATGTCGATGAGACGTAGCACAAGAGGCAAAGTGTCGATATAGCCAAAGAAGGCATAATAGTATTTTGAGATAGCCCGCGAAGGCTAGCATATCACGTATATGAGTATATATCAAACAGGACATTGTCTGTGATGGCATGAGGTAGAATTTGGCCAGTGCAGGCCAACGTATCAGCTTCGTGAGTATGAGTTTGGGACTTTGGTATATTTCTGGTTGAAGCCTGTGCACGACTCTGCGAGTCCTCCACAGCCTCGGGGGCTAATGTCGGGGATATAACCCCGGGTATACCAAAGTACCCTTGTCTCTAATAACTGATATATATATTGTATATGTTGTATTATGTGTGCAGGATATTAAAAGGCGAGTAAACAGTAGCTGGGCCGGATTATAAGTGCCCTGACCGGATTATAACTCTCCCAGGCCGGCATATACAAGCCTGGGCCGAGTCATCCCTGTCTAGGCCGGAATAAACCCAGCTGGGCCGAGATATAGCGGTCCAGGCCGGGATAAAGCGCGGCTGGGCCGGATTATAGTGTTCCGGCCGGGCCAGGCTGGGATCCCTGGCCTAGGCCGGATTATCCCCTTGGTAGGCCGGGATATTCACTCCCAGGCCGTATTATTCCTCTCCAGGCCGGGATTTACTACCTCCGGGACATATTCCTCGTCTAGCATCAACTCCAGCGCATCGTGCCAGTCCTGGGACGCCTCCAGGCTCGGACTGGCACATCCTCCACCATCGTATGCTGGTCTTGGGACGCCCCTTGGCTCAGACTAGCATATCCCTCCTCTCCTAGTCAGTCTTATCCTCAGGAGGAGGATAAGACTGATGACATGGTGATCCTGAAGACAGACGCTAGAAGACGAAGCCAAGTACTCCCAGTACAGACATCGATGGGACTAGCCCATGACCGTGGCGCATCGCACAGTACTAAGGGCGGTACTGTGCTGATGCAGGCTATAGTGTGACAAGACCCCAGTAGTCATCTCAGCTACAGTGCATGTATAGTGTATTGTGGGGCATCCCTTGTCCCCTGGGCTCCCTATATAAGGGGCACCAGGGGGATCGATCACCCCAAGCCTCCAGAGGAGGCTCATTCTCTCTCGCTCCATGGGAGCTCTAGCACTAGCTGTTTAGCTCCTGCCCAGTGCAGCCTCAGATAGGCAAGATACACAGCTCAAGGAGCACCATTGTAGCTCTCATGTGAAGCTCATATAGATCAGACATGCAGGAGTAGGGGTGTTACCTCCTCACGAGGGCCCCGAACCTGGGTAGCTCGATGTGTTAGCAGTGAGTTCTGTGCTCGGTCTCTACCGAGTCATCCCTCTCCCGGATCCACCAGCGTACAGTCGGCCCCCATTTAAGCCATCCTATGGCATATGTTGTTTCACCACGACGACAAATCAAACCTTGTTTGACATGGTTAGATCAATGATGAAATAAACTACCAATATAATTTGTGGATTATGCTTTAAAGACTACCGCTTTTCACTAAATAGAGCACCATCATAATCCGCTGAAATGACACCATACAAGTTATAGTTGTCTTTTCTTGAATTTTGGTATGCAAGGCATATGTGTAAAATGTTTACAACCAAAATTGGATTAGTAAGTTTTTGTAGGTTATCCCAAAGAAAGTCGATGGGTATTCCTTCTACTATGAACCCAAACACATAGTGATTGTCACTAAAAGAAGTGAATTTCTTATGAAGGAGTTTTTCGCGAAAGGTTTAAGTGGGAGGAAGATAGAACTTGATGAGGTTATTGAATCTGAGCAAGATAATCAGAGTAGCGCAGCACCAGAAAAATGTTCTGGAAGCGGCAACTACATTCATAGCTCACGCGTCTACAATATGTTGTAGTCACGACATCGAAGTTCCTATTTAACCAAGTTGGTCGTAATCAAATAGCAAGATTTGAGGACAAGATATTATTAGATAATAGTAACCAACAATATACAAAGAAGCGATGATGGGCCCTGACTTCGTCATATGAATTATTCTAGCAACAATTACATATTGAGATATGATAGTTGAATAAACGAAACAACGTTCCTCTACCGGAATGCACACCAAGGACGTGTAACTGACACGACCCAATGGGTTTTGTTGATTCAAAGGTTGCTAGATATGTATGCAAACTTCTATGGTAGAAGAAAGCATAGCGAAGTTGGAATCTTCAATGATGAAAATGTTAAAGTGTTAATTTCATCAAGATATTTGAAGATGCTTGTATTACAAGAAAGTAAGTGGGAGCGCTAAGACATATTTCTAATGCTTTATGTAGATGACATATCGTTCATTAGAAATTATGTGTTTTTCTTGATATTGTTAAGTTTTCATTAAAATTAGTTTTTGATGAAAGACTTAGGTAAAACCAGAATATTAAGCATCAATGTCTATACAGATAGATTGAGGCGTTAATATAGTTTTGCCAGAGTACATAGATGAAATATTGAATTTGTTCAATATGGAAACAATAAGAATGGTTCTTGTTGCATGGAAGAGGTTGGAGCAAGAATCAATTGTTTTGACACTTGATGAGTGAAACCACAAGAATGATTTTATCAATCTTGTATACCATGATATGTAGATCCAGATGTGTCCAATGCTCTAAAGGTTATAGCATTTATATGATGATCGTTGGACAATAGTAAAGATATTCTTATGCACTTTTGAAGAAGTAAGAATATGTTCTGTATGCAGAAGTGACAAATGGTTCATTGCAATGAGTTACATTGGCTTTGTCACACATACAAGTAAAATTTTATCTCAATTTTAAGCTATTTGTTTTGAGTTAGAAGGTGGCATAATAAGATGGAAGAAAGTTCCATGATAACTTGGATGAGTTCCAATGTTAATATTGTGGCGGACACTGCAACGAGGGCTAAGTATATAATCGCTTTAGAAGTGGCATAAAAGATGCAAAGTAGATAGTGATAATCCAACTTTTTATGGCACTGTCGTCTAGGTCATATTGGCGTTAAACGCATGAAGAAACTCCATTCTGATGGATTTTTGGAGTCTCTTGATTTTGAATCATTTGACATGTGCAAGCCATGCCTCATGGGCAAGATGATCAAAAACCCGTTCTCCAGAATAATGGAGCGAGCAACGGACTTATTGGAAATCATACATACCGATGTGTGCAGACCAATGAGTATTTTGACGCACGGTGGATATCGCTATTTTTCTAAGTGTGCTAGTACTATGTAGTTCTATTGTATGACAATAGTGACAACATAGTCTCGGCTAAGATACAAAAGTCTCACCAGAAGACTAAGTTTATACGATGCCATCTCATAGAAGATGAGAAATGCGTGCTGACGCAAAATAATATGCAAATACAAACGGACCTGAAAGTGTCAGACCCGTAGATAAGGTTTACCACGTGCAAGGCGTATGAATAACACCGGAATGCCATAGGTGTTAAAGGCGCAAGTATGACTAGATTATTGACTCTAGTGCAAGTGGGAGACTGAAGGAAATATGCCCTAGAGGCAATAATAATATTGTTATTATCATATTTCTTGTTCATGATAAAGTTTATACTCCATGCTATAATTGTATTAAGCGGAAACATTAATACTTGTGTGGTTTATGAACAACACCGTGTCCCTAGTACGCCTCTACTAGACTAGCTCATTGATTAATGATGGTTAAGGTTTCCTAACCATAGACATGAATTGTCAATTAATAATGAGATCATATCATTAGGAGAATGATGTGATGGACAGACCCAAATAAAGCAGAGCAATTAGATCGTGTCATCGTGTTCATCTTTGCGAAGCTTTTCTTATGTCATGTATTGTATTCCTTAGACCATGAGATAATACAACTCCCTAGTATCGGAAGAAAGCTTTGAGGTCATCAAACGTCATCCTATGTGAGGGTGATAATAAAGGTGTCTCTCAGGTGATCGGAAAGTATTTGTTGGGTTGTATGTATCGAGATGGAATTTGTCCCTCCCAAGTCGGAGAGATATACTTCGGGCCCACTCGGTAATCGATATCAACACCGCTTGCAAGCATGTGGTTAAGGAGTTAATCACGAAGTGATATCGGATTATGGAACGAGTAAAGTACTTGCTGTGAACGAGATTGAACTAGGTATGGCGATACCGACGATCAAATCTCGGGCGAGTAAAATATCGTGTGACGAAGGGAATACATATACGGGATTAATTGAATCCTGACATCGTGGTTCATCCGATATGATCATCGATGAATATGTGGGAGTCAATATGGGTTTCCAGATCCCGCTATTGATTATTGATAGAAGATCATGTCTGCATATTCTCGAACCCGTAGGGTCACACACTTAACGTGCATCGACGCTAGGATAGAATGGATAATTGGTTTATGAGTTTTAGTTCGGAGTCTCGGATGAGATCCAGGACGTCACGAGAGGTTCCGGAATGGTCCGGAGAATAAGATTCATATAAAGGAAAGCAGTTTTTGGATTCCGGAAAGGTTTCGGAGTTTATCGGTATTGTACCGGAAGGTTCTAGAAGGTTCCGGAGTGGGACCAACGTGGGCCCACTTGACGGAGGCCTGCGTGGGCCTAAGGGGAAGTGCCCTGGCCGCCTTGGGCCAGGTGCACAAGGCCCCTAAGGCCCAGCCGGCCAAGCCCAAGGGGAAACCCTAAAGGAATCTTCAAATAAGGAAGGGGGGGAAACTTGCCCCCCACTCTTCCTTATCCAAGTCGGCTAGGGATTGGAGGAGGGACCAAGCTGGCCGCCCAGCCCCCCATATAAGGGGGGGCAGGGGCGCAGCCCTCCCTTACCTCAAGTCCCAAACCCTAGCCGCCCCTGCTGCCCTCCCTCTCTCTCTCTCGTGACTGCGCGTAGGCGAAGCCCTGCCGCAGAAACTCTCCACCATAAAGCACCACGCCGTCGTGCTGCTGATCCAATCTATCTCTCCACCATACTTGCTGGACCAAGGAAGGAGGAGACGTCGCTGCACCGTACGTGTGCAACTCTCGGAGGCGCCGCCACTTGCGGCGTAGGATCGGATCGGATCGCGAGGAGGAGACGGCGAGTACGACTACGTCAACCACGTTCTTTTGAACGTTTCCGCTGTGCGATATCTTCAAGGGTATGAAGATCTCATCTACCTCTCTTGTTGATTACATCTCCTAGATTAGATCTTGGCTTTCTTGTTCGCATCCGTAGGAAAATTTTTGATTTACTATGCTGCGAAACCCTTCAGCCGGGACAAGGCGTGAGAGCCGGAGTCCCGTGATGTTATTCCTATCAAGGCCGGAGAAAAGAGGGAGGTTAGTCTCTCCGGCATACCGCCCTCACCAATGTTAGCAGAGATAAAAAGATCTACCGAGACAGTTAAAATAGGAAACAAATAAGGGTAAAACTCCTAAAGATGAACACCTGCGAACGTTGCCTAGCAGTGCTAGTCGAATCAAAGGGAAAACTAGCTCCGAAACTGAAGCAGACCTATGCAAGTGTGGTTACCAATGCGAAGTTATAAAAAGCATGAAGGAGGAAGAACAGAGGGAGGTCTCACCGGAGCTTGGCCGGCGACGATGGAGCGGCGGCGAGCGTGCAGGAAGAGTTTCAATCTCCCTGCAATGTCGCGGAGGAACGGTGCGGCGGCGGCGGCGTCGTCGACGGAGATGCCGGGCGCCGTCGAGCGTCGGCGTCGGCGGGGAGCAGGTCGGTTGCGGCGGCGATGCTGTTCTTCGGACCGGCAGTGGAGCGCAGGAGGCAAAGGAGCAGGGGAGGAAGACGATGGTGGGGGGTAAAAAGATAAGATTACCCTCGCCGCCCTATTTATATGTCTGCCAGGTCAGGGTCGTGGGGATCGTGGGAGTGTTCCACTCCCCCGACCGTTCCTGCAGAGAGTCGCCACGTGGCGGCACGGAGTGGGGCGGCGGTTCCGGTAACCGTGCCATGACGCAATGATGGCGAGGAGTAACTGCACTGTGAACCGTCACATCGTGGGTGACCATTCGAGGTGGCAGGGCAGTTACAAGTTTCGATGCAAAGCTGTCAGGCATGGCTTCTCGAGGAAGACTCGTCTATATGTCGGATTAAGTGCCCGATGTATATGTTCCGTCCGGAATACCCTCGGGACCGGCCGGAATAAGTTTTGGAACAGGAACAGAGGCCAGGATATCTGCAGATGTGTCGGCATATAATCTGATCGCCGGGGCATAATGAAGAAAGGTATGTTGAACCTGTCAAGGCTCCACAGTTATGACTGGGGAACCTCGGCAGCTTCGGGGACTAGTGTCGGGGGGATGACCCCCGGTAGGGTCAAGAGGCTAGAAAGACACAAGGTCTATGGTTGACTTTATGCCGGGTTATCAAGGAAGGGCCTGGCCGGAATATAAGAGCATCGGCCAGGCCGGCATATGTGTGTATCCCGGCTGATACTTGGATATACCGGTATAGCCGGAATACTTATAAAAGTGTGCCGGCATATACTTAGATATGCCGGCCTAACCATTTGGTGTGTTGTGCAGGGGCAGGGGAGGCCGGATTACCCGACCCTCGTAGGTCGTTGGTCCGGCATATATGTCCTGGGTATGGCCAACGGTCATATCCGGGATACTTAAGTCAACCAAGGTGTCACATCCCTACAATCAAGGAAGAAAACATCCAAGCATGGAAGCAGAGTGGGATGGCAGGGTGCACAGTGGTGGTCTACCAACCCTCACTGTGCACAAGTACAGAGCTCACCTCACAGAGGTAAGGCCACAGTTCAAGAGGTACAAGGTACAGGGATATGAAGTCCCATCGAGAGCAATCAGGGAGGAAGTCAAGGGTCGGTGCCTTCGTCAGCAAGTCCTATTTGGAGTGTAGCCCGTGTCTTATGGTCCCTTATGACCGTTGTAACCCTGGCTACCACTATATAAGGTGGCATAGGGAGCCCTAGTAAAGGGTTGGTCACTCTGTGTTACTACACTTAGCAGCTCATCTTCCTTCTCTAGCAGAGAGCTTGGAAGCACCATTGTTGTGTACTCCATCGACCCAAATATACAACCAGTAGAGCAGGAGTAGGGGTGTTATCTCCTTACGAGAGCCCCGAACCTGGGTAGATCAGTGTCTCTTTCTGTCGTGCTTTTTAGCTCGTTCCCCTCTCCCGAATCCACCAGCATCTAGCTCGAACCCCATTTAAGCCATCCCATGGCATATGTTGTTTCACCACGACGACATCTCCGTTGTTAGTAGCTATCTTGGCCAAGTAGTTGCTAGTGACTCCAAGAGGGGGTATTTATGCTCGATAGTGGGTTCATGCCTCTATTTAACCTGGGGGAGTGACAGAAACCTCTAAGGTTGTAGATGTGCTGTCGCTACTAGGGAGAAAACAACATTCATATGCTCAAGGGCATATGCTTTGTTTACATTACAAACTTTGCTTAATGCAATTATCTGTTGTTCGCAACTTAATACTTGTGGAGTTCTCGGATGGATTCGCCACAAGTGGATTATTAGTCATAGATGCAGTTGGATGGCGGTCTATGTATTTTGTTGTAATGCCCAGAGTAAATCTCATAGTGATCTTCTTGACATATCACGTTTATCTTTATTCTATCAATTGCCCAACTGTAATTTGTTTACCCAGCATGTGTTATTTATCTTATGGAGAGACACCACTAGTGAACTGTGGACCCCGGTCCTATTTCCACCATATTGCTATCACCTGTTTACTTTACTCGCACTGTTTACTTTACTTCCATACTTTTATTGTTTTCCACTCGATACACTCATAACCTTTGTTTCAAGCAAACCGGTGAGATTGACAACCTCATCGTAAGTTGGGAGCAAAGTACTTGGTTGTGTGTGTGCAGGTTCCGCGTTGCTACTGGCCGAAGACGAGTCAACAAATATCGTTAAACGGCGCCCTTGTTGGAGTGCTATTAAGCCAGTCCGCATCACCTTCAGTCGTTTGTCTCTCCTCTCCAAGATCGACATACCTTGGTTTCTTAACTGAGGGAAACTCTTGCTGCTTTATTCATCACACCTTCCTCTTGGGGTTCCCAACGGGCTGGACATTTAACTAGGCACCAACTCTAGTCTGGCGCCATCATCCCAGCAATCAGCGCCCACCATGGGGCAACGTGCGGCAGCGACCGGAGTGAAGTTCTAGACGGGATCCCCATCGACTCTCGGTGAGAAGGTCGCCTCCGGGCTTGTCTGGAGGTTTGGCACCATCGACTGCATCAGCGACAACCTCGACTGCTTCAAGGACAGCTTCGGCAATAGCGGCTCCTTCCTCGACATCGGCGGCCACCTCTTCTACATCGCCAAGCCGTTCCCAGAGGAGGTAACCGACGTGTCTGACCCTCTCTCTAATTCAGGCTCGAGCTGTAGTGGAAGCAGCGATCTTGGCGCCATGGTCGAGGTGTTGGCCCTAGAGGAAGGGGATGGCGGTGGCCTACCACGCACCATGCGCCCGCCGCTCAAACGCCCTCCTCTGCTGGAGCAAGACCCTCTACCTCCAGAGCGGGACATCTTGGATTCCGCCATCATGGACCTCCGCGCACCCCTCAACCTCACCGCTGATCCCGCCAAGATCGCCGAGAACCTGGAGCAAGCTCGCATCACCCTCCATGACAAGGCGGTCGACATCGACAACACCCGCCGGTGCGTGAACTCCATGCTCCGCGAGTACAACACCGCGCAAGGTTACACGCCGGTTGGGGATGGACCTAGCCGGGCCGAACAAGTACGCCAGCGGGGCCGAGATCTGGGCACGGAGCTGAACTGAGCGGCGCCCTCCGCAAGGTCGCCTCCGGTCATCGCCAAGCCGACTTACAGCATGCCTACCAAGAACCTCCATGCTGCCTGCTACATAACTTCCGAGCTAGCCGGCTTGCAAGGAGAGGAGTTGTGGGAGAAGGAGGCTCGGCTCCAAGAACTCCTGAACACCGCCGATCTGCAACAGCAAGCAATGGAGCCAGACGGGAAGGCCAGCGGCACGCGGCTCGACCACTGCCTTGTTGCCGCTAGTCAAAACAAGCCTCAGGCGCAACAAGCTTCATCGCCCAACCAAGGCCGAGCGGGCACAGCCGGAGCAACCGAGCTCCTAGTGAGAGTGGTGGAAATCACCGCACCCAGCATTCTGGCTACCATAGCCGGCAGCCTCGCGATCCAGCTGCGGTCACAAGCAAGCCGCACAACCCACCTCGACCTGATGCTATGGAGCCGGCATGGGGTAAGGCCGTGGCGCATGCCGCGCCGGCTCCTGGAGCCGGGCACGGTGCTCCAGGTCCCTAGCCGGCTCACTCGCATGTGAGCCAGAGGATCAGCGAACGCGTTGACCCCCCGAAGGACTACGCTCGCCACTGGCTCAACCTACTAGCGGACTCCAAGCTCGACAAGGAGGAGTCCTCAATGGGACCAATCTGCTTTGGCCCGCGCATCCACAGTGAACCTTTTCCGCCAAAGTTAGCGCTCCCGCGGGACATGCCCAAGTACACCAGAGCAGTGAAGCCGGAGGACTGGCTGTTAGACTATGGCATCGCTGTCGATATCACGGGTGGCAACAAAAGGCTGGCGGTGTGCTGCGCACCGCTCATGCTCCAAGGATCTGCAAGGACATGGCTCAACAGCCCGTCGGCTCTACAGATCAACTCGTGGTTCGACTTCAAGGAGGCATTCATCAAGAACTTCACCGGAATGTACAAGCGACCTCCCCACCCACGACAGCTGGCCCTCTGCAAGAAAGGCCCAGATGAGCCAGATCGTGACTATCTCATGAGGTGGTCGGAGCTGCGCAACTTGTGCGAGGGAGTAGGTGAAGAGCAAGCCATCGGATACTTCACTGATGGGTGAAGGGAAGGATCCCTGATGAATCACAAGCTCAACAGGGCTAAGCCTAAGACCATGGCCGAATTCATCACGATAGCAGACAAGTACGCATCGGCCAATTCTGCGGCCAGGGTGCAGTTTGCTGAGTCAGGGCTGGCCGCAGGGCGATCCCAGCCGGCATCTGTCCAAGGCGGGCATCACAACCGCGACCGTCACGGCAAAAGGAAAGACAAGCGTCATGACAACAAGTATGGCTCGAAGCAGGTGGCCGCAGTCCAGGGAAGCCCAGGGGCTACGGGCGGGAGCCAAAGGCGCAAAGGCGACAAGTTCAACACAGACAAGTACACCATCGAGGTGATGTTGGACTAGCCATGCAAGTTTCATAGTGTCTCAGGCAAGCCGGCGGAACACACCATGCACCAGTGCAGTTTCACCAGAGACCTAGAGCGAGGGAACCACTAGCTGCCGAGGCCGCCGCCGGGCCTGCCAGCTGAAGGACAAGGAAATCAGAATCATGACTAGTAGCCGGCTAAAGCAGCCGGAGACTACCCTAAAGAAGCCAACATCGAGCTGTACCATGTCTTCACCACTCAGAAAGATGACACGAAGGACGATTACTGGTTTGGCACCAAGGTGAATGCGGTCATGCCAGCAGAGCCCTAGTACATGCACTAGTCCGAGGCGTCCATCACATGGGGGCGTGAGGATCATCCGCCGCTCATGCCCAGACCCGGGGGCTACGCTCTGGTCTTGAACCCCATCGTGTTCTCCGAGATGCACACTTGCCGCTTCTCACGCGTGCTCATCGATGGAGGCAGCAACATCAATCTCTTGTACCATACCTCAATGGAGAAGCTAGGAATCCCCGCAGCTCAACTAAAGCCAACTAAGCTGACCTTCCACGGCATCGTGCCGAGACTCTCATGCATGCCCATGGGAAGAATCCAGCTGGAGGTACTGTTCGGAGAGAAGGACAACTTCCGTTGTGAGCCAATCTGGTTCGAGGTGGTGGGCCTCAACAGTCCATACCATGCGCTGCTCGGTCGCCCTGCTCTAGCCAAGTCCATGGCAATCCCGCACTACAAGTACCTCAAGATGAAGCTCCCAGGCCCTCACGGGGTGATCACCATCACGGGATGCTACAAGAAATCGATGGAGTGCGCGAAAGCCAGCTCTAAGCTTTCTGAGGCATTGGTTGTTGCAGAGGAGAAGCGCCAACTACTTCAGTGAGTGGCGCAGACCCAACCTGGATGGCTGGCTCTGAGCCAGCCGTTTTCCAATCTCAAGCCGGCTAACGATGCCAAGAAGATCCCGCTAGGGGTGGACAAGATGGCTAAAGTCGTTGCCTCAGAGGTCGGCCTTTCCGCAAAGTAGGAAAGTGAGCCCACAAACATCGCCCGCGAAAAATCGAGATATCGATCGTCTAAGCCCTTCGGTCCGCCAAGGCAAAAATCTTGTATCCCAAACAAGTGTCGATGAATAAAAGAAAGCTAGGTGGCATACGATCGGTTCCCTAAAAAGTGCATTGAGTATTTTTTTAATCTTTCTAGCGCTATTCATCTGACTAAAAACCACCTTCAAGCGGAAGCCGGCTGCCCCGAACAATCAAATCTCTTGTCAGACAAACGAGTACTTCGTGCGGATCGGACCCTGAGGCTAACCTCCTTCCCAGGCTCATGATAGCCATCGGGGACGGAGGCGGCAGGTCACCCACCTAGGAAAATCACTAAGAGAAGAAAGCATAAACCCCGAAAACACCATCGTTCACCTGAGTGCTAGGTGTATCGGTTAATGATTGCGCGTAGGCTGGTTTGAGCCAGGTCTCTCAAACACTGAAGTACTACTTCTCATCCCGTGGCATGCTCCCACCCTAGACTGGCATTCGGCTGCTGGTCCAAGGGAGACCAACCGGCACCAGGCTGTCGGTTGGGGGTAGAAGAGCCAAAGGATGGGAAGATGAAGGAAAAGGTTGAGGGGACCGGGCTAGGACCAGTCCACAAACAGTTAAAAACCGATACATCAGAAACTTAGGATAAAACGGCATCGACATGTGCAAATACGATGTTGTCAGATATAGCATGAGTTTAGCGCACAAAACATGACAATAAAGAGACGCGGACTAGCTAAGAGTCGGCCAGAGCGTCAGCCGGCTTGAGATGGGTGCTATCGGCGGTCCTCGCCGCTAGCATGAAACCATCACCATCAGGAGATGGCGAAACAGAGCTGTCGGTGATGTCCTCGGGTGTCTTCTCAGATGCCTCCACAAATCCAGGCGCTTCGAAGTCCATATCGTCCACGGCTCTGTCGTCATCACTTTAACCCGCATCGGAGAGCTTGTCGGTGTTTGTGCATTCCGCAATAGCATAGGCGCGCTGGCGAAGCTTGACTAGGTCGACATCGCTCCAGCCGTCCTCGCGGAGATGCTCTAGCTGGTCCAGGTTGATGCCCTGGTACCAAGAAAGCACAAAGGACAGGGCATGTTCGGCGCCGGCTCGGGCTGCGGACTCCTTCCACATGTCCACCCGGTTAGACACGAGCGTCATCCACAGGAGGAGCCAGTCGACGTTGTCAGGTTCCGCTTGCCCCGGCCATAGAGTCCTAATGACAGAAGCAACAGCGCCGCACAGTCGCGACCCCAAGGCAGCCACGGGCTGGAGCCGACCCTTAATTGATGCTATCAACTCCATCGAGGAGAGCTCGGCTTTGGGATCCTTGGGGCGGACGATGTTGTACTCTGCCCGACACTCTTCTATCGCAGCCGCCGCGGCTGGAGTAATGTCGGGGAAGACCCCTGCAAGAGTGGCAAGTAAGAAGGGAAGGAGCGTGAAGGAACAAAACCGGAAAAGTGGAAGAAGGGACGCACCAAGGAGAGCATCCTCCAGCCCCTAGAGACCAGCATGGATCTTGCGATCTCGTGCATGCCAGACGCCAAGTTCTGCATCGTACTTCTCGTAGTCGGACTCCCGAAGATCAATTAACTCCCGGACCTTGGCATCACGCTTCTCATTCTCGGCGTCTTGCGCTGCTCGGAGCTTCTCCACCTCGGCGTCATACTTTGCTATGAGGTCCTTCTTCTCCTCGGCCAGCCGCCGCTCAAACTCCCACCGCAGTGTCAACTCCACCTCCTTGGCCTTCGCCAGCTCTGCCTCCAATTAGAGGGCCCTGCCGGCTCGCACCTGTAGGTCCTTAATACGCTCCTCATGCTCCTGACGAAGCCGGCTGACTTCACTGGCCGACACCGAGTCGGCAAGTTGAGCTTCGAGCAAGGAGATGCGGGAGGCGGCACCTGTGTGTGGAAGATGTTAAAGGCACATCACCAAAAAGAAAGTGCGTCGAAAGTAGAAGAGCCTAGGCTTACCCGATAGCTTCCCCAAGTCCTTCTTCAGGGCTTGGTACTGGGACTTGCCGGTGTGATACTTTGCCAGCAACTTCTAGAAGATGCCGGCCTGAAGCTCGTTGATACCCTAAGAATACAAGGGAGCAATTCTCAGCAAGAGTCAGTTCCAAGCCAGCTGCCTCTACAGCTACCTTGAAACTCAGGGGCTAGGAGGAGGAGGAATCGGTCATAGAGCGACTGGCTCCAGCCCTCAGCCGGCAGGTTGTCTAGCCGTCCTAGCACTGCAGCCGACAAAAGAATCTGAACTTGAGAATAAGTTACTTGCATCAACAGTCTTCTCTGCCTTGACAAACTGAAGGCCTGCGTTCTGCAGTGATTCCCTGATAGTGGCGAGTTGTTTGTTCAGATCCGCTAAAGTCAAGTTCCTGGCCCTGGCTTCGCTGGCCTCGCCAGAGCCGACACTGGAAGCTGTGTCTGCCCATTCCTTCTGAAGCTGGCTAGCAGAGCTTTGGATACCGGCGCTGGACCCGATCGGAGCCGTAAAGGTCCTCCCTCCCGAAGTGCTCTTGGCGGCCGCCCCAGGAGTAACGGAAGCCTCGCCGCGGTCGACCTCCTCGGTTCGGACAGCAGGAGTTTCCTGAGAAACATTTCCCGGGCTGGCATCGGCTCCAGCGGGAGGAGGATCGGCGGCCTCATCAACCTCCTTCTCAGGCGTGAGCATGCCAGTCCCCATGCCCGACGCATGTGTAGCGTCAGAGGAAGCTCGCGCAGCTGTCTCTTGGGGCCCTAGTGTCCCCACGCCAGCCGAAGCCTCCTCCATCGCCTCTTCCACGGTCTCGCGCGGTTCTCCCTGGCCTTCTTGGTCAGAAGGTGCCTCAGCGGTGCAACTTCCTCCACCGCAGTCCCGTCGGTGGCGGTGCGAGGTGTGACAACCTCTGCCGCAGTAACTTCCGTGGCGACGGTTTCTCTAGTCCGTGCCGGTCCTACCTCGGCCGTGGTGTCTGCATCGGCAACAGCCTCCTCTGCTGCCACCCTCTGGTGGGCAAGTCCCACCGCGTCCTCCTCGACCTTGCGGGTCTCCTCCTGCGAGGCGCGATCCTTCTCCTCGATGCGACCCACGTCACCATCATCATCCCCGCCCCCGCGTATCCTCTTGCTGCGCGAGAGGACATACGCTGAAGATTCGGTCCCCTCCGGCATCGTCGCTGGAGAAGGCTTCAAGAGCTTAGCTATGGAGATGGAAGCCCTGCAAGAAAAACGCCCCGTGTCAAGTATGTTAGAAACACGAAAGCAGGAAGCGGGAAAGAGGGCGAAGGCGAGGAGCTCACCCAGCCACCACCGTAGCCTGGCGCTTGACCACCTTCTTCGCCTTGGGGGGAAGTGTCGTGGTTCTTACGACACGTATGCCATGAGGGGTACCTCAAGCGATAGAAAGAGGGGATAAGCGATCTCGTGCCTGGGACGGTGATAGACAAGGATTACCCAGGTTCACGTCCCCGCGGTGGAGGAGCACTACATATCCTGCTACAACTCACTATAATGGCACAATGTATATAGGTTACAATGGTTGTGTTGGTTGCTATGCGATGTGCTATGTATTCTACCCTTAGCCTCAAGGGCTCCTCCACACCGGCTTATAAAGGCGCCTGGCGTGGGCATCACGGCGGTTCCGGAGCGGATACTACATAGAGTCCTAGACTAAGTCCTATACAATATCTTGTACTACATGGCAAATCTGCCATAGGCATGTCTTGAGGAATCTGCCATGAGCTCCTGCTATTCGGGAATCCGCCATGGCACGAGTGCGTCTGGGAATCTGCCATGGCATGGCAGCATGGAATCTGCCATGGCATGGCAGCCTTCAATCCGCCATACCACCAGCAACTAGGCCACCCGGTTGGCTATCTGCCATACCACCTCCATGGGCCACCCTGGTTTGTCGGTATGAGACTACGGCACTGGTATACCCGTTTGGTATATCCACAACAGTAGCCCCCGGAGTTCTTTGAGATCTTCTCTTCTGTCTTCATTGCTTGATGGGCTTTTTATCTTCATCTTCATCTTCAAGATAGTCACGTGAAAGATCTCGTAGAGCTCCCAAAGAATAAATTTTATCCACCTAGAACTTTAAGCGGACCAGTGATGTCTCATACTTGCAGTGCAATTCTCCAGATACATGCTGGTATGCTACTGCGAACGAATCCAAGGCAGATAACTAGTATTTCTTCCGAGCTCAAGGAACGTTCCTTTCAGTATAAGATGTTGCCTTGAAGCTTACCAAACAGTGAGCGCAAAATTATTGCACTGCTTCTGTTTTTGAACTTCGATGCTTTTACACCATGTGTAGCCCCCAAGCGCCAAGGCGGATCTCAGCAAGAAATACGTCTTGGAGCTCTCAGAGTAGCTAACAAGAAACATATGAATAGTGTAGCCCCGAGTGCCATGGAGGGTTCTCATAGAGAATCCATCAGGGTGCTCTTAGAGAAACTACTTAGATTTTTTAGCATGCAGCCCCCGAGCACCGCTGCGCAATTTTTCCTAGCTAGCGGTGCTCTCAAAAGACTTAGGATTTTTTGCTAGCTATAGCCCCCGAGCTCTATGGCGGATTCCAATCCGGCATAGGGCTCTAAGAGAACAACGTAGTTAAAATGCAATGAGTAGCCCCCAAGCGTTATGGCAGATTTCTATCCAGCACAATGCTCTAAGAGAACCTCACAAAACTTAGCATCGGTGTAGCCCCCGAGTGTCAAGGTGGAATTTACTTGAAAATCCGGCTTGATGCTCTTAGAGAACTTCACCAGTTATCAGATCAACATACTATGGTCGCAGCCCCCGGGCAGCCAGCTCCAAGGCGGCCAACTCCACGGTAACATCAAGGCAACCTGCTCCATGGCGGTCCCAAGGCATCCTTCTCCATGGTGGACTGCTCCGAGACGGCCACTCCATGGCGGACTCAAGGCGGTCTGCTCCATGGCAGACTTCTCCAAGGCGTCCGCTCCATGGCAGATTTCGGCTGCCATCAAAGGTGCCACTCCATGGCAGATTTGGGCTGCCATCGACAGTGGCTGATCCATTGCAGATTTGGGTTGCTGTCAATGGTGACCGCTGAGTATTTGAGCTATGTGGCTCGAAAATACCTGAGATCGGGCACCAACAAAGCGTCTAAGCGTCATATGTACCTGTGACATGAAAACAAAACACAATTGTATTAAATCGTTCTTGTGTCCAACGAACAAATGCAAGACGGATAAAACATGGCCATTGAACAGATGTTTTAAAGCTGAAACTATGCAGCAGTTGAACAACATAAAACTGTCAAGGTGGAACAAACTCGACTATCTTGAACAGTTCATGTGCATTAATATATTTTAAGCAAGTTCTGGTTTATCCGTTCTTCCTGTTTATATGCTTGACTTTTCGTGAGACGGCAAACTTTTGCACGAACAATCTGCTAAGGCGATAGCGCTTAATAGCAGCCGTCCAAAATCTTGGAAACGGATGGCGGCTTTAAAGTGCCAAAATGCCACTACTCGGGAATCCACATATAAAACATCAGAAAACGTGTAGGCCAGAAAACTTAAGCTAATGCCGGATGACGAATTTTTACATGATACCGGCGCCTTTAGAGGCAAGCCAGTCAAAATTTTACTCATGAGCGCAAGGCAAATCGTGGAAAAGTTATGATCAAAACGAAAGCGGTAAAAGACTCATAATATGATCGAACCAATCTTTATCTCATGATCATAAACAAATATTAAATATTAATTAGGGTAGATCTATTCTAAAACCGGTTGTAGATTAACGATCTACAACCAGCCGTCCTATAAGAGAGCGATCCCACTGGAAACCCGGCCCGAACCAAACCAAAAAAGAAATGTCAGTCTCTCATTCCCCACCTGCCACCTCTCGATCCCCCACCGCCGGCCGCACCCCGAGCACCCCGCCGGTGGCCGTGCCCCTTCCCCTTGCCGGCGGCCGCGCCCTACCGCCTCGCCGGCGGCCGCGCCCCTACCTCCTCGCCAGCCGCTGCGCCCCAAGCTCCCCGGCGTTGGCCTCATCCCTACCTTCTCGCCGGCGGCCGCGTCCTGAGCTCCCCGCGGCCGGCCGCGCCCCGAGCTCCCGCTGTCGGGCGCGCCCCAAACTCCCCGCGGGCGGCCAGGCCCCTTCCTCCATGCGGGTGGCCGCGCCCCCGACCTCCGCGCAGGCGGCCGTGGCCCTGCGAGCTTCCGCCGGCGCGCCCATCCGATTTCCCGCAGGCGCGCCCGTGCGGCCTCCCTCCGCCGGGAGCTTCGGCTGGCCCCGTTATTCTGAGCGCCGCCTCCCCCGATTGTGCTCCGTCGCCGTACTCTGGTGCCGCACGCCGCCGCATCATGACGAGCTCCCTCCGCCGCGTCCTCACGAGCTCCCGTCGTTGAGCCCCCGCGAGCTGCGGCCGCCGCACCCTCGCAGAGCTCTCACCGCCGTCCCTTTGGAGCACCCAGGAGCCCTGCCGTCGCCGGCGAGTCAGCTCACCAGCGAGCCCGTCCTCTCCGGCCAGCCCGGCTTCAGTTTTACAACAACCTGAACTTACGTGTGGCATCGACCTGAACTTTGGACCATGGACTAGCTTCAGTTCTTGCTGCGATTTAGGATATTTTTTCACAATCGATTTGGAGCCGGTATGTGTGAGGGTCGTTGCGCTTTCTAACTGAACTGTTTGCAGATGCACTTGTGCAGTGTGGACAGTTCACAACTTTGATGTCTGGAAGTGCAATCGTGTAATTCAATAGTTCACCATTTCGAGTCCAACTAGTTCACTAACTTGTAAAAAAAAAGTACATCGGGCAGTCCAGGTCTGCTTACAAGGAAAGTACAGGTGGTGAATTCAAGCAGTTCAGGTAGACTAATGTGGGAGTTTACAAAATATGACTCGGGACATGCGACTTTGAGCAGTTTAGGGACGCAACTCCAAAAAGTACACACCGTGACTTTGAAAAAAACACGCAATGAAACCGGAATAATATAGTACATCACACAATTCAGGCGTGCTTGCAAAAAAAAAGTACAGGTGAAGACTCTAGGAAGTTCCGGTAGACTAATGTTGCAGTTTAGAAAATCTCGCAGGCCAGCGTAAACTGCTGCGAGCCCGCGCCACTCTGGACCTGGTCGATGCCGCAGGTTCAGTTCCTGGATGCAGTGGGGTTGTGTAGACCCGTCAGTCCACTACCTCCCTATCTTACAATTATTATTTTGTTTTTGCTTAGATTGCAGCCACAACAGCATACCAAAATGTGCAAAATCTAATTCTGAAGTTTTACTATGTGTACTATCATGGACTAGAAAGTTATACAGCTGGAACTCAAGGAATGTACTGCCGTATTCTGTGATCGACTTTCCTGGGCATACTTATCTGTGGAGGAATTGCTCGAATTATGGGCCAAGGTTTCAAGAAGTCTGGATTTTGTTTTTCACCTATCAGATTGCTATTGACGCACAGTTCTCAGATTTTGAATTGGCGAAGTACAAGCATTCTTATCTTGGATGCACTCTTCTGGACCTAATTGATTCTGAGAGATAGCTGATTGGTTTGAATTTCAAGATCTAGCTACTGAAAGAAACTTGCTCTTTGCCTGCCCACGCGCTCGCTGTTTGGTCTGGTGGCGAACATGCTGGCTGACCATCCTAGTCGATTCAATAGCTAGCTAGCACTCCCTCTCTTTCAGATTTCCTAAGATGAATTTCGTTGTCGATATCATTGATCTCATAACTTGTTTCAGATTTACATGGAGGCTTGAAAACAATCCTAAATACGTTGTGTGACTTTTACTTGTTTATTCTTATGCTTATGAGAATTATTCCTAATAATACTACTATTTTTGCACACACCAAAATTAAGAAAAAAAATGATGACCTCTTCTTGATGTTAGGGTACATTGACAAGCACGCTTATGAGGGGCAGTTTACAAAAAAAAGTTCACAAACGTGATTACGGGGCGTTACTCCTAGCATTTAGCATGGGCAGTTCAGGATCACGACCCCGGAAAGTTCAGTTGCAATAACGAGAGAAGTATAGGCGGAGCGACTTTGGAAAGTTCAGGTACACTAACAAGGCAGTTTAGAAAACACAACTACGTGACGCGACTCCTGTCAGTTCAGTTGCACTAGCTTGGGCAGTTCAGGAGCGCTACTACGAAAAGTTCAGGTGTACTAACAAGGGAAGTACAGTTGGGCGAAACTTCGAGAAGTTCAACTGCACTAATGAGGCAGTTCAGAAAACTCGATCGTGGTATGCGACTTCTAGCAGTTCAGTTGCACTAGCTCGGGAAGTTCAGGCGCACTAACGAGGGAAGCACAGGCGGGCGGAACTTTAGGAAGTTCAGGTGCACCAATGATGCAGTCAGTGGCGGAGCCACATCTAAGTCTGTGTAGTCAATTGACTACACAACATTTTGGCAAAAAACCTTTATATATAGAGTAAAAATCATACCAAAAATGCAAAATTAATATAAATACGTGTATTTGAGATCACAAGTTTAATTTGACATCACAGCTTTGTTTTCCTGGCTCCACCACTGGATGCAGTTCACCACCTTGATTCATGCAGTTCACGTGCACTAACGCGACAGTTCAGAGAACGTGACTTATGGGAATGACTCAGGGAAGTTCAAGTGCACTAACAAGGCAGTTTAGGTACGCAACTATGGGAAGTTCGGATGCACTAAACACAACAATTCACCTTGAACACGCTAGAATTTTCACTTTTATCGGATTTCTTTTTTGCACAGTTAAAATTTCTCTTTATACTAAGCGAAAGTTCACTTTGAGCAAGAAGGAAGTTCGATTGCAACAAATTAAAAAGTTAAATTTTATTAAAAACTCAATTTCATCAAAAAAGAAGTTCAGTTACACATCCCGAACAGTTCAGCTGCATGTAAGAAGCAGTTCAGGTACTCTATTTTTTCCCAACGGAAATCGTACCCATTAAAATGGTTTGTATAAGTCCCGGTTGCACAAGTAAACCTCATAGATAATTAATATTTAATTTTTACCAATACGGGCAGTTCAGGAGCGTGAATGGAGAAAGTTTAGGCGCACCAAACGCGGCAATTCAACTTGAACATACTATAATTTTTATTTAAATCGGAATTATTTTTTACCACTATGGGCAGTTCAAGAGTGCTAACCCAAGAAGTTCAAGTGCGCTACTTAAGGCAGTTCAGGTGGGCTTATGAGGGAAGTACAAGTGGTGGCAGGAGGTAGTTCAGGTGTACTAACAAGGCATTTTAGAAAACTCGACCACGATACGCGACTCAAAGCAGTTCAGGTGCACTAGCGCGGGAAGTTCAGGAATGCTACTCTAGAAAGTTCAGGCGCACTAACGAGGGAAGTACAGGTGGGCGGAACTTCGGGAAGTTCAAGTGCACTAACGAGGCAGTTTAGAAAACTTGACCGCGGTACGCGACTCCAAGCAGTTAAGTTTTACTAGCTCGATAAGTTTAGGACCGCAACTCTAGGAAGTTCGGGTGCACAAACAAGGGAAGTATAGGCTAGTGGAACTTCAAGAAGTTCAGGCGCACCAATGATGAAGTTCAGTATCTTGACTTGGCAGTTCAAGTGCACTAACGGGGCAGTTCAGAGAACGTGACCTATAGGCATGACTTAGGGCAGCTCTGGCGCACTGCCGAGACAGTTCAGGAACGCAACTCTGAGAAGTTCGGATGCACTAAACACGTCAATTCACCTTGAACACGCTAGAATTTTCACTTTTGTCAGATTTGTTTTTCCCATAGTGGAAATTTATGTTTATACTAAGCAAAAGTTTACTTTGAACAAGAGGAAATTTTGATTGTAAGAAATTAAAAAGTTCAATTTTGTCAAAATTCAATTTAATCATAACAGAAGTTCAGTTACACATCCTGAACAGTTCAACCACATGTGAGAAGCAGTTCAAGTACTCTGTTTTTTTTTTGAGCAGAAATCCTATCAATTAAAATCGTTTCTATATGTCTAGGTTGCACAAGTAAACCACATAAATACTTAATATACAATGATATGAGTCTACTTTCACTCATATATGGCGTCATGCCCCCACTCAACCACCATAGCCATGCCAAATTCAAATCGGTCGCATATGGGCGTCGTTCCTATTGTTTACTATTCTTAAAAATGATTTCTAATCCGTGCAAAATTTGAAAACATCACCTTGACAAAAAAGTTGCACAATTTGAATATCTTTCAAAAAGTATATTATTTACTTCATTCCGATTAGTCGTTTAGAAGTAATTGCAAATGGTGCATACAAAATCAAGCAATTCGAAAATCCGAATCACCTATATTCGAAACTGCTCTTAAATGATAAGAAATCCGCAAAAATGATCAACATGAAAAAGTTGCGCCTAATCTATAGCTTTCTAGTGCAATATCATTTGCATCAATCGGATAAACGGTTCGAAAATTTCAATGAAAATAGTGTCCGAAACTAGAAAATCCGCAAAATAGTTGTTTAGCATATTTAAAATTACTTTTAAATCATCCAAAATTTCGAAAAATTCTTAAAATGAATAAGTTTTGTAATTTCCTTACGAATCCAACGATATATCATATGCATCATTCCGATAAACGGTATGAAAACCGTGACAAAAATACTCTCCGAAAATACAAATAGACGCGAAAATCTGATTATCTATTATATTATTAAAACAACTAACAACCAATGGTCTAGATTAGCTAGGAATAATCAAAGCAAAACAACGACCAAGATTAACTTCTCACGTCCGACCGGTATCAATCTCAATATGCGTGTAGTGTCCTTCTCCCCCACGTCTACTAAAAAAAGTCTGCGCGTATAAAGTCCATCTCCCCCACGTCATACAGAGTAAGCTACGACGAAAAACAACCTGACGGATGCACCTATATATCTGAACAGCAACTCTGTTTCTTGGAAAGACTCCTCAGATCGATCACGGTAACAGCCACCGCGATTTATCAAGAAGCACGTACGAGCGTTTAGACCTTTGGTCGATCTCGCGTCAACGAGCGTCAACAGCAAGCTCAGTATCAATCGACGAGAAGCGACGGTGTTGGCGGATTAGATTCATAATCATCCACATCACGTACAGCTCTTGCTACCCTGACGGCAGAGTATACAAGGTAGACATACTCTAGAGTCAAGATATCTCAATTGTTTAGATTCATGAGCATCCACCTGAAATTGATCTCTTGGAATTCATAAAGGGCGTGTTTACAAGCTATACATAATCTTTTGTCATGCGCACATAGAGCGGAAGGACACACGGATACGAATCCATTGCATGGTGGATTTGCATGGAACGATATGCATCGGCAGCAGCAAACCAGCTGGTCCAGATCAGCACACGGACATGCATCTACGGCATGAGCACCGTATATACCCGGCTAAGCTCCATATGCATATCAGATGCTCAAAAGGCACATGCATACATCCTCGATTGTGGGTGGCGCTAGATGCGCGCAGCTCCAAAATCCCCACATTGGTTAGAACTCGCACGCAAGAGCAAGCACCGTAAAGATTTGTGATAGAAAGGACATGAAGTTCGATTTGGTACGACAAGCTTAGCTCGCTGCAAGAGAGAAGAAAGAGGATCTTCGCACACGAAAGCCAAGTCGTTGTTAGAGAGAGAGCGAGAGAGAAAGAATATCCTTTTTTGGGCGACTCTTTAAAGAATATACATGCACAAATAGGTATGGCTGCATCACTAAAACGGTGACCCGGTACACATAGCGAGACAGTTTTCTGTTAACACTGTTATGGGATGATAAGTGCAATTGACCCGGTGGTTCAGCACCACTTTTTTTAAAAAAAAAAGAAGTACTCGCTCCAATTAGAAATAACTATCGATGATAACAAAATTTATACGTATTAAATTAGTGCAAAATCCACAATAGCTATTTTCAGTCAGAGGGAGTAAAAAATATATTGGGCAAACTAAATATAAAAGAAAGATGGCCAGTTGGTAGGTTGTCGCACATAAGCTATGAGGGGTGAGGACAATTATTTGCAAAGTATTATTATTCATAGTAATATGAATAAATTCGATCCATAGAAATTTAAGATCATTTATTCAAAGGACCTAAAAAAAAGACTGCCTCGCTAAAATTAGTGTACTAGAATATTGTACATACAAGAATATAGAGATGTCCACAGTATTTACATTTAAAATAAATGTGAATTAACAAATGTGCAAATTATAAACATAAAATATCAAAAGAAAACAGTGGGAAGTAAAGAAAAATAATATATGCAAACCTTAAAGTTACAAAAAAAAACATAATACTGAAAGTTATAAATAGCCAAGCAACGCCGACTTTACTATAATTCTATAATGTCTATTCTCAAGAAATAGAATTGACAAATCTAGCCGCGCAAATGCGCGGGTACACACGCTAGTTAGTTTTTAAAATAACTTAAAAAATGTACAGAGTTTTGGAAAACTTCCAAAACAGAAAAGTTTCAAAATTTGATAAGCTTTCCAACGGTATATCATTTGCGTAAATCCATTAAACGGTTCAAAAACTATAATCAAAACACGTAGATTGCATGCACAATAGCGAGAAGTTCAAGACTGTTTAACATTTACTATAGCGAGAAGTTCAAGCGCGTGTATAAGAAAGTTCAGAATTGGTTGTAGATCCTTAATCTACAACCGGTTGTAGAATAGTTGGGCTAATATTAATTATAAATAGGAACTTAGCTGTTCCAGCGGAGTCGATGTTGGTCATGCCGAAGACGAAGTGGTCCGCCGCAGTGGTTAAGCTGGCCATGGAGGAGATGAAGTCGTGCCATAACGGATCATGTCAGCCATGGTGGGACGAAACCGGACATGACGAAAACGAAGTCGGACGAAGTAGAGTTAAAGTAGACTGCTATGGCGGAGATGAAGTAGTCCGCCATGCATGGCGGCAAAGCCGACCGTGGCAGAGCCGAAGTGGTCCGCCGGTGCATGGTGAAGCAGGCGGACGCGGACATGACGAAGGCTGTCCCAGTGAAATCTGCCGCTATGAAGTTAGCCGCGGCGTCTACCCTGGCAAAGTTTAAACCAGCTCCCGTGGTGGCAGCAATTCATGCAAACATGCACATGAATCCAGGTGAGTTCATGGCAACACGCATACGTGGATAATCTGTTGCCTTGAGCTGACGCCGATGAATATGTAGATACCGCCATCGGGATCGATCTGAACCAACCTGCTCTATACGCCCCTTTTGTGGAGTTCACGGCTTGCGCTGAATCTTGTCGGGCGTGGCTCGGTTGACCAGTGGTCATGCGTGGAGACCACGTCGCGGAACAAATTAATCTGGAGCTGTGCGTGAGTAACGTTCCCATCATCAGCCCATTAGATCAAGAAATCTGATCGATACAGTTTTGGAGCGCGGCAACGAACATGACAGAGAGGGACCAATCAACACAGCTGGAATACACGCGATGCGAGATCCGACACCTGTGACATCGAGCCTGCGGCATAACCAGAATTTATCCGCCTAGGTTGATGCGGATTTGGACGACGGAAGACGAAAGACGCTGCGACAATCTCCGCGCTGAATTGCAGAGCTAGATGCGGCGATGAAGTGCCGCTATTGTTGATGAAGTAGTACACTTTCTGGTCAGACGTGAGCCGGCCGACGATGATCTTGATGCCGGTGTAGCGGATGAAAGTGATCGGCCGTCGGATCGGCCGCCTTGATGCTTCTGGTATGGCGGTATTGTTCACGGTGGACTTGAAGTTGTAGCCCAACGACGATGAACTTATCGGCGGCAAAGTTATACTAGCTAGCGACGATATAAGGTGACGGAGTCCGGGACAGCGACGATGCCAGCTATCGCGTAGCTGTAACCGGCCGCGACAACAAAAGTAGTCCGTGATGGCAGCAAAGCCAGCCATGACGAAGTAGGGGTTACCCGTGGCGGCGGCGAAGCCAGCAACGCCGAGCAGATGTAGAGACATAGCAGATCGACAATCAGATCAGATCGGCGCCGCCTCGAACACAAGGGATGAGGACAATCCGCTAGTGTGAGGGCTGTTACGTCGAACCCCCGATTGCCTAGCCTTGGCGGTAATGAACTTTCCGCCGGTGTTGCAGATGAAAGCGATCGCCACCGTCAGAGGCGGTGATAAATTCACCCGGATCGGTTCCAGACACCCTTGCCCCATGGTGGGCGCCAACTTTCGTGGTTCTTATGACACGTACGCCATGAGGGGTACCTCAAGGCGATAGAAAGAGGGGATAGGCGATCTGGTGCCCGGAATGGTGATAGACAGGGATTACCCAGGTTCACGTCCCCGCGGTGGAGGATCGCTACATCCTGCTACAACTCACTATAATGGCACAATGTGTACAGGTTACAATGGTTGTGTTGGTCGCTATGCGATCTGCTATGTCTTCTACCCTTAGCCTCAAGGGCTCCTCCACATCGGCTTATAAAGGCGCCTGGCGTGGGCATCACGGCGGTTCCGGGGCGGATACTACATAGAGTCCTAGACTAAGTCCTATACAATATCTTGTACTACATGGCAAATCTGCCATATGCATGTCTTGAGGAATCCGCCATGAGCTCATGCTATCCAGGAATCCGCCATGGCACGGGTGCGTCTGGGAATCTGCCATGGCATGGCAGCATGGAATCCGCCATGGCATAGCAGCCTTCAATCCGCCATACCACCAGCAACTAGGCCGCCCGGTTGGCTATCCGCCATACCACCTTCATGGGCCACCCTAGTTTGCCGGTATGAGACTACATCACTGGTAATACTCGTTTGGTATATCCACAACAGGAAGCTGGTACTTTGCCGCCAGTTCTGTCTTCTTCCATTTCTGAGCCGGCTCAGGCGAAGCCGGCTGAGTTCTTTTCTTGGGGGCGGCCGTTCCGCCTCCAGGTCTCTTCGAGGTGGCTGGCTTCGAAGCAGCCGGCTGCCGCTCCGGGGAATCCGGCACTTCTATAACCAGAGAGATTTTACCTCCAGCAGCGGCCACTGCAGCCATGTGAAGAGCTGTCTCCCCAAGGGCAGCGGATGGCTCTAGTTCATCATCATCATCTTCGGACCAGTCTCTTAAGGTAGAGGGACATGGAGACTTACTCGAGTGGCTGAGGGATTCGCCCTGCCCCTCCAACTGCTCGCTCCCATCGTCGTCATGAGTGGCGCCTGAGCCCTCAGGGGCGATGCTAGAGCCGTCATCATCATCGTCGTCATCCCAAACGACCGCGTCGTCTAACTGCGCCTTGTCAGCGGCAAAGCCGGCCTGGCGTGTTGCTTGGTTTTTCGCGGTCTGCAGAGCAAACAAGTTCTGCTCAAGCCAGCAGGGCGACGTATGCGAAGTCGGGTAGGAAGCTAGTCAACCAACCGGAATCCTAAGGTTGGGAAAGTGAAAAGCTGAGTCGGGGAAACATACCTCCGCAATCTGATTGTTGCGGTCATAAGGCTTCAAGCCCCATGTCCATTCAGCGAGAAGCTTGACCTCGGCGATCTTGTTCACCTTTTGCGCCACCACTGCTGCCGACAGCGCCTTGGAGGAGTATCAGGTGGGATCTCTATTGGACCCCAGGAAGCACATCTTGTGCGACCGGCTGTGGAGAGGTGATGGCGCGGTGTTGAATGGTGCCAGAAAACTGTTGGCGTGTAGTTGATGATATAAATGACCGGCCAGTTGGAAACCCCAAGAGAAGGTTTCATGAGTTACAGCAGCAAGTTTTCCCTCAGTTATGAAACCAAGGTATATCAATCCAGTAGGAAAAATCCAAACTCAAGAAGGTGATGCTTGCTAGCTTTGTGACAGCTCCGGACAATTTATAGGGCGCCTCGTCCAGTGCTTTGCTTTGCCAACTGCAACGCGGAACCTGCACACAACACAACCAAGTACTTTGCTCCCAACTTACGATGAGGTTGTCAATCTCACTAGTTTGCTGTAAACAAAGGAATGAGCATATCGAGTGGAAAGCAATAGTAGTATGCGAGTAAAGTAAACAGTGCGAGTAAAGTAAACATGTGATAGCAATGTAAAGGAAATTGGACCGGGGTCCACAGTTCACTAGTGGTGTCTCTCCATAAGATAAACAACATGCTGGGTAAACAAATTACAGTTGGGCAATTGATAGAATAAAGATAACGTGCATATGTCAAGAGGATCACTATGAGATTTACTCTGGGCATACAACAAGATACATAGACCGCCATCCAACTGCATCTATGACTAATAATCCACCCACGGGGAATCATTCGAGGACCCCGTGAATATTAAGTTGCGAACAACAGATAACTGCATTAAGCAAAGTGTGTAATGTAAACAAAACATATCCCCTTGGACATAAGAATGTTGTTTTCTCCCTAGTGGCAACAGCACATCTACAACCTTAGAGGTTTCTGTCACTCCCCCAGATTAAATAGAGGCATGAACCCAACTATCGAGCATAAATACCCCCTCTTGGAGTCACTAGTATCTACTCGGCCAAGATAGCTACTAACAACGGAGAGCATGCAAGATCATAAACAACATAGAGATAACATAAGATAATATTCAGCACATCAACTCAATCATAACACCAATATTCATCGGATCCCAACAAACACAACATGTAGAATTACATAAAGGTAGTCTCGATCATGTAAGGCAGCTCACGAGATCTAAACATGAAGCACATGGTGGAGAAGACAACCAACTAGCTACTGCTATGGACCCATAGTCCAAGGTAGACTACTCACTCATCGCGTCGGAGGCAGGCATGGCGATGAAGAAGACCTCCGGTGGCAATTCCCCTCTCTGGCAGGGTGCCGAGAAGAGCTTCTGGACCCTCCCGATCTCGGGTCGACGACGGCGGATCACGATGTGTTTCTGGAAAATTAATCGGGTCTTTAGGTTTTTCCCGTCGGGGGGTCTTTATAGGCAAAGGGGCAGCGTCACAAGTGGACCGAGGCGGTCACACATATAGGGGGCGCGACCAGGGCTTGGGCCACGCCGCCCTGTTGTGTGGCCGGCTCGTGGCCCCTCTCCGTCTCCTCTTTGGTCTTCTGGAAGCTTCGTTAAATATCTGGATGTTTGGCTTTTGTTTCATCCAATTCCGAGAATATTTCCTGTGTAACTTTTCTGAAACACAAAAATAGCAGAAAATAGGAAACTGGCATTGTGGCATCTTGTTAATAGGTTAATTCTGGAAAACGCATAAAAATGTCACAAAGTGCAACGAAACACTAAGCAAATGGTGTAAAAACAAGCATGGAGCATCAAAAATTATAGATACGTTTGAGACGTATCAAGAGGCGACACGCGGGCATCGATGAAGGCGAGCAAGAGGTCCGGCGGCTTCAGGTCGCCCTCCGCTTGAAGAGTGACGATCCGCCGAGTAATGTTGGCCATGTCTGGGTCAGGGCCTGGAAGAGAAGCGTTCCAGTTGTCGCGCTCGCCAGGTCCTCCCGCGTCAAAGGGAGCCAGGTTAACATAGTCGGCGTCCTTCCCGAGGTTCTTCGCGTAGAAGAAGGAGCGCTGCCACTTCTTACAGGACTCCTTCCCCGTCAGCTTCGGGAATTTGGCAGTCTTGCGGGCATACAAGGAGGCCGCCCTGCACGTCACTGGAATTGAGTCCGTCGTCTGGGTCTTGAAGTAAAGGAGTCGCTGGAGCAGCTCAATGCTGGGCCAGATGCCCAGATACGCCTCACAGAGAGTGGCGGACGCGGATAGAGTCATCATCGTGTTTGCCCCAATGTGATGCGGTTGTAGATGGAAGTGATCCAGGAATTGCCGCAGGAAGTTGCTGGCGGGCAGCGCGAAGCCCCTTCGGAAGTGCTCAAAGAAGACTACCACCTCTCCGGGCTTGGGCACGGGCACCCTCTCGCCGCTGGAAGGGCGGCAACTCACAAGATCTTCTGACAGGATTACCCGACCTTGGCGCAGCAGCTCAATCCTCCTCTCCTTCACCCAGGATCCTTCCCAGGATCCCTTGGGCAAAGGGGCCAAGGCAGCGCCTCCGCCCGATGCGGCGCCCTTTCCTTTCTACCGAGGCACCTTCGGAGCCATCCTGATCCGGATCTGGATGAATGGAATGGCGGCGGAGGAAGTTTGGAACCCTAATCTATTACGGCGAAGGCTTCGAGCCAAGGGTATTTGGGGCAAGCAAGCGGCCAAGGGAAGGGAAGAAGCAAGCGGCCAAGGGCAAAAGCTTGTACTTCAAATGCTTGTCAATGAATAAAGGATGACGGAGCGGCTAGTTACAGCCAGCTCCACGAAAAACACTTTGTGTATTTTTCTTCCTGCATTATTCACTTGACCAGCAGTTGGCTCCGAGCACCGAGCCACAGCCGACTGCCCTAAAATAATCGAACCCCCGTTAGCAGGATGAGTACCACGTGTGGAATAGGTCCCGAGCCTAACTTCCATCCCCCGGCTTAGGATAGCCGGTTGGGCAGGAGCCGGCAGACCACACACGTAGGAAAACCGCCAGGAAGAACCGCGAACATTAAACACATCACTCAACTAAGTTTAAGGGCAATGATCATTGACCACACGCCAGATAGCTCAAGCCGGGTGTCCAATAGACTGAAGTACTACTTCTCACCCCACGGCACGCTCCCACCCTAGGCCGGCATTCGGCTGCCGGCTCAAGGGAGACCAACCGGCACCAGGCTACCGGTTGGGCGTAGAAGGGCCGAACGGTGGGGAGATAAAGGAAAAGGTTGAGGGGACCGGGCTAGGGCAGGCCAGCAAGTGGTCAATTGTCAAAACCCTTAGAGCTTAGGCTGGGTAGCCACGTCAAAGAGGTTCGAAGCAAGATCTGCCTCGCATGACGTAGGCATCATATGCGAGCGAGTCAGTTTCAAGCCAGCTGTCACCCCAGCTGCCCCAAAACTCGAGGGCTAGCGGAAAGGAAATTGGTCCTTAAGCGGGCCGGTTCCAACCCTCCGCCGACTATCAGTCCAGCCGGCGCTGCATCGTGGCCAGCGGCAGAAGCTCGAAATCGAAATCTACAAGGGCATTCGCGAAGAGAGCAGCCAAGACTAGCATTCTGAAGGTTTCCTTCAGCCGCGGTAAGACATTTGCAAAGACTCATGAAGGTAAAACATACCGGCTCCGATCTCGCCCGAGCCGGCATGGAGCGTCGCATTTGTTCAAACTCTCTCGAGTCGGCGCTCGACTCTGTGTTTGCTTGAGCCTTCCGGAGCCGGCCAGCTAGGTTGTAGCTCTCAACGCTAGAGCCGAACATGTCTGCCAAGATGCTTTCGTCCAAGGAGCATCTCGAGTGGTCGCTCGCTATCCTAGCCTCAACCTATGGGCACACGCGAAGCACGCCCCAAAGGCAAATAATGGCTCGAGCACGAAGTGGAGTCCCAGCTACGGATTCATCGTCGTTTTCGAAGCAGAAGCAAAGTAGTACTCAGCGAAAACAAGGCGATCAATTGCAAGAGACATTACAAACGAAATTTGCAGGAAATTAAAGGTTCTTGAACAATGGACCGGTGGTTACATTAAGCGGCTACGCTAAGGGCCGGTAAGACAAAAGGTGCTCCCCCCACCCTAGGCTCTAGGAGTCTTTCGCCGACGAGGTTGTCGTCGACGAGGGAGCCTTAGAGGTGCTCGCCGCTCACACCCAGGCGGAGAAGGCACGAGCGTAGTAGGAGCTGTCGATGATGTGGACGCAGAAGAAGTGCACCCCTTGGCGGCGGGAGAAGATGAGGGACCAACCCTCCTTCAGGCCGTAGTCCTCAAAGAACTTGGACCAGCCGCCGTGGAGGTAGCTCTTCCCCTCGCCATTGTGGAAGATCTCGACGTGGTATGACGGTTGACCGCTGCTGCACTCCTCCACGATGGTGTGCGTCATTCCTCCCCTTCCATCGCGTCAACAAACTTGAAGGGTAGTGGGAGACGCTCCTTGCTCCCAGCCTGAAGGGGGACCACGAAGGTGGTGTACCCATTCACCGAGGTGTAGGCGGGCAGCTGCTTCTTCGGCGGGCGCCGTGGCTGGCAGGCCCCACCGGCGACCGCTCCTGACGAGTTGCCGGGTGATGGTGGTAGCCACCTCAGTGGAGACCGTGGCGGCCGCCACCGCAAGGGCCGCCAAAGTCTTCTTGTTGCGGCTGCCCAGCAAGCGGCCGCGCTTGCGAGGCACCAACGACGCCACCGCCAGGCTCTTGTTCTTGTTGCGGCTCCCCAGCGGGCGGCCACGCTTGCGGCCTCCCGACCCGCTAGATCCACCAACTCTGGATGACCCCCCGGCTCCAACGGCTCCTGCAGAAGACATGGCAGAGACAGAGGCAAGAGCGCGAGGTGAAAGGGTGGCTCGATGGAGAAGACGATGGCACAGGGGAATGGGCGTCAGTCCTCGAGAGGCCCGGGGCTTTAAAGGAAAGGAGGCATAAAAAGCCAAGCCAGTTTAATGAGCACAAACCAGCCACCCGGTGTGTGACATTTCGATGGGACACGCCACTGACGCACGCTGCATGACGTTTTGGGAAAAGAAAATCATTATGATCGCCACGAAAGTCCATACGACGGCAGGCGATGGGACGTTACGCTGCGGCACTCAGGCCAGTAACAACGTGGGTCTAGACTTCGAGAGGCTCAAGTTCCGAGGAGCCAGGCAACAGCTAGCGGCTGCAGAGCAGCCTCAAGCCGGGTTGGTCCTGTAGCCGGCATGTCCCGAGATGGCCTGCCGAATTCCCCGAGACTTGACCTCAAGATCGACAACCTTCAAGCTGGACGAGAGATCCTGGGACTTCGACGGATATGAGTCAACTTCAGTGAGGAATAGAACCTGCCAAAGCCCCATGCTACCCCATGAGACTTCGCCAGTTTCGGGGGCTAGTGTCATGGGGATGACTATCTGAGTAGGCCATGGGCAGAGCCATCTGCGGGCTGACGTCCCAAGGATCACTGTGACTTCCGACCAAGGAGGCCAGCTTTGACCAAAGGGCTGAGCTAGCGAAGACGACGAAAACCCCCAACGGATGCTTTATTAAAGGTGGCAGGGACCCGACAAGATCGATAGAGGCCGGAGACCAGCGTGACGCCAGCCACGCTCGGCCTCCACCAACCGCAACGGGCAAGCCCCTCCACCACGAAAGGATCTGAGGCAGACCAGGGGCATATACCCCGAATATGCTGGTCCAAGGGGAAAATGCGCTTTATAAAGCGGCCTACACTTAGGCAGATGGCAGAGGACGGTGGGGCCCACACCAAGACTGCAGCCATGGGGGAGCCAACAGCTGGGCAGCCGGACGCTAAACTGTAACCAGGCCCCTGCCTATATAAGGGGGCCTAGACCCTTAGAATAGGGAGATCAGATACTTCTTCTTCCACCTCTAGACAATACAGCTCTAGCCTCTGCTGCGTGTGGTGGTGTATAGTTGACGTGGGAGCAGACTGTCCTTGTGCGTGGTGGATAACCAGCCCGTTGGGAACCCCAAGAGGAAGGTATGATGAATATAGCGGCGAGTTTTCCCTCAGTTAAGATACCAAGGTTTATCGATCAGGAGAGGAGAGACAATGATGACTGAAGGTTATGCAGAACCTACACACACACAAACAAATACTTTGTTCCCAACTTGCGATGAGGTTGTCAATCTCACCGGTTTGCTTGAAACAAAGGTTATGAGCGTATCGAGTGGAAAACAATATAGTATGCGAGTAAAGTAAACAGTACGAGTAAAGTAAACAGGTGATAGCAATATGATGGAAATAGAACCGGGGTCCACAGTTCACTAGTGGTGTCTCTCCATAGATAAAATAACACAGGCTGGGTAAACAAATTACAGTTGGGCAATTGATAGAATAAAGATAACGTGATATGTCAAGAAGATCACTATGAGATTTACTCTGGGCATTACAACAAAATACATAGACCGCCATCCAACTGCATCTATGACTAATAATCCACTCCCGGGGATATCAATCTGAACACCCTAGAAGTATTAAGTTGCGAACAACAGATAATTGCATTAAGCAAAGTGTGTAATGTAAACAAAGCATATGCCCTTGAGCATATGAATGTTGTTTTCTCCCAAGTAGCAACAGCACATCTACCACCTTAGAGGTTTCTGTCACTCCCCCAAGTGAAATAGAGGCATGAACCCACTATCGAGCATAAATACCCCCTCTTGGAGTCACTAGCAACTACTCGGCCAAGATAGCTACTAACAACGGAGAGCATGCAAGATCATAAACAACATAGAGATAACAAAAGATAATATTCAGTACAGCAACTTAATCATAAACACCAATATTCATCGGATCCCAACAAACCAAACATGTAGAATTACATAACGGTGATCTCAATCATGTAGGGCAGCTCATCAGATCTAAACATGAAGCACATAGTGGAGAAGACAACCATCTAGCTATTGCTATGGACCCATAGTCCAAGGTAGACTACTCACTCATCGCTCCGGAGGCAAGCATGGCGATGAAGAAGACCTCCGGTGGCGATTCCCCTCTCCGGTAGGGTGCCGGGAAGAGCTTCTGGACCCTCCCGATCTTCGGGTCGACGGCGGCGGCGGATCGCGATGTGTTCTGGAAAATTGATCGGACACTTAGGTTTTTTTCGTCAGGGGGTCTTTATAGGCGAAGGGGCGATGTCAGAGGTGGGGCCAGGCGGCCTCACACCACGGTGGCGCGGACCAGGGGCTGGCCGCGCCACCTGTGTGTGTGGGCCCCTGGTGGCCCACCTCCTACTCCTCTTTGGATCTCTGGAAGCTTCCGGGTAAAATAAGACTTCAGGAACTTGTTTCGTCCAATTCCGAGAATATTTCCTGTGTATCACTCTGAAACACAAAAACAGCAGAAAACAGGGAACTGGCAGTGTGGCACTTCGTTAATAGGTTAGTTCCGGAAAATGCATAAAAGTGCCACTAAGTGTAACGAAACAATAGGCAAATGGTGTAAAAACAAGCATGGAGCATCAAAAATTATAGATACGTTTGAGACGTATCAAGCATCCCCAAGCTTAACTCATGCTCGTCCTCGAGTAGGTAAGTGATAACAAAAAATAATTTTTGAGGTGACATGCACCTACACAATCTTGATCATATATGTAAGCATTTGTGAGCTGGGATCATAAGAACTTAAAACATGGGCATGAAGATATAATTATGACAATAAGAACTTAGCAACCATGTTGTAAACATGCAAATGAACACAAACAAAAGATCATGAAAATGAAACAATGAAAGTCAAACGTGTGTTCAAATCATAAGGAAAAACATACAAATGGTTTTCAGCTTGTCCTTCAAAGAGAGCAAAACATAAATGCATAGGACACCTTCAAGTTTAAGAGGGCGACTAGATACAAATAATTTAAGAACAAGTGAAACCAACAATATGAATCAATCAATGAACTTTGGGACAATGCATATCACACTAAGAATGACAACTATGCTCTCTTAATGGTGCATAAAGAAAGAAGGTGGTGACTCAACATAAAAGTAAAAGAAAGACCCTTCGCAGAGGGAAGCAGTGATTGCAAGTTTTATAACCTTCAAAAATTATGGTACTTACCGGCTTTGAGCTCTCATTGCCCCCATCATAAGCATCTTGAATGGTTAAAGTTAATGCGAGAACAATTATGATGCATATGCTTGACAAATCATAAGTTGAAAACCTCGTGCCCCGTGAATACGAGTACCCAAACCTCATGCTACTTTACTTAGAGTCCCAAGCAAGGCTCTTGTCATTGTAAGTATATGCATATCATTGAGAACCACCAATGGGGTACCTCCGTGCCCGATGACATGGAACAAGCCCACACCAAAATGACAGGACAAGCAGACAATGAACACCTCGACATCTCTTTTATTTTCCTTTTGTTTAGCTTTTTATTATGAGATGCATCGTCGAATGTTCACCATGGGTATGCTGCAAATTTCCACCATGAATTATGCATGGCTTAGATTGGCGGCCCAGCGTTTCCCTAACACATATACAAACTCCATGATCCCCACAAGATTCCCAATTCATTTCACACCGCGGGCATCCATAAACAAAAGATCACGATATCAACTCAAATAAGAAGTGCAATGTTGAAAGCTTGCCCATGACTGCATGGCTGGGCTAGTCTCCAACTTACAACTTGCAAGCATAACAACTCAACATAAGAGACCACAATGTCAAATTTTTAAGAACAGGAAAAAGTAAAGTGTGCCTTCCGGTTCGTGAGAGCTTTACTAACCGAATTTCGCATAACACTGGTAAGAGTTTAATTTGAAGAGAAAATAAAAGCAAGTCAAATTTACTTGGAATAGCAAATTGCTAGTAGGTATGTATGGTGGACACTTTGGAAAACTTTGGCTTTTAGGAGTTGGATGCACGAGTAGAGCTCATACTCAGTACAAGGCGAGGGCTAGCAAAAGACTGGGAGCGACCAACTAAGAGAGCAATAATGGCCATAATCATGCAAAGCGACAAAGCGACATTAAAAAGAAGCATAAGATGGCATCAAAAGTCAAAAACTAAATGATCATAGAGGCTATTGGCGACTTTGTAAGAGTCTAACATGTGTGAGCATGCGCCAAGTCAACCCAAATAAAGCATCAAGGAGAAAACCAAAATAATGCTTCCATACAATAAAAACAACGCATGATTTTTTCAAAGGCTCATTAAGCAATCTCAGTTATTTGAGACAAGTCATGCTACAGCAAAACCACTAAGCATACTATCAAAAAGACATCAAGCATGATATGAAAAAGCCTAAGCCGCAGTCTACACAAGCTCCTTCTTGTACCACTATTTTGCACAAAGCTTTTTCTCTTTTCCAACACCGTTTGAAATTTTTATAAACACCTCTTTTGATGAAAACCAATGAAGATCAGAGGCAAAAATACACCTTGATGAAAAGATATGACAATGCCTGAACGCAAATCGAGGCGAAAACGAAAACCAAAAGCAGTAGCAGAAAAAGAAGAACACTCGATTTTAAATAAGAGTGAAAACTAGAGCGTTCTTTGCAAATGAAAACAAGCAACTTCTCCAAAAGAAATTTGTTGGGGTCCAACCATTTATTGCAGCAAACAAACAAACTAAACCAACTAAGAAACTAAAACAACTGACACTCCAAGAAAAACACATAGTGCATGAAGCAATAAAAATATAGTGTTTTGAAAGGTGACCTGATTTTTGCCGATGAAGAAGGGGTGCCTCGGGGGCATCCCCAAGCTTTGACGCTTGTACTTCTTGGATATTTCTTGGGGTGATGCATGGGAATCCCCAATCTTGAGCTTTTTTCCATTATTCAACTCATCTCATCATTCTCCAATCCCTACACTTGAAAACTTCCTTCATACAAAACTAAACACAATTCTATTAGCAACATTAGTGTAAGCATAACATATAATCAATCCTCTATTTGCTTCAGGTTTTAACTAAAAACCACCACATATATAGCATATACTACTGTAGCAACCTCCCCAAAAGTTCCATGATCTAAAGAACTCAAAAGAAAGCGATAAAGTGGCAAACACAAATATTGGCAGAAATCTGTCAAAACTGAACAGATAACAAAGGTCGAATTTTTTAGGGATTTTCTGTTGCTCAAATCAAAAAGTGTTCAACTAAGAAAAGTTTGGATCTAACCTGGGGCATATGCACAAGAAATCGCAGGTCCAAAAGATAAACAGAGAATTTTCACGAATTTTTACGGTGCAGCACCGAAAACAGTTTCAGGACAGCAACATCCCCAAATCTTTACCTCACTCAAATTAGAGGCTTCTCTTGGCACAAAAACGAAATAAACAAGACAAGGAGCGGTCATTACAGTAGTAATGACTTCCAAGACTCAAATAAAAGAAAAAGTGCTGAAAAGAAAACAATGGGTTATCTCCCAAGAGTGCTTTTCTTTAACGCCTTTGAGCTAGGCGCAGAAAATTGCGAATCAAGTAATATCAAGTGATGAAGTGCTAGGATCAGCACGTGCCTTACGTCTCCCTTTCTTACCTTTGCTCTTGACTCTAGGGAAGACATGGTTATTGCAAGGTGGAGAGGTAAATGTTATATTGCCTTTTCCCACATCGATGACGGCGCCCAGGAGCTTCAGAATGGATCTTCCAAGTGTGATTTGTCCTTTTCCTACACATTCAATAATAAGATAATCAGTAGATATCATTCTTCCTAGGACTTTTGTAAAAACTCCTTCAGCTATTCCAAGGGGAAATATAGTGGCATTGTTAGTAAGAGAAATTCCTTCTCCTCCCTCAGAAAGCTTTCAAAGGCTCAAAGATTCATAAACATCCTTTGGCATGAGACAAAATTCAGACATAATATCACAACGAGCATGAAAAGTTTCACCACTAATGGTGACTTTTATCGTAGGATACCAACTCGAAGGTTCAGTATTTGTTGGCACATAATCAAAATGCTGGCGCAAAGTATTGTAGCAAGAATTCAAACTAGCAGTTTGAGTCTCAAGAGTATTAAGTCTATTAAAAATGCACACAAGAGAGGAATCAAAATAGGTTGGCATGCTATAAATTGTAATCAACTTTTTTATAATATTGAAGGCTTGATCTCCATCACAATGAAGGAAATCTCATTCTGCAGTAGCATCCAAAGCATATCTATAACGAAGAGAAAGTCCAAAGTAAAAGCTACTAAGAAGCAAACTCAAAGTCATTTTAGGTTCAGTTTTTCCATGCCAATCATAAATTCTAGACCAAGCTTCTTTAAAGCTTTCCTCATCTTTCTGCTTAAAAGTAAAGATCATGTCCTCGGGGGACATAGTAGTAGCAACTGAACTAGACATAATAAACTAAAAGTAAAGAAATAGCAACTACCAACGATTCTAATTTTTTTTGGGTTTTTGATATAAAGCAATGCGGGTAAAATAAATAAAGTAAAGCAAAACAATAACAAAGTAAAGAATGTGTGTGCGAAAAACTCCCCTCGCAGAAGTCTTCTCTTCCTCCCCGGCAACGGCGCCAGAAAACTAGCTGCTGCGTGTGGTGGTGTATAATTGACGTGGGAGCAGACTGTCCTTGTGCGTGGTGGATAACCAGCCCGTTGGGAACCCCAAGAGAAAGGTATGATGAATATAGCGGCGAGTTTTCCCTCAGTTAAGAAACCAAGGTTTATCGATCAGGAGAGGAGAGACAATGACGACTGAAGGTTATGCGGAACCTACACACACACAAACAAATACTTTGTTCCCAACTTGCGATGAGGTTGTCAATCTCACCGGTTTGCTTGAAACAAAGGTTATGAGCGTATCGAGTGGAAAACAATATAGTATGCGAGTAAAGTAAACAGTACGAGTAAAGTAAACAGGTGATAGCAATATGATGGAAATAGGACCGGGGTCCACAGTTCACTAGTGGTGTCTCTCCATAGATAAAATAACACATGCTGGGTAAACAAATTACAGTTGGGCAATTGATAGAATAAAGATAATGTGATATGTCAAGAAGATCACTATGAGATTTACTCTGGGCATTACAACAAAATACATAGACCGCCATCCAACTGCATCTATGACTAATAATCCACTCCCGGGGATATCAATCCGAACACCCTAGAAGTATTAAGTTGCGAACAACAGATAATTGCATTAAGCAAAGTGTGTAATGTAAACAAAGCATATGCCCTTGAGCATATGAATGTTGTTTTCTCCCAAGTAGCAACAGCACATCTACCACCTTAGAGGTTTCTGTCACTCCCCCAAGTGAAATAGAGGCATGAACCCACTATCGAGCATAAATACCCCCTCTTGGAGTCACTAGCAACTACTCGGCCAAGATAGCTACTAACAACGGAGAGCATGCAAGATCATAAACAACATAGAGATAACAAAAGATAATATTCAGTACAGCAACTTAATCATAAACACCAATATTCATCGGATCCCAACAAACCAAACATGTAGAATTACATAACGGTGATCTCAATCATGTAGGGCAGCTCATCAGATCTAAACATGAAGCACATAGTGGAGAAGACAACCATCTAGCTATTGCTATGGACCCATAGTCCAAGGTAGACTACTCACTCATCGCTCCGGAGGCAAGCATGGCGATGAAGAAGACCTCCGGTGGCGATTCCCCTCTCCGGTAGGGTGCCGGGAAGAGCTTCTGGACCCTCCCGATCTTCGGGTCGACGGCGGCGGCGGATCGCGATGTGTTCTGGAAAATTGATCGGGCACTTAGGTTTTTTCCGTCGGGGGGTCTTTATAGGCGAAGGGGCGATGTCAGAGGTGGGGCCAGGCGGCCTCACACCACGGTGGCGCGGGCCAGGGGCTGGCCGCGCCACCTGTGTGTGTGGGCCCCTGGTGGCCCACCTCCTACTCCTCTTCGGATCTCTGGAAGCTTCCGGGTAAAATAAGACTTCGGGAACTTGTTTCGTCCAATTCCGAGAATATTTCCTGTGTATCACTCTGAAACACAAAAACTGCAGAAAACAGGGAACTGGCACTGTGGCACTTCGTTAATAGGTTAGTTCCGGAAAATGCATAAAAGTGCCACTAAGTGTAACGAAACAATAGGCAAATGGTGTAAAAACAAGCATGGAGCATCAAAAATTATAGGTACGTTTGAGACGTATCAGCCTCTAGGAGCCTTGTAAGCCACCGTGTGCTAAGAATAAAGACTAAGGCAGGAAGTAGGGGTTTTACCTCCGGCGAGGAGGGCCCTGAACCTGGGTACGTGCTCGTGTCGTAGCTATCCAATCTCGAGTCAGACCCATCATTGCACTCTGTCGAGCCCCTCCGTTAAGCCATCCCGATGGCTACTGTCCTCAAAATACCATGACACCCGGCTCGCCCCCTTGCTAGTGTGCAACGCTAATGCTGTGCTGGTAAAGGGAGGAGCACCTTTGCCCTTGGTAACTTTGGTTGCCTTTGTCTTGGCAACTTGTGGCTGAGGTGGCGGCATAGTTCTTGGAGGTACTGATACGTCTCCAACGTATCTATAATTTTTGATGCTCCATGCTTGTTTTTACACCATTTTCCTAATGTTTCGTTACACTTCGTGGCACTTTTATGCATTTTCCGGAACTAACCTATTAACAAGTGCCACAGTGCCAGTTCCCTGTTTTCTGCTGTTTTTGTGTTTCAGAAGTAATACACAGGAAATATTCTCGGAATTGGACAAAACAAGTTCCTGAAGTCTTATTTTACCCAGAAGCTTCCAGAGATCCGAAGGAGAGTAGGAGGCGGGCCACCAGGGGCCCACACACAGGGGTGGCGCGGCCAGCCCCTGGCCCACGCCACCATGGTGTGAGGCCACCTGACCCCTCCTCTGACATCGCCCCTTCGCCTATAAAGCCCCCCGACAGAAAAAACCTAAGTACCCGATCACTTTTCCAGAACACATCGCGATCCATTGCCGCCGTCGACCCAAAGATCGGGAGGGTCCAGAAGCTCTTCCCGGCACCCTGCCGGAGAGGGGAATCGCCACCGGAGGTCTTCTTCATCGCCATGCTTCCCTCCGGAGCGATGAGTGAGTAGTCTACCTTGGACTATGGGTCCATAGCAGTAGCTAGATGGTTGTCTCCTCCATCATGTGCTTCATGTTTAGATCTCATGAGCTGCCCTACATGATTGAGATCACCGTTATGTAATTCTACATGTTTGGTTTGTTGGGATCCGATGAATATTGGTGTTTATGATTGAGTTGCTGTACTGAATATTATCTTTAGTTATCTCTATGTTGTTTATGATCTTGCATGCTCTCCGTTGTTAGTAGCTATCTTGGCCGAGTAGTTGCTAGTGACTCCAAGAGGGGGTATTTATGCTCGATAGTGGGTTCATGCCTCTATTTAACCTGGGGGAGTGACAGAAACCTCTAAGGTTGTAGATGTGCTGTTGCTACTAGGGAGAAAACAACATTCATATGCTCAAGGGCATATGCTTTGTTTACATTACACACTTTGCTTAATGCAATTATCTGTTGTTCGCAACTTAATACTTGTGGAGTTCTCGGATTGATTCGCTACAAGTGGATTATTAGTCATAGATGCAGTTGGATGACGGGCTATGTATTTTGTTGTAATGCCCAGAGTAAATCTCATAGTGATCTTCTTGACATATCACGTTTATCTTTATTCTATCAATTGCCCAACTGTAATTTGTTTACCCAGCATGTGTTGTTTATCTTATGGAGAGACACCACTAGTGAACTGTGGACCCCGGTCCTATTTCCATCATATTGCTATCACCTGTTTACTTTACTTGCACTGTTTACTTTACTCGCATACTCTATTGTTTTCCACTCGATACGCTCATAACCTTTGTTTCAAGCAAACCGGTGAGATTGACAACCTCATCGCAAGTTGGGAACGAAGTACTTGGTTGTGTTGTGTGCAGGTTCCGCGTTGCAGCTAGCAAGCAAAGCTTGGACAAGGCGCCATATATAAATTGTCCGAAGCTATCGCAAGCTAGCAAGCATCACCTTCAGTCGTTTGTCTCTCCTCTCCAAGAACGATAAACCTTGGTTTCTTAACTGAGGGAAAACTAGCTGCTATACCCATCACACCTTCCTCTTGGGGTTCCCAACGGGCTGGTTATTCACCACGCACAAGGACCGCCAGCTACACGCCAGCAGCTTCTTTTCTGGCGCCGTTGTCGGGGAACTAAAGAAGAAGAAGCTCCCACATCAAGTACATTCTCCCACGTCAACTTGGCACCAGCAGCTTCTTTTCTGGCGCCGTTGCCGGGGAGGAAGTAGAAGACTTCTGCGAGGGGAGTTTTCACACGCACATCCTTTACTTTGTTTTATTGTTTTGCTTTACTTTATTTATTTTACCTGCATCATTTTATATCAAAAACCCAAAAAAAAATTAGAATCCTAGGTAGTTATTTTTACTTGTTTACTTTTGTTTTGCTGAAATGGCCAATCCTGAAAACACCAAGTTGTGTGACTTTACTAGCACAAACAATAGTGATTTTATCTGCACTCCTATTGCACCACCTGCTCCTGCTGCAAACTTTTATGAGATTAAGCCTGCTTTGTTGAACCTTGTTATGAAAGAGCAATTTTCTGGTGCTAGTACTGAAGATGCTGCAGCTCATCTCAACAATTTTGTTGAGCTATGTGAGATGCAGAAATATAAGGATGTAGAAAGTGATATTATTAAGCTCAAGTTGTTTCCTTTTTCTTTGAGAGGAAAAGCTAAAGATTGGTTGCTGTCTTTGACTAAGAATAGTATTGATTCATGGGCCAAGTGTAAGGATGCTTTTATTGGTAGATACTATCCTCCTGCTAAGATTATATGCTTGCGTAGCAATATTATGAAGTTTACTCAGTTTGATAATGAACATGTTGCTCAAGCTTGGGAAAGAATGAAATCTATGATAAAGAATTGCCCCACTCATGGACTGACTACTTGGATGATTGTCCAAACTTTTTATGCAGGACTGAATTTTTCTTCAAGGAACCTACTTTATTCAGCTGCTGGAGGCACTTTTATGTCCCTTACCTTGGGTGCCGCAACAAAGCTACTCGACAACATGATGGTAAATTATTCTGAATGGCACACCGAGAGAGCTCCACAAGGTAAAAAGGTAAATTCTGTTGAGGAAACCACTTCCTTGAATGATAAGATTAATACCATTATGGCTATGCTTGCTAATGATAGGAATCATGTTGATCCTAATAATGTTCCTTTGGCCTCTCTGGTTGCTCAAGAAGAGCATGTTGATGTGAATTTCATTAGAAACAATAATTTTAACAACAATGCTTACAGGAACAATTTTGCTAGTAACAATTATAGGCCGTATCCTTCTACCAATGGTAATGGTTATGGTAACTCTTATGGTAATTCCTACAAAAACACTAGGGCCGCGCCCTCCGAGCTTGAGGTAATGCTCAAGGACTTCATCGGTAAGCAAACTGCTTTTAACAAGTCTGTTGAGGAAAAGTTAGGCAAAATTGATATTCTTGCTTCTAAAGTTGATAGCCTTGCTCATGATGTTGAACTTCTGAAATTAAAAGTGTTGCCTAATGATGCAAAAGAGAACAATGTTTTTGCTACCGTTAATGCTATTCAAGTTGGAATTGATGAAAATATTAGATTGTTAGCGGAATTGCATTCCAGGTGGGAAAGAGAAGATGAGATGGCTAGAGAGATGAAGGTATGTACCATTACTACCTCTAATGATGTTGTTCCTAATGCTAGCAATCCTCTTACTTTGATTGGGGTAGAGAAAACTCCCACTCCTTGTGTTAAAAAGCCTAAAACTGCCAAAACTTTTTCTCAAAAGAGTGCTGAAATTTTTTGGAGTGTGGGAGATGATAGCTCTACTTCTTTTAATGATTTTGATGTTGATGGCTGCAATATATCTGAAGTAATTTTGTTCTTGCAAAAGCTTGCTTTGACTCCCAATGCTAGTTCTTTAAATATTGCTTTTACTAAGCATATTACCAATGCTCTCATGAAAATTAGGGATGAAAAGTTGAAGCAAAAACCTTATGTTCCCAAGAAGTTAGAAGATGGTTGGGAACCCATCATTGATATGCATGTTAATGGTTATGATTGCCATGCTTTATGTGATCTAGGTGCTAGTATTTCTATCATGCCTAGAAAGATTTATGACATGCTTGATTTACCACCGCTTGAAAAATGTTATTTTGATGTTCCTATTGCTGATGTTGCTAAGAAGAAACCTTTGGGAAGGATTAATGATGTTCTTATTGTGGTTAACAATAACCTTGTTCCCATTGATTTTCTTGTTATGGACGTTGAATGCCATGTTTCATGTCCTATTATTTTGGGAAGACCCTTTCTTCGAACCGTAGGTGCTATCATTGATATGAGGGAAGACACTATCAAATATCAATTCCCACTAAAGAAAGGTATGGAAAACTTCCCTAGGAAAAGAAATAAATTGCTTTTTGACTCTATTCTTAGAGCAAATTATGAGCTTGATGCTTCATCACTTGATGTTACTTGATTCGCAATCTTCTGCGCCTAGCTCAAAGGCGTTAAAGAAAAGCACTCTTGGGAGATAACCCAATGTTTTTATTTTCAGTACTTTTTCTTTTATTTGAGTCTTGGAAGTCATTACTACTGTAATGACCACTCCTTATCTTGTTTATTTTGTTTTTGTCCCAAGAGAATCCTCTAATTCGAGTGAGGTAAAGATTTGGGGATGTTGCTGTCCTGAAACTGTTTTCGGTGCTGCACCGTAAAAATTCGTATAAATTCTCTGTATATCTTTTGGACCTGCAATTTCTTGTGCATATGCCCCAGGTTATATCCAAACTTTTGTTAGATGAACACTTTTTGATTTGAGCAACAGAAAACCCCTCAAAAATTCGACCTTTGTCAGCTGTTCAGTTTTGACAGATTTCTGCCAATATTTGTGTTTGCCACTTTATCGCTTTCTTTTGAGTTCTTTTGATCATGAAACTATTGGAGAAGTTGCTACAGTAGTATTTACTATATATGTGGTGGTTTTGAGTTGAAACCTGAAGCAAAAAGAGGATTGATTATATGTTATGCTTGCACTAATGTTGCTAATAGAATTGTGTTTAGTTTTGTATGAAGGAAGTTTTCAAGTGTAGGGATTGGAGAATGATGAGATGAGTTAAAGAATGGACAAAAGCTCAAGATTGGGGATGCCCATGCATCACCCCAAGAAATATCCAAGAAGTACAAGCATCAAAGCTTGGGGATGCCCCCGAGGCACCCCTTCTTCGTCGGAAAAAATCAGGTCACCTTTCAAGACACTATATTTTTATTGCTTCATGCACTATGTGTTTTTCTTGGAGCGTCGGTTCTTTTAGTTTTCTTTGTTAGTTTGTTTTGTTTGCTTCAATAAATGGTTGGACCCCAACAAATTTCTTTTGGAGAAGTTGCCTTGCTTTTATTTGCCAAGAACGCTCTAGTTTTCACTCTTATAAAAAAACGAGTGTTCTTCTTTTTCTGCTACTGCTTTTGGTTTTCGTTTTCACCTTGATTTGCGTTCAGACCTTGTCATATCTTTTCATCAAGGTGTATTTTTTCCTCTGATCTTTATTGGTTTTCATCAAAAGAGGTGTCTTTAAAAATTTCAAATGGTGTTGGAAAAGAGAAAAAACTTTATGCAAAATAGTGGTACAAGAAGGAGCTTGTGTAGACTGCGGCTTAGGCTTTTTCATGTCATGCTTGATGTCTTTTTGATAGTATGCTTAGTGCTTTTGTTGTAGCATGACTTGTCTCAAATAACTGAGATTGCTTAATGAGCCTTTGAAAAAATCATGCGTTGTTTTTATTGTATGGAAGCATTATTTTGGTTTTCTCCTTGATGCTTTATTTGGGTTGACTTGGCGCATGCTCACACATGTTAGACTCTTACAAAGTCGCCAATAGCCTCTATGATCATTTAGTTTTTGACTTTTGATGTCATCTTATGCTTCTTTTAATGTCGCTTTGTCGCTTTGCATGATTATGGCCATTATTGCTCTCTTAGTTGGTCGCTCACAGTCTTTTGCTAGCCCTCGCCTTGTACTGAGTATGAGCTCTACTCGTGCATCCAACTCCTAAAAGCCAAAGTTTTCCAAAGTGTCCACCATACATACCTACTAGCAATTTGCTATTCCAAGTAAATTTGACTTGCTTTTATTTTCTCTTCAAATTAAACTCTTACCAGTGTTATGCGAAATTCGGTCAGTAAAGCTCTCACGAACCGGAAGGCACACTTTACTTTTTCCTGTTCTTAAAAATTTGACATTGTGGTCTCTTATGTTGAGTTATTATGCTTGCAAGTTGTAAGTTGGAGACTAGCCCAGCCATGCAGTCATGGGCAAGCTTTCAACATTGCACTTCTTATTTGAGTTGATATCGTGATCTTTTGTTTATGGATGCCCGCGGTGTGAAATGAATTGGGAATCTTGTGGGGATCATGGAGTTTGTATATGTGTTAGGGAAACGCCGGGCCGCTAATCTAAGCCATGCATAATTCATGGTGGAAATTTGCAGCATACCCATGGTGAACATTCGACGACGCATCTCACAATAAAAAGCTAAACAAATGGCAAATAAAAGAGATGTCGAGGTGTTCATTGTCTGCTTGTCCTGTCATTTTGGTGTGGGCTTGTTCCATGTCATCGGGCACGGAGGTACCCCACTGGCGGTTCTCAATGATATGCATATACTTACAATGACAAGAGCCTTGCTTGGGACTCTAAGTAAAGTAGCATGAGGTTTGGGTACTCGTATTCACGGGGCACGAGGTTTTCAACTTATGATTTGTCAAGCATATGCATCATAATTGTTCTCGCATTAACTTTAACCATTCAAGATGCTTATGATGGGGGCAATGAGAGCTCAAAGCCAGTAAGTACCATAATTTTTGAAGGTTATAAAACTTGCAATCACTGCTTCCCTCTGCGAAGGGCGTTTCTTCTACTTTTATGTTGAGTCACCACCCTCTATCTTTATGCACCATTAAGAGAGCATAGTTGTCATTCTTAGTGTAATATGCATTGACCCAAAGTTCATTGATTGATTCATACTGTTGGTTTCACTTGTTCTCAAATTATTTGTATCTAGTCGCCCTTTTAAACTTGAAGGTGTCCTATGCATTTATGTTTTGCTCTCTTTGAAGGACAAGCTAAAAACCATTTGTATGTTTTTCCTTATGATTTGAACACACGTTTGACTTTCATTGTTTCATTTTCATGATCTTTTGTTTGTGTTCATTTGCATGTTTACAACATGGTTGCTAAGTTTTTATTGTCAAGATTATATCTTCATGCGCATGTTTTAAGTTCTTATGATCCCAGCTCACAAATGCTTACATATGTGATCAAGATTGTGTAGGTGCATGTCACCTCAAAAATTATTCTTTTGTTATCACTTACCTACTCAAGGACGAGCAGGAGTTAAGCTTGGGGATGCTTGATACGTCTCCAACGTATCTATAATTTTTGATGCTCCATGCTTGTTTTTACACCATTTGCCTAATGTTTCGTTACACTTCGTGGCACTTTTATGCATTTTCCGGAACTAACCTATTAACGAGTTGCCACAGTGTCAGTTCCCTGTTTTCTGCTGTTTTTGTGTTTCAGAAGTGATACACAGGAAATATTCTCGTAATTGGACGAAACAAGTTCCTGAAGTCTTATTTTACCTGGAAGCTTCCAGAGATCCGAAGGAGAGTAGGAAGCGGGCCACCAGGGGCCCACACACAGGGGTGGCGCGGCCAGCCCCTGGCCCGCGCCACCATGGTGTGAGGCCACCTGGCCCCTCCTCTGACATCGCCCCTTCGCCTATAAAGACCCCCCGATGGAAAAAACCTAAGTACCCGATCACTTTTCCAGAACACATCGCGATCCGCCGCCGCCGTCGACCCGAAGATCGGGAGGGTCCAGAAGCTCTTCCCGGCACCCTGCCGGAGAGGGGAATCGCCACCGGAGGTCTTCTTCATTGCCATGCTTGCCTCCGGAGCGATGAGTGAGTAGTCTACCTTGGGCTATGGGTCCATAGCAGTAGCTAGATGGTTGTCTCCTCCACCATGTGCTTCATGTTTAGATCTCATGAGCTGCCCTACATGATTGAGATCACCGTTATGTAATTCTACATGTTTGGTTTGTTGGGATCCGATGAATATTGGTGTTTATGATTGAGTTGCTGTACTGAATATTATCTTTTGTTATCTCTATGTTGTTTATGATCTTGCATGCTCTCCGTTGTTAGTAGCTATCTTGGCCGAGTAGTTGCTAGTGACTCCAAGAGGGGGTATTTATGCTCGATAGTGGGTTCATGCATCTCTTTAACCTGGGGGAGTGACAGAAACCTCTAAGGTTGTAGATGTGCTGTTGCTACTAGGGAGAAAACAACATTCATATGCTCAAGGGCATATGCTTTGTTTACATTACACACTTTGCTTAATGCAATTATCTGTTGTTCGCAACTTAATACTTGTGGAGTTCTTGGATTGATTCGCCACAAGTGGATTATTAGTCATAGATGCAGTTGGATGGCGGTCTATGTATTTTGTTGTAATGCCCAGAGTAAATCTCATAGTGATCTTCTTGACATATCACGTTTATCTTTATTCTATCAATTGCCCAACTGTAATTTGTTTACCCAGCATGTGTTATTTATCTTATGGAGAGACACCACTAGTGAACTGTGGACCCCGGTCCTATTTCCATCATATTGCTATCACCTGTTTACTTTACTTGCACTGTTTACTTTACTCGCATACTCTATTGTTTTCCAGTCGATACGCTCATAACCTTTGTTTCAAGCAAACCGGTGAGATTGACAACCTCATCGCAAGTTGGGAACGAAGTACTTGGTTGTGTTGTGTGCAGGTTCCGCTTTGCAGCTAGCAAGCAAAGCTTGGATGAGGTGCCATATATAAATTGTCCGAAGCTGTCGCAAGCTAGCAAGCATCACCTTCAGTCGTTTGTCTCTCCTCTCCAAGAACGATAAACCTTGGTTTCTTAACTGAGGGAAAACTAGCTGCTATACTCATCACACCTTCCTCCTGGGGTTCCCAATGGGCTGGTTATTCACCATGCACAAGGACCGCTAGCTACACGCCAGCAGGTACCAACACAGTTGTCTTTGCCGGAGGAGGAGTCGTGGTCTTGGCCGGAGAGGGAGCAGTCTTCTCCAGAGCTTGGTGTGTCGGCTGCTCCGGCGCAGCTGAAGTTGAGTGTTCTGGAGGTGGAGCTGCCACCTCTGGAGCTGTTGTTCCAGCGCAGTCTGGGACTCTGGCTGTTTTGAAGCTTTTCCCTTGTCAGTGCCGGCGCTCTTGTCGCTTGCGCTGGCATTATCTTTAGTTCCGGCGCTGCTGGTGTCAGCGCCGGTTTCTGGGGCATTCTGGTGGGGCCCCGTGTCCATGTCAACATCGGGGGCAGAGGTAGTGTGTTCCGGTGGAGGGCTGTTCCTCGCTGGAGTAGCAGTTTTGTCAGCCGCGGGCGAAGATGCCCGGGCCAGAGAGGAAACCGGGCTCATTGCCGGTATGTCGGGGCGTGGAGGAGATGCTAGTTTCTCAGCATAGGGCGTGGCGCTGGAACTAGAAGCGTGTTCCGGAACTAGAGGATCCCTGAGAAAGAAAAGTAAGTCAGAAATAAAGATAGAGAGAAACAAGAAATGACTAAGGAAGAGAAGGAAAATTACCCCGAGGCAACAGGCCTTTGTTTCTTTGGGATGGGCATGCCAACCTTCTGCCTCTTTGATTTGTCGGCAGCTTCTGGCCGAGGTCGCACTCCCCGCTTCTTGCCGGAACGTGTGCCTAGAGGAGGTCCCTGGTTCAGTGGTGCAGCACCAACCACATCTTCATCCGGGATACCTGGTGACGGCGCGGCCGGGATAGCGTAAGCGAGAGGTGTCGGGTCGAGGAACATGCAACAGTCACCATCAGAATCGTCATCGCTCGAATCTTGAATGGAGTGTCGGGAAGAAGTCTTACCCGCGGCAGAGCCGGCGCGGGTGTTCTTGGGCATCTTGTCCTCGTGATCCGGATCTTCAGGATCTGGGACAGTGCATTCTAGGGCGACCTGGATCTTGGAGTTCTCACGGTCCTGAAAACTGAACTTCTGCAAAGGAAGATAGTTTATATTAGAAATTAGTGCAACAATGATAGTGGCCGGTATATAAGGTATGCTGGCTAAGCAAGTATGTCGGTGCTCAAAGAAAAGTGTCAGTCGGCATTAAGTGGCTTACCACCGGCGGTGGGCGTGCCCGGCTGTAAGGTTCTAATCCCCACGCAAATTTAGTTTGCATGGTCTTGCAAATGTCTTTCACCTGCCGAAGAATGTCGGTGGGGCTCAGCTCATGTATTGAGTGCCGGGTAGGGTCCATAGCCCCACTCATCTGGCAGATCTTGTTTGTCCACCACTGGAGGGGAGAAACCCGCTGGCTAACGAAGCAAGCAATGATATCTTCCGACGTTAGGCCGTCAGTGGCCAGTTCCCCCATGACTCGGTGAAGTGCTTTGACAATGGATAGCATGTTCTTTGGGTTGAATGTCTAGTTCTTCATCTTCGTTGGCGGGACATTGACATATGCCGGCAAGTTGATCAGATTTTCATTGGTGGTGTTCTTCACATAGAAGAAAGTCCTTTGCCACTTCTTGCAAGACTCCAGCAGTTCAATCTTGGGGAAATAAGACCCCTTCCGGGACATGATAGTTGTGGCACCACATTGGGTCATGGGCCTGTCCTTCTTCTCCTTGGCGGTTTTTGGGGCATTCTTGTCCTTTGGCTCCTGTGCGTTCTGCTTTCGGAGCTGGAAGTACTTCGACCAGCCTTGGACGAAGGGCTCAATGCCGGCATATCCCTCACAGAAAGCAGCAAAGGCTAACAGTGTCATCATAGCGTTTGTCGGCAGATGGTGAGGCTGCAGACCATAGTAATCCAGGAAATCCCGGAAGAAGTCGCTGACCGGGAGAGCGAAGCCTCGCTCAAAGTGGGTGACGAAGACCACCCTTTCATTAGGTTCTGGTGCCGGCACAGTCTCGCCGGCAGGAAGCCGGCATGCAACGCCAGCTGGGACACATTGTGTGTTAGTAATTCAGTCAATGTTGGCCAGAATAACCTCAGATCCGTCCCAGCCGGAGCAGCCGGGAGGAGGGGCCAGATTATTCTCTAGCGGCGGCGAAGTGGCCGTCATACTTGAAGAGGCCATCGGTTTGGCCGGGATACACCAGGACAGCCAGAGTCCCATGATGTTAGCCCTAACAGAGAGAGAGGAAGGGGAAGTTAGCCTGTTCCAAAAACCGGAACTTACAGATGTTAGTAAGAAAGTTAGATCTAACGTGCAAGATAAATCAAGTCAAAATCAGAGGAAATTGCTACCACGAAGAACTCCTACGAACATCTGTGCAGTAAAACCTAGCAATGCTAGTCTATCGGAACAAAGTAAATTAGTTTGCCCCTAGCAGATCTAAGCTATCAAGTCTACTGAAGCAAGAACACTATGAATCACCGAGGAAGAAGAGCAAGAATAGGTGAAAGGAGCTCACCAGAGTTGATAGCGTCGGTGGTGCAGAGCTTGCACAAGCTCCTAGTGAAGTTCAGATCTCGCCGGGCAATGTGCCACCAGAGATATGAACCAGTGGCAGCGTCGAAGCAGAGACAGCCGCGTCAGATGGTGACGCTCCAGCGGTGGCGAGAGCGGCGGCGCGCCGGAGTCACTGCAAGGTCGCAGCCGAGGAGAGCTTGAGGAGAAGGGCTGCCAGAGGAAGAAGAAGGTGCGGGGGTAAATGAGGAGAAGTTTACCCCCACGGCCCTATTTATCACTGAGGGAGACTGATGTCTACGCACTTCTATTCTTGTAGACACTTGTTGGGCCTCCAAGTGCAGAGGTTTGTAGAGCAGCAGCAAGTTTCCCTTAAGTGGATCACCCAAGGTTTATCGAACTCAGGGAGGAAGAGGTCAAAGCTATCCCTCTCAAGCAACCCTGCAATTACGATACAGAAAGTCTCTTGTGTCCCCAACACACCCAATACACTTGTCAAATGTATAGGTGTACTAGTTCGGCGAAGAGATAGTAAAATACAAGTGGTATAGATGATTATAAGTAGCAAACGTGATGTGAAATAAATATCGCTGCGAGCAAACAAGTAACAAAATAGCATGTAAACGGTGTGCAAAGCTTGGAAACAAGGCCTAGGGATCATACTTTCACTAGTGGACACACTCCCAACAATATAACATGAATGAACAAATAAATAACTTCTCTCCACTATGGTACTCTGAATTACTCTCCTATTGAACATCACTAATCATTGCGTAGTGGCTACAGAAGCACCCCTTAAAGTTCATCAAGTACTTGACAAACACCACTCATAGAGATATCCAAATCAGATCACAACTCAAGATAGATATCATTGCAACTTAGACCAAGTACTAACACGGTGCACACACTGTCAACATTACACCATGAAAGGAGGAATACATCACTCAATACTATCATAGTAATAATTACTCTCATAATCCACAAGAGATCACAATCATAGCCTAAACCAAGTACCACCACGATGCACGCACTGTCACCGTTACACCATGGCAGGAGGAATAGATTACTTTAATAACATCACTAGAGTACACTATAATAATTAAGCATAGGAGTAGCATAATATCTGAATAATAACATCTACTTGTTCAACATGATACAAAGCTCACGATCACATAAAGATCACATCATGGGAGAGAGAGGTGAACCACATAGCTACCGGTAGAGCCCTCAGCCCCGGGGATGAACTACTCCCTTCTCATCATAGGAGACAGCAAGGTTGATGGAGATGGCGGTGAGGTCGATGGAGACGGCGGAGACGGCGATGGAGACCGATGGAGATGGCTCCGGGGGCACTTCCCCGTCCCGGCAGGGTGCCGGAACAGAGACTTCTGTCCCCCGAAATTCGTCGATGGCGGCGGCGGAGCTACGGAACTCTTTCTGGAAAATTGTCGACTCCTTTAGGGTTTTCCGTCCCGAGGCTTTATATAGGCGAAGGGGCGTCGTGAGGGGTGGGACCAGGTGCCCTCACGCATGGCTGGCGCGGCCAGGGGCCTGGCCGCGCCACCCCTGCATGTGGGGCCCCTGTGGTCCACCTCCTACTCCTCTTCGGATCTCTGGAAGCTTCCGGGTAAAATAAGACTTCGGGATGAGGTTTCGTCCAATTCCGAGAATATTTCCTGTGTATCACTTCTGAAACACAAAAACAGCAGAAAACAGGGAACTGGCACTGTGGCACTTGTTAATAGGTTAGTTCCGGAAAATGCATAAAAGTGCCACGAAGTGTAACGAAACAATAGGCAAATGGTGTAAAAACAAGCATGGAGCATCAAAAATTATAGAAACGTTGGAGACGTATCAGCATCCCCAAGCTTAACTCCTGCTCGTCCTCGAGTAGGTAAGTGATAACAAAAGAATAATTTTTGAGGTGACATGCACCATCACAATCTTGATCATATATGTAAGCATTGTGAGCTGGGATCATAATAACTTAAAACATGGGCATGAAAGATATAATCTTGACAATAAGAACTTAGCAACCATGTTGTAAACATGCAAATGAACACAAACAAAAGATCATGAAAATGAAACAATGAAAGTCAAACGTGTGTTCAAATCATAAGGAAAAACATACAAATGGTTTTCAGCTTCTCCTTCATGGAGAGCAAGACATAAATGCATAGGACACCTTCAAGTTTAAGAGGGCGACTAGATACAAATAATTTGAGAACAAGTGAAACCATGATCATGAATCAATCAATGAAAACTTTGGGACAATGCACATTATACTCAGAATGACAACTATGCTCTCTTAACGGTGCATAAAGATAGAAGGTGGAGACTCAACATAAAAGTAAAAGAAAGGCCCTTCGCAGAGGGAAGCAGTGATTAAACATGTGCTAGAGCTTTTCATTTGTAAAACAGAGAGATAAAAATTGGTTTTGAGAGGTGGTTGTCTTTGTCAACGACTGGCAATGGGGTTCTTACTATCTTCCATACAAAAATGAAGCAAGTTTTTGAGAGAGATAGATTGGCACTTTTGTGCTCTTTTATAAAGCTTGGCACTCCTCCCCACCTTTTTTCCTTTCACAAACCATGGCTAACCGATTCCATCGGGTGCCCACCAACATTCACATTCCTTGGAGGAGTGCCTTTTTTCTTTCTTTTTTTTCTTTTTTTTCTTTTTGGAATAAGCAATATGGAAGATAGCAAATCCGACCACTACGTCCCCATGAGCTAAAAACAGTGTCACAAAATGAGAAGTATTTTGAAGGTTTTTTGAAAGGTAGCACATGAAAATTTACTTGGAATGGCTTACAAATACCATGCATAGGAATTTTTAGTGGACACAATGGCAAACTTGGTTTTTAGGAGTTGGATGCACGAGTAGAGCTCATACTCAGTACAAAATGAGGGCTAGCAAAAGACTGGGAGCGACCAACTAAGAGAGCAATAACGACCATAATCATGCAAAGCGACAAAGCAACATTAAAAGAAGCATAAGATGGCATCAAAAGTCAAAAACTAAATGATCATAGAGGCTATAGGCGACTTATTTTGTAGTCAACATGGTGTAAGCATGTGCCAAGTCAACCCAAATAAAGCATCAAAGGAGAAAACCAAATAAATGCTTCCATATAATAAAAACAACGCATGATTTTTTCAAAGGCTCATTAAGCAATCTCAGTTATTTGAGACAAGTCATGCTACAGCAAAACCACTAAGCATACTATCAAAAAGACATCAAGCACGACATGCAAAAGACTAGGCCGCAGTCTACACAAGCTCCTTCTTGTACCACTTTTTTTGCATAAAGCTTTTTCTCTTTTCCAACACCATTAAAATCTTTTTGAGGAAACTCTTTTGAGGAAAACCAATAAAGAACAGAGGAAAAAATACACCCTGATGAAAAGATATGACAAGGTCTGAACGCAAATCAAGGCGAAAACAAAAACCAAAAGCAGTAGCAGAAAAAGAAGAACACTCGTTGAACGATAAGAGTGAAAAACTAGAGTGTTCTTGGCAAATGAAAAGCGAGTTCATCTCCTCCAAAAGAAACATGATGTGATCTAACCATTTATTGCAGCAAACAAAGCAAAACTAATAATGAAAACTAAAACAACTGACGCTCCAAGAAAAACACATAGTGCATGAAGCAATAAAAATATAGTGTTTTGAAAGGTGACCTGATTTTTGCCGATGAAGAAGGGGTGCCTCGGGGGCATCCCCAAGCTTTGACGCTTGTACTTCTTGGATATTTCTTGGGGTGACATGGGCATCCCCAAGCTTGAGCTTTTGTCCATTCTTCAACTCATCTCATCATTCTCCAATCCCTACACTTGAAAACTTCCTTCATACAAAACTAAACACAAATCTATTAGCAACATTAGTGTAGCATACATATAATCAACCTCTTTTTGCTTCAGGTTTCAACTCAAAACCACCACATATATAGCACATACTACTGTAGAAACTTCCCCAAAAGTTCCGTGATCAAAAGAACTCAAAAAGAAAGTGATAAAGCGGCAAACACAAATATTGGCAGAAATCTGTCAAAACTGAACAGCTGACAAAGGTCGAATTTTTGAGGGGTTTTCTGTTGCTCAAATCAAAAAGTGTTCAACTAATGAAAGTTTGGATATAACCTGGGGCATATGCAAAAGAAATCGCAGGTCCAAAAGATATACAGAGAATTTTCACGAATTTTTACGGTGCAGCACCAAAAACTGTTTCAGGACAGCAACATCCGCAAATCTTACCTCACTCAAATTAGAGGCTTCTCTTGGCACAACAACGAAATAAAAAGGATAAGGAGCGGTTATTACAGTAGTAATAACTTCCAAGACTCAAATAAAAGAAAAAGTACTGAAAAGAAACATTGGGTTATCTCCCAAGAGTGCTTTTCTTTAACGCCTTTGAGCTAGGCGCAGTAATTTGCAAAGATGCTCATGTGGGCGCCATATAAGAGCTTGAGGCAAATGCGCCATATAGGAACTTGAAGCAATAGAGAGCATCAAAAAGCAAATGTGAAAGACATTTATATCTGAACCACTTCCTATGCATAGGAATCTTGTAAGAAAATAAATCAATGAGGCACATAGTAGCAAGCATAGATAGATAAAACAAGTGCCACTTCAAGATTTGAAACATAAAGAGGGGAAACTTAATATTGTTGAGATCCATCAAACCATGTTTCCCTCTCTCATAATAACTTTCAATAGCATCATGAATAGAACTAACAATATAACTATCACATAAAACATCCTTATCATGAGCCACATGCATAAAAGAATTAATACTCACCACAGGAACAATAGTAGTAGGAACAAATTCAATAGAATAATTATTCTCATCACCATAATCATCATAAATAGGAGGCATATTGTAATCATAACTATTTTTCTCCTCAACAGTAGGTGAACTGAAAATATTATACCCATCATCATAGCCATCATAAACTAGAGGTTTAGTATCATCACAAGCTAGAGAGCAACTATTTCGCAAAGCATATTCTTCAAACATATCATCATAAGAAGGAACATCACATATGGGAGATAAAATATCATCAGAGCAAACTTTCTCCACTAAAGCTGGGGGACTAAAAATATCATACTTAACAAAACCAGCTTCCCCAAGCTTAGACTTTTCTATAGCATTAGCATTAACAGTATTCAAAGCATTCGTACTAATAACATTGCTATGTGAAATAAGCTCCAAAGGATTTTCAATTTTCTCATCAAATCTAAACTCAGGAAAAAGACTAAAGAACTCTTTATTTTCCATTAAGCCTAACTAGTGAAAATAAAAACAAGAAACAAAAAGATGTAATTGCAGAATCTAAAGGAAATAACTCCGAGCACTCACACAGGAGGATGCGAGTACCTTTTACCTTACCTCCCCGGCAACGGCGTCAGAAAAGAGCTTGATGTCTACACACTTCTATTCTTGTAGACACTTATTGGGCCTCCAAGTGCAGAGGTTTGTAGAGCAGCAGCAAGTTTCCCTTAAGTGGATCACCCAAGGTTTATCGAACTCAGGGAGGAAGAGGTCAAAGCTATCCCTCTCAAGCAACCCTGCAATTACGATACAGAAAGTCTCCTGTGTCCCCAACACACCCAATACACTTGTCAAATGTATAGGTGTACTAGTTCGGCGAAGATATAGTGAAATACAAGTGGTATAGATGATTATAAGTAGCAAACGTGATGTGAAATAAATATCGCTGCGAGCAAACAAGTAACAAAATAGCAAGTAAACGGTGTGCAAAGCTTGGAAACAAGGCCTAGGGATCATACTTTCACTAGTGGACACACTCCCAACAATATAACATGAATGAACATATAAATAACTTCTCTCCACTATGGTACTCTGAATTACTCTCCTATTGAACATCACTAATCATTGCGTAGTGGCTACAGAAGCACCCCTTAAAGTTCATCAAGTACTTGACAAACACCACTCATAGAGATATCCAAATCAGATCACAACTCAAGATAGATATCATTGCAACTTAGACCAAGTACTAACACGGTGCACACACTGTCACCATTACACCATGAAAGGAGGAATACATCACTCAATACTATCATAGTAATAATTACTCTCATAATCCACAAGAGATCACAATCATAGCCTAAACCAAGTACCACCACGATGCACGCACTGTCACCGTTACACCATGGCAGGAGGAATAGATTACTTTAATAACATCACTAGAGTACACTATAATAATTAAGCATAGGAGTAGCATAATATCTGAATAATAACATCTACTTGTTCAACATGATACAAAGCTCACGATCACATAAAGATCACATCATGGGAGAGAGAGGTGAACCACATAGCTACCGGTAGAGCCCTCAGCCCCGGGGATGAACTACTCCCTCCTCATCATAGGAGACAGCAAGGTTGATGGAGATGGCGGTGAGGTCGATGGAGACGGCGGAGACGGCGATGGAGAACGATGGAGATGGCTCCGGGGGCACTTCCCCATCCCGGCAGGGTGCCGGAACAGAGACTTCTGTCCCCCGAAATTCGTCGGTGGTGGCGGCGGAGCTACAGAACTCTTTCTGGAAAATTGTCAACTCCTTTAGGGTTTTCCGTCCCGAGGCTTTATATAGGCGAAGGGGCGTCGTGAGGGGTGGGACCAGGCGCCCTCACGCATGGCTGGCGCGGCCAGGGGCCTGGCCGCGCCACCCCTACATGTGGGGCCCCTGTGGTCCACCTCCTACTCCTCTTCGGATCTCTGGAAGCTTCCGGGTAAAATAAGACTTCAGGATGAGGTTTTGTCCAATTCCGAGAATATTTCCTGTGTATCACTTCTGAAACACAAAAACAGCAGAAAACAGGGAACTGGCACTGTGGCACTTGTTAATAGGTTAGTTCCGGAAAATGCATAAAAGTGCCACGAAGTGTAACGAAACAATAGGCAAATGGTGTAAAAACAAGCATGGAGCATCAAAAATTATAGATACGTTGGAGACGTATCAGAGACCGATCATGGCATGCAGTTAATTTGCCCACTAGTGGGGCAGTTGCAGCGGCACAGTGCCACGTGGAGGAAGAAGGTGGTGCGGTGGTTCAAAAACCGTGCCACGATGTTAGTAAGTGCACCAGTTACCAAGAGCATGCAATGATGGGAATAATACTACAAACCGTCACTTGATGTGACTGTTCGCAGTGACAGAACAGTTGCAAGTTTCAAGGCGTTCTGTCGGACTTAGCTTCTCTAGGAAGATTCAAATCAGTGTCGGCACAAAGGAAGAATAGTGGGTTCTGTCCGATGTATCAACAGTGTCGGCCGTAACATATTAGAGGTAAAAGAGATGCCGGCATATAAAGAGTTGGCCGGCATATGTGATAGTGGCCAGCATATAAAAGCCAGGATTTTAATAGGTGAATTTGTTAAGTGAACCTGCCAAGGCCCCTCAGTAGGAACTGCGGGACCTTTACAGCTTCGGGGACTAATGTCGGGGGGATGACCCCCGGTAGGGTCAAGACACTAGAAATAGATAAGGTAAGAGGTTGACCATAAGATATTTGACTGGAGTTGGGCCTGGCCGGCATATAAAGTCCCGGCCTAGCCAACATATAGAAGATGGTCTAGCCGGTATTCAGGAATGTCGGCTTAGCCAGAATATCTTCTACAGTGTGGCTGGCATATGTGGTATGTCGGCGTAACATAGTTGATATATTGTGCAGGTACATGAGTAGGCCGGATTACCTAGTTACGGGTCAAGGATCCGGCATATGAGTTCGGGATAGGGTTAATGGTTCTATCCTGGATAGAGAAGTCAACCGTCGGGTCACATCCCTACAATCACGGAGAGAACCTTCCCAGCATGGGGGCGCATGATGATGACAGAGTGCACCATGGTGGTATACCAACCACCACAGTGCTAAGGATAGTTCTTTTCGCCACAGTGGAGAGGTCAAGGTCAAGGAAGTACCGAAGTACAGGCATGGCTAGTCCCATCGAGAGCAATTAGGGAGAAATTCAAGTGGAGCAGGAGCACGTCACCCTGTCCTACTTGTCTGTGGCTAGTGTCATCTATCCCTAGATGACTGTTGTAACCCTGGGCACCACTATATAAGGTGGCCCAGGGAGCCCTAGCCAAGGGTTGGTCACTTGATAGTATCACAGTTCATAGTTCATCTTCCTCCTCTCACTGAGAGCTTGGAAGCCACCATTGTTGTACCTCCATCGATCCAGATATACAGATAGTAGTGCAGGAGTAGGGGTTTTATCGCCTTATGAAATCCCCGAACCTGGGTAGCCGCTGTGTCTCTTTCTGTCATGCTTCTTAGTGCGTTTCCCTGTCCCGAATCCTCGAGCGCATAGTTTGGCCCCTCCTTAAGCCATCCCATGGCATATGTTGTTTAACCATGACGACACTCGAAGAAGCAAAAGACCAGGTCACACACCGAGGAGGCGAGTGGCTCGACGGTCAATGTGGAGAAGGCCAATGACAAAGTGGTGGTTGATGAAGATGCTGCCAAGGGCAGCAGCGATCCAGCTATTGAAGCTGGCAAGGAGATCACTGCGTGCGGAGCCCAGGTGATGGAGGTTGTCAAGGCGACTGTGTTTCTGCGGATCCAGTCCCCTACAGCTGAAGTCATTGATGGCGATGACAGGGCGACCAGCTTCATGTGAAGCTGCATCATTCCCTTTGGAACCTCTTGGATCAATGATGTTGATCTACCAACTAGAAGGGGTAATCCAAGTATGTCCATCCTCCAGTCCCCGAGTCTCGAGTTGGTATGGAATGGCGAGTCGAGACTCTCCCTTTTGAGATTGTCTCTTCCAGTCCCCAAGCAGATTTGTCCTTGGGACTGAAGTTTATTTTTGCCTCTGGTCAGCGGGAATCAAAGAACCAGCTGGACGAAATTGGAAGGCTGCGGAATGAACTGGCAAATCATGCGCATCGGATCAAGGAGCTGGACGTCGCCACAGGTGAGTTATCGAATGTTGTCTTTGATGGAGTTATGCTACGCGCGTGGCGCTTGAAACTTTGCTTGCAATTTGCGGAGGCCAACGCATCTTCCATTGCCACATCACGTGAAGGATATGTCCTTGCGAGCGTGTTGGAGGAGAAGACGGCTGATTTGTAGCGGCAACTGGACAAGGCCATGAAGTCGCTGCCCTCAAGCTGCGTCGTCACAATAAAAAAAGCTTGAATGCCGTGGTTGTAAAGATCATGAAGGTAAGACCTCATGATCCGTCCTGCATGGCCTAGTATACGCACATGAATCCACTCTGCTAGTAAATTTCCGTATCCACGATGCGAAGAAAAATCCTGGTGGATGCACTGGGTACCCTGAGAAACACTGGAATCCAGTCTCTATAAGTCCTAAATGCGGCAAAAGACTGGGTTACGCCAGGTACCGGATTCAAGTCCAGGGGCTTGAGTTTGAAGTAGGTAACAAGTTTCTGCTCAGATAGTTAACTGGTCTCCTTGATCCGTCAGGAGTGCTAGACTTCTTAACCAAAATCCCCTTGAGAAATAAAAAATATGAATTGTTTGATGAATACAGGGAAAAATAATAAGTCAAAGATTGATCAAGTCGAAGATATGAGATTCAACCCGTATCTACAATTCTAGTAGAATCTGAGGGGCTACTGACAAGGGTATAGCTAATAAGGCCCATTATCTTGGTACCCCTGGGGCCCATTAGGGAGGCCTAAGCATATATGTAGTCGAAATATGAGATGATATCGTATACAGACATTGTAATTTGTATTGAACCCGACCGGTTCCTCGTGACCTGGCCACCTATATAAAGGGGCCAGGAGAGGCCGGCTAGGGACAGATTGAGATTGAGCCAATTGAGTATTACGCTTATTCTCGATACACATGAAACCTTGCCTTGTTTGTCTGACCTTTACCTTTGAGTTCATCCGACTCCCTCTTCCCCCGATCCTAAGTCCTTCATCTAGGACATTTGCCGAGTTAACCCTCATCACCGGCCATCCTACCCTTTGGTAGTTTCCAACCTTAGTAACCCCCATTGGTCTGCTACAATCCATCATAGACCACCAGAACTGTGGAATCTTGAGGGGGATTCCACCCTCCAACTGCTCCCAGCAGGACTGGCAACTGCTATGGAATGGCGCATCCATTGATAAGCAGGAGGAAGTTGGTACAGCTAACTCCTCCGTCCCACAACAGATCCTATGGTTGACCATGATTTACAGCACTAGAATCACTGACGATATTGGTTATTAATCCTATGTGAACTTTCCAATTATAGTGGGACCTCCACCGACCACATATATCATACCATGGTCCTATTGCCCACCATCCTAGGGAAACAACCACTCTAGTTGAAACCACTACTCCATATTAATTAAGAAGGAATAACTCTTTGCTTTTAATGCAGCAGTGATAAAATAGAGTTGCAAGTAATTTGATAAAAATACTGCAGAGACATGAGCAAGTGATAAACTTGCCTGCAAACTTCAAGGTAGTGCAATTGGATGTGTTGAAGTGACCTGGGACATCGGGTTCTGGAAAACAGCATCATTGTCCGGTAAGGGCAATGGTTAAAGATTCAAATGATGCAATGCTTTAAAGTTCTGTGTTATTTATAACCCCATGTAGTGATTTAAGTGTTAAAGGTCTTTATATATTATTTTTATGATTTAAAGAATATATGTTTAAGTTGGCCTTCATTCAAGAATAATGGTTAATTATTCTTGAATGATTTTTCATTTAATGATAATTTAGTGTTAAATTATTTTCTAGATTTTTTCTTAGATTTCTCGCAAGTTTTTATTATTTAAAAAAGCTTTTAGGTTTTTCTTTCTCAAACCAAAATTTAAGATTTTAACTTTTAACAATAAAATTCCAAAATTCAATTAAAATTCCTTTTATTATTCAGGAAAATTTTCTTATCAGAGTTGCTATTTTTATTATTTTTTAGGTATCTAGAGTTAATTTTAGGATTTAGTTTAAATCCTAGGGTTTTATTCTTTTTAGGAAATTACCTAAATACCCCTGGGTCAAACAGTCAGACCCAAACCCTAACAGGTTAGGTCGAACCGGCTCGGTCCAGTCGGACCCGCCCCTCCAGTCCCCCATGAACCCTAACCCTAATCCCATCGCTTGCTCTCACAACTACGGTCGCCGACAGCTTCGCCGCTCGATTCCGGTGAGCTCTGACGTCTGTTGCCACCGCCACGTGGGGCAATTGAATTGCTGCTACCTGCTCCAATATCTGACCCTGGGGAATCGTCTCCCTGGACTCCGTTCGCCTCTATCGAGTCGATCTTGCTCTCGGTGACGAGGTGATCTGGGCTGCGGCCGCGACCTCCTCGCTTCAGTGCTTCGACAACCTGATACTGGGAAGAGATACTCTGACAGGTGCGGTGTGGGGCAGGTTGGCGCCGCAATGCCCCTATGCTACCGTGTCGCGGTGCCGCTGGCACCGTCCTCTCCTCGGTCTCAGGCAAGTCTTCCCCCTCCTTCTCTCTACCCTTTGTTGTCTCTGCGGTTAGGAGCTGGTGGTCGTGCTTTAGGGCTTCGTCACCTGGCCATGGTGTTGATCTGCTGCCTCGACTACTTGCATGATGTGACAGTGTGTCCTTTGTTCCTTTGATCTGTGCAGTTTAGTTGTCTCGTCCAGTTCAATTAACTGAATCTTGTTTAAAGTATATATGAACTGAATGTATCATTTAGTAAGGATTTAATAAGTTGGTTTAAAGGTGATTTTAACTCACCGGTGAATGTGAAATGAATGTGGCTTGTGGTTATGTCTTCTCCTGGATGATTTGATCATCCCAGGTGTGAGAGCATTCCAGTGATGCCTCACTGATGGACTGATGCATTGCTACCATACTTGTTTAGTAGCATGCTCTAACTGAACTTTTGGTTGAGTGATTTGCTTAACTAAACTTTTTGTTTAGAGATATGAACTGAAGTGTTTTCAGTAATGATTTAAAAGATATAAACATAGGGTTTAACTTGGATAGGGTGTTGGGTCAAAGTATGCTACTTTGAAATCCTAGTTTCTTACCGTGGTGCCTCTCTGGAGTGTGCAAAGTGGTCTCCTTTGGATGATCAGTAATCTACCCTCGCCTGACAATTTATTATATTTATTCCTTGTGTTTTTCTGATGTTGGATGGTTTTCCAAGTTAAACCCTATGTTTATATCTTTTTAAGTAACCATTTTATTACTTGATCTTGTTAAGTAACCATTTTCTTACTTGATGATGGTTTGTGATGGTGTGTGGTGTGGAACTGATGGTGTTCTTGTTGATTTGTGATGGTACTGGGCATGTGTGTGTGTTGATCGATGGTTCTTTGCTCAAACCAAACCAGTGATGTGCCCTATTCCTTCTTATACCTAGCTCCACCTCCTGAGGAGATGGCAGCACCCTCAGGTGCTTCTGGTGCTCTATGTGTGAGCTGCTTGCTTGACTGTTGGCAAGCACCACGGCCCTGATCTTTTGGCCATGTCTGCAGTTGTTGATAGACATGCTCACTTGATGATTATCTATAATGGCTCCATTATTCTTGACTGCCCCTTGTATTCCTTGTGTGTGTATTTCCTTGATGTGTTGCAGGTATCCAGAGAAGAAGAAAAGAGAAGCAAGGAAGAAATTAACTTGGTCTTAGGAATTTTTCTTTTTCTCTTTCATACAATGTAATCTTCTCTTTGTTGAATTACCCTTTTTTAATTATTCTTTTTATTTCAGAATATTGTGAAGACAATGTATAATGTGTGTGATATCAATAAAGCCTAAGTTTTCTATAGCTTAAATATTTATAAGAATTCAAATGTGTGTTTTAAATTCAAATTCTTATATTCCAAGTTTGATTTAAATATTATTCTATTATTTGAATGTTTAATTCATATTTTACCCTTCCCTCGAGCAATGGATCAAAAGAGATCATGTCAAAGTACATCGCACTCTGAAGGTTATACCACTTTTCCCCTCAAAGAGAAACTTCGATCTCCCTTAGGTTTTAGTGTTTAAAAGCACAGAAAAATCACATAATTTCAAATGTAATGCACAAAAGACCCTCTATTCTACCCCGTGGTTGTCCTACATGCTGGGATGTTACACACTACTACTGTACATCGTAGCCACACATCAAGTGGTAAGCACGATACTAGTAGTCGAGCGCAGTGAGGAAGGAAAAACTCATGGAGTTCAGCGGTCGGTGTATTTCCTGAGCGAAGTACTTTCACCATCCAAGAAGAGGTACCCGCATTATCAGAAACTCGCATATAGTGTGTTCATGATAGCATGAAAACTACGGCATTATTTCATGGTGCACCCAATCATAGTGTTCAATGAAGCACCCCTATCAAATATAATGTCGGTGTTCTGGATACCGGGGTATCCCGGTCCACCTGCTCCTGGGCCTCTTCAACGGCCCAGCTTCGGCCCAGGGGTGAAACGACGACCGAAGCTATTGGAGAAGACCCTCATGAGGAGGCGCCTCATGAGGAGAACGACGACCAAAACCGCTAAGGACCAGAAGACCTCCTCACGAGCTCCCACTGGTGAGGGGAGGGACCACGTCCATGTCAGCTCAGCACGTTTGCGTGCAGAGCAAGAAGATAAAGGACAGAAGACCGCGTACCGCCCACGCTACCCCCCGACAGGGAGGAGACCAACTTTCGCCGTGCCTGCATAAAGCGGCACAGTGGTTGTTGGCCACCCCCCTAAAAATAGCGTGGACGGTGCAGGGCGCCAGGGGAAGACGTCAGCTTCCTCCACCCACTCCGGTGGACCAGCGCCACTACTCTACGAAGACTACGTCCACGGAAGAATAAAGTCTACAGCTGTCCTCCCTCCTTGGCCGTGTGTGGCAACCCCTTCCCCAAGAAGATAAGGGGAAGGAGGACCTTGGCGCTATAAAAGGAGGGGAGGCCACCCCTTAGAGGGGATCGAATCTGCATCTTCTTCAGGCTGCTAGCTGGGCACGCAGGTTCTTCAACCTCTGGCCAGCTAGAGCTTTGTAACCAAACCTTGTACTCCTCGCGAGGTATCGTGTCGTAATACAAGAAGGCAGGAAGTAGGGGTTTTACCTCACCACGAGGGCCCTGAACCTGGGTAAAGCTCGGCGTCCCCCTCTCTGCAGTGCATTGTGCGTTCGATGACTCGAGGCTTCCGTCACCGTGTTTCGTTGCGATCCAAGATCTCCCACGTTCAGCCCCCTGCGTTCGAATCTTTGGGTCCGTCGCGTGGTACCCCGTGTTCTTGCGACACGAAATCCATCGACATTTGGCGCGCCAGGTAGGGGGCTGGGGTGTGTTTTCTTCTGGATCTGCTTCGACATGGCCGACGCCAACGCAAGGCTCGAGCGTCTTCACCGCCGTAACGCTGTCCGGGGACAAACTGAGCCCATCTTCTGTCATCGTGAAGCCTCGGCCGAGGAGGAAGAGGAGGAAGATCTGGAGTACTCCTACCTCCCGTCCAGGCGTACAGAGCCTTCACTCTCCTTCACCGCCACCGCCACTTCTCGCGCTCGTTCTGGGAGTCAGTTGTCTCCTGCGCAGGCTCTCGCCATGGCGCAGGAGCTGCTGCGCTATCAGCCCACTAATGACGGGCGTGAGGGGTGGCGCACTCGAATCGCCGAGCTCGTCGCCATCGCCAATGAAGACCCTGCCCAGGGAGGAGCCAAGGGCGCGGGAGAACCAGATCCGGCGGTGGGGCGCAGCGCCCTGGGCGCCGGAGATGGGAAGGCCGCCAAGGCCAAGAAGGTGGCTTCCCGCGCTGCATCTTCGCCGCGCGGGGAGCCCAGCTGCCAAATCGTCCAACGCGCTTCAAAAGATGCATGCGTCTCCCTTGAGCGCCGCCACGAAAATCATGACCGCACCATCAACGACATCGGTGAAGCTGGCAAGAACGTCAAGACCCCCGGGGACCCTATCTACAACCCCGGGTGCCTTGCTCTCACTCGCCAGCAACGCTACGTGGTCTGGCCTGACAAGTTCAAGCCGGACATTGGTGCGCGTTACGACGGGACTACAAACCCCGTCGAATTCCTCCAGCTCTACGTCGTCGCCGTTCAGGCCGCGCGTGGGGATCAGCGTGCGATGGCCAATTGGTTCCCCAAGGACCCTTATCCGCTCCCAAGGATAGATCAAATCGTCGACTCCACCGCCGGCTGTGACCTCCTTTGCTTCTTGGATGCTTTCTCCGGCTATCATCAGATCAAGATAGCAAAGGAGGACGAAGAGAAGACTGCCTTCATCACGCCTTGTGGTGTGTACTGCTACGTCTGCATGCCCTTCGGCCTAAAGAACGCGGGAGCCACCTTCCAAAGGCTCATGCGTAAGGCCCTGGGGGCTTAGATGGGAAGAAACATGAAAGCCTACGTCGACGACATCGTCATCAAGACTCGCGAGAGTCGCACCTTCATCGAGGATCTGGAGGAAACGCTCTCCAACCTGAGAAAGGTGAACATCAAGCTCAACCCCGCCAAGTGCGCCTTCGGCGTGCCGTTGGGAAAGTTGTTGGGGTTCCTCGTGTCTCATCGCGGCATAGAGGCGAACCCTGACAAAGTCAAGGCCATCGAAGAAATGCGTCCACCGCGCAATCTCAAGGAAATGCAACGCCTCGCGGGATGTATGGCAGCCCTGGGGCGCTTCATCGTGAGGAGTGGGGAGAAGGCCTTGCCCTTCTTCAAGCTCATGAAGTGCACTGGGAAGTTCGAGTGGACTCCGGAAGCCGACAAGGCCTTTGCTGAGTTGAAAAGGTACCTCACGAGCCCACCGATCATGGTTGCCCCAACATTCCGCGAGCCCTTGCTACTCTACATCGCGGCAACTCCAAGGACTGCAAGCGCCGTTCTCGTCGCGGAACGAGACGCCAAGGTAATCGCCAAAGAGGAGGTCGATCCTCCTAGCCCGGGGGCTCCTCGCGAGGAAGAGGCGACTATTCCTTCTGTCCCTCAAGAGGAGCCGCCCGCTGCAGCTTCGCCGACCGAGCCACTCTCTCAGAGTAATGCTCCTGAGCCTCCCGAGGAGAAAACTCCCGAGGGCATCACAAAGGTGCAAAAGCCCGTGTACTTCGTCAGCACGGTACTGCGCGACGCGCGGGAGCGCTACACCATACAGCAAAAGCTGCTCTACACCTTGCTCATCGCTTCAAGGAAACTACGTCACTACTTCCAGGGTCACCCGATTAAGGTGGTCACTGATCGACCCCTGGAAACCATTCTACGCAATCCCAATGTCACCGGGCGGGTGGCAGAATGGGCCGTGGAGCTTCATCCTTTCAAGATCTCCTTCGAAACCACCAAGGTAATCAAGAGAAAAGCTTTGGCTGAGTGCACCGCCGAATGGACTGATCCATTCGCCGACGAGCCTCCAGAGGTGGAGTCAACGCTTCCAGGAGAGGAGGCCCCAGGCCTCTGGGTCATGCACTTCGACGGTGCCTTCAACCTTCCCGGCGCGGGGGCTGGCGCTGTCCTTACCTCACCCTCTGGGGATAAGCTCTACTACGCCATCCAGCTCTGCTTTAAACCTGAGCACAAGGTCTCCAACAACATCGCGGAATATGAAGGACTACTCGCTGGCCTAAAGGCGGCGAATGCTTTGGGCGTCAAGCGCCTCATCGTCAAGGGAGATTCACAACTGGTTGTGAACTTCTCGAACAAGAGCTACACTCCAAAGGATGAGCACATGGCGGCTTATCTCGAGGAGCATCGAAAGATGGAAAAATGCTTCCACGTCTTGGAGCTGAAGCACATCCCAAGAGGAGAAAATGTGGAGGCAGACGAAATCGCCAAGCGCGCCTCTCATCGCCTGGGACAACCTGCTGGCGTCTTTGAGGAGCGTCTCTTCAAACCGTCTGCCTCTCCATCGTCATCCGGATCAGACCCTCCGCCTGCCCTGCCACCGCCGCCAGAGCAGGGGGCTCTAGACTGCGGGCCTCCTTCGGTTGACCGCGTCCTTCTGGCATTGGCACGGCAGGAGGGAGTGGATTCGATCCTCGAGCTCAAGGCCTTCCTCACCAGCAATAGGCTTCCCGAGGATGAAGAGGAGGCCGAAAGGATAGTGCGTCAAGCTTCGGGCTACTGCGTCAAGGATGGTGACTTGTACCGGCGTCGCCCAAACGGCGTCGCTCTGAAGTGCATATCTACTCACCAAGGCCAAGAGCTTCTCAGGGACATCCACGCTGGCGAATGTGGGCATCATGCTTCTGCTTCAACTCTCGCCGCGAAGGCGTATCGAAGCGGCTTCTACTGGCCCTCAGCGCTCGGGGATGCGGCGGAGATGGTCAAGAGGTGCGAGGCATGCCAATTCCATGCCTAGCAGATTCATCAGCCGGCGCAGGAGCTGCAAACCATCCCACTCACTTGGCCCTTTGCAGTTTGGGGGCTGGACATCCTCGGTCCATTCCCTAGAGGGCAAGGGGGCTACCGCTACCTCTACGTCGCCATCGACAAGTTTACCAAGTGGGTGGAGGTGGAACCGGTGTGCACAATCCCGGCCAGGTCCGCAGTCAAGTTCATCCGTGGGCTGGTCTGTCGCTTTGGTGTGCCTAACCGCATCATCACCGACAACGGCAGCCAGTTCACCAGCGGGCTGTTCCGGGAGTACTGCGCATCGGCCAGCATCAAGATCTGTTTCGCTTCCGTCGCCTATCCCAGGAGCAATGGCCAAGCCGAGCGTGCCAACGCCGAGGTCCTCAAGGGACTCAAGACAAAAAGCTTCAACGCCAAGCTCGAAGCCTGCGGCAAAAAATGGTTAGACAACCTCCAATCCATCTTGTGGTCCATCAGGACTACCGCCACCAAACCCACTGGAGAGACCCCTTTCTTCTTGGTCTATGGGGCAGAGGCTGTTCTTCCCACCGACGTCAAGTTCGGGTCGCCAAGAGTGCTCACCTTCGACGAGATTCGCCAAGAGGACCTCATCAAGGACCGCCTCCTCCAGCTCGAAGAAGCTCGGTGCCAAGCCGCGCTCCACGCCGCGAGGTACCAGCAAGGACTGCGCCGCTACCATAGCCGCCATGTTCGAGCAAGGACTCTGGAGGTCGGCGACCTGGTGCTGAGGAGGATACTCTCTCGCGAGGGCCTGCACAAGCTGTCTCCAATGTGGGAAGGACCCTTCAAGGTGACGCACATCGCCAGGCCAGGCTCGGCGCGGCTGGAAACCGCAGAAGGTATGCCGGTGGGGAACCCGTGGAACATAGCTCATCTGCGAAAGTTCTACCCGTAGGTTCCTCACGAGGAGATAAAGACCGTTGTCACGGCACTTGTATCAGCTCAAACTGCTCTTAAGCACTGATATTAAGTTATAGCGCAATATAGCGCCTCTGCTTCGGCATGATATTAAAGTGGCATGAAGTCCATTTATTTTCTGTTGTACTCCATGCAGAAGGGGGCTAGGCACGGTGTCTATGCTGGGGCCTTCGCCTGGAAAACAGCAAGCCCGAAAAACCCGAAGGGAATGAACTCTGATCGGGGGCGACGGCCCTGTTATCGATCACCTCCAAGTACCCATGGTGCTTAGTTCCTCGCGAAGTACACCGGGAAATAAAAAATCTTTGAGAAAAGTCCGAGGTGTGCCCAAGGCACCCGCAAAGGACCAGCGCCTCGTGAGCAACCCTCACGAGCCTCGTGAGCAATCCTCACGAGGGAGCAAGGACGCGTCGATGCACAAAGCATCTGCAGGAAGATTCCCTCTATCGAGGAAGGCCTAACATGGCAGGATTATTGAAGACACGCAGATCCGGAGGTCCGCGCCAGGCCCTTCACCTCATGAGCAACCCTTAACGAGGTGTCGACGGTCTCTGGGCTCTCTTAAGCGTCGACGTTTTCACGTCCGTGAGGGTCCAGCTTCCCTCAACGACGAGGAAGGCCCCATGAATCGCCACGCGCGGCAATTTGCTCTTAGCTGCTGGCACAGATAGTGCCGCGCTCCTCCACGACGGAGAAGGTCCCTGTGCCGGTCACAGGGGCATCTTATTCGCCTAATTTTTTCGTTTGTTTTATCGATTTGTTTCTTCGTTTCCGGGGATTTGGGGTTTTTTGTTTTCCAACTCTTTCTTCAGTTACCTGTCTCAGGAATCGCCTGACGTCGTCGCCGGTGCCGACCCCGACATGAGCTCTGAGGCACAGGGAGGCCTCTCATCGGCGTTAACAACTCGCTAGGGCTCTCGAGCGCTCGGACGACCAGGACGACGACGAACATCAAGAAGCGGAAAAGCAAGGAAATTTTCATTACTAACCCCCATGCGGGGGAGAGGACAAAGGCACGGCGGGGCATTCCCCGCCGGCGCAAGATACATTGCAAAAGTGGGGAGGAGACTAGTTCCTCTCCCCAGGAGGCTACCGCGCCAAGATCTCCCCTTCACTGCGCCGCGGGCTGGGGGTAGGTGCGGCGGACGCCGGCGGCGGTGAAGATCCGCACCGAGGCCTCCAGCGCCCCCAGCTTGAAGCAGAAGACGAGGTGGTCGCCGACGCAGAGGCGATGGCCGAGGGCAAAAGCCCTCCAGCGCCCGGAGAGGACGGCGTTGCCGCCCGCTCCGAGGAGGATGTCCACAGGCCAGAAGAGATCTGGCCTGCTCTGCTCCCCCAGGGCGATCTCCCCGGAGGCTGCGCCGGGGGCGTAGACCACCCTCCGGACTACGTCGGGGAGCTGGGGGGAGTTGAAGCTCCAAGCGTCGACGACGATGAGGAGCTCCAGGAAGCGGGACCCCGGGGCGATGAGGGGTCCCAGCATCGCCGCCGCCAAGGGGCGGGGAGTGGCAACCACTCCGTTCGCCGGCGGGGCCGCCTCCTGCAGCCCCGGTCCATCTGCAGCGGGGGGAGGGGGGCCCAGGGCGGCCACCACCTCCCGAAGTACTCAATCAATGCTCCCCGGGGAGCGGGGAGCCGGCGCCGCCGCCAACGGTGATGGCGAGTTCAGAGCGCCTCCAGACGTAGGACCCCGAAGGGTCAGGGCGCCGGAGGTCCCCGGGGCGGCGCGGTTCGCCTTGCCCTGCCTTGGCGCGCCAATGCGTAGGGGGCTGCCGGCGCCGGGCGTCCACCGGGCCAGAACATTCGTCTTGTTCCTGCTGCCCGGAGGGCGTCCGCGGCGCTTCGCCCCCGAGCTTGGTCCAAGGGCGGTGGAGGAGGCGGAGGGATCCATAAGCTTGGGGAGCGTCGGAGAAGAAGCAGCACTGGAGGAAGAAGGATAGGTGCCGGAGGTCTCGAGGAGACTGTATTTAAGGGGCGCGGCCGGCGTCGTCGCGTCAAATCTCAGCGCGGGAACCGAAGCATTGGCGCGGTGCTCTGCAGTGAAGCTACGCGCCATCATGACGGTTGACGCCTCGGGGACTGCAGCGTCGCCCGCCGTTTCGTCTCACCAGCTGCGGTCGTGCCACGCGTCCGCGGCCTCTGCATCTTCACATGGTCCTCTGACCGCACGGTTGACACGTGCCGTTGGAGGGCCCAGCAGCTTCTGGGGGCCCCCAGCCCTTCGCCCCCTCGAGAGGGCGCGTTCGCGGGCCGGGCTCCCGAGGGCTACTGTCGGTGTTCTGGATACTAGGGTATCCCGGTCCACCTGCTCCTGGGCCTCTTCAACGGCCCAGCTTCGGCCCAGGGGTGAAACGATGACCGAAGCTATTGGAGAAGACCCTCATGAGGAGGCGCCTCATGAGGAGAACGATGACCAAAACTGCTAAGGACCAGAAGACCTCCTCACGAGCTCCCGCTGGTGAGGGGAGGGACCACGTCCACGTCAGCTCAGCACGTTTGCGTGCAGAGCAAGAAGATAAAGGACAGAAGACCGCGTACCGCCCACGCTACCCCCGACAGGGAGGAGACCAACTTTCGCCGTGCCTGCATAAAGCGGCACAGTGGTTGTTGGCCACCCCCCTAAAAATAGCGTGGACGGTGCAGGGCGCCAGGGGAAGACGTCAGCTTCCTCCACCCACTCCGGTGGACCGGCGCCACTACTCTACGAAGACTATGTCCACGGAAGAATAAAGTCTACAGTTGTCCTCCCTCCTTGGCCGTGTGTGGCAACCCCTTCCCAAAGAAGATAAGGGGAAGGAGGACCTTGGCGCTATAAAAGGAGGGGAGGCCACCCCTTAGAGGGGATCGAATCTTCACTTCTTCAGGCTGCTAGCTGGGCACGCAGGTTCTTCAACCTCTGGCCAGCTAAAGCTTTGTAACCAAGACCTTGTACTCCTCGCGAGGTATCGCGTCGTAATACAAGAAGGCAGGAAGTAGGGGTTTTACCTCACCACGAGGGCCCTGAACCTAGGTAAAGCTCGGCGTCCCCCTCTCTGCAGTGCATTGTGCGTTCGACGACTCGAGGCTTCCGTCACCGTGTTTCGTTGCGATCCAAGATCTCCCACGTTCAGCCCCCTGCGTTCGAATCTTTGGGTCCGTCGCGTGGTACCCCGTGTTCTTGCGACACAAAATCCATCGACATATACTAAAAAACTCAGAAGCAACAGGGCATGTCTTCTTATGTGGCATCAAGCTTTCCCTCCTGGACATCCCGTATGAGAAAAGGAAGGCCATAAAATCACAAATCTTGCCAGATTTCAATGCAGAGTGGCTTGAGCTACAGAATACAGGGCCACCAGATTTGTCGAGTGTATGGACAATGTACTTCGATGGTTAAAAAAGAGTCGAAGGAGCAAGAGCGGTAGTAGTGCTAATATCACCACAAGGAGATAAATTGAAATACATGTTGAGCATGAGTTTCCCGCAAGCGTCAAACAATAAAGCCGAATACGCGGCTCTCTTGCACGGCATGAGGATGGCCAAAGCTTGCGGTGCAACTCGTCTTAGAATCTTCGGCGACTCCAACTTGGTGGTCCAGCAAGTAATGAATCATTGTGAGGCCTTAAGTGACAATATGATTGCGTACCGGAACCTATACTATTATCTGGAAGGAACCTTTGATGGGTGCATGATGTTTTGCTGGTGCCAAGTTGACGGGGGAACGTGTATTTGATGTAGGAGCTTCTTCTTCTTCGATCCCCGGCAACGGCGCCAAAAAAACTTGTTGATGGCGCAGTGATGAATAGTGCCAGAGAACTTGTTGGCATGTAGTTGATGAAGTAAATGACCGGCCAGTTGGAAACCCCAAGAGCAAGGTGTGATGAATATAGCAGCCAGTTTTTCCCTCAGTAAGAAACCAAGGTTATCAATCCAGTAGGAGGACGAAATACGACTGAAGGTGATGCCCACTAGCTGCGTGATGCTCTAACAAGGGCGCCATTAACGATAACTTGTTAGCGCGTCTTCAACCAGTAGCAACGTGGAACCTGCACACAACACAACCAAATACTTTGTTCCCAACTTACGATGAGGTTGTCAATCTCACCGGTTTGCTTGAAACAAAGGGTATGAGCGTATCGAGTGGAAAGCAATAGTAATATGCGAGTAAAATAAACAGTGCGAGTAAAGTAAACAGGTGATAGGAATATAAAGGAAATAGGACCAGGGTCCACAGTTCACTAGTGGTGTCTCTCCATAAGATAAAATAATACATGCTGGGTAAACAAATTACAGTTGGGCAATTGATAGAATAAAGACAACATGCATATGTTGAGAGGATCACTATGAGATTTACTCTGGGCATTACAACAAGATACATAGACCGCCATCCAACTGCATCTATGACTAATAATCCACTTGTGGTGAATCAATCCGAGAACTCCACAAGTATTAAGTTGCGAACAACAGATAACTGCATTAAGCAAAGTGTGTAATGTAAACAAAGCATATGCCCTCAAGCATATGAATGTTGTTTTCCCCCTAGTAGCAACAGCACATCTACAACCTTAGAGGTTTCTGTCACTCCCCCAGATTAAATAGAGGCATGAACCCACTATTGAGCATAAATACCCCCTCTTGGAGTCACTAGCAACTACTCGGCCAAGATAGCTACTAACAACGGAGAGCATGCAAGATCATAAACAACATAGAGATAATATAAGATAAAATTCAGTACTTCAACTCAATCATAACACCAATATTCATTGGATCCCAACAAACACAACATGTAGAATTACATAAAGGTTGTCTCGATCATGTAAAGCAGCTCACAAGATCTAAACATGAAGCACATGGTGGAGAAGACAACCATCTAGCTACTGCTATGGACCCATAGTCCAGGGTAGACTACTCACTCATTGCGCCGGAGGCAAGCATAGCAATGAAGAAGACCTCCGGTGGCGATTCCCCTCTCTGGCAGGGTGCTGGGAAGAGCTTCTGGACCCTCCCGATCTTCGGGTCGACGGTGGCGGTGGATCACGATGTGTTCTAAAAAAGTGATCGGGTCTTTAGGTTTTTCCCGTCGGGGGGTCTTTATAGGCGAAGGGGCAGCATCAGAGATGGACCAGGGGGGCCACACCACCAGGGGGCGTGGGCCAGCCCTAGGCCGCGCCACCCTATGGTGTGGCCGCCCTCTGGCTCCGCTCCGTCTCCTCTTCGGTGTTCTGGAAGCTCCGTGAAATATCTGGACGTCTGGCTTTGGTTTCGTCCAATTCTGAGAATATTTCCAATGTAACATTTCTGAAACACAAAAACAGCAGAAAACAGGGAACTGGCACTGTGGCATCTCGTTAATAGGTTAGTTCCGGAAAATGCAAAAAAATACCATGAAGTGTAACGAAACACTAAGCAAATGGTGTAAAAACAAGCATGGAGCATCAAAAATTATGGATACGTTGGAGACGTATCAGCATCCCCAAGCTTAACTCCTGCTCGTCCTCGAGTAGGTAAGTGATAACAAAAGAAATAATTTTTGAGGTGACATGCACCTACACAATCTTGATCATATATGTAAGCGTTGTGCGCTCGGATCAAAAGAACTTAAAACATGGGCATGAAAGACATAATCTTGATAGAAGAAACTTAGCAACCATGTTATAACATGAAAATGAACACAAACAAAAGATCATGAAAATGAAACAATGAAAATCAAACGTGTGTTCAAATCATATGGAAAAACATAGCAAATGGTTTTAGCTTGTCCATCATGAGAGAGCAAAACATAAATGCATAGGACACCTTCAAGTTTAAGAGGGCGACTAGATACAAATAATTTGAGAACAAGTGAAACCAACAATATGAATTAATCAATGAAAACTTTGGTACAATGCACATTATACTCAGAATGACAACTATGCTCTCTTAATGGTGCATAAAGGTAGAAGGTGGAGACTCAACATAAAAGTAAAAGAAAGGCCCTTCGTAGAGGGAAGCAGTGATTGCAAGTTTTATAAACCTTCAAAAATTATGGTACTTACCGGCTTTGAGCTCTCATTGCCCCCATCATAAGCATCTTGAATGGTTAAAGTTAATGCGAGAACACTTATGCTGCATATGCTTGACAAATCATAAGTTGAAAACCTCGTGTCCCGTGAAGTACGAATACCCAAACCTCATGCTACTTTACTTAGAGTCCCAAGCAAGCTCTTGTCATTGTAAGTATACACGTATCATCGAGAACCGCCAACGGGGTACCTCCATGCCCGATGACATGGAACAAGCCCACATCAAAATGACAGGACAAACAGACAATGAACACCTCAACATCTCTTTTATTTACCATTGGTATAGCTTTTTATTGCGAGATGCGTCGTCGAATGTTCACTATGGGCATGCTGTAAATTTCCACCATGAATTATGCATGGCTTAGATTAGTGGCCCAGGCGTTTCTCTAACACGTATACAAACTCCATGATCCCATAAGATTCCCAATTCATTTCACACCGCAAGTATCCATAAACAAAAGATCACGATATCAACTCAAATGAAAGATAGTGCAATGTTGAAAGCTTGCCCCATGACGGCATGGCTGGGCTAATTCCCAACTTACAACTTGCAAGCATAACAACTCCACATAAGAGACCACAATGTCAAAATTTTAAAATGAGAAAAGTAAAGTGTGCCATCCGGTTCGTGAGAGCTTTACTGACCAATTTTCGCATAACACCAAAAAGAGTTTAATTTGAAGGATAGATAAAAGTAAGTCAAATGTACTTTGGAATAGCAAATTGCTAATAGGTATGTATGGTGGACACTTTGGAACAACTTGGTTTTTAGGAGTTGGATGCATGAGTAGAGCTCATACTCATTACAAACTGAGGGCTAGCAAAAGACTGGGAGCGACCAACTAAGAGAGCAATAATGGCCATAATCATGCAGAGTGACAAAGTGACATTAAAAGAAGCATAAGATGGCATCAAAAGTCAAAAACTAAATGATCATAGAGGCAATGGCGACTTTGTATGAGTCTAACATGTGTGAGCATGCACCAAGTCAACCCAAATAAAGCATCAAGGAGAAAACCAAAATAATGCTTCCAAATAATTAAAACAACGCATGATTTTTTCAAAGACTCATTAAGCAATCTCAGTAATTTGAGACAAGTCATGCTACAGCAAAAACACTAAGCATGCTATCAAAAATACATCAAGCACGACATGCAAAAGCCTAGGCCGTAGTCTATACAAGCTCCTTCTTGTACCACTTTTTTGCATAAAGTTTTTTTTTCTTTTCCAACACCATTCAAACTTTTTATAACCAACTCTTTTGATGAAAACCAATATAGACCAGAGGCAAAAATACACCTTTATGTAAAGATATAACAAGATCTGAACACAAATCAAGGCAAAAATCAAAAGCTAAACGCAGTTCTAGAAAAAGAGAACACTCGTTGAAACGATAAGAATGAAAAACGGAGTGTTCTTGGCAAATGAAAAGCAAGGCAACTTCTCCAAAAGGAATTTGTTGGGGTCCAACCATTTATTGCAGCAAACAAAACTAAACAAAACTGAAAACTAAAAACAACTGACGCTCCAAGAAAAATGCATAATGCATGAAGCAATAAAAATATAGCGTATTGAAAGGTGACCTGATTTTTGCCGATGAAGAAGGGGCGCCTCGGGGGCATCCCCAAGCTTTGACGCTTGTACTTCTTGGATATTTCTTGGGGTGACATGGGCATCCCCAAGCTTGAGCTTTTGTCCATTCTTCAACTCATCTCATCATTCTCCAATCCCTACACTTGAAAACTTCCTTCATACAAAACTAAACACAAATCTATTAGCAACATTAGTGTAAGCATAACATAGAATCAACCGCTTTTTGCTTCAGGTTTCAACTCAAAACCACCACATATAAAGCATATACTACTGTAGCAACTTCCCCAAAAGTTCAGTGATCAAAAGAACTCAAAAAGAAAGTGATAAAGCGGCAAACACAAATATTGGCAGAAATCTGTCAAAACAGAACAGCTGACAAAGGTTGAATTTTGAAAGGGTTTTCTGTTACTCAAATAAAAAAGTGTTCAACTAATGAAAGTTTGGATATAACCTGGGGCATATGCACAAGAAATCTCAGGTCTAAAAGATATACAGAGAATTTTCACGAATTTTTACGGTGCAGCACCGAAAACTGTTTTAGGATAGCAACATCCCCAAATTTTACCTCACTCAAATTAGAGGCTTCTCTTGGCACAAAAATGAAATAAAAATGATAAGGAGAGGTCATTACAGTAGTAATAACTTCCTAGACTCAAATAAAAGTAAAATAACTGAATGTAAAAACATTAGGTTATCTCCCAAGAGTGCTTTTCTTTAACGCCTTTGAGCTAGGCGCAGAAAGTGCGAATCAAGTATTTTCAAAAGAAGCAACTGTTTCCTCAAGATCAACACATACCACACTAGGCACTTTAGAGGTTCCCGAAGATGATTCAACCTGCAAGTCACTCTTAGTTGAACTAAAAGTTTTACCAATCTTAAAAACATGCTGCGGTTTAGGCACAGACACCTTGGGAACATACATAAATATTTGCTCTTTTCCACCAAAAGCTTTCTCCTTCTTAAACTTAAGAGAAGAGAAAATTGAACTTAAAGTTTCTATGGACTCCTCTAGTTTCCCAATCCTAAGGTTTTGACTATCAAGAGTAGTGCTAGCCTCTAAAACAGTGATTCTCCTACCGATACTTTCTGTCAATTCATTAACACAGCTAGCATTATCAAGGATATTTGGCAAACTTTTTTCTAAAGAGCCTATTTTTTCTATAACTTCCTCCAAAGTGACCTCAGTTTTAACAACATGAATAGGTGGTACTCCCACTAAACTTTCAATTAAAGTGCATGCTTCAAGAGCGGAAGTACCCAGAAAATTACCCCCTGCAAGAGTATCAAGAACGTACCTATACCAACTAGTTATACCAACATAAAAATTTCTAAGGAGGATCATGGTAGAATGCTTCTTTGTACACCTATGATGAGAATTGCTAATACGGTACCAAGCATCTTTCAAGCTTTCTCCCCCTTGTTGCTTAAAAGTACGAACTTCAACTTCAGGATTACTCTTTTTAACAAGACTAAAAGCAAGTAAATAAAAGAAACTATAAAGGATACTAAATTTTTTTGGTTTTTGATAAAACGATGCAAGTAAAAATAAAGTAAAGCAAAACTTAAAACAAAGTAAAGGATGTGCATGCAAAACTCCCCTTGCAGAAGTCTTCTTTCCTCCCCGACAACGGCGCCAGAAAAACTTGTGATGTTTTGCTGGTGCCAAGTTGACGGGGGAACGTGTATTTGATGTAGGAGCTTCTTCTTCTTCGATCCCCGGCAACGGCGCTAGAAAAACTTGTTGATCGCGCGTTGATGAATAGTGCCAGAGAACTTGTTGGCGTGTAGTTGATGAAGTAAATGACCGGCCAGTTGGAAACCCCAAGAGCAAGGTGTGATGAATATAGCAGCAAGTTTTCCCTCAGTAAGAAACCAAGGTTATCAATCCAGTAGGAGGACGAAATACGACTGAAGGTGATGCCCACTAGCTGCGTGATGCTCTAACAAGGGCACCGTTAACGATAACTTGTTAGCGCGTCTTCAACCAGTAGCAACGTGGAACCTGCACACAACACAACCAAATACTTTGTTCCCAACTTACGATGAGGTTGTCAATCTCACCGGTTTGCTTGAAACAAAGGGTATGAGCGTATCGAGTGGAAAGCAATAGTAATATGCGAGTAAAGTAAACAGTGCGAGTAAAGTAAATAGGTGATAGCAATATAAAGGAAATAGGACCAGTGTCCACAGTTCACTAGTGGTGTCTCTCCATAAGATAAAATAATACATGCTGGGTAAACAAATTATAGTTGGGCAATTGATAGAATAAAGATGACATGCATATGTCGAGAGGATCACTATGAGATTTACTCTGGGCATTACAATAAGATACATAGACCGCCATCCAACTGCATCTATGACTAATAATCCACTTGTGGCGAATCAATCCGAGAACTCCATAAGTATTAAGTTGCGAACAACAGATAACTGCATTAAGCAAAGTGTGTAATGTAAACAAAGCATATGCCCTCGAGCATATGAATGTTGTTTTCCCCCTAGTAGCAACAGCACATCTACAACCTTAGAGGTTTCTGTCACTCCCCCAGATTAAATAGAGGCATGAACCCATTATCGAGCATAAATACCCCCTCTTGGAGTCACTAGCAACTACTCGGCCAAGATAGCTACTAACAACGGAGAGCATGCAAGATCATAAACAATATAGAGATAACATAAGATAAAATTCAATACGTCAACTCAATCATAACACCAATATTCATCGGATCCCAACAAACACAACATGTAGAATTACATAAAGGTAGTCTCGATCATGTAAAGCAGCTCACGAGATCTAAACATGAAGCACATGGTGGAGAAGACAACCATCTAGCTACTGCTATGGACCCATAGTCCAGGGTAGACTACTCACTCATCGTGCCGGAGGCAAGCATGGCGATGAAGAAGACCTCTGGTGGCGATTCCCCTCTCCGGCAGGGTGCCGGGAAGAGATTCTGGACCCTCCCGATCTTCGGGTCGACGGCGGCGGCGGATCGCGATGTGTTCTGGAAAAGTGATCGGGTCTTTATGTTTTTCCCGTCGAGGGGTCTCTATAGGTGAAGGGGCAGCGTCAGAGGTGGACCAGGGGGCCCACACCACCAGGGGCGTGGGCCAGCCCTAGGCCGCCCCGCCCTATGGTGTGGCCGCCCTCTGGCTCGGCTCCGTCTCCTCTTCGGTGTTCTGGAAGCTCCGTGAAATATCTGGACGTCTGGCTTTGGTTTCGTCCAATTCAGAGAATATTTCATGTGTAACATTTCTGAAACACAAAAACAGCAGAAAACAGGGAACTGGCACTGTGGCATCTCGTTAATAGGTTAGTTCCGGAAAAGGCATAAAAATACCACGAAGTGTAACGAAATACTAAGCAAATGGTGTAAAAACAAGCATGGAGCATCAAAAATTATGGATACGTTGGAGACGTATCAGTGCAAAGTATCGCAGGTAAGGAGAGCAGGCAATGAGGAAGCCAATACATTAGCAAACATTGAGTCCCAATGTCTACCCATACCACCAGGAGTTTTTTGGGAAGAGATAGTTGAACGATCAATTCAGGGTACCAAACCTCTGGTTCAAAAAAAAAACAAAAATCGCAATCAACATCAGGCTCGGGGGCTAAGACAGTAGAAGTAGACGATTGGCCAGAGCCAGAAGAAGTTATGATGGTGGAAGTCACTTGGATGCAACCATACTTGGCGTATATGACAAATAAAAGCTACACGGAGATATAGTTGAAGCATAGAGAATAATCCAACGATCCAAAGCATTCGTCATTGTAAAGGGGGAACTCTACAAGAAGAGTATTTCTAGGGACTACAAAGGTGTGTCACACCTTAGGAAGGACAGGCTATACTTTAGGACATCCATGCAGGAGTATGTGGCCATCATGCAAGTAGCCGAGCAATAGCAGTCAAAGCTTTCAGGGCAATTTTTTATTGGCTAACAGCAGTCGAATACACAAAACACATCATTCGTTGATGCGAAGCATGTCAAAGATTCGCATCTAGACCCCACGCCCCGGCAGCGAAACTCCAGCCGATACCTTTATCTTGGCCGTTCGCACAATGGGGCCTGGATATGGTGGGCAAACTACATAAATCATGGCCAGGGCACGTCTATATGCTGGTGGCAGTCAATAAATTCACCAAGTGGATAGAAGCAGCTCCAGTGACAACTCAAGATTCAACAGCAGCAGTCAACTTCATCAAGTCGATAATATTTCACTTTGGAGTGCCCAATAGCATTATCACCGATAACGGCACTAACTTTAAATCCAAGGAGTTTCAAGATTACTGTGAGAGCATGGGCATCAAGCTTAACTTTGCCTCCGTCGCGCACCCGCAGACAAACGGGCAAGTCAAAAAAGCAAACGGGCTAATATGCAATGGAATAAAGAAGCGACTGTTAGCGCCGCTCGAAAAAGCCAAACACGCTTGGGTATATGAGTTACCCTCCATGCTCTGTGGTCTATGAACCACTCTGATGTCTACGCACTTCTATTCTTGTAGACACTTGTTGGGCCTCCAAGTGCAGAGGTTTGTAGAACAGCAGCAAGTTTCCCTTAAGTGGATCACCCAAGGTTTATTGAACTCAGGGAGGTTAGAGGTCAAAGCTATCCCTCTCAAACAACCCTGCAATTACGATACAGAAAGTCTCTTGTGTCCCCAACACACCCAATACACTTGTCAGATGTATAGGTGCACTAGTTCGGCGAAGAGATAGTGAAATACAAGTGGTATAGATGATTATAAGTAGCAAACGTGATGTGAAATAAATATCGCTGCGAGCAAACAAGTAACAAAATAGCAAGTAAACGGTGTGCAAAGCTTGGAAACAAGGCCTAGGGATCATACTTTCACTAGTGGACACACTCCCAACAATATAACATGACTGAACAAATAACTTCTCTTTGCTAAGGCACTCTGAATTACTCTCCTATTGAATAACACTAATCATTGCGTAGTGGCTACAGAAGCACCCCTTAAAGTTCATCAAGTACTTGACAAACACCACTCATAGAGACATCCAAATCAGATCACAATTCAAGATAGAAATCATTGCGACTTAGACCAAGTACTAACACGGTGCACACACTGTCACCATTACACCATGAAAGGAGGAATAGATCACTCAAACTATCATAGCAATAATTATTCTCATAATCCACAAGAGATCACAATCATAGCCTAAACCAAGTACCACCATGATGCACGCACTGTCACCGTTACACCAAGGCAGGAGGAATAGATTACTTTAACAATCACCACTAGAGTACACATAACATCTGAATAATAACATCTACTTGTTCAACATGATACAAAGCTCACGATCACATAAAGATCACATCATGGGAGAGAGAGGTGAACCACATAGCTACCGGTAGAGCCCTCAGCCCCGGGGATGAACTACTCCCTCCTCATCATAGGAGACAGCAAGGTTGATGGAGATGGCGGTGAGGTCGATGGAGACGGCGGAGACGGCGATGGAGACCGATGGAGATGGCTCTGGGGGCACTTCCCCGTCCCGGCAGGGTGCCGGAACAGAGACTTCTGTCCCCCGAAATTCGTCGGTGGCGGCGGCGGAACTGCGGAACTCTTTCTGGAAATTTGCCGAATCCCCTAGGGTTTTCCGTCCCGAGGCTTCTTATAGGCGAAGGGGCGATGTCAGAGGAGGGCCAGGGCCTCCTCACACATGGCTGGCGCGGCCAGGGGCCTGGCCGCGCCACCTGTGTGTGTGGGTCCCCTGTGGCCCACCTCCTACTCCTCTTCGGATCTCTGGAAGTTTCCGGGTAAAATAAGACTTCAGGATGTGGTTTCGTCCAATTTCGAGAATATTTCCTGTGTATCACTCTGAAACACAAAAACAGCAGAAAACAGGGAACTGGCACTGTGGCAACTCGTTAATAGGTTAGTTCTGGAAAATGCATAAAAGTGCCACTAAGTGTAACGAAACAATAGGCAAATGGTGTAAAAACAAGCATGGAGCATCAAAAATTATAGATACGTTTGAGACGTATCACACTCCAAATGCAGCAACTCAAGAAACATAATTATTTCTGGTCCACGATGCTGAAGCCATGCTTCCAGTCTAAATAACGCATGAGGCCCCCAGAATTTTGACTTACAACGAAACTACTTCAAATGAAGCACTCCAAGACGCTGTCAACGCATTCGATGAAGCAAGAGATGTTGCGTTGGCTAGATCCATGCAATATCAACAGAATCATAGCCATCGAGTGCGAACTCGATCTTTTATGGTCGGTGATCTCGTACTTTGACTAAAACAGGACGGTCATGGCAAGCTAGAATTGCCATGGCTAGAACCGTACATTGTCAAAGAAGTAATACCCAGAGGAGCATATCGACTACAAGACAAGTAAGACCAGAATGAAAGCAATCTTTGGAACGCGGATCAGCTTCGACGCTTCTATGCGTAAATATGGAGGAAAAAATATATAGGCTCTTCAGCACAAATTAGAAAGTCTATATTTTTGTTATAAAATTTGAGTTCAGACCCTCTAAACCCAGAACACGGGCTACATGTCGGCTTTTTGGGGTCAAAACATGTATCTTTTATTCAATAAAATGAGATTGTCTCCTATGCTAAGCACTCGGGGCTCCATCCCCACGATAGCAAAAGCATATGCATCATAAAATTTGAGTTCAAGAAGAATAATCGTGGCAAACGCGATGAATTTATCTGGTAAAAGTATCCAGTCAATTGACGTAGCCGTAAAGGCGCTACACTCGCATTCAAATTGATCAGACATGACAAGGAATCATAAAGTTAAGCATACAAAAAGGGAAACCTCGGAACTTTTTAGTTCCCTTGGTTTCTCCGTGGCAACAAACAGGAGAAGAGATATGTACCAATTAAATATGAATTAAATTTGGACAAAGTACCGGCATTGGTAGCAGATGATCCAGAAAAAGGAGCAAATTACAATATTTATTACCTCAACTAGAGAAACCCCTTGAAGTTTTAGCCTCTTCATCTAAGATGTAGGTGCATACTTTTTTTGGCATTGGGTACCATCGAACATCTTGACATCAAACTTTGAAGTACCACAGTGGTAGTTGAACAACAAGATCCATCCCTCGTGAAGATTGTAGTCGCCAGCAAAGCGCGTCCAACCGCCCTTGAAGAACACATCACCTTCACCATAATAGTAAACTTTCAATTCGTAAGGTGGACCATCGCTAGAGACTTCTCGGAGGATAGCTTCACGAAGCTCGTGGCCATCCATGAATTCAGCAAATTTCAGAGGGACACGCTGTCGCTCACGGCATTAGGAGCCCTCGAAAGCAAAGAAGGAGAACAAATTCTCAACAGATGATTGTGGCAGGACGGGTTGAGCCAAACTTACATCCAGGAGATCGGTGGCATCCGTCGCAGCAGTAGAGGATTTCTTGTTTCTGCTACCTAAAGGGAGACCGCGGTGGCATTTTGCTGGAGTTGTTGTTGATGAAGTAGCAGCAGAGGTCTTGAGTTTGTTTTTGCTTTCCCTAGGATAGCCACGGCTGCGCTTCTCAGCAATGATCGGAGCATCATCCAGATTGATCATGTCGGCATCAGCCATGGCGATTGACAAACTAAATTCAGAGGAAAGGATTAGGAAGGCCAGATGCGCAAGGAAGAAGATGATGCAGCGACGCTGTTTAACAGTACATGAGTAGGGTTAAAGGACAAATAGAGGTCCCGTTTTATAAGCAGGAAGAGCCGGGATTTGGGCCAGTTAATCAAATATCATGACCCAATAATGTGATAGCACTGAAACGAGTCATCCCAAACAAATATTTAGATAAGGAGGCTGAGAAAGTACAAAGAAAAAATATTAGCAGTCAAAAAGGAGATATGAGACATGAAAGTTGAAGACAATCAGTTTTGAGCCTATAATCGGCTGCAAGCACCCCATCATAGCCTCAGGGGCTAATCCCATCGGGAGCACTGGTCATGCACCCGATAGAAAAATCTGAAGGAGAAAGTATTTTCTGCAGGTCAAAGATTATGATTACACTCGATGAAACTTTGAGCCTATACTCGAATAAATGAAAAATCGACTATAGCCTAGCTACTCCCATCGGGAGCGCTGATCGTGCACCCGATGATAGACAATTATGAACCACTTCGAAGGAGCAAAAAATTGACTTCATCATCGGTGGTAAACACCAGATAATAAACTCGACATTTCACTCCCATTGGGAGGGATTTGCGACAAGTCAAATAAAGTAACCTGATAATTTTGGGTATTGTAAAAGCCAAACAAGGCTCTCGATAAAATTATATTCTTAGACCGCATCCATCGCGATAATATGTCTGAATGTCGTGGTCGCAAATATCATGAAGGTAAGACCTCAGGATCCGTCCTGCATGGCCTAGTATTCACACACTAATGCTCTCTGCTAGTAATTCTCCGTATCCATGACACGAAGAAAATCCCGGTGGATGCACTGGGTACCCTAAGAAATACTAAAATTCATGCTTTGGTAAGTACTAAATGCGGCACAAGATGGATTACGCCAGGTACCGAATTTGAGTCCGGGGACTCAAGTTTGAAGTAGGAATGAGTATTTGCTCAGGCAATTAACTGGTTCCTGATCCATCAGAAGCACCAGGCTCGTTCACCAAAATCCCCATGAAAATGAGAAAATATGAAATATTGATGAAATTACGAATGAAGAAGTCAAAGATTGATCTAGTCGAAGATTGTATAAAGACGAAGATCTGAAGATTTGAGATTCGACCCGAATTTGCAATTCCAGTAGAATCTCGGGGGCTACTGACAAGGATATGACTACCAAGGCCCATAATATATTAGTACCCCTGAGGTTTGTTTGGGTAAAGGCTCATAGAAACATAGGCCCAAGATAGAGGTTGAAGTGTAATTATAGTCGAATATGGAAATTCTATTATAAACTATCATACACGACGGATCTGTAATGAACCCGACCGGATCCTTGAGACCTGGACACCTATAAATAGGGGCCAAGAGAGGCCCGTCAGGGACACATTGAGATTGAGCCGATACTTCTAAGCTTATTTTAAATACACATCAAGTTTCACGTTGTTTGTCTGATTCTTTACCTTTGAGTTCATCCGACGCCCTCTTCCCCCGATCCTAAGTACTTAATCTAGGACATTGCCGAGTTAAACCCTCATCGGAAGGAAATTCTCAAACTCATCAAGCCGATGCCACCTCAAATTATTTTTCATTGTTGTTAAGAGCCGATATGACCGGTGTTCACATTCCATCTAATAACTTTGAATCTGTTGATCTACTGAAAGAACTTGAAAATGCTAGAAGTAATATAAGTGAAAAAAAAGTAGAAGAATTTAATAGTTGAGCATGATAGTGGTACTATTACTCCTTTAAGTAGAAGATTTATCTCCTGAAGAACAAGTTTACATGTCTAAAAGTCAGGTTGAACTGTATAACTTGAATGTTGAGAAAGACTCATTATGGTATCAAAAAGCTAATGGTAAATAGCTACGAACATTGCTTATTTTAATAGAACAGTTAATGGAAGGCAAAGAAAAAATGTTGTAAAATCTATGGATAATAATGGTAATAGCATTGAAGGTACTAAGAACCTCTTGCAACATGCCACTGATGACTACAAAGACTTGTTTGGTCCTGGTCCTGAAAACCATTTTCAATTATCTCATGATTTTTAGGGTCAAAATGAGAAGCTGGATGATGCTGATAATAATGATCTCACCATACCTTTTTCTATTGAGGAAGTTTAAACTGCTCTTTTCTCTATGGAAAGTAATAAAGCTCATGGACCTAACAACACGGGGGGGAAGCCATGGCGGCGTGCGTACTCGGAGGCAGTGGAGGCGCGACAAGCCTCCACCAACTGGCGCTCCTCCTCCTTGATGGTGTCGTGGTGCGCATCACATGGTCCCACATGTCGGTGATGACTGATATGAGGGAATTGTGACATGCATGTTGCAGCTATGGAGCTCATATTCCTCGGTGGTGAGTGATACGTCTCAAACGTATCTATAATTTTTGATGCTCCATGCTTTGTTTTACACCATTTGCCTATTGTTTCGTTACACTTAGTGGCATTTTTATACATTTTCCAGAACTAACCTATTAACGAAGTGCCACAGTGCCAGTTTCCTGTTTTCTGCTGTTTTTGTGTTTCAGAAGTGATACACAGGAAATATTCTCGGAATTGGACGAAACAAGTTCCTGAAGTCATATTTCACCGGGGAGCTCCCAAACATCCGAAGACCTGATGGAGGGGGACCACGTGGCCCCCACACACAGGGGCAGCGCGGCCTGGCCCCTGGCCGCGCCACCCCCTTGTGAGGCCGCGTGGCTCCACCTCTGACAGCCCCCTTTCGCCTACATATACCCCCCTGACGAGAAAAACCTAAGGGCCCAATCAGTTTTCCAGAATACATCGCGATCCGCCGCCGCCGTCGACCCGAAGATCGGGAGGGTCCAGAAGCTCTTCCCGGCACCCTGTCGGAGAGGGGAATCGCCACCGGAGGTCTTCTTCATCGCCATGCTTGCCTCCGGAGCGATGAGTGAGTAGTCTACCTTGGACTATGGGTCCATAACAGTAGCTAGATGGTTGTCTTCTCCACCATGTGCTTCATGTTTAGATCTCATGAGCTGCCCTACATGATTGAGATCACCGTTATGTAATACTATGATGTTGGTTTGTTGGGATCCGATGAATATTGATGTTTATGATTAAGTTGCTGTACTGAATTATATCTTTTGTTATCTCTATGTTGTTTATGATCTTGCATGCTCTCCGTTGTTAGTAGCTATCTTGGCCGAGTAGTTGCTAGTGACTCCAAGAGGGGGTATTTATGCTCGATAGTGGGTTCATGCCTCTATTTCACCTGGGGGAGTGACAGAAACCTCTAAGGTGGTAGATGTGCTGTTGCTACTAGGGAGAAAACAACATTCATATGCTCAAGGGCATATGCTTTGTTTACATTACACACTTTGCTTAATGCAATTATCTGTTGTTCGCAACTTAATACTTCTAGGGTGTTCGGATGATATCCCCGGGGGTGGATTATTAGTCATAGATGCAGTTGGATGGCGGTCTATGTATTTTGTTGTAATGCCCAGAGTAAATCTCATAGTGATCTTCTTGACATATCACGTTATCTTTATTCTATCAATTGCCCAACTGTAATTTGTTTACCCAGCATGTTATTTATCTATGGAGAGACACCACTAGTGAACTGTGGACCCCGGTCCTATTTTAATCATATTGCAATCACCTGTTTACTTTTCCGCACTGTTTACTTTACTCGCATATTACTACTGTTTTCCACTCGATACACTTATAACCTTTGTTTCAAGCAAACCGGTGAGATTGACAACCTCATCGCAAGTTGGGGACAAAGTATTTGTTTGTGTGTGTGCAGGTTCCATAACACCTTCAGTCGTCGCCGTCTCTCCTCTCCTGATCGATAAACCTTGGTTTCTTAACTGAGGGAAAACTCGCTGCTACACTCATCATACCTTCCTCTTGGGGTTCCCAACGGGCTGGTCATCACCACGCACAAGGACATACTGCTCCCACGTCAACTAAACGCCACAGTCTTTTCTGGCGCCATCACACGAGTAGCAGCCTCTTTTCTGGCGTCGTTGCCGGGGAGGAAGAGTGTCGTCGTGGTGAAACAACATATGCCATAGGATGGCTTAAATGGGGGCCGAACTAGATGCTGGAGGATTCGGGAGAGGGGAACGAGCTAAAAAGCACGACAGAAAGAGACACAGATCTACCCAGGTTCGGGGCTCTCGTAAGGAGATAACACCCCTACTCCTGCTCTACTGATTGTATATATGGATCGATGTAGTACACCACAATGGAGCTTCCAAGCTCTCTGCTAGAGAAGGAAGATGAACTATGAAGTGAGAGAGTAAGGAGAGATCAACCAACCTTCAACCTGAGTCCAACCCCTTTCTAGGACTCCCTGTGCCACCTTATATAGTGGTGGCCAGGGTTACAACGGTCATACAAGACCACAAGACAAGGGCTACACTCCAAACAGGAGCTGGTGGCGATGGCAGAGACCCTTGACTTCGCCCCTGATTGCTCTCGATGGGACGCCATATCCCTGTACCTTGTACCTCTTGAACTGTGGCCTTACCTCTGTGCGGTAAGCTCGTACTTGTGCACAGTGAGGGTAGGTAACCTCCACTGTGCACCCTGCCATCTTACTCTTCTACCATGCTTGGATGTTTTCTTCCTTGATTGTAGGGATGTGACTCCTTGGTTGACTTAAGTATCCCGGATATGACCGTTGGCCATACCCAGGACTTATATGCCGGACCAACGACCTACGAGGGTCGGGTAATCCGGCCTCCCCTGCTCCTGCACAACACACCGAATGGTTAGGCCGGCATATCTAAGTATATGCCGGCACACTTTTATAAGTATTCCGGCTATGCCGGCATATCCAAGTATCAGCCGGGATACACATTATATGCCGGCCTGGCCGATGCTCTTATATTCCGGCCAGGCCCTTCCTTGATAACCCGGCATAAAGTCAATCATAGACCTTGAGTCTTTCTAGTCTCTTGACCCTACCGGGGGTCATCCCCCCGACACTAGTCCCCGAAGCTGCCGAGGTTCCCCAGTCATAACTGTGGAGCCTTGACAGGTTCAACATACCTTTCTTCATTATGCCCCGGCGATCAGATTATATGCCGGCACATCTGCACATATCCCGGCCTCTGTTCCTGCTCCAAAACTTATTCCGGCCGGTCCCTAGGGTATTCCGGACGGAACATATACATCGGGCAGTTAATCCGACATATAGACGAGCCTTCCTCGAGAAGCCATGTCCGACAGCTTTGCATCGAAACTTGTAACTGCCCTGCCACCTCGAACAGTCACCCACGATGTGACGGTTCACAGTGCAGCAGTTACTTCTCGCCATCATGGCGTCATGGCACGGTTACAGGAACCGCCGCCCCACACTGTGCCGCCACGTGGCGCCTCGCCGCAGAAACGGTCGGGGGAGTGGAACACTCCCACGATCCCCACGACCCCCGCGACCCTTACCTGGCAGACCTATAAGTAGGGCGGCGGGGGTAAACTCATCTTTTTACCCCCCACCACCATCGTCTTCCTCCTCTGCTCCTTTGCCCCTTGCGCTTCGCCGCCGGACCAAGAAACCGAGAAGGGAAACTGCCGCCGTCGTCCACCTGCACGCCGGCGCCTCCGCTTGCCGACGTCCGGCGTCATCGTCGACGACGCCACCGCCGCCTCTTCTTCCCGCAGCCTTGCAGGGAGATTGGATCTTCCTGCACGCTCGCCGCCACTCCATCGTCGCCGGCCAAGCTCCGGTGAGACCTTCCTCTGTTCTTCCTCCTTCACGCTTCTTCATTGCTTCTCATTGGTAGCCACGCTTGCATAGATCCGCTTCAGTTCCTCTGCTTGTTTCCCCTTTGATTCGACTAGCATTGCTAGGCAACGCTCGCAGGTGTTCATCCTTAGGAGTTTTACCCTTATTATTTCCGATTTTAACTGCCTCGGTAGATCTTCTATTCCTGCTAACATTGGTGAGGGCGGTATGCCGGAGAGACTAACCTCCCTCTTTTCTCCGGCCATGATAGGAATAACATCACGGGACTCCGGCTCTCACGCCTTATCCCGGCCACCAAGATGGCATCTTCAAGCATGACGGCTACCTCGGCCTCTGAGGAAGATACCTCGGCCCGAGGTCAAGGACGCTCCGGCTGGGAGGGGTCGGAGGTCACTCCGGCCGAGATATCCTGGGTTACTTCCACCAGGAGAGTCCCGGAGGGCGTAGCATGCCGGCTACCCGCGGGAGAGATTGTGCCGGCACCTGAACCCGGCGAACGCGTCGTCTTCATCGCCCACTTCGAGCGGGGTTTCGGGCTGCCGGCATCGGACTTCTTCCGGGACTTCCTCAACACCTACGAGCTTCAACCTCATCATATCCCGGCCAATGCCGTGATGATCCTGTCAGCCTTCGCTGCTTTTTGCGAGGGCTATGCCGGCATAGAGGCCCTTACTCAAGGCTGGGCGAAGTACTTCCAACTGCGGAAGCAAGTCGTCCAAGAGCCACCCCGGAGCAAGGACGACCCGCCGGAGACGGCCCAGGAAAAGAAGGACCGCCCCATGACCCTCTGCGGCGCGGCCACCATCATGTCCCGAAAGGGCTCGGACTTCCCCAAGGTGGAGCTCCTGGAATCTTGCAAGAAGTGGCAGAAGAGCTTCTTCTACGTCAAGAACACCACCGACGAGGATCTGCTCAACCTGCCGCCATTTGTGGACGAGCCACCCTTGGCGATGACGAACTGGACCTATAACCTGAAGAACTCGGTGATGCCGGTGAATGTGCTTCACCGGGTTAAGGGCGAGCTCTTGGATGCCGGTCTTACTCCTCAAGACCTAGTGGCCTGCTATATAAGCCGGCGCGTCTCCCCTCTGCAGCGCCGGCCGCACAAGATCTGCCAGATGAGCGGGCCAATGGACCCCACCCGGCACTCCACACACGAGCTGACTCCGGCCGACATTCTGCGCCGGATTAAGGATGTCTGCAAGTGCTCTCAGGCCACTTTTGCCTGGGGGCTAGAACCATACAGCCGGGATAGGCCCGCCCCAACGGTAAACCATCTTACCCGACACATAAAGTCCATGTCCGGCACATAGATACTTAAGCCGACATATGCCTGTTTGCCGACACATATCATATTGATCCGACATACCTTGTCTGAATATTTGACTTTGCTGTTTATACAGAAGTTCAGCTTCCAAACCATGGAGAACTCCCGGATCAAGATTGCGGCGGACCGCACCGTTGCGGATGCTGAAGATCCGGATCATTGGGATAAGCTTCCCATGAGCACCCGTGCTGCAGCTGCCATGGGTAAGGGCTCTTCCTCCCGGCATTATACTCAAGACCGGAGTGAGATTGATTCTGACGAGGAGATGCTGATGTACTATGACCCGATGCCACTTGCGTACGCCTTTCCCGAAACACCTATTGCTCACGAGTTTCCAATGCCGTCCTCAGCTATCCCGGACGATATCGTTATCGACGCCGCCCCTCTGAACCAGGGACCTCCTTCCACCGGCGGACGTGCCGGCCGGAAGCGAGGTGTGAAGCCTCCGTCCGACATACCTCAGAGGTCGAAAAGGCAGAAGGTCTGCGTGCCCAAACAGAAGAAACAAAGGCCTGTTGCCTCGGGGTAAATTTCCTTTTCTTTGCATTTCCTCCGACATATCTTTTGTTTGTATTACTGACTTGTGTTTTCTCTCTTTCAGTGCTCCTCTTGAGCCGGAACAAGCTTCTGGCTTGAGCGGCGACCCGCAGGTTACCAAACCCGCTGCCCCTGCTACCTCCGACATTCCCTCTGCCAGTCAGACGACCTCACCGGCGCCGGCATCTTCGCCTGCGCCCGACAAGACCACCTCCCCGGCGAAGGACGTCCCTTCGCCGGCACAAGACACCTCTGCCCCCGACGTCCACATGGACTCGGGGGCTCAACAGGAACCTCCGGCTCCTGATGTCCACATGGACACAGGAGCCCATCAAGAAGCCCCAGACTCCGGCGCGCCCACCAGCGACGCCGGCACAACTGACGACGCCGGCGCAAGCGACAAGAGCGCCGGCACAGACATCAAGGGCAAAGGCCCTTTAGTGCCAGAGGTCCGGATTATTCCGGATCCTGCTCCCGCTGGCCCAGAAGCACCGGCCGCGCCGGAGCAGCCCGCACCCGAGACTCCAGCACCGGCCAAGACCACTGCACCGGCCAAGACCACTGCCCCGGCCAAGTCCACTGCCCCGGCCCGGTCCAGCACGTTGAAGATTCAGCCGGCCAAGTCCGGCACACCATCTGCCGCAACTGCTCCTCCTAAGGCAGCGTCCGGGACCAGCTCTGCTCTGGCCCTGCATCTTGGCAGGGCAGCAGCCCGGCCGGGGTACCGGAAAAGCTTCTTCGACACCCCAGAACTCGAGGGCCTCGTCCCTCTTGTGACGAAAAGTGATCAGAGCCTCGGCTCGCTTGAGGAGCAGTGCATCAAGTGGAACGATGCCAGCAAGATGGACACTGCAGACTCAAGGAGCAAGAAGCTGGCCGAAGCCAAGACCAGTGGCGACCCAAGCGACTTCCTGGCAGCGAAGCCCATACCGATCGCCAGCGAGCTCCTCAGCATCCAGCAAAGACTTCACAAGTTGGCCTCTGCCACCAACGTAAGTCCTCTCTGTTTACACACATATCCCCAGTCCCCGAAAATGTCGGCTGTCCGGGATATGGACATCCGGGATTTTCTCATAGTCCTTTAGCTAGCTTCTTTTGAATTAACTGCCGACATATGAGCTCGATCCGAGCTTCAAATCCTAGTCACCGAGGGCTGGGATAGGTGCGCAGCACCTGTGCCGGGTCTTTAACAATTTCACATCTCTATTATCTTTCAAATCCTCGTGACCGGGATATAAGCTCGATTCGAGCTTCAAATCCTAGTCACCGAGGGCCGGGACAGGTGCGCAGCACCTGTGCCGGGTCTTTAAAAGAATGATCACTTGATGAAACCTTCACTTTAATTATCATGTCAAATTTCTCTGCTGACATTTCAAATCCCGGCATTTTTGCAGCTTATGAACAACACCCGGGCCGACATGTTCCATAACTTGGTGTGCGAGCATCGGAAGCTTTCCGACGCACACAGCAAGCTTCAGCTGGAGCTGTCCCTGAAAGGTAATCTTTGCCGACATACTGCTGTATGCCGGATATCTTTCCTCTCTTTACTTTGCAATGCTTACTCTTGCCGACACATAACCTTGTGCCGACATTCTTCAGCTGGTGCCGAAGCGCAAGTCACCGAGCTTCTCAAGAGGGTGAAAGAGCTTACTGGTATGCCGGATCCTGGTGTTACCCGGATAGCTACTTTATACTTTAAATCCTTTACTCTTTGTCACTGTTTTCTTTCTTCAAATCCTTTTAACTTGAAATCTTTGCAGATGAGAAGGCTGCACTGGAGGCACGCCACCAGGATTGCGTGTCCTCGGTGGATGTGGCCAAGCAACTGGACGACCGGGATGCCGCTCACAAGGCTGAAGTTGAGCAGCTTAAGGGCCGGATTGCCGAGCTCCTGGAGGAGAAGGAGCAAAGGGAGGGCCAACTGAAGAACACCCAGGACTTGCTCGTTTCCTCCGAGACTGATGCCTCCACTGCCCATGCCGAACTGGATAGCCTGAAGGAGCAGGCCACCAAATGGGAGGTTACAGTTGCACAGCTGAATGCCGACCTTGCCCGTAAGCTTCAAATCCTTTCCCCTTTTATCCTTCCCGACATAGTGTAATCTTTTTCGGCATAGCATCTATGCCGACATATTTTCCTTTTGCTAACATTGTTTCTATTCTGCAGGCATGTTTCCCGCTTCCGTCGCTGACGTTGAGAGGGCTTTGCAGTTGGACCGAGAAAACCGGGGTGTTCCGGTTGACTCGCCCAACTGGGACATGTCGGAGCAACTGCTGGCCCTGCAGTCCCGGAAGGAGGCCATGACCCTTTACACTGAAGAGCTCTTCTACGGCGCCCAGGAGGCATTCTCTGCCCTCTGGCCGGGACAAAGGACTCCCACTGACCCGGTTGACCTCGGCAACGACCTGCAGCTTGCCAAGGTTCGCCTCCGGGAGTGGCAAGATTCCGGCGCGAGGGTTGGAGCTGACGAAGCCCTCAGCTACTTCTTGTCTTGGTACGAAAAGGCAGACTTGGAGACTTTGCGCACCGTGCGCGAAGGATCCATCTGGACCACGGATCCGGAACATATCCGTCGCTGCAAGGAGTTGGCCCACAGCTATGTGGACTATGCCGACACCGACAAATTCGTCCGGGACATCCGTGAGCCGGAGAAGAATGACGATGCCGGGACATCTGCCGCTGCTGAGGGTTCCGACTCCAGCCAAGATGAAGATGAAGCTGAGGAAGCCGACACTGAAGCTCCGGAACAGGCATCTGTCCCGGGCGGAGGTGATGGCTCCATTCCATCTGCTGGGTCCAGCACACCTGAAGCCGACACTTCGACTGCTACTGCTCCACCTGCCGGCGGCCCTGCTTCTGCCCCTTGAATCTTTGCATCAAAAACACTTTAAGCTTTATCAGATCCCCGGTATGCCGGGTGCAGTTGTAATATATACGTTTAAATTTCCTTTGGTTTGCTTCCGGAACAAGTTTTATCTCGGTTTGCTTGTTATTAATGCCGGATCATCTTTTGGCTAAGTCACCGAGTTTGTTTTCCTGTTTCCTCAACTTCACAACCTTGGCTACTTGTCTACCTTATTTGGCTTTCGACGTATGAGTCTCAAGGTTGCTTTGTTAAACATACAGTACTTTCACTTTGAGACTTAGACTTCAAATCATCCGACACTTCCAATTTTAACTTTAACTTTAACGAAAATGTCGGTTCGCTTGCTTTGTATTTCCTTAGCCGTTTTCCATGTGTAGACAATCTCCGGCATCTACTCTTGCTAGCCATGAAGCCGGGTTTCGGACAGCAGCTGAGTCGAAGAGTGGCCTTTGGTGCCGACACATTACTAGGCCGACACAGGAAACATTCAAATAAAGCCAGCCGGCATATAACAAAAAACTGTAAAAAACAACAAATATACCTCGGAGCTAGTTACCCGGCTTCTTCGGGATGCCGGTATTTCATTCATTAGTCTTGTGCCGGCACAACACGCCGGCATACAAAGGAAAATATGGAAATACATACATTGTGTTGCTCAGGAGTAAAAGGGGCGCAGTAGAGCTATGTTCCATGGCCTCTTGGTTTCTTCTCCGGACCTGTCCACCCTATTCTTCTTGGGATCCTGCGCATCTATAAGATAATAGGCATCATTGTGCAGAGCTCTGCTCACAATGAATGGCCCCTCCCATGGAGGAGTTAACTTATGCCGGCCTTCTGTTCCTTGCTTTAGCCGGAGTACTAGATCTCCCTCTTGAAATCTCCTTGGATTTACCTTCTGCGCATGATAGCGTCTGAGGTTCTGCTGATATACTGCTGTTCTTGACAGAGTTATTTCCCTTGCTTCCTCTAGCAGATCAACATCATTTTCTCTGGCTTCTTTAGCCTCTTCCTCAGTATATAGCACTATTCTTGGTGCATCATGTATTACATCTGTTGGAAGCACAGCTTCTGCTCCATACACCAGAAAAAATGGTGTGTAGCCTGTTGATCTATTCGGAGTTGTTCTTAAACTCCACAGCACTGATGGCAGCTCATCTAGCCAACACCCTGGAGTTTTCTCCAGGGGCTCTATCAGCCGGGGTTTTATGCCGGATAATACTAGCCCATTCGATCTCTCTACTTGGCCATTGGCACAAGGGTGGGCAACCGACGCAACGTCCAGCCGGATTCCCACCTCCTCACAAAATCTGGCAAATGGCCCCTGGGCAAAGTTTGACCCATTGTCAGTGATGATGCTATGAGGAACACCATATCTCAAGATTATATCCTTTAAGAATTTCACTGCTGTGTGACCATCACACTTGCTTATGGGCTTCACTTCAATCCACTTGGTGAACTTGTCCACCATGACCAGGATATGGGTCATTTTCCCTCTGGCCGGCTTAAAAGCCCCGACCATATCCAGGCCCCAAACAGCAAAGGGCCAGGTTATTGGGATAGTTTTCAGGGCAGATGCCGGCTGATGAATCTGGTGGGCATATCTTTGACACCCATTACATTTCCGGACCAAGTTTTCTGCCTCTTGCAGTGCCGTTGGCCAATAAAAGCCATGCCGGAATACCTTTGCCACCAATGCCCTGGACGAAGCATGGTGACCACACTCCCCCTGGTGAATTTCCCGGAGCATCTCCAGACCCTCCGCAGATTCGACACATCTCTGCAATACTCCGGTGGTACTTCTCTTGTATATTTCTTTGTTGATGATGGTATACGCTTTGGATCTCCTTATAACCCGGCGGGCCTCGGTTTCATCCGCCGGCACTTGACCATCCACCATGAAGTTCATGATAGGACGTGCCCACGAGGGCACTTCCCTGACAGTGAACACTGCCTGATCTATTTCCATCATTTCGACCGACACATAATCGATCTCCATGGGCTGCGAAGTCCCCGGGACTGAAGAATCAGTCCCCGGGTATGCCGGAGCAGTCCCCGGGTATACCGGCACAACCTCTTGGCATATTTTACCCTTGCCTTTAGTTTTGCTCCAGAATACTGTACTAACAGCATATGCCGGCCCAGTCCCCGGGACTGAGGAAACAGTCCTCGGGTTATCCGGCTTGGCTCCGGCATCTATCTCCATTGGAACTGCTTCCTCCGGACCTGGCGGGACATAAATGGAGGATGACTCCGGCGAGGGTTTGATCGATGGCTTCCTCAGATGCTCCAGCGAAATGCCGGGCGGGATTGAATCTCGGGAAGACCCCAGCTTGGATAATGCATCGGCTGCATCGTTCTGAGCCCGGAGAACATGCCGGAACTCACAACCTTCAAAGTAACCACTTAACTGCTGCACTAGGAAACGGTATGATGCCATGTTAGCATCATGCGCGTCCCATATGCCGGAACACTGCTGGACCACTAAGTCAGAATCCCCGAAGCACATAATCCGGCGAATTCCTATGTCCTTAGACACCTTCAGGCCATGCACAAGTGCCTCATATTCCGCAACATTATTTGATGCTGCAAAGTGAATCTGCAGGACATATCTCAGCTGGTCATTCTTTGGTGAACTGAGAACTATGCCGGCACCCAAGCCATGGATTGTCTTGGACCCATCGAAATGCATCCTCCAATAATTGGCATCTGGCAATGGTGGCTCATACTGTATCTCGGCCCAGTCAATAAAGAAATCAGCCAAGACCTGGGACTTGATTGTATCCCTCTTATCGTACTGCGGTGTATATGGTGAAAGCTCTATTGCCCACTTGGCTATCCGGCCGCTGGCATCTTTGTTGCCTATAATTTCCGAGATAGGGGCCTCGGCCACTACCCGGATTGGATGCTCTTGGAAGTAATGCTTGAGCTTCTTGGCCGCCATATAGACACCATAGGTCATCTTCTGATAGTGGGGGTAGTTTTGCTTTGAGGTGGAGAGGACTTCACTCAGATAATATACCGGCCGCTGCACGGTTTTGCCTCCTTCCTCTCGCTCTACTACCACCACAGCACTGACAACTCGGTTGGTTGCCGCTATATAGAGCAACATTGGCTCCCGGGGCATCGGCGACGCTAATACCGGCGCTGTTGACAACAACTGTTTCAATTCCTTGAAAGCTGCATCTGCCTGCGCTGTCCAGACAAATGTGTCGGACTTTTTCATCAACTGATATAACGGCAGAGCTTTCTCTCCCAGCCGGCTTATGAAGCGGCTCAGGGATGCGAGGCACCCAGTGAACTTCTGTACTTCCCTCAAATCTGTCGGCGGCTTCATCCTTTCTATGGCACGAATCTTGCCGGGATTCACCTCAATACCCCGGCTGGAAACAAGGAAACCGAGCAACTTGCCCGCCGGCACACCAAAGGTGCACTTAGCCGGATTCAACTTCATCCGGAATCTCCTCAGGTTCCCGAAGGTTTCCCGGAGATCATCTATGAGAGTCTTGCTCTCCTTGGTTTTTATGACGATATCATCGACATATACCTGCACATTTTTATCTATCTGATCGTGCAAACACTTTTGCATACACCTTTGGTAAGTTGCGCCGGCATTTCTTAAACCGAACGGCATAGTGAGATAGCAATAAGCCCCGTACAGGGTAATAAAGGATGTCTTTATTTGATCTGGCTCAAACAAGGGGATCTGGTGGAAACCAGAATAGGCATCTACAAATGATAACAGTTCACATCCGGCTGTGGAATCAATCACTTGATCGATCCGAGGCAGCGGGAATGGATCTTTAGGACATGCCTTATTCAAGTTGGTGTAATCAACACACATCCGCCATACTTTCACTATGGCGGGCTCGTCTTTCTTCTTTTCCACCAAAACCGGATTAGACACCCAATCCGGATGAAGTACTTCCTTGATAAAGCCAGAGGCTAAGAGCCTGGCCACTTCTTCCCATATGGCTTTCCTTCTATCGCCGGCATTCCGCCGGAGCGGCTGCTTTACAGGCTTAGCATCGGGTCTCACGTGCAATGCGTGCTCAGCCAGCTCCCTCGGCACACCTTGCAGGTCCGACGTAGACCATGCAAAGATATCCCGATTCTCACGGAGGAAGCTGATGAGCTCGCTTTCCTATTTGGGATCCAAACTTGTCCCAACCAGGGCATGACGCTCCGGGAAAGCTTCATCCAGAGGCACCTTTTTTACCTCCTTGCCTGCTTGAAAAGCAGTACTGCCACCGGGATTTGTCATGCCCGGCATATATTTGCCGGCCACGACCGTTTCAGCAATCTCCACTGCTCGCTTGAGCCTCTTCCTCTCCTCTGCAATGATCAGAGTCTCGGCCAGATTGGATCCGGCGGTGGCACATGCCATCGAACGCTTGTAATCACCAATGATGGTGATCACACCTTTGGGTCCCGGCATCTTCATCTTCAGATACGCCACATGCGTAGAGGCCATGAATTTTGCCAGTGCCGGTCTACCCAGCAAAGCATGGTAGGGGCTCTCCAGATCAACCACCTCGAACATGAGGTTTTCCACCCTGCAGTTATCCCGGCTGCCAAACATGACATCCATCCGGATCTTGCCCATCGGCGCACACGAAAGTCCCGGCACAATGCCGTGGAACGTGGTCTTGCTTGGTTCCAGCATATTTTCCTTGATTCCCAGCTTCTCCATCGTATCTCGATACATGATGTTGATGCTGCTTCCATTATCAATGAGGACCTTGCTGAATCTTACGTTATTAGCCGGCCCGACGAATGTCGGATCCATCACCAGAGCATATCCGCCGGGATTTGGCATGATCCGGGGATGATCTGCCCTGTCCCAACCAACAGCCTGGTCAGACCAGTACATCAGCTTTGGCACAGCCGACATAACGGCATTCACCTCCAGACTCCGGCGGTACAAGCTCTGCTTGTCTGTTCTCTCGGTCTCAAAGACCATATAGCTCTGATCATACTCCTTGTACTCATTCCGGCCCGCTCCTGGGCCTCCGGCGTTATATTCCGGATTATAGCTCTGGTCAACTTGATTTACGCCGGCATTTCCGGCGTTGCTCTGATTCCCAGGATTATCCGGCCTAGGTGGGACTGCAATTGTATTGGCACCTGTCAACGGCGATGGAGCTGCCGGGACAGAGGGTCTAGCCGGTCCCCAGGGACCTGCACGACCTGCCAATATGTCGTCCAGCCACGAACAGTTCCTTGTCAAATGGTTTGCCGGCTTTCCCGGCTGGAATGTGTGAAACACACAAGGCTTGTCCATGGCAAGACCCACTGTATACTTCGGCCACTGCTTCTTCTGGCCGGCGGCTCCGCCGGCATTCTTGTTGGTCCAGACATTCTTCTTCTGGAACATCTGTGCTTGCTGCTGCGGCTGCTGCTGAGGCTGCTGATAGTTCTCATATCTCGGACGCTGGCTACTGCCGGCGCCCCCTTGCTCTTCCTCCACAGCTGCAACTTGTGCTGCTCCGTACCGGTAATCCGGTCGCTCATCTCTCCTCTTATTCCGGTTATCCGGGCGATAGAACTGCCCTGATCTCCCGGCATTGCTGGTGTTCCCCTGGGTCTGCCCCTGTCCTTGTAAATCGAGACTGGGCTGCTTGGGATCTCCCAGAGCATAACTATCAGCGATCTTGATTGTTTTGGCCAGCGTGGCCGGCATTTGCCTCTGAAGCTTTTGCCACAGCATGGTGCCATGTTGGCACCCATGAGCGAACCACATGATGGCCTGCTGCTCATTGATTCCTTCGCAGGAATTGCGCAACGTGCACCACCTGGTCAGGTAGTCACGGTCAGTCTCATTCACTCCTTGCCGGCAGTTAGCCAGCTGCTGCGGACGGTTTGGCCTCTTGTATGTACTGGTAAAGTTCGACACAAACTGTTCTTCAAAATCAATCCAGCCGTTGATACTCCCGGCCGGCAGATTATTCAGCCATATCCTGGCTGGACCTTCCAACATCTGCGGTACATATCGTACCGCCCATCTGAGGTTTCCTCCGGCGATGTTCACCGCAGTGGAGTAATCCTCCAACCAATCTTCCGGCTTCGTACTGCCATTATATGTCCTCGCGCCACGCGCGAGCTGGAAGTAGTAAGGCACCGGCTCCCCCATAATCCGGGGTCCGAAACACATAGGGCCCGGAGCTCCTTGTCTCTCCACCAACTCTGATTGGTGGAGCTTGTCCAGCTTGAAACGTGCATCATTGGCTTCCAAGGACCGAGGTCCAAGCCGGGATGCTATTGGGCCTGCGATCATCTGCTGCTGCTGCTCCGGCTGATGCTGCTCACTATGCCGGCCTTGCTGATGCTGCTGCTGATATCCCGCCCTGGCAAGGGCGGAATTGCCGTCATCCTCTCGATGTCCCGGATGAGCTGCACCCTGCTGCTGCGCTGCACCTCCGGCGCCCTGTTGCTGACGCCGGACTGCACTGTTACTCCGGCCACCACCGGCCGCTGCTGCTTCATGCCCCGCCGGCATACTCTGGCCGGGCTTCTTGCTGCCGACATACTTGTCAGCCTGGCCGACATACTTGTCAGCCTGGCCGACATTCTTCGGCACCATCGCCTGCTTTCCGGCGGCAGCCGGATCGTACACCTGGATCTGCTTGTCCCGGCGGCCAGAGGTCACACTTCCGGCACGCCGGGCGCTGGGATGCGGGGACGAGGCTTGGCCCCTCGACCTCGCACCGGCACCTCCCGCCGACACAATGTACTGGGATGCCCCGGCACCTGGGTTTGCCTTCTTAAAGGCCTCCTGCTGCTTTGTAGCTTCAGACAAAAGTTGGTTAAGCCGGGCTTGCTGCTCACGCAGTGCTTCGCCGGATAAACAAGATAAATCCTTAGCTACCTCGGCCGCTGCTCTAAGGTTCTTTACTGGCGAACTATAGACTACCTTAGGCACAGTACTAGTTGCAGTATGACTCTTATCTCTAGCATCTTTTCCTATCTCAGCATTAAGATTTCTGCCTCTAGTTTTAACCTCTTCTATCCGGCTAGGCCGGATTACTACAGGAGTAAAACCATGGGCTGCTTCATACTCACGGAGTTGCCGGTTAAACCGTTCGCGCTCCTGGTTCATGGCCAGGGCCTCGTCGACGAGGGCCTGACGAGATCCCTCCAGGATCTCCCTTGTCTGCTCCGGATCAACGCCGGATCGCACCGGCTCGAGAAGCCGGTCGATGATGGGAAGAAGAACCTCTCCCCTAGCCGGGACACCTGAAGTGCCGACCAGGTTCTCCACACGCTCCAACGGAGGACGCGCCGACCTCTTGACCTTCGGCGGCTCCGGAGGAGAAGCTCCGGCCGCTGCTGCTTTGCCGGCATCTTCCGCCGGCGGCACGGATGTGCCGGCCATCATCACCTCAGCCGACTCTACTGAGCGAGCGCTACGCCCAGCGTGAGCCAGCCGATGTGACGGAGGATCCGACGCCACCAGCACCTCCTTCCTGCAAATTCTCTCAGTTCCCACGTACACCTCGTGGGAACCGAAAGACATAATCCGGCCATCCCTGGGGAACGGTCGGCCACCGAGACAACCAGCGTTGTCACTGACGAAACTGAGCGAGCCTAGCCTCTGGACGAGGCCAGAGACTACGCGCACTCCCGAAGCTGCTATCACAGACCCCGTCCGAATGAACACTCCGCCCAGCATATCGATGAGCCCCACGGTGGGCGCCAAATGTCGTCGTGGTGAAACAACATATGCCATAGGATGGCTTAAATGGGGGCCGAACTAGATGCTGGAGGATTCGGGAGAGGGGAACGAGCTAAAAAGCACGATAGAAAGAGACACAGATCTACCCAGGTTCGGGGCTCTCGTAAGGAGATAACACCCCTACTCCTGCTCTACTGATTGTATATATGGATCGATGTAGTACACCACAATGGAGCTTCCAAGCTCTCTGCTAGAGAAGGAAGATGAACTATGAAGTGAGAGAGTAAGGAGAGATCAACCAACCTTCAACCTGAGTCCAACCCCTTTCTAGGACTCCCTGTGCCACCTTATATAGTGGTGGCCAGGGTTACAACGGTCATACAAGACCACAAGACAAGGGCTACACTCCAAACAGGAGCTGGTGGCGATGGCAGAGACCCTTGACTTCGCCCCTGATTGCTCTCGATGGGACGCCATATCCCTGTACCTTGTACCTCTTGAACTGTGGCCTTACCTCTATGCGGTAAGCTCGTACTTGTGCACAGTGAGGGTAGGTAACCTCCACTGTGCACCCTGCCATCTTACTCTTCTACCATGCTTGGATGTTTTCTTCCTTGATTGTAGGGATGTGACTCCTTGGTTGACTTAAGTATCCCGGATATGACCGTTGGCCATACCCAGGACTTATATGCCGGACCAACGACCTACGAGGGTCGGGTAATCCGGCCTCCCCTGCTCCTGCACAACACACCGAATGGTTAGGCCGGCATATCTAAGTATATGCCGGCACACTTTTATAAGTATTCCGGCTATGCCGGCATATCCAAGTATCAGCCGGGATACACATTATATGCCGGCCTGGCCGATGCTCTTATATTCCGGCCAGGCCCTTCCTTGATAACCCGGCATAAAGTCAATCATAGACCTTGAGTCTTTCTAGTCTCTTGACCCTACCGGGGGTCATCCCCTCGACAAAGAGAAGACTTCTGCGAGGGGAGTTCTTCGCACACACATTCTTTACTTTGTTATTGTTTTGCTTTACTTTATTTATTTTACCTGCATTGCTTTTTATCAAAAAACCAAAAAAATTAGAATCCTTGGTAGTTGTTTTTACTTATCTGTTTTTAGTTTTGTTAAAATGAGTAATCCTGAAGTAGAAGTTCGTAGTTTTAAGCAACAAGGGGGAGAAAGTCTAAAAGATGCTTGGTACCGTATTAACAATGCTCATCATAGGTGTACCAAAAAGCACTCTACCACGATCCTCCTTAGAAATTTTTATGTTGGTATATCCAGTTGGAATAGGTATGTTCTTGATACTCTTACAGGAGGTAATTATCTGGGTACTCTTGCGGGAGAAGCATGCACTATAATTGAAAGTTTAGTGGGAGTACCACCTATTCATGTTGCTAAAACTGAGACCACCTTGGAAGAGGTGGTAGAAAAGCTCAGCTCCTTAGAAAAAAGTTTGCCAAGTATCCTAGAAAATGCTAGCCGCGTTAGTGAATTAATAGAAAACATTGGTAAGAGAATTACCATTTTAGAGGCTAGCACTACTCATGACAATCAAAACTTGAGGATTCGTAAACTAGAGGAGTCTATGGAAACTCTTAGTTTAATCTTCTCTTCTCTTAAATTTAAGAAGGAGAAAGTGTTTGTTGGAAATGAGCAAAAATTTATGTATGTTCCCAAGGTTTCTGCGCTTAAATCTCAACATGTTCTTAAGATTGGTAAGACTCTTAGTTCCACTAAGGGTGACTTGCAGGTTGAATCATCTTCGGGAACCTTCAAAGAGCCTACTGAGGTAACTAGCACTTCATCTATTGATATTACTTGATTCGCAATTTTCTGCGCCTAGCTCAAAGGCGTTAAAGAAAAGCACTCTTGGGAGATAACCTATTGTTTACTTTTCAGTACTTTTTCTTTTATTTGAGTCTTGGAAGTCATTACTACTGTAATGACCGCTCCTTATCTTGTTTATTTCGTTTTTGTGCCAAGAGAAGCCTCTAATTTGAGCGAGGTAAAGATTTGGGGTTATTGCTGTCCTGAAACTGTTTTCGGTGCTGCACCGTAAAAATTCGTGAAAATTCTCTGTTTATCTTTTGGACCTGCGATTTCTTGTGCATATGCCCCAGGTTATATCCAAACTTTTCTTAGTTGAACACTTTTTGATTTGAGCAACAGAAAATCCCTCAAAAATTCGTCCATTATCAGCTGTCCAGTTTTGACAGATTTCTGCCAATATTTGTTTTTGCCACTTTATCGCTTTCTTTTGAGTTCTTTTTGATCATGGAACTCTTGTGGAAGTTGCTACAGTAGTATATACTTTATATGTGGTGGTTTTGGGTTGAAACCTGAAGCTAAAAGAGGTTGAATATATTTTATGCTTACACTAATGTTGCTAATAGAATTGTGTTTCGTTTTGTATGAAGGAAGTTTTCAAGTGTAGGGATTGGAGAATGATGAGATGAGTTGAAGAATGGACAAAAGCTCAAGCTTGGGGATGCCCATGCATCACCCCAAGAAATATCCAAGAAGTACAAGCGTCAAAGCTTGGGGATGCCCCCGAGGCACCCCTTCTTCATCGGCAAAAATCAGGTCACCTTTCAAAACACTATATTTTTATTGCTTCATGCACTATGTGTTTTTCTTGGAGCATCAGTTGTTTTAGTTGTCTTAGTTTGTTTAGTTTGTTTGTTTGCTGCAATAAATAGTTGGACCCCAACAAATTTCCTTTGGAGGAGATGTACTCGTTTTCATTTGCAAAGAATGCTCTAGTTTTCACTCTTATTCAAAATCGAGCATTCTACTTTTTCTACTACTGCTTTTGGATTTCGTTTTTGCCTTGATATGCGTTCAGATCTTGTCATATCTTTTCATCAAGGTGTATTTTTGCCTCTGATCTTTATTGGTTTTCATCAAAAGAGGTGTTTATAAAAATTTCAAATGGTGTTGGAAAAGAGAAAAAGCTTTGTGCAAAATAGTGGTACAAGAAGGAGCTTGTGTAGACTGCGGCTTAGGCTTTTTCATGTCATGCTTGATGTCTTTTTGATAGTATGCTTAGTGGTTTTGCTGTAGCATGACTTGTCTCAAATATCTGAGATTGCTTAATGAGCCTTTGAAAAAAATCATGCGTTGTTTTTATTGTATGGAAGCATTATTTTGGTTTTCTCCTTGATGCTTTATTTGGGTTGACTTGGCGCATGCTCACACATGTTAGACTCTTCCAAAGTCGCCATTAGCCTTCATGATCATTTAGTTTTTGACTTTTGATGCCATCGTATGCTTCTTTTAATGTCGCTTTGTCGCTTTGCATGATTATGGCCATTATTGCTCTCTTAGTTGGTCGCTCCCAGTCTTTTGCTAGCCCTCGCCTTGTACTGAGTATGAGCTCTACTCGTGCATCCAACTCCTAAAAGCCAAGTTTGCCATTGTGTCCACTATAAATTCCTATGCATGGTATTTGTAAGCCATTCCAAAGTAAAATTTTCGTGTGCTACCTTTCAAAAACCTTCAAAATACTTCTCGTTTTGTGACACTGTTTTCAGCTCATGGGGACGTAGTGGTCGGATTTGCTATCTTCCATATTGTTTATTCCAAAAAGAAAAAAAAGGGAAAAAAAGAAAGAAAAAAGGCACTCCTCCAATGAATGTGAATGTTGGTGGGCACCCGATGGAATCGGTTAGCCATGGTATGTGAAAGGAAAGGTGGGGAGGAGTGCCAAGTTTTATAAAAAGAGCACGAAGTGCCAATCTCTCTCTCAAAAACTTGCTTTATTTTTGTATGGAAGATAGTAAGAACCCCATTGCCAGTCGTTGACAAAGACAACCACCTCTCAAAATCAAGTTTTATCTCTGTTTTACAAATGAAAAGCTCTAGCACATGTTTAAATCACTGCTTCCCTCTGCAAAGGGCCTTTCTTTTATTTTTATGTTGAGAAACAACCTTCTTTCTTTATGCACCATTAAGAGAGCATAGTTGTCATTCTTAGTGTGATATGCATTGTCCCAAGGTTCATTGATTGACTCATGATGATTGGTTTCACTTGTTCTTAAATAATTTGTATCTAGTCGCCCTCTTAAACTTTGAGGTGTCCTATGCATTTATGTTTTGCTCTCTTTGAAGGACAAGCTGAAAACCATTTGTATGTTTTTCCTTATGATTTGAACACACGTTTGACTTTCATTGTTTCATTATCATGATCTTCTGTTTGTGTTCATTTACATGTTTACAACATGGTTGCTAAGTTCTTATTGTCATGATTATATCTTTCATGCCCATGTTTTAAGTTCTATTGATCCCAGCTCATCAATGCTTACATATATGATCAAGATTGTGTAGGTGCATGTCACCTCAAAAATTATTCTTTTGTTATCACTTACCTACTCGAGGACGAGCAGGAGTTAAGCTTGGGGATGCTTGATACGTCTCAAACGTATCTATAATTTTTGATGCTCCATGCTTTGTTTTACACCATTTGCCTATTGTTTCGTTACACTTAGTGGCATTTTTATACATTTTCCAGAACTAACCTATTAACGAAGTGCCACAGTGCCAGTTTCCTGTTTTCTGCTGTTTTTGTGTTTCAGAAGTGATACACAGGAAATATTCTCGGAATTGGACGAAACAAGTTCCTGAAGTCATATTTCACCGGGGAGCTCCCAAACATCCGAAGACCCGACGGAGGGGGGCCACGTGGCCCCCACACACAGGGGCGGCGCGGCCTGGCCCCTGGCCGCGCCACCCCCTTGTGAGGCCGCGTGGCTCCACCTCTGACAGCCCCCTTTCGCCTACATATACCCCCTGACGAGAAAAACCTAAGGGCCCGATCAGTTTTCCAGAATACATCGCGATCCGCCGCCGCCGTCGACCCGAAGATCGGGAGGGTCCAGAAGCTCTTCCCGGCACCCTGCCGGAGAGGGGAATCGCCACCGGAGGTCTTCTTCATCGCCATGCTTGCCTCCGGAGCGATGAGTGAGTAGTCTACCTTGGACTATGGGTCCATAGCAGTAGCTAGATGGTTGTCTTCTCCACCATGTGCTTCATGTTTAGATCTCATGAGCTGCCCTACATGATTGAGATCACCGTTATGTAATACTATGATGTTGGTTTGTTGGGATCCGATGAATATTGATGTTTATGATTAAGTTGCTGTACTGAATTATATCTTTTGTTATCTCTATGTTGTTTATGATCTTGCATGCTCTCCGTTGTTAGTAGCTATCTTGGCCGAGTAGTTGCTAGTGACTCCAAGAGGGGGTATTTATGCTCGATAGTGGGTTCATGCCTCTATTTCACCTGGGGGAGTGACAGAAACCTCTAAGGTGGTAGATGTGCTGTTGTTACTAGGGAGAAAACAACATTCATATGCTCAAGGGCATATGCTTTGTTTACATTACACACTTTGCTTAATGCAATTATCTGTTGTTCGCAACTTAATACTTCTAGGGTGTTCGGATGATATCCTCGGGGGTGGATTATTAGTCATAGATGCAGTTGGATGGCGGTCTATGTATTTTGTTGTAATGCCCAGAGTAAATCTCATAGTGATCTTCTTGACATATCACGTTATCTTTATTCTATCAATTGCCCAACTGTAATTTGTTTACCCAGCATGTTATTTATCTATGGAGAGACACCACTAGTGAACTGTGGACCCTGGTCCTATTTTAATCATATTGCAATCACCTATTTACTTTTCCGCACTATTTACTTTACTCGCATATTACTACTGTTTTCCACTCGATACACTTATAACCTTTGTTTCAAGCAAACCGGTGAGATTGACAACCTCATTGCAAGTTGGGGACAAAGTATTTGTTTGTGTGTGTGCAGGTTCCATAACACCTTCAGTCGTCGCCGTCTCTCCTCTCCTGATCGATAAACCTTGGTTTCTTAACTGAGGGAAAACTCGCTGCTACACTCATCATACCTTCCTCTTGGGGTTCCCAACGGGCTGGTCATCACCACGCACAAGGACATACTGCTCCCACGTCAACTAAACGCCACAGTCTTTTCTGGCGCCATCACACGAGTAGCAGTGAGCGCCATGTTGTTGTCAGACTTGTCAGAGGAGTCCGAGGATACCTCCAATGGAGCGGGAGGCGAAAGGAGCCGCGGAGCGGCTAGAGGTGCTCCGCGTGCGCCAGCCCTCGACGTGACTGCAGGTTGCGGCAGGAGAGAGCTTGCTCAAAGATGCGCATGCGGGCTCTGGCACCATCTCTAGCGCACGGCTGGCGACGCTGGAAGCTCTGCAATGAGGCACCACAGTCAGAGCGAGACGAGTTAGCTCCCCATATCGCGGCCAGCGGGAGCTCTAGCGCCAAGTAGTCTAAAGATTCATATTTAGTTTGCAATAAGTAAACATAGGAGAATCTAGACAACACACCATTCATCTCGCATAGATCCAAATGCATGAGTTCTAGAGGTATCAAGTTTCTTTCCTCAGCCACCGCAGGAGGCTTCCATGGTTGCTTCGATTGCACACAACTATGGCACTTAGTGTTAGATTGATCTCCACCGGCATGGGCCCAACGGCCCACCAGGCCCCTTTGATTCGCGCCCTGATCGGGGGCGCTCAAGCCACTATGGCTAACGGGCCCCTATCACCTACGCTATATAAAGAGGTGGGGGCTGGCGGCTTGAACTACGAGGTTCATCGCGAGCCGCACAGCCCACCGACACACCTACCAATCTAGGTCTAGCGCAGTGCTGACGGGAAGCTCCGCCACCGCCGCCAGCACCCCACTGCCATCATCGTCGCCCTGCACCATGGCCACCTCGACGAGTTCATCAAGCCAGGGAGAAGGTACCCTTTTCCCTCTCCCATCTATCTTTGTTCCCTCTTAGATCACAGTGATTTGATGCATAAGACAGTACTACCTCGACTAGATCTAGCCTGCACCACGAAGATGTCGTCTTGGCTCAAGAAGATGAAGCACAACGCCGATGCAAGATCAAGCTCGTCCGCACGCCATCGCAGGCCTCCGTCCCTGCCACCGGCCGAAGGATTACCTGACGCGGCCAGCGTGCATTTTTGCGCCCCTAGGTGACAGCATAACCGCCGCTACATGCCGCTCGAGGAGTGCGAGCAGCTATGGCAGGACAACGAGGGCATCGACCACCCCGATGTCTCCCTTCCCCATGATTAGCACCTGAACCATGCCAATGTGTCGGTCCTGCCAGTGCCCGAGGAGGGGCCCAAGCTCACAGCGGAGATACGCCGCAGCATCCAGAACCTCCCTGAGCCGCTGGCTGCAAGCGCATGTATCAGAATCCCCAGTTCTGGTATGACTTCCTCGCCTGGGAGCACACCGCCTATCATCGGTCAACCTTCCACGGCGAGTACCATCTGTGGGAGGCCTATGAGGTCCAGGACTCCTCCTCCCCCTCCCCGATGAGCCATATGACCACTACGACATCGTCAAGCAGGAGGCCGACGAGGCCATGGAGGACGCCGCCCCGCCGGGCATTGGCGACCTGCCCCCGGAGTACCAGGGAGTCCTAGCTGCCGGGTACGATGAAGACACCCTCCTGCAGCAGGTCTTGGAGGCGTCCAAGGCCAACGAGGACCGAGCGTTCCCGGACCTCTAGGAGGCCCTAGCGCTCACTGGGATGGTGGCGGATGATACGTCTCCAACGTATCTATAATTTTTTATGCTCCATGCTTGTTTTTACACCATTTGCCTACTATTTCGTTACACTTCGTGGCACTTTTATGCATTTTCCGGAACTAACCTACTAACGAGTTGCCACAGTGCCAGTTCCCTGCTTTCTGCTATTTTTGTGTTTCAGAAGTGATACACAGGAAATATTCTCGGAATTGGACGAAACAAGTTCCTGAAGTCTTATTTTGCCCAGAAGCTTCCAGAGATCCGAATGAGAGTAGGAGGCGGGCCACCAGGGGCCCACACACAGGGGTGGCGTGGCCAGCCCCTGGCCTGCGCCACCATGGTGTGAGGCCACCTGGCCCCTCCTCTGACATCGCCCCTTCGCCTATAAAGACCCCCCGATGGAAAAAACCTAAGTACCCGATCAATTTTCTAGAACACATCGTGATCCGCCGCCGCCGTCGACCCGAAGATCGGGAGGGTCCAGAAGCTCTTCCCGGCACCCTGCCGGAGAGGGGAATCGCCACCGGAGGTCTTCTTCATCGCCATGCTTGTCTCCGGAGCGATGAGTGAGTAGTCTACCTTGGACTATGGGTCCATAGCAGTAGCTAGATGGTTGTCTTCTCCACCATGTGCTTCATGTTTAGATCTCATGAGCTGTCCTACATGATTGAGATCACCGTTATGTAATTCTACATGTTTGGTTTGTTGGGATCCGATGAATATTGGTGTTTATGATTGAGTTGATGTACTGAATATTATCTTTTGTTATCTCTATGTTGTTTATGATCTTGCATGCTCTCCGTTGTTAGTAGCTATCTTGGCCGAGTAGTTGCTAGTGACTCCAAGAGGGGGTATTTATGCTCGATAGTGGGTTCATGCCTCTATTTAACCTGGGGGAGTGACAGAAACCTCTAAGGTTGTAGATGTGCTGTTGCTACTAGGGAGAAAACAACATTCATATGCTCAAGGGCATATGCTTTGTTTACATTACACACTTTGCTTAATGCAATTATCTGTTGTTCGCAACTTAATACTTGTGGAGTTCTCGGATTGATTCGCCACAAGTGGATTATTAGTCATAGATGCAGTGGGATGGCGGTCTATGTATTTTGTTGTAATGCCCAGAGTAAATCTCATAGTGATCTTCTTGACATATCACGTTTATCTTTATTCTATCAATTGCCCAACTGTAATTTGTTTACCCAGCATGTGTTATTTATCTTATGGATAGACACCACTAGTGAACTGTGGACCCCGGTCCTATTTCCATCATATTGCTATCACCTATTTACTTTACTCGCATTGTTTACTTTACTCGCACTGTTTACTTTACTCGCATACTTTTATTGTTTTCCACTCGATACACTCATAACCTTTGTTTCAAGCAAACCGGTGAGATTGACAACCTCATCGCAAGTTGGGAACGAAGTACTTGGTTGTGTTGTGTGCAGGTTCCACGTTGCTTCTGGCCGAAGACGAGTCAACAAGTGCGCCCTTGTTGGAGTGCTATTAAGCCAGTCTGCATCACCTTCAGTCGTTTGTCTCTCCTCTCCAAGATCGCCATACCTTGGTTTCTTAACTGAGGGAAAATCTTGCTGCTGTATTCATCACACCTTCCTCTTGGGGTTCCCAACGGGCTGGACATTTAACTAGGCACCAACTCTTTTCTGGTGCCATCATCCCAGCAATCAAGCTCTTTTCTGGCGCCGATGCCGGGGAGGAAGTAGAAGACTTCTGCGAGGGGAGTTTTTCGCACGCACATCATTTACTTTGTTATTGTTTTGCTTTACTTTATTTATTTTACCTGCATCGTTTTTTATCAAAAACCCAAAAAAAAATAGAATCCTTGGTAGTTGTTATTTCTTTACTTTTAGTTTATCATGTTGATCCCTAAGTACGTTCTGGAGGACCTCTCAGTAGGTAGTGGTTCAATTATTGGAAAAAGTAACATTGAGGAGTTCTTTAATCACATTAGTATGTATGAGGAAGTTGAGGAGAAATCTTTGGTTGAGCTAGCTCCTAGTTATGAAGTTGCTTCTGCTCATTTAGTTCACATGTTAGAAGCTAGGTTTGCTAGTCTAAATCCTTTTATGCAATACATGTTCCTTAAGCTTCATGAAATTGAGGATCCCGAAAAGAAAAAGCTTTTATCTTGGAAACCTTGCGCATAGAATTTAGAGATGTTGCAATTGAGGCTAGGAAAGTTTTTAAGAAGTTTGATAAGCTTGGCTTGCCTGTTGAAATTGTTGGTACACCCAACAAAGAATCTAGATTGCCAATACCTTGTAAGCTTGTAGGAATTCATAATGCCTTGGTAGCTAATACTAGCTGGATTTGTCCTGAAAATCTTTTTGATGAAAATAGTGTACCAAAGCGTGATTACAAGGGATACTCAAAACCTCAATTGGATAGTACTCATTTCTTTATTCCTATAGTGGATCCTGATCCCCCTTTCATTATTACTTGATCCGTAATTTTCTGCGCCTAGCTCAAAGGCGTTAAAGAAAAGCACTCTTGGGAGATAACCCAATGTTTTTATTTTCATTACTTTTTATTTTATTTGAGTCTTGGAAGTCATTACTACTGTAATGACCACTCCTTATCTTGTTTATTTCGTTTTTGTGCCAAGAGAAGCCTCTAATTCGAGTGAGGTAAAGATTTGGGGATGTTGCTGTCCTGAAACTGTTTTCGGTGCTGCACCGTAAAAATTCGTATAAATTCTCTGTATATATTTTGGACCTGAGACTTCTTGTGCATATGCCCCAGGTTATATCCAAACTTTTGTTAGTTTAACACTTTTTGATTTGAGCAACATAAAACCCCTCAAAAATTCGACCTTTGTCAGCTGTTCTGTTTTGACAGATTTCTGCCAATATTTGTGTTTGTCGCTTTATCGCTTTCTTTTGAGTTCTTTTGAACATGGAACTTTTTGAGAAGTTTCTACAGTAGTATTTTCTATATATGTGGTGGTTTTGAGTTGAAACCTGAAGCAAAAAAGAGGTTGATTATATGTTTTGCTTACACTAATGTTGCTAATAGAATTGTGTTTAGTATTGTATGAAGGAAGTTTTCAAGTGTAGGGATTGGAGAATGATGAGATGAGTTGAAGAATGGACAAAAGCTAAAGCTTGGGGATTCCCATGCATCACCCCAAGAAATATCCAAGAATTACAAGTGTCAAAGCTTGGGGATGCCCCCGAGGCACCCCTTCTTCATCGGCAAAAATTAGGTCACCTTTCAAAACACTATATTTTTATTGCTTCATGCACTATGTGTTTTTCTTGGAGCGTCAGTTGTTTTAGTTTTCTTGGTTAGTTTGTTTTGTTTGCTTAAATAAATGGTTGGACCCCAACAAATTTCTTTTGGAGAAGTTGCCTTGCTTTTCATTTGCCAAGAACGCTTTAGTTTTCACTCTTATAAAAAACCGGGTGTTCTTCTTTTTCTGCCACTGCTTTTGGTTTTCGTTTTCGCCTTGATTTGCGTTTAGACCTTGTCATATCTTTTCATCAAGGTGTATTTTTGCCTCTGATCTTTATTGGTTTTCATCAAAAGAGGTGTCTTTAAAAATTTCAAATGGTGTTAGAAAAGAGAAAAAGCTTTGTGCAAAAAAAAGTGGTACAAGAAGGAGCTTGTGTAGACTGCGGCATAGGCTTTTTCATGTCATGCTTGATGTCTTTTTGATAGTATGCTTAGTGGTTTTTCTGTAGCATGACTTGTCTCAAATAACTGAGATTGCTTAATGAGCCTTTGAAAAAATCATGCGTTGTTTTTATTGTATGGAAGCATTATTTTGGTTTTCTCCTTGATGCTTTATTTGGGTTGACTTGGCGCATGCTCACACATGTTAGACTCTTACAAAGTCGTCAATAGCCTCTATGATCATTTAGTTTTTGACTTTTGATGCCATCTTATGCTTCTTTTAATGTCGCTTTGTCGCTTTGCATGATTATGGCCATTATTGCTCTCTTAGTTGGTCGCTCCCAGTCTTTTGCTAGCCCTCGCCTTGTACTGAGTATGAGCTCTACTCGTGCATCCAACTCCTAAACGACAAAGTTTTCCAAAGTGTCCACCATATATACCTACTAGCAATTTGCTATTCCAAGTAAATTTGACTTGCTTTTATTTTTTCTTCAAATTAAACTCTTACCAGTGTTATGCGAAATTCGGTCAGTAAAGCTCTCACGAACCGGAAGGCACATTTTACTTTTTCCTGTTCTTAAAAATTTGACATTGTGGTCTCTTATGTTGAGTTGTTCTGCTTGCAAGTTGTAAGTTGGAGACTAGCCCAGCCATGCAGTCATGGGCAAGCTTTCAACATTGCACTTCTTATTTGAGTTGATATCGTGATCTTTTGTTTATGGATGCCCGCGGTGTGAAATGAATTGGGAATCTTGTGGGGATCATGGAGTTTGTATATGTGTTAGGGAAACGCCGGGCCGCTAATCTAAGCCATGCATAATTCATGGTGGAAATTTGCAGCATACCCATGGTGAACATTCGATGACGCATCTCACAATAAAAAGCTAAACAAATGGCAAATAAAAGAGATGTCGAGGTGTTCATTGTCTGCTTGTCCTGTCATTTTGGTGTGGGCTTGTTCCATGTCATCGGGCACGGAGGTACCCCATTGGCGGTTCTCAATGATATGCATATACTTACAATGACAAGAGCCTTGTTTGGGACTCTAAGTAAAGTAGCATGAGGTTTGGGTACTCGTATTCACGGGGCACGAGGTTTTCAACTTATGATTTGTCAAGCATATGCATCATAATTTTTCTTGCATTAACTTTAACCATTCAAGATGCTTATGATGGGGGCAATGAGAGCTCAGAGCCGGTAAGTACCATAATTTTTGAAGGTTATAAAACTTGCAATCACTGCTTCCCTCTGCGAAGGGCCTTTCTTTTACTTTTATGTTGAGTCACCACCTTCTATCTTTATGCACCATTAAGAGAGCATAGTTGTCATTCTTAGTGTAATATGCATTGTTCCAAAGTTCATTGATTGATTCATATTGTTGGTTTCACTTGTTCTCAAATTATTTGTATCTAGTCGCCCTCTTAAACTTGAAGGTGTCCTATGCATTTATGTTTTGCTCTCTTTGAAGGACAAGCTGAAAACCATTTGTATGTTTTTCCTTATGATTTGAACACACGTTTAACTTTCATTGTTTCATTTTCATGATCTTTTGTTTGTGTTCATTTGCATGTTTACAACATGGTTGCTAAGTTTCTATTGTCAAGATTATATCTTTCATGCCCATGTTTTAAGTTCTTATGATCCCAGCTCACAAATGCTTACATATATGATCAAGATTGTATAGGTGCATGTCACCTCAAAAATTATTCTTTTGTTATCACTTACCTACTCGAGGACGAGCAGGAGTTAAGCTTGGGGATGCTTGATACGTCTCCAACGTATCTATAATTTTTGATGCTCCATGCTTGTTTTTACACCATTTGCCTACTGTTTCGTTACACTTTGTGGCACTTGTATGCATTTTCCGGAACTAGCCTACTAACGAGTTGCCACAGTGCCAGTTCCCTGTTTTCTGCTGTTTTTGTGTTTCAGAAGTGATACACAGGAAATATTCTCGGAATTGGATGAAACAAGTTCCTGAAGTCTTATTTTGCCCGGAAGCTTCCAGAGATCCAAAGGAGAGTAGGAGGCGGGCCACCAGGGGCCCACACATAGGGGTGGCGCGGCCAGCCCCTGGCCCGCGCCACCATGGTGTGAGGCCACCTGGCCCCTCCTCTGACATCGCCCCTTCGCCTATAAAGACCCCCCGACGGAAAAAACCTAAGTACCCGATCAATTTTCCAGAACACATCGCGATCCGCCGCCGCCGTCGACCCGAAGATCGGGAGGGTCCAGAAGCTCTTCCCGACACCCTGCCGGAGAGGGGAATTGCCACCGGAGGTCTTCTTCATCGCCATGCTTGCCTTCGGAGCGATGAGTGAGTAGTCTACCTTGGACTATGGGTCCATAGCAGTAGCTAGATGGTTGTCTTCTCCACCATGTGCTTCATGTTTAGATCTCACGAGCTGCCCTACATGATTGAGATCACCGTTATGTAATTCTACATGTTTGGTTTGTTGGGATCCGATGAATATTGGTGTTTATGATTGAGTTGCTGTACTGAATATTATCTTTTGTTATCTCTATGTTGTTTATGATCTTGCATGCTCTCCGTTGTTAGTAGCTATCTTGGCCGAGTAGTTTCTAGTGACTCCAAGAGGGGGTATTTATGCTCGATAGTGGGTTCATGCCTCTATTTAACCTGGGGGAGTGACAGAAACCTCTAAGGTTGTAGATGTGCTGTTGCTACTAGAGAGAAAACAACATTCATATGCTCAAGGGCATATGCTTTGTTTACATTACACACTTTGCTTAATGCAATTATCTGTTGTTCGCAACTTAATACTTGTGGAGTTCTCGGATTGATTCGCCACAAGTGGATTATTAGTCATAGATGCAGTTGGATGGCGGTCTATGTATTTTGTTGTAATGCCCAGAGTAAATCTCATAGTGATCTTCTTGACATATCACGTTTATGTTTATTCTATCAATTGCCCAACTGTAATTTGTTTACCCAGCATGTGTTATTTATCTTATGGAGAGACACCACTAGTGAACTGTGGACCCCGGTCCTATTTCCATCATATTGCTATCACCTGTTTACTTTACTCGCAAAGTTTACTTTACTCGCACTGTTTACTTTACTCGCATACTTTTATTGTTTTCCACTTGATACACTCATAACCTTTGTTTCAAGCAAACCGGTGAGATTGACAACCTCATCGCAAGTTGGGAACGAAGTACTTGGTTGTGTTGTGTGCAGGTTCCACGTTGCTTTTGGTCAAAGACGAGTTAACAAGTGCGCCCTTGTTGGAGTGCTATTAAGCCAGTCTGCATCACCTTCAGTCTTTTGTCTCTCCTCTCGAAGATCTACATACCTTGGTTTCTTAACTGAGGGAAAATCTTGCTGCTGTATTCATCACACCTTCCTCTTGGGGTTCCCAAGGGGCTGGACATTTAACTAGGCACCAACTCTTTTCTGGTGCCATCATCCCAGCAATCAGCGGAGCACTTGGCCTCTCTACCACGTCCACCACCACTACCAGCGCACACGCGGGGACGTCCGAGGGGCAGGAGGTGCCACCTCCGCCTGGCGCTCCGCCCCGCCGGTGTCGTCATGACCACCCACACGGAGTGGTCATCAACCCGCCGCAGCCCGAGCCGCAGGTCGTCGTCAACCTCATCTCCTATGATGAGGAGTAGCTAGCGACGGCGCAGCCGCCGGAACGGCATCATAGTTAGCTTTTTTTTTAAATCATTATAAATTTCGTTTAAATTTATGCAAGTTTTATCATCAATTTGCTCCAATTTTCATTTAATTTGTTTCTCAAAAACAAAACAAAAAGGCGACGGATAGGATGGGTCGCACCGCTGCGCATACTGGCCCGGCATGCCAAACTGCGACCCAAATTATATCCAGACTCCGACGCAAACGAACCTGAACGGACCGTTTGCGTCGTCCATTTGCATGCCCTTACTCTCACCTATACCTGGGCATGGGAAGCCCGGCCCGAAAATGGCCCGGCCCGTCGGGCCAAAGCATGCTATCGGGCCGGGCCTGGGCAGGATTTTTTGGCCCGACAAGAGTAACGGGCCGGGCTTGGGTAGCAAAAAATGAAGATTTACTGAAGGCCCGGCCCGACAGCCCGATGATTTTTTAGCCTGACGGGCCAGGCTTGGGCAGGGAAATGCGGCCCGACAGTCGGGCCTGGGCCACAGAATATTGAGTCGGGCTTTTTCATGGCCCGGCCCAGCCCGAAATAATGCCCAGGTATACTCTCACCGCTCCGAGAGCTGATAGGTCCCTTACTAGAGATTTGATACGCTGGACCAGCGAGAGACAGTGAGACATCAGAATAATGTCACTGTAACCCTTGTCCTTTGTGACAACGAGCGCCCTTCTCACAGCTACAGCTTCAGCAAGTTGAGGAGAAGAAACTCCGGCAATCTCTTCTTACAGCCAGCAGAAGAAACTCAAGTAGTTCCATCGATGTTGTTATCCGTTCCAGGCACCATAGAGATCAAGGCAAGGGAGTAAGCAAACGATTGGGAAACGCCACGACTTGGGGCGTCGTTGTATTTAGTTTATATAGAGAACCGGTTTACATGTCTTGGCTTACAAGTTAGGATCTAAACAGATCAAGCCTAAACTTACGGTACAAGTTACATACGTTAACATCCCCCCTCAGTTCGTGCGTCAGAATGAACGCATAAACTGGAGCGAAACTCAGAGAACAGCTGCGACGAAAGTCCTTTTGTCATGATGTCGGCGTACTGGTGAGTGGACGGCACATGAAGAACGCGGACCTGGCCAAGCGAGACCTTCTCCCGAACGAAGTGAATGTCGATCTCTATATGCTTGGTCCATCGATGTTGGACCGGGTTAGAGGCCATATAAACAATACTGACATTGTTGCAAAAGACAACTGTGGCAGCGGAGAGGGGATGATGAAGCTCGCCAAGGAGCTGACGAATCCAACAGCACTCGGCAACGGCATGAGCAACTGCCCTATACTCTGCTTCTGCACTGGAGCGAGAAACTGTAGTTTGACGCTTAGAGGACCAGGAGACAAGATTGTCGTCGAGATAGACGCAATAGCCTGACGTAGAGCGTCGAGTGTCCGGGCAGCCCGCCCAATCAGCGTCAGAATAAGCCGTAAGAGATGTCGTGGGCGAGCAGGAGAGACGCATGCTGAAGTCGAGAGTACCTTTGACGTAGCGCAGGATGCGCTTCACCAGGTTAAGATGAGGTTCCCGAGGAGCATGCATGTAAAGACATGCTTGCTGAACAGCATGAGCAATGTCTGGGCGAGTGAGCGTCAGGTACTGGAGAGCACCAGCATAACTGCGGTACTCCATGGGGTCAGCGAGAAGAGAACCTTCTGTGGCAGAAAGTTTGCAGCGCACATCAATGGGAGTGGCGCAGGGGTTGCACTCAACCATGCCAGCATGCTGCAGGAGCTCGATGGCGTATTGGCGCTGAGAGAGGATCATGCCAGAAGACGACCAAGTGACAGAGATCCCGAGAAAGAAGGACAGGGCGCCAAGATCTGTCATGGTGAACTCGGAGTGAAGCCACTGCGTGAGCTGTTGAAGAAGAGACTCGGACGAGGCGGTGATGACGATGTCGTCCACATAGAGAAGTATGTAGGCGAGCTCCTGTCCATGGCGATATATGAAGAGCGAGACATCCGACTTGGAGGCGACGAAGCCAAGCCGGTGGGCGTAGTGAGCGAAACGCTGGTACCAGGCCCGTGGAGCCTGCTTGAGGCCGTAGAGGGACTTGTGCAGACGACACACGTAGTCCGGACACCGGGTGTCAACAAAGCCCGGCGGCTGCTGACAGTAGACCTCCTCGTCAAGGTTGCCATGAAGAAAGGCATTCTTGACGTCGAGCTGGTGAATCGGCCACGACCACGAGAGAGCGATGCTGAGGACGATGCGGATTGTGGCTGGCTTGACGACGGGGTTGAAGGTCTCGTCGAAATCAATCCCCGGCTATTGAGAGAAGCCGCGGACGACCCATCGAGCCTTGTAGCGAGCAAGGCTGCCGTCGGAGTGAAACTTGTGCTTGTAGATCCATTTCCCTGAAACAACATTAGCATGTGGAGGACGAGGTACAAGTGACCAAGTGCCATTGTTAACAAGAGCATCATACTCGTCTTGCATAGCGTGACGCCAATGAGGGTCTTGAAGCGCCCCCCCCCCCAGTATGTTTTAGGAAGAGGAGACGGGGTAGAGTGTGTAGCGGAGAGGTTTAGCCGGGTAATGGGCTGGAAGATGCCGTGTTTAGCACGCGTCTGCATGGTGTGGGTGTTTGTCGGAGACGGTGGGTGGTGTACGAGAACCGGCGGCGAGACGGGGGGTGTAGGCGCTGGTGCGGCAGCTGGGACGAGTGGAGGCCCAGTCGGGCTGGAAGGAGGTGGCCCATGATCGCGGGAGGGCGAGGAGCGAGGCGTAGGAGAGGCCGGCTCGGGCGCTGGGGAGCCATGCATAGCGGGTGTAGCGGGCACTGGGGAGCCATGCATAGCGGGTGCTGGTGGCGGAAAACTGGAGCAGGCGAGGTCGAGAAGAAAGTCGAGGCTCGCAGGAGAGCTGTCGGCCGTATCAGGCTGATGTGCAAAAGGAAAGATAGTTTCATCGAAAATGATGTGACGAGAGACTATGACACGGCGAGTTTGAAGGTCAAGGCATCTGTAGCCTTTGTGTTGGGCTGGGGAGCCGAGAAAGACGCACGCGACAGAGCGAGGAGCGAGTTTGTGTGGCGTGGTGGCGGACTGGTTGGGGTAGCAGAGGCACCCGAAGGTCCGAAGGAGACCGTAGTCAGGATATTTATGGTGAAGGCGAAAGTGTGGTATGGCAAAGGAGATGGCTTGAGATGGTCGTATGTTGACAAGATGTGTTGCCGTGGCAACAGCCTCGGCCCAGTAGGATGGAGGCATAGAGGACTGAAATAAGAGCGTGCGAGAAACATCGTTGATGGTTCGAATGGCGCGCTCGGCTTTGCCGTTCTGGGCGGAGGTATACGGACAGGACATACGAAGCCGAATGCCATGAGTAGTAAGAAAGGAGGTGACGGTGGAGTTGAGAAATTCGGTGCCGTTGTCAGCTTGTATCGCCATGACGGGGCGAGAAAACTGTGTACGGGCATAGGCGACAAAAGAGAGGAGAGTGTCGGCTGTCTCGGACTTTGCGCGCAAGGGAAAAGTCCACATAAAATGAGAGAAATCATCAACAATCACAAGGTAATATTTGAAACCAGAATTACTCAAAACTGGGGAGGTCCAAAGATCACAATGTATTAATTCAAACGACATGACACTCTTGGAAGTAGACCTAGTGAAGGGCAAGCGCACGTGCTTGCCAAGTTGGCATGCATGACAAACACGAGTGGCTGCTTTATTACATGGTATAAAAGACTTCTTGTAAAGATGTGACATGGAGTCACGACCCGGATGACCTAGACGACGATGCCAAAGCTCGGTGGTGGTGGAGGCGATGAGTCCTTGGGCGGTGGGATGAAGTGTCGGCGAGGTGAAGGCGTAGAGGTCTCCATGACTATTGCAGCGAAGGATCACGGCCTTGGTGCGAAGGTCCTTAACAGAGAAGCCAAAAGGGTCAAACTCAATGGAACAAAGATTGTCAATAGTAAGACGGTGAATAGAAATCAAGTTTTTGACAATGTTGGGGACGAGTAAGACATTATTGAGATGAAGTGTGCGAGCGGAAGCAGGTAAAGAGGCATGGCCAGTGTGTGAGATAGGAAGTGTGGAGCCATTACCAACGGTGACAGAAGAAGAAGAAGGAGAGGATTTGTGGAGGGAGTAAAGCATACCGGGGTCGGAGGCCATGTGTGCCATGGCTCCGGAGTCCATGACCCATTCGCCAACCGTGGAAGGGGTGGCTGCGTTGTTCAGGGCGTGGATGAGCGCGGTGCAGTCCCAAGCTTGATTGCCGCCGTGGCTGGAGGGCGGTGCCGGGTTGTACCCGGGGATCGGCGGGGCGTTGGTGCCAACGGCCTGGCCATGCAGGGGCGCAAGGGAGGTGAACGCCTGGGCCGGGGGAAGCATCGGTGGTCGTGGACCGAGGACGCCGGCACCGCTGGCGCCATAGTTGGAGCGGGCGACAGCAGGAGGCTGGACCTGCTGGGCCTGACCCGTATACGGGTTGAAGCAGACCCAGGGGCCAACAGGGGGCGCGCCACCACCGCGCGAAGTCTCGCCAGCGCGGTTGTTGCCGCCGGAGCGGTTGCCGCCGTTGCCGCCGCCGTTGTTGTTCCCGCCGCCTCCGTTCTTCTTCTTGCGGTAGTAGCCGCCGCCACCACCGTTGTTGCGGTTGCCGTTCCCATCGCCGAAGCGACCACGGTCACCGTGGTCACCGCGGTCATCACCGCCGCGGTTGTTGTTGGCGCCGAAAGAAGAGTCAGCGCCGTAGAGGGCGACCTGGTTGCCCACCTATGCGGAGTTGGCGAGCTGGGTCTCCCGCAGAACGAGGAGGGAGCGAGTCTGCGAGAAGGACGGCAGAGGGTTCTGCATGGTGAGGATGGTGGTGATGTCGGCGAAGCGCGGGTTCAGTCCGCGGTGGCAGTTGAGGACGAGCGTTTGGTCGGTCACGGGGGTGCCGACGTCGCGCAGCCCGTCGGAGAGAGCCTTCAGGCGGTGGCAATATGCCGTGACGGAGAGATCTCCTTGCACGAAGTCGCGGAACTCCGCCTCGAGGTAGACGGCCCTCGTCATCTGGTTGTCGAGGAAGAGGTTGGTGATGAGCGTCCAGGCCTCCTGCGCCGTTTGTTCCTCCGCCATGATGATGTTGAGGATCTCATCGGAGATGGACCCGTAGAGCCAGGAGCGGACGACGTAGTCGTCGCGGATCCACTCGGCGGTGCGGTCGGCGGGCGCTGTGATGGTGGAGACGTGGTGCAGAAGGTCGTACTTGCCGAGGAGAACACGGATCAGCATCCTCCACTTGGTGAAGTTGGAGATCTTGAGGTTGAGGGTGACGGGCACGTGCGTGCGCACGCTGGCGACGTTGACTGCCTGCGAGGAGGAGGCGGGCAAGGCGATGGTGGTGAGAGCGCCGGACGTTGCCGTCCCTAGAGCGCCGGAGGTGGCGTCGAGCAGGGCGCCAGAGGTGGCATCGCCCATGGCGGGGGCGGTGGAGTTGGCTAGGGCTGGGAGAGAGGCCATGGGATCGGATCGGTGGGGGCTGGGGTTGGAGATCGGATCGGTGAAGGCTGGGGTTTGTTTTCGATCGCTCTGATACCAAGCAAACGATTGGGAAACGCCACGACTTGGGGCGTCGTTGTATTCAGTTTATATAGAGAACCGGTTTACATGTCTTGGCTTACAAGTTAGGATCTAAACAGATCAAGCCTAAACTTACGGTACAAGTTACATACGTTAACAGAGTATATTGAACAACATATTCTGTCCCAGGGTCTGCTTGACAGTTTTTTTTATAAAAGGAGTTTCCCCTATTTTCATTAACAAAGCATAGGTGAGTACAAGTATCTTTACAACCACTCTTCATAAACACCCGCCTGAAGCTAAAAGTTTTGCTCCACAAGCGAGCGCTCTACTTTATTACAAATTAAGAATAGAAAAGCACACATGCGATTGAACTTAGAAAACACATCAGGTCCTTTCCCCCTGCAGCAGTGTCCACACATACTGATTACGAATGAAGCTCAACCACTGTCTATTCTTCGACATACTCTCGCCTGCGTGAAGACCTGCTGGACAACCATCTTTAACTGCTTATTCCTCGCTCCAGCGCCTTTCGAATTCTTGGTTTCTGCAAATTAATTACTCCAATAATCAACATATTGGCAAATTATATATATTATATCACAAGGATCATTGGGCATCACATTGTCAAAACATGCTTTGTTCTAGTCTTCCAAATAGACAAAAAAGCAGCTGCCATGATATTTTTGGCAGTCACCCTACTGAAACCTTGCATACTATTCATCCACGGATTAATTTCACTCATTTTGTGAGGCTGTCTAGGAGTGTTGAAAGCACATTTTAAAATACTCCACACAAATCTAGCCACAGGATAGGTAAAAAACATGTGATCAATGCTTTCATCAGAAGCACAAAACATACATCTGGTCAGCTTGACAGTTGACACTGAATACTGTCTCGCCATGTTCAGTCTACTGCAGTCATGCGCGGCAACGGGCAACCGTATATTGACTAGTTCGCTTGGCTCAACCGTTTCGTTTAGTAAAACTGACTTGGCTCCTCAGGAATCGAAGCGGCCCGCACTATAACAATCAGGAGGTGGCTTGGCCCTCTCGCCCCCCCGAGGGCGACGGGTCCCCTCCCCAACCTCCGACCGCCGACCTCTCTCCACCCCTTCCCCCGTCGCCGCCGCCGGCAGAGGTCGCCGGGCGAAGCCCGGGCGACGCCGGCGGCGGTGGCCTTCCATTCCCCGCGCCATGGGAGAGCAGGTCGGGGCCTTCCTGTCCCTGGCGACGGTGCTGCTCGGGCGGCAGCGGTCCGGCGAGGCCGGGTGACGGTGGCGTGGTGGTGTCGCGCGGGGGCGGCCCGTGGCGGAGCGCTAGGACGGAGCTGGCCGCCGTTGGTTGCCTGCCTAAGATCTGGGCAACCCAGGCTCCAGATGGGCTTGGGCGGGCCGGGGTCGCTCAGTCCATGGTGCTTTCTGGAGGTGGCGACGACGACTCCGCTTGGTCGGGACGGTAGCAAAGCCGGCATGTTGCAGCAGGGCTGCCGGAGCTTTACGGGCCCGTCTAGGCCCGGCCGGGCCAGTGTGGGCCTGGTGTGCTTCTGGTGTTCTGTCCGGCCGACGACCGCCGCTCGGTGGTGGAGGTGGGGTCCTCCTGCTCGGCTGAGCTGCTGTCCCATGTCCTGGTGTTGTCGTGTATCCTCACCTTACAGGCCGCGCGCTATTGGTCTCGAAGAGACGGTGATGGTGGCTGCAAGATCGTGGTGGCGCGTGCTTGTGGGCGGTGAAGATTGGTGGTGGTGCTTCGGTGCGTTTGAGTTTTTTTGTGGGCGGGGGTCGAGAGAAATCTCTGTCGGATTGTCCGACCCTGACGCGGTGCCGCTTTCGAGTGGCACCATTCCTTCTTGGAGGGCGTCGTGGGAAGCCTCCGTCTACTTTACTCTGAGTCGGGGGAAACCCTAGGACCATCTGGTCCGGGCAGCAGCGCCATGTTGATGGTGCATCCCTTCTTGAAGGGGCCGCTTGGCTCTTGACGCTCCGGAGTGCTTGGAGCGTGGTGGGAAAAGTCGGCGAGCGCAGCGGTTGCGGGTCTTCATCGCTTCGTCGATTCGCCGTTGTCTTCATTTCTTTTCTTTTGGGCATGTTTTTGCTGTCGCTCCAGCATTTCTTTGTTTCGAACTATTGTATCATCGGTGTGGTTGCTATATAATATATAGCGGGGCGAAACCCTGTTTCGTCACTAAAACTGACTTGGCTTGTGCTGGGCAAACGCTCGAACATCTTAACGGCACAGCTCTCCTCGCCTTCTTCATCCTCCGGAACCCACGAGATCCCGTTCGTCAGCTCCTTGCTCCAGCCTTCCATCTTAGCGCCACGCCACAAGCCCCAGCGCCCGCCGCCACCTCCCGCCCCCAGAGCCCTGCCCGCCGCCGATGCTGTCGCGCTCGAGGAAGTACTATCCGCGGCCGTCGCTGAGGACCGCTCGGATGACGCGGGGATCGCGTAAAAAGTCCCCTGGCCGCAGCCTCCCTCTCGCTGTCGCCTCCGGCCGCGGTGGCCCTCGTCAGCCCCACCTTGTTGATAATGTAAGGATCAGGGAGTTAGCTCAATGATCATCCAAGAATAAGAGGTCGAATTTAACCAATTAATTGCTGGTAGTTGATGATTTCTGTTGGGGTTGGGATTATCAATGCTTTGTGTTGGAATTGGTCTAGTGAGCAATGCTCATAACATACTCGATGAAATGCTTGCTCAAGGCGCCTCCATGGGGATATTGATAGCATATTGCAAGGAGAAAAAGACCGCAGAGCCTACACAGCTTGTGGCGGAGATTAGTGCAGCAGGGTTACAGCTTGATGCCGGTAGTTATGATACCCTTATTGATGCTTCGATGGCAGCCCATGATTTCCAGTCTGCATTTGCTCTTTCCAAGGATATGAGGGAGGCAAGGCTACCAGATCTTAGGCTTAGTAATCTTACCACAATGACAGGCTTGACAGAGAACAACCGGCCTGGGATCATGGCATTATTCTTGGATGCAGTGGTTGATGACCTGAAATAGAAATCGCTACTCATGATTGCAACTTCATAGTACATGCATTTTGCAAGGTTTGGAGGTTAGATGATGCTCGAAGGACATACCGAGGGATGGTATTCCTGTTATTTGAACCAAATAATCAGAAATACCTCTAACTTGTCAACGGGTATCTCTCAGCCGAGTACTTTAATGTGCTCATGTTATTGATAGAGGTTAGGAGGAAGGGGTTAATTTTAAGCACGAGTTGATTGATGCCTTTCTGTATTCTTTGGCCAAGGGTGGATTTCTTTGATATGGCAATGCAGGTGATTGGAGAAGGTACAGAAGTTGAAAATATATGCGGATAAGTGGAGGCACAAACTGGTATTCATGGAAACCGACAAGAAACTGAAACTGGCGAAGCTTAGAAGGCGCAACTTGAGGAAAATGGAACCTCTGATCGCGTTCAAGCACTGGGCTGGCCTTAATACATAACATTGCATCCTATCATGCGCCTCCTGGCTTAATTTGATCAGCAACATTTCTGTGAGATGACAACCCAAATCCTTTTGGAGGCTGTAGCAAGCCAAAAACCATCAGGGATGAACAAGCATGGTTGATATGTGACCATGATAAGTTCGCAATGAGGTTAGGGAAAGCTGGTGCAGTTGTATTCTGCTATTTTGTTTCCAGGTATAGCTGTTTTACTTCAGGGCTGTTTACTTTACTGGCTGACTTGACTTTGTACTAGTTTTTTTAACTAGCTTATTCTAACCTCCAGACTCATGTAAGATTCTTAAATTAGTGAACAGTAAGTTTGTTCTCATGCCATTAACCTATAATAAGTTTCTCCTGAAATGCTTCTCATGAAATTGCATAATTTGTTGTTATGAACTGGTGATAAACAATATGATATCTACTAATTTATGTTCATTTTCTCCATTTAGCTATAATTTAATGTTTTCACTGCCAACTTACTGTTAAGTACAAAATAGTTATCGAGCTTCCTCCTAAATTAATAACATACTAATTTAGTGCAACTGAGAACTGGGTTGTCCCTTGGTTAGGGTATTTGAGATTTGGGATTTCTCTGTTGGGCATCTAGCAGGCCGCCCCTGCAAGCCTTGTTGTTAAGCTAAGTCGCGAGGAGTTTAGTATGTTTGAGTTAGCGGGCAAGGGCTAGATCCTGTTGGTGTATTAGCGTTTAAAGGTTTTTTTTAGGAATACGGTAAGGGAAGCCCCTACAGTGTTTTTTATAATATAAGAACCCAAATCTGCATCCGTGGGGAACCTGGGTGGCCGGGTTGTACATCCACTTCCCTAACCATGTGAGCTAGAATCACTTCTTTTGTTTAAAGGTTTTTGTAGACCTGTGGTGTGTGTTCCCCTGCCTTGTACAGTTTTTCCCTCTTGATATGAATCGGCAGAGCTGCTGCCCCGCATTGTCAAAAAAAAACTTTGTGTCTAAAGGGTTTTCAAAACCCTAATACAGCATTGTTCAGTTCAAATTAACAAACAAAGTGAGGTACTGAGGTCTAAAAATAGCACCCATCAAATAAAAAACAAATATAGATTCGAGAATAACATTGGTAGTATTACTAAATTCACAAGCAAACACAGCAGTATGGTTTACATGTAAGTCGATCATACAGCAATAGCATGACATAGGTCTGGTTCTTAAACCATTATTACAGGTTCTTATTGTAGGCTGAAAGTTACAAATAGTAAAGGAAACATAACATAGGTCTGGGTGTTAAACCATTATTACAAGTTCTTATTGCAAACTGAAAGTTGCACATAGTAAAGGAAATATAACTAGATATTGCAGTAACACCAGGAGAAATGCAGTCGGTCTGAAATGATAATTTATCAAGGCGGATTTATGCCCTTCCACTATCATTGCACCTCCCTTTCCCCCTGTGCAAATAACAAGTCGTCATTGCCAAATTACTAAGCAACCAGATGAGTATTATCCCTCTGTCCCAAAAAGGATGTCGAAGATTTATCTAAATTTGGATGTATCTATACACTAAATAATGTCTCGATACATCCAAATTTAGACAAATCTGCGACATCCTTTTTGGGATGGAGGGAGTAGTACATTTGAACTGGAAGAATATTACCTTGTACATTTTAGATGAGACTGGCTGTTCATCAAGGACTTTTTGATGGTCGCAATGTTCCCAGACATTAGACCGATGGCCGCAGTCACAGACTGAGGACATAAGCTAGTGCTATGGGCGAGCTTCAGCAGAATCTGGAACCCCACGGTCACAAGAGTGTCTCCATCCTCGCCTAGGCAAATGCTACCCTGGGCAGACTCGCTGACGGGGAGGAGGGAGAAGCCTGTGGGATAGATGGATACCTTGCTCTCCGCCATGTCCCCTGGGCTCATGATCTTGTTCATCAGTTGGGTGTCGATGGGTGAGTAAACAATGAATGAGCCTGACACGTCATAGCAGCTGTTCTGGAGGATCATGATGTTTTCCTTGTTTTGTACGACATTCTGATCAGTCGAATATATATACTTGAGTAAGTGGAGTGAGATGCCAGATTACCCTAAAACGATGGATCTTGGAGATACTGAAGCTAGATGTGTACCTTAACATGCAGTATGGAGACAGCATCATCAGATTCGACACTGCCGGAGACATGGACTTCCTCCCTCACAACACCACCTTTCACCAGCACATCCCACTGTGTAAGGTACACATGACATGAGTACATGGCTTGCTGCAGAGAGAAGAGAATTGTCCGTGCAATGTTTGTGATTGGAGAGGTAGATCAGAGAATCTTCCTTGGCGTACCTCTGGACGGAGCATGTTGTTTCTGAGCTGATCAAACGTGGCCCTAAGTGGCATTGGCAGCTTGAATGATGTGCTCACGGACACAATGGCGGTGTTGTTGCGGTCATTGTTCATCCTATGTGCAACCTTGATGTCTTGGTCCATACCGGCACCGCGCACGATGGTCCATACATCCTCAGGGATGGCGGCAATGCTGTTGCTGTAGCTCATGAGCAGGTCATCGGCTAGCTTCATGAGGGTCCTCCTCCCATTTGAGTTTGCTGGAACAAACCAGAGAGGAAAAGCTTGTTTCCGTGAAGACATGCCTTCTAGATTATGTTCAGTTCAGAGTTTTAGACAATGAAGATCTCTAGGTTCCAGTTACCTCTTAAAGCACTTCTGTTAACATGGAAGGTGTCTCTTAAACGCACGCACTGCCGCGCCATGCTCGTCACCCAGCGCCTAGCTCCAAACATGAGTCCACTCAGACATGGCTGGTAGAGCTCGTGAACGCCAGTATCGTCCACTAGTACATGCTCTATGGCAATGACCTGCCGACAAGATTTCCGAGCAAATAAAACATGGGTTAAGTCACCTGAGTACCAGTATCATGCATGGTAGAAATTCATCGTTGTTCAGTCTTTTTTTTTTGCCATACCTTGCAGCTGTTGCGCTCTAGGGGCTGGATTAGTACTCCTGTCAGCATTTTGTGACATTTGAAGAAGGTGCCATCACTGCCATCCGGGGACACGTCAACAACGAGCATTGCCTTGTTTTGCAGCTCCTTGCAGTACCTCACGAATGTGCATTTCCTTGATGGTACCAGGGGTGAGGGGAACACCATTTCAACTGTCATCTGTTGTTTTCAAGCAAACAAAAATATTGCAAACTGTCAGCAGAGAAACAAAATAATTAGTAATTTCACCTTAAGATAGTGATTGTTTTGCCAGTAATGTGTTTTTGTTTTGTTTTTGGCCAAGATGTTTGCACTCACGCCAAAACACCTATCTGCTAGACTCAGAGAGAAATAAGGCATACATACCAGATGCATAGCCCCATCGTAGCCTGCACTAGTAGGCCACTTGTAAACCTTAATGGTTTTTGCACGCGACAGGAATCCAGGACAGAGAGATGCATAGCACCCCTGCAGTCATTTAACATTCAGATAAGATTGCGACTTGAAATAGCATCAATTGCATTAGCATTTACATTAAGTAGTTTTTTGGTTGAGAAAGTATAACTAGCTTTGTTTACAATCTATATGCAACTTACAGAATCCATGAGATAATCCATAATATTTTTGGCGTCCATCATGACCACAGCATCAGCACGAGTAGCCTCGGTCTTGAATCCTATTATATCTGCTCTATTGTTTCCGCCAAATTGTTCAGCGTAAGCCATCTTGTTCAGTACTTCAAATGAACCACCAGGGACAGGCAGCCATAGAGGGCCATGGGACTCCGACAAAATGACAAACTCGTCCATTGCATTCTGAGCTAGTTCAACAATCATTTGTATGTCATTTTGTCTTGCAACGACATTTTCTGCAGAAGAGTCAAGTTGGAAAGATTGGCTTGAACTTGGAGGTGTTTCAGCTTGCAAATGGAAAATCTGCCAAATAAAAATAGACATTAGTAAGAGGAGGAAACATTAACCCGAGATATAATCTAAATAATACATTGTAACTTGGTGTTATAATTCCACCAAGTTAATATAAAAACAGTAGAACTAGCACCACTTTTGAGTTAGTGAACTGAAAATATAATCTGCTAAATGTTTCTAAGCTTACTGAAACTTAATTTAAAAAGCATGAGAGGCTTTGTTTATATGCTGTACCTCTAGCTTTAGCCAGTCGTTTTGCTCTTTCAGCCTTTGCATATTCAGAGAGAATTGGTTCTGTTGTGGCAGATCACAAGTGGGGCAAAATTTATTTCTGTCAGCCTGCTTAAGCTTCTTGTTTTCGTCCTTCAACATTACATTCTGCACTTTCAACCTGTAGTTTTCTTCTTTTGCACTCAGATTCTGCAGTTTGTGTCATGGAACATGTACAGAAAATGGTTAGTAATTTTGAAATGGAGACTTCTCAGTGGCAAATCCTGCTAGCGCTGCATGCGGTAAGTTTAACTGAAAAAGTGAAGATATGACAGTCTAGTAGCAGCTGATGGATGCATACTTCATGACGAGGTAGATGATGACAAACTAAATCATTGAGATTTTGCAAGTTAAAAGTGTTTTAGACCAGACCTTGACTTGCGTTATCTTGTTCTGAAACCAAAACTTCACTTGTTGTGCTGAAAGACCTGTTCTCTCACCCAGCTCCCTCCTTTGACCTTCATTCGGGTGGGCACACATGCTAAAAAATCTGTTCATTCAAGTGAGAAAAATTTGACTATTGGCAACTCGTTAAATTCTTGTAATGATCTCAAGAAATGTGCAGTTGTGTAACTATTTTCCTTTTCACAGTTTTCTTAAACAGAGATGAAGATCCCTTCTGCTGGAGGATGTACGGTTGAAGCTGCTGCCATGTCGATCAGCTCTGGAAATGCTACAGGAATTAAGAGTTCGCCGGCCGAAGAAGAACTTGTCTGTTTCGCTGTTGAGGAACTGATGGCAAGAACGAAACATGGAATCTGGAATGTGGACAGTTTCCAGTTTTAATGCCCGGAGGCATGTCGACAAGTGGAAAATATATCTAAAACCCAAGAAGACTGTTGTGGTTAACAGGTGGTTGGGAAGCTCCACGGACTGAATTTGTTAAGATGGATGTTAATGCGACCTTCCATGAGGAAAGGAGAAACGGCGGCTGGGGTGCCATCGGTCGTGACAACACATTGGACATATGTGTTGCCGCGGCAGGCCCTCTCCATATGATGGATGGCGCTATGCACGCTGAAGGTACTGCCCTATGTCGTGCCATTGATATTGCAGATCAGATGGTTATGGCAGGGTGATTTTTTAGACGGACTGCGTCAGCCTGAAGCACGACATCAGATTACTCGTTTTCCCCTATTGGTACTTTGATTAGTGATGTGAAGTTTAGACTTCACATAAATTTCATACAGGCTAGAATGGTGTATGCCCCTAGAGTTTGTTACAGGCCAGCTGATGAGCTTGCGGCTTCAGGTGTAGGTGGAGTTCATGGAGACCATGCCATATGGACTATGAAGTTTTGTAAGCCATCGGTGACCAGCGATATTGTCGTGTCTTAATGGAATAATAGTGTTTCGTGTCAAAAGAAATATATTAAAAAATGATCAAAAGGGGTTATGTATTTACATGATCATGTGAATAAACAATCACTGCTGCAATAGATAGGACGCAATTCATTTCAACCAAATATTCATTGAATTAAACTCAATGTATTTGTGATATATATTTGCACTCGTAGATAACAAAGACAATTATCAATTTGAAATCACTCATGGTATCTTTTTTTTAGGGAAAAAATCATGGTATCTTTAGTAGGATCATACCCTTGAAGTATCTGGGTCTGCTGGAGAGTGAGCCTCTGCAGACGTTTTTTCCTTGTTTGCGGGCCTTTAGTGCCATCTCGGCCATTAGTGGCCACAGGTATGTTTCTGTTGCTAGGCGATATGTCAAAGTCTACATTATCACAACACACTCCATCTAATTCTCCAGAGTAATTCTCGAAGGTCTGCTGCTCCTCATCGGGTGCTTGATCAATTTGTGCCTGTTGCATGCCATTCTGAAATTAAAATTGTAACAAAATGTACAAGATATACCTCAATTTCTCTATAAGTAGCACACTGAACCATGCACACTTTATGATGCTCACAAAGAAACTCATCGCAGCAAAATACCGACTGTAAGATTTGGCGCTACACACATGAGACATGACTATGATACCAACTGACACCACAGATTGTGTAGTTCCCTGTTCATCTAAAAAGTTCGTGATTAGGATAAAATTTAAATGGATTGACATCACCTGGTCACAGATCTAACAACGCTACCAGCGAATTTACGCAGTAAGCGCAACACGCCACGGTCAACAACCCATGAATGGGTGCATGTCACAAAGGTAGTGTCGCATCAGGCCATGCTACCGATCCAACCGAACGAGGCACGTCGAACTGCATGCAGTGTGTTGGCCAGACACCAAGATATTGAACATTTGCCGGATATAATTCTCAATATAAAATACAACAAGAAATAATTGCAGGTAACACTGCTGCAAAACTAGAGGTAACACTTCATGGAGTCGCACATGTAACAAATGAAAATAGCTTAATCAAGAAAATCTACAAGATATACTTCAATCCGTCACATGTTCAACATTTGACGATACTCACAAAGGAACTCATATCAATAAAATAATCATACAAGCAATTATGTGCTCATATTTGTTACCCTTTCTTCTAAGAAAAACACACATTAAGAACTCTTTGGAGCATCAAGAAAGCAGCCAACAAAACTTTCAACTAGCTATTGTAGGATGGGAAAGATATATGTATACCGACTGTCTCCTACGCCCACCATAAGCAGTGCCAAACATCGTCGCCATGAACGATTGGAAGCTCTGACCAGGTTGATCCATTCCAAGCTCGAAATAAAAATACACAGCTTGTGTCTCTTGTTGCTATGGAATACTATTGTGTTGTTTGCCCCTTTCCATTGACTCTATTTTATAGTTGTTTCCTCGTGCCTTGCCCTGGCCTGCCAGATGTGCACTTTTATTATTTTTGGTGGCTTCGGGAAATTATCTCGTAACGGTCAGCGTCATATATAAAGAGATAAATTTAGCAATTCATTGCACCAAATGTGGTGAAGATATGAGGATCTTTTTGCTCATTATTGTATACTAAATAAATGTGCTAAAATTACGCAGGCCGTACATGGGAGTGTATATGATATACCTTTAATTATCCCAGATATACCCTTGCCTCATGCAAATTTATAGATGACGGATAAATTAGCGAGGTAAGAAAATTAAAAGAGAACAAAATTTTATTAGTGTGACAAGATTTTATGGATACAGTAGATATATTGCACAAAATCAACATACATTTGTTTAATTTAATTCATAAGCATGCATCTGACCTTCAACATTGTGCACACAAATGTATGAAGAATGAGATGAAATGATTAACAAATTTATAACTCTCCTGGATTTACATAACTTTGGAATTATTAGCCCATCTTCAACCATATAATTGCATCCATATTTGCAATAGAAAATGTCGTACATGAATCTTGTACCATGATCCTAACCTTGTGCTCATATTTAATTACACCCTCAATTGTTTCTAAGTGGGAAAATATGTGTCCATGTATTGTATCTGTGGTCCTATAACCAAAAAAAGCAATATGATATTCAATATTTACTCTAAGAGGCGTGAAATACCCGCATTGATCACATATAGAAGTAAGGTGAATGCACATTACGAAAGAAAGTTTGATTGTGCTAACACCATATACATGTAATATTTCATCGAATAAATCTAGAGTTCCTTCCTCATACCACGAGCCTATGATTTATCACTATATATTTTAAGGTTTTTGTAGCCCGACGATGATATAGTTGGGTCGGGCCGCTCGAGGGGCTAATTGACATATGCCGTGTAGATTAGACTAGTACAACGATATAAGTTGGTAACTGGGTTGGGCCGGTGTGGGGCGCGGTTGGTGGGAGGGGAAGACAATATGAGTATCGTAGGACAACGGGCGGAGTGGGCTTGAAGGGGGAGGGGAGCCGTGGGCTATCAAAGGAAAGATGGCTAAGAATGCACGTGGTGCTTGTATTTTGTATTGTTTGGTGGACCGAATTCGTAACACTATATTTTCTTGTATTTGGGCTAGCCGTTGAGACGACAATGCAAAGTGACATACTAGATAGGCTACAATGTAAAGAAGTCACAATTATTATGATAAGCATACGACGTCAAATATAGTAGGATAGCAAATTTTTCCAACGGACATAACATAATAACTTGCTATGCTAATAGGATGTCGGACTATTTACAGGATAGCATTACACTACTTATATCTCCGACATTGTGACAATGATCGTTAACATGCCAATAGACGATCATTTCGGCAAAACGTAGTGTGTCAAACAATTGCGTAGATCAGCGCCAAGTCGTTGCGGGTGTATACTCTCCAAAGTGAGAGACTAATCCGAATTGGAAAAGCCTGTTAAGGCCACGAAGGCTTGTTTAGTCTTTGTACCCTCAGAAGTAATTTCATCACTGAGTAAAACACCAGAGTCGGAAGTCTACTTTCGTCGGTTGCCGCCATGGCAAATAGGGACAAATTAGGCACGATAAATGCACCGAAAGTGTGTTGCCTGCGTGTAAGCCAGGGGGCGTCGTCATTCTATCTTGCCAATGTCATACTCTATCTCTAAAATCTCAGTTAATGAAATTGTTTCGTGGAAACTCCACCTCACCTGCGACCGGCCTGTTCGTCCATATGTAGCTAGACGGCGTGTGTCCAAACCATTGATCACAGACTTGTAGGTGTGTATGTTAATGAGAGTCTATGAATTAGGAGTGGTAGGTAGACTCGTGGCCAAAAAGGAAACTAAAATAAAAATGTGCACCGATTAATGTTGCACATCTTAGCTAGCCACCGAATACAAGCATGAATAAATGATGCACTTCCATCCCCAATTTGGCTCCTTGCACACGGTCCAACTAGAATTAATAGACAGATACACATCGAAATTGCTCTCTAGCTGGTGACCATGTAAACAATCACCCGACGTTGTGGGGCCCACACCACCCCTTTGCCTCTCTCCTCCCCTTCTCTTCCTCGCAACAAATATTTTCACCGTAAAAATGCCATAAACAGATCAAATTCTACGAGAGTTCAATAGGATGGAATCTATGAACCAACATTATTAATTCCTTGCAAGTTTTAGATTCATCCGACACTGATATAATTCTTAGAAAAAAAAACTGATTTGTTGCATAGAGGAGAACAAAAATGAACAACGAGTCTGTTTTCCTCGAGAACCAATATATTTGTTCAAACAACGCAGCGTCTTTGTCAACCAAAAGACACGACTACAACACGCAAGGAACACAAACAACCATCCATGTCACTTCCTTGTCAAGTATACCCAGATAGCAGCACAACACATATCAGTACTTGATTATTCAGTCTAATCATTTACAACCAACCTACCATGTACACACTCTACTCAACTCTATTAGTTAGTAACTTAATGTTTCAACACCACCACTGGTGTACTCACTCCACGGCCAGCTTCTCTCTCATTTCATACACAGACAGACAGACTGACTGACTACTGAAACATTTTCTGCAGCAGGGCTAACTCTACTGCTTCCTTTGTTTTTCACCACAAGTCCACCACTTGTGCACTCACTCCACACCTACCTTTTCTCTCAATTCATATGCACACAGACATATTACTGGAACATTTTCCGCAACAGAGTCCTGTATTCCTGGCTCCTCGACCACTCGTCCACCTCGCGTGCTCGCATCACGGGCAACGGGTGCGACAGCCCTCTTGTCTGCGCGTTCCTGCAAACACACAATTTTTCTTTATTCAATTTCTACAACACAGCAGACTCACTTACTCGGTTAGATCAATCGCTTTTCACTTCATTAACTCAGGATCTAACCGGATGTACCACCCGACCGGGTTCGACGAGGCCTTGTCGTACGAACGGGCCTGCTCCAGGAAGGCATCCACGTTTAGCTGGTCCGCCAGGGACGGGCAGCCTCCTGCCAGCTTCATCAGGACCGAGATGACAACCTCTTGACAGTAAACAACGGGCGCTATCAGATTACACGCTGGGGAATGGTGCTAAACCAGTTACATCCATAGATTATCGAGTAACATCACAAAAGCAAACATCGTTGCTGAATGTAAACGCATACTACCTTGGGATCTTGCACTACAAGAAGGGCTGCCCTATCGCACGTCAGCTCCGCAGCTCGCAGCCACCTGAACAGCTGTTCTTCCAGGAACCCAGCAACCATGCCAAAACCTGAAGATAGTGCACAAATGCAGTTACCATCAGATGCTTACATACCCACCTTCTGGCTTCTTGAATACGTTGTGCGAAAGATAGAGGGCGTACCAGGGACAGTGTGCGCTCCCGTTGTTAGTATGTTGGCAAAGGTAAGCCACACGCCATGGTCGCACTTGAGGTGACCCAGCTCATGTGCCAAAACAGCCTAATCAAAACACAAAGACTTCCACATGAGTAAACCATACATTCAGCCTGCAGCGATATCAAGTACCCACACATAATAAATTGATTTTTCATATCCACCGAATCAAGAAAAAGACACCTCTGTAACAACTGACAGATATGGATCACTGTGTCAAGACGCTTGGTGTACCTGTAGTTCCTTTCTAGTGAGTAGTTCCACGAGGCTCGTGTGAACCACGACAAATGGCTTTTTGCCGTTGATTGCTAAGGTGTACGCATTAGGAACGGGATTCTGCCGAACGTATAGATCAGGAGATTCTATGTTCAAGATTTTTGCAGCTTCAATCATGAGCTGGTGGAGTTCTGGCAACTGAAGAAAAAGAACAGATTGTGAGTGCTTTAAATTCAGTCCAGGTGCATTAACATGTGGTGAAACATAAACATATTCCAGTGACATAAATCACACTAGTTCGTCATTGTAGCTTATCGTAGCCACGGACAGAAGTCTGTATAGGTGTATGCTACTAATTCAGAAGGCGAACCAGATTCAAGATAGTACTCAGTTTGGCATTCGCTACCTGGTTCTCAGAGACAAGAATAGTGGATCCAATGTTCTGAAGAACCATAACTTGCTCAGAAACCGGCCCTACATTAGCAAAAGAAAGTAAAAGAGTAAAACAGTGTTAACATCTAGTAGAAGTAGATATGTTGGGTTATGATAGATGAAAACTAGTAGCATGAGGGCCCATGACAGTATAGTTTCCTACTGGAAACAGAGAAGTGGAGTACCTAGCAAAGTCTTGCCTATATCATTGAGCCCAGGAATTGCTTTCAGCAGCAAAGTGTTCTACAAAATATGAAAAATAATACCAAATTAAATAACACACACAGAAAAAAAGAAATAGAAACTAGGAACTGACCTGTTTGTCGAGAGGGTGTCGGATGTCGTCAGCGTCAAGGCCCGGAGCGGCGGCGGCTGCCGCAGGGGAGGCGCGGGCAGAGACGGCGATGGAGCTAGTTCGGATGATCCGGCGATGGGGGTGCCGGTAGTAGGTGGCGATGGAAGAGGAGGGTAGCTTAGGGGTCCAGCTGCGGCAGCGGTGGATGGACTGGCGAGGGAGCGTGGGGGAGAGGCAAGCCGCCATGACCACAGAGGTGGCAGTAACTAGCAGTAAAATGATGGAACTGGAAATTGGAATTGGTAAGAAAAGAGGAAGTCATTTGTACAGTTGCCTTTCTTCATCTTTTTCTTCTTCATCCATGTCGCTGTCAGCTGTTCAATAGACGTGTTCCATCTCACACCACTTTCCTGTCATAAAATTTCTGGTCCAAACGTTCTCAGGACTTCTCACACTGAGAAGAAAGACAGTCCACTTATTTATTTTTCCAAAAGAAAAGAAAGTGAAGATACTAAATGTTATGGCCATGCTTGTTTCTGACATGTATGGACTAGCTACCACAAATAAAGGGACTGGGCTGACAACAAGCTACTCCTATGTCTGTCTAAAAAGAGGAACTTCCAGAGCATGCCTACATGGACCAAGAAGCCCATCCCTGATAAAGCCTCACTCAGTTTTATTTCACCTGCCACGGCAAACAAATAGCTCATCCTACCAAATGTAACATGTCAAAAGATGCAGTCATGTTCCACCTTTTTCAAGTAATGGACAACAAATACAACTCATAGACAGTATTTATAGAATGCTGCCTTACACTCGGAAGTTCATCGCTAATAGTCTTACGTTGAAAACACAATGCAACTGTGCATTGAAAAATCAACAATCGGCACTGTTGACTGATGCCTGGAAAATACAGTTTTTTTCTAAAAGATACATTAAAAATAGGAATCCCTAGAAAGTATGTAACAATTATAGCACAAAGTACAAAACTCTATCTATAAATGGCATTTTACATGCTATATCTTTGAAATGCATTAAGGTGAAAACCTCTAAACAACAATATTTACACCATGCTTCATTCTACATAGATGCAAAAAAAGCACTGATAACAAAAACTACAAATAAGGCTCGCAATTTTAGTTGTTTGTTGGCATCTTCAATGTGCATCTTCATTGCACACAGAAGCCTAACTCATACCAATAGTGTCCACAAGAAGAAACTTCTTCCTTGAAATGGTGGAACCTCCTTAAATCCTTCAGAACCAACTAACTATGATATCTCCTCAGCTTACCTTGCCATGAAAAGGATATGGGACAACGAGAAGTTGAGAACATTATTCCACTGACAGGGCGTAAAATACTATTAATGCACGGAATAGAAACATAAACAGATTAATATGGTTACTGTAGAAATCGCGGATTTGGAATGCTAGTTGTTACATGTCATAGATAAGTTGGTGGTTATCATTTTCCCACTCTATTGACAACTTCCATTTTCCTACTTCACTGTTTCCTATCAAAATACTAGAATGTATTAGATATAAGTATTTAAGTTTATAGAATCTTCTAGTGGATTTTGGGCTTGTACTGTGGGTGCTAGTGCTCCCACCCATACAAGCAAGGGATTTTCCTTGCTTTACGCAAAGAAAAAGTTGAAGGAAAGATCATGCCAGTCTATATTGTGTTCTTTCCCGTAGATCCCCTCCTCTTCGAGCAAATGCTACCAAAAGTGAATATTTCTGTTCATGAACACATTGAACAGTATATACACAAACAGGGCAACGTGGTTAGTGGTTACTCTTACAATGATACCTACCAATAGTCTCCACAAGAACAAACTCCATCCCTGAAATGGTGGAACCTGCTTGAATCTCTTACAATGATGTCTCTGTTCACAATCTTCGACATCATCTTGATGGCAGCATGGCAGTCCAGGCAGGCAGATAGGTTCTTCATAACTCTAATTGGTGTCCCCGGTGGGGTATTAATCAGAGCAAACGCAATGGCCAATCTCTCACTGTGGTATTTCAGCGACTCCAACTTTAGGTCATCGTTCACTTGATGCAAGGCACAACTAGTGTCGGGCTTATATCCCAGTCTGTCCATCTCTTTGTACAACCTCTCTAGCTCGTCTTTAATCTCAGCAATCATTGGGTTGGTTTGGTCATTCGAAGAAAAGCTGTAGATTTTTTGTTTTAATTCAACCCAACTGTAACCCGACTCTTTCCGAAGCCCTCGATCTCTCATGGTCTTCTTCACACGTGCAGCATCTTCCCATTTACCAGCTTTCGCATATATGTTGGACAGTATAACATACGGTGTTGCGTCTGTGGGCCCAATACTGAACAATTTTTCAGCTGCCACCCTAGCTAAATCCTGGTTTCCGTGGATCCTGCAGGAGTGAAGAACGGAGCTCCAAATGATTGGATCATCTCCAAATGGCATCTCGCTCAACATTTTCTGAACTTTATCGAAACGTCCCACCCGGCCTAATGTATCGATAACACATGAATAGTGTTCCTTCCAGGGCGATATGCCATACTCATGTTCCATCATTTCAAAGTATTCCATACATTCTTCTGCAAGACCGTTGTGACTGCATGCTGACAGTACACTCAGGAAGGTGACTGAATCTGGTGTATGCCCATAGCGAAGCATACCTTCAAACATCTTGATGGCATTCTTTGCCTGCCCGTAGTGCGCGTAGGCTGAAATAACAGCGTTCCACGAGATGGAATTCCTCTCAGGCATCTCATCAAATGTCTGGAGCGCCTCATCCAAACAGCCGCACTTTGCGTACATGTCAAGTAGGGCACTTCCCGAAAACACGCTGGACATGTGGCCTGATCTTATTAGGTAAGAGTGCAATTGCCTTCCTAACCCGATCATTGCCAGGCTCGAGGAAGCCTTAACAACGCTTGAAAATGTCGCTCTGTCCGGAGTCACACCAGCTCTTCTCATGTCACAGAAAAACTGCAGCGCCTCTTCCTGCTGCCCATTCTGGACATGACCAGTTATCATCGCAGTCCATGAAACGCCAGTCTTGTCATTTTTGTTGGCAAAATTGGTCTTTGCAGCGTCGAGCATGCCGCATTTCGAGTACATGTCGATCAGAGCGTTGCCCACAAGATCCTCTGAAGAAAGGCCGAGGAGGACCAGCTGAGCATGTATCTGCTTCCCAATCCAAATGTGAGGCAGCGAGCCAGCAACACTTAGCAAGGTAGCATAAGGCAAGGCCTGCCTGTCGAAACCGAGCACCTGCATCTCCCGGAACACCCGCAGCACGGTGCCTGCGCACCGGCTCCAAGCATAGCCCGCGACCACGACATTGTACGAGACATTGTCGCGCTCCGGCATCTCATCGAACAGCTTCTCCATCTCGCCAATGCAGCCACATTTGGAGTAGAAATCCAGCAGGGAGTTGTTGACGAACACATTGCGCGCCGAGGCGGCTCTGGCGACCAGGCCGTGGAGCTGGCGGCCAAGGCGGAGGTCGCCGACCCCCGTGGCCACGGCGAGCATGCTGGAGAAGGTGAACTGGGTGGCGCCAAGGCCCGCGCGGCGCATATGGGCGAACAGGTCCAGCGCCTCCCCGTGCCGCCCCTCCCTGGAGCAGCCCATCATCATGGCGTTGTAGGTGACGGCGTCCCTGAACGGCGCCTCGTCGAACACCCTCCGGGCGGCGGCGAGGAGGCCGTTCTTGCAGTAGGCGTCGAGCAGCGTGTTGCAGACCACGACGCTGGAGCGGAGGAGGCCGAGCTTGACGGCGAAGGGGTGGAGCGAGGCGGTGGTGCTGGAGGCGGCGGCGGCAGGCACGTTGAGCACGGTGGATACGGCGACGCCGTCCGGGGCGACGCCCTCCCTGAGCATGTCGCGGAAGAGGGACACGGCGTCGGCGGCGCGGCCGGGGGCGGCGGCGAGCGCGCCCATCATGACGGTCCAGGTGACTGCGTCGCGGAGGCGGGGCGGGGAGGATAGGAAGAGGCTGTGCGCGGCGGCAATCTGGCCGGACCTGGAGTATCCGGAGAGCATGCGGTTGAGGGAGAAGGCGTTGCCCTGGTGGGGCGCCATTCGGTCGAACAGAGCCCGGGCCTGCGCCAGGCGGCCGGAGGAGATGAGCGAGTGGAGGTGCAGGTTGAGCCGGTAGGTGGCCGGGTCGAATCCCGTCTTGACCATCCGCGCGTCCGGCGGCGTGGCGCCGCCGCCGCCGCCGCCGCCGGCGACATTGGCGGCGGCGATGCTGGTGGGTCTGAACGGGAGGAGGCGTGTTGCGGGAGAAGAAGGTGAAGCGAGGGACAGAGTCAGCTCGGGGGTGCGTCGGCGGAGGAGGAGCTCCACCGTCTCCGGCCGCCGTGGGATTTTAATCGGAGTGGATACTGATCTTTTTCTCTTTCTTTTTTGAGCCACGGGAGACGAGGAGTGGTACAGAGGCAGACATGGGCCCTTGCTCCCGGTGATGGGGTCACGGGTCACGGCCCACAACTTCTACCCATTTTGACATTTTTTTAGTTCTCTATTTTTCTTTTGGAATTTGTCTCTACTACTACCTCCCTTCCATTTGTCGTCGGTGATTTAATACAAAGTTGTATTCCTTCCGATCGGAAATAACCGTTGGTGATTTAGTACAAACTTTATACTAAGTTAGTACAAAATCACCAACACTTATTTCCGATCGGAGGGAGTACTAAATTGGTGGTAAATGATATAGAACGGAGTATACTATTACAAGATCAAACAATTTCTTTATCATGTATGTGAGTGCTAGTTTACGGGTGATCAGAGGAACGGAATATTTGTACCATAGCTATCGTAATACGAGAGGGAATAAGAAGAGATGGACCCCCACCATGCATGTCGGAGAGGAGGGAGATAATATAACTACTGTGCTGCACCATAGTCGCCACATCCTCGACCTCCTCGTCCACGACCGTCCCGCTACGGCCTCGTTCGTTTTGTGGGGAACGAATCCAAGCATGGAACTGATCCAGAAAGGGATTGGGTTGATCCCGTCCCTTCACCCGATCCATGTTAAGATCAATCCATGTCAGACCCTCAAATACATGGTCATTCGCTTAAGCCACAGGGAGCAGCCCACGCCATCAAAATCGCAGGAGAAGCCGAAGGGAAATCCTGTCAGAGGTCAAGCGGGGAGAATTTTTTTCCATACCAAGAAAGAAGAAAACGGACGGGATTGGCTGGACCAAATTACCGCCGGGGCCTAAACGAAGACTACACATTCATTAGGCTGGAAAAATTACCTCGCCGGGTTGCGTGGCCGGGATTGGGCCCTAATCCATACCGATCCCTGCCTCCGCGGGATTAAATGAGCGAGGCCTACAGCGGCGCCTCGCCTCACCACCCTTCCCCAATCTCCTACTCTGCCAATCCGCCGATGCTCTAGACATCCCTATAAGATATGTTTGTCTTCATCACCGGTGCACCCAACAACCCCACTTTTAAGTTTCTTGCTCGATGTCGCCTTCTCCGATGGGGCTAGCTGTGACATCCTAGGCACTAGCTAGGTGGACATGGTTGTGAACGGTGAGGTTCATCATCTTCACATTTGATCTGTTTCTTTGCGGGGTTTGGAAAAGTTCTGCGATGATGCTTGAGGAAGAATATGAGGGGATAAGCAAGAAGGCGAGAAAAGGTAGAGATAGAGAGAGAGAGCCGTGTGCCTTTTGATCGTCTGACATGTCCAGTTTGATTAGGCCATGTCCATGGTCAACCGGAAGGAAGCTGGTTTGCTTGTGTACACCTCACAAACCATATACAACCAGTAAGCACTCGTGGGATCAGGTCTAGTTAACAAAATATTACGGCTACGATGGAACTAATCCGCCTTGAGATATGCAATTAGAAAATAGCCACACAAAATGCCTCGCCCGCGAACAAAAAATTATGCACCCCCACTTACACCTACACACATGATGTTCATGAAAAAAGGCTAACAAAACAGAAACGACCATGATCTAGTCTCATCGGTGTCCTCTGTCGAGGTATGATGGACAAGTACGCCATGAGGGGTTCTCACAGTGAGGGTTTACCGGAGGTGCTAGGCGAACACGCAAAAGCTGACGAGAGAAGTTGTTGTTGAGAAATAGGAAAGTGGAATGAAATCTAGTCTTAGTCAAATATTTCATATTTCTTCTTGTCCAAGTAGGAGGAAAAGGATACAATTACAATTTAAGCTGACGCAGAACTAGGTAGTGATATTGATTCGGAAGAAAGCTCAATATACACTTAAAATAGCTGAAGCTAACTTGAGTAAAGCTGAGGGTACAAAAGAATTGGTTGAAGCGAAGTGATACGTCCATTTTGCATCACTATTTTGTATCATAATTTACTGTTATTCATTGATATATTTCGCATTTAGAGATGATATTTATGTTGTTTCCTCTGTTTTTACATGTTTGATAATTATTGGAGGATTTGCTGCCGGAGTCAGGATTCTGCTGGAAAAAGGACCATCAAGACACCGTATTTCGGAAGATCGGGAAATTCTAGGAAAATACCAGAAAATTATATTTTACCAGAAGACTGAAGAAGCCAGAAGGAGGAGGCGAGAGGGGCCATAGGGCAGCCTCACCACCAGGGGGTGCGGCCTAGCCCCTGGCCGCGCCGCCCTATGGTGACGGCACCCTGGCCCACTTCTGCCATAGCCCCTTCGCGTATTTCATCGTCCCCGAAAACCTAAGTCAACGGTGGCTCAGAGATAGACACCGCCGCCTCTGCGGGGCGGAAAACACCAGAGAGAGAAAAGCTCTCCGGCAGGCAGAAATCTGCCGGTGAAATTCCTTCCCGGAGAGGGGAGATCGTCGCCATCGTCATCACCATCGCACCGGACTTCATCGGGGTCATCATCATCTCCATCACTAGCACCTTCATCTCCACCATCACCACGCCATCCCGCTGTAACATCTTGAGTTGAATCTTGTTAAATTCTTAGGGAAAACTTTCCCGGTGTTGATTACTCTTGTGGTTGATGCTATTGAGTGGAACCGTTGAATTAAGGTTTATGTTCAGATTGTTATTTATCATTATTTCACCTTTGATCATGATCCATATGATGTCTTGTGAGTAGTTCGTTTAGTTCTTGAGGACATGGGAGAAGTCAAGTCGTTAGTAGTGGAATTATGTTGAGTAATATTTAATGGTTTGATATTTATTTGTTGTGGTGTTATTTCACTAGTGGTGTCATGTGAACGTCGACTACATGATAATTCACCATTTATGGGCCTAGTGAGATGCATTGTGTATTTGGCTACCAATTGTGGGGTTGCTGGAGTGACAGAAACCTAAACCTCCGTTGAGAAACCATTGCACCAGGGAGCGTAGGATCTTAGAGTTTAAGGTTGTGGTTAGATTTATCTTAATTACTTTCTTATATTTGCGGATGCTTGCAAGGGGTATAATCACAAGTGTGTATTTATCCTAGTAAGGGTAGTGCGCTAGCACAGGTTCACCCCCGTAACACTTATCAAACCAATAAAGATTATTTAACGGTATGAAGCGAAAGCACTTGACAGAAACTCCCGTGTGTCCTCGAGAACGTTTGGTCATCATAAATTATACAACCGGCTTGTCCTTTGCTCTAGAAAGGATTGGGCCACTTGCTGCAATTGTTATTACTGTCTTTCATTTACTCGCACTTTATTTATTCGCATTACCAAATACCCCCGAAAACCCGTTTGCTAGTATTTACAGTGAATCCTTGATCAAAACCACTTGTCAACACCTTCTGCTCCTCGTTGGGTTCGACACTCTTATTTATCGAAAGTACTACGATACACCCCCTATACTTGTGGGTCATCAAGACTATTTTCTAGCGCCGTTGCCGGGGAGTGAAGCGTTATTAAAGAGTGGAATTGGTAAAGGTAACCGTCGTTGTGAGTATTGTTTTTATTTTTGTCTTTTATTTTGCTATGGAGAGTTCTCCATTTGGTTTCCTATTTGGGAACACTACTACCACTGCTGCACGTGTGGATGAACCACCACCACCACCACCTGCTCAATTAGATCCTTTTAAAATACCTATGAAAATTGTTGAACGGGTTATGGATAACTGCTATTCAGGAGATGGAACTGTCCATCCGAGTGATCACTTACTCTTTATACATGAATTATGCGAGTTGTTCAAGTGTGCAGGTATTTCACCGATCCAGGTCAAGCGGAAGCTATTCTCTTTATCACTGAAAGGCAGAGCTAAGGAGTGGTGTCGGCTGCTTAAAGATGGTCCATCTATTGCTTGGGAGGAAATTGTACCTCTCTTTTATTCCAAGTTTTATCCTCCAAGTGAAATTCATAAAGATCGTAATCGAATATATAACTTTTGGCCTCATGATGGAGAGAGTATTGCCCAAGCGTGGGGGAGATTGAAGTTACTAATGCTCAAATGTCCCATTCATGAGCTCCCCAGTAATATTGTTATTGATAATTTTTATGCGAGGCTTGCTCTTCATGATAAGGATTATTTGGATGCCTCCTGTTTTGGATCATTTACTCATATGAAAGAAGATGCTAAGTGGAATCTCCTTGACCGTATTCAAGAAAATGCTGAGGGATGGGAAAATGACAAAGGTAGGAGGTCAGGTATAAATTATGATTATGAATGCATTAAAACTTTTATGGGAACCGATGACTTTCATAATGTTAGCACTGCTTATGGTCTTGATTCTCAAATACTTGCTAACTATTTTAAGGCTTTTGCCTCTTATCTTGATATTCCAAAGAAAGATTGGAACAAATATTATGCGCCTTATAAAGATTCTATTAGTCATATTCCTGCTGCAGCTACTGAAGTTTGTACTGTTGATAGCATTTTGCCTGAACCTTATTTTGAGAAGACACCTTTTCCTGCTAAGGTAAAAGAGCATTCTACTTTGGTAAGTGTATCTAATAAAAGTACTAAGAAAGCTGTATAACCTGATGAGCAAATTACTATTAAGTCTCCTGTGGCTATATTGAAGGACCTTGTTACTAAAGATGTAGGGGATTAATATATTATCTTTTGTGAAGATGCTACTAACATTATTTCGCATCCTAATAGGCGTAGGAAAACAAGTGTTCCTATTATTTCTGTCAAGATTGGCGATCATTGCTATTATGGTTTATGCGACATTAGTGCTAGTTCAAGTGCCATTCCTGTAGAGCTTTACAGAGAAATCATGCATGAGATTGGCCCTTGTGAACTTGAGGATATTGATGTGGTTGTTCAGCTTGCTAACAGAGAGACTGTTTGGCCTCTGGGTATTGTTCGAGATGTGGAAGTTCTTTGCGGTAAGACCAAATATCCCACTGATTTCCTAGTACTTGGTAAGGAAGCTAGTAAAACTTGTCCTATTATTTTTGGTAGACCCTTTTTGAATACTTATGGTGCTGTGATAGACTGTAAGAAAGAGAAAATTTTCACTAAGTTTAATGGAGAATCTTATGAATTTATATTTTCTAAGTTTGCTAAGACTTCTTATGAAAATGACATGCCTAATGAAAATTTTCGAGTTGAACAGCTTGCTTCTATTGCTCTTGCTCCTAATAATGCTTTGCAGCAATTCATGGAGGACCATGAAAGTGATGTCTACAGGAAGGAAAGAGAAGAGATTGACGATATTTTCTTTCGTCAACCACCGTTGATCAAGCACAATTTACCTGTGGAGGATCTTGGTACCACTTTACCACCTAAGGAAGATCTTGTTTTTGAATTAAAACCTTTACCTGATAATCTTAAATATGCTTATATAGATGATAAGAAAATATATCATGTTATTATGAGTTCTAAGCTTTCAGGAAAGGAAGAAGAAAGGTTATTGGAGATATTGAGGAAACATCGAGGAGCTATGGGATATACTCTTGATGATTTAAAAGGGATTTCTCCCACTTTATGTCAGCATGCTATTAATATGGAGGAAGACGCAAAGCCAGTTATTGAACATCAACACCGCTTAATTCCCAAGATGAAGGATGTGGTAAGAAATGAGGTATTGAAGCTCCTTGATGCTGGTATTATTTATCCTATTGCTAATAGTAGATGGGTTAGTCCTGTTCATTGTGTTCCTAAGAAAGGAGGTATGACTGTTGTGCCTAATGAGAATAACGAGCTTATTCCTCAAAGGGTAGTAGTTGGTTATAGGATGTGCATTGATTTTAGAAAGGTAAACAAAGTTACTAAGAAAGATCATTATCCTTTACCGTTTATAGATCAAATGCTAGAGAGGTTATCTAAGAAGACTCATTTTTGTTTTCTTGATGGTTATTCCGGTTTCTCTCAGATTGTTGTTAAACCGGAAGATCAAGAGAAAACCACTTTTACTTGTCCTTATGGAACTTATGCTTATAGACGTATGCCGTTTGGTTTATGCAATGCTCCTGCTACTTTTCAAAGATGCATGTCTGCTATTTTTCATGGTTTTTGTGAAGAAATTGTGGAGGTTTTCATGGACGATTTCTCCTTCTATGGAACTTCTTTTGATAATTGTTTGCACAATCTTGATAAAGTTTTGCAGAGGTGTGAAGAAACTAATCTTGTTCTTAATTGGGAGAAATGCCACTTTATGGTAAATGAAGGAATTGTCCTTGGACATAAAATTTCTGAAAGAGGTATTGAAGTTGACAGATCAAAGGTTGAGGCAATTGAGAAAATGCCTTGTCCCAGAGATGTTAAAGGTATTCGTAGTTTTCTTGGTCTTGCTGGTTTCTATAGGAGGTTTATTAAAGATTTCTCTAAGATTTCAAAGCCTCTTACTAATCTTCTTAAAAAATATGTACCATTTGTCTTTGATGATGATTGTAAGGAAGCTTTTGAAACTCTTAAGAAGGCTTTAACTACTGCTCCTATTGTTCAACCACCTGATTGGAATTTACCCTTTGAAATTATGTGTGATGCTAGTGATTTTGCTGTTGGTGCTGTTCTTGGACAGCGTGTAGATAATAAGTTGAATGTTATTCATTATGCTAGTAAGACTCTTGATGCTGCTCAGAAGAATTATGCTACTATTGAGAAAGAGTTTCTTGCTGTTGTTTTTGCATGTGATAAGTTTAGACCTTACATTGTTGATTCTAAAATTACTATTCATACTGATCATGCTGCTATTAGATATCTTATGACTAAGAAGGATGCTAAGCCTAGGCTTATTAGATGGGTGTTGCTTTTACAAGAGTTTGATTTGCATATTGTAGATAGGAAAGGTGCTGAAAATCCTGTGGCTGACAACTTATCTAGATTGGAAAACATTTCTTTTGATCCTATTCCTGTTAATGATAGTTTTCCAAATGAACAGTTGGCTTCAATAAATGTAACTTCGCGAGACCTTCCTTGGTATGCTGATTATGCTAACTTTATTGTTTCCAAGTATTTTCCTCCAACCTTTACAGCTCAGCAAAGAAGAAAATTCTTCTATGATTTGAGGCATTACTTTTGGGATGACCCACACTTATATAAAGAAGGAGTTGATGGTATTATGCGAAGATGTGTACCAGAGTATGAGCAACAAGAAATATTGAGAAAATTCCATGGAAGTGCTTATGGAGGACATCATGTTGGAGATAGAACCGCACAAAAGGTTCTACAAATCGGGTTTTTATTGGCCAACCCTCTTTAAAGATGCTAGAAGGTATGTTTTATCTTGTGATGAATGTCAAAGAGTAGGTAATATTTCTAGACGCAATGAAATGCCTATGAGTTACACTCTTGTTATTGAACCATTTGATTGTTGGGGATTTGACTTTATGGGTCCTTTTCCTCCTTCAAAAGGCTATACTCACATACTTGTTGCTGTTGATTATGTTACCAAGTGGGTAGAAGCTATACCTACAAAGAGTTCCGATGGTGAGACCTCGTTAAAAATGCTTAAGGATGTTATTTTTCCTAGGTTTGGTGTGCCTAGATATCTTATGATTGATGGAGGTTCTCATTTTATTCATGGCGGTTTTAGAAAAACTCTTGCTAGATATGACGTCAATCATAGAATTGCTTCTGCTTATCATCCCCAAACTAGTGGGCAGGTAGAGCTTTCAAATAGAGAGATCAAGTCTATCTTGCAGAAGACTGTCAATAGATCTAGGAAAAACTAGGCTAGCAAGTTAAACGATGCTTTATGGGCTTATAGAACTGCTTATAAGAACCCCATGGGCATGTCTCCTTACAAAATGGTTTATGGAAAAGTGTGTCACTTGCCTTTAGAATTAGAACACAAAGCTTTTTGGGCAGTGAAAGAGCTTAATAGGGATTTTAAACTTGCCGGTAAGAAAAGGTTGTTAGATTTGAGTTCTCTAGATGAGTGAAGAAATGAAGACTATGAGAATGCCAGACTTTTCAAAGAGAAAGTCAAGCAATGGCATGATAAGAGAATTCTTAAAAGAGAGTTTCATGTTGGTGAGAAAGTTCTATTGTATAGGTCTCGTCTCAGATTTTTTGCAGGAAAATTACTCTCGAAATGGGAAGGTCCTTATGTTATTGTGGAAGTGTACCGCTCAGGTGCGATAAAGATTGCTTCATTGAAAGATGACACTACACAAGTGGTGAATGGGCAAAGACTCAAACATTATATTGCTGGAGATTCTTATAATGAAGATGTTGATGTTATTCAAACGGTTTCTCCGGAAGAATTCATCCAAGACAATATGCAGGAACCTGTAGAGTTCGTTTTCGAATAGGTAACAGTTCTAGTCAGAAAATATTCGCGTAAAACTTTTCCATTAATATTTTTGTTGTTTTTATTAAATATGAAAAATCACGAGACAGAAACGGGCAGGAGACGGAGTCCGGTGGCTCCTCACCACCAGGGGGCACGGGCCCACCCCAGGCCGCGCCGCCCTGTGGTGAGACCACCCCGGAGCTCATTTCCGTCCCGGTTTTCTCCTATGATTTCGCCTCGATGTATAATTTTCGCCTATATAACCCCCCGAAGTACCCGAGGTCTGTATATCGTTTTCTTGTCGTGTTTTTTGTTTCGAGCTGTTTCTGTCAGGAGTTGATCTTAGTTGGGAGCATCATGGACTCTTCAAGCAACGACAAGGAGAAGACACCTCCAGAAGATGACCACCAAGACCTTCAGCTGAAGGAAGAAGTTGAAAGTGAGGCCAAGGAAGAAGATGGCGGAACGCGAGGAGGACATCATCCATAGGATTAATCAAGAGCTTGTTACCAAGTACAAGAAGGAGACTACAGAACTCTGGAAGGACATCTTTTCGCTCCATGAGACCACTAACCAATTACAAGCACAACTCTACGACTTGCAGAACCAAAACTATGAGTATGAAGCTAGATTTCAACAAATGAGTGCTGCTGCAAGTTTCAGGATATTGGAGACCAAGACATCCTTCCTTGACGAGGGACCTCTGCCTTGGAAGTATGATGATGATAAAGACTCACACCCACCGCCGAAGGAGTAATTCGTCATTGGTATAGACATCCCCTTGGCTTGTTCCAAGCTTGGGGGAGTGCCGTGGTATCACATCATTATCTTTTACTCATTTACTTTTCAAGTAGAGTCATATCATGAATAGAAAAGTTATCTTATAGAATAGTTTGCAGTGTGGAAGTATCCTCCTTAGTTGGTTATCTATGTATCCCTTGGTGTGAGTTGCGGTAATGAAATATTAATGAGAAGTTTTATCGTTTACTTTCCACACATTTTATTTTAGTTTGCAATGTTTCTTATATGACTAGTCTTGTTGATTAGTTTTGGTATCACTTTGGGAGCATGAGTAAATTTAGATGGTTTTGGCAAACTTAGCTTGGTCAGTAGCAACATTACCTTGAGGTTTGAGTAGAAAAGAAGAAAGAAGTGTTTGTAGTTACATCACTTCAGTTTTCCTTCATGTTTGGCTTATAAGCATTATTATTCTCAAAGTTAAAATCATTGTACCTTCAAGGAAGTTTCCATGACTGTTCCTATTGTATGTATGTTTGTTTGTTTCATGCAACTCTTATGCTTGCTACCCAGCCTTGCTAGCTAAAAACCTGTACTGAGAGGGAATACTTCTCGTGCATCCAATCACCAAAAACCAAGTTACTTCCAAAGAGTCCACTATAAATTCCTATGCATGGTATTTCAAGCCATTCCAAGTAAATTTTCATGTGCTACCTTTCGAAAACCTTCAAACACTTCTCATTTTGTGCCACTATTTTTAGCTCATGAGGACATAGTGGATGGGTTTGTTATCTTCCATACTAAATTAAGTACCCCTCGACTAGGCAGCTTCATCTGCTCATCATTAATTTTGCAAGGGAGCTGGTCAGACCATTACAATCTCAAAAAGAAAAGAAAAAGGCACTCCTCCATGGTATGTGAAATTTGGTTGGCACCCGATGGAATCGGTTAGCCATGGTTTGAGAAAGGAAAGGTGGGGAGGAGTGCCAAGCTATAAAAGAGCACCAATGTGCCAATTAATCAACATCTCGGAACCGCTCTCACTTGTTTAGTATGGAAGATATCAAGAACTCCGTTGCTAGTCGTTGACAAAAGCAACCACCTCTCAAAACAGCTTTTACCTCTATTTTACAAACGAAAAGCTCTAGCACATGTTTAATCCCTGCTTCCCTCTGCGAAGGGCCTGTCTTTTACTTTCATGTTGAGTCAACCTATTCCCTTCTATCTCAAGCAAGCATTTGAGTTGTTATGTTTCACTCATCCATATGTTGATCCGTTCAATCATGTTTACTAACTTCTTTTGTTTAGTACAATGCTTTCATCTGAAGGAATATATCTTTGAAAGCTTTCTATGATTGCAAAAAGTTTGTTTCGTTGAGCATATGGTTTTTGCTATATTAGCTCTATTTTTTAGGCTTTGCTCAAAAGCAAGTATAGTTTGTTCATTGTTCTCTGACCAGGAACTAAGCTTTGCCACCACCAATTATAGTTTACCTTGTGCATCCTTATTTGTGATTCCCTTTTACTTATTGCAAGTCTATATCATATAAAGGGAAGTTGCTGTCTATTATAATTTGTGCCTTGGTGAATGTGATGCTTCTTGTCCGTATTTTGATTATCGACACTTCACTCCATAAACTTGTGGTCATGTTTACCGAGTTTAGTTTTTGCTTGGGGACAAGCAAGGTCTAAGCTTGGGGGGGTTGATACGTCCATTTTGCATCACTATTTTGTATCATAATTTACTATTATTCATTGATATATTTCGCATTTAGAGATGATACTTATGTTGTTTCCTCTGTTTTTACATGTTTGATGATCATTGGAGGATTTGCTGCCAGAGTCAGGATTCTGCTGGAAAAAGGACCATCAAGACACCGTATTTTGGAAGATCAGGAAATTCCAGGAAAATACCAGAAAATTATATTTTACCAGAAGACTGAAGAAGCCAGAAGGAGGAGGCGATAGGGGCCACAGGGCAGCCTCACCACCAGGGGGCGCGGCCCAGCCCCTGGCCGTGCTGCCCTATGGTGAGGGCACGCTGGCCCACTTCTGCCATAGCCCCTTCGCGTATTTCATCGTCCCCGAAAACCTAAGTCAAGGGGGGCTCATAGACACCGCCGCCTCTGTGGGGGCGGAAAACACCAGAGAGAGAAAAGCTCTCCGGCAGGCAGAAATCTGCTGGGGAAATTCCTTCCCGAAGAGGGGAGATCGTCGCCATCGTCATCACCATCGCATCGGACTTCATCGGGATCATCATCATCATCTCCATCACCAGCACCTTCATCTCCACCATCACCATGCCATCCCGCTGTAACATCTTGAGTTGAATCTTGTTAAATTCTTAAGGGAAACTTTCCCGGTGTTGATTACTCTTGTGGTTGATGCTATTGAGTGGAACCGTTGAATTAAGGTTTATGTTCAGATTATTATTTATCATTATTTCACCTCTGATCATGATCCATATGATGTCTTGTGAGTAGTTCGTTTAGTTCTTGAGGACATGGGAGAAGTCAAGTCGTTGGTAGTGGAATTATGTTGAGTAATATTTAATGGTTTGATATTTATTTCTTGTGGTGTTATTTCACTACTGGTGTCATGTGAATGTCGACTACATGATACTTCACCATTTATGGGCCTGGTGAGATGCATTATGTATTTGGCTACCAATTGTGGGGTTGCTGGAGTGACAGAAACCTAAACCTCCGTTGGGAAACCATTGCACCGGGGAGCGTAGGATCTTAGAGTTTAAGGTTGTGGTTAGATTTATCTTAATTACTTTCTTGTATTTGCGGATGCTTGCAAGGGGTATAATCACAAGTGTGTATTTATCCTAGTAAGGGTAGTGCGCTAGCACAGGTTCACCCCCATAACACTTATCAAACCAATAAGATTATTTAACGGTATGAAGCGAAAGCACTTGATAGAAACTCTCGTGTGTCCTCGAGAACGTTTGGTCATCATAAATTACACAACCGGCTTGTCCTTTGCTCTAGAAAGGATTGGGCCACATGCTGCAATTGTTATTACTATCTTTCATTTACTCGCACTTTATTTATTCGCATTACCAAATACCCCTAAAAACCCGTTTGCTAGTATTTACAGTGAATCCTTGATCAAAACCACTTGTCAACACCTTCTGCTCCTCATTGGGTTCGACACTCTTATTTATCGAAAGTACTACGATACACCCCCTATACTTGTGGGTCATCACGAAGCTAGCTCTCAGACAAGCTAGGATATGAACGAGGATGTCAATTAGATTCCCCAATCCAATTGAAGACATTCCAATGGTTTATAGTTGATACAAAGAAAAATAAAATAGGGGTATAGCTACTATTGGATCGGGACGATGAGTGATGGGGATTACCTAAGCCACATCCCCTTGATACGTCTCAAACGTATCTATAATTTTTTATGCTCCATGCTTGTTTACACACCATCTGCTTTGTGTTTTGTTACACTTCATGGAATTTTTATGCATTTTCCGGAACTAACCTATTAACGAGATGCCACAGTGCTAGTTCCCTGTTTTCTGCTATTTCTGTGTTTCAGAAAAGCTACACAGGAAATATTCTCAGAATTGGACGAAACAAAAGCCAAACCTTCTATTTTTCCCGAAGCATCACGAAGTCCAAAGATGAGACAGAGGGGGGCCAGGAACCAGGCTCACCCTAGGGTGGTGTGGCCTACCCCTGGCCCGTGCCACCAGGGGGTGAGGCCAGCTGGCCCACCTCCTGACGCTGCCCTTTTGCCTATATATTCCCCTCGACGGGAAAAACGTAAAGGACGGATCGCTTTTCCTCAAAACATACTGCAAGCCGCCGCCGTTGCTGTCGCGAGATCGAGAGGATCCAGGAGCTCTTCTCGGCACCCTGCCGGAGAGGGGAATCCCTGCTGGAGGCCTTCTCCACCACCATGGTCACCTCCGGAGTGATGTGTGAGTAGTCTACCTTGGACTACGGGTCCATAGCAGTAGCTAGATGGTCGTCTTCTCCACCATGTGCTTCATGTTTAGATCTTGTGAGCTGCCCTACATGATCAAGATCATCTTTATGTAATTCTACATGTTGTGTTTGTTGGGATCCGATGAGTATTGGTACTATGTTAAGTTGATATGCTGAATATTATCTTTTGTTATCTCTATGTTATTTATGATCTTTCATGCTCTCCGTTGCTAGTAGATATTTGGCCGAGTAGATGCTAGTGACTCCAAGAGGGAGTATTTATGCTCGATAGTTGGGTTCATGCCTCTAGTAATCTGGGGGAGTGACAGAAATCTCTAAGGTTGTAGATGTATTGTTGCCACTAGGGGAAAACAACATTCTTGTGTCCAAGGACATTTGCTTTGTTTACTTTACGCACTTTGCTTAATGCAATTATCCGTTGTTCGCAACTTAATACTCAATGTTTGCTCGGACGACATTCGGAGGGTGGATTATTAGTCATAGATGTAGTTGGATTATGGTCTATGTATTTTGTCGTAATGCCCAAAGTGAATCTCATAGTGATTCTCATGACATATGTACATTATCTTTACTCTATCAATTGCCCAATTGTAATTTGTTTACCCAGCATGTTGTTATTTATCTTATGGAGAGACACCACTAGTGAACTGTTGACCCTGGTCCAATTTCCTTTACATTGCTATTATCGTTTACTTTTACTCGCACTATTTACTTTTACTCGCATACTATTACCTTTTACCACTCGATACGCTCAATCCTTTGTTTACAGCAAATCGGTGAGATTGACAACCTCATCTTAAGTTGGGAGCAAAGTTCTTGGTTGTGTTGTGTGCAGGTTCCACGTTGCTGCTGGTGCAAAGCAAAGCCCTGGACGAGGCACCTTATAAATTGTCCGGAGCTATCGCGAAGCTAGCAGGCATCACCTTCTGAAGTTTGGCTTTCTCCTACTGGTTCGATAAACATTGGTTTCACAACTGAGGGAAGACTTGCTGCTGTGCTCATCATACCTTCCTCTTGGGGTTCCCAACGGGTGTAATCTATACGCCATCAAGCAATTTTTCTGGCGCCGTTGCCGGGGAGAAAGAAGATTTCTGCAAGGGGAGTCTCTCACGCTCAACGATTTACTTTGTTTTTGTTTTGCTTTATTTTATTTTTACTTGCATCGTTTTATCAAAAATACAAAAAAATTAGTTCCTTTATAGTTGCTTTTACTTGCTTGCTTTTAGTTTTGCTAGAATGGGTACTCCTGAGAACACCAAGTTGTGTGATTTTACTAGCACCAAAAACAATGATTTTATCTGCATTGCGCCACCTGCTCCTAAGGCAAATTTTTATAAGATCAAACCTGCTTTGTTGAATCTTGTTATGAAAGAGCAATTTTCCGATGCCAGTTCTGATGATGCTGCAGCTTGATATGTCTCAAACGTATCTATAATTTTTGATGCTCCATGCTTGTTTTACACCATTTTCCTTGTGTTTCGTTACACTTCGTGGCGTTTTTATGCGATTTCCGGAACTAACCTATTTACAAGATGCCACAGTGTCAGTTCCCTGTTTTCTGTTGTTTTTGTGTTTTAGAAAAGCTACACAGGAAATATTCTCGGAATTGGATGAAACAAGTTCCAGAAGTCTTATTTTTCCCGGAAGCTTCTAGAGAACCAAAGAGGAGGCGGAGTGGGGCCACGAGGGCCCCACACACCAGGGCGGCACGGCCTAGGCCCTGGCCACGCCCCCTATGTGTGAGGAGGCCCTGGCAGCCCCCTGACGATGCCCCTTCGCCTATATAAAGCCTCGGGACGGAAAACCCTAGGGGAGTCAGCGAAATTTTCAGAACAGTTCCGTAGCTCCGCCGCCGCCACCGACGAATTTCGGGGGACAGAAGTCTCTGTTCCGGCACCCTGCCGGGACGGGGAAGTGCTCCTGAAGCCATCTCCATCGGTCTCCATCGTTGTCTCCGCCGTCTCCATCGACCTCACCGCCATCTCCATCAACCTTGCTATCTCCTATGATGAGGAGGGAGTAGTTCATCCCTGGGGCTGAGGGCTCTACCGGTAGCTATGTGGTTCACCTCTCTCTCCCATGATGTGATCTCTATGTGATCGTGAGCTTTGTATCATGTTGAATAAGTAGATGCTACTCTTCATCATTATGTGTACTCTAGTGGTGTTATTAAAGTAATCTATTCCTCCTGCCATGGTGTAACGGTGACAGTGTGTGCATCGTGGTGGTACTTGGTCTAGGATATGATTGTGATCTCCTATGGATTATGAGAATAATTATCACTATGATAGTATTGAAGTGATCTATTCCTCCTTTCATGGTGTAATGTTGACAGTGTGTGCACTGTGTTAGTACTTGGTCTATGTTGCAATAATATTTATCTTGAGTTGTGATTTGATTTGGATATCTCTATGAGTGGTGTTTGTCATGTACTTGATGAATTTAAGGGGTGCTTCTGTAGCCACTACGCAATGATTAGTGTTATTCAATAGGAGAGTATTTCAGAGTAGCATAGTGAAGAGAAGTTATTTATTTGTTCAATTATGTTATATTTGTTGGGAGTGTGTCCACTAGTGAAAGTATGATCCCTAGGCCTTGTTTCCAAGCTTTGCACACCGTTTACTTGCTGTTTTGTTACTTGTTTGCTTGCTGCCATTTTTATTCCAGATTGCATTTACTACTTATAATCATCTATACCACTTGTATTTCACTATCTCTTCGCCGAACTAGTGCACCTATACATCTGACAAGTGTATTGGGTGTGTTGGCGACACAAGAGACTTTCTGTATCGTAATTGCAGGGTTGTTTGAGAGGGATAGCTTTGACCTCTTCCTCCCTGAGTTCGATAAACCTTGGGTGATCCACTTAAGGGAAACTTGCTGCTGCTCTACAAACCTCTGCACTTGGAGGCCCAACACTGTCTACAAGAACAGAAGCGTGTGTAGACATCAAGCTATTTTCTGGCGCCGTTGCCGGGGAGGTAAGGTAAAAGGTACTCGCATCCTCCTGTGTGAGTGCTCGGAGTTATTTCCTTTAGATTCTGCAATTACATCTTTTTGTTTCTTGTTTTTATTTTCACTAGTTAGGGTTAATGGAAAACAAAGAGTTCTTTAGTCTTTTTCCTGAGTTTAGATATGAAGTGTTTGAAGAGAAAATTGAATAACCTTTGGAGCTTAATTTGCATGCTAATAGTGTTGTTAGTATGAATGCTTTGAACACCGTTATTGCTAATGCTATAGAAAAGTCTAAGCTTGGGGAAGCTGGTTTTGTTAAGCATGATATTTTTAGTTCCCCAGCTTTAGTGGAGAAAGTTTGCTCTGATGATATTTTATCTCCCCTATGTGATATTCCTATGCCTGTTACCTATGTTAATGATCATGATTGGGAAACGCACTCTACTTTTTATATTGAAAATCTTTTTGGTACCAATTCTAAGGTTAATAATTGTTGTACCATCAGTACTATCCATGTTCCTTCTTATGATGATATGTTTGATGAATATGCTTTGCGAAGTAGTTGTTCTCTAGCTTGTGATGATACTAAACCTCTAGTTTATGATGGTCATGATGATGAGTATAATGTTTTCAATTCACCTACTATTGAGGATAAAATTAGTTATGATTACAATATGCCTCCTATTTTTGATGATTATGGTGATGAGAATAATTATTCTGTTGAATCTGCTCCTACTACGATTGTTCATGTGGGGAGTATTAATTCTTTTATGCATGTAGCTCATGATAGGGATGCTTTATGTGATAGTTATATTGTTAGTTATATTCATGATGCTACTGAAAGTTATTATGAGAGAGGGAAACATGGTTTGATGGATCTCAACAATATTAAGTTTCCCCTCTTTATGTTGCAATTCTTGAAGTTGTACTTGTTTTGCCTTCCTATGCTTTTTGCTTTGCGCTTTCATGACTTGTCTCTTTACAAGACTACTTTTCATAGGAAGTGGTTCAGATTTAAATGTCTTTCACATTTGCTTTTTGATGCTCTCTATTGCTTTAAGTTCCTATATGGCTTCTTTGCCTCAAGCTCTTATATGGCGCCCACATGAGCATCTTTGCAAATTACTGCGCCTAGCTCAAAGGCGTTAAAGAAATGCACTCTTGGAAGATAACCCATTGTTTATTTTCAGTACTTTTTATTTTATTTGAGTCTTGGAAGTTATTACTACTGTAATAACCGCTAATTATCCTTTTTATTTTGTTGTTGTGCCAAGAGAAGCCTCTAATTTGAGTGAGGTAAGATTTGGGGATGTTGCTGTCCTGAAACAATTTTCGGTGCTGCACCGTAAAAATTTGTGAAAATTCTCTGTATATCTTTTGGACCTGAAATTTCTTGTGCATATGCCCCAGGTTATATACAAACTTTCATTAGTTGAACACTTTTGATTTTAGCAACAGAAAACCCCTCAAAAATTCGACCTTTGTCAGCTGTTCTATTTTGACAGATTTCTGCCAATATTTGTGTTTGCCGCTTTATCGCTTTCTTTTTGAGTTCTTTTAATCACGGAACTTTTGGGGAAGTTGCTACAGTCGTATATGCTTAATATGTGATGGTTTTAGGTTGAAAACTGAAGCAAAAAGGGTTGATTCCATGTTATGCTTACACTAATGTTGCTAATAGAATTGTGTTTAGTTTTGTATGAAGGAAGTTTTCAACTGTAGGGATTGGAGAATGATGAGATGAGATGAAGAATGGACAAAAGCTCAAGCTTGGGGATGCCCATGCAACCCCCAAGAAATATTCAAGAGGTACAAGCGTCAAAGCTTGGGGATGCCCCCGAGGCATGATACGTCTCAAACGTATATATAATTTTTGATGCTCCATGCTTGTTTTTACACCATTTGCCTATTGTTTCGTTACACTTAGTGGCACTTTTATGCATTTTCCGGAACTAACCTATTAACGAAGTGCCACAGTGCCAGTTTCCTGTTTTCTGCTGTTTTTGTGTTTCAGAAGTGATACACAGGAAATATTCTCGGAATTGGACGAAACAAGTTCATGAAGTCATATTTTACCCGGAAGCTTCCATACATCCGAAGGAGAGACGGAGAGGGGCCACCAGGGCCCCACACAAGGGGGCGGCGCGGCCTGGCCCCTGGCCGCGCCACCCCTGTGTGAGGGAGCCTGGCTCCACCTCTGACATCGCCCCTTCGCCTATAAGTACCCCCCGACGAGAAAAACCTAAGGACCCGATCAGATTTCCAGAACACATCGCGATACGCAGCCGCCGTCGACCCGAAGATCGGGAGGGTCCAGAAGCTCTTCCCGGCACCCTGCCAGAGAGGGGAATCGCCACCGGAGGTCTTCTTCATCGCCATGCTTGCCTCCGGAGCGATGAGTGAGTAGTCTACCTTGGACTATGGGTCCATAGCAGTAGCTAGATGGTTGTCTTCTCCACCATGTGCTTCATGTTTAGATCTCATGAGCTGCCATACATGATTGAGATCACCGTTATGTAATTCTATGATGTTGGTTTGTTGGGATCCGATGAATATTGGTGTTTATGATTAAGTTGCTGTACTGAATTATATCTTTTGTTATCTCTATGTTGTTTATGATCTTGCATGCTCTCCGTTGTTAGTAGCTATCTTGGCCGAGTAGTTGCTAGTGACTCCAAGAGGGGGTATTTATGCTCGATAGTGGGTTCATGTCTCTATTTCACCTGGGGGAGTGACAGAAACCTCTAAGGTGGTAGATGTGCTGTTGCTACTAGGGAGAAAACAACATTCATATGCTCAAGGGCATATGCTTTGTTTACATTACACACTTTGCTTAATGCAATTATCTGTTGTTCGCAACTTAATACTTCTAGGGTGTTCGGATGATATCCCCGGGAGTGGATTATTAGTCATAGATGCAGTTGGATGGCGGTCTATGTATTTTGTTGTAATGCCCAGAGTAAATCTCATAGTGATCTTCTTGACATATCACGTTATCTTTATTCTATCAATTGCCCAACTGTAATTTGTTTACCCAGCATGTTATTTTATCTATGGAGAGACACCACTAGTGAACTGTGGACCCCGGTCCTATTTTAATCATATTGCAATCACATGTTTACTTTTCCCGCACTGTTTACTTTACTCGCATATTACTACTGTTTTCCACTCGATACGCTCATAACCTTTGTTTCAAGCAAACCGGTGAGATTGACAACCTCATCGCAAGTTGGGAACAAAGTATTTGTTTGTGTGTGTGCAGGTTCCGCGTTGCTACTGGCCGAAGATGAGTCAACAAGTATCGTTAACGGCGCCCTTGTTGGAGTGTTACTAAGCCAGTCCGCATCACCTTTAGTCGTCACCGTCTCTCCTCTCCAAGATCGACATACCTTGGTATCTTAACTGAGGGAAAACTAGCCGCTACACTCATCATACCTTCCTCTTGGGGTTCCCAACGGGCTGGTCATCACCACGCACAAGGACTTACTGCTCCCACGTCAACTAAACGCCACAGCTCTTTTCTGGCGCCATCACCGAGTAGCAGCTTCTTTTCTGGCGCCGTTGCCGGGGAGGAAGAGAAGACTTCTGCGAGGGGAGTTCTTCGCACACACATTCTTTACTTTGTTATTTGTTTTGCTTTACTTCATTTATTTTACCTGCATTGCTTTATATCAAAAACCCAAAAAAATTAGAATCCTTGGTAGTTATTTTTACTTTACTTTAGTTTATCATGTTGTTTCCTAAGTTCGTTCTGGAGGACCTCTCAGTAGGTAGTGGTTCAATTATTGGCAAAAGTAACATTGAGGAGTTCTTTAATCACATTAGTATGCATGAGGAAGTTGAGGAAAAGTCTTGGGTCGAGCTTGCTCCTAGTATTGAAGTTGCTTCTGTTTATTTAATTGAAATGTTGGAAACTAGGTTTGCTAGTCTTAATCCTTTTATGCAATATATGTTCCTTAAGCTTCATGAAATTGAGGATCCCGAAAAGAAAGCTTTTATCTTGGAAACTTTGCGCTTAGAATTTAAGGATGTCGTTATTAAAGCCAGGAAGGTTCTTAAACGTTTTAATAAACTCGGTTCACCTATAGCGGTTATTGGTACAAATGAAGGGGCCGAGATACCTATACCTTGCAAGCTTTTGGGATTGTGTGAAGCTTTCGAAAATAATTTTGACTGGATTTGTCATGAAAATCTTTTTGATGAGAATAGTGTACCAAAGCATGATCACAAAGGGTCTTCAAAAACTTATGTGGATGAAATACAATGCCTTATTGATAAGACCTCTGCAGTTGATCTTAATGCTTCTTCTGAAGGTACTTGATTCGCACTTTTCTGCGCCTAGCTCAAAGGCGTTAAAGAAAAGCACTCTTGGGAGATAACCCAATGTTTTCTTTTCAGTACTTTTTCTTTTATTTGAGTCTTGGAAGTCATTACTACTGTAATGACTGCTCCTTATCTTGTTTATTTCGTTTTTGTGCCAAGAGAAGCCTCTAATTTGAGTGAGGTAAAGATTTGGGGATGTTGTTGTCCTGAAACTGTTTTCGGTGCTGCACCGTAAAAATTCGTGAAAATTCTCTGTTTATCTTTTGGACCTGAGATTTCTTGTGCATATGCCCCAGGTTATATCCAAACTTTTCTTAGCTGAACACTTTTTGATTTGAGCAACGGAAAATCCCTCAAAAATTCGTCCTTTGTCAGCTGTTCAGTTTTGACAGATTTCTGCCAATATTTGTTTTTGCCACTTTATCGCTTTCTTTTGAGTTCTTTTTTATCATGGAACTCTTGTGGAAGTTGCTACAGTAGTATATACTTTATATGTGGTGGTTTTGGGTTGAAACCTGAAGCTAAAAGAGGTTGAATATATTTTATGCTTACACTAATGTTGCTAATAGAATTGTGTTTAGTTTTGTATGAAGGAAGTTTTCAAGTGTAGGGATTGGAGAATGATGAGATGAGTTGAAGAATGGACAAAAGCTCAAGCTTGGGGATGCCCATGCATCACCCCAAGAAATATCCAAGAAGTACAATCGTCAAAGCTTGGGGATGCCCCCGAGGCACCCCTTCTTCATCGGCAAAAATCAGGTCACCTTTCAAAACACTATTTTTATTGCTTCATGCACTATGTGTTTTTCTTGGAGAGTCAGTTGTTTTAGTTTTCTTAGTTGGTTTAGTTTGTTTGTTTGCTGCAATAAATGGTTGGACCCCAACAAATTTCTTTTGGAGGAGATGTACTCGTTTTCATTTGCAAAGAACGCTCAGTTTTCACTCTTATCGTTCATCGATGCGTTCTTCTTTTCTTTATTGGTTTTTATCACAAGAGGTGTTTATAAGAATTTCAAATGGTGTTGGAAAAGAGAAAAAGCTTTGTGCAAAATAGTGGTACAAGAAGGAGCTTGTGTAGACTGCGGCTTAGGCTTTTTCATGTCATGCTTGATGTCTTTTTGATAGTATGCTTAGTGGTTTTGCTGTAGCATGACTTGTCTCAAATAACTGAGATTGCTTAATGAGCCTTTGAAAAAAATCATGCGTTGTTTTTATTGTATGGAAGCATTATTTTGGTTTTCTCCTTGATGCTTTATTTGGGTTGACTTGGCGCATGCTCACACATGTTAGACTCTTACAAAGTCGCCATTAGCCTTCATGATCATTTAGTTTTTGACTTTTGATGCCATCTTATGCTTCTTTTAATGTCGCTTTGTCGCTTTGCATGATTATGGCCATTATTGCTCTCTTAGTTGGTCGCTCCCAGTCTTTTGCTAGCCCTCGCCTTGTACTGAGTATGAGCTCTACTCGTGCATCCAACTCCTAAAAACCAAGTTTTCCATTGTGTCCACTATAAACTCCTATGCATGGTATTTGTAAGCCATTCCAAAGTAAAATTTCCATGTGCTACCTTTCAAAACCTTCAAAACACTTCTCGTTTTGTGACACTGTTTTCAGCTCATGGGGACGTAGTGGTCGGATTTGCTATCTTCCATATTGCTTATTCCAAAAAGAAAAAAAAGAGAAAAAAGAAAGAAAAAAGGCACTCCTCCAAAGAATGTGAATGTTGGTGGGCACCCGATGGAATCGGTTAGCCATGGTATGTGAAAGGAAAAAGGTGGGGAGGAGTGCCAAGTTTTATAAAAAGAGCACCAAAGTGCCAATCTCTCTCTCAAAAACTTGCTTCATTTTTGTATGGAAGATAGTAAGAACCCCATTGCCAGTCGTTGACAAAGACAACCACCTCTCAAAATCAAGTTTTATCTCTCTGTTTTACAAATGAAAAGCTCTAGCACATGCTTAATCACTGCTTCCCTCTGCGAAGGGCCTTTCTTTTACTTTTATGTTGAGTCACCACCTTCTTTCTTTATGCACCATTAAGAGAGCATAGTTGTCATTCTTAGTGTGATATGCATTGTCCCAAAGTTCATTGATTGACTCATGATGATTGGTTTCACTTGTTCTTAAATTATTTGTATCTAGTCGCCCTCTTAAACTTGAAGGTGTCCTATGCATTTATGTTTTGCTCTCCATGAAGGACAAGCTGAAAACATTTTGTATGTTTTTCCTTATGATTTGAACACACGTTTGACTTTCATTGTTTCATTATCATGATCTTTTGTTTGTGTTCATTTGCATGTTTACAACATGGTTGCTAAGTTTCTTATTGTCATGATTATATCTTCATGCCCATGTTTAAGTTCTATTGATCCCAGCTCACCAATGCTTACATATATGATCAAGATTGTGTAGGTGCATGTCACCTCAAAAATTATTCTTTTGTTATCACTTACCTACTCGAGGACGAGCAGGAGTTAAGCTTGGGGATGCTTGATACGTCTCAAACGTATCTATAATTTTTGATGCTCCATGCTTGTTTTTACACCATTTGCCTATTGTTTCGTTACACTTAGTGGCACTTTTATGCATTTTCCGGAACTAACCTATTAACGAAGTGCCACAGTGCTAGTTTCCTGTTTTCTGCTGTTTTTGTGTTTCAGAAGTGATACACAGGAAATATTCTCGGAATTGGACGAAACAAGTTCCTGAAGTCATATTTTACCCGGAAGCTTCCATACATCCGAAGGAGAGATGGAGAGGGGCCACCAGGGCCCCACACAAGGGGGCGGCGCGGCCTGGCCCCTGGCCGCGCCACCCCTGTGTGAGGGAGCCTGGCTCCACCTCTGACATCGCCCCTTCGCCTATAAGTACCCCCCGACGAGAAAAACCTAAGGACCCGATCAGATTTCCAGAACACATCGTGATACGCCGCCGCCGTCGACCCGAAGATCGGGAGGGTCCAGAAGCTCTTCCCGGCACCCTGCCGGAGAGGGGAATCACCACCGGAGGTCTTCTTCATCGCCATGCTTGCCTCCGGAGCGATGAGTGAGTAGTCTACCTTGGACTATGGGTCCATAGCAGTAGCTAGATGGTTGTCTTCTCCACCATGTGCTTCATGTTTAGATCTCATGAGCTGCCATACATGATTGAGATCACCGTTATGTAATTCTATGATGTTGGTTTGTTGGGATCCGATGAATATTGGTGTTTATGATTAAGTTGTTGTACTGAATTATATCTTTTGTGATCTCTATGTTGTTTATGATCTTGCATGCTCTCCGTTGTTAGTAGCTATCTTGGCCGAGTAGTTGCTAGTGACTCCAAGAGGGGGTATTTATGCTCGATAGTGGGTTCATGTCTCTATTTCACCTGGGGGAGTGACAGAAACCTCTAAGGTGGTAGATGTGCTGTTGCTACTAGGGAGAAAACAACATTCATATGCTCAAGGGCATATGCTTTGTTTACATTACACACTTTGCTTAATGCAATTATCTGTTGTTCGCAACTTAATACTTCTAGGGTGTTCGGATGATATACCCGGGAGTGGATTATTAGTCATAGATGCAGTTGGATGGCGGTCTATGTATTTTGTTGTAATGCCCAGAGTAAATCTCATAGTGATCTTCTTGACATATCACGTTATCTTTATTCTATCAATTGTCCAACTGTAATTTGTTTACCCAGCATGTTATTTTATCTATGGAGAGACACCACTAGTGAACTGTGGACCCCGGTCCTATTTTAATCATATTGCAATCACCTGTTTACTTTTCCCGCACTGTTTACTTTACTCGCATATTACTACTATTTTCCACTCGATACGCTCATAACCTTTGTTTCAAGCAAACCGGTGAGATTGACAACCTCATCGCAAGTTGGGAACAAAGTATTTGTTTGTGTGTGTGCAGGTTCCGCGTTGCTACTGGCCGAAGACGAGTCAACAAGTATCGTTAACGGCGCCCTTGTTGGAGTGTTACTAAGCCAGTCCGCATCACCTTCAGTCGTCACCGTCTCTCCTCTCCAAGATCGACATACCTTGGTATCTTAACTGAGGGAAAACTAGCCGCTACACTCATCATACCTTCCTCTTGGGGTTCCCAACGGGCTGGTCATCACCATGCACAAGGACTTACTGCTCCCACGTCAACTAAATGCCACATCTCTTTTCTGGCGCCATCACCGAGTAGCAAGGCACCCCTTCTTCATCGGCAAAAATCAGGTCACCTTTCAAGACACTATATTTTTATTGCTTCATGCACTATGCGTTTTTCTTGGAGCGTCTTTATTTTTGTTTTCAGTTTTATTTTGCTTTGTTTGCTGCAATAAATGTTTGGATCACATCATGTGTTTGGAGAGAAACATGCTCCGTTTTTCATTTGCCAAGAACACTCCGTTTTTCACTCTTATCGTTTCAACGAGTGTTCTCTTTTTCTGCAACTGCGTTTAGCTTTTGTTTTTCGCCTTGGTTTTTGTTCAGATCTTATTTTATCTTTGCATCAAGGTATATTTGGAACTCTGGTCCATGTTGGTTTTCATCAAAAGTGTTTCCTCAAAAAGGTTTGAATGGTGTTGGAAAAGAGAAAAAGTTTCATGCAAAAAAGTGGTATAAGAAGGAGCTTGTGTAGACTGCGGCCTAGGCTTTTGCATGTCGTGCTTGATGTCTTTTTGATAGTATGCTTAGTGGTTTTGATGTAGCATGACTTGTCTCAAATAACTGAGATTGCTTAATGAGCCTTTGAAAAAATCATGCGTTGTTTTAATTATTTGGAAGCATTATTTTTGTTTTCTCCTTTGATGCTTTATTTGGGTTGACTTGGCACATGCTTACACCATGTTGACTACAAAAATAAGTCGCCTATAGCCTCTATGATCATTTATTTTTTTACTTTTGATGCCATCTTATGCTTCTTTTAATGTTGCTTTGTCGCTTTGCATGATTATGGCCGTTATTGCTCTCTTAGTTGGTCGCTCCCAGTCTTTTGCTATCCCTCATTTTGTACTGAGTATGAGCTCTACTCGTGCATCCAACTCCCAAAAACCAAGTTTGCCATTGTGTCCCCTATAAATTCCTATGCATGGTATTTGTAAGCCATTCCAAGTAAATTTTCATGTGCTACCTTTCAAAAAACCTTCAAAATACTTCTCGTTTTGTGACACTATTTTCAGCTCATGGGGACGTAGTGGTCGGATTTGCTATCTTCCATATTGTCTTATTCCAAAAAAAAGAGAAAAAAAAAGAAAAGAAAAAAAAGGCACTCCTCCATGGTCTGTGAATGTTGGTGGGCACCCGATGGAATCGGTTAGCCATGGTTTGAGAAAGAAAAAAAGGTGGGGAGGAGTGCCAAGCTTTATAAAAGAGCACAAAAGTGCCAATCTCTCTCTCAAAAACTTGCTTTATTTTTGTATGGAAGATAGTAAGAACCCCATTGCCAGTCGTTGACAAAGACAACCACCTCTCAAAACCAATTTTTATCTCTCTGTTTTACAAATGAAAAGCTCTAGCACATGTTTAATCACTGCTTCCCTCTACGAAGGGCCTTTCGTTTACTTTTATGTTGAGTCACCACCTTCTATCTTTATGCACCATTAAGAGAGCATAGTTGTCATTCTTAGTATAATGTGCATTGTCCCAAAGTTTTCATTGATTGATTCATATTGTTGGTTTCACTTGTTCTTAAATTATTTGTATCTAGTCGCCCTCTTAAACTTGAAGGTGTCCTATGCATTTATGTTTTGCTCTCCATGAAGGACAAGCTGAAAACCATTTGTATGTTTTTCCTTATGATTTGAACACACGTTTGACTTTCATTGTTTCATTTTCATGACCTTTTGTTTGTGTTCATTTTTATGTTATAACATGGTTGCTAAGTTTCTATTGTCAAGATTATGTCTTTCATGCCCATGTTTTAAGTTCTTTGATCTCAGCACTCAATGCTTTACCTATATGATCAAGATTGTGATGGTGCATGTCACCTCAAAAATTATTCTTTTGTTATCACTTACCTACTCGAGGACGAGCAGGAGTTAAGCTTGGTGTAACGACCCGGAAAAAAAATCCCCTGTTAGATAATTGCTTGTTATTTTATTTTTCGCGTCATGCATCAGCATGCATCTTTCACCTTGCACGTTTTTATCGAAACTAAAATTATGTGGTATTAAAATCTAATTTTATTTTGTTCATATGGTTTTATAAAACCCTCCCTGCTCTTCTTATTTTAGTTATATTAACAAAACCAAAACATTTGCTGGCGTTGAATTTGTTTAAATCTGCTTTGCAAACCTTTGTAAATTGTTTTGAGACAAGAAGATTCAGTTTTCGAAATCTTTGAAGCCTATTCTGAAAATCTTTTCTAATTCCTCTTTCCCTCCCCTTCTTGGTCCCAAACGCTTTTAGCAAGACAAAGGAAAGGAGAAGTAATTTTGCAAGAAATAGAAAAGAAGAGAAGAAAATCACAACAGCCCGTCTTGCCTTTTCCTTCAGCCCAGCACTCCATCTTGTCGTCTTATTCCATGTACGGCGTTCATCCCGACGCTCCACGTTGGTCACCTGGTGGATGGGACGTCGATCTGCGCTACCCTCCTCCCTTTATAAGCAGGCCTCTCCTGCAACCCAGCCCTAGCGCTAGCCTTCCTCCTGCCTGCCGCTGCCACTTTCCTCTCTCGTTTTCTCGCTGCTGCTTCCGAGCATGCTAGCCGCAGTGCAACTCTCCCTGCTCGACCCGACGATGTCGCCCGCGCGCGTCCTCTTCAACTCTCCTTCCTCTGCAAGGTCGCCCATTCCCGAGGGCAACTTCGCTAGCACGAACTCGTCCGTCGTTGTCCTCGCCTGCAAGCTGGCGTCTTTGGCCATGAAATCGTATCTGCGGTGAGAGTCCGCAACTTCTGAACCTCTCCTTCCTCCCCTGCCTTGCTCTTGGTCACCCCACCGACGGTGACCGTCGTTTTCTTCCGCAGGGAAACGTTGCCGTCCAAGCATGTCCGTCAGCCCCGTCGCCAAGGTTCCCTGCATGTTGTCCCAGCCTCGTCTGTCTTCCCGGAGCACGTCCATGGACTTCCGATTGCCGGCGTTCTCTCCCAGGACCGCGTCTTTGTCTGTGTCGCGCCAGCCCAAGGCCAAGTCTCCGACCTCGTCTCTCTCGTCCTCGCGCTGCCAAGCCCCGCTTCAACCCGCCCCATCTGCTGCCTCCTTCCGTCAGAGACCAAGCCAAGCTCGGCCGCCTCTGGTTCGATCTCCTGCGCCGATTTGCTTCGTTGCCGACGCCAAGCCCCGGCCTTTCTCCGCTTCCTCGACCAGACCGTGCTCGACGTCGTTCCTCGCATGCGTCCGCGGCGAGCTCGGTTTGAACCGTCCCCAACGCCCGGCCTCTCCTTCCTCTCCGTTAGCGTTTGTTCAGCCTGCAGCCTCGTTATCCCCCAATAAAAATATGGCGGCCCTCTAAACATCAGCATCCAATCAGTAGCCCAATTGGTTCGTTCCTTGTCTGGCTGTGTACTGACAGGTGGGCCTTGCTCGTCAGTCCAAGCCAGCGCCACCTCTGATTCCAGGTCTTGTCAGCACCCCGTCAGCGCGTCCAGGTCCCGCTCGTCAGCCTGCGGTGCTAGCCTCTTCTGGGTGAGAAAAGTCTCAGCCCTTCTATGTTTTCAGAAAAATTGCTGCAAATATGCAAATCTTGCATAAATCGTATCTTTCAAACCGTAACTCGGAATGAAAAGTATTTTATATGTTTTTGGATCAGAAAAATGTGAAGTATCTGAATATGCCATCCATATGCTTGTTTGAATCTCGCATCATGTAGTGACGTGGTATTTTGCATCTCATCTAATAAATAACATATGAAGTAATTGTGAGTTGCCAAATATGGTCTCCCCACTTCATTTAATTTTGTGTAGCTCACCTATGCCTTGCCTTTGCCATGCTAATCAACAATTAATTTGTCGTGTAGTAAAACAACGTGAACCATATATGTGTGTGTCGGAATCATATTCCGCTTAATTTGGATAAGTTGCATTGCATCATAATTGCCATATCATGCATGCTTTCATATGATCATGCCGATTCTCTTCCCGTAGTAGTAAGTGTTGCATCCGTTGTTTGTTGTAGCGATTTGCTTCTTCCCGGATAGGACGTTTCGTGGTGATGTGAGCAACGACAAGTTCTTCAGAAGCTTTCGACAATGTTTTACAGGCGAGCCCTTTTCTCTCTACCCATTTAACACTTTTGCTCTCGCTAGCTCTATATTCTAGCCTTGTGTCGCGATGCTTTGTTCGAGTCATGTGTCCTATCCACATGTTTATCCAAAGCAAAGTCATAGAACCTTCCATACATCCTATTAACTGTGTGCTTGTTGTTTGAGTCGGCCTTGCGAGTCGTAGGCATCTTCAGGAAGTTTCAGTTCTTTATCTTATTGGGTTGGGAAGTTATCACATGCTCTACTTTATGGATATATGTCATTGGAGATAATCATGGCTTACTTTATTGTTAATACTTAAAATTGAATTAAGCAGAGGCATTGGTGAGTCATTTTGCCTATTTTCCGACGGCTCACTTGTGTCCTCTAGGACCCCAAGATCGCATGAACTGTTCTGAGACTGATCGCTCTAACCACACGTGGGTACGTTTGTGGGCCTCCCCTCGATCACTGCCGGAATTTACATACTTGTCCAGTGGCCACAACTAGTTTGAGGTGTTTCCATTTGGTTCTTGTCGGGCATGCAGCTTGTATCTTTTGGTCCGATTTATTTTGGGGGAAGCCTAGTGAGCCTTGTAACCCCTTGTTCTGCACGCTCGTGTAGGCGCGGGACGACTGCAGGTGGACAACCTCCCCAGAAGAGAGGCTCCGGTCCATTTTGCAGCGCCGACGCAAACAGCTAGGTCCATTCGGAGATTCGGCCGGACTCTCGATATGGGTTAAACTTAGTCAGGTGGCTTCCTGGACTTGTTTGTAGTGAAGGAGAGTGCGAGTCGTGACTATCCTAATGGCGCACCCGTTTTTATTAAGGGCGCGAGATTTGCCTAAAGGATTGATCGAACGTGTGGGTACATTTGGGCACCCCTGCAGGGTTAAATCTTTTCGAAAAGCCGTGTCCGCGGTTATGGATGACTTGGAGCTGTACTACTCGATCATAGAACAACTTGCACCTGCTATTTTTCTTACTAATAATTTTGTGTAGTAAGTTAGCACAACTACAACTACAAACCTGTAATAAAACTTGTTAACCGTGTGAGTGCCTTTGATATTGCTTCTTCGTGTGGGTGCGACGAGGTGATTCATCGGCTGGGTGATGCATGGTGTTAGTATCTAGTTGGTTACTTTTATGCGCTCTCTTATCTTTATTCTATTTAGACGGAATTTGTAGTGTCTCTGTAGTAAAGTTCTCTTGTTGCCGCTAAGTCCACCATATAGCCCGTAGGCGAGCACAGCTGAATTCCAGTCTCGCGAGTACGTGCCTCGGTACTCACCCTCGTTTTTCTTCTTTTTTTTCTTTCTCTTTCTCCCTCCTTTTTTGGCATCCGATGGCCCAATCTTCACAGGTATGGGAGCGATGACGTTAGCAAGGTTACCCTTCCGGCTTGGCCTGGGCAGGGTTATGGACGCCATCATTTATCTTCAGGCCTCTTAGGCCCATTTGTATTCTTGTCCGTACTCGGATACTATTTTGCTTTATGTATGATTTGGATCTTTGTATGTATTTGGATTCTTGACTCTCGGAGTCTTCGTGGTTATGTTATATATTCTTTTGTGGGTTCCATCGTGAACTGGTGTAACTGTTGCTACCTTGATTCCACCCGCATCATGTGCATGTTGCGATGTGCACGAGGCGCTTGGTGGTGCGTTTCCAAAGCGACACCGTGTAGATTGTGGCGGAAGCGCTATCATCTACAAGGTGCCGGTTTTGGGGCGTTACAAGTGGTATCAGAGCCCAGGTTTTGTCGATACCCACGGGTCCAGTCTGCCTGTAGGATAACCTTGCCAACGGATGTTGTTGAGTTTAGTGTCAAAACTATTTTATGAAAAATTAGTTGGATAGATCTAAGTAGTCTGCATTTTTCTCCTTATCTTTGTTTTTCTCCTCTTACCTTTGAGAGTTTTGAGTTCTTTCTCTTACCTTCTTTTTCAAGTCTAGGTTCCTACGTGGGTGGACGATCTCTTGCCTTAATCCTACTAGGTCCGTTCTTCAGAAGTTCATCATCGTCAGCGCAAGCAAGCATCACTTGTTGGTGGTGTCGAGAAGAAAACTCTTGTTAGTGGTGTCGTGGAATTCGACATGGTGCTTGAAGATCCGATAGTTTACCCAACTCCTCCCCCACCATAGCGTGGATCTCGGGGCGAGATCCCTTGTTAGTGGTGTCGATTGTAACGACCCGGAAAAAAAATTCCCATGTTAGATAATTGCTTGTTATTTTATTTTTCGCGTCATGCATCAGCATGCATCTTTCACCTTGCACGTTTTTATCGAAACTAAAATTATGTGGTATTAAAATCTAATTTTATTTTGTTCATATGGTTTTATAAAACCCTCCCTGCTCTTCTTATTTTAGTTAAATTAACAAAACCAAAACATTTGCCGGCGTTGAATTTGTTTAAATCTGCTTTGCAACCATTTGTAAATTGTTTTGAGACAAGAAGATTTAGTTTTCGAAATCTTTGAAGCCTGTTCTGAAAATCTTTTCTAATTCCTCTTTCCCTCCCCTTCTCGGTCCCAAACGCTTTCAGCAAGACAAAGGAAAGGAGAAGTAATTTTGCAAGAAATAGAAAAGAAGAGAAGAAAATCACAACAGCCCGTCTCGCCTTTTCCTCCAGCCCAGCACTCCATCTTGTCGTCTTATTCCATGTACGGCGTTCATCCCGATGCTCCACGTTGGTCACCTGGTGGATGGGACGTCGATCTGCGCTACCCTACTCCCTTTATAAGCAGGCCTCTCCTGCAACCCAGCCCTAGCGCTAGCCTTCCTCCTGCCTGCCGCTGCCACTTTCCTCTCTCGTTTTCTCGCTGCTGCTTCCGAGCATGCTAGCCGCAGTGCAACTCTCCCTGCTCGACCCGACGACGTCGCCCGCATGCGTCCTCTTCAACTCTCCTTCCTCTGCAAGGTCGCCCATTCCCGAGGGCAACTTCGCTAGCACGAACTCGTTCGTCGCTGTCCTCGCCTGCAAGCTGGCGTCTTTGGCCACGAAATCGTATCTGCGGTGAGAGTCCGCAACTTCTGAACCTCTCCTTCCTCCCCTGCCTTGCTCTTGGTCACCCCACCGACATTGACTGTCATTTTCTTCCGCAGGGAAACGTCGCCGTCCAAGCATGTCCGTCAGCCCTGTCGCCAAGGTTCCCTGCACGTTGTCCCAGCCTCGTCTGTCTTCCCGGAGCATGTCCATGAACTTCCGATTGCCGGCGTTCTCTCCCAGGACCGCGTCTTCGTCTGCGTCGTGCCAGCCCAAGGCCAAGTCTCCGACCTCGTCTCTCTCGTCCTCGCGCTGCCAAGCCCCGCTTTAACCCGCCCCGTCTGCTGCCTCCTTCTGTCAGAGACCAAGCCAAGCTCGGCCGCCTCTGGTTCGATCTCCTACGCCGATTTGCTTCGTTGCCGACGCCAAGCCCCGGCCTTTCTCCGCTTCCTCAACCAGACCATGCTCGACGCCGTTCCTCGCATGTGTCCGCGGCGAGCTCGGTTCGAACCGTCCCCAACGCTCGGCCTCTGCTTCCTCTCCGTCAGCGTTTGTTCAACCTGCAGCCTCGTTATCCCCCAATAAAAATATGGTGGCCCTCTAAACATCAGCATCCAATCAGTAGCCCAATTGGTTCGTTCCTTGTCTGGCTGCATCAGATCGTGTGTTCGAATTCTATCTGAGGCAAAGCCTCACCTTTTTATTTTGTTCCTCTGTGTACTGACAGGTGGGCCTTGCTCGTCAGTCCAAGCCAGCGCCACCTCTGATTCCAGGTCTTGTCAGCGCCCCGTCAGCGCGTCCAGGTCCCACTCGTCAGCCTGCGGTGCTAGCCTCTTCTGGGTGAGAAAAGTCTCAGCCCTTCTCTGTTTTCAAAAAAATTGCTGCAAATATGCAAATCTTGCATAAATCGTATCTTTCAAACCGTAACTCGGAATGAAAAGTATTTTATATATTTTTGGATCATAAAAATGTGAAGTATCTGAATATGCCATCCATATGCTTGTTTGAATCTCGCATCATGTAGTGACGTGGTATTTTGCATCTCATCTAATAAATAACATATGAAGTAATTGTGAGTTGCCAAATATGGTCTCCCCACTTCATTTAATTTTGTGTAGCTCACCCATGCCTTGCCTTTGCCATGCTAATCAACAATTAATTTGTCATGTAGTAAAACAACTTGAACCATATATGTGTGTGTCAGAATCATATTCTGCTTAATTTGGATAAGTTGCATTGCATCATAATTGCCATATCATGCATGCTTTCATATGATCATGCCGATTCTCTTCCCGTAGTAGTAAGTGTTGCATCCGTTGTTTGTTGTAGCGATTTGCTTCTTCCCGGATAGGACGTTTCGTGGTGATGTGAGCAACGACAAGTTCTTCAGAAGGTTTCGACAATGTTTTACAGGCGAGCCCTTTTCTCTCTACCCATTTAGCATTTTTGCTCTCGCTAGCTCTATATTCTAGCCTTGTGTCGCGATGCTTTGTTCAAGTCACGTGTCCTATCCACATGTTTATCCAAAGCAAAGCCATAGAACCTTCCATATATCCTATTAATTGTGTGCTTGTTGTTTGAGTCGGCCTTGCGAGTCATAGGCATCTTCAGGAAGTTTGAGTTCTTTATCTTATTGGGTTGGGAAGTTATCACATGCTCTACTTTATGGATATATGTCGTTGGAGATAATCATGGCTTACTTTATTGTTAATACTTAAAACTGAATTAAGCAGAGGCATCGGTGAGTCATTTTGCCAGTTTTCCGATGGCTCACTTGTGTCCCCTAGGACCCCGAGATCGCATGAACTGTTCTGAGACTGATCGCTCTAACCACACGTGGGTACGTTTGCGGGCCTCCCCTCGATCACTGCCGGAATTTACATACTTGTCCAGTGGCCACAACTAGTTTGAGGTGTTTCCATTTGGTTCTTGTCGGGCGTGCAGCTTGTATCTTTTGGTCCGATTTATTTTGGGGGAAGCCCAGTGAGCCTTGTAACCCCTTGTTCTGCATGCTCGTGTAGGCGTGGGATGACTGCAGGTGGACAACCTCCCCAGAAGAGAGGCTCCGGTCCATTTTGTAGCGCCGACGCAAACAGCTAGGTCCGTTCGGAGATTCGGCCGGACTCTCGATACGGGTTAAACTTAGTCAGGTGGCTTCCTGGACTTGTTTGTAGTGAAGGAAAGTGCGAGTCGTGACTATCCTAATGGCGCACCCGTTTTTATTAAGGGCGCGAGATTTGCCTAAAGGATTGATCGAACGTGTGGGTACATTTGGGCACCCCTGCAGGGTTAAATCTTTTCGAAAAGCCGTGTCCGCGGTTATGGACGACTTGGAGCTGTACTACTCGATCATAGAACAACTTGCACCTGCTATTTTTCTTACTAATAATTTTGTGTAGTAAGTTAGCACAACTACAACAACAAACCTGTAATAAAACTTGTTAACCATGTGAGTGCCTTTGATATTGCTTCTTCATGTGGGTGCGACGAGGTGATTCATCGGTTGGGTGATGCATGGTGTTAGTATCTAGTTGGTTACTTTTATGCGCTCTCTTATCTTTATTCTATTTAGACGGAATTTGTAGTGTCTCTGTAGTAAAGTTCTCTTGTTGCCGCTAAGTCCACCATATAGCCCGTAGGCGAGCACAGCTGAATTCCAGTCTCGCGAGTACGTGCCTCGGTACTCACCCTCGTTTTTCTTCTTTTTTTTCTTTCTCTTTCTCCCTCCTTTTTCGGCATCCGATGGCCCGATCTTCACAGGTATGGGAGCGACGACGTTAGCAAGGTTACCCTTCTAGCTTGGCCTGGGCAGGGTTATGGACGCCATCATTTATCTTCAGGCCTCTTAGGCCCATTTGTATTCTTGTCCGTACTCGGATACTATTTTGCTTTATGTATGATTTGGATCTTTGTATGTATTTGGATTCTTGACTCTCGGAGTCTTCGTGGTTATGTTATATATTCTTTTGTGGGTTCCATCGTGAACTGGTTTAAGTGTTGCTACCTTGATTCCACCCGCATCACGTGCATGTTGCGACGTGCACGAGGCGCTTGGTGGTGCGTTTCCAAAGCGACACCGTGTAGATTGTGGCGGAAGCGCTATCATCTACAAGGTGCCGGTTTTGGGGCGTTACAGTTGGGGATGCTGATACGTCTCAAACGTATCTATAATTTTTGATGCTCCATGCTTGTTTTTACATCATTTGCCTTGTGTTTCGTTACACTTCGTGGCATTTTTATGCGATTTCCGGAACTAACCTATTGACAAGATGCCACAGTGCCAGTTCCCTGTTTTCTGCTATTTTTGTGTTTCATAAAAGCTACACAGGAAATATTCTCGGAATTGGATGAAACAAGTTCCAGAAGTCTTATTTTTCCCAGAAGCTTCCAGAGAACCAAAGAGGAGGCGGAGTGGGGCCACGAGGGCCCCACACAGCAGGGCGGCGCGGCCCAGGCCCTGGTCGCGCCCCCCATGTGTGAGGAGGCCCTGGCAGCCCCCTGACGACGCCCCTTCGCCTATATAAAGCCTCGGGACGGAAAACCCTAGGGGAGTCGGCGAAATTTCCAGAACAGTTCCGTAGCTCCGCCGCCGCCACCGACGAATTTCGGGGGACAGAAGTCTCTGTTCCGGCACCCTGCCGGGACGGGGAAGTGCCCCCAGAGCCATCTCCATCGGTCTCCATCGTCGTCTCTGCCGTCTCCATCGACCTCACCGCCATCTCCATCAACCTTGCTGTCTCCTATGATGAGGAGGGAGTAGTTCATCCCTGGGGCTGAGGGCTCTACCAGTAGCTATGTGGTTCACCTCTCTCTCCCATTATGTGATCTCTATGTGATCGTGAGCTTTGTATCATGTTGAATAAGTAGATGCTACTCTTCATCATTATGTGTACTCTAGTGGTGTTATTAAAGTAATCTATTCCTCCTGCCATGGTGTAACGGTGACAGTGTGTGCATCGTGGTGGTACTTGGTCTAGGATACGATTGTGATCTCTTATGGATTATGAGAATAATTATCACTATGATAGTATTGAAGTGATTTATTCCTCCTTTCATGGTGTAATGTTGACAGTGTGTGCACCGTGTTAGTACTTGGTCTAAGTTGCAATAATATTTATCTTGAGTTGTGATTTGATTTGGATATCTCTATGAGTGGTGTTTGTCAAGTACTTGATGAACTTTAAGGGGTGCTTCTGTAGCCACTACGCAATGATTAGTGTTATTCAATAGGAGAGTATTTCAGAGTAGCATAGTGAAGAGAAGTTATTTATTTGTTCAATTATGTTATATTTGTTGGGAGTGTGTCCACTAGTGAAAGTATGATCCCTAGGCCTTGTTTCCAAGCTTTGCACACCGTTTACTTGCTGTTTTGTTACTTGTTTGCTTGCTGCCATTTTTATTCCAGATTGCATTTACTACTTATAATCATCTATACCACTTGTATTTCACTATCTCTTCGCCGAACTAGTGCACCTATACATCTGACAAGTGTATTGGGTGTGTTGGCGACACAAGAGACTTTCTGTATCGTAATTGCAGGGTTGTTTGAGAGGGATAGCTTTGACCTCTTCCTCCCTGAGTTCGATAAACCTTGGATGATCCACTTAAGGGAAACTTGCTGCTGCTCTACAAACCTCTGCACTTGGCGGCCCAACACTGTCTACAAGAACAGAAGCGTGTGTAGACATCACAGCTCATCTCAACAATTTTGTTGAGCTATGTGAGATGCAGAAGTATAAGGATGTAGATGGTAATATTATTAAGCTTAAGTTGTTTCCTTTCTCTTTAAGAGGAAGAGCTAAGGATTGGTTGCTATCTTTGCCTAGAAATAGTATTGATTCTTGGGATAAGTGTAAGGATGCTTTTATTGGAAAGTACTACCCTCCTGGTAAGATTATAGCTTTGCGTAGTGATATTACTCAAGCTTGGGAAAGAATGAAATCTATGATAAAGAATTGTCCCACTCATGGACTGACTACTTGGATGATTGTCCAAACTTTTTATGCAGGACTAAATTTTTCTTCAAGAAATCTATTGGATTCAGCTATTGGAGGCACTTTTATGTCCCTTACCTTGGGCGCCGCAACAAAGCTTCTTGACAACATGATGATAAATTATTCTGAGTGGCACACTGAGAGAGCTCCACAAGGTAAGAAGGTAAATTCTATTGAGGAAACCTCCTCCTTGAGTGATAAGATTGATGCTATTATGCTTATTCTTTCTAATGATAGAGCTCATGTTGATCCTAATAATGTTCCTTTGGCCTCTTTGGTTGCCCAAGAAGAGCATGTTGATGTAAACTTCATTAGAAATAATAATTTCAATAACAATGCTTATAGGAACAATTTTGCTAGCAACAATTATAGGTCGTATCCTTCTACCAATGGTAATGGTTATGGTAACTCTTATGGTAATTCCTCCAACAACACTAGGGGCGCGCCCTCTGAGCTGGAAGTCATGCTCAAGGACTTCATCGGTAAGCAAACTGCTTTTAACAAGTCTGTTGAGGAAAAGTTGGGTAAAATTGATATTCTTGCTTCTAAAGTTGATAGCCTTGCTCTTAATGTTGAACTTATGAAACTAAAAGTTTTTACTAATGGTGTGAAGGAAAGCAATACTTTTGCCGCTACTAATGCCATCCAAGTTAGAATTGATGAAAATGTTAGGATGTTAGCAGAATTGCATGCCAGATGGGAAAGAGAAGATGAGATGGCTAGAAAGATGAAGGTATGCACTATTACCACCTCTAATGATGTTGTTCCAAATGCTAGCAATCCTCTTAATTTGATTGGTGTAGAGAAATCTCCTACTCCTTGTGCGAAAAAGCCCAATACTGCAAAAACTTTTTCTATAAAAAGTGCTGAAATTTTTCGGAGTATGGGAGATGATAGCTCTATTTCTTTTAATGATTTTGATGTTGATGGCTGCAATATATCTGAAGTTATTTTGTTCTTGCAAAAGCTTGCTTTGAGTCCTAATGCTAGTTCTTTGAATATTGCTTTTACAAATCATATTACAAATGCTCTCATGAAAATTAGGGAGTAAAAGTTGAAACAAAAAACTTCTATTCCCAAGAAGTTAGAAGATGGTTGGGAGCCCATCATTGATATGCATGTTAATGGTTTTGATTGCCATGCTTTATGTGATCTAGGTGCTAGTATTTCTATTATGCCTAGAAAGATTTATGACATGCTTGGTTTACCACCGCTTGAAAAGTGTTATTTCGATGTTCCTCTTGCTGATGTTGCTAAGAAGAAACCTTTGGGAAGGATTAATGATGTTCTTATTATGGTTAACAATAACCTTGTTCCCGTTGATTTTCTTGTTATGTATGTTGAATGCAATGCTCCATGTCCTATTATTTTGGGAAGACCTTTTCTACAAACTGTAGGTGCCATCATTGATATGAAGGAAGGCACCATTAAATATCAATTCCCACTCAAGAAAGGTATGGAACACTTCCCTAGAAAGAGGAAGAAATTACTTTTTGACTCTATTCTTAGAGCAAATTATGAACTTGATGTTTCATCACTTGATTTGCACTTTCTGCGCCTAGCTCAAAGGCGTTAAAGAAAAGCACTCTTGGGAGATAACCCATTGTTTTCTGCTCAGTAATTTTTCTTTTATTTGAGTCTTGGAAGTTATTACTACTGTAATTACCGCTCCTTATCCTTTTTATTTCGTTGTTGTGCCAAGAAGAACCTCTAATTTGAGGGAGGTAAGATTTGGGGAAGTTGCTGTCCTGAAACAGATTTCTGCGCTGCACCGTAAAAATTCCTAAAAATTCTCAGAATATCTTTTTGATCTGCGATTTCTTGTGCATATGCCCCAGGTTATATCCAAACTTTCATTAGTTTTGCACTTTTTGATTTGAGCAAAAGAAAGGTCCTCGAAAAAATCGACCTTTGTCAGCTGTTCTGTTTTGACAGATTTCTGCCACTATTTGTGTTTGCCGCTCAATCGCTTTCATTTTGTGTTCTTTTGATCACAGAACTTTTGAGGAAGTTGCTACCGTAGTATATGCTTTATATGTGGTGTTTTTAGTTGAAATCTGAACCAAAAGGGTTGATTTACTATTATGCTTATACTAATGTTGCTAATAGAATTGTGTGAAGTTTTGTATGAAGGAAGTTTTCAAGTGTAGGGAATGGAGAGTGATGAGATGAGATGAAGTATGGACAAAAGCTCAAGCTTCGGGATGCTCATGTCACCCCAAGAAATATTCAAGAGGTACAAGCGTCAAAGCTTGGGGATGCCCCCGAGGCACCCCTTCTTCATCGGCAAAAATTAGGCCACCTATCAACACACTATATTTTTATTGCTTCATGCACTATGCATTTTTCTTCGAGCGTCTTTACTTTCGCTTTTAGTTTTTTTTGTTTTGTTTGCTGAAATAAATGGTTGGACCCCAACAAATTTCTTTTGGAGGAGACGCACTCCGTTTTTTATTTGCCAAGAACACTCTATTTTTCACTCTTATCGTTCAACGAGTGTTCTCTTTTTCTAGAACTGCGTTTAGCTTTCATTTTTTGCCTTGATTTTTGTTCAGATCTTCTTATATCTTTGCATAAAGGTGTATTTAGATCTCTGGTCTATGTTGGTTCTCATCAAAAGAGTTGTCTCAAAAAGGTTTGAATGGTGTTGGAAAAGAGAAAAAGTTTCATGCAAAAAAGTGGTACAAAAAGGAGCTTGTTTAGACTGCGGCTTAGACTTTTGCATGCCATACTTGATGTCATTTTGTTAGTATGCTTAGTGATTTTTGTTATAGCATGACTTGTCTCAAATGACTGAGATTGCTTAATGAGCCTTTGAAAAAATCATGCGTTGTTTTCATTATATGGAAGCATTTATTTGGTTTTCTCCTTGATGCTTTATTTGGGTTGACTTGGCGCATGCTTACAACATGTTTGACTCTAACAAGTAGCCATAAGCCTCTATGATCATTTGGTTTTTGACTTCTGATGCCACTTTATGCTTCTTTTAATGATGTTTTGTCGCTATGCATGATTATGACCATTATTGCTCTCTTAGTTGGTCGCTCCCAATCGCTTGCTAGCCTTCGTTTTGTACTGAGTATGAGCTCTACTCGTGCATTCAACTCCCAAAAACCAAGTTTGCCATTGTGTCCACTATAAATTCCTATGCATGGTATTTACAAGTCATTCCAAGTAAATTTTCATGTGCTACCTTTCAAAAAAAAACTTCAAAATACTTCTCGTTTTGTGATACTGTTTTCAGCTCATGGGGACGTAGTGGTCGGATTTGCTATCTTCCATATTGTTTTATTCCAAAAAAAGAGAAAAAAAAGAAAAGAAAAAAGGCACTCCTCCATGGTATGTGAATGTTGGTGGGCACTCGATGGAATCGGTTAGCCATGGTTTGTGAAAGGAAAAAGGTGGGGAGGAGTGCCAAGCTTTATAAAAGAGCACCAAGTGCCAATCTCTCTCTCAAAAACTTGCTTCATTTTTGTATGGAAGATAGTAAGAACCCCATTGCTAGTCGTTGACAAAGACAACCACCTCTCAAAACCAATTTTTATCTCTCTGTTTTACAAATGAAAAGCTCTAGCACATGTTTAATCACTGCTTCCCTCTACGAAGGGCCTTTATTTTACTTTTATGTTGAGTCTCCACCTTCTACCTTTATGCACCGTCTAAGAGAGCGTAGTTGCCATTCTGAGTATAATGTGCATAGTTCCAAAGTTTATCATTGATTGATTCATGATTATGGTTTTGCTTGTTCTTAAATTATTTGTATCTAGTCGCCCTCTTAAATTTGAAGGTGTCCTATGCATTTATGTTTTGCTATTCCATGAAGTACAAGCTGAAAACCACTTTGATATGTTTTTCCATATGATTTGAACACACGTTTGACTTTCATTGTTTCATTATTCATGATCTTCCGTTTGTGTTTCTTTTCATGTTATAACATGGTTGCTAACTTTTATTGTCAAGATTATGTCTTTTATGCCCATGTTTTAAGTTCTTTGATCCTAGCACTCAATGCTTTACATCGTTGATCAAAATTGTGATGGTGCATGTCACCTCAAAAATTATTCTTTTGTTATCACTTACCTACTCGCGGACGAGCAGGAGTTAAGCTTGGGGATGCTTGATACGTCTCAAACGTATCTATAATTTTTGATGCTCCATGCTTGTTTACACACCATTTGCTTTGTGTTTTGTTACACTTCGTTGCATTTTTATGCATTTTCCAGAACTAACCCATTAACGAGATGCCACAGTGTGAGTTCCCTGTTTTCTGCTGTTTTGTGTTTCAAAAAAGCTACACAGGAAATATTCTCGGAATTAGACGAAACAAAATCCAAACCTTCTATTTTCCCAAAGCATTACGAAGTCCAAAGATGATGGAGGGGGGCCAGGAGCCAGGCTCACCCTAGGGTACGCGGCCTACCCCTGGCCCGCGCCACCAGGGGTGAGGCCAGCTGGCCCACCTCCTGACGCTGCCCTTTCGCCTATATATTCCCTCGACGGGAAAAACCTAAAGGACAGATCGCTTTTCCTCGAGACATACTGCAAGCCGCCGCCGTCGCCGTCACGAGATCAGGAGGATCCAGGAGCTCTTCCCGGCACCCTGCCGGAGAGGGGAATCCCTGCTGGAGGCATTCTCCACCACCATGGTCGCCTCCGGAGTGATGTGTGAGTAGTCTACCTTGGACTACGGGTCCATAGCAGTAGCTAGATGGTCGTCTTCTCCACCATGTGCTTCATGTTTATATCTTGTGAGCTGCCCTACATGATCAAGATCATCTTTATGTAATTCTACATGTTGTGTTTGTTGGGATCCGATGAGTATTGATACTATGTTAAGTTGATGTGATGAATATTATCTTTTGTTATCTCCATGTTATTTATGATCATGCATGCTCTCTGTTGCCAGTAGATATCTTGGCCGAGTAGATGCTAGTGACTCCAAGAGGGAGTATTTATGCTCGATAGTTGGGTTCATGCCTCTAGTAATATGGGGGAGTGACTGATGGCGCGGTGATGATGATGTCAGAAAACTTGATTGTGTGTAGTAAATGACCGGCCAGTTGGCAAACCCCAAGAGCAAGGTTTGATGAATATAGCAGCAAGTTTTTCCCTCAGTTATGAAACCAAGGTAGTCAATCCAGTAGGAGAAAGCCAAACGACTGAAGGTGATGCCCGCTAGCTTCGCGACAGCTCCGGACAATTTATAGGGCGCCTCGTCCAAGCTTTGCTTTGCGAGCGGCAACGTGGAACCTGCACACAACACAATCAAATACTTTGTTCCCAACTTACGATGAGGTTGTCAATCTCACCGGTTTGCTTGAAACAAAGGGTATGAGCATATCGAGTGGAAAGTGATAGTAATATGCGAGTAAAGTAAACAGTGCGAGTAAAGTAAACAGGTGATAGCAATATAAAGGAAATAGGACCAGGGTCCACAGTTCACTAGTGGTGTCTCTCCATAAGATAAAATAATACATGCTGGGTAAACAAATTACAGTTGGGCAATTGATAGAATAAAGACAACGTGCATATGTCGAGAGGATCACTATGAGATTTACTCTGAGCATTACAACAAGATACATAGACCGCCATCCAACTGCATCTATGACTAATAATCCACTTGTGGCGAATCAATCCGAGAACTCCACAAGTATTAAGTTGCGAACAACAGATAACTGCATTAAGCAAAGTGTGTAATGTAAACAAAGCATATGCCCTTGAGCATATGAATGTTGTTTTCCCCCTAGTAGCAACAACACATCTACAACCTTAGAGGTTTCTGTCACTCCCCCAGATTAAATAGAGGCATGAACCCACTATCGAGCATAAATACCCCCTCTTGGAGTCACTAGCAACTACTTGGCCAAGATAGCTACTAACAACGGAGAGCATGCAAGATCATAAATACCATAGAGATAACATAAGATAATATTCAGCACATCAACTCAATCATAACACCAATATTCATCGGATCCCAACAAACACAACATGTAGAATTACATAACGGTGATCTCGATCATGTAAGGCAGCTCACGAGATCTAAACATGAAGCACATGGTGGAGAAGACAACCATCTAGCTACTGTTATGGACCCATAGTCCAAGGTAGACTACTCACTCATCGCGCCGGAGGCAAGCATGGCGATGAAGAAGACCTCCGATGGCGATTCCCCTCTCTGGCAGGGTGCCGGGAAGAGCTTCTGGACCCTCCCGATCTTCGGGTCAACGGCGGTGGATCGCGATGTGTTCTGGAAAAGTGATAAGATCTTTAGGTTTTTCCCATCGGGGGGTCTTTATAGGCGAAGGGGCAGCGTCAGAGTTGGACCAGGGGGCCCACACCACAGGCCGGCGCGGGCCAGGGGTGGTCCGCGCCCCCTGGTGGTGTGGCCACCCTCTGGTCCGTCTCCGTCTCTTCTTCGGTGTTCTGGAAGCTCTGTGGAATATATGGAAGACTGGCTTTGGTTTCGTCCAATTCTGAGAATATTTCCTGTGTAACTTTTCTGAAACACAAAAACAGCAAAAAACAGGGAACTGGCACTGTGGCATCTTGTTAATAGGTTAGTTCCGGAAAATGCATAAAAATGCCACGAAGTGTAACGAAACACTAATTAAATTGTGTAAAAACAAGCATGGAGCATCAAAAATTATGGATACGTTAGAGACGTATCAGCATCCCCAAGTTTAACACCTGCTCGTCCTCGAGTAGGTAAGTGATAACAAAATAAATAATTTTTGAGGTGACATGCACCTACACAATCTTGATCAAATATGTAAGCGTTGTGCGCTGGGATCAAAAGAACTTAAAACATGGGCATGAAAGATATAATCTTGATAGAAGAAACTTAGCAACCATGTTATAACATGAAAATGAACACAAACAAAAGATCATGAAAATGAAACAATGAAAGTCAAACGTGTGTTCAAATCATAAGGAAAAACATACAAATGTTTTCAGCTTGTCCCTCATGGAGTAGCAAAACATAAATGCATAGGACACCTTCAAGTTTTAAGAGGGCGACTAGATACAAATAATTTAAGAACAAGTGAAACCAACATCATGAATCAATCAATGAAAACTTTGGGACAATGCACATTATACTCAGAATGACAACTATGCTCTCTTAATGGTGCATAAAGATAGAAGGTGGAGACTCAACATAAAAGTAAAAGAAAGGCCCTTCACGGAGGGAAGCAGTGATTAAACATGTGCTAGAGCTTTTCATTTGTAAAATAGAGATAAAAATTGGGTTTTGAGAGGTGGTTGTTTCATGCCAACGATTGGCAATGGGGTCTTACTATCTTCCATAATAAACAAGTGAGAGCGGTTCCGAGTTCTTTCAAAATTTGGCACATCGTGCTCTTTTATAAAGCTTTGGCACTCCTCCCCACCTTTTTTCCTTTCTCAAACCATGGCTAACCGATTCCATCGGGTGCCCACTAACATTCACATACCATGGAGGAGTGCCTTTTTTCTATTCTTTTAAAATTTGATTGCAATGGTCTGACCAGCTCTCATGCAAAATTAATGACGAGCAGATGAAGCTGACTAGTCGAGGGGTACTTAATTTAATATGGAAGATAGCAATTCCGACTACTACGTCCCCATGAGCTAAAAACAGTTGCACAAAACGAGAAGTGGTTGAAAGTTTTGAAAGGTAGCACATGAAAATTTACTTGGAATGGCTTACAAATACAATGCATAGGAATTGATAGTGGACACAATGGCAAACTTGGTTTTCAGGAGTTGGATGCATGAGTAGAGCTCATACTCAGTACAAAACGAGGGCTAGCAAAAGACTGGGAGCGACCAACTAAGAGAGCAATAACGACTATAATCATGCAAAGCGACAAAGCGATATTAAAAGAAGCATAAGATGGGATCAAAAGTCAAAAACTAAATGATCATAGAGGCAATGGCAACTTTGTATGAGTCTAACATGTGTGAGCATGCGCCAAGTCAACCCAAATAAAGCATCAAAGGAGAAAACCAAAATAATGCTTCCAAATAATTAAAACAACGCATGATTTTTTCAAAGGCTCATTAAGCAATCTTAGTTATTTGCGACAAGTCATGCTACAGAAAAACCACTAAGCATACTATCAAAAAGACATCAAGCACGACATGCAAAAGCCTAGGCCACAGTCTACACAAGCTCCTTCTTGTACCACTTTTTTGCATAAAGCTTTTTCTCTTTTCCAACACCATTCAAACTTTTTATAACCAACTCTTTTGATGAAAACCAATAAAGACCAGAGGCAAAAATACACCTTGATGCAAAGATATAACAAGATCTGAACACAAATCAAGGCAAAAATCGAAAGCTAAACGCAGTTCTAGAAAAAAGAGAATACTCGTTGAAATTATAAGAATGAAAAACGGAGTGTTCTTGGCAAATGAAAAATAAGGCAACTTCTCCAAAAGGAATTTGTTGGGGTCCAACCATTTATTGCAGCAAACAAAACTAAACAAAACTGAAAACTAAAAACAACAGACGCTCCAAGAAAAACGCATAATGCATGATGCAATAAAAATATAGTGTTTTGAAAGGTGACCTGATTTTTGCCGATGAAGAAGGGGTGCCTCGGGGGCATCCCCAAGCTTTGACGCTTGTACTTCTTGGATATTTCTTGGGGTGACATGGGAATCCCCAAGCTTGAGCTTTTGTCCATTCTTCAACTCATCTCATCATTCTCCAATCCCTACACTTGAAAACTTCCTTCATACAAAACTAAACACAAATCCATTAGCAACATTAGTGTAAGCATAACATTGAATCAACCCTTTTTGCTTCAGGTTTCAACTCAAAACCACCACATATAAAGCATATACTACTTTAGCAACTTCCCCAAAAGTTCCGTGATCAAAAGAACTAAAAAAGAAAGCGATAAAGCGGCAAACACAAATATTGGCAGAAATCTATCAAAACAGAACAGCTGATAAAGGTCGAATTTTTAGAGGGTTTTCTGTTGCTCAAATCAAAAAGTTTTCAACTAATGAAAGTTTGGATATAACCTGGGGCATACGCACAAGAAATTTCAGGTCCAAAAGATATACAGAGAATTGTTACGAATTTTTACGGTGAAGCACCGAAAACTGTTTCAGGACAGCAACATCCCCAAATCTTACCTCACTCAAATTAGAGGCTTCTCTTGGCACAAAAACGAAATAAAAAGGATAAGGAGAGGTTATTACAGTAGTAATAACTTCCAGGACTCAAATAAAAGAAAAAAAAATACTGAAAGTAAAAACATTGGGTTATCTCCCAAGAGTGCTTTTCTTTAACGCCTTTGAGCTAGGCGTAGAAAGTGCGAATCAAGTAATATCAAATGAATCATTAAGATCAACTGTTTCCTCAAGATCACCACTTACCACACTAGGCACTTTAGAGGTTCCCGAAGATGATTCAACCTGCAAGTCACTCTTAGTTGAACTAAAAGTCTTTCCAATCTTAAAAACATGATGTGGTTTAGGCACAGACACATTGGGAACATACATAAATTTTTGCTCTTTTCCAACAAAAGCTTTCTCTTTCTTAAACTTAAGAGAAGAGAAAATTGAACTTAAAGTTTCCATGGACTCCTCAAGTTTCCCAATCCTAAGGTTTTGACTATCAAGAGTAGTGCTAGTAAAATCACACAACTTGGTGTTTTCAGGAGTAGCCATTCTAGCAAAACTAAAAGCAGACAAGTAAAAACAACTACAAAGGATTCTAATTTTTTTGGGTTTTTGATAAAACGATGCAAGTAAAAATAAATTAAAGCAAAACTTAAAACAAAGTAAAGGCTATGCGTGCAAAACTCCCCTTGCAGAAGTCTTCTTCCTCCCCGGCAACGGCGCCAGAAAAGCTTGTTGATGGTGCGGTGATGATGATGTGAGAAAACTTGATTGTGTGTAGTAAATGACCGGCCAGTTGGAAAACCCTAAGAGCAAGGTTTGATGAATATAGCAGCAAGTTTTTCCCTCAGTTATGAAACCAAGGTAGTCAATCCAGTAGGAGAAAGCCAAACGACTGAAGGTAATGCCCGCTAGCTTCGCGACAGCTCTGGACAATTTATAGGGCGCCTCATCCAAGCTTTGCTTTGCGAGCGTCAACGTGGAACCTGCACACAACACAATCAAATACTTTTTTCCCAACTTACGATGAGGTTGTCAATCTCACCGGTTTGCTTGAAACAAAGGGTATGAGCGTATCGAGTGAAAAGTGATAGTAATATGCGAGTAAAGTAAACAGTGCGAGTAAAGTAAACAGGTGATAGCAATATAAAGGAAATAGGACCAGGGTCCACAGTTCACTAGTGGTGTCTCTCCATAAGATAAAATAATACATATTGGGTAAACAAATTACAGTTGGGCAATTGATAGAATAAAGACAACGTGCATATGTCGAGAGGATCACTATGAGATTTACTCTGGGCATTACAACAAGATACATAAACCGCCATCCAACTGCATCTATGACTAATAATCCACTTGTGGCGAATCAATCCGAGAACTTGATGCGTGGTGAATGACCAGCCCATTGGGAACCCCAAGAGGAAGGTGTGATGAGTATAGCAGCTAGTTTTCCCTCAGTTAAGAAACCAAGGTTTAATATCGTTCTTGAAGAAGAAAGACGGTGACGACTGAAGGTGATGCGAACTAGTTTGCGACAGCAGCGGACAATTTATATATGGCGCCTCGTCCAAGCTTTGCTTGCTAGCTGCAACGTGGAACCTGCACAGACACAAACAAATACTTTGCTCCCAACTTGCGATGAGGTTGTCAATCTCACCGGTTTGCTTGAAACAAAGGTTATGAGTGTATCGAGTGGAAAACAGTAGTAATATGCGATTAAAGTAAACAGTGCGGGAAAAGTAAACAGGTGATTGCAATATGATTAAAATAGGACCGGGGTCCACAGTTCACTAGTGGTGTCTCTCCATAGATAAATAACATGCTGGGTAAACAAATTACAGTTGGGCAATTGATAGAATAAAGATAACGTGATATGTCAAGAAGATCACTATGAGATTTACTCTGGGCATTACAACAAAATACATAGACCGCCATCCAACTGCATCTATGACTAATAATCCACCCTCGGGGATATCATCCGAACACCCCAAAAGTATTAAGTTGCGAACAACAGATAATTGCATTAAGCAAAGTGTGTAATGTAAACAAAGCATATGCCCTTGAGCATATGAATGTTGTTTTCTCCCTAGTAGCAACAGCACATCTACCACCTTAGAGGTTTCTGTCACTCCCCCAGGTGAAATAGAGACATGAACCCACTATCGAGCATAAATACCCCCTCTTGGAGTCACTAGCAACTACTCGGCCAAGATAGCTACTAACAACGGAGAGCATGCAAGATCATAAACAACATAGAGATAACAAAAGATATAATTCAGTACAGCAACTTAATCATAAACACCAATATTCATCGGATCCCAACAAACCAACATCATAGTATTACATAACGGTGATCTCAATCATGTAGGGCAGCTCATGAGATCTAAACATGAAGCACATGGTGGAGAAGACAACCATCTAGCTACTGCTATGGACCCATAGTCCAAGGTAGACTACTCACTCATCGCTCCGGAGGCAAGCATGGCGATGAAGAAGACCTCCGGTGGCGATTCCCCTCTCCGGCAGGGTGCCGGGAAGAGCTTCTGGACCCTCCCGATCTTCGGGTCGACGGCGGCGGCGGATCGCGATGTATTCTGGAAAACTGATCGGGCCCTTAGGTTTTTCTCGTCAGGGGGTATATGTAGGCGAAGGGGGGCTGTCAGAGGTGGAGCCACGCGGCCTCACACGGGGCTGGCGCGGCCAGGGGCCAGGCCGCGCCGCCCCTGTGTGTGGGGGCCACGTGGCCCCCCTCCGTCAGGTCTTCGGATGTTTGGGAGCTCCCCGGTGAAATATGACTTCAGGAACTTGTTTCGTCCAATTCCAAGAATATTTCCTGTGTATCACTTCTGAAACACAAAAACAGCAGAAAACAGGAAACTGGCACTGTGGCACTTCGTTAATAGGTTAGTTCCGGAAAATGTATAAAAGTACCACTAAGTGTAACGAAACAATAGGCAAATGGTGTAAAAACAAGCATGGAGCATCAAAAATTATAGATACGTTTGAGACGTATCAAGCATCCCCAAGCTTAACTCCTGCTCGTCCTCGAGTAGGTAAGTGATAACAAAAGAATAATTTTTGAGGTGACATGCACCTACACAATCTTGATCATATATGTAAGCATTGGTGAGCTGGGATCAATAGAACTTAAAACATGGGCATGAAAGATATAATCATGACAATAAGAACTTAGCAACCATGTTGTAAACATGCAAATGAACACAAACAAAAGATCATGATAATGAAACAATGAAAGTCAAACATGTGTTCAAATCATAAGGAAAACATACAAATGGTTTTCAGCTTGTCCTTCAAAGAGAGCAAAACATAAATGCATAGGACACCTCAAAGTTTAAGAGGGCGACTAGATACAAATAATTTAAGAACAAGTGAAACCAACAATATGAGTCAATCAATGAACCTTGGGACAATGCATATCACACTAAGAATGACAACTATGCTCTCTTAATGGTGCATAAAGAAAGAAGGTGGTGACTCAACATAAAAGTAAAAGAAAGGCCCTTCGCAGAGGGAAGCAGTGATTGCAAGTTTTATAACCTTCAAAAATTATGGTACTTACCGGCTTTGAGCTCTCATTGCCCCCATCATAAGCATCTTGAATGGTTAAAGTTAATGCGAGTACAATTATGATGCATATGCTTGACAAATCATAAGTTGAAACCCTCGTGTCCCGTGAATACAAGTACCCAAACCATGCTAGTTTACTTAGAGTCCCAAGCAAGGCTCTTGTCATTGTAAGTATATGCATATCATTGAGAACCGCCAATGGGGTACCTCCGTGCCCGATGACATGGAACAAGCCCACACCAAAATGACAGGACAAGCAGACAATGAACACCTCGACATCTCTTTTATTTGCTATATTGTTTAGCTTTTTATTGTGAGATGCATCGTCGAATGTTCACCATGGGTATGCTGCAAATTTCCACCATGAATTATGCATGGCTTAGATTGGCGGCCCGGCGTTTCCCTAACACATATAAAAACTCCATGATCCTCACAAGATTCCCAATTCATTTCACATAGCGGGCATCCATAAACAAAAGATCACGATATCAACTCAAAAAGAAGTGCAATGTTGAAAGCTTGCTCCATGACAGCATGGCTGGGCTAGAATCCAACTTACAACTTGCAAGCATAACAACTCAGCATAAAAGACCACAATGTCAAAATTTCAAGAACAGGAAAAAGTAAAGTGTGCCTTCTGGTTCGTGAGAGCTTTACTGACCGAGTTTCGCATAACACTGGTAAGAGTTTAATTTGAAGAGAAAATAAAAGCAAGTCAAATTTACTTGGAATAGCAAATTGCTAGTGGGTATGTATGGTGGACACTTTGAAAAACTTTGGCTTTTAGGAGTTGGATGCACGAGTAGAGCTCATACTCAGTACAAGGCGAGGGCTAGCAAAAGACTGGGAGCGACCAACTAAGAGAGCAGTAATGGCCATAATCATGCAAAGCGACAAAGCGACATTAAAAGAAGCATACGATGGCATCAAAAGTCAAAAACTAAATGATCATGAAGGCTAATGGCGACTTTGGAAGAGTCTAACATGTGTGAGCATGCGCCAAGTCAACCCAAATAAAGCATCAAGGAGAAAACCAAAATAATGCTTCCATACAATAAAAACAACGCATGATTTTTTCAAAGGCTCATTAAGCAATCTCAGTTATTTGAGACAAGTCATGCTACAGCAAAACCACTAAGCATACTACCAAAAAGACATCAAGCATGACATGAAAAAGCCTAAGCCGCAGTCTACACAAGCTCCTTCTTGTACCACTATTTTGCACAAAGCTTTTTCTCTTTTCCAACACCATTTGAAATTTTTATAAACACCTCTTTTGATGAAAACCAATAAAGATCAGAGGCAAAAATACACCTTGATGAAAAGATATGAAAAGATCTGAACGCAAATCAAGGCAAAAACGAAAACCAAAAGCAGTAGCAGAAAAAGTAGAATGCTCGATAAATGATAAGAGTAAAAACTAGAGCATTCTTTGCAAATGAAAACGAGTACATCTCCTCCAAAGGAAATTTGTTGGGGTCCAACCATTTATTGCAGCAAACAAACAAACTAAACAACCTAAGAAAACTAAAACAACTGACGCTCCAAGAAAAACACATAGTGCATGAAGCAATAAAAATATAGTGTTTTGAAAGGTGACCTGATTTTTGCCGATGAAGAAGGGGTGCCTCGGGGGCATCCCCAAGCTTTGACGCTTGTACTTCTTGGATATTTCTTGGGGTGATGCATGGGCATCCCCAAGCTTGAGCTTTTGTCCATTCTTCAACTCATCTCATCATTCTCCAATCCCTACACTTGAAAACTTCCTTCATACAAAACTAAACACAATTCTATTAGGAACATTAGTGCAAGCATAAAATATATTCAACCTCTTTTAGCTTCAGGTTTCAACCCAAAACTACCACATATAAAGTATATACTACTGTAGCAACTTCCACAAGAGTTCCATGATAAAAAAGAACTCAAAAGAAAGCGATAAAGTGGCAAAAACAAATATTGGCAGAAATCTGTCAAAACTGGACAGCTGATAATGGACGAATTTTTGAGGGATTTTCTGTTGCTCAAATCAAAAAGTGTTCAACTAAGAAAAGTTTGGATATAACTTGGGGCATATGCACAAGAAATCGCAGGTCCAAAAGATAAACAGAGAATTTTCACGAATTTTTACGGTGCAGCACCGAAAACAGTTTCAGGACAGCAATAACCCCAAATCTTTACCTCACTCAAATTAGAGGCTTCTCTTGGCACAAAAACGAAATAAACAAGATAAGGAGCGGTCATTACAATAGTAATGACTTCCAAGACTCAAATAAAAGAAAAAGTACTGAAAAGTAAACAATGGGTTATCTCCCAAGAGTGCTTTTCTTTAACGCCTTTGAGCTAGGCGCAGAAAATTGCGAATCAAGTAATATCAAGTGATGAAGCATCAAGCTCATAATTTGCTCTAAGAATAGAGTCAAAAAGTAATTTCTTTCTTTTCCTAGGGAAGTGTTCCATACCTTTCTTTAGTGGGAATTGATACTTGATAGTGCCTTCCCTCATATCAATAATAGCACCTACAGTTCGAAGAAAGGGTCTTCCCAAAATAATAGGACATGAAGCATGGCATTCAACGTCCATAACAAGAAAATCAACGGGAACAGGGTTATTGTTAACCACAATAAGAACATCATTAATCCTTCCCAAAGGTTTCTTCTTAGCAACATCAGCAATAGGAACATCAAAATAACACTTTTCAAGTGGTGGTAAATCAAGCATGTCATAAATCTTTCTAGGCATGATGGAAATACTAGCACCTAGATCACATAAAGCATGGCAATCATAACCATTAACATGCATATCAATGATGGGTTCCCAACCATCTTCTAACTTCTTGGGAACAGAGGCTTTCTGCTTCAACTTTTCATCCCTAATCTTTATGAGAGCATTGGTAATATGCTTAGTAAAAGCAATATTTAAAGAACTAGCATTGGGAGTCAAAGCAAGCTTTTGCAAGAACAAAATAACTTCAGATATATTGCAGCCATCAACATCAAAATCATTAAAGGAAATAGAGCTATCATCTCCCACACTCCGAAAAATTTCAGCACTCTTTTGAGAAAAAGTTTTGGCAGTTTTAGGCTTTTTAACACAAGGAGTGGGAGTTTTCTCTACACCAATCAAAGTAAGAGGATTGCTATCAGTAGGAGCAACATCATTAGAGGTAGTAATAGTACATACCTTCATCTCTCTAGCCATCTCATCTTCTCTTTCCCACCTGGCATGCAATTCCGCTAACAATCTAATATTTTTATCAATTCCAACTTGGGTAGCATTAGCGGCAGCAACAATATTGCTCACATTCACATCATTAGGAAACACTTTTAATTTCAGAAGTTCAACATCATGAGCAAGGCTATCAACTTTAGAAGCAAGAATATCAATTTTACCTAACTTTTCCTCAACAGACTTGTTAAAAGCAGTTTGTTTACCGATGAAGTCCTTGAGCATTACCTCAAGTTCGGAGGGCGCGGCCCTAGTGTTGTTGTAGGAATTACCATAAGAATTACCATAACCATTACCATTGGTAGAAGGATACGGCCTATAATTGTTACTAGCAAAATTGTTCCTATAAGCATTGTTATTAAAATTGTTATTTCTAATGAAATTCACATCAACTTGCTCTTCTTGAGCAACCAGAGAGGCTAAAGGAACATTATTAGGATCAACATGAGTCCTATCATTAGCAAGCATAGCCATAATTGTATCAATCTTATCACTTAAGGAAGAGGTTTCCTCAACAGAATTTACCTTCTTACCTTGTGGAGCTCTCTCGGTGTGCCATTCAGAATAATTTACCATCATGTTGTCGAGTAGCTTTGATGCGGCGCCCAAGGTAAGGGACATAAAAGTGCCTCCAGCAGCTGAATCAAGTAGGTTCCTTGAAGAAAAATTCAGTCCTGCATAAAAAGTTTGGATAATCATCCAAGTAGTTAGTCCATGAGTGGGGCAATTCTTTACCATAGATTTCATTCTTTCCCAAGCTTGAGCAACATGTTCATTATCAAACTGAGTAAACTTCATAATATTGCTACGCAACGATATAATCTTAGCAGGAGGATAATATCTACCAATAAAAGCATCCTTACACTTAGCCCATGAATCAATACTATTCTTAGTCAAAGACAGCAACCAATCTTTAGCTTTTCCTCTCAAAGAAAAAGGAAACAACTTGAGCTTAATAATATCACTATCAACATCCTTATATTTCTGCATCTCACATAGCTCAACAAAATTGTTGAGATGAGCTGCAGCATCTTCAGTACTAGCACCAGAAAATTGCTCTTTCATAACAAGGTTCAATAAAGCAGGATTGATCTCATAAAAAGTGGTAGCAGGAACAGTTGGTGCAATAGGAGTGCAGATAAAATCACTATTGTTCGTGCTAGCAAAGTCACACAACTTGGTGTTTTCAGGATTGGCCATTTCAGCAAAACGAAAGTAAACAAGTAAAAACAACTACCAAGGATTCTAATTTTTTTTTGGGTTTTTGATATAAAAAGCAATGCAGGTAAAATAAAATAAAGTAAAGCAAAACAAATAACAAAGTAAAGAATGTGTGTGCGAAGAACTCCCCTCGCAGAAGTCTTCTCTCTTCCCCGGCAACGGCGCCAGAAAATTAGCTTGATGCGTGGTGAATGACCAGCCCGTTGGGAACCCCAAGAGGAAGGTGTGATGAGTATAGCAGCTAGTTTTCCCTCAGTTAAGAAACCAAGGTTTAATATCGTTCTTGAAGAAGAAAGACGGTGACGACTGAAGGTGATGCGGACTAGTTTGCGACAGCAGCGGACAATTTATATATGGCGCCTCGTCCAAGCTTTGCTTGCTAGCTGCAACGTGGAACCTGCACACACACAAACAAATACTTTGCTCCCAACTTGCGATGAGGTTGTCAATCTCACCGGTTTGCTTGAAACAAAGGTTATGAGTGTATCGAGTGGAAAACAGTAGTAATATGCGATTAAAGTAAACAGTGCGGGAAAAGTAAACAGGTGATTGCAATATGATTAAAATAGGACCGGGGTCCACAGTTCACTAGTGGTGTCTCTCCATAGATAAATAACATGCTGGGTAAACAAATTACAGTTGGGCAATTGATAGAATAAAGATAACGTGATATGTCAAGAAGATCACTATGATATTTACTCTGGGCATTACAACAAAATACATAGACCGCCATCCAACTGCATCTATGACTAATAATCCACCCTCGGGGATATCATCCGAACACCCCAAAAGTATTAAGTTGCGAACAACAGATAATTGCATTAAGCAAAGTGTGTAATGTAAACAAAGCATATGCCCTTGAGCATATGAATGTTGTTTTCTCCCTAGTAGCAACAGCACATCTACCACCTTAGAGGTTTCTGTCACTCCCCCAGGTGAAATAGAGACATGAACCCACTATCGAGCATAAATACCCCCTCTTGGAGTCACTAGCAACTACTCGGCCAAGATAGCTACTAACAACGGAGAGCATGCAAGATCATAAACAACATAGAGATAACAAAAGATATAATTCAGTACAGCAACTTAATCATAAACACCAATATTCATCGGATCCCAACAAACCAACATCATAGTATTACATAACGGTGATCTCAATCATGTAGGGCAGCTCATGAGATCTAAACATGAAGCACATGGTGGAGAAGACAACCATCTAGCTACTGCTATGGACCCATAGTCCAAGGTAGACTACTCACTCATCGCTCCGGAGGCAAGCATGGCGATGAAGAAGACCTCCGGTGGCGATTCCCCTCTCCGGCAGGGTGCCGGGAAGAGCTTCTGGACCCTCCCGATCTTTGGGTCGACGGCGGCGGCGGATCGCGATGTATTCTGGAAAACTGATCGGGCCCTTAGGTTTTTCTCGTCAGGGGGTATATGTAGGCGAAGGGGGGCTGTCAGAGGTGGAGCCACGCGGCCTCACACGGGGCTGGCGCGGCCAGGGGCCAGGCCGCGCCGCCCCTGTGTGTGGGGGCCATGTGGCCCCCTCCGTCAGGTCTTCGGATGTTTGGGAGCTCCCCGGTGAAATATGACTTCAGGAACTTGTTTCGTCCAATTCCGAGAATATTTCCTGTGTATCACTTCTGAAACACAAAAACAGCAGAAAACAGGAAACTGGCACTGTGGCACTTCATTAATAGGTTAGTTCCGGAAAATGTATAAAAGTACCACTAAGTGTAACGAAACAATAGGCAAATGGTGTAAAAACAAGCATGGAGCATCAAAAATTATAGATACGTTTGAGATGTATCAGAACTCCACAAGTATTAAGTTGCGAACAACAGATAACTGCATTAAGCAAAGTGTGTAATGTAAACAAAGCATATGCCCTTGAGCATATGAATGTTGTTTTCCCCCTAGTGGCAACAGCACATCTACAACCTTAGAGGTTTCTGTCACTCCCCCAGATTAAATAGAGGCATGAACCCACTATCGAGCATAAATACCCCCTCTTGGAGTCACTAGCAACTACTTGGCCAAGATAGCTACTAACAACGGAGAGCATGCAAGATCATAAACAACATAGAGATAACATAAGATAATATTCAGCACATCAACTCAATCATAACACCAATATTCATCGGATCCCAACAAACACAACATGTAGAATTACATAACGGTGATCTCGATCATGTAAGGCAGCTCACGAGATCTAAACATGAAGCACATGGTGGAGAAGACAACCATCTAGCTACTGCTATGGACCCATAGTCCAAGGTAGACTACTCACTCATCACGCCAGAGGCAAGCATGGCGATGAAGAAGACCTCCGGTGGCGATTCCCCTCTTCGTCAGGGTGCCGAGAAGAGCTTCTGGACCCTCCCGATCTTCGGGTCAACGGCGGCGGTGGATCGCGATGTGTTCTGGAAAAGTGATCGGGTCTTTAGGTTTTTCCCATCGGGGGGTCTTTATAGGAAAAGGGGCAGCGTCAGAGGTGGACCAGGGGGCCCACACCACAGGCCGGCGTGGGCCAGGGGTGGGATGCGCCCCCTGGTGGTGTGGCCACCCTCTGGTCTGGCTCCGTCTCTTCTTCGGTGTTCTGGAAGCTCCGTGAAATATCTGGTCGACTGGCTTTGGTTTCGTCCAATTCCGAGAATATTTCCTGTGTAACTTTTCTGAAACACAAAAACAACAGAAAATAGGAAACTGGCACTGTGGCATCTTGTTAATAGGTTAGTTCCGGAAAATGCATAAAAATGCCACGAAGTGTAACGAAACACTAAACAAATGGTGTAAAAATAAGCATGGAGCATCAAAAATTATGGATACGTTTGAGACGTATCAGTGACATAAACCTCTAAGGTTGTAGATGTGTTGTTGCCACTAGGGGAAAACAACATTCTTGTGTCCAAGGACATTTGCTTTGTTTACTTTACGCACTTTGCTTAATGCAATTATTCGTTGTTCGCTACTTAATACCCAATGTTTGCTCGGACGACATTCAGAGGGTGGATTATTAGTCATAGGTGCAGTTGGATTACGGTCTATGTATTTTGTCGTAATGCCCAGAGTGAATCTCATAGTGATCCTTGATATGTCTCAAACGTATCTATAATTTTTGATGCTCCATGCTTGTTCTTAAACCATTTGCTTAGTGTTTTGTTACACTTCGTGGCATTTTTATGCATTTTCTGGAACTAACCTATTAACAAGATGCACAGTGCCAGTTCCCTGATTTCTGTTGTTTTGTGTTTCATAAAAGTTACACAGGAAATATTCTCGGAATTAGACGAAACAAAAGCCGAACCTCTTAATATTTACTGAAGTTTCCAGAAGTCCAAAGAGGAGATGGAGGGGGGCCACGGGCCGGCCACACCATGGGGCGGCACGGCCAGCCCCCGGCCCGTGCCCCCTATGGGTGAGGCCACCCTGGTCCACCTCTGACGCTACCCCTTCGCCTATAAAGACCCCCCGACGGGAAAAACCAGAACACCCGATCAATTTTACAGAAACACATCACGATCCACCGCCATCGTCGACCCGAGATCGGGAGGGTCCAGAAGCTCTTCCTGGCACCCTGCCGGAGAGGGGAATCGCCACCAAAGGTCTTCTTCATCGCCTTGCTTGCCTCCGGCGCGATGAGTGAGTAGTCTACCTTGGACTATGGGTCCATAGCAGTAGCTAGATGGTTGTCTTCTCCACCATATGCTTCATGTTTAGATCTCGTGAGCTGCCTTACATGATCAAGATTATCTTTATGTAATTCTACATGTTGTGTTTGTTGGGATCCGATGAATATTGGTGTTATGTTAAGTTGATGTGCTGAATATTATCTTATGTTATCTCTATGTTGTTTATGATCTTGCATGCTCTCTGTTGTTAGTAGCTATCTTGGACAAGTAGATACTAGTGACTCCAAGAGGGGGTATTTATGCTCGATAGTTGGGTTCATGCCTCTATTTAATCTGGGGGAGTGACAGAAACCTCTAAAGTTATAGATGTGATGTTGCCACTAGGGAGAAAACAACATTCTTGTGTCCAAGGACATTCGTTTTGTTTACATTACACACTTTGCTTAATGTAGTTATCTGTTGTTTGCAACTTAATACTCGAGGGGTGTTCGGACGATATCTCCGTGAGTGGATTATTAGTCATAGATGCAGTTGGATGGCAGTCTATGTATTTTGTTGTAATGCCCAGAGTAAATCTCATAGTGATCCTCGTGACATATGCACGTTATCTTTATTCTATCAATTGCCCAACTGTAATTTATTTACCCAGCATGTTGTTATTTATCTTATGGAGAGACACCACTAGTGAACTGTGGACCCCGGTCCAATTTCCTTTACATTGCTATTACTGTTTACTTTTACTCGCACTGTTTACTTTCTCGCATACTACTATTGTTTTCCACTTGATATGCTCAATCCTTTGTTTACAGCAAACCGGTGAGATTGACAACCTCATCGTAAGTTGGGAGCAAAGTTCTTGGTTGTGTTGTGTGCAGGTTGCATGTTACTGCTGGTGCAAAGCAAAGCCCTGGACGAGGCGCCTTATAAATTGTCTGGAGCTATCGCGAAGCTAGCAGGCATCACCTTCTGAAGTTTGCCTTTTTCCTACTGGTTCGATAAACCTCGGTTTCTTACTGAGGGAAAACTTGCTGCTATGCTCATCATACCTTCTCTTGGGATTCCCAACTGGTCGGTCATCTACATCAACACCGCACTGCAATCAAGCTGTTTTCTGGCGCTATTGCCGGGGAAAAAGAAGATTTTTACAAGGGGAGTTTCGCACGCACATCCTTTACTTTGTTTTCGTCCAATTCCGAGAATATTTCCTGTGTAACTTTTCTGAAACACAAAAATAGCAGAAAACAGGGAACTGGCACTGTGGCATCTTGTTAATAGGTTAGTTCCGGAAAATGCATAAAAATGCCATGAAGTGTAACGAAACACTAAACAAATGGTGTAAAAACAAGCATGGAACATCAAAAATTATGGATACGTTTGAGACGTATCAGTGACATAAACCTCTAAGGTTGTAGATGTGTTGTTGCCACTAGGGGAAAACAACATTCTTGTGTCCAAGGACATTTGCTTTGTTTACTTTACGCACTTTGCTTAATGCAATTATTCGTTGTTCGCTACTTAATACCCAATGTTTGCTCGGACGACATTCAGAGGGTGGATTATTAGTCATAGGTGCAGTTGGATTACGGTCTATGTATTTTGTCGTAATGCCCAGAGTGAATCTCATAGTGATCCTTGATATGTCTCAAACGTATCTATAATTTTTGATGCTCCATGCTTGTTCTTACACCATTTGCTTAGTGTTTTGTTACACTTCGTGGCGTTTTTATGCATTTTCTGGAACTAACCTATTAACAAGATGCACAGTGCCAGTTCCCTGATTTCTGTTGTTTTGTGTTTCATAAAAGTTACACAGGAAATATTCTCGGAATTGGACGAAACAAAAGCCGAACCTCTTAATATTTACCGAAGTTTCTAGAAGTCCGAAGAGGAGATGAAGGGGGGCCACGGGCCGGCCACACCATGGGGCGGCACGGCCAGCCCCCGGCCCGTGCCCCCTATGGGTGAGGCCACCCTGGTCCACCTCTGACGCTACCCCTTCGCCTATAAAGACCCCCCGACGGGAAAAACCTGAACACCCGATCAATTTTCCAGAAACACATCACGATCCACCGCCGTCGTCGACCCGAGATCGGGAGGGTCCAGAAGCTCTTCCTGGCACCCTGCCGGAGAGGGGAATCACCACCAAAGGTCTTCTTCATCGCCTTGCTTACCTCCGGCGCGATGAGTGAGTAGTCTACCTTGGACTATGGGTCCATAGCAGTAGCTAGATGGTTGTCTTCTCCACCATATGCTTCATGTTTAGATCTCGTGAGCTGCCTTACATGATCGAGATTATCTTTATGTAATTCTACATGTTGTGTTTGTTGGGATCCGATGAATATTGGTGTTATGTTAAGTTGATGTGCTGAATATTATCTTATGTTATCTCTATGTTGTTTATGATCTTGCATGCTCTCTGTTGTTAGTAGCTATCTTGGACAAGTAGATACTAGTGACTCCAAGAGGGGGTATTTATGCTCGATAGTTGGGTTCATGCCTCTATTTAATCTGGGGGAGTGACAGAAACCTCTAAAGTTGTAGATGTGATGTTGCCACTAGGGAGAAAACAACATTCTTGTGTCCAAGGACATTCGTTTTGTTTACATTACACACTTTGCTTAATGTAGTTATCTATTGTTTGCAACTTAATACTCGAGGGGTGTTCGGACGATATCTCCGTGAGTGGATTATTAGTCATAGATGCAGTTGGATGGCAGTCTATGTATTTTGTTGTAATGCCCAGAGTAAATCTCATAGTGATCCTCGTGACATATGCACGTTATCTTTATTCTATCAATTGCCCAACTGTAATTTGTTTACCCAGCATGTTGTTATTTATCTTATGGAGAGACACCACTAGTGAACTGTGGACCCCGGTCCAATTTCCTTTACATTGCTATTACTGTTTACTTTTACTCGCACTGTTTACTTTCTCGCATACTACTATTGTTTTCCACTTGATATGCTCAATCCTTTGTTTACAGCAAACCGGTGAGATTGACAACCTCATCGTAAGTTGGGAGCAAAGTTCTTGGTTGTGTTGTGTGCAGGTTGCATGTTACTGCTGGTGCAAAGCAAAGCCCTGGACGAGGCGCCTTATAAATTGTCCGGAGCTATCGCGAAGCTAGCAGGCATCACCTTCTGAAGTTTGCCTTTTTCCTACTGGTTCGATAAACCTCGGTTTCTTACTGAGGGAAAACTTGCTGCTATGCTCATCATACCTTCTCTTGGGATTCCCAACTGGTCGGTCATCTACATCAACACCGCACTGCAATCAAGCTGTTTTCTGGCGCTATTGCCGGGGAAAAAGAAGATTTTTACAAGGGGAGTTTCGCACGCACATCCTTTACTTTGTTTTAGTTTTGCTTTACTTTATTTTTGCTTGCATCGTTTTATCAAAAATACAAAAAAATTAGTTTCCTTTATAGTTGTTTATCATGTCTAGTTTAGTTGCTACTACTATGTCGCCCGAGGAAATGATCTTCACTTTCAAACAAAAGAGTGAGGAAAGATTTAAAGAAGCTTAGTCTAGAATTTATGATTGGCATGGAAAAACTAAACCGAAAATGACTTTGAGTTTGCTTCTTAGTAGCTTTTACTTTGTACTTGCTCTTCGTTATAGATATGCTTTGGATGCTACAGCAGAAGGAGATTTCCTTCATTATGATGGAGATCAAGCTTTCAATATTATAAAAAAGTTGATTACAATTTATAGCATCCAACTGATTTTGATTCCTCTCTTGTGAGCATTTTTAATAGACTTAATACTCTTGAGACTCACACTGCTTGTTTGAATAATTGCTATAGTACTTTGCGCCAGTATTTTGATTATGTGCCAACAAATTCTGAACCATTGAGTTGGTACTCTACGGTAAAAATTGAAGGGTTTCGCAGCATAGAAAACAAAAAATTTCCTACGAAGACGAACAAGAACAAGCCAAGATCTGATCTACGAGATGCAAAACAACGAGCGAGAGAGATTAGATCTACATACCCTTGTAGATTGCACAGTGGAAACGTTCAGATGAACGTGGTCGGCGTAGTCGTACTAGCGTCTCCTCCTCGCGATCCGATCCGATCCAAGCGCCACAACAGGCGGCGCCTCTGAGCGTTGCACACGTATAGCACAACGACGACTCCTCCTCCTCGGTCCAGCAAGGTGTGGTGGAGTGGTAGATGGGTCAGCAGCACGACGGCGTGGTGCTTATCGTGGAGAGTATCTGCGGGCAGGGCTTCGCCTACACGCATGAGGTGGAAGAAGTTTGGCAAAAGACTAGTCAAACTAGGGCTAGAGGAGAGACAGTGATACGTCTCAAACGTATCTATAATTTTTGATGCTCCATGCTTGTTTTTACACCATTTGCCTATTGTTTCGTTACACTTAGTGGCACTTTTATGCATTTTCCGGAACTAACATATTAACGAAGTGCCACAGTGCCAGTTCCCTGTTTTCTGCTGTTTTTGTGTTTCAGAGTGATACACAGGAAATATTCTCGGAATTGGACGAAACCACATCCTGAAGTCTTATTTTACCCGGAAGCTTCCAGAGATCCGAAGAGGAGTAGGAGGGGGGCCACCAGGGCCCCACACGTAGGGGCGGCGCGGCCAGGCCCGTGGCCGCGCGGGGCCCGCGTGAGGGAGCCTGGCTCCCCCTCTGACATTGCCCCTTCGCCTATAAAGACCCCCCGACGAAAAAAACCTAAGTACCCGATCAGTTTTCTAGAACACATCGCGACCCGCCGCCGCCGTCGACCCGAAGATCGGGAGGGTCCAGAAGCTCTTCCCGGCACCCTGCCGGAGAGGGGAATCGCCACCGGAGGTCTTCTTCATCGCCATGCTTGCCTCCGGAGCGATGAGTGAGTAGTCTACCTTGGACTATGGGTCCATAGCAGTAGCTAGATGGTTGTCTTCTCCACCATGTGCTTCATGTTTAGATCTCATGAGCTGCCTTACATGATTGAGATCACCGTTATGTAATTCTACATGTTTGGTTTGTTGGGATCCGATGAATATTGGTGTTTATGATTAAGTTGCTGTACTGAATTATATCTTTTGTTATCTCTATGTTGTTTATGATCTTGCATGCTCTCCGTTGTTAGTAGCTATCTTGGCCGAGTAGTTGCTAGTGACTCCAAGAGGGGGTATTTATGCTCGATAGTGGGTTCATGCCTCTATTTCACCTGGGGGAGTGACAGAAACCTCTAAGGTGGTAGATGTGCTATTGCTACTAGGGAGAAAACAACATTCATATGCTCAAGGGCATATGCTTTGTTTACATTACACACTTTGCTTAATGCAATTATCTGTTGTTCGCAACTTAATACTTTCAGGGTGTTCGGATTGATATCCCCGGGAGTGGATTATTAGTCATAGATGCAGTTGGATGGCGGTCTATGTATTTTGTTGTAATGCCCAGAGTAAATCTCATAGTGATCTTCTTGACATATCACGTTATCTTTATTCTATCAATTGCCCAACTGTAATTTGTTTACCCAGCATGTGTTATTTTATCTATGGAGATACACCACTAGTGAACTGTGGATCCCGGTCCTGTAACGCCCCAAAACCAGCACCTTGCAGATGATAGCGAACACGCCACAATCTACACGATGTCGCTTTGGAAACGCACCACCAAGCGCCTCGTGCACGTTGGAGCGCGCACGTGATGCGGGTGGAATCGAGTAGCAACAGTTACACAAGTTCACGATGGAACCCACAAAAGAATATATAATATAACCGCAAAGACTCCACGAGTCAAGAATCCAAATATACAATACAAATATCCAAATCATATATAAAGCAAATAGTATCCAAGTACGGACAAGAATACAAATGGGCCTAAGAGGCCTGAAGATAAACGATGGCGTCCAAACCCTGCCCAGGCCAAGCCGGAAGGGTAACCTTGCTAACGTCAGCGCTCCCATACCTGTCAAAAACGTCGGGCCAGTGGTTGCCGAACAAGGAGGGAGAAAGAGAAAAAGAAAAAAAAACGAGGGTGAGTACCGAGGCACGTACTCGCGAGACTGGAATTCAGCTATGCTCGCCTACAGGCTATATGGTGGACTTAGCGGCAACAAAAGGAATAAACTACAGAGACACACTACAACTTTCGTCTAAATAGAATAAGATAAGAGAGCGCATAAAAGTAAACAACTAGATACTAACACCAAACATAACCCAGCCGATGAATCACCTCCTTGTGACCAAACGAAGAAGCAAGTATCAAAGGCACTCACACGGTTACCAAGTTTTATTGCAGGTTTATTGTTGTAGTTGTGCTAACTTACTACACAAGTTTATTAGTATTGAAATAGCAGGTGCAAGTTGTTCTATGATCGAGTAGTACAGCTCCAAGTCGTCCATAACCGCGGACACAGCTTTTCGAAAAGATTTAACCCTGCAGGGGTGCCCAAATGTACCCAAACGCACGATCACTCCTTGATGCCTACGATTAGCACACTTCCAATGGTGTGCCAGCAGGAGGTCGCGACTTGCACTCTCCTTCACTACAAACAAGTCCAGGAAGCCACCTGACTAAGTTTACCCCGCTCGAGAGTCCGGCCGAATCTCTGAGACGGACCTAGCTGATGCGAGGACGGCTTCCGAGGCTCGACTCCACCCACGGGTGGCGACCCTCTTCAGCATGCGATAAACGCCCGTGCCGCAACCTATACGTGCATGCAGAGGCAAACAAGGGGTTACAAGGCACCCACGGCTTCCCCCAAAGTAAATCGGACCATAAGATACAAGAGCTGCATGCACGCAAAACCCAAATGGAAAACCTCAAACTAGTTGTGGCCACTGGACAAGTGTGTAGATTCCGGCAGTGATCGAGGGGAGGCCCGTAAACGTACCCACGTCTGGTTAGAGCGCTCAGTCTCAGAACAGTTCATGCGATCTCGAGGTCCTAGGGGACACAAGTGAGCCGTCGTAAAACTGGCAAAATGACTCACCGATGCCTCTGCTTAATTTAATTTTAAGTATTAACATTAAAGTAAGCCATGATTATCTCCAACAACATATATCCAAAAAGTAGAGCATGTGATAACTTTCCCAACCCAAAAGATAAAACAACTACAACAACCTGAAGATGCCTACGACTCGCAAGGCCAACTCGGACAACAAGCACACGGTTAATAGGATATATGGAAGGTTCTATGGCTTTGCTTTGGGTAAACAGGTGGATAGGACACGTGACTCGAACAAAGAATCGCAACACAAGGCTGGGATATAGAGCTAGCGAGAGCAAAAGTATTAAATGGGTAGAGAGAAAAGGGCTCGCCTGAAAAGAAGGTCGAAGAACACCCGAAGAACTTGTCGTTGCTCACATCACCACGAATCGTCCTATCCGAGAAGAAGCAAAACGCTACAACAAACAACGGATGCAACACTTACTACTACGGCAAAAGAATCGGCATGAGCATGTGAAGGTATGCATGGCATGGCAATTATGATGCAATGCAACCTATCCCAAAATTAAGCGGAATCGGAATCCCGACATACACAAATATGGTTTAAGTTGTTTTACTACACAACAATTTAAATGTTGTTTAACATGGCAAAACAAGGTATAGGTGATCTACACAAAATTAAATGAAGCGGGGAACCATATTTGGTAATTTCCCAAGTGCTCCATATGTTGTTTATTAGATGAGATACAAACTATCACGCCATGACATGATGCAAGATGCAAACAAGCATATGGATGGCATATTCAAATTCTATGCATTTTTCTGATAAACTTTCATATAAAATACTTTTTATTTCGAGTTACGGTTTAAAAGATATGAATTTTGCAAGATGCAAATACTTGCAGGAATTTCAGAAAACGAAACAGAAAAACTGGAAGGCTGTGTTGGTCCGGACCTGAGCCCGATTGGCGACGGATAGCAACGGTCGCACGCCAGCGACGGGCGGATCTGAATCTGAATAGCAAAAAGAGGGGATTTAATCTGATGGCACTGGGATTTGAACTCTGGTTTGCTGGCTAAAGAAACAAGGTCTAACCACTAGACCGCAGCAGCGATGTTGACTTAGTGGTGTTCGGGATCAACTTGAACCTGTTCTGCACGCGAGATCTGAACAAAAACAGAGGAAAAAGGGTGGATTTCATGCTGCTTTTGGAGATTGGTCTCGGGATCGATTTGCTGGACAGGAGAGGAACGAACCGCCGGGCTGCTATTTGGTATTTGGAACGGAAGGGTCGCCGGGTCGTTGTGCAGAACAAGTAGGAGCATGGCCAGAGCACCAGGAGCTCGCCCATGGCAGCACACATACAGAGAACACGGAGGTCAGCGATGGGAATCTTAGCAAGAGGCAAAAATGGACGGGGAAAGAGGGGAAAAGGAGCACAGGCTCACCAGAAGTTCGCGTGCGTGCTCGGAGAGGTCGGAGGAGGGCCGGGGCGGCCGGATTTCGCCGGTGACCGGAGATGAAGAAGAGGATGCGGCCGTCTCTGTAGTCGATTTTGGCTCGATTCCTTGAAGGCAGACGATGCAGATGAGTTGCGAAGCTCCTGGATGCGTCGGCTTGGCGGTGGGAGCACTGCAACAACGGCGCGTCGTCGACCATGGCACGGTGGTCTTCGGCTTCCTTTCTCGATCGGGAGCTTGCAGGGAAGGGCGACCAAGATGAGGAGGAGGGGTGGCGGCGCTGCGGCGGAAGGAGAGGAAGAGGAACTAGGGTTTCAGAGGGGATCCAAAGCTGGGAGATTAAAAGGGAGGGTAAAGTGGTGTGGTGGAGGTTGTTACTGAGAGGACCACAGGAGCATGCTCCTCTCGTGCTTGCCTGGAGAAGAGGACAGGGAAGCGGTTCGGTAGAGACAGAGAGATGGGCTTCGGGAGGAAAAGAAGTGGGCTGCCAGATTAAAAGAGGAAAAGGGAGGTCTCTCTCCTCCTCAAAATATTTTATTTCGAATTTTTATTTGAAATTGGATGAGAAAGAAAAAGGTTTTAGCAAAGATTCAAAGCAGACTTAAAGCAAGTTAAATTCTTGAAAGGTTTATATTTTATTTGAAACAAGAGTTTTTAACATACAACCAAAACATTTTTATTAGTACAACTTTGAGCTTAATTAAAATAAAGAAAAAGAAGGGGAGGTTATTGTAAAACCATACAAGACAAAACTCATATATTTTTTAACAAAATTCATTTTGTTCCACAAAACATGCAAGGTTATAGATGCATGAGGATGCACAATGTCACGATGACGCGAAAAATAAAAAGAACAAGCAATTCTAATATTTGGGATTTTTCCGGGTCGTTACAATCGACACCACTAACAAGGGATCTCGCCCCGAGATCCATGTTAAGGCGGGGGAGGGAAGTTGGGTAAACTATCGGATCTTCTTGCGCCATGTTGAACTCCGTGACACCACTAACAAGAGGTTTTTCTCGACACCACCAACAAGGGATTCTTGCTCACATTGACGATGAAGAACTTCCGAAGAACGAACCTATTAGGATAAAGCAAGAGATCGTCCACCCACGTAGGAACCTAAGACTCCGAGAAGTAGGTAAGGGAGAGGAATCAAAACTCGCAAAGGTAAGAGGAGAAAGCATAGAGATAAGGAGAAAAATGCAGACTACTTAGATCTATCCAACTCATTCTTAGAAAATAGTTTTAGACACTAAACTCTACAACGTCCATTGGCAAGGTTATCCTACAGGCAGACTGGACCCGTGGGTATCGACAAAACCTGGGCTCTGATACCACTTGTGACGCCCCAAAACCGGCACCTTGCAGATGATAGCGAACACGCCACAATCTACACGATGTCGCTTTGGAAACGCACCACCAAGCGCCTCGTGCACGTTGGAGCGCGCACGTGATGCGGGTGGAATCGAGTAGCAACAGTTACACAAGTTCACGATGGAACCCACAAAAGAATATATAATATAACCGCAAAGACTCCACGAGTCAAGAATCCAAATATACAATACAAATATCCAAATCATATATAAAGCAAATAGTATCCAAGTACGGACAAGAATACAAATGGGCCTAAGAGGCCTGAAGATAAACGATGGCGTCCAAACCCTGCCCAAGCCAAGCTGGAAGGGTAACCTTGCTAACGTCAGCGCTCCCATACCTGTCAAAAACGTCGGGCCAGTGGTTGCCGAACAAGGAGGGAGAAAGAGAAAAAGAAAAAAAACGAGGGTGAGTACCGAGGCACGTACTCGCGAGACTGGAATTCAGCTATGCTCGCCTACAGGCTATATGGTGGACTTAGCGGCAACAAAAGGAATAAACTACAGAGACACACTGCAACTTTCGTCTAAATAGAATAAGATAAGAGAGCGCATAAAAGTAAACAACTAGATACTAACACCAAACATAACCCAGCCGATGAATCACCTCCTCGCGACCAAACGAAGAAGCAAGTATCAAAGGCACTCACACGGTTACCAAGTTTTATTGCAGGTTTATTGTTGTAGTTGTGCTAACTTACTACACAAGTTTATTAGTATTGAAATAGCAGGTGCAAGTTGTTCTATGATCGAGTAGTACATCTCCAAGTCGTCCATAACCGCAGACACGGCTTTTCGAAAAGATTTAACCCTGCAGGGGTGCCCAAATGTACCCAAACACACGATCACTCCTTGATGCCTACGATTAGCACACTTCCAATGGTGTGCCGACAGGAGGTCGCGACTCGCACTCTCCTTCACTACAAACAAGTCCAGGAAGCCACCTGACTAAGTTTACCCCGCTCGAGAGTCTGGCCGAATCTCTGAGACAGACCTAGCTGATGCGAGGACGGCTTCCGAGGCTCGACTCCACCCACGGGAGGCGACCCTCTTCAGCATGCGATAAACGCCCGTGCCGCAACCTATACGTGCATGCAGAGGCAAACAAGGGGTTACAAGGCACCCACGGCTTCCCCCAAAGTAAATCGGACCATAAGATACAAGAGCTGCATGCACGCAAAACCCAAATGGAAAACCTCAAACTAGTTGTGGCCACTGGACAAGTGTGTAGATTCTGGCAGTGATCGAGGGGAGGCCCGTAAACGTACCCACGTCTGGTTAGAGCGCACAGTCTCAGAACAGTTCATGCGATCTCGAGGTCCTAGGGGACACAAGTGAGCCGTCGTAAAACTGGCAAAATGACTCACCGATGCCTCTGCTTAATTTAATTTGAAGTATTAACATTAAAGTAAGCCATGATTATCTCCAACAACATATATCCAAAAAGTAGAGCATGTGATAACTTTCCCAACCCAAAAGATAAAACAACTACAACAACCTGAAGATGCCTACGACTCGCAAGGCCAACTCGGACAACAAGCACACGGTTAATAGGATATATGGAAGGTTCTATGGCTTTGCTTTGGGTAAACAGGTGGATAGGGACGTGACTCGAACAAAGAATCGCAACACAAGGCTAGGATATACAGCTAGCGAGAGCAAAGGTATTAAATGGGTAGAGAGAAAAGGGCTCGCCTGAAAAGAAGGTCGAAGAACACCCGAAGAACTTGTTGTTGCTCACATCACCACGAATCGTCCTATCCGAGAAGAAGCAAAACGCTACAACAAACAACGGATGCAACACTTACTACTATGGCAAAAGAATCGGCATGAGCATGTGAAGGTATGCATGGCATGGCAATTATGATGCAATGCAACCTATCCCAAAATTAAGCGGAATCGGAATCCCGACATACACAAATATGGTTTAAATTGTTTTACTACGCAACAATTTAAATGTTGTTTAACATGGCAAAACAAGGTATAGGTGATCTACACAAAATTAAATGAAGCGGGGAACCATATTTGGTAATTTCCCAAGTGCTCCATATGTTGTTTATTAGATGAGATACAAACTATCACGCCATGACATGATGCAAGATGCAAACAAGCATATGGATGGCATATTCAAATTCTATGCATTTTTTTGATAAACTTTCATATAAAATACTTTTTATTTCGAGTTACGGTTTAAAAGATATGAATTTTGCAAGATGCAAATACTTGCAGGAATTTCAGAAAACGAAACAGAAAAACTGGAAGGCTGTGTTGGTCCGGACCTGAGCCCGATTGGCGACGGATAGCAACGGTCGCACGCCAGCGACGGGCGGATCTGAATCTGAACAGCAAAAAGAGGGGATTTAATCTGATGGCACTGGGATTTGAACTCTAGTTTGCTGGCTAAAGAAACAAGGTCTAACCACTAGACCGCAGCAGCGATGTTGACTTAGTGGTGTTCGGGATCAACTTGAACCTGTTCTGCACGCGAGATCTGAACAAAAACAGAGGAAAAAGGGTGGATTTCATGCTGCTTTTGGAGATTGGTCTCGGGATCGATTTGCTGGACAGGAGAGGAACGAACCGCCGGGCTGCTGTTTGGTATTTGGAACGGAAGGGTCACCGGGTCGTTGTGCAGAACAAGTAGGAGCATGGCCAGAGCACCAGGAGCTCGCCCATGGCAGCACACATACAGAGAACACGGAGGTCAGCGATGGGAATCTTAGCAAGAGGCAAAAATGGACGGGGAAAGAGGGGAAAAGGAGCACAGGCTCACCAGAAGTTCGCGTGCGTGCTCGGAGAGGTCGGAGGAGGGCCGGGGCGGCCGGATTTCGCTGGTGACCGGAGATGAAGAAGAGGATGCGGCCGTCTCTGTAGTCGATTTTGGCTCGATTCCGTGAAGGCAGACGATGCAGATGAGTTGCGAAGCTCCTGGATGCGTCAGCTTGGCGGCGGGAGCACTGCAACAACGGCGCGTCGTCGACCATGGCGCGGTGGTCTTCGGCTTCCTTTCTCGATCGGGAGCTTGCAGGGAAGGGCGACCAAGATGAGGAGGAGGGGTGGCGGCGCTGCGGCGGAAGGAGAGGAAGAGGAACTAGGGTTTCAGAGGGGATCCGAAGCTGGGAGATTAAAAGGGAGGGTAAAGTGGTGTGGTGGAGGTTGTTACTGAGAGGACCACAGGAGCATGCTCCTCTCGTGCTTGCCTGGAGAAGAGGACAGGGAAGCGGTTCGGTAGAGACAGAGAGATGGGCTTCGGGAGGAAAAGAAGTGGGCTGCCAGATTAAAAGAGGAAAAGGGAGGTCTCTCTCCTCCTCAAAATATTTTATTTCGAATTTTTATTTGAAATTGGATGAGAAAGAAAAAGGTTTTAGCAAAGATTCAAAGCAGACTTAAAGCAAGTTAAATTCTTGAAAGGTTTATATTTTATTTGAAACAAGAGTTTTTAACATACAACCAAAACATTTTTATTAGTACAACTTTGAGCTTAATTAAAATAAAGAAAAAGAAGGGGAGGTTATTGTAAAACCATACAAGACAAAACTCATATAATTTTTAACAAAATTCATTTTGTTCCACAAAACATGCAAGGTTATAGATGCATGAGGATGCACAACGTCACGATGACGCGAAAAATAAAAAGAACAAGCAATTCTAATATTTGGGATTTTTCCGGGTCGTTACAATCGACACCACTAACAAAGGATCTCGCCCCGAGATCCATGTTAAGGCGGGGGAGGGAAGTTGGGTAAACTATCGGATCTTCTTGCGCCATGTTGAACTCCGTGACACCACTAACAAGAGGTTTTTCTCGACACCACCAACAAGGGATTCTTGCTCACATTGACGATGAAGAACTTCCGAAGAACGAACCTATTAGGATAAAGCAAGAGATCGTCCACCCACGTAGGAACCTAAGACTCTGAGAAGTAGGTAAGGGAGAGGAATCAAAACTTGCAAAGGTAAGAGGAGAAAGCATAGAGATAAGGAGAAAAATGCAGACTACTTAGATCTATCCAACTCATTCTTAGAAAATAGTTTTAGACACTAAACTCTACAACGTCCATTGGCAAGGTTATCCTACAGGCAGACTGGACCCGTGGGTATCGACAAAACCTGGGCTCTGATACCACTTGTGACGCCCCAAAACCGGCACCTTGCAGATGATAGCGAACACGCCACAATCTACACGATGTCGCTTTGGAAACGCACCACCAAGCGCCTCGTGCACGTTGGAGCGCGCACGTGATGCGGGTGGAATCGAGTAGCAACAGTTACACAAGTTCACGATGGAACCCACAAAAGAATATATAATATAACCGCAAAGACTCCACGAGTCAAGAGTCCAAATATACAATACAAATATCCAAATCATATATAAAGCAAATAGTATCCAAGTACGAACAAGAATACAAATGGGCCTAAGAGGCCTGAAGATAAACGATGGCGTCCAAACCCTGCCCAGGCCAAGCCGGAAGGGTAACCTTGCTAACGTCAGCGCTCCCATACCTGTCAAAAACGTCGGGCCAGTGGTTGCCGAACAAGGAGGGAGAAAGAGAAAAAGAAAAAAAACGAGGGTGAGTACCGAGGCACGTACTCGCGAGACTGGAATTCAGCTATGCTCGCCTACAGGCTATATGGTGCTTCTTTTCTGGCGCCGTTGCCGGGAAGGAAGAGAAGACTTCTGCGAGGGGAGTTTTTCGCACACACATCCTTTACTTTGTTTTATTGTTTTGCTTTACTTTATTTATTTTACCTGCATCATTTTATCAAAAACCCAAAAAAAATTAGAATCCTTGGTAGTTGTTTTTACTTGTCTTGCTTTATCATGCTTTCTATCAATGGTTGGTTTCTTAGAAACTAAATCTTTTTGGCAAGGTGGGTTCACGGAAGAGCAGCAAAATTATTATGAGGAACACCGCTTGTCACAAAAAGGGAAACACTTATGGGAACAAATCAATAGATTATATATCATTGCTAGAAATGCGTGCTCTACTTATAATGTTACTTATTGCTTTGATGAGTCTTGTTGCTGTAGGAGGTATAAACACCTCCCTTTTCAATGTGAGTATAACGATGATGTTACCATATCATCTTATATTAATGGAAATTATGACTTTTATGATGTGGAACAAATTGAAGAATTTATTACTTGGAAGGGTGCATTCGAACTTGCATATTTGCTTGAAAATACTGATGATGCACTTTATAAATATGAGGTTTATGATATACTTAAATTTTGCTTTGATAATTACAAAGAAGGAAATGGCTATATTCTTAAATATCTTAATAGATGCTCTCCAACGGAAGAGACTAATGCCTTGAAGGAGCCTATGGAAGAAGAAATTGCTGAAACTAGAAGCTCATTTGATGAAAAAGAGGAGGAAGAATGGAGCTACCCATGTCTACCTCTCAATAAGAGTAACTCTTTAACTAATACCTTATTTGATAGCCCTCCATGCTTAACAAAGAAGGATGAGTGTGATATTTATATTGTTGAGTTTATTCATGATGCTACTGAAAATTATTATGAGAGAGAAAAATTTGGTTGTTGGAATTCTCATGTTACTAAAACACCTCTCTTTATATTGAAAGTTCCGAAGTTGCGCTTGTTTTATCTACCCATACTTGTTACTATATGCTTCTTTGATTTATTTTCTTACAAGACTCCTATGCATAGGAAGTGGGTTAGACTTAAATCTGTTTTATATTTGCTCCTTGATGCTCTCTTTTGCTTCAAATCATATTTCTTATGTGAGCATCTTCTCGAATTACTGAGCCTAGCTCAAAGGCGTTAAAGAAAAGCACTCTTGGGAGATAACCCAATGTTTCTTTTCAGTAATTTTTCTTTTATTTGAGTCTTGGAAGTCATTACTACTGTAATGACCGCTCCTTATCTTGTTTATTTCATTTTTGTGCCAAGAGAAGCCTCTAATTTGAGTGAGGTAAAGATTTGGGGATGTTGCTGTCCTGAAACTGTTTTCGGTGCTGCACCGTAAAAATTTGTGAAAATTCTCTGTTTATCTTTTGGACCTGCGATTTCTTGTGCATATGCCCCAGGTTTTATCCAAACTTTTGTTAGTTGAACACTTTTTGATTTGAGCAACAGAAAATCCCTCAAAAATTCTACCTTTGTCAGCTGTTCAGTTTTGACAGATTTCTGCCAATATTTGTGTTTGCCACTTTATCGCTTTCTTTTGAGTTCTTTTGATCACGGAACTTTTGGGGAGGTTGCTACAGTAGTATCTACTATATATGTGGTGGTTTTGAGTTGAAACCTGAAGCAAATAGAGATTGATTATATGTTATGCTTGCACTAATGTTGCTAATAGAATTGTGTTTAGTTTTGTATGAAGGAAGTTTTCAAGTGTAGGGATTGGAGAATGATGAGATGAGTTGAAGAATGGACAAAAGCTCAAGCTTGGGGATGCCCATGCATCACCCCAAGAAATATCCAAGAAGTACAAGCGTCAAAGCTTGGGGATGCCCCCGAGGCACCCCTTCTTCATCGGCAAAAATCAGGTCACCTTTCAAAACACTATATTTTTATTGCTTCATGCACTATGTGTTTTTCTTGGAGCGTCAGTTGCTTTAGTTTTCTTAGTTGGTTTAGTTTGTTTGTTTGCTGCAATAAATGGTTGGACCCCAACAAATTTCTTTTGGAGAAGTTGCCTTGCTTTTCATTTGCCAAGAACACTCAGTTTTTCACTCTTATCGTTTATCGAGCGTTCTTCTTTTTCTGCTACTGCTTTTGGTTTTCGTTTTCGCCTTGATTTGCGTTCAGACCTTGTCATATCTTTTCATCAAGGTGTATTTTTGCCTCTGATCTTTATTGGTTTTCATCAAAAGAGGTGTTTATAAAAATTTCAAATGATGTTGGAAAAGAGAAAAAGCTTTGTGCAAAATAGTGGTACAAGAAGGAGCTTGTGTAGACTGCGGCTTAGGCTTTTTCATGTCATGCTTGATGTCTTTTTGATAGTATGCTTAGTGGTTTTGCTGTAGCATGACTTGTCTCAAATAACTGAGATTGCTTAATGAGCCTTTGAAAAAATCATGCGTTGTTTTTATTGTATGGAAGCATTATTTTGGTTTTCTCCTTGATGCTTTATTTGGGTTGACTTGGCGCATGCTCACACATGTTAGACTCTTACAAAGTCGCCAATAGCCTTCATGATCATTTAGTTTTTGACTTTTGATGCCATCCTATGCTTCTTTTAATGTCGCTTTGTCGCTTTGCATGATTATGGCCATTATTGCTCTCTTAGTTGGTCGCTCCCAGTCTTTTGCTAGCCCTCGCCTTGTACTGAGTATGAGCTCTACTCGTGCATCCAACTCCTAAAAGCCAAAGTTTTCCAAAGTGTCCACCATACATACCTACTAGCAATTTGCTATTCCAAGTAAATTTGACTTGCTTTTATTTTCTCTTCAAATTAAACTCTTACCAGTGTTATGCGAAATTCGGTCAGTAAAGCTCTCACGAACCGGAAGGCACACTTTACTTTTTCCTGTTCTTAAAAATTTGACATTGTGGTCTCTTATGTTGAGTTGTTATGCTTGCAAGTTGTAAGTTGGATTCTAGCCCATCCATGCTGTCATGGGGCAAGCTTTCAACATTGCACTTCTTATTTGAGTTGATATCGTGATCTTTTGTTTATGGATGCCCGCGGTGTGAAATGAATTGGGAATCTTGTGGGGATCATGGAGTTTGTATATGTGTTAGGGAAACGCCGGGCCGCCAATCTAAGCCATGCATAATTCATGGTGGAAATTTGCAGCATACCCATGGTGAACATTCGATGACGCATCTCACAATAAAAAGCTAAACAAAAAGCAAATAAAAGAGATGTCGAGGTGTTCATTGTCTGCTTGTCCTGTCATTTTGGTGTGGGCTTGTTCCATGTCATCGGGCACGGAGGTTCCCCATTGGCGGTTCTCAATGATATGCATATACTTACAATGACAAGAGCCTTGCTTGGGACTCTAAGTAAAGTAGCATGAGGTTTGGGTACTCGTATTCACGGGGCACAAGGTTTCAACTTATGATTTGTCATGCATATGCATCATAATTGTTCTCGCATTAACTTTAACCATTCAAGATGCTTATGATGGGGGCAATGAGAGCTCAAAGCCGGTAAGTACCATAATTTTTGAAGGTTATAAAACTTGCAATCACTGCTTCCCTCTGCGAAGGGCCTTTCTTTTACTTTTATATTGAGTCACCACCTTCTTTCTTTATGCACCATTAAGAGAGCATAGTTGTCATTCTTAGTGTGATATGCATTGTCCCAAAGTTCATTGATTGATTTATATTGTTGGTTTCACTTGTTCTTAAATTATTTGTATCTAGTCGCCCTCTTAAACTTGAAGGTGTCCTATGCATTTATGTTTTGCTCTCTTTGAAGGACAAGCTGAAAACCATTTGTATGTTTTCCTTATGATTTGAACACACGTTTGACTTTCATTGTTTCATTTTTATGATCTTTTGTTTGTGTTCATTTGCATGTTTACAACATGGTTGCTAAGTTCTTATTGTCATGATTATATCTTCATGCCCATGTTTTAAGTTCTTATGATCCCAGCTCACCAATGCTTACATATATGATCAAGATTGTGTAGGTGCATGTCACCTCAAAAATTATTCTTTTGTTATCACTTACCTACTCGAGGACGAGCAGGAGTTAAGCTTGGGGATGCTTGATACGTCTCAAACGTATCTATAATTTTTGATGCTCCATGCTTGTTTTTACACCATTTGCCTATTGTTTCGTTACACTTAGTGGCACTTTTATGCATTTTCTGGAACTAACCTATTAACGAAGTGCCACAGTGCCAGTTTCCTGTTTTCTGCTGTTTTTGTGTTTCAGAGTGATACACAGGAAATATTCTCGGAATTGGACGAAACCACATCCTGAAGTCTTATTTTACCCGGAAGCTTCCAGAGATCCGAAGAGGAGTAGGAGGAGGGCCACCAGGGCCCCACACGCAGGGGCGGCGCGGCCAGGCCCCTGGCCGCACGGGGCCCGCGTGAGGGAGCCTGGCTCCCCCTCTGACATTGCCCCTTCGCCTATAAAGACCCCCCGACGGAAAAAACCTAAGTACCCGATCAGTTTTCTAGAACACATCGCGATCCGCCGCCGCCGTCGACCCGAAGATCGGGAGGGTCCAGAAGCTCTTCCCGGCACCCTGCCGGAGAGGGGAATCGCCACGGGAGGTCTTCTTCATCGCCATGCTTGCCTCCGGAGCGATGAGTGAGTAGTCTACCTTGGACTATGGATCCATAGCAGTAGCTAGATGGTTGTCTTCTCCACCATGTGCTTCATGTTTAGATCTCATGAGCTGCCTTACATGATTGAGATCACCATTATGTAATTCTACATGTTTGGTTTGTTGGGATCCGATGAATATTGGTGTATATGATTAAGTTGCTGTACTGAATTATATCTTTTGTTATCTCTATGTTGTTTATGATCTTGCATGCTCTCCGTTGTTAGTAGCTATCTTGGCCGAGTAGTTGCTAGTGACTCCAAGAGGGGGTATTTATGCTCGATAGTGGGTTCATGCCTCTATTTCACCTGGGGGAGTGACAGAAACCTCTAAGGTGGTAGATGTGCTGTTGCTACTAGGGAGAAAACAACATTCATATGCTCAAGGGCATATGCTTTGTTTACATTACACACTTTGCTTAATGCAATTATCTGTTGTTCGCAACTTAATACTTCCAGGGTGTTCGGATTGATATCCCCGGGAGTGGATTATTAGTCATAGATGCAGTTGGATGGCGGTCTATGTATTTTGTTGTAATGCCCAGAGTAAATCTCATAGTGATCTTCTTGACATATCACGTTATCTTTATTCTATCAATTGCCCAACTGTAATTTGTTTACCCAGCATGTGTTATTTTATCTATGGAGAGACACCACTAGTGAACTGTGGACCCCGGTCCTATTTCCATCATATTGCTATCATCTGTTTACTTTATTCGCACTATTTACTTTACTCGCATACTATATTGTTTTCCACTCGATACACTCATAACCTTTGTTTCAAGCAAACCGGTGAGATTGACAACCTCATCGCAAGTTGGGAACAAAGTATTTGTTTGTGTGTGTGCAGGTTCCGCATCACCTTCAGTCGTCATTGTCTCTCCTCTCCTGACCGATATTAAACCTTGGTTTCTTAACTAAGGGAAAACTAGCTGCTATACTCATCATACCTTCCTCTTGGGGTTCCCAACGGGCTGGTTATCCACCACGCACAAGGACCGTCTGCTCCCACGTCAACCACACGCCATCAGCTTATTTTCTGGCGCCATCAACCGGTAGCAGACAGCAGACACACGGCGGCTAAACCAATTCGTCCGTCCGCATCCTGGTCCAGTGCTCCCTTTTTATAGCCACATCGATATGTAGGTTGGAGTACGGGGCAAGAAGCAGCGAACCGCATCGAACCGATCTGCCTCTTACCGTCTGCCTCGATCGAATCGAGCAACGGCTGCCTGGGGTGATCGCCCCTGGCCCGGCGCTGCGGCCTGGCGCAGGAGCGGATCGACCTCCTGGCATGCGACCAGGCCCAGGCGAATTGGTGGCCCAGCCGGCCCAGCCGGGCACGCGACCTGCGCGGCCCAGTCGGCCTGGAGGAGGGAGCGGCCCATGCGATCCGGTCGCCCAGCCGGTCAACGGCCCAGCGGCCTGGGCGCAGCAGGTAAGTGCCCCGCCCGGGCCGGGTGGGCTGGCGGCCCAGCCGGCCGGCCCATGCGCCTCGTCCCCTTTTCCTTTTCCTTTTCTTTTGCCTTTTTCCTTTTTGCCTTTTTAAAAGTTTGTCTAGATGAACTATCAAATTGGTCCATTAGTAAAACTTTTCGCGGACTATATTTTAGCCCTATTTACTTCCAATAAATAAATATATGTATTAACATTTATTAATTCAATTAATTAATAAATCATTAATCTCTTCCCAGAACAATTCCGCAACTCTCCGAAACAATTTCCATAAATCCTGAAACTACCCTAGCGTCGATGAGCGTTAAGTGTGTGACCCTACGGGTTCGAGAATGTGCGGACATGATCATCATCAATAATCAATAGCGGGATCTGGAAATCCATATCGACTCCCACACATTCAACGAAGATCATTATCGGTGAACCACAATGTCAGGATTCAATTAATCCCATATACAAATTCCATTGTCTCGCGATATTTTACTCGCCCGAGATTCGATCGTCGGTATCGCCATACCTAGTTCAATCTCGTTCATGACAAGTACTCTTTACTCGTTCCGCAATCCAATATCACCCTATGATTAAACTCATTAATCACGTGTTTGCAAACGGTGTATGATATTGATTACCGAGTGGGCCCGGAGTATATCTCTCCGACATGGGAGGGACAAATTCCATCTCGATACATACAACCCAACGAATACTTTCCGATCACCTGAGAGACACCTTTATGATCACCCTTTCATAGGATGACATTTGATGACCTCAAAGCTCTCTTCCGGTACTAGGGAGTGGCATTATCTCATGGTCTAAGGAATAGGATACTGACATAGGAAAAGCTACGCAATTGTGAACACAATGACACGATCTAATTGCTGTGCTTAATTGGGTCTGTCCATCACATCATTCTCCTAATGACATGACCTCATTATTAATCGACAACTCATGTCTATGGTTAGGAAACCTTAACCATCATTAATCAATGAGCTAGTCTAGTAGAGGCATACTAGGGACACGGTGTTATTCATAAACCACACAAGTATTAATGTTTCCACTTAATACAATTCTAGCATGGAATATAAACATTATCATAAACAAGAAATATGATAATAACAATATTATTATTGCCTCTAGGGCATATTTCCTTCAGTCTCCCACTTGCACTAGAGTCAATAATCTAGTCATACTTGCGCCTTTAACACCTATGGCATTCCGGTGTTATTCATACGCATTGCATGTGGTAAACCTTCTACGGGTCTGACACTTTCAGGTCCGTGTGTATTTGCATATCTTTTGCGTCAGCACGCATTACTCATCTTGTATGAGACATCATATAAACTTGGTCTTCTGGTGAGACCTTTATTTCTTGGCCAAGACTATGTTGTCACTATTGTCACACAATAGAACTACATAGAACTAGCACACTTGGAACTACACCTAGTTCTTTTGCTGCTTCTAGAGCAGTTATATAGTTAGCCTTCGTTGCAGTATCCATCACAATGTTTCACATTGGAACTCATCCAAGTCATCATGGAACTTTTTTCCATCTTATTGTGCCACCTTCTAACTCAAAACAAATAGCCTAAAATTGAGATAAAATTTTACTTGTATGTGTGACAAAGCCAATGTAACTCATTGCAATGAACCATTTGTCACTCCTGCATACATAATATATTCTTAGTTCTTCGAAAGTACATAAGAATATCTTTACTATTGTCCAGCGATCATCATATGAATGCTCATAACCTTTTAGAGCATCATACATATCTAGATATATATATCATGGTATACAAGATTGATAAAATCATTCTTGCGGTTTCACTCATCAAGTGTCTAAACAGTTGATTCTTGCTTCAAACTCTTCCATGCAAAAAGAACCATTCTTATTGTTTTCATATTGAACAAATTCAATATTTCATCTATGTACTCTGGCAAAACTATATTAGTGCCTCAATCTATCTGCATAGACATTGATGCTCAATATTCTGGTTTTGTCTAAGTCTTTCATCAAAAACTAATTTTAATGAAAACTTAACAATATCAAGAAAAACACATAATTTCCAATAAACGATATGTCATGTACATAAAGTATTCGAAATATGTCTCAGCGCTCCCACTTACTTTCTTGTAAGTACAAGCATCTTCAAATATCTTGATGAAATTAAACTCTTTAACATTTTCATCATTGAAGATTTCAACTTCGCTATGCTTACTTCTACCATAGAAGTTTGCATACATATCTAGCAACATTTGAATCAACAAAACCCATTGGGTCGTGTCAGGTACACGTCCTTGGTGTGCATTCTGGTAGAGGAACGTTGTTTCGTTTATTCAACTATCATATCTCAATATATAATTGTTGCAAAAAAAACAAATCCATATGACAAAGTCAGGGCCCATCACCGCTTCTTTGTATATTGTTGGTTACTATTATCCGGTAATATCTCGTCCTCAAATCTTGCTATTTGATTACGACCAACTTGGTTAAATAGGAACTTTGATGTCGTGACTACAACACATTGTAGACGCGTGAGCCATGAATACAGTTGCCACTTCCAGAACATTTTCCGGTGTTGCGCTACTCTGATCATCTTGCTCAGGTTCAATAACCTCATCAAGTTCTATTTTCCTCCCACTTAAACCTTTCGCGAGAAACTCCTTCATAAGAAATTCACTTCTTTTAGCGACAATCACTTTTATTCGGGTTTATGGCAGAAGGAACACCCATCGACATTCTTTGGGATAACCTACAAAGACTTACTAATCTGATTTTGGTTGTAAACATTTTACATATGTCTTGCATACCAAAATTTAAGAAAAGACCACAATAACTTATATGGAGTCATTTCAGCGGATTATGATGATGCTCTATTCAGTGAAAAGCGGTAGTCTCTAAAGCATAATCCACAAATTATATTGACAGTTTTATTTCATCATTGATCTAACCATGTCAAACAAGGTTTGATTACATCCATCGAAAACCCCATACTCATATGGTGTTTCACAAGATGCAAGTTTGTGAAACAATTCACTTAACTCTTAGATGTTTGTTAAACTTGTAACTCAAATATTCTCCTTTATGATCCAATCATAAAACTTGAATTATCTTGTTATAATAATTTCCACTTCATAAATTGAACAATTTCAATTATTTCATACTTCTATCTCATCAAGTAGATATACCATACATCTATTCGAGTCATTCATGAAATAGAAAATACATCGTGCTTGACTTCACACCATGGACTACATACATCAACATGTATGATCTCCATTTAGTTAGTCGCTTGTTCTGTCCATGGCCCATGAACGGAGTCCTTAGGAAAATTCTCACAAGCGTCAATCAATTCAAAATCAAATGACTCGAAAATCTATCAATATAGAATTTCTTTCATGTTTTGTTTCCAATATGACTTAAACGGTGGTGTTTCAAATAAGTGAAATTCTTTGTCTTGTGACCTTTAGCATCAGTGTTATAAATGTTTATTTCACCAAAAAGATTTATAATAATCTATCCATCGATTATGGAAGACGGTAATAATTTGAACGACCATTGCTCTCATAATACCAGAACAATATAACAACTATTAAGTTCTTAACAAATCTTGAAGGCTAGGTTTGATGCCGACGAAAACACAATAATACTTTTATTTGTTTCTCGACGCGCATTATTACCACATTCTTTTGCTGGTTGATGACCCACAAGTATAGGGGGTGTATCGTAGTACTTTCGATAAATAAGAGTGTCGAACCCAACGAGGAGCAGAAGGTGTTGACGAGCGGTTTTGATCAAGGAATCACTGTAAATACTAGCAAACAGGTTTTCAGGGGTATTTGGTAATATGAGTAAATAAAGTGCGAGTAAATAAAAGACAGTAGTAACAATTGCAGCAAGTGGCCCAATCCTTTCTTCAGCAAAGGACAAGCCGGTTGTGTACTTATAATAACCAAACATTCTCGAGGACACACAGGAGTTTCTGTCAAGAGCTTTCGCTTCATAAAGCCAATAGTCTTTATTGGTTTGATAGGTGTTATGGGGGTGAACCTGTGCTAGCGCACTACCCTTAATAGGATAAATACACACTTGTGATTATACCCCTTGCAAGCATCCGCAAATACAAGAAAGTAATTAAGATAAATCTAACCACAGCCTTAAACTCTAAGATCCTACGCTCCCTGGTGCAATGGTTTCCCAACGGAGGTTTAGGTTTCTGTCACTCCAGCAACCCCACAATTGGTAGCCAAATACACAATGCATCTCACTAGGCCCATAAATGGTGAAGTATCATGTAGTCGACGTTCACATGAAACCACTAGTGAAATAGCACCATAACAATATCAAACCATTAAATATTTCTCAACAATAATTCACTACTAACATCTTGACTTCTCCCATGTCCTCAAGAACTAAACGAACTACTCACAAGACATCATATGGATCATGATCAGAGGTGAAATAATGGTAAATAATAATCTGAACATAAACCTTAATTCAACGGTTCCACTCAATAGTATCAACTACAAGAGTAATCAACACCGGGAAAGTTTCACCTATGAATATAACAAGATCCAACTCAAGATGTTACAGCGGGATGGCGTGGTGATGGTGGAGATGAAGGTGCTCGTGATGGGGATGATGATGATGATGATCCCGATGAAGCCCGGTGCGATGGTGATGACGATGGTGACGATCTCCCCTCTCCGGGAAGGAATTTCCCCGGCAGATTTCTCCCTGCCGGAGAGCTTTTCTCTCTCTGGTGTTTTTCGCCCTGCAGAGGCGGCGGTGTCTAACTCTGAGCCTCCCCCTGACTTAGGTTTTCGGGGGCGATGAAGTACGCGGAGGGGCGAGACCAGAAGTGGGCCAGGGCGGCCTCACACAGGGCTGGCGCGGCCAGGGGGCAGGCCGCGCCACCCTGGCGTGAGAGCCCCTCCTGGCTCCTCTCGACTCCTCCTTCTGGCATCCTGAGTCTTCTGGGAAAATATAATTTCCTGGTATTTTTCTGGAATTTTCCTGATCTTCAAAATATGGTCCCTTGATGGTCCTTTTTCCAGCAGAATCCTGACTCCGGCAGCAAATCCTCCAATGATCATCAAACATGTGAAAACAAAGGAAATAACATAAGTATCATATCTAAATATGAAATATTTCAATGAATAACAGTAAATTATGATACAAAATAGTGATGCAAAATGGACGTATCAACCCCCAAGCTTAGACCTCGCTTGTCCCCAAGCGAAAACTAAACTCGGTAAACATGACCACAGTTTTATGGAGTGAAGTGTCGATAATCAAAATACGGACAAGAAGCATCACATTCACCAAGGCACAAATTATAATAAACAGCAACTTCCCTTTATAAGATATAGACTTGCAATGGGTAAAAGGGAATCACATGTAAAGATGCACAAGGTAAACTATAATTGGCAATGGCAAACCTTAGTTCTTGGTCAAAGAATGATGAACAAGCTATTCTTTCTTTTGAACGGAGCCTTTTTAAAATAGAGCTAATATAGCAAAGACCATATGCTCAACAAAATAAACTTTTGCATTCATAGAAAGCTTTGAAAGATATATTCCTTCAGACAAAAGCATTATACAAAACAAGGAAGATAGTAAACATGATTAAACAAATCAACATATGGATGAGTGAAACATAACAACTCAAATGCTTGCTTGAGACAGAGGGAGATAGGTTGACTCAACATATAAGTAAAAGATAGGCCCTTCGCAGAGGGAAGCAGGGATTAAACATGTGCTAGAGCTTTTCATTTGTAAAACAGAGGTAAAAATTTGTTTTGAGAGGTGGTTGCTTTTGTCAATGACTAGCAACGGAGTTCTTGATATCTTCCATACTAAACAAGTGAGAGCGGTTCCGAGATATTTGATTAATTGGCACTTTGGTGCTCTTTTATAGCTTTGCACTCCTCCCCACCTTTTTCCTTTCTCAAACCATGGCTAACCGATTCCATCGGGTGCCAACCAACTTTCACATACCACGGAGGAGTGCTTCTTTTTCTTTTCTTTTCTTTTTGAGATTATAATGATCTGACCAGCTCCCTTGCAAAATTAATGACGAGCAGATGAAGCTGCCTAGTCGAGGGGTACTTAATTTAGTATGGAAGATAACAAACCCATCCACTACGTCCTCATGATCTAAAAACAGTGGCACAATATGAGAAGTGTTTGAAGGTTTTTGAAAGGTAGCACATGAAAATTTACTTGGAATGGCTTGAAATACCATGCATAGGAATTTATAGTGGACTCTTTGGAAGTGACTTGGCTTTGGGATTTGGATGCACGAGAAGTATTTCCTCTCAGTACAGGTTTTTGGCTAGCAAGGCTAGGTAGCAAGCATAAGAGTTGCATGAAACAAACAAACATACATATAATAAGAACAATCATGCAAACTCCCTTGAAGGTACAATAATTTTGACTTTGAGAATAACAATGCTTATAAGCCAAACATAAGGGAAAACTGAAGTGATGTAACTACAAGCACTTCTTTATTCTTTTCTACTCAAACCTCAAGGTAAAGTTGCTACTGACCAAGCTAGGTTTGCCAAAACCAACTAAATTTACTCATGCTCCCAAAGTGATACCAATACCAATCAACAAGACTAACCATACGAGAGAGATTGCAAACTAACATAAAGTGTGCGGAAAGTAAACAATAAAACTTCTCATTAATATTTCATTACCGCAACTCACACCAAGGGATACATAGATAACCAACTAAGGAGGATACTTCCAAACTGCAAACTATTCTATAAGATAACTTCTCTATTCATGATATGACTCTACTTGAAAAGTAAATGAGCAAAAGGTAATGATGTGATACCGCGGCACTCCCCCAAGCTTGGAACAAGCCAAGGGGATGCCTATACCGATGACGAATTACTCCTTTGGCGGTGGCGGTGGATAATCTTTAATAAGCTTCTCAATCAAATCTTTCAGATCATCAATCTTATACTCGAGGTTACGAATCATCTCAGAATTGTGCTCAACACGGTTCATGAACCTATCAGCAAGAGAATCCCAGCTCTTGGAATTATTTCCCCATCCTTCTTCACTCTTGGAGCTTTCTATCCCTGCATTGTTAGAACGATCTATATCCCAGCCAGAGGGTAATCATGATTTGGGCACCTTTTGAAACTGACGTTCATGAATTAGAGTATGGAAAGGATTTTGGCTTGACGGAGATGTCCGTGGAGCTAAGGTGTGACGCGGCACACCCCCTCCGGTCCTTATGCGAGCACTCTTCTTGAACTTGTCATGATCTGTCACCACCCCTATGCTGGCAACCATGGTGTTTGGCCTTGAACTTTGATCTTCCTCCTCGTCTTCACTTTCAACCTCTTCTTTCAGCCGGAAGTCTTTGGTGTCATCTTCCGGAGGTGTCTTCTCCTTGTCATCACTTGAAGAGGCCATGGCTCCCCCAAACTTAAGATCAACTCCTGACAGAAATAGCTCGAAACAAAACATGACGAGAAAACGATATATAGACCTCGGGGACTCCGGGGGGTTAAATAGACGAAAATTATACATCGAAACGAAATCATAGGAGGAAACCAGGACGGAAAAGAGTTCCGGGGTATTCTCACACCTGGGTGGCGTGGCCAGGGGTGGGCCCGCGCCACCTATGTGTGAGACGCACACGGACTCCTTTTCCTGCCCGTTTTCGTCTCGTGATTTTTCATATTTAGTAAAAACAGCAAAAATATTAAAGGAAGAGCTTTTCGCGAAACTTCTCTGACTAGAACTGTTACCTATTCGAAAACGAATTCTGCAGGTACCTGCAATTTGTCTTGGATGAATTCTTCCGGAGAAACTGTTTCAATAACATCAACATCTTCATTATAAGAATCTCTAGAAATATAATGTTTGAGTCTTTGCCCATTCACCACTTGTGTAGAGTCATCCTTCAATGAAGCAATCTTAATAGCACCTGAGCGGTACACTTTCACAATAACATATGGTCCTTCCCATTTAGAGAGTAATTTTCCTGCAAAAAATCTGAGACGAGACCTATACAATAGAACTTTCTCACCAACATGAAACTCTCTCTTAAGAATTCTCTTATCATGCCATTGCTTGACTTTTTCTTTAAAAAGCCTGGCATTCTCATACGCTTCGTTTCTCCACTCATCTAGAGAACTCAAATCTAATAACCTTTTCTTACCGGCTAGTTTAAAATCTCTATTAAGCTCTCTCACTGCCCAAAAAGCTTTGTGTTCTAATTCTAAGGGCAAGTGACACGCATTTCCGTAAACCATCTTATAAGGAGACATACCCATGGGGTTCTTATAAGCAGTTCTATAAGCCCATAAAGCATCGTTTAACTTACTAGCCCAGTTTTTTCTAGATCTATTGACAGTATTCTGCAAGATAGACTTGATCTCCCTATTTGAAAGCTCTACCTGCCCACTAGTTTGGGGATGATAAGCAGAAGCAATTCTATGATTGACATCATATTTAGCAAGAGTTTTTCTAAAACCACCGTGAATAAAATGAGAACCTCCGTCAATCATAAGATATCTAGGCACACCAAACCTAGGAAAAATAACATCCTTAAGCATTTTTAACGAGGTCTCACCATTGGCACTCTTTGTAGGTATGGCTTCTACCCATTTAGTAACATAATCAACAACAACAAGTATATGGGTATAGCCTTTTGAAGGAGGAAAAGGACCCATAAAGTCAAATCCCCAACAATCAAACGGTTCAATAACAAGAGTGTAACTCATAGGCATTTCATTGCGTCTAGAAATATTACCAACTCTTTGACATTCATCACAAGATAAAACATACCTTCTGGCATCTTTAAAGAGGGTTGGCCAATAAAAACCTGATTGTAGAACCTTCTGTGCGGTTCTATCTCCAGCATGATGCCCTCCATAGGCGCTGCTATGGCATTTTCTTAATATCTCTTGTTGTTCATATTCCGGTACGCATCTTCTCATAATACCATCAACTCCTTCTTTATATAAATGTGGGTCATCCCAAAAATAATGTCTCAAATCATAGAAGAATTTTCTTCTTTGCTGAGCTGTAAAGGTTGGAGGAAAATACTTGGAAACAATAAAGTTAGCATAATCAGCATACCAAGGAAGGTCTCGCGAAGTTACATTTATTGCAGCCAACTGTTCATTTGGAAAACTATCATTAACAGGAATAGGATCAAAAGAAATGTTTTCCAATCTAGACAAATTGTCAGCCACAGGATTTTCAGCACCTTTCCTATCTACGATATGCAAATCAAACTCTTGTAAAAGCAGCACCCATCTAATAAGCCTAGGCTTAGCATCCTTCTTAGTCATAAGGTATCTAATAGCAGCGTGATCAGTATGAATAGTAACTTTAGAATCAACAATGTAAGATCTAAACTTATCACATGCAAAAACAACAGCAAGAAACTCTTTCTCAGTAGTAGCATAATTCTTCTGAGCAGCATCAAGAGTCTTACTAGCATAATGAATAACATTCAACTTATTATCTACGCGCTGTCCAAGAATAGCACCAACAGCAAAATCACTAGCATCACACATAATTTCAAAAGGTAAATTCCAATCAGGTGGTTGAACAATAGGAGCAGTAGTTAAAGCCTTCTTAAGAGTTTCAAAAGCTTCCTTATAATCATCATCAAAGACAAATGGTACGTCTTTTTGAAGAAGATTAGTACGAGGCTTTGAAATCTTAGAGAAATCTTTAATAAACCTCATATAGAAACCAGCATGACCAAGAATACTACGAATACCTTTAACATCTCTGGGACAGGGCATTTTCTCAATTGCCTCCACTTTTGCTCTGTCAACTTCAATACCTCTTTCAGAAATTTTATGTCCAAGGACAATTCCTTCATTCACCATAAAGTGGCATTTCTCCCAATTAAGAACAAGGTTAGTTTCTTCGCACCTCTGCAAAACTTTATCAAGGTTGTGCAAACAATTATCAAAAGAAGTTCCATAGACGGTTTAAACCCAGCTCACGTTCAAAAATGGTCTACAAAAAATAATAGGACAAGTTTTACTAGCCTCCTTACCAAGGACTAGAAAATCAGTAGGGTATTTAGTCTTACCGCAAAGAACTTCCACATCTCAAACAATACCAAGAGGCCAAACAGTCTCTCTGTTAGCAAGCTGAACAACCACATCAATATCTTCAAGTTCACAAGCGCCAATCTCATGCATAATTTCTTTGTAAAGCTCTAAAGGAATAGCACTTGCACTAGCACCAATATCACATAAACCATAATAGCAATGATCTCCAATCCTGACAGAAATAATAGGAACACTTGTTTTCCTATGCTTTTTAGGATGTGAGAGAATGTTAGAAGCATCTTCACAAAAAAGAATATATTCATCCCCTACATCTTTAGTAACAAGATCCTTCAATATAGCTACAGGAGACTTAATAGTAATTTGCTCATCAGGTTCTGCAGCTTTCTTAGTACTTTTATTAGACACACTTACCAAAGTAGAATACTTCTTTACCTTAGCAGGGAAAGGTGTCTTCTCAAAATAAGGTTTAGGCACAATGCTATCAACAGTACAAACTTCAGTAGCTGCAGCAGGTATATGACTAATAGAGTCTTTATAAGGCGCATGATATTTGTTCCAATCTTTCTTTGGAACATTGCTACTTGATGATGGCGCCCAGAAAATTAGCTGCTGGTGCCAAGTTGATGTGGAGCAGACTGTCCTTGTGCGTGGTGAATAACCAGCCCGTTGGGAATCCCAAGAGGAAGGTATGATGAGTATAGCAGCTAGTTTTCCCTTAGTTAAGAAACCAAGGTTTAATATCGATCAGGAGAGGAGAGACAATGACGACTGAAGGTGATGCGGAACCTGCACACACACAAACAAATACTTTGTTCCCAACTTGCGATGAGGTTGTCAATCTCACCGGTTTGCTTGAAACAAAGGTTATGAGCGTATCGAGTGGAAAACAATATAGTATGCGAGTAAAGTAAACAGTACGAGTAAAGTAAACAGGTGATAGCAATATGATGGAAATAGGACCAGGGTCCACAGTTCACTAGTGGTGTCTCTCCATAAGATAAATAACACATGCTGGGTAAACAAATTATAGTTGGGCAATTGATAGAATAAAGATAAACGTGATATGTCAAGAAGATCACTATGAGATTTACTCTGGGCATTACAACAAAATACATAGACCGCCATCCAACTGCATCTATGACTAATAATCCACTCCCGGGGATATCAATCCGAACACCCTAGAAGTATTAAGTTGCGAACAACAGATAATTGCATTAAGCAAAGTGTGTAATGTAAACAAAGCATATGCCCTTGAGCATATGAATGTTGTTTTCTCCCTAGTAGCAACAGCACATCTACCACCTTAGAGGTTTCTGTCACTCCCCCAGGTGAAATGGAGGCATGAACCCACTATCGAGCATAAATACCCCCTCTTGGAGTCACTAGCAACTACTCGGCCAAGATAGCTACTAACAACGGAGAGCATGCAAGATCATAAACAACATAGAGATAACAAAAGATAATATTCAGTACAGCAACTTAATCATAAACACCAATATTCATCGGATCCCAACAAACCAAACATGTAGAATTACATAACGGTGATCTCAATCATGTATGGCAGCTCATGAGATCTAAACATGAAGCACATGGTGGAGAAGACAACCATCTAGATACTGCTATGGACCCATAGTCCAAGGTAGACTACTCACTCATCGCTCCGGAGGCAAGCATGGCGATGAAGAAGACCTCCGGTGGCGATTCCCCTCTCCAGCAGGGTGCTGGGAAGAGCTTCTGCACCCTCCCGATCTTCGGGTCGACGGTGGTGGTGGATCGCGATGTGTTCTGGAAATCTGATCGGGTACTTAGGTTTTTTCCGTCGGGGGGTCTTTATAGGCGAAGGTGCGTCGTCAGAGGAGGAGCCAGGCGCCCTCACGCGGGGCCTGCACGGCCAGGGGCCTGGCCGCGCCGCCCCTGCGTGTGGGGCCCTGGTGGCCCCCCCTTCGACTCTCCTTCGGATCTCTGGAAGCTTCCGGGTAAAATAAGACTTCAGGAACTTGTTTCATCCAATTCCGAGAATATTTCCTGTGTATCACTCTGAAACACAAAAACAGCAGAAAACAGGAAACTGGCACTGTGGCAACTCGTTAATAGGTTAGTTCCGAAAAATGCATAAAAGTGCCACGAAGTGTAACGAAACAATAGGCAAATGGTGTAAAAACAAGCATGGAGCATCAAAAATTATAGATACGTTGGAGACGTATCAAGCATCCCCAAGCTTAACTCCTGCTCGTCCTCGAGTAGGTAAGTGATAACCAAAGAATAATTTTTGAGGTGACATGCACCTACACAATCTTGATCAAATATGTAAGCATTGGTGAGCTGGGATCATAAGAACTTAAAACATGGGCATGAAGATATAATCATGACAATAAGAACATAGCAACCATGTTGTAAACATGCAAGTGAACACAAACAAAAGATCATGAAAATGAAACAATGAAAGTCAAACGTGTGTTCAAATCATAAGGAAAAACATACAAATGGTTTTCAGCTTGTCCTTCAAAGAGAGCAAAACATAAATGCATAGGACACCTTCAAGTTTAAGAGGGCGACTAGATACAAATAATTTAAGAACAAGTGAAACCAACAATATGAATCAATCAATGAACTTTGGGACAATGCATATCACACTAAGAATGACAACTATGCTCTCTTAATGGTGCATAAAGAAAGAAGGTGGTGACTCAACATAAAAGTAAAAGAAAGGCCCTTCGCAGAGGGAAGCAGTGATTGCAAGTTTTATAACCTTCAAAAATTATGGTACTTACCGGCTTTGAGCTCTCATTGCCCCCATCATAAGCATCTTGAATGGTTAAAGTTAATGCGAGAACAATTATGATGCATATGCTTGACAAATCATTAGTTGAAAACCTCGTGCCCCGTGAATACGAGTACCCAAACCTCATGCTACTTTACTTAGAGTCCCAAGCAAGGCTCTTGTCATTGTTAGTATATGCATATCATTGAAAACCGCCAATGGGGTACCTCCGTGCCCGATGACATGGAACAAGCCCACACCAAAATGACAGGACAAGCAGACAATGAACACCTCGACATCTCTTTTATTTGCCTTTTGTTTAGCTTTTTATTGTGAGATGCGTCGTCAAATGTTCACCATGGGTATGCTGCAAATTTCGACCATGAATTATGCATGGCTTAGATTGGCGGCCCGGCGTTTCCCTAACACATATACAAACTCCATGATCCCCACAAGATTCCCAGTTCATTTCACACCGCGGGCATCCATAGACAAAAGATCACGATATCAACTCAAATAAGAAGTGCAATGTTGAAAGCTTGCCCCATGACAGCATGGATGGGCTAGAATCCAACTTACAACTTGCAAGCATAACAACTCAACATAAGAGACCACAATGTCAAATTTTTAAGAACAGGAAAAAGTAAAGTGTGCCTTCCGGTTCGTGAGAGCTTTACTGACCGAATTTCGCATAACACTGGTAAGAGTTTAATTTGAAGAGAAAATAAAAGCAAGTCAAATTTACTTGGAATAGCAAATTGCTAGTAGGTATGTATGGTGGACACTTTGGAAAACTTTGGCTTTTAGGAGTTGGATGCACGAGTAGAGCTCATACTCAGTACAAGGCGAGGGCTAGCAAAAGACTGGGAGCGACCAACTAAGAGAGCAATAATGGCCATAATCATGCAAAGCGACAAAGCGACATTAAAAGAAGCATAGGATGGCATCAAAAGTCAAAAACTAAATGATCATGAAGGCTATTGGCGACTTTGTAAGAGTCTAACATGTGTGAGCATGCGCCAAGTCAACCCAAATAAAGCATCAAGGAGAAAACCAAAATAATGCTTCCATACAATAAAAACAACGCATGATTTTTTCAAAGGCTCATTAAGCAATCTCAGTTATTTGAGACAAGTCATGGTACAGCAAAACCACTAAGCATACTATCAAAAGGACATCAAGCATGACATGAAAAAGCCTAAGCCACAGTCTACACAAGCTCCTTCTTGTACCACTATTTTGCACAAAGCTTTTTTCTCTTTTGCAACACCATTTAAAATTTTTAAGACACCTCTTTTGATGAAAACCAATAAAGATCAGAGGCAAAAATACACCTTGATGAAAAGATATGACAAGGTCTGAACGCAAATCAAGGCGAAAACGAAAACCAAAAGCAGTAGCAGAAAAAGAAGAACGCTCGATTTTTAATAAGAGTGAAAACTAGAGCGTTCTTTGCAAATGAAAACAAGGCAACTTCTCCAAAAGAAAATTTGTTGGGGTCCAACCATTTATTGCAGCAAACAAACTAACTAAACCAGCTAAGAAAACTAAAACAACTGACGCTCCAAGAAAAACACATAGTGCATGAAGCAATAAAAATATAGTGTTTTGAAAGGTGACCTGATTTTTGCCGATGAAGAAGGGGTGCCTCGGGGGCATCCCCAAGCTTTGACGCTTGTACTTCTTGGATATTTCTTGGGGTGATGCATGGGCATCCCCAAGCTTGAGCTTTTGTCCATTCTTCAACTCATCTCATCATTCTCCAATCCCTACACTTGAAAACTTCCTTCATACAAAACTAAACACAATTCTATTAGCAACATTAGTGTAAGCATAACATATAATCAACCTCTATTTGCTTCAGGTTTCAACTCAAAACCACCACATATATAGCAAATACTACTGTAACAACCTCCCCAAAAGTTCCGTGATCAAAAGAACTCAAAAGAAAGCGATAAAGTGGCAAACACAAATATTGGCAGAAATCTATCAAAACTGAACAGCTGACAAAGGTCGAATTTTTTAGGGATTTTCTGTTGCTCAAATCAAAAAGTGTTCAACTAACAAAAGTTTGGATATAACCTGGGGCATATGCACAAGAAATCGCAGGTCTAAAAGATAAACAGAGAATTTTCAGGAATTTTTACGGTGCAGCACCGAAAACAGTTTCAGGACAGCAACATCCCCTAATCTTTGCCTCACTCAAATTAGAGGCTTCTCTTGGCACAAAAACGAAATAAACAAGATAAGGAGCGGTCATTACAGTAGTAATGACTTCCAAGACTCAAATAAAAGAAAAAGTACTGAAAAGAAAACATTGGGTTATCTCCCAAGAGTGCTTTTCTTTAACGCCTTTGAGCTAGGCGCAGAAAATTGCGAATCAAGTAATATCAAGTGATGAAGCATCAAGCTCATAATTTGCTCTAAGAATAGAGTCAAAAAGTAATTTCTTCCTTTTCCTAGGGAAGTGTTCCATACCTTTCTTTAGTGGGAATTGATATTTGATAGTGCCTTCCCTCATATCAATGATGGCACCTACAGTTCGAAGAAAGGGTCTTCCCAAAATAATAGGACATGAAGCATGGCATTCAACGTCCATAACAAGAAAATCAACGGGAACAAGGTTATTGTTAACCACAATAAGAACATCATTAATTCTTCCCAAAGGTTTCTTCTTAGCAACATCAGCAATAGGAACATCAAAATAACATTTTTCAAGCGGTGGTAAATCAAGCATGTCATAAATCTTTCTAGGCATGATATAAATACTAGCACCTAGATCACATAAAGCATGGCAATCATAACCATTAACATGCATATCAATGATGGGTTCCCAACCATCTTCTAACTTCTTGGGAACAGAGGCTTTTTGCTTCAACTTTTCATCCCTAATCTTTATGAGAGCATTGGTAATATGCTTAGTAAAAGCAATATTTAGAGAACTAGCATTGGGAGTCAAAGCAAGCTTTTGCAAGAACAAAATTACTTCAGATATATTGCAGCCATCAACATCAAAATCATTAAAAGAAATAGAGCTATCATCTCCCACACTCTGAAAAATTTCAGCACTCTTTTGAGAAAAAGTTTTGGCAGTTTTAGGCTTTTTAACACAAGGAGTGGGAGTTTTCTCTACACCAATCAAAGTAAGAGGATTGCTAGCAGTAGGAGCAACATCATTAGAGGTAGTAATGGTATATACCTTCATCTTTCTAGCCATCTCATATTCTCTTTCCCACCTGGCATGCAATTCCGCTAACAATCTAATATTTTCATCAATTCCAACTTGGATAGCATTAGCGGTAGCAAAAACATTGCTCTCTTTCACATCATTAGGAAACACTTTTAATTTCAGAAGTTCAACATCATGAGCAAGTCTATCAACTTTAGAAGCAAGAATATCAATTTTGCCTAACTTTTCCTCAACAGACTTGTTAAAAGCAGTTTGCTTACCGATGAAGTCCTTGAGCATTACCTCAAGCTCGGAGGGCGCGGCCCTAGTGTTGTTGTAGGAATTACCATAAGAGTTACCATAACCATTACCATTAGTAGAAGGATACGGCCTATAATTGTTACTAGCAAAATTGTTCCTATAAGCGTTGTTGTTAAAATTATTGTTTCTAATGAAATTCACATCAACATGCTCTTCTTGAGCAACCAGAGAGGCCAAAGAACATTATTAGGATCAACATGAGTCCTATCATTAGCAAGCATAGCCATAATGGTATCAATCTTATCATTCAAGGAAGAGGTTTCCTCAACAGAATTTACCTTCTTACCTTGTGGAGCTCTCTCGGTGTGCCATTCAGAATAATTTACCATCATGTTGTCGAGTAGCTTTGATGCGGCGCCCAAGGTAAGGGACATAAAAGTGCCTCCAGCAGCTTAATCAAGTAGGTTCCTTGAAGAAAAATTCAGTCCTGCATAAAAAGTTTGGATAATCATCCAAGTAGTCTGTCCATGAGTGGGGCAATTCTTTATCATAGATTTCATTCTTTCCCAAGCTTGAGCAACATGTTCATTATCAAACTGAGTAAACTTCATAATATTGCTATGCAAGGATATAATCTTAGCAGGAGGATAGTATCTACCAATAAAAGCATCCTTACACTTAGCCCATGAATCAATACTATTCTTTGTCAAAGACAGCAACCAATCTTTAGCTTTTCCTCTCAAAGAAAAAGGAAACAACTTGAGCTTAATAATATCACTGTCAACATCCTTATATTTCTGCATCTCACATAGCTCAACAAAATTGTTGAGATGAGCTGCAGCATCTTCAGTACTAGCACCAGAAAATTGCTCTTTCATAACAAGGTTCAATAAAGCAGGCTTAATCTCATAAAAGTTTGCAGCAGGAACAGGTGGTGCAATAGGAGTGCAAATAAAATCACTATTGTTTGTGCTAGTAAAGTCACACAACTTGGTGTTTTTAGGATTGGCCATTTCAGCAAAACGAAAGTAAACAAGTAAAAACAACTACCAAGGATTCTAAATTTTTTTGGGTTTTTGATAAAAAGCAATGCAGGTAAAATAAATAAAGTAAAGCAAAACAATAACAAAGTAAAGGATGTGTGTGTGAAAAACTCCCCTCGCAGAAGTCTTCTCTTCCTCTCCGGCAACGGCGCCAGAAAATTGGCTGCTACTTGATGATGGCGCCCAGAAAATTAGCTGCTGGTGCCAAGTTGATGTGGAGCAGACTGTCCTTGTGCGTGGTGAATAACCAGCCCGTTGGGAACCCCAAGAGGAAGGTATGATGAGTATAGCAGCTAGTTTTCCCTCAGTTAAGAAACCAAGGTTTAATATCGATCAGGAGAGGAGAGACAATGACGACTGAAGGTGATACGGAACCTGCACACACACAAACAAATACTTTGTTCCCAACTTGCGATGAGGTTGTCAATCTCACCGGTTTGCTTGAAACAAAGGTTATGAGCGTATCGAGTGGAAAACAATATAGTATGCGAGTAAAGTAAACAGTACGAGTAAAGTAAACAGGTGATAGCAATATGATGGAAATAGGACCGGGGTCCACAGTTCACTAGTGGTGTCTCTCCATAAGATAAATACCACATGCTGGGTAAAGAAATTATAGTTGGGCAATTGATAGAATAAAGATAAACGTGATATGTCAAGAAGATCACTATGAGATTTACTCTGGGCATTACAACAAAATACATAGACCGCCATCCAACTGCATCTATGACTAATAATCCACTCCCGGGGATATCAATCCGAACACCCTAGAAGTATTAAGTTGCGAACAACAGATAATTGCATTAAGCAAAGTGTGTAATGTAAACAAAGCATATGCCCTTGAGCATATGAATGTTGTTTTCTCCCTAGTAGCAACAGCACATCTACCACCTTAGAGGTTTCTGTCACTCTCCCAGGTGAAATAGAGGCATGAACCCACTATCGAGCATAAATACCCCCTCTTGGAGTCACTAGCAACTACTCGGCCAAGATAGCTACTAACAACGGAGAGCATGCAAGATCATAAACAACATAGAGATAACAAAAGATAATATTCAGTACAGCAACTTAATCATAAACACAAATATTCATCGGATCCCAACAAACCAAACATGTAGAATTACATAACGGTGATCTCAATCATGTATGGCAGCTCATGAGATCTAAACATGAAGCACATGGTGGAGAAGACAACCATCTAGCTACTGCTATGGACCCATAGTCCAAGGTAGACTACTCACTCATCGCTCCAGAGGCAAGCATGGCGATGAAGAAGACCTCCGGTGGCAATTCCCCTCTCCGGCAGGGTGCCGGGAAGAGCTTCTGGACCCTCCCGATCTTTGGGTCGACGGTGGCGGCGGATCGCGATGTGTTCTGGAAATCTGATCGGGTACTTAGGTTTTTTCTGTCGGGGGGTCTTTATAGGCGAAGGGGCGTCGTCAGAGGAGGAGCCAGGCGCCCTCACGTGGGGCCCGCGCGGCCAGGGGCCTAGCCGCGCCGCCCCTGCGTGTGGGGCCCTGGTGGCCCCCCTCTGACTCTCCTTCGGATCTCTGGAAGCTTCCGAGTAAAATAAGACTTCAGTAACTTGTTTCGTCCAATTCCGAGAATATTTCCTGTGTATCACTCTGAAACACAAAAACAGCAGAAAACAGGAAACTGGCACTGTGGCAACTCGTTAATAGGTTAGTTCCGAAAAATGCATAAAAGTGCCACGAAGTGTAACGAAACAATAGGCAAATGGTGTAAAAACAAGCATGGAGCATCAAAAATTATAGATACGTTGGAGACGTATCAAACATCAGGATATGAGGCAAAGGCCTTAAGACAATTAGCAAGTATTTGTGAATCAAGACCATAAGCAGCGCTAACACTATGAAAGTCATCGGTTCCCATAAAATATTTAATGCATTCATAATCATAGTTTATACCTGACTTCCTACCTTTGTCGTTTTCCCAACCTTCAGCATTCTCTTGTATACGGTCAAGAAGTTTCCACTTAGCATCTTCTTTCATATGAGTGAATGATCCAAAGCAAGAAGCATCCAAATAATCCTTATCAGGAAGAGTAAGCGCCGCATAAAAATTATCAATAACAATATTATTGGGGAGCTCATGAATGGGGCATTTGAGCATTAGTAACTTCAATCTCCCCCACGCTTGGGCAATACTTTCTCCATCATGAGGCCAAAAATTATATATCCGATTATGGTCTTTATGAATTTCACTTGGAGGATAAAACTTGGAATAAAAGAGAGGTACAATATCCTCCCATGCCATAGATGGACCATCTTGGAGTAGTCGATACCACTCTTCAGCTCTGCCTTTCAATGATAAAGAGAATAATTTCTTCTTGACCTGGCTTGGTGAAATACCTGCACATCTGAACAACTCGCATAATTCATGTATAAATAATAAGTGATCACCCGGATGGACAGTTCCATCTCCTGAATAGCAGTTATCCATAATACGCCCAACAATTTTCATAGGTATTTTAAAAGGATCAATTTCAGCAGGTGGTGGCGGTGGTGGTTCCTCCACATGTGCAGCAGTAGTAGTAGATGTGTTTCCAAATAGGAAACCAAATGGAGAGTTCTCCATAGCAGAGTAAAATAAAAATAAAAGACAAAATAAAAACAATACTCACAGCGACGGTTACCTTTACCAATTTCACTCTTCAATAGCGCTACACTCCCCGGCAACGGCGCCAGAAAATAGTCTTGATGACCCACAAGTATAGGGGGTGTATCATAGTACTTTTGATAAATAAGAGTGTCGAACCCAACGAGGAGCAGAAGGTGTTGACGAGCGGTTTTGATCAAGGAATCACTGTAAATACTAGCAAACAGGTTTTCAGGGGTATTTGGCAATACGAGTAAATAAAGTGCGAGTAAATAAAATACAGTAGTAACAATTGCAGCAAGTGGCCCAATCCTTTCTTCAGCAAAGGACAAGCCGGTTGTGTACTTATAATAACCAAACGTTCTCGAGGACACACGGGAGTTTCTGTCAAGAGCTTTCGCTTCATAAAGCCAATAGTCTTTATTGGTTTGATAGGTGTTATGGGGGTGAACCTGTGCTAGCGCACTACCCTTACTAGGATAAATACACACTTGTGATTATACCCCTTGCAAGCATCCGCAAATACAAGAAAGTAATTAAGATAAATCTAACCACAGCCTTAAACTCTAAGATCCTACGCTCCCTGGTGCAATGGTTTCCCAACGGAGGTTTAGGTTTCTGTCACTCTAGCAACCCCACAATTGGTAGCTAAATACATAATGCATCTCACTAGGCCCATAAATGGTGAAGTATCATGTAGTCGACGTTCACATGAAACCACTAGTGAAATAGCACCATAACAATATCAAACCATTAAATATTTCTCAACAATAATTCACTACTAACATCTTGACTTCTCCCATGTCCTCAAGAACTAAACGAACTACTCACAAGACATCATATGGATCATGATCAGAGGTGAAATAATGGTAAATAACAATCTGAACATAAACCTTAATTCAACGGTTCCACTCAATAGCATCAACTACAAGAGTAATCAACACCGGGAAAGTTTCCCCTATGAATATAACAAGATCCAACTCAAGATGTTACAGCGGGATGGCATGGTGATGGTGGAGATGAAGGTGCTGGTGATGGGGATGATGATGATGATGATCCCGATGAAGCCCGGTGCGATGGTGATGACGATGGCGATGATCTCCCCTCTCCGGGAAGGAATTTCCCCTGTAGATTTCTCCCTGCCGGAGAGCTTTTCTCTCTCTGGTGTTTTCTGCCCCGCAGAGGCGGCGGAGTCTAACTCTGAGCCTCCCCCTGACTTAGGTTTTCGAGGGCGATGAAGTACGCGGAGGGGCGAGACCAGAAGTGGGCTAGGGTGGCCTCACTCAGGGCTGGCACGGCCAGGGGGCAGGCCGCGCCACCCTGGCATGAGAGCCCCTCCTGGCTCCTCTCGACTCCTCCTTCTGGCATCCTGAGTCTTCTGGGAAAATATAATTTCCTGGTATTTTTCTGGAATTTTCCTGATCTTCAAAATATGGTCCCTTGATGGTCCTTTTTCCAGCAGAATCCTGACTCCGGCAGCAAATCCTCCAATGATCATCAAACATGTGAAAACAAAGGAAATAACATAAGTATCATATCTAAATATGAAATATATCAATGAATAACAGTAAATTATGATACAAAATAGTGATGCAAAATGGACGTATCACTGGTTATTTAGGCCATTGTAGTTCTTGCATTGTATTGCTTTGTATGACATTTCATACTAACAAATCAGTATCGAATACCCAAGAATTACATTATTAACGAGCAAAGAATACATCTATAACATGTATATCATTTATATACCTGAGCTGGACATTTCCAGTCTTTTTCTTTTCTACCAAATATTTTGTAGATCCTATTTAGCGTTTCCTTTCCACTTAGAAGAATCTATCAACATCAATTGTGGTGTCAATCATTTGACACATGGTCCAAAGCGCATTCAGTCAAATACTAATAGCTTTAGTTTTCACACTTTTGAGGTGGATCACCATCATCATATGATTGGTATTCTTCCGGGTTCCATTCTTTAGCAATCTTTTGGTATAGCAAAAACAGTTTAGCCAATACCTTTTCATTCATCTTATCATGACAACTTTCATGATGAAACTACTATAGCTTATAAGGATGAATGCAAGTATAATATTAGTTCCCAAACTTTTGGGTGATCAGGACGCCTAGCATCTTCAATCTTCGCATATATTCATACAATATGAGCATATGTTCTTTTACTAAATTATACTTCATCATTTTGCAAACAATCAAAGTTTTTAGATATCAAATATCTTTTACCTCTTGTTTGTTTCTGAAACAATTCTTTCAGCTCCAAGATCACTTCGATTCTCAAACAATTTTGAAGATCAATTTCTCATGAAGGCAAACATATGATTTTAGATACTAAACTTGAATCATTACTCTTAGATTAATACAACTTATTAATTCGTATGGAGCAAGCGAGGTTTGCTAAAGTTTGCAATAGGACTTAATGTTTGAAATTGATATTTTAACTAAACGGCAGAAGTCCGTAAAGTGATTATCCAGAATTCTATAGTTCTTTTAACTCAATTAAAACTAATTCGTATTGCCAAAGACTACAACGACTTATGCAAATACACTAAGATTTAGTTCATGATAATTAGTTCAAGTTAATCGAATTACTAATCAACTCCCACTAAATTCAACATCCCTCGAAGTTGTTTAGTGAAGCATGATCCAAATTCACTACACCAAGACCGATCATCAGGTGAGATGATGTATCTTTAATGGTGAACATCAACATGTTGATCATGTCATCCATATGACTCATGCTTGACCTTTCGGTCCATGTGTTCCGAGGCCATGTCTATACATACTAGGCTCGTCAAGTTTAACCCAAGTATTTTCGCATGTGTAAATCCGGCTTACACCCGTTGTATGTGAACGTAGAGTTTATAGCACCCGATCATCACGTGATGCTTCAAAATGACGATCTTTTGCAATGGCGCATACGAGGGGAGAACACATTTTATCTTGAAATTAAGAGTGAGGGATCATCTTATAATGCTACCGTCGCGATCAAAGCAAAATAAGATGCATAAAGGATAAACATCACATGCATATACAATATGTGACATGGTATAGCCAATCTTCGCGTATTGATCTCGATCTCGTGCGCGCCGGCATGATCTCCATCACTTCACCATAATTGTCTCCACCACGAATAGCAACTACGACTATTGCTAACTACTTAGCGATAAAGTAAAGCTATTACATGGCGTATAAGAAGTTGACATGCAGGTCATACAAAATTATAAAGACAACCATATGGCTCCTGCCAGTTGTGAACTCATCGATATGCAAGTCGTGAAACATTACAAAACATGATCATCGCATACATCACATATATCATACACATCACATCTTGTGGCAATACCATATCACAAACACTCCCTGTAAAAACAAGTTAGATGCCTCTAATTTGTTGATTGCATGTTTTATGTGGCTTATGGGAGCTACATATAAGAACGATTCTTACCTATGCAAAGCCACAATGTTGATATTATGGTTGCCAATATCCATTGTAAATCCCATGACAACTATAGTGAGAGAAACTCGCATCCACCAGCCGCATGTGTGGAACAATCCACGTGTCAAGTGCGGAGCCGGTCTCGCGAACGAGGTCGTGTAAAGTTGGCCTGGACCGCTTCGATCTCACTATGCCACGCCATAAGAAATACACAACATAGAGGTTTGCAACAGAAAACATCAACGCCCGCAACAAGCATATTGCATTTTACTCGTGTAAAACATCTACGCATAGATCTCGCTCTGATACCACTGAAGAGTTTCGCAGCATAGAAAACACAAATTTTCCTACAAAGATGAACAAGAACAAGCCAAGATCTGATCTACGAGATGCAAAACAACGAGCGAGAGAGATTAGATCTATATACCCTTCTAGATCGCACAGCGGAAACGTTCAGATGAACGTGGTCGGCGTAGTCGTACTAGCGTCCCCTCCTCGCGATCCGATCCGATCCAAGCGCCACAACGGGCGGCGCCTCCGAGCGTTACACACGTACAGCGCAACGACGACTCCTCCTTCCTCCTCGGTCTAGCAAGGTGCGGTGGAGTGGTAGATGGGATCAGCAGCACGACGGCGTGGTGCTTATGGTGGAGAGTATCTGCGGACAGGGCTTCGCCTACACGCATGAGGTGGAAGAAGTTTGGCAAAAGACTAGTCAAACTAGGGCTAGAGGAGAGACAGCAGACACACGGTGGCTGAACCAATTCGTCCGTCCGCGTCCTGGTCCGGTGCTCCCTTTTTATAGCCACATCGATATGTAGCTTGGAGTACGGGGCAAGAAGCAGCGAACCACATCGAACCGATCTGCCTCTTACCGTCTGCCTCAATCGAATCGAGCAACGGCCGCCTGGGGCGATCGCCCCTGGCTCGGCGCTGCGGCCTGGCGCAGGAGCAGATCGACCTCCTGGCGTGCGACCAGGCCCAGGCAAACTGGCGGCCCAGCAGGCCCAGCCGGGTGCGCGACCTGCGCGGCCCAGTAGGCCTGGAGGCGGGAGCGGCCCATGCGATCTGGTCGCCCAGCCGGTCAACGGCCCAGCGACCTGGGCGCAGCAGGTAAGTGCCCCGCCCGGGGCGGGTGGGCTGGTGGCCCAGCCGGCCGGCCCATGCGCCTCGCCCCCTTTTCCTTTTCCTTTTCTTTTGCCTTTTTCCTTTTTGCCTTTTTAAAAGTTTGTCTAGATGAACTATCAAATTGGTCCATTAGTAAAACTTTTCGCGGACTATATTTTAGCCCTATTTATTTCCAATAAATAAATATATGTATTAACATTTATTAATTCAATTAATTAGTAAATCATTAATCTCTTCCCAGAACAAATCCGCAACTCTCCGAAACAATTTCCATAAATCCCGAAACTACCCTAGCGTCGATGAGCGTTAAGTATGTGACCCTACGGGTTCGAGAATGTGCGGATATGATCATCATCAATAATCAATAGCGGGATCTGGAAATCCATATCGACTCCCACACATTCAACGAAGATCATTATCGGTGAACCACGATGTCAGGATTCAATTAATCCCGTATACAAATTCCTTTGTCTCGCGATGTTTTGCTCGCCCGAGATTCAATCGTCGGTATCGCCATACCTAGTTCAATCTCGTTCATGACAAGTACTCTTTACTCGTTCCGCAATCCAATATCACCCTGTGATTAAACTCATTAATCACGTGTTTGCAAACGGTGTATGATATTGATTACCGAGTGGGCCCGGAGTATATCTCTCCGACATGGGAGGGACAAATTCCATCTCGATACATACAACCCAACGAGTACTTTCCGATCACCTGAGAGACACCTTTATGATCACCCTTTCATAGGATGACGTTTGATGACCTCAAATCTCTCTTCCGGTACTAGGGAGTGGCATTATCTCATGGTCTAAGGAATAGGATACTGACATAGGAAAAGCTACGCAATTGTGAACACAATGACACGATCTAATTACTGTGCTTAATTGGGTATGTCCATCATATCATTCTCCTAATGACATGACCTCGTTATTAATCGACAACTCATGTCTATGGTTAGGAAACCTTAACCATCATTAATCAATGAGCTAGTCTAGTAGAGGCATACTAGGGACACGGTGTTGTTCATAAACCACACAAGTATTAATGTTTCCACTTAATACAATTCTAGCATAGAATATAAACATTATCATGACTAAGAAATATGATAATAACAATATTATTATTGCCTCTAGGGCATATTTCCTTCAAAAATCACCATTAGTGGTGAAACTTTTCATGCTCGTTGTGATATTATGTCTGAATTTTGTCTTATGCCAAAGGATGTTTATGAATCTTTGAGTCTTTGGAAACTTTCTGAGGGAGGAGAAGAAATTTCTCTTACTAATAATACCACAATATTTCCCGTTGGAATAGCTGAAGGAGTGTATACAAAAGTCCTAGGAAAAATGGTATCTACTAATTATCTTGTTATTGAATGTGTAGGAAAAGGACAAATCACGCTTGGAAGGCCTCTACTGAAGCTCCTGGGCGCCATTATAGATGTGCGAAAAGGCACCATAAGATTCATCTCTCCACCTTGCAATAATCATGTGTTCCCTAAAGTTAAGAGCAAAGGTAAGATAGGAATGCGTAAGGCACCCGTTGACCCTAATGCTTCATCACTTGATATTACTTGATTCGCACCTTTCTGCACCTAGCTCAAAGGCGTTAAAGAAAAGCACTCTTGGGAGATAACCCATTGTTTTACTTTCAGTTCTTTTTCTTTTATTTGAGTCTTGAAAGTTATTACTAATGTAATAACCGCTCCTTATCCTTTTTATTTCGTTGTTGTGCCAAGAGAAACCTCTAATTTGAGTGAGGTAAGATTTGGGGATGTTGCTGTCCTGAAACAGATTTCGGTGCTGCACCGTAAAAATTCGTGAAAATTCTCAGAATATCTTTTTGACCTGAGATTTCTTATGCATAAGACCCAGGTTATATCCAAACTTTTATTAGTTTTACACTTTTTGATTTGAGCAACAGAAAACTCTCGAAAAAATCGACCTTTGTTAGCTGTTCTGTTTTGACAGATTTCTGCCACTATTTGTGTTTGCCTCTCGATCGCTTTCTTTTTGAGTTCTTTTGATCACGGAACTTTTTGGGAAGTTGCTACAGTAGTATATGCTTTATATGTGGTGGCTTTGAGTTGAAATCTGAACCAAAAAGGGTTGATTCATTATTATGCTTACACTAATGTTGCTAATAGAATTGTGTTGAGTTTTGTATGAAGGAAGTTTTCAAGTGTAGGGATTGGAGAATGATGAGATGAGTTGAAGAATGGACAAAAGCTCAAGCTTGGGGATGCCCTACGAACCCCAAGAAATATCCAAGAGGTACAAGCATCAAAGCTTGGGGATGCCCCCGAGGCACCCCTTCTTCATCGGCAAAAATCAGGTCACCTTTCAAAGCACTATATTTTTATTGCTTCATGCACTATGCGTTTTTCTTGGAGCGTCTTTACTTTAGTTTTCAGTTTTGTTTTGTTTTGTTTGCTGCAATAAATGGTTGGACCCCAACAAATTTCTTTTGAAGAAGTTGTCTTTCTTTTCATTTGCCAAGAACACTCCGTTTTTCACTCTTATCGTTCAATGAGTGTTCTCTTTTTCTAGAACTGCGTTTAGCTTTCATTTTTCGCCTTGATTTTTGTTCAGATATTCTTATATATTTATATCAAGGTGTATTTTGACCTCTGGTCCATATTGGTATTCATCAAAAAAGTTATTTCAAAAAAGGTTCGAATGGTGTTGGAAAAGAGAAAAAGTTTCATGCAAAAAAGTGGTACAAAAAGGAGCTTGTTTAGACTGTGGCTTAGAATTTTTCATGTTGTGCTTGATGTCATTTTGATAGTATGTTTAGTGATTTTTGCTGTAGCATGACTTGTCTCAAATGACTGAGATTGCTTAATGAGCCTTTGAAAAAATCATGCGTTATTTTTATTATTTGGAAGCATTAATTTGGTTTTCTCCTTGATGCTTTATTTGGGTTGACTTGGCGCATGCTTACACATGTTTGACTTATACAAAGTCGCCATAAGCCTTTATGATCATTTAGTTTTTGACTTTTGATGCCATCTTATGCTTCTCTTAATGATGTTTTGTCGCTATGCATGATTATGGCCATTATTGCTCTCTTAGTTGGTCGCTCCCAGTCTTTTGCTAGCCCTCATTTTGTACTGAGCATGAGCTCTACTCGTGCATCCAACTCCCAAAAACCAAGTTCTGCCGATGTGTCCACTATAAATTCCTATGCATGGTATTTGCAAGCCATTCCAAGTAAATTTTCATGTGCTACCTTTCAAAAAACCTTCAAAATACTTCTCGTTTTGTGACACTGTTTTCAGCTCATGGGGACGTAGTGGTCAGATTTGCAATCTTCCATATTATTTATTCCAAAAATAAAAAAAAAAGAAAAGAAAAAAGGCACTCCTCCATGGTATGTGAATATTGGTGGGCACCTGATGGAATCGGTTAGCCATGGTTTGAGAAAGGAAAAAGGTGGGAGAAGTGTGATATCGAGTAAATGACCGGCCCGTTGGGAACCCCAAGAGGAAGGTGTGATAAATATAGCAGCAAGATTTTCCCTCAGTATGAAACCAAAGTTTGTCGATCAGGAGAGGAAAGAGCTTCTGGACCCACCCGATCTTTGGGTCGACGGCGGCGGCGGATCGCGATGTGTTCTGGAAAATTGATCAGGTCTTTAGGTTTTTCCCATCGGGGGGTCTTTATAGGCGAAGGGGCATCGTCAGGAGTGGACCGAGGCGGTCTCACACATAGGGGGCGCGGCCAAGGCCTGGGCCGCGCCGCCCTGGTGTGTGGCCACCTCGTGGCCCCACTTCATCTCCTCTTTGGTTCTCTGGAAGCTTCGGTGAAATTCTAGGCGACTGGCTTTGGTTTCGTCCAATTCCGAGAATATTTCCTGTGTAACTTTTCTAAAACACAAAAACAACAGAAAACAGGGAACTGGCACTGTGGCGACTTGTTAGTAGGTTAGTTCCGGAAAATGCATAAAAGTGCCACGAAGTATAACGAAACACTAAGCAAATGGTGTAAAAACAAGCATGGAGCATCAAAAATTATGGATACGTCAGAGACGTATCAGCATCCCCAAGCTTAACTCCTGCTCGTCCTCGAGTAGGTAAGTGATAACAAAATAAATAATTTTTGAGGTGACATGCACCTACACAATCTTGATCATCTATGTAAGCGTTGTGCGCTGGGATCAAAAGAACTTAAAACATGGGCATTAAAGACATAATCTTGATAGAAGAACTTAGCAACCATGTTATAACATGAAAATGAACACAAACAAAAGATTATAAAAATGAAACAATGAAAGTCAGACGTGTGTTCAAATCATAAGGAAACACATACAAATGGTTTTCAGCTTGTCCTTCATGAGAGAGAGCAAAACATAAATGCATAGAACACCATTAAGTTTTAAGAGAGTGACTAGATACAAGTAATTTAAGAACAAGTGAAACCAACAATATGAATCAATCAATGAAAACTTTGGGACAATGCACATTATACTCAGAATGACAACTATGCTCTCTTAATGGTGCATAAAGATAGAAGGTGGTGACTCAACATAAAAGTAAAAGAAAGGCCCTTCGCGGAGGGAAGCAGTGATTAAACATGTGCTAGAACTTTTCATTTGCAAAACAGAGAGATAAAAATTGGGTTTTGAGAGGTGGTTGTTTTTTGTCAATGACTAGCAATGGGGTTCTTACTATCTTCCATACAAAAATGAAGCAAGTTTTTGAGAGAGAGAGATTGGCACTTTTGTGCTCTTTTATAAAGCTTGGCACTCCTCCCCACCTTTTTTACTTTCTCAAACCATGGCTAACCGATTCCATCGGGTGCCCACCAACATTCACATACCATGGAGGAGTGCCTTTTTTCTTTTCTTTTTTCTCTTTTTTTTTCTTTTTGGAATAAGCAATATGGAAGATAGCAAATCCGACCACTACGTCCCCATGAGCTGAAAACAGTGTCACAAAATGAGAAGTGTTTTGAAGGTTTTTGAAAGGTAGCACATGAAAATTTACTTGGAATGGCTTACAAATACCATGCGTAGGGATTTATAGTGGACTCAATGGCAAACTTGGTTTTTAGGAGTTGGATGCACGAGTAGAGCTCATACTCAGTACAAAATGAAGGCTAGCAAAAGACTGGGAGTGACCAACTAAGAGAGCAATAACGGCCATAATCATGCAAAGCGACATTAAAAGAAGCATAAGATGGCATCAAAAGTCAAAAACTAAATGATCATAGAGGCTATTGGCGACTTTGTAAGAGTCTAACATGTGTGAGCATGCGCCAAGTCAACCCAAAAAAGCATCAAGGAGAAAACCAAAATAATGCTTCCAAACAATGAAAACAACGCATGATTTTTTCAAAGGCTCATTAAGCAATCTCAGTTATTTGAGACAAGTCATGCTACAGCAAAACCACTAAGCATACTATCAACAAGACATCAAGCACGACATGCAAAAGCCTAAGCCGCAGTCTACACAAGCTCCTTCTTGTACCACTTTTTTGCATAAAGCTTTTTCTCTTTTCCAACACCATTCAAACTTTTTATAAACACCTCTTTTGATGAAAACCAATAAATATCAGAGGCAAAAATACACCTTGATGAAAAGATATAACAAGATCTGAATGCATATCAAGGCGAAAATCGAAAGCTAAACGCAGTTCTAGAAAAAGAGAACACTCGTTGAAACGAATAGAGTGAAAAATGGAGTGTTCTTGGCAAATGAAAAGCAAGGCAACTTCTCCAAAAGAAATTTGTTGGGGTCCAACCATTTATTGTAGCAAACAAAACTAAACTGAACTGAAAACTAAAAATAACTCACGCTCCAAGAAAAACGCATAATGCATGAAGCAATAAAAATATAGTGTCTTGAAAGGTGACCTGATTTTTGCCGATGAAGAAGGGGTGCCTCGGGGGCATCCCCAAGCTTTGACGCTTGTACTTCTTGGATATTTCTTGGGGTCATGCATAGGCATCCCCAAGCTTCAGCTTTTTTCCATTCTTCAACTCATCTCATCACTCTCAGATCCCTACACTTGAAAACTTCCTTCATACAAAACTAAACACAAATCTATTAGCAACATTAGTGTAAGCATAACATAGAATCAACCTCTTTTTGCTTCAGGTTTCAACCTAAAACCACCACATATAAAGCATATACTACTGTAGCAACTTCCCCAAAAGTTTCGTGATCAAAAGAACTAAAAAAGAAAGCGATAAAGCGGCAAACACAAATATTGGCAGAAATCTGTCAAAACAGAACAACTGACAAAGGTCGAATTTTTGAGGGGTTTTCTCTTGCTCAAATCAAAAAGTGTTAAACTAATGAAAGTTTGGATATAACCTGGGGCATATTCACAAGAAATTTTAGGTCCGAAAGATATACAGAGATTTTTCACGAATTTTTACGGTGCAGCACCGAAAATTGTTTCAGGACAGCAACATCTCCAAATCTTACTTCGCTCAAATTAGAGGCTTCTCTTGGCACAACAATGAAATAAAAAGGATAAGGAGAGGTCATTACAGTAGTAATAACTTCCAAGACTCAAATAAAAGAAAAAAAACTGAATGTAAAAACATTGGGTTATCTCTCAAGAGTGCTTTTCTTTAACGCGTTTGAGCTAGGCGCAGAAAATTGCGAATCAAGTAACATCAAGAGAGGCATTAAGATCCATTGAAGAGGTCTTCTCAATAAGGCATTGTATTTTATCCACATAAGTTTTTGAAGACCCTTTGTGATCACGCTTTGGTTCACTCAAATCACTAAAAAAAAAATTGGGACAGATCCAATCAAAATTATTTTCAAAAGCTTCATGCAATCCCAAGAGTTTGATAGGTATAGGTATCTCAGTTCCTTCATTGTTTGTACTAATAACCTTTATAGGTGAACCCATCTTATTAAAGCGCTTAAGAACTTTCCTAGCTTCAATGGCAACATCTCTAAATTCTAAGCGCAAAGTTTCCAAGATAAAAGCTTTCTTTTCAGGATCCTCAATTTCATGAAGCTTAAGGAACATGTGTTGCATAAAAGGATTAAGGCTAGCGAACCTAGCTTCCAACATGTGAATTAAATAAGCAGAAGCAACTTCAATACTAGGGGCAAGCTCAACCAAAGACTTTTCCTCAACTTCTTTATGCATACTAATATGATTAAAGAACTCATCAATGTTACTTTTTCCAATAATTGAACCACTACCTATTGAGAGGTCCTCCAAAACATACTTAGGGAACAACATAATGACTAATAGTAAAGAAATAACAACTACCAAGGATTCTAATTTTTTTGGGTTTTTGATAAAACGATGCAAGTAAAAATAAAGTAAAACAAAACTTAAAACAAAGTAAAGGATGTGCGTGCGAAAAACTCCCCTCTTAGAAGTCTTCTTTTTCCTCCCCGGCAACGGCGCCAGAAAATATGGTTGATGCCGAGTAAATGACCAGCCCGTTGGGAACCCCAAGAGGAAGGTGTGATGAATATAGCAGCAAGATTTTCCCTCAGTATGAAACCAAGGTTTGTCGATCAGGAGAGGAAAGAGCCAAACGACTGAAGGTGATGCCCACTAGCTTGCGACAGCTCCGGACAATTTATAAGGCGCCTCGTCCAGGCTTTGCTTTGCGAGTGGCAATGTGGAACCTGCACACAACACAACCAAATACTTTGTTCCCAACTTACGATGAGGTTGTCAATCTCACCGGTTTGCTTGAAACAAAGGGTATGAGCGTATCGAGTGGAAAGTGATAATAGTATGCGAGTAAAGTAAACAGTGCGAGTAAAGTAAACAGGTGATAGCAATATAAAGGAAATAGGACCGGGGTCCACAGTTCACTAGTGGTGTCTCTCCATAAGATAAAATAATACATGCTGGGTAAACAAATTACAGTTGGGCAATTGATAGAATAAAGACAACGTGCATATGATGAGAGGATCACTATGAGATTTACTCTGGGCATTACAACAAGATACATAGACCGCCATCCAACTGCATCTATGACTAATAATCCACTCACGGGGATATCATCCGAACAACCCATGAGTATTAAGTTGCGAACAACAGATAACTGCATTAAGCAAAGTGTGTAATGTAAACAAAGCATATGCCCTCGAGCATATGAATGTTGTTTTCCCCCTAGTAGCAACAGCACATCTACCACCTTAGAGGTTTCTGTCACTCCCCCAGATTAAATAGAGGCATGAACCCACTATCGAGCATAAATACCCCCTCTTGGAGTCACTAGCAACTACTCGGCCAAGATAGCTACTAACAACGGAGAGCATGCAAGATCATAAACAACATAGAGATAACATAAGATAAATTTCAGTATATCAACTCAAGCATAACACCAATATTCATCGGATCCCAACAAACCAAACATGTAGAATTACATAATGGTGATCTCAATCATGTAGGGCAGCTCATGAGATCTAAACATGATGCACATGGTGGAGAAGACAACCATCTAGCTACTGCTATGGACCCATAGTCCAAGGTAGACTACTCACTCATCGCTCCGGAGGCAAGCATGGCGATGAAGAAGACCTCCGATGGCGATTCCCCTCTCCGGCAGGGTGCCGGGAAGAGCTTCTGGACCCTCCCGATCTTTGGGTCAACGACGGCGGCGGATCGTGATGTGTTCTGGAAAATTGATCAGGTCTTAAGGTTTTTCCCATCGGGGGGTCTTTATAGGCGAAGGGGCATCGTCAGGAGTGGACCGAGGCGGTCTCACACATAGGGGGTGCGGCCAGGGCCTGGGCCGCACCACCCTGGTGTGTGGCCACCTCGTGGACCCACTCTGTCTCCTCTTTAGTTCTCTGGAAGCTTCGGTGAAATTATAGGCGACTGGCTTTGGTTTCGTCCAATTTCGAGAATATTTCCTGTGTAACTTTTCTAAAACACAAAAATAGCAGAAAACAGGGAACTGGCACTGTGGTGACTTGTTAGTAGGTTAGTTCCAGAAAATGCATAAAAGTGCCACGAAGTGTAACGAAACACTAAGCAAATGGTGTAAAAACAAGCATGGAGCATCAAAAATTATGGATACGTTGGAGACGTATCAGAGTGCCAAGCTTTATAAAAGAGCACAAAAGTGCCAATCTCTCTCTCTCTCAAAAACTTGCTTCATTTTTGTATGGAAGATAGTAAGAACCCCATTTCCAGTCGTTGACAAAGACAACCACCTCTCAAAACCCAATTTTTATCTCTCTGTTTTACAAATGAAAAGCTCTAGCACATGTTTAATCACTGCTTCCCTCTGCGAAGGGTCTTTCTTTTACTTTTATGTTGAGTCTCCACCTTCTACCTTTATGCATCGTCTAAGAGAGCATAGTTGTCATTCTGAGTTTAATGTGCATAGTCCCAAAGTTTATCATTGATTGATTCATGATTTTGGTTCACTTGTTCTTAAATTATTTGTATCTAGTCACCCTCTTAAAACTTGAAGGTGTCCTATGCATTTATGTTTTGCTATTCCATGAAGGACAAGCTGAAAACCATTTGCTATGTTTTTCCATATGATTTAAACACACGTTTGACTTTCATTGTTTCATTTTCATGATCTTTTGTTTGTGTTCTTTTTCATGTTATAACATGGTTGCAAAGTTTCTTCTATCAAGAATATGTCTTTCAAGCCCATGTTTTAAGTTCTTTTGATCCCAGCACTCAATGCTTACATAGATGATCAAGATTGTGTTGGTGCATGTCACCTCACAAATTATTCTTTTGTTATCACTTACCTACTCGAGGACGAGCAGGAGTTAAGCTTGGTGACAAGGGTATAGTTAATAGAGCCCGTTAGTTGAGTACCCCTGAGTCCCGTTGAGCTAGGCCCAATTGTAATGATAGTCGAATACGAGTCTTTACCGTATGTCGATATTGTAATCTGTATCGGACCCTACCCGATCCTCGAGACCTGGCCACCTATATATAGGGTCCAGGAGGGGACGGTGTAGGGCAGATTGAAAGCAAGCCAGGTTGAACACCCAAGTTTACTTTAGATACACACCTATTTTGACTAACTTTACCTTCGAGTTCATCCGACGCCCTATCTCCCCGATCCTAAGTCCTTCATCTAGGACATTTGTCGAGTTAACCCCTCGTCAATTGGCGCCGACCGTGGGGACCTTGGGCGTTGGAATCATGAATTCGACAGCTTTTTCGCTTTTAGCCAACAACAGTTCAGAAGTCGACGGAAGTCAAGAGACGGAACTAACCATTGGAAGTTTGAGCATCCTCATCGGGCCATCGGGTTCGTCTCGCCTTTCGGATCCGACGAAGCAAGATCAAGATCCGTCGGCAAAAAAGCCCGAAACAACAGTAATGATGGAATATTCTAAAGGTTCTTCCAGCGAAGTAAAATCGCCGGTCAGCCCAGAGGAAGTGCAAAAAGAAAAGATCGCAGAAGACAACGAAGAAAAGGAAAATTTTGACGAAGAAGTTCAACTCGAAGATCTCACGATCTGCCTCAACGATACCGCAGACAAGTCAACAGATACATGGAAGACAGGATTAGAGCTTTCTGAGAATAGTAACTCGATCTTCTCAAGCTTTAAGGGTAACATCGGCAAACAATGCCAGGTGCTCGCCATTATAGGAGATAATTCAGAAGAATTCGATGAAAATGACAATCCAGTATTAAACCCAGCAAATATCGACAGAGGAGCAAATCACTTAGCAGAAGGGCAAACACCAGAATCCCTCGCAAGCAGGGAAAAAATTCGACTATCAGTCGACGAATGGAGGATAATAAAAGAAGCCGTAGAACACGGCACGCCAATACCATCAAATTCTAGCAAAAACATGCTTTTGGGGTATCACTACGCCCTAAGGCAGCAGGCCAAGCAATTAGCAAAGGAGAAAACAGAGATACAAAGAAGAAAAGATTCAGCTATTGCAGCTAGCGAGGCTGCTCGAAAAGCACGGAGCAACGCATCATACAGCAACGCAAGGAAAAATCGTCGACATGGTTCAAGGTACGACAACCTCGAGTATTCTGACAGGCAAAGTATTTCCAAAAACCTCGACTCGTCCTTCCTATCGGTCGACGAGCAGGGGAACATCCTACCAAAAACTCCTGAAGCAGCACTAGTGGCAGCACAAGCATATCTACTTACAACTCGACCAAGTCCAGGAGATCCTAGAGAACATATGCATAGAGCAGCACTGAACGGACTCAACATGGTGGGCCACAAGCTATCAGCAAAAGGAGAAGAAGTATATCACCACAAGGAAGTGCACAAAGCAAGGTCACCTCGCCGTCACAATAGTCCTTGGTGCAGAAGCAGCAAACAACGATCTCGATCGCCGTCACCAAAGCAGCACGGTGGAACCCGAAGATCACAATCCCCAAATGAAAAGCGCGACTATGAAGACGACGAAAAAGAGATGGGGGCATCAGGCTTTACCCGCAGGGTTCGCACCACTCCAGTTCCCAAGGGATTCAAGCTACCTCATGATCAGCAAAAATACGATGGATCACAGGAACCACAATCATGGCTCGCAGATTACTTGCAAGCAGTTCAAATATTAGGAGGAACCAAGGAAACAGCAATGCAAAGTTTGCAACTACACCTCACCGGTGTAGCAAGGTCATGGTTGAGCAAACTAGAGAAAGAATCTGTTGGAAGCTGGGAAGACCTCACAAAGCAATTTACAAGCAACTTTAGGTCGACATACAAACGACCAGCATCAATAGAAGAAGTCAAAGCGTGCGTACAGCAATGCGACGAAACACTACGGGCATACATCCAAAGATGGAGCCTCATCAAAAACTCAGCAGTCGAAGTTTCAGACGAAAGAGCAATAGACGCGTTCATCATCGGATTAAGGCGAAGAGACCTAGTCGAAGAGATGGGCAGAATCAAGCCAAAAACAGTGTCAGACCTCATGGACACAGCAAACAGGTTCGCAGACGGAGAAGATGCGTGCAACAACAAGCGGACACGATCTCCAGAGGACGACAGAAGAAACAGATATGGAAGTCAAAGGAGACGATCCCGAAACTATGACACCTACGGCTCGCATAGCCAAGTCGCCGCAGGATATAAAGACAACAGCTATCAAGGAAATGATCGCAGAAGTTCAGGATATAGAAGCTACGGAAAGGAGGACTATAAGAAGTTCCCTATAAGGGAATCCAGAGAGTATAACCCATCACCAGAAGATATGCTCAACGGGCCTTGTCATATACACTCAGCGTTCGTCGACGGGAAACGAGTATCAAGGCACGCAATGAAAGACTGCACAACATTCTTAAAACTGCAAGAAGCAGCAATAAATAAGCAAACCGAAGCAAGGCGACAAGGATTCGAAGGAAGTAACAATCCTCCGACAAAGCAGCAAGGAAACAATCGAGCGCCTCAAGGACAAGACCAGCAAAACCAGGGACAGAACGACGACGAAGGGTATGTACCATCAAAAGGACACATCATATCAATGATACAACCTGTACCCAAGTCGAACAAAGAAGAGAAGAGCATAACTCGACAAGTCAACTTAGCAGTCATATCACCTCCAGCTGCAACGGAGTATCTGCACTGGTCAGAGCAACCAATAGAGTTCAACAGAGAAGATCACCCTATAACAGTACCTCGGCCGGGAAACGCGCCTTTGGTACTTAAAGCTCAAATCGGCGCGTATGATGTCGACAGAATATTCATGGATGCAGGGAGTGGAATTAACTTGATATACGCGAAAACACTCCGAGCAATGCATATATCACTAGAGTTCCTGAAGCCAACAGATTGTTCCTTCCATGGAATCGTGCCAGGAAGTGCCAATTACCCATTGGGTCGAATAGCACTCAACGTTTGCTTTGGCAATCGACAAAACTATAGAAGAGAAAAGCTAGACTTCGAAGTCATGGACTGGCCATCGCAATATCACGCGATCCTCGGACAACCCGCGTTTTCGCGATTCATGGCAGTGCCTCACTACACATATTTGGTACTTAAAATGCCAGGACCAAGAGGAATCATTACAGTGAAAGGAAGTTTTGAAGTTTCAGATCTCTGCGACAGAGAATTCCACAAGATGGCGCAAATTTTTGGCGTAATAGCCAACCATGCAGAAAAGGCAAAAAACGCGACTACAGAAGGCGTCAAGCTACTCGAAGGATGCGTCGCGGAGCCCGAAGCGAAGAAACCACGAGTGGGAGCATCAGGAGAAGAAACAGGCGCAGAGGAAAAAGGGAAAGCCACGACGACATAAACATCATGAGACAATAGAGTAGAACAATAAAGGCTGTAAAAGCCACGAGTTATACCAGGGCAATGCCCTCTAGATCCAGAACACAGGTCACAGGCCGGATCTCTTGGGTCACCCCATGTATCTTACATTACAAAGTATAATAAAGACGAAACGTTCCTCATATTCGAGTTTACGAGTCTTTCAAAGGGAAAATGCGGCAAACGCACGAGTCACACAATAGCGCCCTGAGAACAAATTTTCGTTACGAAATAACATACTCTCACGTTACACACACACAAAAGTATATCATAACATTAGGTTGTCAGAATCATCTACACCTAAAGGGTCCAAGTAGTGAAACTCGCGGAAAAACGCGGAGTCTTCTTGCAACAACCTGGCTATAATTCTTCGGGCAGGCTGCAAGGTACTCTCTAAATGTACTCGAAGGCTTGCCCCACTAGGAGGATAGCTCAGCGACATAGAACTGTAATTGAGTCTTGGATGCCACTTGCGTATCCACCCAAGAGCAAAGTTGGCACCTGCCACTAGGTTCAGTTCTATCAACCGATGGATTCGCTGGCTGGATCTAAAAACGTCAAGGAGCAATGGAAAAGTAGCAGGCAGAGGATTGCGAGGAAGCATCACCGAGTGCATAGTTACGAGAGCTCTCCTACAGCCATCCACTGCCTCGCCAATATGTTGGGCACGGTCCTGAAGCAACACAATAGCGCTTCGGCGTCGAGGATCAGACCATAAATTCTCAACACCTGCGGACATCTTCTCCAGAGCTGCGCTTCGTTCGGTAACCCAACGATCTTCAGCAGCGAAGTCCAAGCAACTGCCTATAAGGGCAAAGGATATCACAAAAGTAACAGTACAAAGAGAAGAAAATAAGTCGAGAGGAAGCTTACATCGCAACATCTCATAGGCAGATTCGACAATACCAAGAATAAAAGAGTTGCATTCTTCTTGATGCAGAATCTTCGCCGTCAAGCTGGACACTTCATCGCCAAGAATCGACACCTGCTTCGTCAGGGCAGAAGTTTTGGTGGCTTTATCAAACGCCATCTGAGCTTGGCGTTTGGCTGAAGTCAAGCGAACCTCAAGATCAGAAATCCTCGAAGAATATTCTGCGCATTGATTGCATCGACTAGGAGTCGACGAAATCTGAGGATCGAATCCACGAGCAGAGGAAGGAGCAGAACCATGAGTCAAAGGATCATGAACATTCATCGACTACAAAAGAAAAGAAAGGAGAAACAATTTCAGAAAGGCAGCATAAAACTTCATATGAAGAGGATATATTTACATAAGAGCACAACCCTATGGCTAAGGTTCTCGGGTTGCACTTAATTGAAGTCTTTACATTCAAAAAGGAGAAAACTAAAGTAGCTACAAAGAAGCTGAGTCTACGCCACCTCAGCATTGTGCTCCGTGGAAGAAGGGGGCGCGGCCAGTTCCTCGCTAGAAGTCGACGGTGGCACTGGATCTTTCACCGCTGGAGGTGGTACAGCAGGCACAGCAGATGCCGCCGAAGGAGAAATCGTTGCCAACAACGCAGGCGCCAACTTCTTCGCCTTCTCGAAAAACACCTTCATCTCATCATGGGTGTGACCATGGGGGGAGCTAACCCTCCCCCAGTCGAAGTCTGTACCGTGCGCAAGAGAAAGTGCAATAGCACCCTCGGCGCCGTGCTTAATGGACAGACCTTTCAGCTGGAGAGTGGGGTCTTCAGTGGTATCGAAGGACTTGACAAGTTCAGTCAGATTGTCCTTCGGGATTGCCGCCTTTCTCTTTGGCCACAAGCCGGCAAACAGCCGTGATAAAACACGGCTAACTAACTCAAAAGTTTCCTGGATAGATATCCAGTTTTCTTTGAGTAGGTTAACTGCATCCATAAGAGGATCTTCGTCCGTTTGCAGGGACGACGGAGATACCCCGGTGAATTCTAAAGCAATAGAAAAGAAAAGAAGAAACAAGTGTCAACAAACACACCAGTGCAACAGAAGACGAAAACAGAAGACAAGGTGAAGCACTTACTTTCAGCGGCAGTAGACATAGTGTGAAGACGCTCCGCCACGGCTTGCTCTCGTTGAGTACGCTCCTTGTTGGCTTCAGCTAGAGCTTTTTCAGCTTTCTTCGCCTTACCAAGCGCAGCTTTCTGCGACTTCTCAGCATTCGATTTAGCAGCGGCCACCACGTCATAAGCTTTTCGCGAAGCATCAAGCTCCGCTTCAAGCGACGCAATTCGAGCATTGGCTGTTGCTAAGGCAGCTACAAAAGAAGACGAAAGGGAGTCAGATAATGGGGAAAAGGATAAAGCATAGAAGAAAAGTAAGGACTCGACGTCAAAATTGTACCTTTGGAAGCTTGCGCAACCTTTAGGTACTCCGCGCATTCAGTGCCCAAGGCGACGAATCTGCTCAACAAAGCCTAAAGAGAACAGAGAGTATAAGAGCGCAAGTGTATGCAAAGGAGAATGAGTAAGAGAAAAGTTACTCACATCAGTAGGGTAAGCTACGGATTCGTGGGCTTCCAGAGAAACTTCAGGTTCTTTAGCCTTCTTCGAGCGCTTGGGGTTTCGGGAAACAGGAACCTTCTTTACAGAGGCCCTTGTAACCCGGGGTGTAATTTTTTGGGCCAGGGGCTCATCATCAACAGCTGTAGGAATTGGAGGAGAACCTATAGCAGGTTCTGACGGCTCTTCATCGTCTCTACAAGAAGCAAGAAACTTATGAGTAACACAATGGAAACAAGGCGAGAGAAATACAATTGATGAACTCGAATAAAAAATACTTACGATGCCAGGAGGTCGAAGTACTCTTCATCTTCTGCAGGAACAAAGGTCTTATCAGCCGCCGCAGCCGCTGCAGAACTCGAAGAAGCAAATTCTTCGACTCGCTTCCTCTTCTTGTCGACACCAGTATCTTCAGCAGGCGTGGAGGGAGACGATGTCGATGAGCTCGTTTCTTCTTCCGACTCTTCGGCATCATCCCCGTCTTGATTATCGTCAGCCTCGGGGGCTTCAGATACAGATGAGGCCAGTTCAGCTGGAAGAGGCCCTGCCTCTGGAAGAGGAGGGTGCGAAACAAGGAATTGGTGACCCTACATATAAATAAAACAGTTAGCAGAGTGCAAAGGCAAATGTAAGTCGAAAAAAGCAAAAATCGACAACAAATGAGCATAAAGATGCATACCTCGGGTAAAGGGTGCACGGAGTCGAAGTAATCAGCGGTTAAGTCAGCAACCGCATGATCCTTGGTGAGCTTGGTAAGGCTCCTAACTCGCTTGTCGACATCTTTTTTCTCTATTAAATCTTCAGAGACGCGAGTAGGATCTTCCAAGCCAGAGTAAGTCCAGAACTTGGTGAGGCGGTGTTGTAAGGGTTGAACTCGATGTTGTATGAAGAACGCCATGAGTTGGATACCCGATAAAGCTCCTCCTTGGCCTCCCTTCAAAGCTTGAATGCGAGATAGAAGGGGAAGAACTTGTGCTACCTCATCATCTGAGGGAAGGGAATCCCACGAAGTCAATTTCTTCACTTCCTTGGAGGCTTCGAAAGGTGCTAGACCATATTGATCTTCAGGAGCGGCCTTGCGGTCTTTGATGTAGAACCACTTGGTTCTCCACCCTTGGACAGACGCGGCCATGGAAAATTCAAGATATTGTGCCTCAGGACGCACCGACACAACAGCTCCGCCCAGTTCGGGTTTCCTGCGTAAAGCAACATTGGGGCGGAGGCGAAAGATCGACCTCCAGAGGAGAAAATGGGGCTCAATGCCCAGAAACGACTCACAAAGAGTCACGAAACACGCAATGTGTAGAAGAGAGTTAGGTGTGAGCTGGTGAAGCTGCACACCATAAACAAAAAGAAGACCACGAAGGAATTCGTGGGCGGGAAGAGAAAGACCACGGAGGAGGAAAGCGAGGAACATTACCCGGTAACCGCTCGGGGGCTCCGGGATCCGTTCAGTACTTGGAAATCAGATGGAATCTTGGGCGGCGAGGAGGCCGTCCGTCCTGGCTTTTTCCACATCCTTCTTCGTGATGGTGGAGCGCACCCAGCTGGTGGAGGAAGAGGTCTTGGCCATGGTGTTCTTGGTGGCCAGATGTTTCACGCGCATCTAATGCACGAAGTGCGCTTGGGAGCTATGAACAAGAGAAGGAAGCAGAGGAGATCAGCAATGGAGGCGGCGGAGGAAACAAGCTGGTAAACAGTAAAAATCTCCCACTACGCCCTTTATATATCTTCTGGGAGAAGGATCGTGGGCCGAGACGTGGCGCAAAGAGCGGAAACGGCAGCCCACTAACGGTCAAAAATTGTGGAATTTACAATACTTCCCATACAACGGTTCGCAATGATGCAGAGTGACGTAGTCATTGATGTCATAAAGGATATATATTATCGAACAGAAAATGGCGCCGACAAATCATATTCGACGACAAGGCGTTCTTGAAGTATCTCGAAGATGAAGTATCTCGAAGTTGAAGTATCTCGAAGTTGAAGTATCTCGAAGTTGAAGTATTTCGAAGTTGAAGTATTTCGAGTTGGAGTATGGCGGATTGCACTCTATTTCGAGCCTATACTCGAAAAAATCTTTCGAGTATAGCCTCGGGGGCTACTCCCATCGGGAGCGCTGAGCGCGCACCCGAAGATATTTATTGATAAAGCATTAGAGATTGGAGAAGTGTAGGAGTGTTACTCCCATCGGGAGCGAGTTTTATGGTTGTAGAAACCCAAATATTTTCAGTCAAAATTTGACTGCGACATAAGATTCTCGAGTTGTGTTATCGCAACACGACTCGAATGCCGTGACTTGTCACGAAGGTAAGACCCCGGGATCCGTCCTGTGTGGCCTGGTACACGCACATGGATGCGCTCTGCTGGTATGTATCCGTGTCTACGACGCGAAGAAAATCCTGGTGGACGCACTGGGTACCCTGAGAACCACTGGGATTCATTCTTTATAAGTCCTAAATGCGGCAAAAGGATGGATTTGACCGGTATCCCGAATTCGAGTCCAAGGGGATTGAATTTGAAGTAGGTGACAAGTATCTGTTCCGGCAGTTAACTGACCTCTTGATCCGTCAGAGTTGTCAGGCTTGTTCATCAAAACCCCTTGCAAAAGAATATCATGAAAATAAGTCGAAAAGACTAAGTCGAAGATTTGAAGATAAGAAGAAGTCGAAGAATTGATCAAGTCGAAGATTTGAAGATTAGAGATTCAACCTGAATCTACAATTCTGGTAGAATCTCAGGGGCTACTGACAAGGGTATAGTTAATAGAGCCCGTTAGTTGAGTACCCCTGAGGCCCGTTGAGCTAGGCCCAATTGTAATGATAGTCGAATACGAGTCTTTACCGTATGTCGATATTGTAATCTGTATCGGACCCTACCCGATCCTTGAGACCTGGCCACCTATATATAGGGGCCAGGAGGGGACGGTGTAGGGCAGATTGAAAGCAAGCCAGGTTGAACACCCAAGTTTACTTTAGATACACACCTATTTCGACTAACTTTACCTTCGAGTTCATCCGACGCCCTATCTCCCCGATCCTAAGTCCTTCATCTAGGACATTTGTCGAGTTAACCCCTCGTCACTCGGGGATGCTTGATACATCTCAAACGTATCTATAATTTTTGATGCTCCATGCTTGTTCTTACACCATTTGCTTAGTGTTTTGTTACACTTCGCGGCGTTTTTATGCATTTTCTGGAACTAACCTATTAACAAGATGCCACAGTGCCAGTTCCCTGTTTTCTTCTGTTTTTGAGTTTCAGAAAAGTTACACAGGAAATATTCTCGGAATTGGACGAAACAAAAGCCGAACCTCCTAATATTTACCAAAGTTTGCAAAAGTCCGAAGAGGAGACGGAGGGGGGCCACGGGCCGGCCACACCATGGGGCGGCGCGGCCAGCCCCTGGCACGCGCCCCCTATGGGTGAGGCCACCTTGGTCCACCTCTGACGCTGCCCCTTCGCCTATAAAGACCCCCCGATGGGAAAAACCTAAACACCCGATCCATTTTCCAGAAACACATCGCGATCCGCCGCCGTCATTGACCCGAGATCGGGAGGTTCCAGAAGCTCATCCCGGCACCCTGCCGGAGAGGGGAATCGCCACCGGAGGTCTTCTTCATCGCCATGCTTGCCTCTGGCGCGATGAGTGAGTAGTCTACCTTGGACTATGGGTCCATAGCAGTAGCTAGATGGTTGTATTCTCCACCATGTGCTTCATGTTTAGATCTCGTGAGCTGCCTTACATGATCGAGATCGTCTTTATGTAATTCTACATCTTTTGTTTGTTGGGATCCGATGAATATTGGTGTTATGTTAAGTTGATGTGCTGAATATTATCTTATGTTATCTTGATGACCCACAAGTGTAGGGGGTGTATCATAGTACTTTTGATAAATAAGAGTGTCGAACCCAACGATGAGCAGAAGGTGTTGACAAGTGGTTTTGATCAAGGATTCACTTTAAATACTAGCAAACGGGTTTTCAGGGGTATTTGGTAATGCAAGTAAATAAAGTACGAGTAAATAAAAGACAATAACAATAATTACTGCAAGTGGCCCAATCCTTTCTAGAGCAAAGGACAAGCCGGTTGTGTAACTTATGATGACCAAACGTTCTCGAGGACACACGGGAGTTTCTGTCAAGTGCTTTCGCTTCATACCGCTAAATAATCTTTACTGGTTTGATAAGTGTTACGGGGGTGAACCTATGCTAGTGCACTACCCCTACTAGGATAAATACACACATGTGATTATACCCCTTGCAAGCATCCGCAAATACAAGTAATTAAGATAAATCTAACCACAGCCTTATACTCTAAGATCCTATGCTCCCTGGTGCAATGGTTTCCCAACAGAGGTTTAGGTTTCTGTCACTCCAGCAACCCCACAATTGGTAGCCAAATACACAATGCACCTCACTAGGCCCATAAATGGTGAAGTACCATGTAGTTGACGTTCACATGACACCACTAGTGAAATAGCACCACAACAAATAAATATCAAACCATTAAATATTACTCAACATAATTCCACTACTAACGACATGACTTCTCCCATGTCCTCAAGAACTAAACGAACTACTCACAAGACATCATATGGATCATGATCAGAGGTGAAATAATGGTAAATAACAATCTAAACATAAACCTTAATTCAACAGTTCCACTCAATAGCATCAACCACAAAAGTAATCAACACCGGGAAAGTTTCCCCTAAGAATTTGACAAGATTCAACCCAAGATGTTACAGCGGGATAGCGTGGTGATGGTGGAGATGAAGGTGCTGGTGATGGAGATGATGATGATGATGATCCCGATGAAATCCGGTGCGATGGTGATGACGATGGCGACGATCTCCCCTCTCCGGGAAGGAATTTCCCCGACAGATTTCTGCCTGCTGGAGAGCTTTTCTCTCTCTGGTGTTTTCTGCCCCGCAGAGGCGGCGGTGTCTATCTCTGAGCCCCCCTTGACTTAGGTTTTCAGGGACGATGAAATACGCGAAGGGGTGATGGCAAAAGTGGACCAGGGGGCTCTCACCATAGGTGGGCGCGGCCAGGGGCTGGGCCGCGCCCCCTGGTGGTGAGGCCGCCCCATGGCCCCTATCGCGTCCTCCTTCTGGCTTCTTCAGTCTTTTGATAAAATATAATTTTCTGGTATTTTTCTGGAATTTTCCTGATCTTCAAAATATGGTGCCTTGACGGTCCTTTTTCCAGCAGAATCCTGACTTCGGCAGCAAATCCTCCAATGATCATCAAACATGTAAAAACAGGGGAAATAACATAAGTATCATCTCTAAATGTGAAATATATCAATGAATAACAGTAAATTATGATACAAAATAGTGATGCAAAATGGACGTATCAACCCCCCCAAGCTTAGACCTCGCTTGTCCCCAAGCGAAAACTAAACTCGGTAAACATGACCACAGGTTTATGGAGTGAAGTGTCGATAATTAAAATACGGACAAGAAGCATCACATTCACCAAGGCACAAATTATAATAGACAGCAACTTCCCTTTATATGATATAAACTTGCAATAAGTAAAAGGGAAGCACAAATAAAGATGCACAAGGTAAACTATAATTAGTGGTGGCAAACATTAGTTCTTGGTCAGAGAACAATGAACAAACTATACTAGCTTTTGAATGGAGCCTTTTTTAAAACAGAGCTAATATAGCAAAAACCATATGCTCAATGAAACAAACTTTTGCATTCATAGAAAGCTTTCAAAGATATATTCCTTCAGACAAAAGCATTGTACTAACAAAATAAATTAATAAACATGATTAAACGGATCAACATATGGATGAGTGAAACATAACAACTCAAATGCTTGCTTGAGATAGAAGGTAATAGGTTGACTCAACATGAAAGTAAAAGACAGGCCCCTTCGCAGAGGGAAGCAGGGATTAAACATGTGCTAGAGCTTTTCATTTGTAAAACAGAGGTAAAAATTGTTTTGAGAGGTGGTTGCTTTTGTCAACGACTAGCAATGGAGTTCTTGATATCTTCCATACTAAACAAGTGAGAGCGGTTCCAAGATGTTTGATTAATTGGCACATTGGTGCTCTTTTATAGCTTGGCACTCATCCCCACCTTTTCCTTTCTCAAACCATGGCTAACCGATTCCATCGGGTGCCGACCAACTTTCACATACCATGGAGGAGTGCTCTTTTTTATTTTTGAGATTATAATGGTCTGACCAGCTCCCTTGCAAAATTAATGACGAGCAGATGAAGCTGCCTAGTCGAGGGGTACTTAATTTAGTATGGAAGATAACAAACCCATCCACTATGTCCTCATGAGCTAAAAATAGTGGCACAAAATGAGAAGTGTTTGAAGGTTTTTGAAAGGTAGCACATGGAAATTTACTTGGAATGGCTTGAAATACCATGCATAGTAATTTATAGTGGACTCTTGGAAGTGACTTGGTTTTTAGGAGTTGGATGCATGAGAAGTATTTCCTCTCAGTACAGGTTTTTGGCTAGCAAGGCTGGGTAGCAAGCATAAGAGTCGCATGAAACAAACAAACATACATATAATAAGAACAATCATGCAAACTGTCTTGAAGGTACAACGATTTTAACTTTGAGAATAGTAATGCTTATAAGCCAATCATGGAGGAAAACTGAAGTTATGTCACTACAAACACTTCTTTCTTCTTTTCTACTCAAACCTCAAGGTAATGTTGCTACTGACCAAGCTAAGTTTGCCAAAACCAACTAAATTTACTCATGCTCCCAAAGTGATACCAATACTAATCACAAGACTAATCATATAGGAAACATTGCAAACTAAAATAAAGTGTGCGGAAAGTAAACGATAAAACTTCTCATTAATATTTCATTACCGCAACTCACACCAAGGGATACATAGATAACCAACTAAGGAGGATACTTCCACAATGCAAACTATTCTATAAGATAACTTCTCTATTCATGATATGACTCTACTTGAAAAGTAAATGAGTAAAAGGTGATGATGCGATACCGCGACACTCCCCCAAGCTTGGAACAAACCAAGGGGATGCCAATACCGATGATGAATTACTCCTTTGGCGGTGGTGGGACCACCCTGGGGTTAATGAAATATTCAATCATCCTGTGAAGCCTGAGATTCTCTTCTTGAAGTATCTGTATCTCCCTCTCCAGAATTCGGTATTGGGCACAAAGCTCGTCAGTGACCAGCATACCCTCTTTTATTATAGGAATAAAATTTAAATCCAAGACTGGAAACGTTGGTCCCCGCATATCATGAGAAAAGGCACGTCCGGTGTTCATTGACCCTACAAAAGTAGAGCTTCTTGCCCTTGATTTTCTATCCTCCTGTTCCTCCTTCAGCTTGGGGTCGTCTTCCCTAGGCCTCTCTCCCTTGTCGTTGCTTGAAGAAGCCATGACGCTCTCAAAACTTAAGATCAACTCCTGACAGAAACAGCTCGAAACAAAACACGATGAGAAAATGATATACAGACCTCGGGGACTCCGGGGTGTTATATAGGCGAAAATTATATATCGAGATGAAATCACAGGAGGAAATCGAGACAGAAACGAGATCCGGGGTGGACTCACCATAGGGTGGTGCGGCCTAGGGTGGGCCTGCGCCCCCTGGTGGTGAGGAGCCACCGGACTCCGTCTCCTGCTCGTTTTCGTCTCGCGATTTTTCATATTTAATAAAAACATCAAAAATATTAATGGAAAAGTTTTTCGCGAACCTTTTCTGACTAGAACTGTTACCTGATGACCCACAAGTATAGGGGATCACAACAGTCTTCGAGGGAAGTAAAACCCAAATTTATTGATTCGACACAAGGGGAGCCAAAGAATATATGTAAGCCTTAACAGATGAGTTGTCAATTCAGCTGCACCTGGAAACAGTCTTGCTCGCAGTAGTTTATCAGTAGCAACAGTTTTATAGTAGTGAAACAGTAACAACAGTAGTAAAATAACAGCGGTAATAGTAGCAATAGTAAACAGAGGAACAAATACTGTAGGCACAGGGATGGATGTACGGGCGTTGCATGGATAAGATAATTCATGAAATCAATGAGACATGGGCATTGCAGATAAATAATGATAAAGCATCCTAGTACTAACAATCATAGGCATGTGTTCCGTAAATAGTCGTACGTGCTCACAAGGAGAAACTTGCACGACATCTTTTGTCCTACCAGTCTGTTGCAGCAGGGCCTCAAGGGAAACTACTGGTAATTAAGGTACTCCTTTTAATAAAGTACCAGAGCAAAGCATTAACACTCGGTGAACACATGTGATCCTCACATCGTAGCCATCCCCTCCGGTTATCCCAATTTCTGTCACTTTGGGGCCTCGGGTTCCGGACAACAATATGTGTATACAACTTGTAGGTAAGACCATAAACAACAAGTATCATCATAGAAATAATAACATGTTCAGATCTGAAATCATGGCACTCGGGCCCAAAGTGACAAGCATTAAGCATAACAAGTTGCAACAATGTCATAATTAAGCACTAATAATAGATACTAGGCACCATGCCCTAACAATCTCATATCAAATTACATGAACAATCTCATCCAATCCCTACCATCCCCTCACCTACAGCGGGGGAATTACTAACACATGGATGGGGGAGTCATGGATGGTCGATGGAGGGACGTCGGTGATGATGGTGATGAAGATCTCCTCCAAATCCCCGTCCCGGCAGGGTGCCAGAACGGAGTTTCTGGTTCCGAATCGTGGTTTCTGAGGGCGGCGGCGCAGCAGAAGTCTATCTGGGAAAAACGCCCTCTCCCCGATATTTTCAGGTCAAGGGGTATATGTAGGCGGAAGGAGAGGTCGAGGAGACGACCGAGCCGCCCTCACACCAAGTGGGCGCGGCCAAGGTTGGGCCGCGCCCCCTGTGTGTGTGGAGGCCTCGTGCCTCCCCTCCGTCTCGTCTTCTGGCTCCGTGGGTCTTCTGGTGAAATAGGATTTTTGCCAATTTTCCCCGAATTTTTACTGAAAGTTGGATTTCTGCACAAAAATGAGACACCAGAGCAATTCTGCTGAAAACAGCGTCAGTCCATGTTAGTTGTATTCAAAACACACAAATTAGAGGAGAAACAATAGCAAAAGTGTTCGGGAAAGTAGATACGTTTTGGACGTATCAACTCCCCCCAAGCTTAGCTATTTGCTTGTCCTCAAGCAATTCAGTTAACAACTAAGAGCGATAAAAGAAACTTTCACGAACACATTTGCTTCATATGATGTATATATACTAACTATGTGATCAAGTACTCAGGTAATTCACAATAAGAAATATGCAACTAATGTCACCTCATAGTCAAGCAAGCTATGAAAGAGTGCCAATGCACTAATAACAAGTAACATGTACATAAGAAGCTACAAGATTGTAATATGCATAAATGATATGAAAGAGTGGTATCCAGCTTGCCTTTATTTGTGGAGCAAAACATAAATGTTGAGGCACCTCTGAAGTCCAAGGGAAGACTGGAAGTTAAAAATATCAAAGATACAAGCATCAAAGTTATACCACAATTAACCGTGTTCTGGGATAAGCACATTACACTAAGAATAACAGCTATGCTCTCAAGAAGTGCTTTAAAGTTAGAAGATGATGACTCAACATAAAAGTAAACGAATGGCCCTTCGCAGAGGGAAGTAGGGATTTAACATGTGCTAGAGCTTTTCATTTGTAAAACAGAGATAAAAATTTATTTTGAGAGGTGGTTGTTTCATGTCAACGACTGGCAATGGGGACTTGCTATCTTCCATAATAAACAAGTGAGAGCGGTTCCGAGTTCTTTGAAATTTTGGCACATTGGTGCTCTTTTTATAAAGCTTTGGCACTCCTCCCCACCTTTTTTCCTTTCTCAAACCATGGCTAACCGATTCCATCGGGTGCCCACCAACATTCACATACCATGGAGGAGTGCCTTTTTTTCTTTCTTTTTAGAATTAGATTATAATGGTCTGACCAGCTCTCAGCAAAATTAATGACGAGCAGATGAAGTTCCCTAGTCGAGGGGTACTTAATTTAATATGGAAGATAGCAATTCCGACCACTACGTCCCCATGAGCTAAAAACAGTGGCACAAAATGAGAAGTAGTTGAAGGTTTTGAAAGGTAGCACATGAAAATTTACTTAGAATGGCTTGCAAATACCATGCATAGGAATTTATATTGGACTCTTTGGTAAACTTGGTTTTTTGGTGATTGGATGTACGAGTAGAGCTCATACTCAGTACAAGTGAAGGCTAGCAAAAGACTGGGAAGCAACAATCGAGAGAGCAATAACTGTTATAATCATGCTTGCGACAAAACAAAATTAATATAGGCATAAAAATGATACAAGAACTCTGAGGCAAAGTAAATCATCGAGGCTTAATTGACTTTTTGTTCAGTCATATGCATGCTTGAGCATGTGCCAAGTCGATTCAAATGAAACTTTCAGAGGAGGATACCACAATAACATACCATATTATGAATAAAACAATGCATGCAAGCGTCTACATGACATGCTACAAACTATTAGTAAATTGAAACTAATCATATGAAAGCAAGAACTACAAAGCATCCATTAGATAACATATACCCTACATGAACCGACTAAGCATGTCCACATAGATGAGTATATGTACAAAAATGAAAACAAATAGAGTCCATACCAGCCTCTTACCACATCTCGGATTGTCATATGTCGTCATTATTGCTTTTCACTTGTGTGGCTTGAATAATATAAAGTGAATACCAAGCTCCAATGGAGTAACGGGAGACTGAACTCTGCAACAAACTTTACAAAACCGAAGAAGAACAACAAATATTTTTGGGGTTTTGTCACGACCCAAGATTTTATCAAATTTTGGGGGAAAATTTTCGTTTTTATTTTGCTTGTGTTGACTGAAAATTCACAGAGATTTTAAAACTTTTGAGTTTATTTGAAAGCTTTGTTTGAAAACTATTTAAAATCCTCTATTTATTTCTTGAAGAACTTCTTTGAGAAAGATCAAGTTTCAAAATACTACTTTGTGTTTATTCAAACCTATGCAAGCTATCTTGCAAAGGGATATTTACGAAATGGTTTATAAAGTATTCTATGCCAAAGGAATGTTTTACAAATATATTTCAAAAACTATTTTTATAGAGTTTATTCTCTGATTTTAAAAAGAATTACCTTAAAATCCTATTTCTACTTTGGTTTATGCAAATAAACCCTTTGTCTGAATTATAGAGTTTTATTTGGAAATAGTTTTATTTATAAAAACATGTATCTTACTGTCTTAGAATGTTAAGTTGATTTTTACAAAAATTTAGAACTTAGTTTGACCTTGTTTGGTTTCATTATGCAAATTCTATGAAGATTTAAAGAAAACAGAAAAGGAAAAAAGGTTTCAGATCAAAAAAATAGAAAAGGAAGACAGCAGCCCACCTGGGCCATGCCCAAGCCCGCAGCCCACTTACCTCCCCGAATCGGTATCCCCTCCCTCTATTCTTTTTCCTCACTGACGCGTGGACCCCACCCGTCAGCCCGGCCTTCTTCTTCCTCGCGTGAACCACGCCGTCGACCGTTTCTCCCCGCAGTAAACCCTTCTCCCCTCTCTTAATCCCGCATTAATACTTGCCGTTTCAAGATCTAGCCGAGCCTATAAATAGCCCCGGACATCCTCTCCCTCTCCCCTTTTGCTTCTCCGCTCGAGCCACAACAAGGACGGCGAAATTCCTCGCCGGAGTCCCGCATACCTGCAGGTACTTCCGGTTGAATTCGGCGCCGCCAGTAAGCCCCAACCCTCCCTCTCTCTCCTAGCTCCTTCACCTCGCCCAGGCGCCCCTCCCTGACTTGTTCCCCTCGTCCATTCTGCAGGAGATCGAGGAGAACATCAATGGCCGAAGCCCACCGCCGCCCATAGCCGCTCCAGCCGCCTTCCTCGCCTCCCTCTGGAAGCGAATATCGACGAAGACCACGCTCCCGAGTTCCCCACGCCGCGCTGAAGACCGTCGTAGCCTCGCCGTTGCCCAGAGACCCTCGGAAACGTCGCCGGCGTCCATCCCTGGCCGTGAGCTCGTCGGAACCCTAGCTCGCCGGTGAGGATCTCTCCTGTCTCATCTCGTCCGTTAGATCTCGATCTCGCGGACCACAATAGTTCACTTACCCGAAGGGGTATTCCCAGATCTGGTCCATCCATACCACATAAGATCAAACGGCTGTAAAACGTGATCCGCCCGAAAGGGTACCGTGCAATCAGAAAGAGACACGTGGCCAGCCTCGGATCAAAACAGATTTCAATTAGGTTTTCAAACTAGAATTTAGTCCAATCTTACAAAAATCATATCTCTTGATCCCTGCATCCAAAAATAGCAAATGATATCTCGTTAGAATCCTTGAGACTTCTAGAATCCATCAGTACAATAATATCTTATATTTTATGGGTTCAATTTGAAACTATATTCAAATTGGAATCAAACTCTCTGTTAACATGATTAATTCATATCTTTTGAACCAAGTGTCCAAAAATTACAAATTTGTAGTCTCTGGAATCCTCTCAACTTGTAGAACATCATAGAATCAAGAAAATCCAAATTTGATACGTGCACACACTTTGTGCATTCAAATTTGTCCAGATCACTATTTTGGTGATAATTCAATTTCCATAATTTATTCTGGAATGAATCCACTTGCAGTGACTTTGTATTACTGCAAGCTATCCAGTAGCATCACTCCCATAATTTCTTGAACCCTGTCACAATTATTCAAATTCTAATATGAGAATTTGAGTATCCCTATATAGATTAATTCTATTTCTATTTCAATCAATGATTCCTTCTACCTTACAAAACCCTATGATCATACCTAGCTATCAAATATCATCTTGAGATCACTTTGATCCAATGTCATATCTATCTAAATAACATCTTGATCAATATCATATCTACTTAAACCTATCTTGTATAGTACCCACTTATTCAAATTACAAATGTGTTATTTGAGTAAAGTGTGATACTTTCAATCTTAGTTTCTACCTTTGCTACTATGGTATTGATCAAATCAACATCATAGTACTTGACCCAATCCCCTTTACTCATTAGAAACCTTAAGCCATGTTTTCAAACATCATCTATACATATCCATTACCTATAGCCTTTTATTCATGTCTACTCAATCTTAGCCTTGCATTGAACTATTCAATTTGCACTTGAGTTAATTGAGTGCTTCAATGTTATAAGAATCCTAGCCTAAGCTTAAGTGTAATATATACTATTTAAGAATAATTGTTGTCACAACTATTCAATAGTATTGCTATTGCACTATTTCGTCTCTTATGTGATTTACCCACATGAGATATTCCAAGATCCAATATGCTTTGATAAAGCATAAAGATCCCACTCGTTATATTTTGTCTAATTCATATATATATTCAAATTGCAATTGTGCTACTTGAGTAGAATATGAATTCATATCAAACCTAGATTTTGTTAACGTGGAGTTGTTATAACCCATACCATAGTATGTGTTATACACCATGTCGATCAATGAACCATTTGAGCCATGTCCTCAAATATCAATCATTCATACCCAATACCATGCCCACTTAGTTTGGTTCACATGTATTGAACTATTCAATTTACAAACGAGGTGATTGAGTAACTCAATACTTCATGAATCTTTTACCCAATGTCTAAGTGTTATGCATACTATTTAAGAGTAATTGTTGTCACATTTACTCAATAGTGTTGTAGTTGCACAAATTGACTCCTGTGTAATTTATTTCACATGAGCTATTCCTAAAACTCTTATATGCTTTGATAAAGCATAAAAACTTCATCAATTATATTTTTGCCTAGACCAATTCTCCCTCAAATCATATTGATCTTCCCGAGCTAAGCTCTCAAATCCATATCTCACAAATCATGATCCTTTGCCATATCCTTCTTGTCATAACATCTCAATAAATCTAAATTGTTAAACAAACACCTTTCAATTGTTCGATTTGTTCGATTGTGTTTGTATGGATTGTTTATGGTATGCTATTTCTTGTGCTATAGTTTGTACGAAGAGCTACGTGCTTAGTTGAGAGAAGCGAAACGTCGTGATCTTCAAAAAGGCAAGTGACACACATGTCCCCTACCCATTTTTATTATGCATTAGTATGTTCACCTCTTGTAGTATGCATGATAGGTGTTTTACTCAACTGTTTTATCAAATGCTTAGATCCTAGTAGTGTGTAGCTATCCCTCAAACCCCACCTGATAGGATGCTAAGTACTTTGTTAATATTGATGCCATGCTAAGATCACTTGAAAAGTGTTTTGTGAAAAGTTAAGAACTTCAACTAAAATGAAACACCTGGGTGGATTGGTTTGATGAAGGTGGTGGTGTTGAGTGGCGACCTGGGGCTACACTTTGTGTAGTTGCTGCCTGGGCGTACACTTGTGGTTGGCCACCTAGGAACAAAGAGATGGCTATGTCTTCCATGCTTATTGTACTTCCAGTGCAGCCTTATGACATTATGGGCTCTGTCTTGACTGACTAGAATGTGGGAGCGCAACTTGACGGCAAGAAGTGGTGGTAGTCAAATTATAGGTTGGGAGCGTTGCTTGCCAAGTTAGTTGCTCTCTCCTTCTAAAAGGTCTCGTTTCATTTTATGTATGGGCATAAAATGAATCGTAAGGTGAAAGTGCACAACCCCTGCAGGGTGTTTAAATCTAATCGATTAGCCGAGTCCTCGGTTATGGACAATTGAGTCTCTAGACATGGAATGTACGGAATAATCTCATCACCGATTCTGAATTATTAAAATTTTGTCTAGAAACCCTAGGCAGGAACTAAGGACCATACACTCCAAGGGGTGGTGGTGCCTGAGGTTCCAAACTTTGTTGAGTTGCGCCCAGAACTACATACCGGCCAGTATGTAGTGTATGGGGGTTGTCTTGACCCTTGAAAAATAAAATTTGTTGAAAGAAAGTTTTAAAATGGATTATAGGACAAAATTGGCTTTATGCAAATCAGCCTATGAGATCCACCAGCCAAATGTCATGTAGTATAGTCTTTCCACAAAAATGCCACCAAATATGTGTCATTTGCCAGTACATCATTGTACTGACCCCTCTGGGGCTGCATATTCAAACGTGCAGGTTTTACTGTCGAGTAAGGAACCAGGAGTAGGATCTCGAGACTACATTCCAACATGTCTGCCTGTGGCACGTGATGAAGAATGGAGGCTCACTGCAACTATGCTTTATGCTGTGTACTCGTAAGGTTGAAGACCTATGTAACTAGATTTACGTTGTAATATTGATGCTATTGCAATGATTACTTATTTTGTACTGTGGTGCTATCTACTGATCCAGGGAATGGCACAGATACACAGGAGATTTGCCTTTAGTAAAAGGTGGGTCGTTACAAATGGTATCAGAGCCTAGTGTTGCCTGTAGGATCGAGACCCTAGGTTTGGATTAGAGATAGGAAGACCCTAGGATAAAAATCTCTATCTCATCTTACTTCTATTTAAAAGAGAATGTTTGCATCTTGAAAACTCCTTGTATTTCTCTCCTACTTCATTTTCAAATGATTCCCTTAGATGACCCAACTCTCGGAACCATCAAGAAAGGACATAAGAACACAATGTGCTAGAAGAATGAGACTTCTACTTCATAGGTTGACCTTGATCCAACATGAAGAACTACATTGAAGACCAACAAAGAGCTCGAGGAAATGTGGATATGAAGGCTGCCCAACACCAACGATGCATTGGGGAAGTGGAAATAAGAAATGGAACAATGAAACTAAAATAGAATAGACCACCAAGATTCTAGTTTATAGAACCAACGATTTATAGACGCTTCTATGATCATACAAAATTGGTGTATGACCATATTATTTCGTTAGCGTGTTTTTCCAAAACTTATCAAAAGATTTTTCAATGATTGTTTGGTTTGTTGCATGGTTTGTTGTTCGTGCATGGGTAGGAAAATTTTCTTCTTTAGCTCTATCTATCTATTACTCACCTTTGCTAAAACCACCTCAGATGCCGCCTCACCGTGAAAACAACAACAACAACAGCAGCAACAACAACATCAGCAACCTCCATGATGTGGTCCAACAGTTAGCCATAGGTCGAGCCCAGCGTATGCAGACGATGACCCAATTCATCCGAGCAAGCACCAACCTCATGAACAACAACAACAATCCACCACCCCCACCTCAAGTGGACCGACTAGCTCGTTTCCTGAAGCTCAGAGCCAATAAGTTTTCGTCTGCCACAGACCCAATAGTGGCTGATGACTGGCTGCGTTCAGTCAGTAAGGACTTAGTTACCTGTGAGTGCACAGATGCTGAAAAGATTAGATTCACTGCCCACCTGCTAGAGGAACCAGCAGCAATGTGGTGGGATACTTACCAAGTCACCAATCCAATTGAAGGTCTAGACTGGGACTCCTTCACGGAAGGCTTTCGTAATGCTCATATCTCCACGGACATTATGAATCTAAAGAAGGATGAGTCCCGCACTCTGAAGCAGGGTGACAGGACACTAAAGGAGAACATGGATGACTTCTGCTCTCTATCAAGGTACGCACCAGAAGACATCGACACTGATGCCAAGAGGAAAGATAAGTTTCTCAGTGGACTCAAAGGGGAACTGAAGATACCTCCATCAGTCGCATATGCTCCAAACTACCAGGCTCTGCTAGACCAAGCGGTTACTCTGGACGACAACATAAGAAAAGAGGAAAACCATAAGAGGAAGCACAGCAATGGCAAGACCCATACTGGACATTCCCATAAAAGACTCCACCTCTCCGAAGGCTATGGAAATGGTAGTTTCAATGACCATAGGCGCAATGGTGAAAACAATGGAAACCACTCCAACGACCATCATAGTGGAGACAATGGAAATAATAATGGAGGAAATGGACAACACCACTCCAAACCGGTGGTTATGAAGGATCTCTCGACAATCACTTGTTACAAGTGCAAACAAAAGGGACACTACGCAAATAAATGTTTAGAAAATGGTACTACAAGACTTCTGTAAACTGGGATGACCGAAGGATGCAGCAAAATACAAGGAGAAGACACAACAAAGTATGGCCAACTTGAGAAAATTGTATGCAGCTACAACCTTGAAATAAATATTGTAAGGACTTGTAAGAGTTAAGGACAGCCTGGTTGAATGAATTATACTTCTCGATGAGATGGCAAGCCGAAGGATTTGTAACTCAAGAGTCAACGTCACACAACCGAGTTGCGCAAAACCCTAGCTAAGGAACGATAGATTTGTTTTAAAAAAAAATTTAGATTTGAAACGCAGGTTCTCATTTCAAGAAAATTTAGGCAAAGCAAGTGAGGTTGACCAAGAGTTAGAATACGAGGTTTGCAAGCCATGTATGAAGTAATGATTTGGGTGCAGGATGGATTGATCACCATTCCTACTACTCTTATTATTCGCTCTCATGATGTTGGTTTTACACACCTAGAGAGAGATACCTACATGAGGGACGACGTCTTTAAACCATGACCTTAGGAGGATAGATATGTTACACCCTTCGTAGTATGCCAGTGTGGCCAAAACGTAAGGATACGGTGAGGAACGACTACACGTTTCCAAAGCATTTTCTCAGTGGACCTTGAATGCCGAGACGATTCAATTTCGACTTCAATTCCCGACTTTTCGTTTTGACTCCCCGGCCTGTCTGACTACTCCCTGAGCCTATAAAAGAGAGGTCACTCCTCCCCAGAGAATCACAACAGAGACAACCACCACTACCTATGAGATCGCCTCCTGATTCCAAAGCTTTACACCACCGAAGTCTACCTCATCCCGACCTACGATGTTGTGAGACACCTCTCCAAATCCATGGAACCCTGTTCCTGCCCATGAGAGCGTCCACAAATCCCTTTTCCCTGAGGAAGAGTTCATCTTCGAGAAATGATCAAGATGTTCAACGCCTTTCAACAACTATGAAGACGGTTGCTAAAGGAATTCTTAAGGACCATCTGGTACCTGTGGCAAGTAGCACGACTTGCTTCGGTGACTTGAATGGGTTCAACAATGCTGGATATAAGGTGACCTTCCGTCCCTTAAAGGTGCCAGTACTTCTTACAGAGTCCACCTTGTTTACCCCTATGAAATGCTTGAGAAGACTACAGAGAGATGCCATCCTAATCCCTTGGGATGTGTGGTCTCATCATGTTCGTGGGGCAAGCATGCAATACTTGGCACTGGATCATCTTTTGGGACTCTGCAATGAAAATCAGCTAAAAAGCAACAAGGAGTAGGGTGATGGCCTGTATGCTGTCATAGCCTTGGTGAGGACCGACCAAGAAAAGGCTAGATACACATTCTTGGACGATGTGGACTACCTTGTTGAAGACAACGCGATGGATGATATCTGCCTATCACCAGAATTGGATGGAGCATCTGGAATGCCACATCTGAACATAACGGCGAACATCGACACTTCTGAGATGGCGCAACGGTGAATACAAGCTGGGAACAAAATGCAAGTGCCTAAGGAAACGTCAAGATACCACCAAGCAAAATCTTCTTTAAGGGTGGTAGCACCCTAGTCCCCTTTAGGAACCCTAAACCTTGTAACCTTCCTCCAATCTCGAGGACGAGATTTCTTTAAGGGTGGTAGTCTGTCACGACCCAAGATTTTATCAAATTTTGGGGGAAATTTTTTGTTTTTATTTTGCTTGTGTTGACTGAAAATTCACAGAGATTTTAAAACTTTTGAGTTTATTTGAAATCTTTGTTTGAAAACTATTTAAAATCCTCTATTTATTTCTTGAAGAACTTCTTTGAGAAAGATCAAGTTTCAAAATACTACTTTGTGTTTATTCAAACCTATGCAAGCTATCTTGCAAAGGGATATTTACGAAATGGTTTATAAAGTATTCTATGCCAAAGGAATGTTTTACAAATATATTTCAAAAACTATTTTTATAGAGTTTATTCTCTGATTTTAAAAAGAATTACCTTAAAATCCTATTTCTACTTTGGTTTATGCAAATAAACCCTTTGTCTGAATTATAGAGTTTTATTTGGAAATAGTTTTATTTATAAAAACATGTATCTTACTGTCTTAGAATGTTAAGTTGATTTTTACAAAAATTTAGAACTTAGTTTGACCTTGTTTGGTTTCATTATGCAAATTCTATGAAGATTTAAAGAAAACAGAAAAGGAAAAAAGGTTTCAGATCAAAAAAATAGAAAAGGAAGACAGCAGCCCACCTGGGCCATGCCCAAGCCCGCAGCCCACTTACCTCCCCGAATCGGTATCCCCTCCCTCTATTCTTTTTCCTCACTGACGCGTGGACCCCACCCGTCAGCCCGGCCTTCTTCTTCCTCGCGTGAACCACGCCGTCGACCGTTTCTCCCCGCAGTAAACCCTTCTCCCCTCTCTTAATCCCGCATTAATACTTGCCGTTTCAAGATCTAGCCGAGCCTATAAATAGCCCCGGACATCCTCTCCCTCTCCCCTTTTGCTTCTCCGCTCGAGCCACAACAAGGACGGCGAAATTCCTCGCCGGAGTCCCGCATACCTGCAGGTACTTCCGGTTGAATTCGGCGCCGCCAGTAAGCCCCAACCCTCCCTCTCTCTCCTAGCTCCTTCACCTCGCCCAGGCGCCCCTCCCTGACTTGTTCCCCTCGTCCATTCTGCAGGAGATCGAGGAGAACATCAATGGCCGAAGCCCACCGCCGCCCATAGCCGCTCCAGCCGCCTTCCTCGCCTCCCTCTGGAAGCGAATATCGACGAAGACCACGCTCCCGAGTTCCCCACGCCGCGCTGAAGACCGTCGTAGCCTCGCCGTTGCCCAGAGACCCTCGGAAACGTCGCCGGCGTCCATCCCTGGCCGTGAGCTCGTCGGAACCCTAGCTCGCCGGTGAGGATCTCTCCTGTCTCATCTCATCCGTTAGATCTCGATCTCGCGGACCACAATAGTTCACTTACCCGAAGGGGTATTCCCAGATCTGGTCCATCCATACCACATAAGATCAAACGGCTGTAAAACGTGATCCGCCCGAAAGGGTACCGTGCAATCAGAAAGAGACACGTGGCCAGCCTCGGATCAAAACAGATTTCAATTAGGTTTTCAAACTAGAATTTAGTCCAATCTTACAAAAATCATATCTCTTGATCCCTGCATCCAAAAATAGCAAATGATATCTCGTTAGAATCCTTGAGACTTCTAGAATCCATCAGTACAATAATATCTTATATTTTATGGGTTCAATTTGAAACTATATTCAAATTGGAATCAAACTCTCTGTTAACATGATTAATTCATATCTTTTGAACCAAGTGTCCAAAAATTACAAATTTGTAGTCTCTGGAATCCTCTCAACTTGTAGAACATCATAGAATCAAGAAAATCCAAATTTGATACGTGCACACACTTTGTGCATTCAAATTTGTCCAGATCACTATTTTGGTGATAATTCAATTTCCATAATTTATTCTGGAATGAATCCACTTGCAGTGACTTTGTATTACTGCAAGCTATCCAGTAGCATCACTCCCATAATTTCTTGAACCCTGTCACAATTATTCAAATTCTAATATGAGAATTTGAGTATCCCTATATAGATTAATTCTATTTCTATTTCAATCAATGATTCCTTCTACCTTACAAAACCCTATGATCATACCTAGCTATCAAATATCATCTTGAGATCACTTTGATCCAATGTCATATCTATCTAAATAACATCTTGATCAATATCATATCTACTTAAACCTATCTTGTATAGTACCCACTTATTCAAATTACAAATGTGTTATTTGAGTAAAGTGTGATACTTTCAATCTTAGTTTCTACCTTTGCTACTATGGTATTGATCAAATCAACATCATAGTACTTGACCCAATCCCCTTTACTCATTAGAAACCTTAAGCCATGTTTTCAAACATCATCTATACATATCCATTACCTATAGCCTTTTATTCATGTCTACTCAATCTTAGCCTTGCATTGAACTATTCAATTTGCACTTGAGTTAATTGAGTGCTTCAATGTTATAAGAATCCTAGCCTAAGCTTAAGTGTAATATATACTATTTAAGAATAATTGTTGTCACAACTATTCAATAGTATTGCTATTGCACTATTTCGTCTCTTATGTGATTTACCCACATGAGATATTCCAAGATCCAATATGCTTTGATAAAGCATAAAGATCCCACTCGTTATATTTTGTCTAATTCATATATATATTCAAATTGCAATTGTGCTACTTGAGTAGAATATGAATTCATATCAAACCTAGATTTTGTTAACGTGGAGTTGTTATAACCCATACCATAGTATGTGTTATACACCATGTCGATCAATGAACCATTTGAGCCATGTCCTCAAATATCAATCATTCATACCCAATACCATGCCCACTTAGTTTGGTTCACATGTATTGAACTATTCAATTTACAAACGAGGTGATTGAGTAACTCAATACTTCATGAATCTTTTACCCAATGTCTAAGTGTTATGCATACTATTTAAGAGTAATTGTTGTCACATTTACTCAATAGTGTTGTAGTTGCACAAATTGACTCCTGTGTAATTTATTTCACATGAGCTATTCCTAAAACTCTTATATGCTTTGATAAAGCATAAAAACTTCATCAATTATATTTTTGCCTAGACCAATTCTCCCTCAAATCATATTGATCTTCCCGAGCTAAGCTCTCAAATCCATATCTCACAAATCATGATCCTTTGCCATATCCTTCTTGTCATAACATCTCAATAAATCTAAATTGTTAAACAAACACCTTTCAATTGTTCGATTTGTTCGATTGTGTTTGTATGGATTGTTTATGGTATGCTATTTCTTGTGCTATAGTTTGTACGAAGAGCTACGTGCTTAGTTGAGAGAAGCGAAACGTCGTGATCTTCAAAAAGGCAAGTGACACACATGTCCCCTACCCATTTTTATTATGCATTAGTATGTTCACCTCTTGTAGTATGCATGATAGGTGTTTTACTCAACTGTTTTATCAAATGCTTAGATCCTAGTAGTGTGTAGCTATCCCTCAAACCCCACCTGATAGGATGCTAAGTACTTTGTTAATATTGATGCCATGCTAAGATCACTTGAAAAGTGTTTTGTGAAAAGTTAAGAACTTCAACTAAAATGAAACACCTGGGTGGATTGGTTTGATGAAGGTGGTGGTGTTGAGTGGCGACCTGGGGCTACACTTTGTGTAGTTGCTGCCTGGGCGTACACTTGTGGTTGGCCACCCAGGAACAAAGAGATGGCTATGTCTTCCATGCTTATTGTACTTCCAGTGCAGCCTTATGACATTATGGGCTCTGTCTTGACTGACTAGAATGTGGGAGCGCAACTTGACGGCAAGAAGTGGTGGTAGTCAAATTATAGGTTGGGAGCGGTGCTTGCCAAGTTAGTTGCTCTCTCCTTCTAAAAGGTCTCGTTTCATTTTATGTATGGGCATAAAATGAATCGTAAGGTGAAAGTGCACAACCCCTGCAGGGTGTTTAAATCTAATCGATTAGCCGAGTCCTCGGTTATGGACAATTGAGTCTCTAGACATGGAATGTACGGAATAATCTCATCACCGATTCTGAATTATTAAAATTTTGTCTAGAAACCCTAGGCAGGAACTAAGGACCATACACTCCAAGGGGTGGTGGTGCCTGAGGTTCCAAACTTTGTTGAGTTGCGCCCAGAACTACATACCGGCCAGTATGTAGTGTATGGGGGTTGTCTTGACCCTTGAAAAATAAAATTTGTTGAAAGAAAGTTTTAAAATGGATTATAGGACAAAATTGGCTTTATGCAAATCAGCCTATGAGATCCACCAGCCAAATGTCATGTAGTATAGTCTTTCCACAAAAATGCCACCAAATATGTGTCATTTGCCAGTACATCATTGTACTGACCCCTCTGGGGCTGCATATTCAAACGTGCAGGTTTTACTGTCGAGTAAGGAACCAGGAGTAGGATCTCGAGACTACATTCCAACATGTCTGCCTGTGGCACGTGATGAAGAATGGAGGCTCACTGCAACTATGCTTTATGCTGTGTACTCGTAAGGTTGAAGACCTATGTAACTAGATTTACGTTGTAATATTGATGCTATTGCAATGATTACTTATTTTGTACTGTGGTGCTATCTACTGATCCAGGGAATGGCACAGATACACAGGAGATTTGCCTTTAGTAAAAGGTGGGTCGTTACAGGTTTTCGATTTTTTGAAACAAGCAGAAGGAAATAGCAAACAAAGCAAAATATTTTTGGATTTTTCAAATACCAAACCAAAAATAGCAAGTGAAGCAAACCAAAGGTAGAAAGCTAAAGAAACAAATAGAGAGAAACAATGGAAATATTTTTGGTCTTTTTGTGTTTTGGAAAGTATAAATAAGAGCAAGAACAACAAAGAAAGCAAAACATGGATATACATAGGACCGACAAAATATGATATGTAGATGAGTGAATCGTCGGCGTACCTCCCCCCCAAGCTTAGGCTTTTGGCCTAAGTGGAGATCAATCCGAGCTCGGCCAACTCGGCCACGAGGTGGCACCTCCATAGTGCGACGAAGAAGCACCATCATCCTGATATGAGCTCGAGGACGCCCCAGAGTGGTATGTGGTGAAGTGATAGGCCGGCTCCTCGTCTTCCTCCTGGTCCATGATGCCATGTTGTACGTTGAAGCCGAGCACCCTAAGCCGCTCGTCCAACTCCTCCTTCGTGCATGACCATGGCCTATTATCAATACTGAACAAACTGGGTTGTGGCAAGGGCACTTCCCTTTCCTCTCTATCCATAAATAACATTATATAAACTAATTTCCCTGCACAAGAGTTAGCAGTAACAAAGTGATGGAGCTTCATAGCAGCAAGATCAAGCCTCTGTGGAGTCAACAATATATCATGAGGAGCAATAGGAAGTTCAAGAGCAGCAACAATGCGCGCAGCAATAATACCTCCATAAATAGGTCCCCTAGCGGCTAGGCGACGGGCAATAATAGCACCGAGGTTATACTTCCTACTAACATCAAGAGCGGTAGCTAGAAAAGCTAAATGATAGTTGGAGATATTGCTAGTGTTTCCTCTACCAAGTACACTAGTGGCAAGATAGTAAGTAAAATATCTAATAGCTAGGAGTTGAATGTTTCTTATCTTGCCACGCTGTGCGGTGTGGTCATCATCATTGGTTACTCCTCGGTAGAGTTCTAACAAATATGTGGGCTGTTGTAGCATCTTCCTCGCCGTCCCAAACATGGGTATACCTAGAATATTACAAAAAAATTCCAAAGACATGGTGATAGGCATATCATAAATCTTGAATGCAATGGAAGGATTAAAATGAGCGTTAGCGAATTTAAAACTTTCAACGAAAATCTTTGTGAGAATAGCATATTGATTACTCTCATCCATCATGTATGTAGTCAATCCAACCCTGTTAACAAGGAGCAAGAAATCATCAAGAATCCCTGCATCACTCAAAAAATTAGCACAAGGGAAGGTCGATGGATGTGCATCTCCATCGTCTCCTGATACGTCTCCAACGTATCCATAATTTTTGATGCTCCATGCTTGTTTTTACACCATTTGCCTACTGTTTCGTTACACTTCGTGGCACTTTTATGCATTTTCCGGAACTAACCTATTAACGAGTTGCCACAGTGCCAGTTCCCTGTTTTCTGCTGTTTTTGTGTTTCAGAAGTGATACACAGGAAATATTCTCGGAATCGTACGAAACAAAAGCCAGAAGTCTTATTTTTCCCGGGAGCATCCAGACATCCGAAGAGAGGAAGGAGAGGGGCCACAGGCCTTCCTCACACAGGGCTGGCGCGGCCCAGGCCCTGGCCGTGCCGCCCCTGTGTGAGGAGGCCCTGGATGCCCTCTGACATCGCCCCTTCGCCTATAAGAAGCCTCGGGACGGAAAACCCTAAAGGAGTCGGCAATTTTCCAGAAAGAGTTCCGCAGTTCCGCCGCCGCCACCGACGAATTTCGGGGGACAGAAGTCTCTATTCCGGCACCCTGCCGGGACGGGAAAGTGCCCCCGGAGCCATCTCCATTGGTCTCCATCGCCGTCTCCGCCATCTCCATCGACCTCACCGCCATCTCCATCAACCTTGCTGTCTCCTATGATGAGGAGGGAGTAGTTCATCCCCGGGGCTGAGGGCTCTACCGGTAGCTATGTGGTTCACCTCTCTCTCCCATGATGTGATCTTTATGTGATCGTGAGCTTTGTATCATGTTGAACAAGTAGATGTTATTATTCAGATATTATGCTACTCCTATGCTTAATTATTATAGTGTACTCTAGTGATGTTATTAAAGTAATCTATTCCTCCTGTCATGGTGTAACGGTGACAGTGCGTGCATCGTGGTGGTACTTGGTTTAGACTATGATCGTGATCTCTTGTGGATTATGAGAGTAATTATTACTATGATAGTATTGAGTGATCTATTCCTCCTTTCATGGTGTAATGTTGACAGTATGTGCACCGTGTTAGTACTTGGTCTAAGTTGCAATGATGTCTATCTTGAGTTGTGATCTGATTTGGATATCTCTATGAGTGGTGTTTGTCAAGTACTTGATAAACTTTAAGGGGTGCTTCTGTAGCCACTACACAATGATTAGTGTTATTCAATAGGAGAGTAATTCAGAGTACCATAGTGGAGAGAAGTTGTTTATTTGTTCAATCATGTTATATTGTTGGGAGTGTGTCCACTAGTGAAAGTATGATCCCTAGGCTTTGTTTCCAAGCTTTGCATACCGTTTACTTGCTATTTTGTTACTTGTTTGCTCGCAGCGATATTTATTTCACATCACGTTTGCTACTTATAATCATCTATACCACTTGTATTTCACTATCTCTTCGCCGAACTAGTGCACCTATACATCTGACAAGTGTATTGGGTGTGTTGGGGACACAAGAGACTTTCTGCATCGTGATTGCAGGGTTGCTTGAGAGGGATAGCTTTGACCTCTAACCTCCCTGAGTTCGATAAACCTTGGGTGATCCACTTAAGGGAAACTTGCTGCTGTTCTACAAACCTCTGCACTTGGAGGCCCAACAAGTGTCTACAAGAATAGAAGTGCGTAGACATCAAGCTCTTTTCTGGCGCCGTTGCCGGGGAGGTAAGGTAAAAGGTACTCGCATCCTCCTGTGTGAGTGCTCGGAGTTATTTCCTTTAGATTCTGCAATTACATCTTTTTGTTTCTTGTTTTTATTTTCACTAGTTAGGCTTAATGGAAAACAAAGAGTTCTTTAGTCTTTTTCCTGATTTTAGATTTGAAGAGAAAATTGAAAATCCTTTGGAGCTTATTTCGCATAGCAATGTTATTAGTACGAATGCTTTGAACACTGCTATTACTAATGCTATAGAAAAGTCTAAGCTTGGGGAAGCTGGTTTTGTTAAGCATGATATTTTTAGTTCCCCAGCTTTAGTTGAGAAAGTTTCTTATGATGCTATGTTTGAAGAATATGCTTTGCGACATAGTAGTTCTCTAGGTTGTGATGATGTGTATAATATTTTCAGTTCACCTACTATTGAGGATAAAATTAGTTATGATTACAATATGCCTCCTATTTATGATGATTATGGTGATGAGAATAATTATTCTGTTGAATCTGCTCCTACTACAATTGTTCATGTGGGGAGTATTAACCCATTTATGCATGTGGCTCATGATAGGGATGTTTTATGTGATAGTTATATTGTTAGTTCTATTCATGATGCTACTGAAAGTTATTATGAGAGAGGGAAACATGGTTTGATGGATCTCAACAATATTAAGTTTCCCCTCTTTATGTTGCAAATCTTGAAGTGGCACTTGTTTTATCTATCCATGCTTGCTACTATGTGCCTCGTTGATTTATTTTCTTACAAGATTCCTATGCATAGGAAGTGGTTTAGATATAAATGTCTTTCACATTTGCTTTTTGATGCTCTCTATTGCTTTAAGTTCCTATATGGCGCCTTTGCCTCAAGCTCTTATATGGCGCCCACATGAGCATCTTTGCAGAATTACTGCGCCTAGCTCAAAGGCGTTAAAGAAAAGCACTCTTGGGAGATAACCCAATGTTTTATTTCCAGTACTTTTTCTTTTATTTGAGTCTTGGAAGTCATTACTACTGTAATGACCGCTTCTTATCTTGTTTATTTCGTTTTTGTGCCAAGAGAAGCCTCTAATTTGAGCGAGGTAAAGATTTGGGGATGTTGCTGTCCTGAAACTGTTTTCGGTGCTGCACCGTAAAAATTCGTGAAAATTTTCTGTATATCTTTTGGACCTGCGATTTCTTGTGCATATGCCCCAGGTTATATCCAAACTTTTGTTAGTTGAACACTTTTTGATTTGAGCAACAGAAAACCCTCTTAAAATTCGACCTTTGTCAGCTGTTCTGTTTTGACAGATTTCTGCCAATATTTGTGTTTGCCACTTTATCGCTTTCTTTTGAGTTCTTTTGATCATGGAACTTTTGGGGAAGTTGCTACAGTAGTATATGCTATATATGTGGTAGTTTTGAGTTGAAACCTGAAGCAAATAGAGGATTGATTATATGTTATGCTTGCACTAATGTTGCTAATAGAATTGTGTTTAGTTTTGTATGAAGGAAGTTTTCAAGTGTAGGGATTGGAGAATGATGAGATGAGTTGAAGAATGGACAAAAGCTCAAGCTTGGGGATGCCCATGCATCACCCCAAGAAATATCCAAGAAGTACAAGCGTCAAAGCTTGGGGATGCCCCCGAGGCACCCCCTCTTCATCGGCAAAAATCAGGTCACCTTTCAAAACACTATATTTTTATTGCTTCATGCACTATGTGTTTTTCTTGGAGCGTCAGTTGTTTTTGTTTTTAGTTTTGTTTTGCTTTGCTTGCTGTAATAAATGTTTGGATCACATCATGTTTCTTTTGGAGGAGATGAACTCGCTTTTTATTTGCCAAGTACGCTCTAGTTTTCACTCTTATTAAAAACCGAGTGTTCTTCTTTTTCTACTACTGCTTTTGGTTTTCGTTTTCGCCTTGATTTGCGTTCAGATCTTCTTATATTTATTTATCAAGGTGTGTTTTTGCCTCTGATCTTTATTGGTTTTCATCAAAAGAGGTGTTTATAAAAATTTCAAATGGTGTTGGAAAAGAGAAAAAGCTTTGTGCAAAATAGTGGTACAAGGAGCTTGTGTAGACTGTGGCTTAGGCTTTTTCATGTCATGCTTGATGTCTTTTTGATAGTATGCTTAGTGGTTTTGCTGTAGCATGACTTGTCTCAAATAACTGAGATTGCTTAATGAGCCTTTGAAAAAATCATGCGTTGTTTATATTATATGGAAGCATTATTTTGGTTTTCTCCTTGATGCTTTATTTGGGTTGACTTGGCGCATGCTCACACATGTTAGACTCTTACAAAGTCGCCAATAGCCTCTATGATCATTTAGTTTTTGACTTTTGATGCCATCTTATGCTTCTTTTAATGTCGCTTTGTCGCTATGCATGATTATGGCCATTACTGCTCTCTTAGTTGGTCGCTCCCAGTCTTTTGCTAGCCCTCATTTTGTACTGAGTATGAGCTCTACTCGTGCATCCAACTCCTAAAAACCAAGTTTGCCATTGTGTCCACTATAAATTCCTATGCATGGTATTTGTAAGCCATTCTAAAGCAAATTTTCATGTGCTACCTTTCAAAAACCTTCAAAACACTTCTCGTTTTGTGACACTGTTTTCAGCTCATGGGGACGTAGTGGTCGGATTTGCTATCTTCCATATTGCTTATTCCAAAAAGAAAAAAAAAGAAAGAAAAAAGGCACTCCTCCAAGGAATGTGAATGTTGGTGGGCACCCGATGGAATCGGTTAGCCATGGTTTGTGAAAGGAAAAAAGGTGGGGAGGAGTGCCAAGCCTTATAAAAGAGCACAAAAGTGCCAATCTCTCTCTCAAAAACTTGCTTCATTTTTGTATGGAAGATAGTAAGAACCCCATTGCCAGTCGTTGACAAAGACAACCACCTCTCAAAATCCAATTTTTATCTCTCTGTTTTACAAATGAAAAGCTCTAGCACATGTTTAATCACTGCTTCCCTCTGCGAAGGGCCTTTCTTTTACTTTTATGTTGAGTCACCACCTTCTATCTTTATGCACCATTAAGAGAGCATAGTTGTCATTCTGAGTATAATGTGCATAGTCCCAAAGTTTTCATTGATTGATTCATATGATCATGGTTTCACTTGTTCTCAAATTATTTGTATCTAGTCGCCCTCTTAAACTTGAAGGTGTCCTATGCAATTATGTTTTGCTCTCTATGAAGGACAAGCTGAAAACCATTTGTATGTTTTTCCTTATGATTTGAACACACGTTTCACTTTCATTGTTTCATTTTCATGATCTTTTGTTTGTGTTCATTTTCATGTTTACAACATGGTTGCTAAGTTTTTATTGTCAAGATTATATCTTTCATGCCCATGTTTTAAGTTCTTTGATCTCAGCTCACAATGCTTATATATATGATCAAGATTGTGTAGGTGCATGTCACCTCAAAAATTATTTCTTTTGTTATCACTTACCTACTCGAGGACGAGCAGGAGTTAAGCTTGGGGATGCTGATACGTCTCCAACGTATCCATAATTTTTGATGCTCCATGCTTGTTTTTACACCATTTGCCTACTATTTCGTTACACTTCGTGGCACTTTTATGCATTTTCCGGAACTAACCTATTAACGAGTTGCCACAGTGCCAGTTCCCTGTTTTCTGCTGTTTTTGTGTTTCAGAAGTGATACACAGGAAATATTCTCGGAATTGGACGAAACAAAAGCCAGAAGTCTTATTTTTCCCGGGAGCATCCAGACATCCGAAGAGAGGAAGGAGAGGGGCCACAGGCCTTCCTCACACAGGGCTGGCGCGGCCCAGGCCCTGGCCGCGCTGCCCCTGTGTGAGGAGGCCCTGGCAGCCCTCTGACATCGCCCCTTCGCCTATAAGAAGCCTCGGGACGGAAAACCCTAAAGGAGTCGGCAATTTTCCAGAAAGAGTTCCGCAGTTCCGCCGCCGCCACCGACGAATTTCGGGGGACAGAAGTCTCTGTTCCGGCACCCTGCCGGGACGGGGAAGTGCCCCCGGAGCCATCTCCATCGGTCTCCATCGCCGTCTCCACCGTCTCCATCGACCTCACCGCCATCTCCATCAACCTTGCTGTCTCCTATGATGAGGAGGGAGTAGTTCATCCCCGGGGCTGAGGGCTCTACCGGTAGCTATGTGGTTCACCTCTCTCTCCCATGATGTGATCTTTATGTGATCATGAGCTTTGTATCATGTTGAACAAGTAGATGTTATTATTCAGATATTATGCTACTCCTATGCTTAATTATTATAGTGTACTCTAGTGATGTTATTAAAGTAATCTATTCCTCCTATCATGGTGTAACGGTGACAGTGCGTGCATCGTGGTGGTACTTGGTTTAGACTATGATCGTGATCTCTTGTGGATTATGAGAGTAATTATTACTATGATAGTATTGAGTGATCTATTCCTCCTTTCATGGTGTAATGTTGACAGTGTGTGCACCGTGTTAGTACTTGGTCTAAGTTGCAATGATGTCTATCTTGAGTTGTGATCTGATTTGGATATCTCTATGAGTGGTGTTTGTCAAGTACTTGATAAACTTTAAGGGGTGCTTCTGTAGCCACTACACAATGATTAGTGTTATTCAATAGGAGAGTAATTCAGAGTACCATAGTGGAGAGAAGTTGTTTATTTGTTCAAGCATGTTATATTGTTGGGAGTGTGTCCACTAGTGAAAGTATGATCCCTAGGCTTTGTTTCCAAGCTTTGCATATCGTTTACTTGCTATTTTGTTACTTGTTTGCTCGCAGCGATATTTATTTCACATCACGTTTGCTACTTATAATCATCTATACCACTTGTATTTCACTATCTCTTCGCCGAACTAGTGCACCTATACATCTGACAAGTGTATTGGGTGTGTTGGGGACACAAGAGACTTTCTGTATCGTGATTGCAGGGTTGCTTGAGAGGGATAGCTTTGACCTCTAACCTCCCTGAGTTCGATAAACCTTGGGTGATCCACTTAAGGGAAACTTGCTGCTGTTCTACAAACCTCTGCACTTGGAGGCCCAACAAGTGTCTACAAGAATAGAAGTGCGTAGACATCATCTCCCTCAAGGTTCGGTGACATAAGATCTTCATTGTAGGATATCCTATATTGAGTAGTGGATCTTGAAGGCCTTGATGACCTTGGTGCTTCTCTTTCAAACACTTCTCCATAGGTGTAGTTATCCATGTCCCTTTTCTGAAATTTTTAACAAATCTCATAAAATATGATTTTGAGACAAGCAAATGTAGGGAACTACTATGGTGAGTTACTAGAGAGCTAACATGCATCAAAATAACATTTCTAAGCAATAGAACAAGCATGCATACTCATTTATCCTGCCACCTACAATGCTAAAATACTCAAGAAATACTTCACCAAAAGAAATTCTACTTGGACAAGCAGATGAGTCACATACCGGAGAACAAATGCTCCAAATCTCAGCAGAAATGATGGGCTGAGCAAGGAGATCAAAAAATTGCGATGAAGAACAGCAAGAACTTGAGTTTGAGTTGGGTGTGTCATTGTTTTCGGGAGAGAGAAAGAGCTGGGGAAGAAGAGATAAGTGAGAGGCCAGGTGGGGACCCCTCACAGCAGGTGGGCGCGACCAAGGCTGGGCCGCGCCCCCTGTGTGTGTGGTGGCGTCGCTGCCCCTCCTGGTGTCTCCCAGGTGCCTCTCTGTCCCATTTTTGACATAAAAATTTATAAAGAATTTTTTGGAATTTTTCGAAAAACTTTATTTTCGAGGATTTTTCAGAAATTAGCATATCGATAAAAACTCAGAAAAACAAAGATGAAATGATTTCAAGAAAATCAAAACCAAGTATGCAGCAGCTCTGAGATACTCTTAATCATGTAACTAAACTAAAGGAATAAAATTGAACAAGTAAATATAAGTGAGGTGGAGTGGATGCGGTGAAAATGAAGTTTCGTTCATATAAAATCACTTTGTTAACAAGGTTGATCAAGTCTTGTTACCAAACTAACTTTATATGAGGCAAAACTTTGCACTTCACTAAATGCTTATGTTACCTCAACTTTGATAGGCATAGTCCCAATCATAACAATTTTATATTCTTCCTTGGGCTTTCGCTCTGAACAAATAATTTGACCAACTCGAATGGTCTCCACATGCTTGATTGAATTTAGAGCATTCTTTCTATCAATCTTCTTGGGAAAATAAACCGTATACTCTTTATCATTGACATTAAAAGTTACTTTTCCTTGATTGCAATTAATAACAGCACCTGCAGTGTTTAGAAAAGGTCTCCCAAGAATAATAGACATATTATCATCTTCAGGCATTTCCAACACAACAAAGTCAGTTAATATCAAACAACTGTTAGCAACTTGAACAGGAACATTTTCACATATACCAATAGGAATAGTAGTAGACTTGTCAGCCATCTGCAAAGATATATCAGTTGATACTAATTTTTCTAGATCAAGTCTCTTATAAAGAGAAAAAGGCATGACACTAACTCCAGCTCCCAAATCACATAAAGCAGTTCTAACATAGTTATTTTTAATGGAGCAAGGAATAGTTGGTATACCTGGATCTCCAAGCTTCTCCGGTACTTTACCATCAAAAGAATAATTAGCAAGTAAAGTGGAAATTTCCTCATTAGGAATCTTCCTTTTGTTAGTAACAATATCTTTCATATACTTTGCATAAGGAGGCATTCTAATAGCATCAGTCAAAGGAACTTGCAAAAATAAAGGTTTCATCCATTCACAAAACCTGTTGTAGTGTTCTTCTTCCTTGGACTTGTGTTTCTTACCAGGAAAAGGCATTGGTATCTACACCCAAGGTTCTCTCTCATTACCATGCTTCTTGGCAATGAAGTCTTCTTTAGTGTACTTTGCATTCTTATCAATCTTTTCTGGTTCCTCTTCAACTTCTTCTTTATCAGAAGCATCACCTGGTTCAGTTTCAGCATCAGAAATAGAAACACTGTTAGGATCTTTACCCGCTTCAGAGGATTCTGCAGTTGTTTTATGCTTCTTCTTCTTTTTCTTCTGGGAAGGACTATCATCTCTTGAAGTGCCTTGAAAATCTTGCTCGATCCTCTTAGGATGTCCTTCAGGATATAAGGGGTCATGAGTAGTAGCACCTCCTCTTGTGCGTATTTCACATGCTTGCTTCTCTCTTGAAGCATTTACTAGCAAATCTTTTTGCACCTTGGTAAGCTGATCAATTTGTGTTTGAACCATTTGAAAATTTTAACAAGTATCTTCACATCATTGGAGGTTCTCTCCACAATATCCTGCAACTTGTTAATAGCTCTAGAATTTTCCAACAAATGATTCTACACCATTCTATTAAAATTTTCTTGCTTAACAATAAAATTATCAAACTCATCTAAGCATTGATCAGGAGGTTTAGAGTAAGGAATATCTCTATCATCAAAGCGTTGGAGAGAGTGTACCTCAATAGTAGATGAGTGAGGGATTGACTTACATAATTCTTCTATAGGAGGTAAATTCTTCACATCTTCGGCCTTAATACCTTTCTCCTTAAGAGATTTCTTGGCTTCCTTCATAACTTCATCATTTAATTCAATCATCCCTCTCTTCTTCGGCGTAGGCTCTGTAGATGGCGCAGGTGATGGTGCTGGTGTTGGCTCAACTAGAGTCCAATCGTCATGATTCTGGCTTATTTTAGCCATTAATTCTTCAGCTTCAGCCGGAGTTCTTTCCCTGAAAACACAACCAGCACAACTATCCAAATATGACTTAGATTCATCAGTTAGTCCATTATAAAATATATCAAGGAGTTCATTTTTAGGCAATGGCTCTTTAGAAAAAGCTCTAATTAAAGAACAAAACCTTGTCCAAGATTCAGGCAGTATCTCTCCTTTTCCCTGTTCAAAATCAAAGATTTTCTGCACAGCAGCATGTTGAGCACTAGCAGGAAAATATTTCTGAAAGAAAGCATTAACCAAAGCAATAGGACTATGAATAGATCTAGGAGACAAGCTATTAAACCAAGTTTTAGCTGCATCTTTCAACGAGAAAGGAAAAATCTTAGCAACAAAGTAAGTGCAAAGCTTAATATCATCAGAAAACAAATTACTCAAAGTAGAAAGCTCATTCATGTGCTCCATAGCACTCTCATCTTTAGTACCACAAAAAGGAGTTTTCTCAACAATAGATATGTAAGATAAATCTAAAGAGAAATCATAATCCTTGTCTCTAATATCTATGGGAGAAGCAGCAAACTTAGGATGAGGAGACAATTTATATCTAACAGCACGTCTCGCTAAAAGTTCCTTAACAGCTTTAGCATCACGAGTAGCACGAGCTTCAGCAATAAAATCATCGTCAAGCTCAATATAAGCATCATCAAAATCATCACTAGGACACTCCCTAGACTCTGGTGAACTAACAGGTGTAACAGTAGTGTTTCCCAACTTAGCTCTAGCAATTGTAGCATCTAAAAAGGAACCTAGTGAACCACTCTTATCAAGCACAGTAGAAGCATCATCTAAATTATCAGTGGCATTTTCAAACTCAGCAGAAGTAGTAGCAGTAGCGTGTGCATGTGGTGGTGTAAGCAACTTACTCATAACAGATGGTGAATCAAGAGCAACAGAAGTGTTCAAAGTCGTACCTCTTCTTGTAGTGGATGGCAATATAGGAACTTTTCCATCACGAGGTTTACCCATGATGAAAGGATTGCAGTGAACAATATGAATACCAAGTGAACTTACAAATAAAGCTATGCTCCCCGGCAACGGCGCCAGAAAATAGTCTTGATGACCCACAAGTATAGGGGATCACAACAGTCTTCGAGGGAAGTAAAACCCAAATTTATTGATTCGACACAAGGGGAGCCAAAGAATATATGTAAGCCTTAATAGATGAGTTGCCAATTCAGCTGCACCTGGAAACAGTATTGCTCGCAGTGGTTTATCAGTAGCAACAGTTTTATAGTGGTGATAGTAGTGAAACAGTAATAGCAGTAGTAAAATAACAGCGGTAATAGTAGCAATAGTAAACAGTAGGAACAAATACTCTAGGCACAGGGATGGATGTACGGGCGTTGCATGGATAAGATAATTCATGAAATCAATGAGACATGGGCATTGCAGATAAATAATGATAAAGCATCCTAGTACTAACAATTATAGGCATGTGTTCCGTAAATAGTCGTACGTGCTCACAAGGAGAAACTTGCATGACATCTTTTGTCCTACCAGCCTGTTGCAGCAGGGCCTCAAGGGAAACTACTGGTAATTAAGGTACTCCTTTTAATAAAGTACCGGAGTAAAGCATTAAAACTCGGTGAACACATGTGATCCTCACATCGTAGCCATCCCCTCTGGTTATCCCAATTTCTGTCACTTTGGGGCCTCGGGTTCCGGACAACAATATGTGTATACAACTTGTAGGTAAGACCATAAACAACAAGTATCATCATAGAAATAATAACATGTTCAGATCTGAAATCATGGCACTCGGGCCCAAAGTGACAAGCATTAAGCATAACAAGTTGCAACAATGTCATAATCACTAATAGTAGATACTAGGCACCATGCCCTAACAATCTCATATCAAATTACATGAACAATCTCATCCAATCCCTACCATCCCCTCACCTACAGCGGGGGAATTACTCACACATGGATGGGGGAGTCATGGATGGTCGATGGAGGGACGTCGGTGATGATGGTGATGAAGATCTCCTCTAAATCCCCGTCCTGGCAGGGTGCCAGAACGGAGTTTCTGGTTCCGAATCGCGGTTTCTGATGGCGGCGGCGCAGCGGAAGTCTATCAGGGAAAAATGCCCTCTCCCCGATATTTTCAGGTCAAGGGGTATATGTAGGCGGAAGGAGAGGCCGAGGAGACGGCCGAGCCGCCCTCACACCAGGTGGGCGCGGCCAGGGCTGGGCCGCGCCCCCTGTGTGTAGAGGCCTCGTGCCTCCCCTCCGTCTCGTCTTCTGGCTCCGTGGGTCTTCTGGTGAAATAGGATTTTTGCCAATTTTTCCCAAATTTTTACTGAAAGTTGGATTTCTGCCCAAAAACGAGACACCAGAGCAATTCTGCTGAAAACATCGTTAGTCTGTATTAGTTGCATTCAAAACACACAAATTAGAGGAGAAACAATAGCAAAAGTGTTCGGGAAATTGGATACGTTTTGGACGTATCATTACCTATTTGAAAACGAACTCTGCAGGTTCCTGCAAATTGTCCTGGATGAATTCTTCCGGAGAAACTGTTTCAATTACCCATTCACCACTTGTGTAGTGTCATCTTTCAACGAAGCAATCTTTATCGCACCTGAGCGGTACACTTCAACAATAACATATGGTCCTTCCCATTTAGAGAGTAACTTTCCTGCAAAAAATCTGAGACGAGACCTATACAATAGAACTTTCTCACCAACATGAAACTCTCTTTTAAGAATTCTCTTATCATGCCATTGCTTGACTTTCTCTTTGAAAAGTCTAGCATTCTCATAGGCTTCATTTCTCCACTCATCTAGAGAACTCAAATCTAACAACCTTTTCTTACCAGCAAGTTTAAAATCTCTATTAAGCTCTTTCACTGCCCAAAAAGCTTTGTGTTTTAATTCTAAGGGCAAGTGACACGCTTTTCCGTAAACCATTTTATAAGGAGACATGCCCATGGGGTTCTTATAAGCAGTTCCATAAGCCCATAAAGCATCGTTTAACTTGCTAGCCCAGTTTTTCCTAGATCTATTGACAGTCTTCTGCAAGATAGACTTGATCTCTCTATTTGAAAGCTCTACTTGCCCACTAGTTTGGGGATGATAGGCAGAAGCAATTCTATGATTAACATCATATCTAGCAAGAGTTTTTCTAAAACCACCATGAATAAAATGAGAACCTCCGTCAGTCATAAGATATCTAGGCACACCAAACCTAGGAAAAATAACATCCTTAAGCATTTTTAACGAGGTCTCACCATCGGCACTCTTTGTAGGTATGGCTTCTACCCACTTGGTAACATAATCAACAACAACAAGTATGTGAGTATAGCCTTTTGAAGGAGGAAAAGGACCCATAAAGTCAAATCCCCAACAATCAAATGGTTCAATAACAAGAGTGTAACTCATAGGCATTTCATTACGTCTAGAAATATTCCCTACTCTTTGACATTCATCACAAGATAAAACATACCTTCTAGCATCTTTAAAGAGGGTTGGCCAATAAAAACCTGATTGTAGAACCTTTTGTGCGGTTCTATCTCCAGCATGATGTCCTCCATAAGCGCTTCCATGGCATTTCCTCAATATTTCTTGTTGTTCATACTTTGGTACGCATCTTCGCATAATACCATCCACTCCTTCTTTATATAAATGTGGGTCATCCCAAAAGTAATGCCTCAAATCATAAAAGAATTTTCTTCTTTGCTGAGCTGTAAAGGTTGGAGGCAAATACTTGGAAACAATAAAGTTAGCATAATCAGCATACCAAGGAAGGTCTTGCGAAGTTACATTTGTTGAAGCCAACTGTTCATTTGTCGGGGGGTTGACCCCCGATAGGGTCAAGAGACTAGAAAGATACAAGGACTATGCTTGACTTTAAGCTGGTTGACCAAGGAAGGGTCTGGCCGGGATATAAGGGCATAGGCTAGGCCGGGTTATATGTGTATCCCGGCTAGTGTGCGGATATGCCGGATTAACCGGGATACTAACTGAGGAGTGCCGGCATATACTTGGATATGCCGGCATATCTATTTTGATGTATGGTGCAGGAACAGGGAGGCCGGATTACCCGACCTTCGTAGGTCGTTGGTCCGGCATATAGGTCCAGGATATGGCCAACGGTCATGTCCGGGATATATAAGTCAACTAAGGTGTCCTATCCCTACAATCAAGGAGGGTTTCTGCCAAGTATGGAGGAAGATCGTGGTGACAGGGTGCACAGTGGTGGTCTACCTACCCTCACTGTGCACAAGTACATAGCTTACCTCACAGAGGTAAGGTCACAGTTCAAGAGGTACAAGGTACAGGGATGTGGAGTCCCATCGAGAGCAATCAGGGAGACAGTCCTATTTGGGGTGTAGTTCGTGTCTTCTGGTCTCTTGTGACCGTTGTAACCCTGGCCACCACTATATAAGGTGGCACAGGGAGCCCTAGCAAAGGGTTGGTCACTCTATGTTCCTACACTTAGCAGTTCATCTTCCTCCTCTAGCAGAGAGCTCGGAAGCACCATTATTGTATACTCCATCGATCCAAATATATAACCAGTAGAGCAGGAGTAGGGGTGTTATCTCCTTACGAGAGCCCTGAACCTGGGTAGATCAGTGTTCCTTTCTGTCGTGCTTTTTAGCTCGTTCCCCTCTCCCGAATCCTCCAGCATCTAGTTCGGCCCCCATTTAAGCCATCCTATGGCATATGTTGTTTCACCACGATGACATTTGGCGCCCACCGTGGGGCTGATCGATATGCTGGGCGGAGTGTCTATTCGGACGGGGTCTGTGATAGCAGCTTCGGGAGTGCGCGTGGTCTCTGGCCTCGTCCAGAGGCTAGGCTCGCTCAGCTTCGTCAGTGACAACGCCGGATGTCTCGGCGGCCGGCCGTTCCCCAGGGATAGCCGGATCATGTCTTTCGGTTCCCACGAGGTGTACGTGGGGACTGAGAGAGTTTGCAGGGAAAAGGTGCTGGTGGCAGCGGATCCTCCGTCACATCGGCTGGCTCACGCTGGGCGTAGCACTCGCTCAGTAGAGTCGGCCGAGGTAATGATGGCCGGCACATCAGTGCCGCCGGCAGATGGTGCCGGCAAAGCAGCAGCAGCAGCAGGAGATACTCCCCCGGAGCCGCCGAAGGCCAAGAGGTCGGCACGTCCTCCGTTGGAGCGTGTCGAGAACCTGGCCGGCACTTCCGCGGTGCCGGCAAAGGGTCAGGTGCTTCTTCCCATCATCGATCGGCTTCTTGAGCCGGTGCGATCCGGCGATAATCCGGAGCAGACAAGGGAGGTCCTGGAGGGATCTCGCCAGGCCCTCGTCGATGAGGCCCTGACCATGCACCAGGAGCGCGAACGGTTTAACCGGCAACTCCATGAGTATGAGGCAGCCCATGGTTTTACTCCTGTGGTAACCCGGCCTAGCCGGATAGAAGAGGTTAGAACTAGAGGTAGAGATCTTAACACTGAGCTAGAGAAAGGTGCTAGTGGTAAGGGTCATACTGCAACTAGTACTGTGCCTAAGGTAATTTATAGCTCACCAGTGAAGAACCTTAGAGCAGCAGCAGAGGTAGCTAAGGACTTATCTAATTTGTCCGGCGAAGCACTGCATGAGCAGCAAGCCCGGCTTAACCATCTTTTGTCTGAAGCTACTAAGCAGCAGGAGGCCTTCAAGAAGGCAAACCCCGGTGCCGGGGCATCCCAGTACATTGTGTCGGTAGGAGGTGCCGGCGCAAGGTCGAGGGGCGAGGCTTCGTCCCCGCATCCAAGTGCCCGGCGTGCCGGAAGTGTGACCTCTGGCCGCCGGGACAAGCAGATCCAAGTGTATGATCCGGCAATTGCCGGAAAGCAGGCGATAGCTCAGAGGAGTGCCAGCCAAGCTGATAAGTATGCCGGCCGCAAGAGTGCAGGCCAGAATGTGCCGGCCGGGCAAGGGGCAGTTTTGGTCGGTGGTGGCCGGAGTAACAGTGCAGCCCGGCGTCAGCAGCAGGGCGCCGGAGGTGCAGCGCAGCAGCAAGGTGCAGGTCATCCGGGACATCGAGAGGATGATGGGAATTCCGCCCTTGTCAGGGCGGGATATCAGAAGCAGCATCAGCAAGGCCGGCATAGTGAGCAGTATCAGCCGGAGCAGCAGCAGGAAAAAGTGATCGCGGGCCCAATTGCATCCCGGCTAGGACCTCGGTCCTTAGCAGCAAGTGATGCACGCTTCAAGCTGGACAGGATTCACCAATCGGAGTTGGTGGAGAGGCAAGGAGCTCCGGGTCCTATGTGCTTTGGACCCCGGATCATGGGTGAGCCGGTACCTTACTATTTCCAGCTCGCGCGTGGCGCTAGGACATACAACGGCAGTACAAAGCCGGAAGATTGGTTGGAGGATTACTCCACCGCAGTGAACATTGCCGGAGGAAACCTCAGATGGGCGGTACGATATGTACCGCAAATGCTAGAAGGACCAGCCAGGATATGGCTGAATAATCTGCCAGCCAGAAGTATCAACGGCTGGGTTGATTTCGAAGAGCAGTTTGTATCAAACTTCACCAGTACATATAAGAGGCCGAATTGTCCTCAGCAGCTGGCTAACTGCCGGCAAGGAGTAAACGAGACCGACCGGGACTACCTGACCAGGTGGTGCACCTTGCGCAATTCCTGCGAAGGAGTTGTGGAGCAGCAGGCCATCATGTGGTTCGCTCATGGGTGCCGACATGGCACCATGTTGTGGCAAAAGCTTCAGAGGGAAATGCCGGCCACGTTGGCCGAGACAATCAAGATTGCCGATAGTTATGCTCTGGGAGATCCCATGCAGCCCACCCTTGATTCACAAGGACAGGGGCAGACTCAGGGGAACACCATCAGCGCCGGGAGACCAGGGCAATACTATCGCACTGATAATCGGAACAAGAGAAGAGATGAAAGGCCGGATTACCGGTATGGGGCAGCACAAGTAGCAGCTGTGGAGGTAGAGCAAGAGGGCGCCGGCAGCAGCCAGCGTCCGAGATATGAGGGCAATCAGCAGCCACAGCAGCAAGCGCAGCCCTTCCAGAAGAAGAGTGTCTGGATCAACAAGAGTGCCGGCGGCGGCGCCGGCCAGAAGAAGCAGTGGCCGAAGTATACGGTGGGTCTGGCCATGGATAAGCCTTGTGTGTTTCACACATTCCAGCCGGGTAAGCCGGCAAATCATTTGACGAGAAACTGTTCGTGGCTGGGCGACATATTAGCAGGTCGGGCAGGTCCCTGGGGACCGGCTAGACCATCTGTCCCGGCAGCTCCATCGCCGTTGACAGGTGCAAATACAGTTGCAGTCCCGCCCAGGCCGGTTAATCCCGGGAATCAGAGCAATCCCGGAAATGCCGGCGTAAATCAAGTAGATCAGAACTATAATCCGGAGTGCTATGCCGGAGGCCCAGCAGCTGGCCGGAATGAGTACAAGGAGCATGATCAGAGCTACATGGTCTTTGAGACTGAAAGAACAGACAAGCAGAGCTTGTACCGGCGATGTTTGGAGGTAAATGCCGTTATGTCGGCAGTACCGAAGCTAATGTACTGGTCTGACCAGGCCATTGGCTGGGATAGGGCAGATCATCCCAGGATCATGCCAAACCCCGGCGGGTATGCTCTGGTGATGGATCCGACATTCGTCGGGCCGGCTAATAACGTGAGGTTCAGCAAGGTCCTCATTGACAATGGTAGCAGCATCAACATCATGTACCGAGATACGATGCAGAAGCTGGGCATCAAGGAAAATATGTTGGAGCCAAGCAAGACCACATTCCACGGCATTGTGCCGGGACATTCGTGTGAGCCGATGGGCAAGATCCAGATGGATGTCATGTTTGGCAGCCGGGATAACTGCAGGGTGGAAAATCTCATGTTCGAGGTGGTTGATCTGGAAAGCCCCTACCATGCTTTGCTGGGTAGGCCGGCACTGGCAAAGTTCATGGCCTCTACGCATATTGCGTACCTGAAGATGAAAATGCCGGGGCCCAAGGGAGTGATCACCATCATTGGTGATTACAAGCGCTCGATGGCATGTGCAACAGCCGGATCTAATCTGGCCGAGACTCTGATCATTGCAGAGGAAAAGAAGAGGCTCAAGCGAGCAGTGGAGATTGCTGAAATGGTCGTGGCCGGCAGATCTATGCCGGGCATGGCAAATCCCGGTGGCAGTGCTTCTTTCCAAGTGGGCAAGGAAGTCAAAAAGGTGCCTCTGGATGAAGTTTTCCCGGAGCGCCATGCCCTCATCGGGGCAGGTTTGGATCCCAAATAGGAAGTCGAGCTCATCAGCTTCCTCCGTGAGAATCGGGATATCTTTGCATGGTCTACTTCGGACTTGCAAGGTGTGCCGAGGGAGCTGGCTGAGCACGCATTGCATGTAAGACCGGATGCTAAGCCGGTGAAGCAGCCGCTCCGGTGGAATGCAGGTGATAGAAGGAAAGCCATTTGGGACGAAGTGGCTAGGCTCCTAGCCTCCGGCTTTATCAAAGAAGTGCTTCATCCGGATTGGGTGTCTAATCCGGTTTTGGTGGAAAAGAAGAAGGATGAGCCCGCCATAGTGAAAGTATGGCGGATGTGTGTTGATTACACCAACTTGAACAAGGCATGCCCTAAAGATCCATTCCCGCTCCCTCGGATTGATCAAGTGATCGATTCCACAGCTGGATGTGAACTGTTATCATTTGTAGATGCCTACTCTGGTTTCCACCAGATCCCTTTGTATGAGCCGAATCAAATAAAGACATCCTTTATTACCCCGTACGGGGCTTATTGCTATCTCACTATGCCGTTCGGTTTAAGAAATGCCGGAGCAACTTACCAGAGGTGCATGCAAAAGTGTTTGCATGACCAAATAGATAAAAATGTGCAGGTATATGTCGACGATATCGTCATAAAAACCAAGGAGAGCAAGACTCTCGTAGATGATCTCCGGGAAACCTTTGCAAACTTGAGGAGATTCCGGATGAAGTTAAATCCGGCTAAATGTACCTTCGGTGTGCCGGCAGGCAAATTGCTCGGTTTCCTGGTTTCCAGCCGGGGTATTGAGGTAAATCCCGGCAAGATTCGTGCTATAGAAAGAATGAAGCCGCCGACAGATTTGAAGGAAGTACAGAAGTTCGCAGGATGCCTCGCATCCCTGAGCCGTTTCATAAGCCGGCTGGGCGAGAAAGCTTTGCCGTTATATCAGTTGATGAAGAAGTCCGACACATTTGTCTGGACAACGCAAGCAGATGCAGCTTTCAAGGAATTGAAACAGATGTTGTCAACAGCGCCGGTATTGGCATCTCCAATGCCCCGGGAGCCGATGTTGCTCTATATAGCGGCAACCAACAGGGTTGTCAGCGCTGTGGTGGTAGTAGAGCGAGAGGAAGGAGGCAAAACCGTGCAGCGGCCGGTATATTATCTGAGTGAAGTCCTCTCCACCTCAAAGCAAAACTACCCACACTATCAGAAGATGACTTATGGTGTCTATATGGCGGCCAAGAAGCTCAAGCATTACTTCCAAGAGCATCCAATCCGGGTAGTGGCCGAGGCCCCTATCTCGGAAATCATAGGCAACAAAGATGCCAGTGGCAGAATAGCCAAGTGGGCAATAGAGTTGTTGCCATATACCCCTCAGTATGATAAGAGGGATACAATCAAGTCCCAGGTGTTAGCTGACTTCTTTATTGACTGGGCCGAGATACAATATGAGCCACCATTGCCAGATGCAAATTATTGGAGGATGCATTTCGATGGGTCCAAGACAATACATGGCCTGGGTGCCGGCATAGTTCTTAGTTCACCAAAGAATGACCAATTGAGATATGTCCTGCAGATTCATTTTGCAGCATCAAATAATGTGGCGGAATATGAGGCACTGGTGCATGGCCTGAAGGTGTCTAAGGACATAGGAATTCGCCGGATTATGTGTTTCGGTGATTCTGACTTAGTGATTCAGCAGTGTTCCGGAATATGGGATGCGCATGATGCTAACATGGGATCCTACCGTTTCCTGGTGCAGCAGTTAAGTGGTTACTTTGAAGGTTGTGAGTTCCGGCATGTTCTCCGGGCTCAGAACGATGCAGCCGATACATTGTCCAAGCTGGGATCTTCCAGAGATTCAATCCCGCCCGGTATTTCATTGGAGCATCTAAGGAAGCCGTCAATCAAGCCCTCACCGGAGTCATCTTCCATTTATGTCCCGCCAGGTCCGGAGGATGCGGTTCCAATGGAGGTAGATGCCGGAGCCAGATCAGATAACCCGGGGACTGTTACCTCAGTCCCGGGGACTGGGCCGACATATGCTGTGAGTGCAGTATTCCGGAGCAGAACTAGGGGCAAGGGAAAAATGTACCAAGAGGTTGTGCCGGTATACCCGGGGACTGCTCCGGCATACCCGGGGACTGATCCCTCAGTCCCGGGGACTTCGCAGCCCATGGAGATCGATTATGTGTCGGTCGAAATGATGGAGATAGATCAGGCAGTATTCACTGTCAGGGAAGTGCCCTCATGGGCACGTCCTATCATGGACTTCTTGGTGGATGATGAAGTGCCGGCGGATGAAACCGAGGCACGCCGGATTGCAAGGAGATCCAAAGGATATACCATCATAAACAAGGAAATCTACAAAAGAAGTGTCACTGGAGTATTGCAGAGATGTGTCGAATCTGCGGAAGGCCTGGAGATGCTCCGGGAAATTCATCAGGGGGAGTGTGGTCACCACGCTTCATCCAGAGCATTGGTGGCAAAGGTATTCCGGCACGGCTTCTATTGGCCGACGGCACTGCAAGAAGCAGAAGACTTGGTCCGGAAATGCAATGGGTGTCAGAGATATGCCCACCAGATTCATCAGCCGGCATCTGCCTTGAAGACTATCCCGATAACCTGGCCCTTTGCTGTTTGGGGCCTGGATATGGTTGGGGCTTTTATGCCGGGCAGAGGAAAGATGACCCATATCCTGGTCATGGTGGACAAGTTCACCAAATGGATTGAAGTGAAGCCCATAAGCAAGTGTGATGGTCACACAGCAGTGAAATTCTTAAAAGATATAATCTTGAGATATGGTGTTCCTCATGGTATCATCACTGACAATGGGTCAAACTTTGCCCAGGGACCATTTGCTAGATTTTGTGAGGAAGTGGGAATCCGGCTGGACATTGCGTCGGTCGCTCACCCTTGTACCAATGGCCAAGTAGAGAGGTCAAATGGGCTAGTATTATCCGGCATAAAACCCCGGCTGATAGAACCACTAGAGAAAACTCCGGGATGTTGGCTAGATGAATTGCCAGCAGTGCTTTGGAGTTTAAGGACAACTCCGAATAGGTCAACAGGCTACACACCATTTTTCCTGGTGTATGGAGCAGAAGCTGTGCTTCCAACAGATGTAATACATGATGCACCAAGAGTAGTGCTATATACTGAGGAAGAGGCTAAAGAAGCCAGGGAAAATGATGTGGATCTGCTGGAAGAAGCAAGAGAAGTAACACTATCAAGAACAGCAATATATCAGCAGAACCTCAGACGCTATCATGCGCAGAAGGTAAATCCAAGGAGATTCCAAGAGGGAGATCTAGTACTCCGGCTAAGGCAAGGCACAGAGGGCCGGCATAAGTTAACTCCTCCATGGGAGGGGCCATTCATTGTGAGCAGAGCTCTGCACAATGATGCCTATTATCTTATAGATGCGCAGGCCCCCAAGAAGGACAAGGCGGACAGGTCCGGAGAAGAAACCAAGAGACCATGGAACATAGCTCTACTCCGCCCCTTTTACTCCTGAGCAGCACAATGTATGTATTTCCATATTTTGCTTTGTGTGCCGGCGCTTTATGCCGGCACAAGTCTAATGAGTGAAATATCGGCATCCCGAAGAGAGCGGGCTCTGCCTCTGAGATATATCGTTGTTTATTTTCAGTCCTTGTTTATATGCTGGCTGGCTTGTTTTGAATGCTTCCTATGTCGGCCTAGTAGTGTGTCGGCACCAAAGGCCGCTCTTCGACTCAGCTGCTGTCCGAAACCCGGCTTCATGGCTAGCAAGAGTAGATGCCGGAGATTGTCTACACATGGAAAACGGCTAAGGAGTATAGAGAAAGCGAACCGACATTTATGTTAAAGCTAAAGATAAAACTTGAAATGTCGGGTGATTTGAAGTCTAAGTTTCAAAGTTAAAGTACTGTATGTTCGATGAAGCAACCTTGAGACTCATACGTCGAAAGCCATATAAGGTAGACAAGTAGCCAAGGTTGTGAAGTTGAGGAAACAGGAAAACAAACTCGGTGACTTAGCCAAAAGATGATCCGGCATTGATAACAAGCAAACCGAGATAAAACTTGTTCAGGTAGCAAACCAAAGGAAATTAAACGTATATATTACATCTGCACCCGGCATACCGGGGATCTGATAAAGCTTAAAGTTTTTGTGCTGCAAAGTCAAGGAGCAGGGGCAGAAGCAGAGCCGCCGGCTGGTGGAGCTGTAGCAGTAGAAGTGTCGGCTTCAGGAGTGCCGGACCCAGCAGATGGAATGGAGCCATCACCTCCGCCCGAGGCAGATCCCTGTTCCGGGGCGTCGGTGTCGGCCTCTTCGGCTTCCTCTTCATCTTGGCTGGAGTCGGAGCCCTCAGCAGCGGCAGATGCCCCGGCGTCGTCCTTCTTCTCCGGCTCGCGGATGTCCCGGACGAAGGCGTCGGTGTCGGCATAGTCCACATAGCTGTGGGCCAACTCCCGCCGACGCCGGATGTGTTCCGGATCTGTCGTCCAGATGGATCCTTCGCGCACAGTGCGCAAAGTCTCCAAGTCGGCTTTTTCATACCAGGACAAGAAGTAGCTGAGAGCTTCGTCAGCTCCAACCCTCACGCCGGAATCTCGCCATTCCCGGAGGCGAACCTTGGCAAGCTGCAGGTCATTGCCGAGATCAACAGGATCAGTGGGCGTCCTTTGTCCCGGCCAGAGGGCAGAGAATGCCTCCCGGGCGCCATAAAAGAGTTCTTAGGTGTAGAGCGTCATGGCGTTCTTCCGGGATTGCAGAGCCAGCAGCTGATCCGACATGTCCCAGTTGGCCGAGTCAACCGGAACACCCCGGTTCTCTCGATCCAACTGCAGAGCCCTCTCAACGTCTTCGACGGAAGCGGAGAACATGTCTGAGAAAAATAAATGATGTTAGCAAAAGGAGAATATGTCGGCATAGAGGGTATGTCGGAAGAGAACATGATATGTCGGGAAGGATAAGGAAAAGGGATTTGAAGCTTACTGGCGAGGTCAGCATTGAGCTGTGTGACTGTGACTTCCCATTTTGTCGCTTGCTCCTTTAAGCTAGCCAGTTCGGCATGGGCAGTGGAGGCATCAGTCTCGGAAGCAACGAGCAAGTCCTGGGTCTTCTTTAGTTGGCCCTCCCTCTGTTCCTTCTCGTCCAGAAGCTCGGTGATCCGGCCCTTCAGCTGCTCTATCTCGGCCTTGTGAGAGGCATCCCGGTCGTCCAGTTGCTTGGCCACATCCACTGAGGACACACAGTCCTGGTGGCGGGCTTCCAGTGCAGTTTTTTCATCTGCATGGATTTGAAGTTAAGAGAATGAGAAGACAAGAAACAGAAACAAGAGTCAAGGGATTTGAAACACAAGTGGATTAGCAAAGAATCAGCAGGATCCGGCATACCTGTCAGCTCCTTCACCCTCTTAAGAAGCTCGGCGACTTGTTCTTCAGTGCCAGCTGAAGAATGTCGGCACAAGGTTATGTGTCGGAAGGAATAGTATTGCAAAGTAAAAAGAGGAAAGGTATCCGGCATATAGCGGTATGCCGGCGAAGATTACCTTTCTTGGATAGCTCCAGCCGAAGCTTGCTATGCTCGTCGGATAACTTCCGATGCTCGCATACCAGGTCATGATACATGTCGGCCCGAGTGTTGTTCATACGCTGCAAAAGTGTTGGGATTTGAAATATCAGCAGAGAAACTTAGCATATCAGTTAAAGTTGAAGATTCTATCAAGTGATCACTCTTTGGAAGACCCAGCACAGGTGCTGCGCACCTATCCCGGCTCTCGGTGACTAGGATTTGAAGCTCAAATCGAGCTCATATGTCGGCAGTTAATTCGAGAACAGCTAACTACAAGAGTATTGGAAAATCCCGGATGTCCGTATCCCGGACAGCCGACATTTTCGGGGACTGGGGATATGTGTATATGAAGAGAAGACTTACGTTGGTGGCATCGGCCAATTGGTGAAGTCTTTGCTGGAGGCTGAGGAGCTCGCAGGCAATCGGGAGGGGCTTCGCGGCCAGGATGTCTGAGGGATTGCCGGTGGCCGAGGCTTCGGCCATCTTCTTGCTCCTGGAATCCGCTGTGTCCATGTTGTCGGCGTCGTTCCACCTGGCACAGTGCTCCTTGAGAGACCCAAGGCTCTGGTCACTTTTCGTCACCAGGGGGACGATGCCCTCAAGTTCTGGCGTGTCGAAGAAGTTGCGTCGGTAGCCAGGACGGGTTGCTGCCCTGCCAAGATGCAGGGCCAGGGCAGAGCTGGTCCGGGACGCTGCTTTAGAGGGAGCAGTGGCGGCGGATGGTGTGCCGGACTTGGTCGGATGAAACTTGAGTGTGCCGGACTTGACCGGGGCAGAGGTCTTGTCCGGGATAAGGGTCTTGGCCGGACCAGCGGTCTTGGATGGTGCTGAGGTCTTCTCAGTAGAGGGAGTCTTGGGCGCGGGCTGTTCCGGCGCGGCCGGTGCAGCTTGGCCAGCAGGGGCAGGTTCCGGAATAGTCCGGACTTCCGGCACAGCAGGGCCTTTTCCTTTGTTATCTATGCCGGCGCTCTTGTTGCTTGCGCCGACATCTTCAGTTGTGCCGGCGTCGCTGGTGGGCGCGCCGGAGTCTGGGGCTTCTTGGTGGGCTCCTGTGTCCATGTGGACATCAGAAGCCGAAGGTTCCTGTTGAGCCCCCGAGTCCATGTGGACGTCGGGGGCAGGGATATCTTGTTCCGGCGGAGGATCGTCCTTCGCCGGGGAGGTGGTCTTGTCAGGCGCAGGCAAAGATGCCGGCGCCGGGGAGGTCGTATGACTGGCAGAGGGTATGTCGGAGGTAGCAGGGGCCGCTGGCTTGGTAACCTTCGGGCCGCCACTCGAGCCAGAAGCTTGTTCCGGCTCAAGAGGAGCTCTGAAAGAGAGAAAACACCAAGTCAATAATACAAGCAAGAGATATGTCAGAGGAAATACAAAGAAAAGAAACTTACCCCGAGGCAACAGGCCTCTGTTTCTTCGGGATAGGCACGCCAACCTTCTGCCTCTTCTGCTGCTGAGGTGTGTCGGGCTGGGGCTTCACGCCTCGCTTCTGGCCGGTACGTCCGCCGGTGGAAGGAGGTCCCTGATTTAGAGGGGCGGCGTCGACGACCATGTCGTCCGGGATAGCTGAGGACGGCATAGGATAAGCAAAAGGTACAGAAGGAAAGGCATATGCAAGTGGCATCGGGTCATAATATGTCAGGATCTCCTCGTCAGAATCATCGTCACTCCGGCCTTGAGTGAAATGCCGGGATGAAGAGGCCTTACCCGCGGCAGAGGCAGCACGGGTGTTCCGGGGCAGCTTGTCCCAATGGTCCGCATCTTCAACATCCGCAGCAGTGCGGTCTGCCGCGATCTTGATCCGGGAGTTCTCCATGGCCTGGAAGCTGAATTTCTGTATAGGAGCAAGGTCAATTGATCAAACAAAGGAATATGGCGGCAAATAGCAATGTCTCGGGCCAAACATGATATATGTCGATGAATAGATATGTGTCGGCTTAAGTATCTATATGCCGGTGCAAGAAGTATGTCGGATCAGGCATTATAAGTATGTCGACAAATAACAAATCTCGGGTCATGCATGATAGGTATCTATGTGCCGGACAAGAGATTATATATCGGACAGGAGGGTTTACCGTTGGGGCGGGCCTATCCCGGCTATATGGTTCAAGTCCCCAGGAAAAGGTGGCCTGAGAGGACTTGCAGATGTCCTTGATCCGCCACAGAATGTCGGCCGGAGTCAGCTCGTGTGTAGAATGCTGGGTGGGGTCCATGGGCCCACTCATCTGGCAGATTTTGTGTGACCGGCGCTGCAGAGGAGAGACGCGCTGGCTGATGAAGCATGCCACAAGATCGTTAGGAGTAAGGCCGGCATCCCGGAGCTCGCCCTTAACCCGGTGGAGCGCGTTCACTGGCAGCACCGAGTTCTTTGGGTTATAGGTCCAATTCTTCATAGCCAAGGGTGGCTCGTCCACAAATGGCGGCAGGTTGAGCAGATCCGCGTCAGTGGTGTTCTTGACATAGAAGAAGCTTTTCTGCCACTTCTTGCAAGATTCCAGGAGTTCCACCTTGGGGAAGTCCGAGCCCTTCCGGGACATGATGGTGGCCGCGCCACAAAGGGTCATGGGGCGGTCCTTCTTTTCCTGGGCCGTCTCCGGCGGGTCATCCTTGCTCCGGGGCGGCTCTTGGACGACTTGTTTCCGGAGTTGAAAGTACTTCGCCCAGCCTTGGGAGAAGGGCTCTATGCCGGCGTAGCCTTCGCAGAATGCGGCGAAGGCGGAGAGGATCATCACCGCGTTCGCCGGGATGTGGTGAGGCTGCAGGTCATAGGTGTCGAGGACGTCCCGGAAGAAGTCCGACGCCGGCAGGCCGAAACCCCGCTCGAAGTGGGCAATGAAGACGACTCGTTCGCCGGGTTCAGGTGCCGGCGCAGTCTCTCCCGCAGGTAGCCGGCATGCTACACCCTCCGGCACTCTCCTGGTGGAGATGACCCAGGATATGTCGGCCGGGGTAACCTCCGACCCCTCCCAGCCGGAGCGTCCTTGGACCCGGGCCGAGTTATCTTCTTCCGAGGCCGAGGTACCCGTCATGCTCGATGATGCCATCTTGGTGGCCGGGGCAGGGCGTGATAGCCGGAGTCCCGTGATGTTATTCCTATCAAGGCCGGAGAAAAGGGGGAGGTTAGTCTCTCCGGCATACCGCTCTCACCAATGTTAGCAGAAATAGAAGATCTACCGAGGCAGTTAAAACTGGAGATAAACATGGATATAATTCCTACGGAAGAACAGCTATGAACTATCAAAGAGATATCACCGGCAATGCTAATCGAGTCAAAGAGACATCAAGCAGAGAAACTACCACAGATTCAAGCTAGCAGTACCATCGTGGTGTAAGCCACAGAGAAGCAGGAGGGATGAAAAACAAGAACAGGGAAGGAGGAACTCACCGAGGCTTGGCCGGCGGCAATGGAGCGGCGGTGGGCGCGCGGAGGAAGGTCCAATCTCTCAGCAGTGTCGCAGAGGGGAGCGGCAGCGTCGTGGACGGTGGTGCCGGACGTCGGCAAGCGGAGGCGCCGGCGTGCAGGTGGGCGACGACGGCGGCTTTCCTTCTCTGTTCCTCGGTCCGGCGGTGAAGCGCAAGGGGCAGAGGAACGGAGGAAGAAGAAGGCACTGTGGGGGTAAAAAGAGCAAGTTACCCCCATCCCGTATTTATACTGAAGAGGCCAGGGTCGTGGGGATCGTGGGAGTGTTCCACTACCCCGACCGTTCCTGCAGTGAGTCGCCACGTGGCGGCACGGAGTAGGGCGGCAGCTATTGTAACCGTGCCACTAGGCAATGATGGCGAGGAGTAACTGCGCTGTGAACCGTCACATCGTGTGACCGTTCGAGGTGGCAGGGCAGTTGCAAGTTTCGATGCAAACTGTCAGGCCTGGCTTCTCAAGGAAGACTCGTCTATATGTCGGAATAACTGCCCAGGATATATGTTCCGTCCGGAATACCCCCGGGACCGGCCGGAATAACTTTTGGAGAAGGAACAGTTGCCGGGATATGTGTGGATGTCCCGGCATATAATCCGATCGTCGGGATATAACGGAAAACCGGGGTATGATGAAAAGAGGATATGTTGAACCTGTCAAGGCTCCACAGTTATGACGGGGGAACCTTGACAGCTTCGGGGACTAGTGTCGGGGGGTTGACCCCCGATAGGGTCAAGAGACTAGAAAGATACAAGGACTATGCTTGACTTTAAGCTGGTTGACCAAGGAAGGGTCTGGCCGGGATATAAGGGCATAGGCTAGGCCGGCTTATATGTGTATCCCGGCTAGTGTGCGGATATGCCGGATTAACCGGGATACTAACTGAGGAGTGCCGGCATATACTTGGATATGCCGGCATATCTATTTTGATGTATGGTGCAGGAACAGGGAGGCCGGATTACCCGACCTTCGTAGGTCGTTGGTCCGGCATATAGGTCCAGGATATGGCCAACGGTCATGTCCGGGATATATAAGTCAACTAAGGTGTCCTATCCCTACAATCAAGGAGGGTTTCTGCCAAGTATGGAGGAAGATCGTGGTGACAGGGTGCACAGTGGTGGTCTACCTACCCTCACTGTGCACAAGTACATAGCTTACCTCACAGAGGTAAGGTCACAGTTCAAGAGGTACAAGGTACAGGGATGTGGAGTCCCATCGAGAGCAATCAGGGAGACAGTCCTATTTGGGGTGTAGTTCGTGTCTTCTGGTCTCTTGTGACTGTTGTAACCCTGGCCACCACTATATAAGGTGGCACAGGGAGCCCTAGCAAAGGGTTGGTCACTCTATGTTCCTACACTTAGCAGTTCATCTTCCTCCTCTAGCAGAGAGCTCGGAAGCACCATTATTGTATACTCCATCGATCCAAATATATAACCAGTAGAGCAGGAGTAGGGGTGTTATCTCCTTACGAGAGCCCCAAACCTGGGTAGATCAGTGTTCCTTTCTGTCGTGCTTTTTAGCTCGTTCCCCTCTCTCGAATCCTCCAGCATCTAGTTCGGCCCCCATTTAAGCCATCCTATGGCATATGTTGTTTCACCACGACGACATCATTGGAAAACTATCATTAACATGAATAGGATCAAAAGAAATGTTTTCCAATCTAGACAAGTTGTCAGCCACAGGATTTTCAGCACCTTTCCTATCTACGATATGCAAATCAAACTCTTGTAAAAGCAACACCCATCTAATAAGCCTAGGCTTAGCATCCTTCTTAGTCATAAGATATCTAATAGTAGCGTGATCAGTATGAATAGTAACTTTAGAATCAACAATGTAAGGTCTAAACTTATCACATGCAAAGACAACAGCAAGAAACTCTTTCTTAGTAGTAGCATAATTCTTCTGAGCAGCATCAAGAGTCTTACAAGCATAATGAATAACATTCAACTTATTATCTACGTGTTGTCCAAGAACATCACCAACAGCAAAATCACTAGCATCACACATAATTTCAAAGGGTAAATTCCAATCAGGTGGTTGAACAATAGGAGCAGTAGTTAAAGCCTTCTTAAGAATTTCAAAAGCTTCCTTACAATCATCATCAAAGACAAATGGTACATATTTTTGAAGAAGATTAGTAAGAGGCTTTGAAATCTTAGAGAAATCTTTAATAAACCTCCTATAGAAACCAGCATGACCAAGAATACTACGAATACCTTTAACATCTCTGGGACAAGGCATCTTCTCAATTGCCTCAACTTTTGCTCTGTCAACTTCAATACCTCTTTCAGAAATTTTATGTCCAAGGACAATTCCTTTATTTACCATAAAGTGGCATTTCTCCCAATTAAGAACAAGATTAGTTTCTTCACACCTCTGCAAAACTTTATCAAGATTGTGCAAACAATTATCAAAAGAAGTTCCATAGACGGAGAAATCGTCCATGAAAACCTCCACAATTTCTTCACAAAAGCCATGAAAAATAGCAGACATGCATCTTTGAAAAGTAGCAGGAGCATTGCATAAACCAAACGGCATACGTCTATAAGCATAAGTTCCATAAGGACAAGTAAAAGTGGTTTTCTCTTGATCTTCTTTTTTAACAGCAATCTGAGAGAAACCGGAATAACCATCAAGAAAACAAAAATGCGTCTTTTTAGACAACCTCTCTAGCATTTGATCTATAAACGGTAAAGGATAATGATCTTTCTTAGTAACCTTGTTAACTTTTCTATAGTCAATGCACATCCTATAACCAACTACTACCCTTTGAGGAATAAGCTCGTTATTCTCATTAGGCACAACAGTCATACCTCCTTTCTTAGGAACACAATGAACATGACTAACCCATCTACTATCAGCAATAGGATAAATAATACCAGCATCAAGGAGCTTCAATACCTCATTTATTACCACATCCTTCATCTTGGGAATTAAGCGGCGTTGATGTTCCACAACTGGTTTCGCATCGTCCTCCATATTAATAGCATGCTGACATAAAGTGGGGCAAATCCCTTTTAAATCATCAAGAGTATATCCCATAGCTCCTCGATGTTTCCTCAATATCTCCAATAACCTTTCTTCTTCCTTTCCTGAAAGCTTAGAACTAATAATAACAGGATATATTTTCTTATCATCTATATAGGCATATTTAAGATTATCAGGTAAAGGTTTCAATTCAAAAACAGGATCTTCTTTAGGTGGCAAAGTGGTACCAAGATCCTCCACAGGTAAATTGTGCTTGATCAATGGTTGTTAACGAAGGAAAATATCATCAATCTCTTCTCTTTCCTTCCTGTAAACATCACTTTCATGGTCCTCCATGAATTGCTGCAAAGCATTGTTAGGAGCAAGAGCAATAGAAACAAGCTGTTCAACTCGAAAATTTTCATCAGGCATGTCATTTTCATAAGAAGTCTTAGCAAACTTAGAAAAATTAAACTCATAAGACTCTCCATTAAACTTAGTGAAAATTTTCTCCTTCTTACAGTCTATCACAACACCACAAGTATTCAAAAAGGGTCTACCAAAAATAATAGGACAAGTTTTACTAGCCTCCTTACCAAGTACTAGGAAATCAGTGGGATATTTGGTCTTACCGCAAAGAACTTCCACATCTCGAACGATACCCATAAGCCAAACAGTCTCTCTGTTAGCAAGCTGAACAACAACATCAATATCTTCAAGTTCACAGGCGCCAATCTCATGCATAATTTCTTTGCAAAGCTCTAAAGGAATGACACTTGCACTAGCACCAATGTCACATAAACCATAATAGCAATGATCGCCAATCCTGACAGAAATAACAGGAACACTTGTTTTCCTGCGCCTTTTAGGATGTGAGATAATGTTAGAAGCATCTTCACAAAAGAGAATATATTCATCCCCTACATCTTTAGTAACAAGGTTCTTCAATATAGCCACAGTAGACTTAATAGTAATTTGCTCATCAGGCTCTACAGCTTTCTTAGTACTTTTATTAGACACACTTACCAAAGTAGAATACTCTTTTACCTTAGCAGGGAAAGGTGTCTTCTCAAAATAAGGTTCAGGCACAATGCTATCAATAGTACAAACTTCAGTAGCTACAGCAGGAATATGACTAATAGAATCTTTATAAGGCGCATGATATTTGTTCCAATCTCTCTTTGGAATATCAAGATAAGAGGCAAAAGCCTTAAGACAATTAGCAAGTATTTGAGAATCAAGACCATAAGCAATGCTAACACTATGAAAGTCATCGGTTCCCATAAAAGTTTTAATGCATTCATAATCATAATTTATACCTGACTTCCTACCTTTGTCATTTTCCCATCCTTCAGCATTCTCCTGGATACGGTCAAGGAGATTCCACTTAGCATCTTCCTTCATATGAGTAAATGATCCAAAACAAGAGGCATCCAAATAATCCTTATCAGGAAGAGCAAGCCGCGCATAAAAATTATCAATAACAATATTATTGGGGAGCTCATGAATGGGACATTTGAGCATTAGTAACTTCAATCTCCCCCACGCTTGGGCAATACTCTCTCCATCATGAGGCCAAAAGTTATATATCCGATTACGATCTTTATGTATTTCACCTGGAGGATAAAACTTGGAATAAAAGAGAGGCACAATTTCCTCCCATGCAATAGATGGACCATCTTTAAGTAGCCGATACCACTCCTCAGCTCGGCCTTTCAATGATAAAGAGAATAGCTTCCTCTTGACATGGCTTGGTGAAATACCTGCACACTTGAACAACTCGCATAATTCATATATAAAAAGTAAGTGATCACCCGGATGGACAGTTCCATCTCCTGAATAGCAGTTATCCATAACACGCTCAACAATTTTCATAGGTATTTAAAAGGATCTAATTGAACAGGTGGTGGTGGTGGTGATTCATCCACATGTGCAGCAGTAGTAGTAGTGTTCCCAAATAGTAAACCAAATGGAGAATTCTCCATAGCAAAATAAAATAAAAGTAAAAGACAAAAATAAAAACAATACTCATAGCGACGGTTACCTTTACCAAATCCACTCTTCAATAGCGCTTCACTCCCCGGCAACGGCGCCAGAAAATAGTCTTGATGACCCACAAGTATAGGGGGTGTATCATAGTACTTTTGATAAATAAGAGTGTCGAACCCAACGAGGAGCAGAAGGTGTTGACAAGTGGTTTTGATCAAGGATTCACTGTAAATACTAGCAAACGGGTTTTCAGGGGTATTTGGTAATGCAAGTAAATAAAGTACGAGTAAATAAAAGACAATAACAATAATTGCTGCAAGTGGCCCAATCCATTCTAGAGCAAAGGACAATCCGGTTGTGTAACTTATGATGACCAAACGTTCTCGAGGACACACGGAAGTTTCTATCAAGTGCTTTCGCTTCATACCGCTAAATAATCTTTACTGGTTTGATAAGTGTTATGGGGGTGAACCTGTGCTAGCGCACTACCCTTACTAGGATAAATACACACTTGTGATTATACCCCTTGCAAGCATCCGCAAATACAAGAAAGTAATTAAGATAAATCTAACCATAGCCTTAAACTCTAAGATCCTACGCTCCCTGGTGCAATGGTTTCCCAACGGAGGTTTAGGTTTCTGTCACTCCAGCAACCCCACAATTGGTAGCCAAATACACAATGCACCTCACTAGGCCCATAAATGGTGAAGTATCATGTAGTCGACGTTCACATGACACCACTAGTGATATAGCACCACAACAAATAAATATCAAACAATTAAATATTACTCAACATAATTCCACTACTAACGACTTGACTTCTCCCATGTCCTCAAGAACTAAACGAACTACTCACAAGACATCATATGGATCATGATCAGAGGTGAAATAATGGTAAATAACAATCTAAACATAAACCTTAATTCAACGGTTCCACTCAATAGCATCAACCACAAAAGTAATCAACACTGGGAAAGTTTCCCCTAAGAATTTGACAAGATTCAACCCAAGATATTACAGCGGGATGGCGTGGTGATGGTGGAGATGAAGGTGTTGGTGATGGAGATGATGATGATGATCCCGATGAAGTCCAGTGCGATGGTGATGATGATGGCGATGATCTCCCCTCTCCGGGAAGGAATTTCCTCGGCAGATTTCTGCCTGTCAGAGAGCTTTTCTCTCTCTGGTGTTTTCCGCCTCGCAGAGGCGGTGGTGTCTATCTCTGAGCCCCCCCTTGACTTAGGTTTTCGGGGACGATGAAATACGCGAAGGGGCGATGGCAGAAGTGGGCCAGGGGGCTCTCACAACAGGTGGGCGCGGCCAGGGGCTGGGCCGCGCCCCTGGTGGTGAGGCCGCCCCATGGCCCCTCTCGCCTCCTCCTTCTGGCTTCTTCAGTCTTCTGATAAAATATAATTTTCTGGTATTTTTCTGGAATTTTCCCGATCTTCAAAATATGGTGCCTTGACGGTCCTTTTCCAGCAGAATCCTGATTTCGGCAGCAAATCCTCCAATGATCATCAGACATGTAAAAACAGGGGAAATAACATAAGTATCATCTCTAAATGTGAAATATATCAATGAATAACAGTAAATTATGATACAAAATAGTGATACAAAATGGACGTATCATATCTCTATGTTGTTGATGATCTTGCATGCTCTCCGTTGTTAGTAGCTATTTTGGTCAAGTAGATACTAGTGACTCCAAGAGGGGGTATTTATGCTCGATAGTTGGGTTCATGCCTCTATTTAATCCGGGGAGTGGCAGAAACCTCTAAGGTTGTAGATGTGTTGTTGCCACTAGGGAGAAAACAACATTCTTGTTTCCAAGGACATTCGTTTTGTTTACATTACACACATTGCTTAATGCATTTATCTGTTGTTTGCAACTTAATACTCGAGGGGTGTTCGAACGATATCCCCGCGAGTGGATTATTAGTCATAGATGCAGTTGGATGGCGCTCTATATATTTTGTTGTAATGCCCAGAGTAAATCTCATAGTGATCCTCGTGACATATGCACGTTATCTTTATTCTATCAATTGCCCAACTGTAATTTATTTACCCAGCATGTTATTATTTATCTTATAGAGAGACAACACTAGTGAACTATAGACCCCGGTCCAATTTCCTTTACATTGCTATTACTGTTTACTTTTACTCGCACTGTTTACGTTCTCGCATACTACCATTGTTTTCCACTCGATACGCTCAATCCTTTGTTTACAGCAAACCGGTGAGATTGACAACCTCATCGTAAGTTGGGAGCAAAGTTCTTGGTTGTGTTGTGTGCAGGTTCCACGTTGCTGCTGGTGCAAAGCAAAGCCCTAGACGAGGCGCCTTATAAATTGTCCGGAGCTGTCGCGAAGCTAGCAGGCATCACCTTCTGAAGTTTGGCTTTTTCCTACTGGTTCGATAAACCTCGGTTTCTTACTAAGGAAAAACTTGCTGCTGTGCTCATCATACCTTCTCTTGGGGTTCCCAACTGGTCGGTCATCTACATCAACACCGCACCGCAATCAATCCTCATGACATATGTACGTTATCTTTACTCTATTAATTGCCCAACTGTAATTTATTTACCCAGCATATTGTTATTTATCTTATGGAGAGACACCACTAGTGAACTGTGGACCCCGGTCTAATTTCCTTTACATTGCTATTACCGTTTACTTTTACTCGCACTGTTTACTTTTACTTGCATACTATTATCTTTTACCACTCGATACGCTCAATCCTTTGTTTACAGCAAACCGGTGATATTGACAACCTCATCGTAAGTTGGGAGCAAAGTTCTTGGTTGTGTTGTGTGTAGATTCCACGTTGCTGCTGGTGCAAAGCAAAGCCCTGGATGAGGCGCATTATAAATTGTCCGGAGCTGTCGCGAAGCTAGCAGGCATCACCTTCTGAAGTTTGGCTTTCTCCTACAGGTTCGATAAACCTTGGTTTCACAACTGAGGGAAGACTTGCTGCTGTGCTCATCATACCTTCCTCTTGGGGTTCCCAACGGGTGTAATCTATACGCCATCACCCCTCGTTGGAGGATCGCTACTTCTTGCAGCAACTTGTATAATGGCACAATGTACATATTATAATGAGATTGCTTAGGTAGGTTATGTCAAAAGCGCTCCCGTAGTCTGGCTTATAAAGGCGCCATGATCTAGGGTTGACGAAGGAAACCTAGCTGACTACGGTTACAAAGTCTTAGACTCATGCAGCGAGTTTGTCGTGTCTTGTACTCCAAGACTTCTAAATTTTAGGCCTTCAATCAGATTCTAGCTTAGGCCTCCTTCTTGATCTTTGGCAATTGGGCCACCTAGTATGCGTGACCATTATACCCCCAATGTGCCACAGTCTTGCTACTATAAGTCCATATCATGGCATACTCTATTAGGTATATCCCAACACTCGTTGTTCTACACATGTGCCTTCATGTTGCCTGCCCCACAGCTCAGCCTGTCCATCCGTGACGCACCCTACAGTGCGAAATCGCTGCACTACATGGCCCGTCCCACCCAGGTTGTCGTTCGCCATCGACCACACGTGTTGTAACCCTTTATCATGCACATACATTGGTGTGTACCCTGTCTATTCAGTTCTTCCCGAGATCACATTATACATATTGTAGAGGGTGGGTGGGGGGACGGGGGCCAGTGGGACGACCTTTACAAGGAATCTATACATATATAAAGGTTTCAGGTTTTAGAGCTCTACCAGCCCTGCCACATCATCCAACACTGTATGAACAGTAGTGCGCGTGAACAGTACCAGTCATGAACAGTACCAGCCATGACCAGTACCTCGGCATGAACAGGTTCGTTTTAGAGCTCTACCAGCCTACCACGTCATCGAACGCTGGTCGCATGAACAGTAATGCGCGTGAACAGTACCGGTATGAACTCAAAGATTTAGAGCTCTACCAGCCGCCACGTCATCCAACACTGTATGAACAGTAGTGCGCGTGAACAGTACCAGCCATGACCAGTACCTCGGCATGAACAGGTTCGTTTTAGAGCTCTACCAGCCTGCCACGTCATCGAACGCTGGTCGCATGAACAGTACTGTGCGTGAACAGTACCGGTATGAACTCAAAGATTTAGAGCTCTACCAGCTGCCACGTCATCCAACACTGTATGAACAGTAGTGCGCGTGAACAGTACCTTGGCATGAACAGTATTTTCCATATGATTTATTATTAGTAATTTTTCTAGCTTTTGTGAGTATGGTGGTAGTAATTTATCGGTACACAAATAACTTTGGTGAATTTTTTACCGCAAGCTATCTTTAGCTATTTTATAGTAGTTTGTCGAGAGTCGTTAGGCATCTAATTTTTTTCTCCAAAAGTAATTTATCGATAAAAATATTCAGCTTCAACAGTAATTTTTCAGTAGTAATTTTTACACGTTTACTAATATTTTCCCAGTGGACGGCTAATAATTCGAGGATATGTAATTCTTCAAAGGTTTTATAGCTCCATCAGTTGTGCCACGTCAGCTATTGCACTGTAGATGTGCACCTACAGTACTCACGCTACAGTAGTATCTAAAATTTAATTAAGTGCAATCTGGATATCTAGATGGTTCTTAAAGTACGTGGTCAAAGCGATGCAAAGTTGTCCACTATCTTTCTTTTTTTGAAAATATTCAGCTTCAACAGTAATTTTTCAGTAGTAATTTTTACACGTTTACTAATATTTTCCCAGTGGACGGCTAATAATTCGAGGATATGTAATTCTTCAAAGGTTTTATAGCTCCATCAGTTGTGCCACGTCAGCTATTGCACTGTAGATGTGCACCTACAGTACTCACGCTACAGTAGTATCTAAAATTTAATTAAGTGCAATCTGGATATCTAGATGGTTCTTAAAGTACGTGGTCAAAGCGATGCAAAGTTGTCCACTATCTTTCTTTTTTTGATACAATACACCCGGTAAACAATACCGACAAATAGTGAACTGTTGTAGTTTGTGTTATAATTTATCCAATAGTAATTTCGATGATAACTACCTAACAATAATTTTTCATAATCAATTCTTGCAGTAAATTTGAATTTTTAACCCCAAGTGTAATTCATTCCGGCAGTAATTCCAATGGTAACTATCTAATAGTTATTTTCAACTGCAATTATTCTCTCATAAGAGTTTCCTACATACCTATTCAACCGCATTAATTTTTCAACGACTTTTAATTCTTTAAAGCCAATTTTTTTACCAGTATTTCTTCAATGCTGCAGGAATATTTTCTTGACGAAATTATTTAATCCCTACTATAATTCACCTGCAGTAATTTTAACGATAATTACGTAATAGTTTTTTGAACGGTGCACAATTTTTTTACGGTAATTTATCAACGTTATTTTTCCATCGGCACAAGAGTGGTAATTATTTCCTTTAACTTAGAGCGGTAATTGCTTGACATGAATTTTCCTCACAACTCTTCAACAGTAACTGCCTTCTTATGTAGTACTCCCTCCAATCGGAAGTAAGTGTCGATAATTTCATACTAACTTAATTCTTCGACAAAATTTTCAAACCCCAACAATAAATAAACTAATTACAGTAATTATCCAACAATAATTTCAGCGGTAGTTATCTAACAGTAAGTTCTCAACGGTGCGCAATTTCTTGATGGCAATTTATTAATATTATTTTTCTATCGGTACAAGTGCGATAAGTATTTAACATAACTTCGCACACAACTATTCAACGGTAACTTCAGTACAAGTTTTCCTGCAATTACTTTGAGATGGCTTTTCTTTTAACCTTCACCATTTAAATAGAAAATATGCGACAACCATAAAACAAATTCTAAACACTAACTACTTCTACTATAAGATTGGCATAACAAGCACGAAATTTTCATTTGGGCTTCACCAGTTAAAAGCTAGATATGAAATTGGTCAAAATACGCACTCAAAAAAATATCGGGATTCTCCTACGATAACTTCGAAAAGACTTTTGTTTTAAGCTTCAATTTTTAAAAGGTAAGTACGCGGAGGCTCAAAAAAGAACACTCCAAATAAGTAAATACTTCAACCCGTATAATTCACTCCCCCGGTAATTTTAGCTATAACTATCTGATAGTACTTTTCAATGGGGTGTCAACAAAAACACTCTAAATAAATAATAAACTACTAAAAATAACACCACGGGCGCGGCGTGCCGCCGCGGCAAATTTCCTAGTTTCACATTATAGGTATGTGTGGACAACTTAATTACTATTCTAACCGTCTTCGTTCTCTTTTCCGGCGCGATGACAAAGCGGGATATACGTTGCTGAAGGTTTTGCTCGCGTTTTAGGTCAAGACGATTCCGCGGAGATGAAGAAATCCGGAAAACGACCCATAAGGGGGAGATGGGCCTTACCACGCGGTCCAAAAGTGGGACCGTGTGGTACCCCCTTTTTTCTCCCTCGTGGCATTCTTTATTGACTTCTTCGTCTCATGATCCACGTTTCCTTGAAAAAATAACGTGGCAAAAAGATTGGTTCTGTTTGACGTTCAGAAGATCTCTGAAACTTAAAAAATATGAAAAATAGGTTTTCCCGTTCTGCATAGTTATTACTAAAATATAGAGGATTGTCTAGAAAATCCCTGGAACCAATGGAAAAAATGATGAGATCCTCAATAAACTATCAAATATATAGGAATATAATCTAATAAACTACAAAATTTATGAATATATTATTTTACATGCATCAACCACTCGGTATACCTGACGACAATAACAATGGGCCATGCTGGCTTGCTAGTATAAGTCGACATTGTGGCATGCCCTATTTGATATATCTTTAGTACTTGTTGTTCTACACGGCCGCATTTACGTTGTCTGCGTGCACATCCCAGCCTATATAGCCTTCATGCACCATGCGGTGCGACATCGCTGCACTGCATGGCCCACCCCGCCCCGGGCTATCGTTCGCCATCGACCACACGTGCTGCGACCCTCTAGCATGCACAGACATATGTGTGTTTCCTGCCTATTCAGTTTCTTCCTGCGATCACATTATACGGGTGTGTGGACGGAGGGGGTGGTGGGACGACTTTTATGAGGATTTTCGCACTATATGTATGCGTGGACAACTCGGTTACTACTCTAACTGTCTTCATACTCTTTTCGGGCGATGCGATGACAAAGCGGGATAGAGTTTGCAGGAGGTTTTGCTAGAATCTTATAGAGGAAGTATGTATTTATAAGTTTTTTCAGAATCATATTGGTAAATATGGAAAGAACTAGTCCCTTACGTCTGGTTGTTCCTTTCGCTGTAGTGTTATTTGGTCAATATTTCCAGATGTTGTCTAGAAAAAATCCAAAAGAGGAACAAGAACAGCTGGCTCATCCAACAAACGCATGCAAGCTCCTGCTCGGTCAATTGCGGTCCCGTGTTCAAAGTACGGTATCCCTGCCACTGTATGGTGGGCCCCAGCCTGAACCCAGTCAGCCGGTCCCACATGCAAGTGGGCATCACGGGTCGGTCGCAGCACCACGAACTCGTGGCCCGTCCCCATGGTCACTTTCCCCACCCACCACGCCATATCTCCCATCTCCCCTGCCTTCAATTCCTCACAACAAACAAACAAAAACAAAATCTCCAGCCTTCAATGAAGCGGCCACTACGCTACACCCACGAATCCCGGAATTCCCGATCACCCTTTCTCCGTCAGCTCCCCGACAGGTGGGCCACAGCTACAGACGACGCAGGCTTTTCTACGGGGTATGACCGCGCCCCTGTCTAAAAAGTCGCTCCCCGGGCGGATATACGAACGCTCCCGGAGAAACGACAAGCCACCTCTGTATGGATGCTGCCACGCGTGGCGTTCGTACGCTGACAGGCGGGTCCAGCCATGAGGGGGTCGCGTGATGGGCATCCTCCAAAGCGTACGGCCGCGTCAGGGTCAGGGATGAGGGAACAAGAAAGCCCCGACCGGCCACGTCGGACGTGGCGACGGTGACTGGTCCCCACCAATAGGACGGACCCACGTGTCGGCGTGACGTGCCGGCGTGAGTAAACTGGGTAGGTGGGTACGCCAATTATTAAAGACTCCGCTGCTGCTATGTGGACGCGACGCGAGGGAGGAAAAAAACAGGACCCGGTCCCTGCCTGACTTCCCTAGCCCTTTCTTTTCCCCTCGAGAAAAAAATTAGAAACGAAAGCTCTTCGTCTTTCAGCCGCAACGACGGGGAGCAGAGCAGGGCAGAGAGAGGAGACGAAGGCGCAGAGGGACGGAGACGAGCGCGGCCCAGGCAGAGCCCCGCGCCCCCGATCGAGCCCGCCGTGAGTCCTCTGCCCGCTCCCCGTCCCCGATCGCGGCGCTCCAGTTCGGCGGCTAGCTAGGGCTTCGCGTAGGGCTTCCGCCGCAATGTGGGGTTTTCGGCGCGGGGGTTTTCCGGCCAAATCGGGGCCGTATCTCGGCGTATCTGGCCGCTTACGAGCGCCGGGGTTGCTGTTTCGGAGCGCGCGGGGTGGGGAATTTTCTAGGGCTTTGGGTTTGGCCGAGGTTTTTGGCTCGAATGTTGTGGGGATTTTTCCGCCGTTTTGGTGGGCGGAAGCGGCGGATTGTCGCGATTTCCTCGGCGGGATTTCGATCGCGGCGAAATGTGCCATGCGTAGGCGGCGGTTCTGGGCGGTTATTTGATTATTATTATTTGGGGATTACTGTCAGGGTTCGCTTCCACTGAACGAAAAATGCCCCGTGTTTATTAAAGTGTTCGAAGCTAATCTCTCACGGATTTGATTTACCAGCAAGTTTAACTGTTCTGTGGAAATTTACTTGGGAGTTTTGGCGGTCTGGGGTTGGGGTTTTAGGGGAACATAATGATCAATGATGAGTCCGTGCTGCTGTATTAATTTTTGCCCTAGGTTTTGATACGGACTGATAGCGACTTGCTTAATATCATAATAAATGGGTCCCGTTCATTATTTTCAAAGCTGCATTGTTGTGTGGTCAAGAGCCTATTAGACTTTAGATCTCTGATTTAGGTGTGGTTTTCCTGCATGCACCTTTAGGAGTTTGGGATTTGGCATGTACACCCCTTAATTGCTGTGATTAGATTAGCCTAATCAAGTGTTTGTCAGGACAGCTTCTCGCTGGTGGGGGAGTTAAAGAGATCTGGTGAACTGTAGAGGGAAACCGGAAGTAATTTTGCAACCTCTTGGTTGAATTCTCCTTACCAGCACATTTGGAACACACTTGGTTTCAAGGTGCATGGTTATTATGTACTAGCTTGATTCATCTTGACTTTGGACCCAGAGTTTACAAAATTGAAACGGGAACGTATGCCACTCCTGGCAATTATTTCAATAATTGTTATTTTTACCCAGTTAAACAGAACAGAGATGTCTAGTGAAAACTTGATACTCTTGATTTTTTCCCCTACTCAATAAGATGCATACCTTGTAACATTCTGATTTGTATTACAGTGTTTGTTGGTTTATTGTTAGTGAAGTTCCTTTTCTCTATTTCAGTTCTCCTATTGCCTTAAATATTGGCTCAAGAAACCATGAGTACCCAAGCTAAGGACAAATGTCCACTTTGCTTGGAGACAATGGATTTGACAGATAAACATCTGAAGCCTTGTAAATGTGGATATGAGGTAAAAAGTCCATGTGACAATCATGTTTGAGTTTTTGGTTTCATCCGATTCTAATGTACTATTTGCTATCTGGTCTCATGCTATATCTTGGGTCTATAAAATGCCTTGAAACCACGAAAGACATCCGTTCTTGTTCTTAAATCTCATCTGTTTGAAGATAATTTTGTTTATATGTATCATTGTGAAATCGAGCAAAAGTATCTGTGGTGGCATCTCTGTCAAGTGTCTTAAGGATTGCTTTTAAATGAAAGGCCAATGGAACTCAGCATGTGTCATTTACTTTCTTACCACAGTATGTTTTATATAGAAATTTAATATCAGTACTAGCAATATGTGTACAACTAAATTATTCAGAGATTTTTCCAGTCCGTTTAAGCTAACAGGACTAGTAGTTTGGTACCTAAACCCTCCTAAACCTGTGTCCTTACTAAGCGCCAAGAGATGAATACTGCAAGCAACTAATACATGAGTTCTGTCTGTTCGTTGATTGTACTTCTTATATACAGTAGGCACATGATGAATAATTCAAATGGTGCCTTTTCATACAGTATCAATGAAATCAATATATTCATAATCTATATTTTGGTAGATATGTCTTTGGTGCTGGCATCATATAATGGAAATGGACCAGAAGGATGAATGTGGTGGGAGGTGCCCTGGATGCCGTTCTATCTACAACAAGGATAGGATTTTGGAGACGAGCACCAGCAACCAAATGCACGTGTTTTATGACTTCATCACTAAAATGCCCTGTTATCGTATTCATTAAATTACTTTCTATTTTCTCCTTTTCTGTCCATTTTATATTTCCCAAGATTCCAATTTAGGTTACTTCTTATCCGATTAAAGCGGTAACTATTGTGTGACTTAGTGTTTGTTTTACACTTGCAGATTAAAGGAACTTTGTGCTGACAAATCAAACTTGCAACAAGAACAAACGAAGCTTCAAAAGCAGAAGTCAGTGAAGAGTCAGTCCAGAGTTGTAGAAGAACCAATAGATCCAAATAATGTTCGTGTGATTCAAAGGAAGCTTGTGTATATTATTGGGATGCCTTCTGAGTATGCCAGTGAGAAGGTAAATGTGCTATCGTGTAAAACCATCATTTTTAGTATCTTGACTTATCTTAGACGTTTGTTGTAATGCATATGAAAAAAGCTAATTGTTAACCATTCACACAGGTGCTAAGACAAAAGAGTTTTCTTGGACAATATGGAAAAATAGAAAACATCATTATCGACAACATTGGAGCTAACCAACAGCTTCCTGACTCTGGCCGTGTGTAAGTTTTTCGGGTTAAATAGAAGTTTCAAATGTAAAATGTATCCCTTTAGCACTGGGAAGTGAGACTAGTCAAAGAATAACCACTCACTGAATAGGTAGCATTCTTGGCCATGGGTTCAGATCTTGATAGAAACAGTAAAAGCCGCAGACACATTCCAGAAAAGGCAAATTGTGCATGAAATATTCTACTTCCTCCATCCCGGTTTTAAGGGCATAATTTGCAAATCTCTTAGCCCTAGGTGATCTATGATTGGTGGTGAGATTTGGCTCTTTATCCTCATTTAAAGACCCATTAATTAATAAGAAAGCATATGCATTGGTTGTTTGGTCTTGGAAATGCAAAAACTAGCTCATGCAAAGTTGCTAATTAAACACCTTAAATGCTAATATGCCTAAGAGGTGGAGGTATTTTGGGATTGCATGATTTGTGAATTGTGCCCTTAAAACCGGGATGGAGGAAGTACTTCATATGGTTTATCCCGTCTCTGACCTTGTAGGAACATAGGCAATCCATCATTATTCATGCCACCAAAATATGATCTAGACACTGTAGCTTTGGTCACTCTGCTTTAATGGTAATCCCGACACAGAAAATACCACAACCCCACCACCCTAATTAAGAAGCGCAATGGTTTCTGTTACATTTAGTCGATATGCTTATTTTCAGCTCTTCAGATGTGTTTTATCTTTATGTCAGTCGATATGTTGTTTCGTGTAATTCTCTGCTTGTCTCTCTACAGATATGTCACATTTTCGAGAGAAGAGGAAGCTGTATTGTGCATAGAGTCGGTTAATGGTTTTATCTTGGACGGCAGACAGTTAAAGTAAATTTTGTCACTAAATACACATAGGTTAAACACCATCCACCTTGTGTTTTATGCAGCTTATGTCTTACCTTTTTATATGTTGATCATGTAGAGCAACCTTTGGTGTTACGAGATATTGTCATATATGGCTAAGCAATAAGGTGTGTGTATTACATATTTAACCATTATCTTCACTTGTCTGCAACTACTGACTTTTCCTTTTCTGTTATAACTTCACCTGTCTTACTTCAGGTTTGCCAAAAGACAAACTGTTCATATGTGCACTATAAAGCCCTAGCAGAAGATATTTGTACCAAAGATGATGTTGGTATGTTCTGTGCAAGGTATAAATTGCTACTACGCTTTTTAATTGAACATCTAGGATATAATTTAGTATTTGCCAACTTGTTTTCTTGTTGACGCATTCAGTGCTGATGCTCTCTGTGACTAAATATATGAACATTGATTCATTGTGTTCCTGATGACACTGTTGTATGTGATGTACGATATTTTTAATTGCAAATGTAAACCTACACTTGAAATTTATGGGTCCAGTTATATACGAAGTGTAATATGATCTAGCCATTGTGGTACATTTTTTTAGAGCAATTGTGGTACATTTCTTGGGTATCGTTCTTTTGTGCAAAGGTTAGATGCGTTTTATTTCAACATCAGAACATGGTTTGCAGTCATCGTAGACAAGCTGCATCACAAAATCCAGTTAAGAACCCATTCATAGTGATGAGTACATGTTGCTCATGGCATGATAAGCTCGCCTGTGTTCTGATGACGTGCTCTATGAACAACATTTGCCATTTTGAATTTCATGCAAAAAACAAAAGGAATCTTCTGCAAGGCAAACAAGCTACAAGACCAATATGCTCCCTCGCTCTCAAAAGAAGCATATGCTTCAATTTCCCTGAAGTAAGATTATTGAGAACTCAGAATATGTTCTGAGCTGCTTCTGGTTGTAGTTTGTCCTCCTACCTTTCCTTTCCTGTCTTTTCACATACAGTTCATACTGTTCTGTTGCTTTGTATATTTCTTTGATTTTACAATGTGCCATTTGTACTACTTCCTCCGACCACGAATACCTGTCTCTAACATGATGTATCTGGACTAGATACATCATGTTAGAGACAAGTATTCGTGGTCGGAGGGAGTACCTCATTTTTCAGTTCTCTTAATTGGTTTCAGCACATTCTGAATCATTTTGCCCATTATCTGGATTATCAAGCTGTTTCTCATCTAAGCTTTACACCAGTCACTGCCAGCACATATATATGAAGAAAGTTTTTTTAATCATTAAATACCCTTTTTTATGCCTGTCTCTCAAGCTTTAGACTTCCACATTCACTTTTACTTTAAACATAGTTACTCCTTCTGTTCAATAATAGTTGTCGCTGATTTAGTACAACTTTGTACTAAATCAGTGACAACTAATATGGAACAGAGGGAGTATATATTACTCGTTAACATTTTCACAGTCAAAGAAAACTATACTAGCTTACTTACGCTCCCTAAATTTGATATATTGTCAAAAGCACGGATTTCAAAATTTCTTTTTATTTTCTTTTCTGAGATAAGGCTTCAGCATATGTTGGGAATGAATATGATGGGTCCCCAACAGCGTTCAGGAAGTACTTTACCTTCTCCAGGTGGCTACAATTCAAAACCTCCCATTTGTACTGGGAACTCCAAAGATAAAGTAAGAACTTGACCTTGTCTAAACGAATGTTCTATGGGGATATGCTTTTTAATGCCATTATCTGTACCTTTTCTGTACTTGAAAATTCCTGCTTGGTAAGTGTTCATTGTTGTACATCATTGACTCATTGTACTCTGTTTCTTTTCATCTTAAGATTTGCATCAATGGTGGAGTAGTACACAGGGACGGTAACAACAATCCTGGTACACTGACAGCAGCAGTTCTACGGTAATTTAGTCTGTTTGCTGGCTCCTGATTACTGATCCTGCTGTTAATAACATATAGAAGTACTGATGTTCATCCTTCCATCCTTTGACAGGGATTCAGTTCATCCTTCTGGCAAGCCGCCGTCCAATGTAAATGCAGCTCCTCATGAGCTGAATAACCATGAGAGCATACTTAGTCAGCAAAAGAAGGTTTCCTCCAAATCTCAAGAATTACCACAGCTTGGACCAAATAGCCGACACGATGAGCAGTTGTCTTCGAGTGATGATAAATCACAATCATCTGCATATTTGGGAAATGAAAGTTCAGATTCGAAGCAAATGACCTCAGCAGCAAATGGAACAGCTGAAACTTCATGGAGAAAACCACATTATGCTAATATAGTTTCACAAGGATCTAGCGGACCAAGTCGTCGCTTTACTGTACTTACCCGGGAGTTGACATCTACTGATACAAAGCCCAAAGCCACGGAACCAGAAGGTAAATGGATTTCTAAGAAACTAGCATTGCTAAAAGATGTACGCAATGATAAGCTTACAGTTCCTAGATCCCAGAATTTAAAGGTAGTTTCCCAGACACCAGAGGAACCTATCCATAGGTTAATTAACCAGCTGTCCTCAGCAGTTGTTAAGCCTCATGCTAGAGCAGAGGAAAAGAGTGCATGCTCACGTATCAAGGATACTCCAGTCCAAGGAAAAGACATGCAGCTTTCTGTGAACACTGCATCATCCAGTGCATCTGCATTGCAGAGTATCAGTCCTGCATCATCCAGTGCAACTGCATTGCAGAGTATCAGTCCTGCCGTGCTCAGTGATCTTTCGACTTCTGATGCTGTGACACAAACATCAGTCGGTACATATAAGCTTTCAAATTCACAGAGAAAGTTGGCATCAGAGTGTAAACCTCAGATCTTATACCAACAAAAGGCATCTGCTTCAGATAAAGATGTAGCAAGTGTAAGTGACTGCCGTAGCATTCTCAGTAATCAAGTTGCGTGCAGTAATTGCAAACATCAAACTTCAGCACAAGGAAGGGATCACAGCTCGTGCACTGGGGAAATGACTCTGTCAGGAGATCAAACTTCATCTGAACAGGCAGAGAGCATTCGGTTACCAAGACCAGTCAGTGTCCTATCTTCCACTGATATATTGGCCAAGGATAGTAAGGGAAAAAACAGACTAGTTTGCCCTCCTGGATTTAAGGGGCTTCACAAATCTTGTGATTCGGGCAACTCTGTGTCAATGAGCTCCTCAACTTGCTCTGCACTGTGCTCTACATCTGATGCCCTGCTACAAGAGTCAGGCTCTATTACAGACCAACCAGACATAATTAGCTGGGTCTCGGAGTGCCTCGAAGATGGTGGCGATACAAGACAAAGCAATAGTGTGAGCATACCTTCCACACTCAGTTCCACTGATACCATCTGGAGACCTACACAGCTTCCTGGCCCCAGTTTTGGTGCATCAAATCACTGTTTGTTACCGCCCTACCCTGGTGGCATGGTTCAGTGCATGAGTGGGGATCAAAACCCCATGATATGCTGCTGCACTTTTCCGTCCGTAAGCAGTATACCAAATCAGATGCCTGAGTATTGGAATGGAGGTGCCAGTAGCTACATGGCCCCTGGTGGGTATAATACATTCTACCAAAACACCGCTGCAGGCATGCGAACTGGTATGGTAGGCACATTGCTCCAACAGCCGTCGCCACCAGGCCTTTACAACGACTGGACTAATGGAAGCGCAGATTCAGGCTTGAATAGTGCACAGGTTGGCCGTCCATACTCTATGTACTCCCTGTTCTGATTACAGGGCTGTCATGCAACCTTAACAATACAGAGTACAAGTGACATGCATACATGCTAACCTAGCTGGCAAAATTGCGGATGGCGGCGTCGTGGGTGTCCAAAATGCAGTGTTTGTGCGGAAGCTTGTAAAAATTGAACATGGAACTTCGTGTAAACGATTGTGTTGGATGACCCCTGGTATTGTAGTCCTGTAGTACTACCCATGTCTTTCTGCTGTTCTGTGCTGTCCTGTGGGTGACTTGGTCTTGGTCATCTTCGGTATCTTTCTGGTTGTTCGATTCGATGATGGACATAGCAGAATGCTAGGATGCTTTGACACGATTCACCATCTTATCCAACTTAGTAACTCGTCAACTGTGCCATGACTTTTATTGGAAATCCTGGAGGATCACCAAAAGCACATATCAGCCCATCAGGCTGCTATATCTCTAGCCTTTTTCTGCAACCTTTTTATCACAACATGCTCCTTATCGACCAATGATGGTCATCCTGTGATGGAATTTATTCCTTCCAGGCAGAGGCCGTGCGCCGTTCCTTTCACGACGGCAAGCACCAATTTCGTCCTGCTGCAAACTAACTAGAAAGTGAAGCGATGCTAATAACCTATAGCAATCCAGTAGTACTGAATGCCTTCTAGATTCTCTCTGTTAGTCAACCAGGCCTGTGACTCGAATGATCACGATGACCTTTAGCAGCTTAGTTGCTTGTAAAAGCAAGCAAACAGTTGCCCACTACTCCTTAATTGCAATGCAATTATGAGGCGGAAAATGTACACGCGCCATATCAATAGTAGTACTACGGAGTACTAGTAATCCATTGATATCTGGTACCAAAGTGGTTCGGAAATTGGTACCACACCAAGAGCAGGATGAGCAGTCACTTCATCATCATTTAGTTATCGTCTCAACAGGAATGTACCATGCCCCTGATCTGATCAGCAGCTTACTGCCCTTGTACCTAGAGTTCCAGAGTGCCGAGGACTTGCACTGTAACAAGACCGACCCGTAACCTCGTCAATGTCTCATGAGTCATGATGCGTACAATGGGGACTGGACTTCAGTGCAGGTCTTAAAAATCTCCGTTACATATGGCCACATTACTTCCAATGCAAACAAAAAGTTCCATGAATTGTTCAGCTTCGGTTGGCCGGGCCCCACCTACCGAGCTGCGTTTACCGGTTGACCAAACGGAAAGCTTGTGGTGGAGCGCTTCTCTCTTCTCTCTTCTCGCGCGCTCGTGTGCCTTGCATGATGCAATGGTCAGGGCGGGGGAAAAGAATAGGGGCCGTACTTTGAAGGAATAGGGGCCCACATTCCTTCATCGCACTCAAAGTTGTTGCCTTCTTTTCCTTCAAAGTACGGCCCCTATTCTGGCCTGTTTTTTACACTTTCTTTTACTAGTAATTTGGGTGGTCGAGTCGTCTAGTTTCACGCGTTTGGATAGAAAAAAAGGACGGGAACAGATTAATTCCCTAGAGACTGAGCGATGACTCGATCCACCTTGACCATTTCAAACACAAGTTCTTGATTTCTTCGGCAAAGACAGTATGCAAGTCGAGTCATCCAGCTTTACTGAACGGAGAGCGGATCTGTCATATTTTATTGCTGAAGCTAGATTACACCAAACTGATAGGAGCCATAGAGCATTTTCCCCAAACTGATATTTTATTAACTTGCAATTCGACAGATATTCTGCATTCGACTTTACCTAATCAATCTACAATGTAGCCATATTAGTGGATGTGCCATATGGTTGCTCCTGCGTATACTTCAGATCAGACAGTTACTAGTACTCTCTTCTTTCTCAGCGAAATGGAGTAATTTCTTTTTCTCTTTTGCTAGCAGTGCCCAATAACACATCAGATTTGGGTTTTATCTCTTCTCTTTTCATGATGTGCTCTGGTTGATTCATGTGTGTACAGTTCACACTCTGGTTGATTCATGTGTGTACACTGTACAGTTCACACTCTTGCCAGGAAACACTAAAAAAGTAACAACCCAAAGGCTGCCAGCTTCATGTTTGGTCAGCGTCTGCTTGCAGCCACAGATTTGGCGTGTCGAACATCCAGTTCACCAGAACGGCGGAACCTATACTTGTTAATGAACAATTCACACCCAAATCTTGTCAAAGTTGTGGCATCTGGCGTAGAAAAGGTTGCAGAACTGCGGTTGCAAAGGAGTCAGATAACACCGTTTTCAACGTGTTTCTTGAAAAGCCATGGCCCGTACCAATAGTTCTGTAATCCGGCACCAGCAAAATCCTTAACCACCGCGGGCAGATCAGAAAAGAAAACCATTGGTACGGGATTGTTGGGTCGAGAGTTTAATAATCTCCATCGCCAGACTGATGACTGTGACTACGATTGTCAGTCAGAACATGAAGTAGTCAAACAAATTTGTTTACGATGACACGATTTTCAGTCAATATATAAACCTTTTAAGCGCGGTATTGATCAAACACTTTGAAAGTTTGTCAAGGCTTGACCCTAGAACTAGGAATATATACTATGCGCATAAATTGTATTGTAATTTTTTTCCTCGTAATGCAGTGAGCTAAACAACGACTAGAAAGCGCTCATGCAGAATTGGTTCTTTCACTGGATTTTTTTAAAAAATATATCATTTATTTTTAATAAATTTTAAATAATAATAATACACCTTCGTCCTGGCCTTGGGCAAATCTGATTCTGCATAAGTCATACTCCCTCCATTCCTAGATATAAGTTGTATACTTTTCTGAGAAAAAAAACCATAATATAAGGTTTATTGCATTGCACAACTCATGTGGACAATTTTTTACGAATTTGATTATGTTTTCCTATCTCATGCAAACTCCTCTACATTTTTATATCAATTAGTCAGGGGTAATCGCTTCTAAACCTGCTATAATCTATCCTCCATGCATGAGCGGATCCAGCATGTAATGCATGGGGGGCAGTTGCCCCCACTCAAATTTTTGTCCCTTTGTAATTTGCCTAACTAAATAGTAATTTGCCCCCACTTAACAATACATTTTGCCCCACTTAGCATCATATTGCCCCCCCCCCTAAATATTTTTCATGCGTCGTCCGCCCATGCCTCCATGTGCGTTCTTTAATATTCGTGCCAAAAACTATACAGACTATATATAAGAATGAAGGAAGTATAATGGTATTTTTTTTGCCCGCCCATGGTTTATGGCAAGATTTTGGGCGAATAACGACCAATAATATGTTTTATTCTATCTTTTTTCCATATCACATCTAAAATATGTACATCTGTTTCACTTATTTTGGACTACCACATGTAGGCACATCACTTATTATCCGTCTTTAATTGCCTGAAATTAAGATGCATTTAGAACATACTAAAATTAACAACTACAACTAAAAGGAAGATACATTTCGAACATACTAAAATTTAATAGTGGGTGGAAAATTTCGGAGAAATCATTGGGGGAAGTATTCTGGCAAAAAAAAAGCATTATATGACATATTGTCCATGCCTAGATAATAGCTACTGCAATTTTATGGGCCCTACCCTGCACAATAAGTTACATTGCATACAAGCATTGTTCTATTGAGAGGCTGGCCGATGAGGACTAATCGTCCATGGCCAGGATGACAATGTATTATTTTTGAAAATTTCTGATTTCACACATTATTTTCTAAAAAGATTTTTAATAAATTTTAAATAATAATACACCTTCGTCCTGGCCTTGGGCAAATCTGATTCTGCATAAGTCATACTCCCTCCATTCCTAGATATAAGTTGTATACTTTTCTGAGAAAAAAATTCCATAATATAAGGTTTATTGCATTGCACAACTCATGTGGACAATTTTTTACGAATTTGATTATGTTTTCCTATCTCATGCAAACTCCTCTATATTTTCATATCAATTAGCCAGGTGTAATCTCTTCTAAACCTGCTATAATATATCCTCCATGCATGGGCGGATCCAGCATGTAATGCATGGGGGACAGTTGCCCCCACTCAAATTTTTGTCCCTTTGTAATTTGCCTAACTAAATAGTAATTTGCCCCTCACTTAACAATACATTTTGCCCCACTTAGCATCACATTGCCCCCCTAAATATTTTTCCTGCGTCGTCCGCCCATGCCTCCATGTGCGTTCTTTAATATTCGTGCCAAAAACTATACACACTATATAAGAATGGAGGAAGTATAATGGTATTTGTTTGCCCGCCCATGGTTTATGGCAAGATTTTGGGCGAATAACGACCAATAATATGTTTTATTCTATCTTTTTTCCATATCACATCTAAAATATGTACATTTGTTTCACTTATTTTGGACTACCACATGTAGGCACATCACTTATTATCTGTCTTTAATTGCCTGAAATTAAGATGCATTTAGAACATACTAAAATTAACAACTACAACTAAAAGGAAGATACATTTCGAACATACAAAAATTTAACAGTTGGTGGAAAATCTCGGAGAAATCATTGGGGGAAGTATTCTAGCAAAAAAAAGAGCATTATATGACATATTGTCCATGCCTAGACAATAGCTACTGCAATTTTCTGGGCCCTACCTTTGGTCTAGGGCCTGCACAATAAGTTACATTGCATACTGATACGTCTCCAACGTATCCATAATTTTTGATGCTCCATGTTTGTTGCTTAGTGTTTCGTTACACTTCGTGCCACTTTTATGCATTTTCCGGAACTAACCTACTAACAAGTCGCCACAGTGCCAGTTCCCTGTTTTCTGCTGTTTTTGTATTTCAGAAAAGTTACACAGGAAATATTCTCGGAATTGAACGAAACCAAAGCCAGTCGCCCAGAATTTTACCGAAGCTTCCAGAGAACCGAAGAGGAGACGAAGTGGGGCCACGAGGGGCCCTCACACCAGGGCGGCGCGGCCAGGGGCTGGGCCACGCCCCCTATGTGTGAGACCGCCTCGGTCCACTTCTGACGATGCCCCTTCGCCTATAAAGACCACCCGACGAGAAAAACCTAAGCGCCCGATCAGTTTTCCAGAACACATCGCGATCCGCCGCCGCCGTTGATCTGAAGATCGGGAGGGTCCAGAAGCTCTTCCCGGCACCCTGCCGGAGAGGGGAATCGCCACCGGAGGTCTTCTTCATCGCCATGCTTGCCTCCGGAGCGATGAGTGAGTAGTCTACCTTGGACTATGGGTCCATAGCAGTAGCTAGATGGTTGTCTTCTCCACCATGTGCTTCATGTTTAGATCCCATGAGCTGCCCTACATGATTGAGATCACCGTTATGTAATTCTACATGTTTGGTTTGTTGGGATCCGATGAATATTGGTGTTATGTTTGAGTTGAAGTACTAGAATCTATCTTATGTTATCTCTTTGTTGTTTATGATCTTGCATGCTCTCCGTTGTTAGTAGCTATCTTGGCCGAGTAGTTGCTAGTGACTCCAAGAGGGGGTATTTATGCTCGATAGTGGGTTCATGCCTCTATTTAATCTGGGGGAGTGACAGAAACCTCTAAGGTTGTAGATGTGCTGTTGCTACTAGGGGGAAAACAACATTCATATGCTCGAGGGCATATGCTTTGTTTACATTACACACTTTGCTTAATGTAATTATCTGTTGTTCGTAACTTAATACTCATGGGGTGTTCGGACGATATCCCCGTGAGTGGATTATTAGTCATAGATGCAGTTGGATGGCGGTCTATGTATTTTGTTGTAATGCCCAGAGTAAATCTCATAGTGATCCTCTCTTCATATGCACGTTGTCTTTATTCTATCAATTGCCTAACTGTAATTTGTTTACCCAGTGACAAGGGTATAGTTAATAGATCCTGTTAGTTGAGTACCCCTGAGGCCCGTTAAGCTAGGCCCAATTGTAATGATAGTCGAATACGAGTTCTTACCGTATGTCGATATTGTAATCTGTATCGGACCCTACCCGATCCTCGAGACCTGGCCATCTATATATAGGGGCCAGGAGGGGACGGTGTGGGGCAGATTGAAAGCAAGCCAGGTTGAATACCCAAGTTTACTTTCGATATACACTTATTTCGACTAACCTTTACCTTCGAGTTCATCTGACGCCCTATTCCCCCGATCCTAAGTCCTTCATCTAGGACATTTGTCGAGTTAACCCTCGTCACCCAGCATGTATTATTTTATCTTATGGAGAGACACCGCTAGTGAACTGTGGACCCCGGTCCTATTTCCATTACATTGCTATCACCCATTTACTTTACTCGCACTGTTTACTTTACTCGCACTGTTTACTTTACTCGCATACTATTATCATTTTCCACTCGATACGCTCATTCCTTTATTTACAGCAAACCGGTGAGATTGACAACATCATCGTAAGTTGGGAGCAAAGTATTTGGTTGTGTTGTGTGCAGGTTCCACGTTGCTACTAGTTGAAGATGCGCTAACTCGTTTTGATCGTGAAACGGCGCTCTTGTTGGAGTGTCACTAGACTAGCAAGCATCACCTTCAGTCGTTTGGCTTCTTCCCTTGGTTTCTTAATTGAGGGAAAAACCTTGCTGCTATATTCATCATACCTTCCTCTTGGGGTTCCCAACTGGACGGTGAAAAGATAACACCACCGTCACGCATGAAGCTCTTTTTCTGGCGCCGTTGCCGGGGAGGAAGAAGAAGACTTCTGCGAGGGGAGTTTTTGCACGCACATCCTTTACTTTGTTTTATTGTTTTGCTTTACTTTATTTTATTTTACTTGCATCGTTTTATCAAAAACCCAAAAAAATTAGAATCCTTGGTAGTTGCTTTTACTTGTCTGCTTTTAGTTGCTAGAATGGCTACTCCTGAAAACACCAAGTTGTGTGACTTTACTAGCACGAACAATAGTGATTTTATCTGCACTCCTATTGCGCCACCTGCTCCTGTTGCAAATTTTTATGAGATTAAGCCTGTTTTGTTGAACCTTGTTATGAAAGAGCAATTTTCTGGTGCTAGTACTGATGATGCTGCAGCTCATCTCAACAATTTTTTTGAGCTATGTGAGATGCAAAAGTATGAGAATGTTGATGGTGATATTATTAAGCTTAAGTTGTTTCCTTTTTCTTTGAGAGGGAAAGCTAAGGATATTATTGATTCATGGGCTAAGTGTAAGGATGCTTTTATTGGTAGATACTATCCTCCTGCTAAGATTATAGCTTTACGTAGCAATATTATGAAGTTTAGTCAGTTTGATAATGAACATGTTGCTCAAGCTTGGGAAAGAATGAAATCTATGATAAAGAATTGCCCCACTCACGGACTGACTACTTGGATGATTGTTCAAACTTTTTATGCAGGACTGAATTTTTCTTCGAGGAACCTACTTGATTCAGCTGCTGGAGGCACTTTTATGTCCCTTACCTTGGGCGCTGCAACGAAGCTTCTCGACAATATGATGGTAAATTACTCTGAATGACACACCGAGAGAGCTCCACAAGGTAAGAAGGTAAATTCTGTTGAGGAAACCTCCTCCTTGAGTGATAAGATTGATGCTATTATGCTTATGCTTTCAAATGATAGGACTCATGTAGATCCTAATAATGTTCCTTTGGCCTCTTTTGTTGCTCAAGAAGAGCATGTTGATGTAAACTTCATTAGAAATAATAATTTTAACAACAATGCTTATAGGAACAATTTTGCTAGTAACAACTATAGGCTGTTTCCTTCTAATGGTGATAATAGCTATCTTGGTAGACCTAAAATGCCTAGTGAAGAAATAATTTTTGAACTTGAAAAGGCTACTAAGAATTTTATGCAGGCGCAATATGAGCAGAACAGGGCTTTCACCAAGACTATGGAGGAGCAATCAGCTCTGTTGAGGACTATTAGTCATCAACTTGAAAATTTAAACACGGCTATTCCAGAGTTGCAAGCTAAGGTTTCCAAAGCTGAAACCAATATTTCATCTTTGTCTAATGTGCAATCTTCTTTGGTTAACAGAATGTCCGCTAAGCCTGATCCTTTTGCTACTGCTAATGCTATCCAAGTTAGAATTGATAAAAATGTTAGGATGCTAGCAGAATTGCATGCCAGGTGGGAAAGAGAAGATGAGATGGCTAGAAAGATGAAGGTATGTACCATTACTACCTCTAATGATATTGCTCCTAATGCTAGCAATACTCTTACTTTGATTGGCGTAGAGAAAACTCCCACTCCTTGTGTTAAAAAGCCTAAAACTGGCAAAACTTTTTCTCAAAAGAGTGCTGAAATTTTTCGGAGTGTAGGAGATGATAGCTCTATTCCCTTTAATGATTTTGATGTTGATGGCTGCAATATATCTGAAGTTATTTTGTTCTTGCAAAAGCTTGCTTTGACTCCCAATGCTAGTTCTTTAAATGTTGCTTTTACTAAGCATATTACCAATGCTCTTATGAAAATTAGGGATGAAAAGTTGAAGCAAAAAGCTTCTGTTCCCAAGAAGTTAGAAGATGGTTGGGAACCCATCATTGATATGCATGTTAATGGTTTTGATTTCCATGCTTTATGTGATCTAGGTGCTAGTATTTCTATTATGCCTAGAAAGATTTATGACATGCTTGATTTACCGCCGCTTGAAAAGTGTTATTATGATATTCCTATTGCTGATGTTGCTAAGAGGAAACCTTTGGGAAGAATTAATGATGTTCTTATTGTGGTTAACAATAACCTTGTTCCCGTTGATTTTCTTGTCATGGATGTTGAATGCAATGCTGCATGTCCTATTATTTTGGGAAGACCCTTTCTTCGAACTGTAGGTGCCATCATTGATATGAGGGAAGGCACCATCAAATATCAATTTCCACTCAAGAAAGGTATGGAACACTTCCCTAGAAAGAGAAAGAAATTAGTGTTTGACTCTATTCTTAGAGCAAATTATAAGCTTGATGCTTCATCACTTGATGTTACTTGATTCGCAATTTTCTGCGCCTAGCTCAAAGGCGTTAAAGAAAAGCACTCTTGGGAGATAACCCAATGTTTTTACATTCAGTTCTTTTTCTTTTATTTGAGTCTTGGAAGTTATTACTACTGTAATGACCTCTCCTTATCCTTTTTATTTCATTTTTGTGCCAAGAGAAGCCTCTAATTTGAGTGAGGTAAGATTTGGGGATGTTGCTGTCCTGAAACAGTTTTCGGTGCTGCACCGTAAAAATTCGTGAAAATTCTATGTACATCTTTTGGACCTGAAATTTCTTGTGCATATGTCCCAGGTTATATCCAAACTTTCATTAGTTGAACACTTTTTTATTTGAGCAATAGAAAACCCCTCAAAAATTCAACCTTTGTCAGCTGTTCTGTTTTGACAGATTTCTGCCAATATTTGTGTTGCCCCTTTATCGCTTTCTTTTTGAGTTCTTTTGATCACGGAACTTTTGGGAAATTTGCTACAGTAGTATATGCTTTATATGTGGTGGTTTTAGGTTGAAACCTGAAGCAAAAAGAGGTTGATTCTATGTTATGCTTACATTAATGTTGCTAATAGATTTGTGTTTAGTTTTGTATAAAGGAAGTTTTCAAGTGTAGGGATCGGAGAGTGATGAGATGAGTTGAAGAATGGACAAAAGCTCAAGCTTGGGGATGCCCATGCATCACCCCAAGAAATATCCAAGAAGTACAAGCGTCAAAGCTTGGGGATGCCCCCGAGGCACCCCTTCTTCATTGGCAAAAATCAGGTCACCTTTCAAGACACTATATTTTTATTGCTTCATGCATTATGCGTTTTTCTTGGAGCGTTAGTTGTTTTTAGTTTTCAGTTTAGTTTTGTTTTGTTTGCTGCAATAAATGGTTGGACCCCAACAAATTTCTTTTGGAGAAGTTGCCTTGCTTTTCATTTGCCAAGAACACTCCATTTTTCATTCTTACAATTTCAACGAGTGTTCTTCTTTTTCTAGAACTGCGTTTGGCTTTTGATTTTTGCCTTGATTTGCGTTCAGATCTTGTTATATCTTTTCATCAAGGTGTATTTTTGCCTCTGATCTTTATTGGTTTTCATCAAAAGAGGTGTTTATAAAAAGTTTGAATGGTGTTGGAAAAGAGAAAAAACTTTATGCAAAAAAGTGGTACAAGAAGAAGCTTGTGTAGACTGCGGCTTAGACTTTTTCATGTCATGCTTGATGTCTTTTTGATAGCATGCTTAGTGGTTTTACTATAGCATGACTTGTCTCAAATAACTGAGATTGCTTAATGAGCCTTTGAAAAAATCATGCGTTGTTTTTATCGTTTGGAAGCATTATTTTGGTTTTCTCCTTGATGCTTTATTTGGGTTGACTTGGCGCATGCTCACACATGTTAGACTCATACAAAGTCGCCAATAGCCTCTATGATCATTTAGTTGTTGACTTTTGATGCCATCTTATGCTTCTTTTAATGTCGCTTTGTCGCTTTGCATGATTATGGCCGTTATTGCTCTCTTAGTTGGTCGCTCCCAGTCTTTTGCTAGCCCTCGCCTTGTACTGAGTATGAGCTCTACTCGTGCATCCAACTTCTAAAAACCAAGTTTGCCATTGTGTCCACTATAAATCCCTATGCATGGTATTTGTAAGCCATTCCAAGTAAATTTTCATGTGCTACCTTTCAAAAACCTTCAAAACACTGCTTGTTTTGTGACACTATTTTCAGCTCATGGGGACGTAGTGGTCGGATTTGCTATCTTCCATATTGCTTATTCCAAAAAGAAAAAAAAGAAAGAAAAAAGGCACTCCTCCATGGTATGTGAATGTTGGTGGCCACCCGATGGAATCGGTTAGCCATGGTTTGAGAAAGGAAAAAAGGTGGGAAGGAGTGCCAAGCTTTATAAAAGAGCACAAAAGTGCCAATCTCTCTCTCAAAAACATCCTTCATTTTTGTATGAAAGATAGTAAGAACCCCATTGCTAGTCGTTGAAAAAAACAACCACCTCTCAAAACCTAATTTTTATCTCTCTGTTTTACAAATGAAAAGCTCTAGCACATGTTTAATCGCTGCTTCCCTCCGCGAAGGGCCTTTCTTTTACTTTTATGTTGAGTCACCACCTTCTATCTTTATGCACCATTAAGAGAGCATAGTTGTCATTCTTAGTATAATGTGCATTGTCCCAAAGTTTTCATTGATTGATTTATATTGTTGGTTTCACTTGTTCTTAAATTATTTGTATCTAGTCGCCCTCTTAAACTTGAAGGTGTCCTATGCATTTATGTTTTGCTCTTCATGAAGGACAAGCTGAAAACCATTTGTATGTTTTTCCTTATGATTTGAACACACGTTGGACTTTCATTGTTTCATTTTCATGATCTTTTGTTTGTGTTCATTTTCATGTTATAACATGGTTGCTAAGTTTCTTCTATCAAGATTATGTCTTTCATGCCCATGTTTTAAGTTCTATTGATTCCAGCGCACAACGCTTACATATATGGTCAAGATTATGTAGGTGTGATACGTCTCAAACGTATCTATAATTTTTGATGCTCCATGCTTATTTTTACACCATTTGCCTAATGTTTCGTTACACTTCGTGGCGCTTTTATGCATTTTCCGGAACTAACCTATTGACAAGATGCCATAGTGCCAGTTCCCTGTTTTCTGCTGTTTTTGTGTTTTAGAAAAGCTACACAGGAAAGATTCTCGAAATTGGACGAAACAAGTTCCAGAAGTCTTATTTTTCACGGAAGCTTCCCGAAGACCGAAAGAGAGCCGGAGGGGGGGCAGAGGCCGCCCTCACACATAGGTGGCGCGGCCCAGGCCCTGGTCGCGCCACCCTGGTGTGAGGAGCCCCTGGCTGCCCCCTGACGATGCCCCTTCGCCTATAAGAAGCCTCGGGACGGAAAACCCTAAGGGAGTCGACAAATTTCCAGAAAGAGTTCCGCAGCTCCGCCGCCGCCGCCGATGAATTTTGGGGGACAGAAGTCTCTGTTCCGGCACCCTGCCAGGATGGGGAAGTGCCCCCGGAGCCATCTCCATCGGTCTCCATCGCCGTCTCTACCGTCTCCATCGACCTCACAGCCATCTCCATCAACCTTGCTGTCTCCTATGATGAGGAGGGAGTAGTTCATCCCCGGGGCTGAGGGCTCTACCGGTAGCTATGTGGTTCACCTCTCTCTCCCATGATGTGATCTTTATGTGATCGTGAGCTTTGTATCATGTTGAACAAGTAGATGTTATTATTCAGATATTATGTGTACTCTAGTGATGTTATTAAAGTAATCTATTCCTCCTGCCATGGTGTAACGGTGACAGTGCGTGCATCATGGTGGTACTTGGTCTAGGCTACGATTGTGATCTCTTATGGATTATGAGAATAATTATCGCTATGATAGTATTGAAGTGATCTTTTCCTCCTTTCATGGTGTAATGTTGACAGTGTGTGCACCGTGTTAGTACTTGGTCTAAGTTGCAATAATATCTATCTTGAGTTGTGATTTGATTTGGATATCTCTATGAGTGGTGTTTGTCAAGTACTTGATGAACTTTAAGGGGTGCTTCTGTAGCCACTACGCAATGATTAGTGTTATTCAATAGGAGAGTAATTCAGAGTACCATAGTGAAGAGAAGTTATCTATTTGTTCAGTTATGTTATATTGTTGGGAGTGTGTCCACTAGTGAAAGTATGATCCCTAGGCCTTGTTTCCAAGCTTTGCACACCGTTTACTTGTTGTTTTCTTACTTGTTTGCTTGCTGCCATTTTTATTCCAGATTGCATTTACTACTCATAATCATCCATACCACTTGTATTTCACTATCTCTTCGCCGAACTAGTGCACCTATACATCTGACAAGTGTATTGGGTGTGTTGGGGACACAAGAGACTTTCTGTATCGTAATTGCAGGGTTGTTTGAGAGGGATAGCTTTGACCTCTTCCTCCCTGAGTTCGATAAACCTTGGGTGATCCACTTAAGGGAAACTTGCTGCTGCTCTACAAACCTCTGCACTTGGAGGCCCAACACTGTCTACAAGAACAGAAGCGTGTGTAGACATCAAGCTCTTTTCTGGCGCCGTTGCCGGGGAGGTAAGGTAAAAGGTACTCGCATCCTCCTATGTGAGTGCTCGGAGTTATTTCCTTTAGATTCTGCAATTACATCTTTTTGTTTCTTGTTTTTATTTTCACTAGTTAGGCTTAATGGAAGATAAAGAGTTCTTTAGACTTTTTCCTGAGTTTAGATATGAAGTGTTTGAAGAGAAAATTGAAAAACCTTTGGAGCTTAATTTGCATGCTAATAGTGTTGTTAGTACGAATGCTTTGAATACCGTTAATGCTAATGCTATAGAAAAGTCTAAGCTTGGGGAAGCTGGTTTTGTTAAGTATGATATTTTTAGTCCCCCAGCTTTAGTGGAGAAGGTCTGTTCTGATAATATTTTATCTCCCATATGTGATGTTTCTAGTGATGCTTGTGCTCCTCATCCTTTTAAAATACCTACAAAGATTGTTGAACATGTTAGGGATAACTGCTATTTAGGAGATGGAACTGTCCATCCTGGTGACCATTTGCTTTTTATACATGAATTATGCGAGTTGTTCCAGTATGCATGTATTTCAATGAACCAAGTTAAGAAGAAGCTATTCTCTTTTTCGCTGAAAGGCAGAGCTGAGGAATGGTATAAAACATTAAAGGATGGCCGATCTATTGATTGGGAGGAAATTGAACCTCTCTTTTATTCTAAATTCTATCCTTCTAGTCAGGTTTATAAAGATAGGAATTACATTTATAATTTTTATCCGCATGAGGGAGAAAGCATTGCCCAAGCTTGGGGAAGATTGAAGTTACTAATGCATAAGTGTCCTATTCATGATCTTCCCCGTAATATTGTTATTAATAATTTTTATGCAAGGCTTTCAGGATATTATAAGGACTATCTAGATGCATGCTTTGATGGGTCTTTCACAAGCAAGGATGTCGACACCAAGTGGGGTCTGCTTGAGACAATTCAAAACAATATTGAAGGTTGGGATAGCGACAAAGGTAAAGGATCAGGTATGAATTACGAGTTTGATTGCATTAAGTCTTTCGTTGAAACTGCTAATTTTCAAGAGCTTAGTGCTAAATATGGTCTTGATCCTCAAATTATGGTTGATTGCTTTAAAGCCTTTGCTTCCCATATGAATGTTCCTAAAGGAAATGGGGACGTGTATCATGAACCTTTTAAGGACACTTGCATAGAAAGTGATATTGTTATTGATGATTGCAATAAACATGCTCAAACTTCTAAAAGTCCTATTTCTTATAAGCATGTTAATTTTTGTGGAGTACATAGACCTTGTGAACAGAGTTACAACAAGGAAGATTATTGCATCACCCACGCAAATGAAGAAACCAGTATGTGGCTCAAGGATCTAGATGTGCTTGGTGAAAGGGTTTGTGAGCTTTATCCTTTTCTTTGTGAATTTTGCGGTGAAAAGGGCCACTTTAATTTTCAATGCCCAATTAATCGAACGAGTACCGCAAATTTGTATTGTGATGATAAGATTACTCTCAATCAGCATGATGAGCTTACCTTGTTTTTGAATTGTGAAGAGATATCTAGAAAGATTTCTTTGGTTGATATGAGAGATGCTGATATTAATAGTACCCTTCGTGGTTGTCGTCTCTATTGTGCTAAAGATTGCCTCGCAAATACTTACTTACAAGATCTTATAAAATATGATGTTTTGCCAAGCTATGACAGGACTAATAGGTGTTTCAATCTTATTAATAGAAAGGAGGAACCCTCCAAAGTTTCTTCTGTTGTTCCTGTCAGCAAACCAGATTATGTGGAGAAGATGCCTTTCCCTCCTAGAGAATATGTGGAGAAGATGCCCTTCAAGTCTCTCCCTCCTAAAGGAGAGAGTAAGAAGAGTATGAAGAAGAAGAAGAAGAGGAGTAAAAGGCGAGAGGACACGGTATTTTCCCCTAAGCGTTATGATCCTGCTATAGATTATGATAATTCTAATTGGGATGATGTTCCCATGCCTGTTACCTATGTTAGTGATCATGATTGGGAAAAACACTCTACTTTTGATATTGAAAATCTTTTTGGTACCGATTCTAAGGTTAATAATTGTTGTACCATTAGTGCTATCCATGTTCCTTCTTATGATGATATGTTTGATGAATATGCTTTGAGAAATAGCTGTTCTTTAGCTTGTGATGATACTAAACCTCTAGTTTATGATGGCTATGATGATGAGTATAATGTTTTCAGTTCACCTACTTTTGAGGATAAAATTAGTTATGATTACAATATGCCTCCTGTTTTTGATGATTATGGTGATGAGAATAATTATTATGTTGAATCTGCTCCTACTACGATTGTTCATGTGGGGAGTATTAATTCTTTTAGGCATGTGGCTCATGATAGAGATGTTTTATGTGATAGTTCTATTGTTAATTCTATTCATGATGCTACTGAAAGCTATTATGAGAGAGGGAAACATGGTTTGATGGATCTCAACAATATTGAGTTTCTCCTTTTTATGTTGCAATTTTTGAAGTTGTACTTGTTTTGCTTTCCTATGCTTTTTGCTTTGCGCTTTCACGACTTGTCTCTTTACAAGACTATTTTTCATAGGAAGTGGTTTAGATTTAAATGTGTTTCATACTTGCTTTTTTATGCTCTCTATTGCTTTAAGTTCCTATATGGTGCCTTTGCCTCAAGCTCGTATGTGGCACCCACATGAGCATCTTTGCAAATTACTGCGCCTAGCTCAAAGGCGTTAAAGAAAAGCACTCTTGGGAGATAACCCAATGTTTTTATTTTCAGTACTTTTTATTTTATTTGAGTCTTGGAAGTCATTACTACTGTAATGACCACTCCTTATCTTGTTTATTTTATTTTTGTGCCAAGAGAAGCCTCTAATTTGAGTGAGGTAAAGATTTGGGGATGTTTCTGTCCTGAAACTATTTTCGGTGCTGCACCGTAAAAATTCGTATAAATTCTCTGTATATCTTTTGGACCTGCCATTTCTTGTGATTATGACCCAGGTTATATCCAAACTTTCATTAGTTGAACACTTTTTGATTTGAGCAACAGAAAACCCCTCAAAAATTCGACCTTTGTCAGCTGTTCTGTTTTGACAGATTTCTGCCAATATTTGTGTTTGCCGCTTTATCGCTTTCTTTTTGAGTTCTTTTGATCACGAAACTTTTGGGGAAGTTTCTACAGTAGTATATGCTATATATGTGGTGGTTTTAGGTTGAAACCTGAAGCAAAAAGGGTTGATTCATTATTATGCTTACACTAATATTGCTAATAGATTGTGTTTAGTTTTGTATGAAGGAAGTTTTCAAGTGTAGGGATTGGAGAATGATGAGATGAGTTGAAGAATGGACAAAAGCTCAAGCTTGGGGATGCCCATGCATCACCCCAAGAAATATCCAAGAAGTACAAGCGTCAAAGCTTGGGGATGCCCCCGAGGCACCCCTTCTTCATCGGCAAAAATCAGGTCACCTTTCAAGACACTATATTTTTATTGCTTCATGCACTATGCGTTTTTCTTGGAGCGTCAGTTGTTTTAGTTTTCATTATTAGTTTTGTTTTGTTTGCTGCAATAAATGGTTAGATCACATCATGTTTCTTTCGGAGGAGATGAACTCGCTTTTCATTTGCCAAGAACACTCTAGTTTTCACTCTTATCGTTCAACGAGTGTTCTTTTTTTTCTGCTACTGCTTTTGGTTTTTGTTTTTTCCTTGATTTGCGTTCAGATCTTCTTATATTTATTTATCAATGTGTATTTTTGCCTCTGGACCATGTTGGTTTTCCTCAAAAGAGGTGTTTATAAAAAGTTTGAATGGTGTTGGAAAAGAGAAAAAGCTTTATGCAAAAAAGTGGTACAAGAAGGAGCTTGTGTAGACTGCAGCCTAGGCTTTTGCATGTCGTGCTTGATGTATTTTTGATAGTATGCTTAGTGGTTTTGCTGTAGCATGACTTGTCTCAAATGACTGAGATTGCTTAATGAGCCTTTGAAAAAATCATGCATTGTTTTAATTATTTGGAAGTATTATTTTGGTTTTCTCCTTTGATGCTTTATTTGGGTTGACTTGGCACATGCTTACACCATGTTGACTACAAAATAAGTTGCCTATAGCCTCTATGATCATTTAGTTTTTGACTTTTGATGCCATCTTATGCTTCTTTTAATGTCGCTTTGTCGCTTTGCATGATTATGGCCATTATTGCTCTCTTAGTTGGTCGCTCCCAGTCTTTTGCTAGCCCTCGCCTTGTACTGAGTATGAGCTCTACTCGTGCATCCAACTCCCAAATACCAAGTTTGCCATTATGTCCACTATAAATTCCTATGCATGGTATTTGCAAGCCATTCCAAGTAAATTTTCATGTGCTACCTTTCAAAAAACCTTAAAAACACTTCTCGTTTTGTGACACTGTTTTCAGCTCATGGGGACGTAGTTGTCAGATTTGCTATCTTCCATATTGTCTTATTCCAAAAAGAAAAAAAGAGAAAAAAAGAAAAGAAAAAAGGCACTCCTCCATGGAATGTGAATGTTTGTGGGCACCCGATGGAATCGGTTAGCCATGGTTTGAGAAAGGAAAAAAGGTGGGGAGGAGTGCCAAGCTTTATAAAAAGAGCACAAAAGTGCCAATCTCTCTCTCAAAAACTTGCTTCATTTTTGTATGGAAGATAGTAAGAACCCCATTGCCAGTCGTTGACAAAGACAACCACCTCTCAAAACCAATTTTTATCTCTCTGTTTTACAAATGAAAAGCTCTAGCACATGTTTAATCACTACTTCCCTCTGCGAAAGGCCTTTCTTTTACTTTTATGTTGAGTCACCACCTTCTACCTTTATGCACCATTAAGAGAGCATAGTTGTCATTCTGAGTATAATGTGCATTGTCCCAAAGTTTTCATTGATTGATTCATGATCATGGTTTCACTTGTTCTTAAATTATTTGTATCTAGTCGCCCTCTTAAACTTGAAGGTGTCCTATGCATTTATGTTTTGCTCTCCATGAGGGACAAGCTGAAAACCATTTGTATGTTTTTCCATATGATTTGAACACACGTTTGACTTTCATTGTTTCATTATTCATGATCTTTTGTTTGTGTTCATTTTCATGTTATAACATGGTTCCTAAGTTTCTATTGTCAAGATTATGTCTTTCATGTCCATGTTTTAAGTTCTTTGATCTCAGCACTCAATGCTTTACCTATATGATCAAGATTGTGATGGTGCATGTCACCTCAAAAATTATTTCTTTTGTTATCACTTATCTACTCGAGGACGAGCAGGAGTTAAGCTTGGGGATGCTGATACGTCTCAAACGTATCTATAATTTTTTATGCTCCATGCTTGTTTTTACACCATTTGCCTAATGTTTTGTTACACTTCGTGGTGCTTTTATGCATTTTCCGGAACTAACCTATTGACAAGATGCCACAGTGCCAGTTCCCTGTTTTCTGCTGTTTTTGTGTTTCAGAAAAGCTACACAGGAAATATTCTCGGAATTGGACGAAACAAGTTCCAGAAGTCTTATTTTTCCCGGAAGCTTCCCGAAGACCGAAAGAGAGCCGGAGGGGGGCCAGAGGCCACCCTCACACATAGGTGGCGCGGCCCAGGCCGTAGCCGCGCCACCCTGGTGTGAGGAGCCCCTGGCTGCCCCCTGACGACGCCCCTTCGCCTATAAGAAGCCTCGGGACGGAAAACCCTAAGGGAGTCGACAAATTTCCAGAAAGAGTTCCGCAGCTCCGCCGCCGCCGCCGACGAATTTTGGGGGACAGAAGTCTCTGTTCCGGCACCCTGCCGGGACGGGGAAGTGCCCCCGGAGCCATCTCCATCGGTCTCCATCGCCGTCTCTGCCGTCTCCATCGACCTCACAGCCATCTCCATCAACCTTGTTGTCTCCTATGATGAGGAGGGAGTAGTTCATCCCCGGGGCTGAGGGCTCTACCGGTAGCTATGTGGTTCACCTCTCTCTCCCATGATGTGATCTTTATGTGATCGTGAGCTTTGTATCATGTTGAACAAGTAGATGTTATTATTCAGATATTATGTGTACTCTAGTGATGTTATTAAAGTAATCTATTCCTCCTGCCATGGTGTAACGGTGACAGTGCGTGCATCATGGTGGTACTTGGTCTAGGCTACGATTGTGATCTCTTATGGATTATGAGAATAATTATCGCTATGATAGTATTGAAGTGATCTTTTCCTCCTTTCATGGTGTAATGTTGACAGTGTGCGCACCGTGTTAGTACTTGGTCTAAGTTGCAATAATATCTATCTTGAGTTGTGATTTGATTTGGATATCTCTATGAGTGGTGTTTGTCAAGTACTTGATGAACTTTAAGGGGTGCTTCTGTAGCCACTACGCAATGATTAGTGTTATTCAATAGGAGAGTAATTCAGAGTACCATAGTGAAGAGAAGTTATCTATTTGTTCAGTTATGTTATATTGTTGGGAGTGTGTCCACTAGTGAAAGTATGATCCCTAGGCCTTGTTTCCAAGCTTTGCACACCGTTTACTTGCTGTTTTGTTACTTGTTTGCTTGCTGCCATTTTTATTCCAGATTGCATTTACTACTCATAATCATCCATACCACTTGTATTTCACTATCTCTTCACCGAACTAGTGCACCTATACATCTGACAAGTGTATTGGGTGTGTTGGGGACACAAGAGACTTTCTGTACCGTAATTGCAGGGTTGTTTGAGAGGGATAGCTTTGACCTCTTCCTCCCTGAGTTCGATAAACCTTGGGTGATCCACTTAAGGGAAACTTGCTGCTGCTCTACAAACCTCTGCACTTGGAGGCCCAACACTGTCTACAAGAACAGAAGCGTGTGTAGACATCAAGGTGCATGTCACCTCAAAAATTATTTCTTTTGTTATCACTTACCTACTCGAGGACGAGCAGGAGTTAAGCTTGGGGATGCTGATACGTCTCCAACGTATCCATAATTTTTGATGCTTCATGCTTGTTTTTACACCATTTGCTTAGTGTTTCGTTACACTTCGTGGCACTTTTATGCATTTTCCGAAACTAACCTACTAACAAGTCGCCACAGTATCAGTTCCCTGTTTTCTGCTGTTTTTGTGTTTCAGAAAAGTTACACAGGAAATATTCTCGGAATTGGACGAAACCAAAGCCAGTCGCCCAGAATTTTACCGAAGCTTTTATAGAACCGAAGAGGAGACGGAGTGGGGCCACGAGGGGCCCTCACACCAGGGCGGCGCGACCAGGGGCTGGGCCGCGCCCCCTATGTGTGAGACCGCCTCGGTCCACTTCTGACGATGCCCCTTCGCCTATAAAGACCCCCCGATGAGAAAACCTAAGCGCCCGATCAGTTTTCCAGAACACATCGCGATCCGCCGCCGCCATCGACCCGAAGATCGGGAGGGTCCAGAAGCTCTTCCCGGCACCCTGCCAGAGAGGGGAATCGCCACCGGAGGTCTTCTTCATCGCCATGCTTGCCTCCGGAGCGATGAGTGAGTAGTCTACCTTGGACTATGGGTCTATAGCAGTAGCTAGATGGTTGTCTTCTCCACCATGTGCTTCATGTTTAGATCCCATGAGCTGCCATACATGATTGAGATCACCGTTATGTAATTCTACATGTTTGGTTTGTTGGGATCCGATGAATATTGGTGTTATGCTTGAGTTGAAGTACTAAAATTTATCTTATGTTATCTCTATGTTGTTTATGATCTTGCATGCTCTCCGTTGTTAGTAGCTATCTTGGCCGAGTAGTTGCTAGTGACTCCAAGAGGGGGTATTTATGCTCGATAGTGGGTTCATGTCTCTATTTAATCTGGGGGAGTGACAGAAACCTCTAAAGTTGTAGATGTGCTGTTGCTACTAGGGGGAAAATAACATTCATATGCTCGGGGGCATATGCTTTGTTTACATTACACACTTTGCTTAATGCAATTATCTGTTGTTCGCAACTTAATACTCATGGGGTGTTCGGACGATATCCCCGTGAGTGGATTATTAGTCATAGATGCAGTTGGATGGCGGTCTATGTATTTTGTTGTAATGCCCAGAGTAAATCTCATAGTGATCCTCTCTTCATATGCACGTTGTCTTTATTCTATCAATTGCCCAACTATAATTTGTTTACCCAACATGTATTATTTTATCTTATGGAGAGACACCACTAGTGAACTGTGGACCCCGGTCCTATTTCCATTATATTGCTATCACCCATTTACTTTACTCGCACTGTTTACTTTACTCGCATACTATTATTATTTTCCACTCGATACGCTCATTCCTTTGTTTACAGCAAACCGGTGAGATTGACAACCTCATCGTAAGTTGGGAGCAAAGTATTTGGTTGTGTTGTGTGCAGGTTCCACGTTGCTACTAGTTGAAGACGCGCTAACTCGTTTTGATCATGAAACGACGCCCTTGTTGGAGTGTCACTAAACTAGCAAGCATCACCTTCAGTCGTTTGGCTCCTTCCTCTCCTAACCGACATACCTTGGTTTCTTAATTGAGGGAAAAACCTTGCTGCTAGATTCATCATATCTTTCTCTTGGGGTTCCCAACTGGACGGTGAAAAGATAACACCATCGTCACGCATCACATACAAGCATTGTACTGTTGAGAGGCTGACCGATTAGGACTAATCGTCCATGGCCAGGACAACAATGTATTATTTTTGAAAATTTCTATTTCACACATTATTTTCTAAAAATATTATAAATAAATAATATTTTTAAAAAATAGTTCCCTTAACTGCGCAAGTCTAACTCACAAAACTGGTCCCATTGAACAGCTGCAAGCCTGCAACTTTAGTGTACGAGGTCCGATTTTATTAAGAGCTTCCAAAAAAGACTTCATTTCTTGTGAAGACTTTTCATCCAAGCAAAAAACATCGGTCCTTCTTTGGTATTATTTGGTATGCGATCTCTTTGATTTTCTACTGATTATACTCCATATGAACAATTATTCTTGCTCAAGTTAGCCTTTCAGGCGCATGATAAAAAATATCCTCCGAAAATAAGAAACTAATAAGTAAGAATATGCCCATTAAGCATCTTTCCTTAGTTTAGGAACATAAATTTATAATACTCGGTATAATTTGGTATGGATCCCCATGATTGATCACATGCATAACTTTATTTTTTACCCATGGACAGTTACAGTCAGCCAAATGTACAATCTGGAGTATATGTAGCATCGAATCAATCACATTAACTGTCTGATCATCCATACCATACGAACACGATTGTGTGTGTCGGTGTACCGTGTCAAATTAAGGAATGTTAGACCGGCGCATGGACCACGTCCTCGCAGAAACCAGCCAGGCCCGTCCGTTTCTTCTCGGTTCTTGGCAGCATATATATTTTCCACGCCGGAAATCGCCAAAAACCTCGTAAAAGCAAAACCCACCCGCGACTAATCGACGCCATTAGCGACAGCACGAGCGCACCACAGTGCCAGGTACCTTCCCCTCCCCTCGCCATCCCTCTTCTTCCTGCTTCCCGAGTCCAGAGGAGCGCCACCAGACGGCCTCTCTTTCCTAGAATCCCACCGATCCGCCCCGCGATTTGACCAGGGCCGGCGGCCTCGTCGTCTGTCTGGTGCATCAGGTCGGCTGCGCGGCGCGGATGGCGGCGGTGGCGGAGGGCTCGCCCGCGGCCTCGCAGGCGGCGTCCGCTGCGGCGACGGCCGCGGCTAAGGAGGCGGAGTACCAGAAGGACGTGCAGAAGCTGGTGGACCTGCTCTCCAAGCTGAACCCCGCCGCCAAGGAGTTCGTCCCGTCCTCGGCTGCGGCGGCGGCGGCGACGCCCAGGAAGGCGCTGTCGGCGGACGCGCCCGTGTTCGACTACGGCTCGATCGTGGGCGCCGGGAATGGGTGGATCGGCGCGTACCCCGGCGCCGACGTCGCGTACATTGGGAGCCAGCAGCGCATGGTAAAATTTCTTCAGACTCTTTTGGTATCCCTGACTGACTGAGACCCGGATCGGTGCTGCCGATTTGATTAATTTTTGTGCACCGGTTGTTACCTGAAGATCGGATATGTTTTCTATTGTTTCCTCATTCGTGTGCGTTGGATTGCGTTATCGGGTTGGTGGTACGGTGGTTGGCGTTATTTGGTGAAAGTTTTCCCCTGTTTCTTCTTTTGTAGGTTCCCCTGCTTTCTATATTATGCCATACCAGAATCACGACTCGTGCGCCATGTGCAAATCTCTCTGTAGGATATGTTGTCTCTGCTTAGATCGTCGGTGTATTTGATTTAGTACTATGTAGGAGTTAGATCCTATTGATTTGGTTTCTAATTATGGGTGAAATATCCCAGTTCATGTGAGTTGCAAAGTTATGCTGCTATTTTTTTCTATTTTTGGTAGATGATTGCAGATTCTACAGTAGCAGCAAGTGATTCTAGAGAGTTATGATCATTTCTGAACATATCATTTCAATTCAGAGTTCAGATAGATATAAACTCCAAATAAAAATGTATCTTATCATTTCTCTGTAACCGTATTAGAGCAGTTCTCTGATCCACTCTTATACATTCCTGTACTTAGGTAATCTCTGAATCAAAGACCTACCAATTTAGTTTAGAAGAGAGAAAACATAATTTGGTATGTGGGGTTCCTTTTATATTTGATGGTTAGAGTGATTTTATTTTCAGATGTAAAAAATTGAGACTAGAATTTTTCATGGTTCCGATTCAGAAATCTATTGTTCAATAATGTGATTCTTCTCCAGATATGCTGCCTGTAGTTGTAAAGATTGGGTAGTATGATTCAATTGGAAAGGCAAAATATATACAAGCAGGAATAAGAAGTGATAACTGTGTTTTTTTTTTCCTCCAGAGGAGGAATTTTGTAGATAATGAGAGGAGAAATGGATACTTCAGCCATGGAAGGAGGAGGACAAACGATAGGGGGAGGCGTGCAGACAGGGAGGACAGCATTCGGCGAACCGTTTATGTCTCTGAACTCGACCATACCGTGAGTAATTGATGAATGTTGTAGTGTGCATAGCTATATTCTTGAGTGCCTAATAGATCTAACTATGATGACCATCTGTTAGGTGACGGAGGAAAGACTTGCTGAAATCTTTGCTAGCTGTGGTCAAGTAAGTTACTTTAACTGGAATGATTGAGTTGTTGTACATTACAAACTAGAAAATGCTATAAATAGATGTTAGTATGTATAACTGCTCTCCCAAATCAACTTGACAGTATACTACTTGGTTGGATGCTAGTAATTGTTGTTATTTACTACTCCCTCTGGCCCAAATTAATTGGCGCAGCTCAGGAGTACACTAGTTCTGGACATAGTATATCGCTGCATCGATTAATTTGGGCTGGAGGGAGTATATAATTCTATTCCACCCGCGTGTTTTCTCTATTTTCTGTTCTGTAGATTATACGTGTCTTCTTTCATCATCCAAATCAGAAATGGGAATTAAGTGTTCAAAGAAAAGTTACTTGCGACCACATAGTGATTTACTTTTTTATAAAGCATTTTGATGCAACTCTTTGTATATCTGCTTTGTTGCACTGTTGCTGGAGATTGGCAGATCTGTGAAATCATTTTTTCTCTTTATCCTGAAGGTTATCGATTGCAGAATCTGTGGTGATCCCCACTCTGTTCTGAGGTTTGCATTCATCGAGTTCTCTAGTGAAGGTATTGTATCTTCACATGATCAATTAACTTTTCCAGCAGTCTATTCATAGTTTGATACATGGTACAATTCATATAGAGGGTGCTAGAGCTGCACTTAGTCTTGGTGGCACAATGCTTGGGTTCTACCCTGTTAGAGTCTTGCCTTCAAAGACAGCTATCTTACCTGTGAATCCAAGATTTCTTCCAACAGTAAGTTGTTTTATGTTTCATCCTCCGCCACACCTATTCTACTAATCTACAATGCTAATAATACTATCCTATTCTTCCTTGCTCATAGACGGAGGATGAGAAGGAAATGGTCATGCGAACAGTTTACTGTACAAATATAGATAAGACGGTACCTCTCTCCATTCTCCTTTGTTGTCTTTTTTGTCCTTCACTTGTCCATTTGTTTTGTCATTGTTTCTTTATATTGAGGTCCTTAATTTCTCTGTGAGATGCTCGAGAATTGAGTTATGGCAACCAAATCAGGTGTTTTATAGTACATTTTACTTGTTTCTTCTGCAGGTCACTCAATTAGATGTAAAGAATTTCTTTGAAGAATTTTGTGGTGAGGTAAGCAACTGCGCCAATCCAATCATCCTGTTGCGTAGATTTTCAATAAGTGTCCTATGTGCTTACTATTTTTGTTGTTGTACTTGCTGCCTGCTAAAATGTATCATCTTTGTAGGTCTCTCGTTTGAGACTTCTAGGCGACAATGTACATGCTACAAGGATTGCTTTTGTTGAGTTTGTCAATGTAAGAACTAAGAGCCTTTTTTTATCCATAGCCTAGCTCCTGATTCAATTGAGTGGTTTCTTACAAAGCTTATTAGCTGTTACTTGAAATTACTAGCTGTGTTATTGTTAACCAAGTGTCCAAGTGCATGACCAGTGCGTGTAGTGTGCTCATTTTTTGCATGCCACGAGAGCATGCATATATTTATCATTTGTATCCAGATACTTTAATTTGATGTTGTCACATGACATGAGTACAAACTATAATAAGTATTGTTCCAAATTCCAACCATTCACATCCACTTGCTTCCTTTTGGAGTGTCAACCAAGATGCCATTTTAATACTTCCTCGAAGGTTCCAATAGATATTATCTAGCAGCAGAATGCCTATTTTCTTAGACTGGTCCTAAAGGGCCTATGGTATGTAGCCAGTTTTGAGTTCATAAGCAAGTGGAGCCTGGGCCATTTAATTTCTGAAACGGAGGCAAAAGACCTGGCCCATAGAAGTAGTTGACGCAGAACCCGTACATAACTTTGCCTGGGGCTTACCATGATGACATAACTCCAACAAGCTCCTTTAAGTAGAGAACATTCTCATATTTAGTGTGATCTCCCAACAAAACACTTGCACAACAACATAAGCATGCAGGATTCTGTTATATTTGCACTCTAGTCAATAAGTATGCAAAACTGAAAAGCATGTCCTAATCTCCAATCTTTCACTGCCCCTTGTTTTTCCTTACCCTTAATTACATATTAGTATGGAACATTGTCATCGTAATACATGAATTTCTTCCCTTCATATTGGAAGGCCATTTCATACAGTGATTCTGACAGTCATTTGTCCTGTTAAACTCTACCCATTACAGGATGAGTGTGCTATCATGGCTCTGAATTGCAGTGGGATGATTTTAGGCACGCTGCCAGTCAGGCATGACCCTCTGACTCCTATTCATTTCCGTTCCTGACCTGAAATTCAGATACCTGTGTATTTTCTAATCTTGGCTACTTTGCATTATGGTTCAGGGTGAGCCCTTCCAAGACCCCGGTGAAGCCACGCTTCAATCGGGTGGCGTCTAACTGACTGCTTCAGCTACACTGGATTGTTGACGGGAAGGCTGCTTGACCATCACCTATAGCTTCCGCGATCCAGTGAAATTATGATGCTTTTCCTTGCAATCCCTAGAATGGAAGAGTGTTTTCTTCCTATAATCCCTTTCGCGAAACTGTTGGAAGGGACTAGCTAAATCAGACCCTTGAGAGTCGGCATCTCGCAGACAAATCTGTGATGGATGGAACTATCCTTAGAAAAACCTGCCATCAGAGTACTTTCTGTGGCTTACACTTTCTTCTTGTTATCTCTGTGGCTGTTACATTTAAACGAATGATAATTGAACGCCTTTACCTCATGATTGTGACTGTTACTAAAAGTTTTTTCTTACCGTCCTGCTATCTTAAATCCTGGAGCTTTTGCAGCTCTCGATTACCCTGTTGCCTAGAATCATTTGTGCACACCGTTAGCTATGCTCCTGTATACTGTGCATGGAACATACTGGCCATGTACACAGAAATCAGGCAACGGAGATTTTTCTTCGGCAGGAAGTAAAGCCCATCGTCTCCACTGCATGTTCGTCCGAGAGATCAGATCAAAGGGATCATCTCACACAGTACATTTCAGTTTTCTAGCGTAATATATGATCTGCATATACAATGTGGCACTAGTGTAGGACAGTTGCTATACATAGTGCAGGGTAAGTGCTGCGAAGAACATTTCACTTGTCCACGGGTGGGGTGGCCGCGCCGTTGGCTTCGGCGCCTCCAGCGACCTCGCTCGCCGGCGACGCCTTCTTCCAGCACTGATGCTTGCGGCACTGGCACTGTGCCGAGCGCGTGCTCACAGCGCTCTCGAGCCGCCCGAGCCTGGCGCTGCCGCCTCCCTCCTCGGCGTCCTCCCCAACCTTCCCCGCCACGGCGGTACCCCTCCCAGCACTGCTGCTGCTCCTCAGCCACAGCTCCATCATCCTCTTCCGCACCTCGCAGTCCGGCTCCTCGTGCCCCTCCGCGCTGCAGAAGCCGCACTTGCTGATGCCGATGCCGATGCCGTTGCCAGCCGCCGCCTTCGCCACGCGCCGCGCCTCCCGCAGGCTCTCGGCGCGCTCCCAGCTCAGTGCCAGCGCCACGGCCTCGTGCAGGGCCTCCGGATGCTGCGGCGCCACCCAGTCCTGGAACTCGGTGCGCAGGCCGTGGACGAACGCGGACTTGAGGAACGCGTCGGGCACGTCCGCGCCGGCGTCCGGGAACCGCCGGAGGATCCCCTGCATGCGGAGGTGGTACCGGTTGACCGCCTCGCCGGGCCGCTGCCTCAGCGACATGAGCTCGGCGCGCGCGCGGTCGGCGGCGCCCGGCGGGCGGAAGAAGTCGAGGAAGGCGGCGCGGATCGCGCGCCACGGCGGTGGCGAGGAGTTGGAGGCCGCCTCGGTGAGGTCGTACCAGAGCGCAGCTTCAGCGTCGAGGGACGCCGGGAAGATGCGGGCGGCGTCGGCCGTGGAGGTGGCGTTGTTGGCGCGGCAGACGCGGTCGAACCGGGCGAGGTGGGCGTCGGGGCACTCGCCGGGGTCGCCACGGAAGACGGGGAGAGGGGCGACGGCGACGTAGGAACCGGTGGGGGTGGCTGGGGAGGGGATGTAGGATGGTGGCGCGGAGACTGATGCCTCGGAGTAGGAAGGTGTGTGTTCTCTGGAGGAGGCGGTTGCGTCGGGGGAGGACGGGGTAGGGGAGCGTTGACGGCGGCGTCGGAATCGGAGGCGGCCGCCGCGACGCTGGCGGCGGACTGGCGTGGCGCCGCCGGAGGTGGAGTGGTCGGCGGAAGCGCGGCCCATGGCGGCGTGTTCCGTCGCTTGTCAAGGGAAGAACACGCGAGGAAGTTGGTGTATGATGGAAATGGCGCGACGGTTTCGTTTCGGAACGAGGGCGGTTGCCTGTATCTATGGTGGCCTACTGTACTTTTTTTTTTGAATGACACTGTACTGTTTTTTTAGATGTGGCCTACTTTGAAAAGTCAGTAAAGATATTATGTAGATATCATATGAAATATATTTCATAATGTATCTAACCGTGTTGATTTTAGATTATACTCCCTCCGTTTCAAAATATAAGATGTTTTAGGTTTGTGAAGCAAATATATCTAGACATGTTTTAGTGTGTGTATTCGAGTGAACCTACACATTAAAAGATGTCTAAATATATTTGCTTCACAAAGCTAAAACATCTTATATTTTAAAACGGAGGGAGTACATGTTATTTTTTTCCTAAAAACTTGGTTAAACTTTAGGTAGTTTTACTTTTGAAAAATAATACTCCAGCATTATTCGAATTCTTTGTGCTTTTTTGACAGGAAAAATCGCAGTGTTGGTAGTATGAAAGTAGCGCCACCAGAATTAATCCAAATCTTCTGTGCTCTTTTAATAACAAGCACGACGAATTCTTTGTGCTTTTTTGACAGGAAAAATCGCAGAGTCTGCTGTTGAGCATCTGCTGATACATTGCCGACGGCAGGGAGAAGGGGTGTGGCTTCAAGGTCATGCATAAGAGCCTTTGCATGAATTGCAATCTGCTGCGGCTTCGATTTCTTCCTCCCAAAAAGTTCATCGTTCCTTGCCTTCCAAAGGCACCAAAGAAAAGTGGCAATAAAATTCAGATTTGCTTCCTGATGGTTCAGAGAAAGAAACCAAGGATTCATGAACCAAGCAGCTTTTGCAAATGGGCATAGGAAGAAGAGATAAAATCTGTTTCAGGTAAGCCACATCTGCAACAAGTTTTTTCAATATGTTTTGAGTACCTGGATGCTCTATCTCCTTAAGGAATAGCTCTGCGAAGGATTCTTCACATGAAGGTTTTGACTCTCAGAATCATCTCCTTAGTCTTCCAAACCTGTTTGAGGATGTTCTTCATCTGGTTGCAGACCGGAGCAGGAGCTGGGGTACCTGTTTCATGAAGCACCTGCAAGCATGCCCTGTATGCAGATTTGGAAGTGCACTTCCCATTAGAAGTTAGTTTCCAGCATAAAATATCCGGATGATATGAGGGAATAATTAAAGTACTTTTGATGCAATTTGCAGTACCGGAAGAAACAGGGAGATTTTTCCTTTACAAAATGAAATGAATAACAAGTACGGAGTTTTTTTTTTTTGAGGATTCAGAGATTTTCTCTGATGACTAGAGAAAAAACATTAATGGGCCGGACATGGGCTATACAGAAGTTTGGTTAGGAGCATCGTAGGCAAAACGTGTTTCTGTTTAAGGGCCCAGCAGCTACCCGCCTGGGAATTTTTGACGCATCAGACCACCTCTGCGAGTTAAATGCTAGAAAAGACCACCTGCCAAAATTTTTTGTCAAAAAGGACCAGCTGTGGGTGGCGGCACCCCTGGCCCAGGCGGCACGTGTCCCTGCCGCCGTTGGCATCGCCGGCATGTGGCATGCACGCAGCATGCCGCCACCCCCATTGGCGGCACGCAGCATGCCGCCACCCCCATCGGCGGCAGGGCCCACCCCAAGTCCTTGTCTTGCAGCATGCCGCCACCCTCATTGGCGGCAGGGCCCACCCTGCCGAACGGCTTCGAACGGGGACGGACGTGCCGGCAACGGCATTGGCGGCAGGGGCCTGCCGCCACTGGCCCAGGCGGCACGTGCCACGTGTCGCCTGGCCAGGGGTGCCGCCACTCGTAGGGGGTCTTTTTTGACAAAAAATTTCGCAGGTGGTCTTTTCTAGCATTTCACTCGCGCAGGTGGTCTTATATGTCAAAAATTCCCCGCCTGGTTGCATGGCGCGTACCATCACCGCAACCGTCCTCATGCTATCAAATTCGATTCGATTCCGGTCAGACTCGGTTTGGGAGCAATCCATCATAAATACGACTGCGGGCTGCAGCCAAGCCAACACGGAAGGCGCAAGACAGAAACACGCTAGAGGCATGGAGAAAGGAGCGATTGCGGCGAAGCCGTCCGGAGTCGCCGTCGCCGGCGCTGGTGACGATCCGAGAGAGCAGGTCCACGAGACGACCCTGGGGACGGCATTCCTTGGGGCGTTGTACGCGGAGGCGCTGCGTTTCATCGCCATGACGGAGGAGGACCTGGTGGAGGAGTACTGGCAGGCGGGGAAGCTCCGCAAGTACGACCGCGACAAGGAGTGGCCGAAGCGCGCGGCGAGGATCGCCAGAGTCCACCCGCCGCCCAAGGAGATGGAGGCGGAGATCGCCGAGTACATGAAGTACCTCGAGGAGGAAGAGGCCGGGTAGATCAGTGGATGCTAGGTTAGAGGTCTTCCAGGATCAGATCTTCTCATCCTTATTCTCTCTAATAAGTGAACCGAGAGAGAGAGAGAGCGATACCCTATTTGCCATATGTAAGGATGATTTGAGGACGACACCAAGATCCTCAGCACCAGAATTTCGTTTGTTTCGTTTGCTCGATCTCATGTAGTTATTCTGTTATTGTAGTATCGTATTTCTGATTTCTGAATGAATGAAAAGCAATACGTTGTTGATACAGTTTCGGGTGACATATAAATATCCCCTACGAATCATGTTAAGGTAAATTTCATGCTGCTTTCATTCAGGTGCCTGGGTTTTTGTTGCATGAGATGATACGGGCGAGTTCATTGTGGTGGCGGCCAGAAAACCGAGACATGTCCGTTCTGCGCTACAAGCTGAAACTGAAGCTTGTGCAGCTGCGGTAGAGGGAGCAGCAGCTCTTGGGTTGCACCGTGTTGTCTTTAAATCTGACAAGGGAGACGGCGGAGGCGGTGGCGATGGAGGCCACCATGGCGGCCCTGCGCGAGATCCATGGCCTCACTGGAGGCGGTGACCAAGGAGACCGCCAAGGTTACCGTGCACGAGTTGCGCCAAGGCGGCGTCCATGTACATGGACGCAGATCGCGCTGTAACTCGCGGCCTCACATCCGCCCTTCAGCCAAAATCCGACGCACCACAACACTAAGGCAAAAACATCATCCATCCAGTCAAAGCAGACTAAATTGACCAAATCGTGGACGGGAACGCGTGGGTCAACACTAACTTCTCGTGGGGAAGGCGGGGAAAAGGAGGGCTTGGCGTGGTGATTCGCCGGCCGCCGGCGCCTCCTCCTCTCGCGCGCTTCGCGGGCTGCCGACGCCTTCTCATCTCGCGCTGTTCGTCGGCGTCTCCTCGTCCTCCTCCTCTTATGAGCATCCGGGCACCGTCGCCGCTGAGGAGAGGCAGGGGCGACAGCCGTCCGCCGCGGGAACCAGGGTCGACCGCCGCTGAGGAGAACCAAGAATGAGCGCGGCCGTGGGAACCGGGGACGAGGGCCGCTGCAGGCCGAGGACAAGCGCCGCCGCAGGCCAGGGCGAGCGTCACCTCTTCACAAGTCCTCCTCCCTATTTAGTCTGTTGTTTTCTTGTGCAGTCTAGATTAGATGCATGCACAAACTCCATTCAGATTAATATTTATACTGGTAATATACCGAAAGCTTGATAGAATTAGAGTCAGACAAACTTACATGTGCCTTTAAATTTCAGTTTTCAACTTGTGATATATGATTTTAGTTCAGATTGTATTGTATATTCACATTGCATTGCTCCACTAATTTGTATACATTGTTGTCAAATTTGGCAGAATTGTGTGTTGTGCAATTGTGAGTTTTGTGCGATGGGATCGATTGGCAAGGGGATACCAAAAGTTGGTATGACGTTCAGAGATTCGGTTGAGGCTTGGGAATTTTGGGTAGAATATGGCGGTCACATTGGCTTTGACGTGAGGAAAAGAAATACCATCAAAAGCAGATGTGATGGAACGATCACTTCATGCAGATTTGTTTGTTCCAATGAAGACCTTCGAAGAAAAAGTCAAACAGACCACGAGCCAAAGCGTATTAGAGCTGAAACAAGAACCAATTGTAAAGTTCGGATGATTGTTTTATTTGATCGAGTGGCTAAATTATTTGAAGTCACCGAAGTTGATTTGCAGCACAATCAGCTCCTTCAATTGCCACAAACCTGTCACTTGTTGGCATCACAAAGGAAGATTTCAGATTTGCAAGCTTTAGAGATAGAAATAGCCGATGATTCTGGAATTATGCCAAAAGCTTCACATGAGTTTGCTTGTCGTCTAGTTGGTGGGAAGTTGAACCTTGGTTACACTTTGACTGACCAAAAGAATCATTTGCGAACCAAGCGGCAGCGGGAGTTGTCTTATGGACAGGCCGGTAGTATGCTGAAGTTCTTTCGTGATAAAGTAGCTAAGAATCCATCATTCCAATATCATTTGCAGTTGGATTATGGGGAGCATATAGCCAACATATTCTGGGTTGATGCTAAAATACTACTTGATTATGCACACTTTGGTGATGTTGTCACATTTGTCATTACATTTGGCACAAACAAAGAGTATAGGCCATTTGGTATTTTTTGGGGCTCAACGAGTTTAGAGAAACAACCATTTTTGGTGCTGCAATGATGTTTGATGAAACACGCGACTCATTTATATGGCTCTTTGAGACATTTCTAGCCGCACACAATGGAAGGCAGCAGCAAAAGAAGAAGGATGGTGTGCAAAAAAAGAAGGATGATGTACAGCCTCAAGAACAAGTGGAGAAGTGTGACAATAACAAAGGAGTAAATTTGGAATTTCAGGAGTGCAATGCTATCGTCAGTTTCACCCAGCTCTTGACGGCTCCACCTTGCGATGAGGATGATTTGTTCTAGCATGCAAGCTTGCTAGGTAGTATTTTGGACATAGTTAAGTACAATATTTTGGGCTAACTATAGTGTTTTGGGGTCTAAGTGTACAAGTCAAATGGCCTGTCCGAATCTAAATTTCTAGTGATAAAGTGGGTTATCTGAATCTAAATATTGATGTATGGCATGTCTGAATTTCTTCTGAATCTGAATGCAATATATAACTGTCGTTTGTACTGTGTAAGGCTAAAAGGCTCATGTTTGTAATCTGTATTGTTCAAAACTATTGTTTGTACTGTTGAGATAGCTGAGGTATTACTATTTGTATCGTATACTGTAACTGGAGCGTTCTAGGCTTTTTTAGTGCTAAAAACCGTGAAGTCTAGCCGCTGGGAGCATTTTTGCCTTGGGATGTTCTGGTGCATTGAATTCTGGCAGAAGGGTGGATGGGAGCCTGTGACTTACGGCGTGACATGCCATTTGCATGTCACCTGATCTACGTCCCATGTACATGAACGACGCCGCGGGCGCGCATGTCCATGAACGACGCCACGGCTGAGGAGGCACCCGTGGCTGATGTCGCCTCGGTGGTGGTCGCATAGGAGCTCATCGATGATGACGAGATGGAGGTGGAGGACAATGACGACGAGGAGGAGGCGGAGGACAACGCCGAGCTCCGTGCTGCGAACGCGGCCATCCACCGCCATCGGCTCAACGGGAGGCTGAGCTGGCGGCGCTTGCCGTGGCGGAGCTCGAGGAGCATCGCCGGGCGGAGGAGCTCGCCGAGGCGTGCTCGGCGGTGGAGGTGGAGCTCGCCAAGGCGGAGGCGGACCACATCGCCCAGGCCTAGGCGGCGGAGCAGGCCGCCCACCGGGCGGCCGAGATGGAGAAGGCCCTCGCCTACTAGAGGGACTTTAGTCGGAGGGAGGCTGGCTGCCACGCCGAGACTCAGCACCGCCTTGAGCGGCGCTGGAGCCTGCGCCGCGATGGCGGCGATCGACGGTGCCGGCCCCGCCGGCCACGGGGACGGAGCGGCCCAATCGTAGGGAGATGGCGGCGGCAACTAGGTAGCGATGGCTTCCCGCACCGAGACGATGGGCAACGACGAAGACTGACCCTTGGCCCGTAGGATAGGCATTTTCTTTGTTTATGTGGACCCTTTTCATGATAGACGTATGAAAATATAATGAACTCTAATATTAACCCTACTAATATATCATTGCAATGTAGGCCCACGGAGTACACGAAAGGACACAAGCATTGTACGGCCGTGAATCCTATTCATCGCGCGTTAGCGCGCGTTAATAGGACGCGCTAACGTGCGACCTCGTAGTGGGCCGGCCCAGTTACGGGTTTTACTGTTTTTGTCTATTCTTTTTCTTTTTCTTTTCAAGTTTGAACAGATTTTAAAATATGAATAATTTTCAAGTTTGAATAAAAATCGAAATATAAACAATTTTCAAATTATGAATAAAATTCGAAATATGAACAATTTTCAAAATTCAAAATATGAACATTTTTCAAGTTTGAATAAAATCAAAATCAGATTTTTTTTTCAAATTTGAACAAAATTCGTAATCTGAACAATTTTCAAATTTGAACAAAATTTGTAATCTAAATAATTTTTAAATTTGAACAAAATTCGAAATATGAACAATTTTTAAATTTGAACAAAATTCAAAATATGAACAATTTTTAATTTAAACAATTTTTAATTTGAACAAATTTTTAATTTGAACAATTTTTAATATGAACAATTTTTAATTTGAACAAAATTCGATACATGAATAATTTTTAATTTGAACAAATTTTAAAATCTGATTTTTTTTCAAATTTGAACAAAATACAAATGTTGAACAAAAAAGAAAAAAGAAAAAAGAACATGCTAAAACATAACAGAACAGCGCGGGGTGAATCCAACTGGACCGGCCCACGAAAGATACCACGTTAGCGCGCCCCATTATCGCGCGATGACTAGCACCTCCTGTACGGCCGCGTCAGAGCCGCCGCAACCTTGATGCCGAGCCGCTGAGAGAGTGCAACCAAACTGACACGTCGATTTGGTCGGATCTGTTCAGACCCGCGTGGACAGTATGCGTTGGCCTTAGCTTAAGTCTGTCATTAAGATTAATTTTGTCAAAATCGTCGCGGGCGCCCCTACAAGGCTACAACTCGTGTGCCGAGAAGACGTCTGACAGTACGTGAGTGTTCAACCAGTCAATTCTTTCAAGATGTCTGACTGTAAGCAAAACCCGTCAACAAGGAAAGGCTTCTCGGAAACCAAACTGTTGGAAATAAAATAGCTTATCTCCTAAGCTAACTAGGCAGTTATTAGTTAGGTTAGCTTAGATCCTAAGCTAAGTAGACAGTTAGTTTTGACCAAACGCCGCGTCCCTCCGAAAGGGCGCAAACCTTGTAAACCGCCGCAAACCTTGTAAACCGCCTTTGATTGGCACCTGTTCCAGGGGTATAAATACCGGAAAGCAACTGTTCATTCTCTTAATCTTTTACTTTAAATACCTTATCACGCACGCTGCTCTCCTGAGAGCGAAAAGACCCGGAAAAACGACGAAAGACACCGTCGTTGTCAAGAACCAAGGCTACAATTCCTCTATACGGCAAGGTGAGCCCAATCTCAGCGACGCTCCGGCGAACTCCGAGCGCGCCAATGTGAGGCCCTCGCGGAGTTCCGGCGCCTGCGGAGGAAGCGGTCCTTACCTCGCCACCACGAGCTTCTCCTCCCGAGAAGGCAATGGCCCTCGGCCCGGCACCTCGCGGCAGCTTGGCTGCCTACATGCGACGGAGCCGTCATCAGAGGACTGCGCACCACGCAACTGCGTCCCCGACGCCCGCACGACGAGGACCTCGAGTCCCCGACGACGACGAACCCCACAGCCTTCAACTCGGCCCTCGCGGCGCGATGGAGCCCGCGGCGGCGCGGCCACGACCCTTGGCCTGGCCCTCGCGGACAGCGGCACCCGCGGCCTCCAGGCGCTCTCCAGCGTACAAGGCGACCACGGCCTTCGGCCCGCTCCTCCTGACGCAAGGCACGGGGTCGCAGCGACTGCGCTTCACCCCGACCGAACGGCGGCCTCGCCGCGCGTTATGGCGCCCTTAGGCGCTCAGGACGACGAGCGCTTGCACGGAACCAGCCGCCGGCGCGGTGGTGCCGCTGCACGGCAGCACCCCTGCAGCTATTGTCCTCCGGCAGCGCACAATCTTCAAGCGATAGATCGGCGGTGGATTTTCTAAAAAGTAGTACTATCTAGAAACGAATCTTCCGGCGCACAATCTTCGTGTATATGCAACAGAGGATGACGATAGGGAACCTTATCCCTTTGGTCATTTTTGTAACTTGGCCCTCTAGCTTGACAATACTTACGTATAAGTCTGTGCCTTTCATTGTTTGATCCTCTGGCTGAAGTACTATGGATTTTAGCCAACGGCTTGTCTATATTTTGCATTGGAGTTTCTAGACTTTACCGATTTCTTCTCAAAAAATTTATTTAGATCCTCCGATCTAGTTTATATAACCATTGGTTATACTCCAAATTCACAATACGAGACCTCTAGGTCTCCGTATACACCATTCTTGCAATAACGCAGCAACGTCATTGCAATGGTACATTTTCATTTTCATTCTACAACATATTTTCTATGATTTGTTGGATGTTCAATATAATGCCTCTATCATTCTCTATAACTTGTATTTTACTTCAACAACCTTATTTTGCAATTGGAAGCTATTTTTTCATTGCAAAACTATCACTAAAAGTATGAGGTAGATTCGACAATGAGATAGACCTTCTGTCTAATATAAGTTACAAATATGTAATATGACATGTTATTAATATATTTGCCTCTCGTATTTTATAACATGTTATTTGGTACAACAATTTAATTTTGCACTTGAAATTTAATTTTCTTGCAAAATTTCTCATTCGGGAAAATGAGATAAAGATATATGTGACTATCTCGAATGTTATTCGTGAAACACAAGGTGATGGCTTCTACTGCATAAAGTGCAGATTATCCATTACTACGAGGTATACTTATTCGTCATTAAGACAATAAGATTACCTATAAAGTGCTCTTCCGAATAAGTCAATATCAAAGTATAACACAAGGTAATAGGATAAGGCATCTACTGACGCACGTCAGACTATGCTTCCTACTACTGAGAGATGTACTCCATAAAAAAGGAGATTATCTACAATGTGTTAACTTGAAATTCGAAGATCTACACATATATGACTTATAAGCATCTGCTTAAATTTCAAAATGTTCCTCTAGAACATGCTTGTTGTTTACCAAAATAAATTTTACCATCATAGTAAAAACAATTCCTGCATGGTTATTTCATGCTTCTATTACATTGGTAAGATGTGGGATCCATAATTATTGAACATGGTTCTAATGTCTATCAAGACGTAGTCCATTATTTCTAACAAACTACTATTTTTATATCAAATGGTGATAATTATATTCATCATGAATAACCAATGTGAAATATATATCTACGTTTTGGCGCTAAATGTAACATAGCCCATCACTTTGGAAATAAAGTCAAAATAATTGATATAAAGATCATTTAATATATCAATATTAAATGTTGATCCTATGGTCATTAAGGAACCACCTTGACCATTAGTATATGCTCATTCGAAGCATATTTCATCAATTTAAACTAACATAGTAAATGAGTTGCATGATAATTTCATGCAGGACATGGCTATTATTTCCATTAGTGGAAATCGCTGAACTCACATTACATGAGAAATTGATTAAATATCGAGTTTCCTCTAAATCTCCATCAAGGAGATATATGATGCATAAACGCAATGGTAATAGTTTCTCAAACACTTTTGAGGACTTCTACTATATTGTGGGTTTTCCCCCTCTTTAATCAACTCAAAGTTGATAATTTGTTATCAGAAACTTTTTATAAAGATCTAATCAAAACCTCTAATGTACTTTACATCCTACCTTTATAATAATGTATCAGCATTATTGTCTTTATTTCAGGCTAAAAATATATGATATCTTCTTCTGAAGAATCATTAAAATACACCCTACGGGTGATATACAATTAGCTGAAATTTGTACTAGTACTCATAGTACTATGAATCTCGTTGGTCTCAAAGTGAACCATGAGAAATCAATGTAAAGTGGAGGTAAAATGACAAACCAAAATAAAGTGAACCTTATCAAAAGGGATAAGCTAACTATCAAGTTTATCAAATATGTTGTTGTATGAATCATCATACATATGCAATTCCAATTCCCAAATCATTGGTTAAGTCACGTCGTATATGCATCAACAAATATGAGTTCATTGGGATAACTTCGAAGCTCACTTCGATAAGCACCAGAAAATAATATGATTGCATATTGTACTTATAATCTTCATCAGAAAGAGAACATAAGTATAGCTCCGTAAGAGATGCACTCATATGCGATAATAATGTGCTTTCAGAAGAAAATTCCCAAGATATTTTGGTGACCTTGTTAATCTCATAACTATCCCACTATGTCACATAGCCTATAATTATACTACTACATGTGGTATGTTGTCCAATAATATCATGTTCTTTTGATATGACAATTAAATGTTTGAACCAAATTCATACTAATTTTGTTGCGTACAAAATAATTTTTCAAATATTGATAAATTTAGCATTTGGCATAATCGCCTTAGTCACCCCATCATTGGGATGATACGAAAAATTATCAACAATTTTGTTGGTCACAACTTAAAAGTTGCAAAATTCTCAAGTCATCAGATTTTATGTGCACCACATGTGCCATAAGAAAATTATAATTTTTAAGGCTCTCTCACCTTAAAATTATAAATTGAGCCACTCAAATTCTTGAATGTATACAAGAAGATACATATGGACTATTTAACTATTATATGGGTCATATAAGTACTTCATGGTATCCATAGGCGCATCCTATAGATGGCCTTATGTGGGTCTCTAATCTCCAATGATCTTACTAAATTGATTACTCAATTATCAAATTAGAGCAAATTATCCTAAGATATGGATTAAAACCATGTGAAGTCATCTTAATGAGCATTTATGATTTTACTAAGTACCTCATGTACATACCCAAAAATGGTGCAACTAAACTCTTTATCAAAAGAGTAACTAATTAAATGACCACATCAAGAAAATTGAATTATACCAACCTCTTGTTGGAGACATGCGTCCTTACATGGCGCAGATCTGATCAAGATCATAATAACTGCATATCATACTGCTTCCCCTTTGCAGTAAGTACGTGGAAATAAAACAAGTATTTCCCATCTGCGATAATTTGGTCATATACCAATATCACCACCCCAACGTACATCATGGGCTCCCACATTAAATTGGGATCTATGTGAGAAATAACTAAGGTATTATCCATCAAATACTTGGCCCTAACAAGGGAGTTATTGATAGTCCATACGTTGATTGCATTAGCAATAAGGATATTTTTGGCATTAGGGGGAGATTAGTACCACAAATAATGCCGATAAATAAATTAGAAATGTCATAGACATTTGGTCCTTATATTCACGTACTTGAAAAATCTGAACATGAAGTTCAATCATAAATTTGCAACACATTGCAAATCTGCCACATACATTTATAGAGAATAAAGATGTCACTACATCATATTATTCATGCAAGCAATATGCAACATGAGTGGAGGTACCTAATTCAACCACTCTTCTCCCCAAATGAGAGCAAAAGGGGGAGAAATCTTGTCACATGGGATTTAAATTCTCATATGTATCCGCAAACATAGAGGAAATGCTATCCTCAAACTGTAAATGTAATTCAACCTCAAGTTGAATAACACAAAATGGATGCTCATCATCCAAACCAACACAAATGTGCACATAATTTTAAGTGTTGGACATCGAAACACGTTGACTCTGTTGTTATGGGAAATCATGAGGAGTTAAATGACGTAAATGATATTTCCACAAATCCATTGATTCAATAGAATCATTTAACATAAAAGCCTACATTTGTCGACATATATTTATTTTTAAAATTGCTAAAACCTTTAGGGCCCTGAACCAAAGTCCATGGCAGAGTGCCTCATGCACTCGTATATTGGTTCAACTAGAAGGAAGCAATTAAATAAGAATAGCACTCACTCAACAAAAGAGAGGTATCTACCTTAATAATACCTACTTCTCATATGGATCTTTCCTCTATAAGATCAATAACTTTTTGTTAATAACAAAAATAATGAGGTGGTGAAAAAGCGAGGCTTGTAGCACAAGGGTTCACGCAGAGACCCGACATCAATTATGATGCAACATACCCTCTTGGTATATGTGGATTAAGTTTCGATATTACTATTATTGGCAGTTACAAATAAACTATTCATGCAGTTGGTGGATCCATACACATATGGATCACTTATTTTGGATACTTATATTAAAGTCCCTTCAGGGCTTAAATCCAAAAGAAAATCGCAACATGTATTTGTGTAAATCTTCAATAGTCACTTTATGACTTGAAAAGATAGTCAGAAAAATTATATGGTACAACCGACCAAGAGAATTCCTTGTTCATAAGGATTACTCAAATAAGGATGATTGCTTACATGTATTCATAAAAAAATCCCTAATTGGATTATACATGACCTTTGTACATGTAGATGACTTTATCATCAAATTATATACATGAAAGGTGCTTACAATCATCTTATGATGGAGATTTGAATTAAACCAAATACCAATCAGGTTCACAACTTGAGTATATCCCCTCGGGAATACATATTTATCAGTCTTCATGTATCCATAAAATGTGGTAGAAAGTAAATATGGATAAACCATATCAACACATATGGTCATACTATCCCTATCAAGGTACAAACCATTCATTAATGGTATCAATGATGAAGTGATATTGGGACCTGTTGTTCCATACCTCACAAACTTTATCATATCTGACAATACTTTTGTTGGTCAGTTTATTAAAGTGCAAAATCCAACCAAACGTTGGGTGAAGTAATACCCTTCGATATCTTCAAGGCACTCAATATATATATCTTGATTGATTCCTTCAGGAACATCAATGTATGATCATATTGTGACACACATATATTGGCTAATTATTTGATGCCTATAAAGCCATATCATAGACTGAATTCATTAGAAGAGCCTGCTAAAGAAAGTCTTCAAAATAGACTCTAATGGCTTCACATAATGATTGATCACTTTCAAAATCATGTGGTTAGGATTCAACGGAATCAATATCATATCTATCAAGATAAATCACACTTGTATTGCACAAATGCATGTGGGTTATATAGAGAACAATATAGCAAAATAAATTGCTAGTAAAATAGCATTTCCCAAAGTGGGGATATTGTTCTTGCAAACATATATTGTGAAAATCTAACAGATTTATTCACAATGTCTTTAATTACCAAATTTGTATTCCATAACTATGTCATGGAATTGGTATAAGACAAATTTAAGATTTGCACAATTCAGGGGGAGTAAATTCCCTAATTTTAACCCATTGATGATCTTCAAATCATATGTATTGTACTCTTTTTCCCTTGATGAGTTTTTCCTAATGATTTCTCATAAAAGGTTTTTAATGAGACAATATACATACAAGTGTTTAGATATGCCATATCACTTTCTCCTTATATTTTTCCCATTGGGTTTTAAAGGAGTTTTCAGTGGCATGTCATAATGCACTCTTTGCAATATTTACTCAAGATATATGCCATCCTTCCTATTTTCCCCATTGGGGTTTTTAGAAGGAAGTACACATGGCATATATGTTATTCTCTAAACTCACTAATGAGATTTTTCCTTTTCAAGGTTTTTCTCATATGAGTTATTAAGGAGATAACAATCACTATATGTTGTATCATTTTCTCCTTGTTTTTCCCACTGGATTTAAGGGAGTTTTAACAACATACCAAATACAACTCTCCTCATATTTTTTTCCCACAGGGTTTTTGGGGGAGAGATTCTAAAGATGATGACTTTCAAGATGACAGAATTTATAAAGAGCAGCATTGTTTACAAGGGCGTCCTCATGGATACGCAAGAAAACTTTCGAGACTATCCGAGAATATCCTAAAGATTATACAAAGGATTTTCAAGATATGGCGTTGTCCAAGGGGGAGTGTTGGAAATAAAATAGCTTATCTCCTAAGCTAACTAGGCAGTTATTAGTTAGGTTAGCTTAGATCCTAAGCTAAGTAGACAGTTAGTTTTGGCCAAACGCCGCGTCCCTCTGAAAGGGCGCAAACCTTGTAAACCGCCTTTGATTGGCACCTGTTCCAGGGGTATAAATACCCCCTTATTCATCAATGAAAGCAACTGTTCATTCTCTCAATCTTTTACTTTAAATACAAACAAAAGAATCGAATCATTTCACCTGTCTATCGGCCAGTTCATCTCTGTGTTTCTTGACTTCTCGTCTTCCTTCTCTGCATACTCCGCCCGGCGATGCTCCTCGATTCGCCTACACAAGGCTCGTAAAAGCTTCTCCCAAAAAAATCTCCTAAAAGCTCATCGGGAACCAAACACAAGGATTTTATACGCTACTCTACCGGCCAGTTTATCCTGTTAGACTATTACTTGTAACACAAGTTAGACTATATTACTTGTAACACAAGTTAGGTTAGCCAGATTAGGGTTAGCCGCCGCCCCCCTCCCCTGAGGAAATAGCATATCACACCACTTATTGGGGCGTATTTTGCATAGAACCACAACTATTGATTTTTGTTGCACAAAACACCAATGTTTCCCGTAATTGTTGCGCAAAACACAAAAATGGTTGTTAATTGATTTAACTCTAAATTAAGCCTATAGGGCCCACTAGCAGGGCGTTCGTCAGCATGGCTAATGGTGCTCTTTGGTGACCAATATTCATGAAGCTTTTCAAAAATCATTATGAAATTTTAAAAAATTATAAATTAATTTAAAATTCATGAACAAAAATTAAAAAATCTGATTCAATTACAAAAATTTATGAAAAAAATATAAAAATCATGAATATTTTTTAAAAAATAATGAACCACTTTTCAAAACTCATAAACAACTTTTAGAAAATCATGAACATTTTTCAAAAATCCTGAACCAATTTCGAAAATCAAGAATAATTTTTTTTGAAAAATCTTGAACATTTTCGAAAATTTCATGAACCATTTTTCAAAAATCATGAACCAAAAAACTAATTTATGAACAAATTTTAAATGGCACATGAAGATTTTTTTTGAAAAGGAAATTTTTTTGGAAAAACATGAACAAATTTTAAAATTCTAAACCTTTTTTTAAAAGGAAAACCAAAAAGAAAGAAAGGAAATAAAACCAAAAAATAGGTTGAGGAAGCCATTAGCCATGCATGCTTATTTCAGGGTTAAATTGTTTAACGATGTTATTTGTGTTTTGCGCAACAATTACGGGAAACATTGGTGTTTTGTGCAACAAAAATTGATAGTTGTGGTTCTATGCAAACTACGCCCCAACAAGTGGTGTGATCTGCTATTTCCTCCCCTCCCCTCTATTTATACCCCTTGTAACTCAACACAATTGTTATCGTTTTGTGAGACATTATACAAATCTACATGGTATCAGACTCCGATCCTTGACCTATGGGTGCGCCGCCACCACCGCCGCCGCCCCCACCACCGGGCTACTTCGCCCAAAAAGACGCCGCCGCCGCCTCCAAGGGCGTCGCCGTCTCTACCACCTCCTCCTCTCCCTCTACCTCTACCTCAACCTCCCTAAACCCTACCACCACCAACGCCGCCATGGCTACACCTCTCTCCTTTACAGACACCATAGCCGACGTTACTCCCTTTATCCCCATTACCCTCGACCTCGCCCAACACAACTACTACCACTAGCGCCATCTCTTCGAGGTTCACCTCGGGCGCTGCAGCCTTCATGACCACGCCGCCGACAACTCTGTGCCACGCCCCGCTGATCCTCGATGGGTTACTGACGACCTCGCCATCATACAGTGGATCTACACGCGCGTCTCCACCGAGATCTTCAACCTCGTCTTCCGCGAGGCCGCCACTGCCGCTGCTCTCTGGGCGGCTCTGCGCCAGCTCTTCCAGGACAACGTCGACGCCCGGGTCAACAACCTCAACGCCGAGATCCGCAACACCGTCCAGGGGGCCTCCTCCCTCAGCGTCTACAGCCAGCGTATCCAGACCATGGCCGACGAGCTCCGCGAACTCGGCGATCCCGTGCCTGATCGCCAGCTCATCAACATCCTCCTTCAAGGGCTTAGCGATCGATTCGAGAAGCAGGCGTCCTTCATCCCGATGATGCGGCCACGTCCCTCCTTTGCTGAAGTTCGCTCTCTGCTCCAGTGCGCCGATGACGCTCAAACGCGCAAGGAGGCACGCCCACATGCTTTCGTCGCCTCGCCCCGACCGCCACCTGCTCCTGCCGTGGCAGGCCCTTCGGCGCCTTTTCCTGCCGCGGCAGCCCCGCCGCCGCAGCCACCTCCAGGATGGCATCCCAGTCCTAACTACCGCGGGAAGAACCCGATGTACTAGCCACCACGTCCCGCTCCATCGACATCGATGCCACCTGCGCCTCGCCCTGCTCCACCACCACCGATGGCTCCACCACCGATGACACCGGCACCTGCTCCTCCTGCGGCACCCACTTGGCGCCCGCCTCATGACCCATGGACCGGCATGGTCCAGGCCTGGTCTATGCCCTGGGCGTCTCCCTCTCCGATCGGTGCTCCTCCCGCCTACTCCGGCAACTGGGCACCTGGCATGCGGCCTCACACTGGTGCTCCTGGATTACTCGGTTCGCGTCCTCCGCCGGACGCCTACCACGCCGCTCCGGTCTACTACCCCTACGTCACCGATGGAGGGGGCCAGTACATGCACTACACGCCGCCCTCCATGCTCGTGGCGCCATGCTACTCGTGTGATGGCGCAAGAAAAGACTGTGGCGTTTAGTTGACGTGGGAGCAGTATGTCCTTGTGCGTGGTGATGACCAGCCCGTTGGGAACCCCAAGAGGAAGGTATGATGAGTGTAGCAGCGAGTTTTCCCTCAGTTAAGAAACCAAGGTTTATCGATCAGGAGAGGAGAGACGGCGACGACTGAAGGTGTTATGGAACCTGCACACACACAAACAAATACTTTGTCCCCAACTTGCGATGAGGTTGTCAATCTCACCGGTTTGCTTGAAACAAAGGTTATAAGTGTATCGAGTGGAAAATAGTAGTAATATGCGAGTAAAGTAAACAGTGCGGAAAAGTAAACAGGTGATTGCAATATGATTAAAATAGGACCGGGGTCCACAGTTCACTAGTGGTGTCTCTCCATAGATAAATAACATGCTGGGTAAACAAATTACAGTTGGGCAATTGATAGAATAAAGATAACGTGATATGTCAAGAAGATCACTATGAGATTCACTCTGGGCATTACAACAAAATACATAGACCGCCATCCAACTGCATCTATGACTAATAATCCACCCCCGGGGATATCATCCGAACACCCTAGAAGTATTAAGTTGCGAACAACAGATAATTGCATTAAGCAAAGTGTGTAATGTAAACAAAGCATATGCCCTTGAGCATATGAATGTTGTTTTCTCCCTAGTAGCAACATCACATCTACCACCTTAGAGGTTTCTGTCACTCCCCCAGGTGAAATAGAGGCATGAACCCACTATCGAGCATAAATACCCCCTCTTGGAGTCACTAGCAACTACTCGGCCAAGATAGCTACTAACAACGGAGAGCATGCAAGATCATAAACAACATAGAGATAACAAAAGATATAATTCAGTACAGCAACTTAATCATAAACACCAATATTCATCGGATCCCAACAAACCAACATCATAGTATTACATAACGGTGATCTCAATCATGTAGGGCAGCTCATGAGATCTAAACATGAAGCACATGGTGGAGAAGACAACCATCTAGCTACTGCTATGGACCCATAGTCCAAGGTAGACTACTCACTCATTGCTCCGGAGGCAAGCATGGCGATGAAGAAGACCTCCGGTGGCGATTCCCCTCTCCGGCAGGGTGCCGGGAAGAGCTTCTGGACCCTCCCGATCTTCGGGTCGACGGCGGCGGCGGATCGCGATGTATTCTGGAAAACTGATCGGGGGTTTAGGTTTTTCTCGTCAGGGGGTATATGTAGGCGAAAGGGGGCTGTCAGAGGTGGAGCCACGCGGCCTCACAAGGGGGTGGCGCGGCCAGGGGCCAGGCCGCGCCGCCCCTGTGTGTGGGGGCCACGTGGCCCCCCTCCGTCAGGTCTTCGGATGTTTGGGAGCTCCCCGGTGAAATATGACTTCAGGAACTTGTTTCGTCCAATTCCGAGAATATTTCCTGTGTATCACTTCTGAAACACAAAAACAGCAGAAAACAGGAAACTGGCACTGTGGCACTTCGTTAATAGGTTAGTTCCGGAAAATGTATAAAAATGCCACTAAGTGTAACGAAACAATAGGCAAATGGTGTAAAAACAAGCATGGAGCATCAAAAATTATAGATACGTTTGAGACGTATCAAGCATCCCCAAGCTTAACTCCTGCTCGTCCTCGAGTAGGTAAGTGATAACAAAAGAATAATTTTTGAGGTGACATGCACCTACACAATCTTGATCATATATGTAAGCATTGGTGAGCTGGGATCAATAGAACTTAAAACATGGGCATGAAAGATATAATCATGACAATAAGAACTTAGCAACCATGTTGTAAACATGCAAATGAACACAAACAAAAGATCATGATAATGAAACAATGAAAGTCAAACGTGTGTTCAAATCATAAGGAAAAACATACAAATGGTTTTCAGCTTGTCCTTCAAAGAGAGCAAAACATAAATGCATAGGACACCTCAAAGTTTAAGAGGGCGACTAGATACAAATAATTTAAGAACAAGTGAAACCAACAATATGAGTCAATCAATGAACCTTGGGACAATGCATATCACACTAAGAATGACAACTATGCTCTCTTAATGGTGCATAAAGGAAGAAGGTGGTGACTCAACATAAAAATAAAAGAAAGGCCCTTCGCAGAGGGAAGCAGTGATTGCAAGTTTTATAACCTTCAAAAATTATGGTACTTACCGGCTTTGAGCTCTCATTGCCCCCATCATAAGCATCTTGAATGGTTAAAGTTAATGCGAGAACAATTATGATGCATATGCTTGACAAATCATAAGTTGAAAACCTCATGTCCCGTGAATACAAGTACCCAAACCATGCTAGTTTACTTAGAGTCCCAAGCAAGGCTCTTGTCATTGTAAGTATATGCATATCATTGAGAACCGCCAATGGGGTACCTCCGTGCCCGATGACATGGAACAAGCCCACATCAAAATGACAGGACAAGCAGACAATGAACACCTCGACATCTCTTTTATTTGCTATATTGTTTAGCTTTTTATTGTGAGATGCGTCGTCGAATGTTCACCATGGGTATGCTGCAAATTTCCACCATGAATTATGCATGGCTTAGATTGGCGGCCCGGCGTTTCCCTAACACATATAAAAACTCCATGATCCTCACAAGATTCCCAATTCATTTCACACAGCGGGCATCCATAAACAAAAGATCACGATATCAACTCAAAAAGAAGTGCAATGTTGAAAGCTTGCCCCATGACGGCATGGCTGGGCTAGAATCCAACTTACAACTTGCAAGCATAACAACTCAACATAAAAGACCACAATGTCAAATTTTTAAGAACAGGAAAAAGTAAAGTGTGCCTTCCGGTTCATGAGAGCTTTACTGACCGAATTTCGCATAACACTGGTAACAGTTTAATTTGAAGAGAATACAAAAGCAAGTCAAATTTACTTGGAAAAGCAAATTGCTAGTAGGTATGTATGGTGGACACAATGGAAAACTTGGCTTTTAGGAGTTGGATGCACGAGTAGAGCTCATACTCAGTACAAGGTGAGGGCTAGCAAAAGACTGGGAGCGACCAACTAAGAGAGCAATAATGGCCATAATCATGCAAAGCGACAAAGCGACATTAAAAGAAGCATAAGATGGCATCAAAAGTCAAAAACTAAATGATCATGAAGGCTAATGGCGACTTTGGAAGAGTCTAACATGTGTGAGCATGCGCCAAGTCAACCCAAATAAAGCATCAAGGAGAAAACCAAAATAATGCTTCCATACAATAAAAACAACGCATGATTTTTTCAAAGGCTCATTAAGCAATCTCAGTTATTTGAGACAAGTCATGCTACAGCAAAACTACTAAGCATACTATCAAAAAGACATCAAGCATGACATGAAAAAGCCTAAGCCGCAGTCTACACAAGCTCCTTCTTGTACCACTATTTTGCACAAAGCTTTTTCTCTTTTCCAACACCATTTGAAATTTTATAAACACCTCTTTTGATGAAAACCAATGAAGACCAGAGGCAAAAATACACCTTGATGAAAAGATATGACAAGATCTGAATGCATATCAAGGCGAAAACGAAAACCAAAAGCAGTAGCAGAAAAAGTAGAACGCTCGATTTTTAATAAGAGTGAAAACTAGAGCGTTCTTTGCAAATGAAAACGAGTACATCTCCTCCAAAGGAAATTTGTTGGGGTCCAACCATTTATTGCAGCAAACAAACAAACTAAACCAACCTAAGAAAACTAAAACAACTGACGCTCCAAGAAAAACACATAGTGCATGAAGCAATAAAAATATAGTGTTTTGAAAGGTGACCTGATTTTTGCCGATGAAGAAGGGGTGCCTCGGGGGCATCCCCAAGCTTTGACGCTTGTACTTCTTGGATATTTCTTGGGGTGATGCATGGGCATCCCCAAGCTTGAGCTTTTGTCCATTCTTCAACTCATCTCATCATTCTCCAATCCCTACACTTGAAAACTTCCTTCATACAAAACTAAACACAATTCTATTAGCAACATTAGTGCAAGCATAAAATATATTCAACCTCTTTTAGCTTCAGGTTTCAACCCAAAACCACCACATATAAAGTATATACTACTGTAGCAACTTCCACAAGAGTTCCATGATCAAAAAGAACTCAAAAGAAAGCGATAAAGTGGCAAAAACAAATATTGGCAGAAATCTGTCAAAACTGGACAGCTGATAATGGACGAATTTTTGAGGGATTTTCTGTTGCTCAAATCAAAAAGTGTTCAACTAAGAAAAGTTTGGATATAACCTGGGGCATATGCACAAGAAATCTCAGGTCCAAAAGATAAACAGAGAATTTTCACGAATTTTTACGGTGCAGCACCGAAAACAGTTTCAGGACAGCAATAACCCCAAATCTTTACCTCGCTCAAATTAGAGGCTTCTCTTGGCACAAAAACAAAATAAACAAGATAAGGAGCGGTCATTACAGTAGTAATGACTTCCAAGACTCAAATAAAAGAAAAAGTACTGAAAGGAAAACATTGGGTTATCTCCCAAGAGTGCTTTTCTTTAACGCCTTTGAGCTAGGCGCAGAAAAATTGAGAAGATGCTCACATAAGAAATATGAATTGAAGTAAAAGAGAGCATCAAGGAGCAAATATAAAACACCTTTAAGTCTAACCCACTTCCTATGCATAGGAATCTTGTAAGAAAATAAATCAAAGAAGCGCATAGCCACAAGTATGGGTAGATCAAACAAGAGCAATTTCAGAACTTTCAATAAAAAGAGAGGTGTTTTAGTAACATGAGAATCCCAACAACCATATTTTCCTCTCTCATAATAATTTTCAGTAGCATCATGAACAAAATCAACAATATAAATATCACACTCTCCCTCCTTTGTTAAGCATGGAGGGCGATCAAATAAGGTATTAGTTAAAGAGTTACTCTTATTGGGAGGTAGACATGGGTAGCTCCATTCTTCCTCCTCTTGATCATCACTCTCCTCCTCTTTTTCATCCAATGAGCTTCCAATTTCTTCTTCCATAGGCTCCTTCAAGGCATTAGTCTCTTCCGTTGGAGAGCATCTATTAAGATATTTAAGAATATAGCCATTTCCTTCCTTGTAATTATCAAAGCAAAATGTGAGTATATCATAAATCTCATATTTATAAGGTGCATCATCAGTATTTTGAAGCAAATAAGCAAGTTCAAATGCACCCTTCCAAGCAATAAATTCTTCGATTTGTTCCACATCATAAAGGTCATAATTTCCATTAACATAAGAAGATATGGTAACATCATCATTATACTCACATTGAAAAGGGAGGTGTTTATACCTCCTACAGCAACAAGATTCATCAAAGCAATAAGTAATATTATAAGTAGAGCACACATTTCTCGCAATGATATATAATCTATTGATTTGTTCCCATCAGTGTTTCCCTTTTTGTGACAAGCGGTGTTCATCATAATAATTTTGCTGCTCTTCCGTGAACCCACCTTGCCAAAAAGATTTAGTTTCAAAGAAACCAACCATTGATAGAAAGCATGATAAAGCAAGACAAGTAAAAACAACTACAAAGGATTCTAATTTTTTTGGGTTTTTGATAAAAAGCAATGCAGGTAAAATAAATAAAGTAAAGCAAAACAAATAACAAAGTAAAGAATGTGTGTGCGAAGAACTCCCCTCGCAGAAGTCTTCTCTTCCTCCTCGGCAACGGCGCCAGAAAAGAGGCTGCTACTCGTGTGATGGCGCCAGAAAAGACTGTGGCGTTTAGTTGACGTGGGAGCAGTATGTCCTTGTGCGTGGTGATGACCAGCCCGTTGGGAACCCCAAGAGGAAGGTATGATGAGTGTAGCAGCGAGTTTTCCCTCAGTTAAGAAACCAAGGTTTATCGATCAGGAGAGGAGAGACGGCGACGACTGAAGGTGTTATGGAACCTGCACACACACAAACAAATACTTTGTCCCCAACTTGCGATGAGGTTGTCAATCTCACCGGTTTGCTTGAAACAAAGGTTATAAGTGTATCGAGTGGAAAATAGTAGTAATATGCGAGTAAAGTAAACAGTGCGGAAAAGTAAACAGGTGATTGCAATATGATTAAAATAGGACCGGGGTCCACAGTTCACTAGTGGTGTCTCTCCATAGATAAATAACATGCTGGGTAAACAAATTACAGTTGGGCAATTGATAGAATAAAGATAACGTGATATGTCAAGAAGATCACTATGAGATTCACTCTGGGCATTACAACAAAATACATAGACCGCCATCCAACAACATCTATGACTAATAATCCACCCCCGGGGATATCATCCGAACACCCTAGAAGTATTAAGTTGCGAACAACAGATAATTGCATTAAGCAAAGTGTGTAATGTAAACAAAGCATATGCCCTTGAGCATATGAATGTTGTTTTCTCCCTAGTAGCAACAGCACATCTACCACCTTAGAGGTTTCTGTCACTCCCCCAGGTGAAATAGAGGCATGAACCCACTATCGAGCATAAATACCCCCTCTTGGAGTCACTAGCAACTACTCGGCCAAGATAGCTACTAACAACGGAGAGCATGCAAGATCATAAACAACATAGAGATAACAAAAGATATAATTCAGTACAGCAACTTAATCATAAACACCAATATTCATCGGATCCCAGCAAACCAACATCATAGTATTACATAACGGTGATCTCAATCATGTAGGGCAGCTCATGAGATCTAAACATGAAGCACATGGTGGAGAAGACAACCATCTAGCTACTGCTATGGACCCATAGTCCAAGGTAGACTACTCACTCATCGCTCCGGAGGCAAGCATGGCGATGAAGAAGACCTCCGGTGGCGATTCCCCTCTCTGGCAGGGTGCCGGGAAGAGCTTCTGGACCCTCCCGATCTTCGGGTCGATGGCGGCGGCGGATCGCGATGTATTCTGGAAAACTGATCGGGGGTTTAGGTTTTTCTCGTCAGGGGGTATATGTAGGCGAAAGGGGGCTGTCAGAGGTGGAGCCACGCGGCCTCACAAGGGGGTGGCGCGGCCAGGGGCCAGGCCGCGCCGCCCCTGTGTGTGGGGGCCACGTGGCCCCCCTCCGTCAGGTCTTCGGATGTTTGGGAGCTCCCCGGTGAAATATGACTTCAGGAACTTGTTTCGTCCAATTTCGAGAATATTTCCTGTGTATCACTTCTGAAACACAAAAATAGCAGAAAACAGGAAACTGGCACTGTGGCACTTCGTTAATAGGTTAGTTCCGGAAAATGTATAAAAATGCCACTAAGTGTAACGAAACAATAGGCAAATGGTGTAAAAACAAGCATGGAGCACCACCGATTGCTCCGACTCCGCCATCGACTTCGACTTCTGCACCATCACCAACCTGGGACCAGTCTGCGTTCTTGCAGGCCATCAACAACTTTGCTGCCCAAGGGAACTCAGGTACGGACTGGATTTTCGATTCTGGTGCTTCTAGTCACATGTCTTCTTCGAGTAATATGCTGTCAATTTTTTCCTCTACACCTTTTTCTTCTATAATTCTTGGAAACGGCTCTTCTATTCCAATTTATTGCACAGGCCAAACCTCTATTCCCACACCCACAAAATCTCTCCTTCTTCGTGATGTTCTCATTGTCCCAGCACTCATCAAAAACTTAATCTCCGTTCGACAATTCACTCGTGATAACCTTGTTTCTATTGAATTTGATCCTTTTGGTTTATCTGTGAAGGACTACCTGACCAAGGTGGAGATCGCTCGCTTCAATAGCTCCGGTGAACTCTACACTCTTCATGGAGCTCCGGCCGCCGATCCACCTACATCCATGGCCGCCTCCGTCGACCTTTGGCATCATCGTCTAGGACATCCACACACCGCTGCTTTATCTTCTATGCTTAGTGAATTTTCAATAAATTGTAATCAAGATATTCATAATTCTGCAATCTGTCCTTCGTGTCAGCAAGGCAAACATGTTAGACTTCCGTTTTATTCCTCGCATTCTACTAGCACTTTTCCTTTCGAACTGTTGCATTGTGATCTCTGGACATCACCACATACTAGTATTTCTGGTTTCAAGTATTATCTTGTCGTTCTCGATGATTTTACTCACTTTGTCTGGACTTTTCCTTTACGTAACAAATCCGATGTCCACACCATCTTTATTAACTTCCAACGATATGTAGCTACCCACTTCTTCCTTCCCATTAGGTTCATCCAATGCGACAATGGTAGAGAATTCGACAACTTTCAGAACCGCAACTTCTTCTTACAACATGGCATACTACCTCGTTTTTCTTGCCCATATACCTCTCCTCAAAATGGAAAAGCAGAACGCTCTCTTCGCTCTCTCAATGATATTGTCCGCACTCTTCTAATTCACGCTTCCATGCCACCAAAATTTTGGGCTGAAGCTCTGCGCACTGCCACGTACTTGCTCAATATTCGTCCCACCAAATCCAACCAAACCTCCACTCCATACTACTCTCTTTTTCTCTGTCATCCCAACTATCCCGAACTCTGTGTGTTTAGCTATCTATGTTTTCCCAACACCATCTCTACCTCCCCCGATAAACTTTCTCCACGCTCTATACCTTGTGTATTTCTTGGCTATTCTGATGAGCACAAGGGATATCGATGTCTGGATCTTGTTTTCGGTCGTGTTCACATCTCTTGGCATGTCACCTTTTGTGAAACCATCTTTCCGTTTTCTTCCAATGCACCTGTCTCCGATACTCACATGTCTTCTTCTCGTCGTCATCCTACCCATACAACCCAACTCCTTCACCAATTAACCATGCCGACACCCACCACCTCATAGCCAGTCTCTCCATCTCCTACCGTGGCATCCACCTCATCTCCTTCCTCTGCCGCGCCACCATCCAGTCCTGCCGCGACACACATCTCTGTCGTGGCACCACCAAGTCCTGTTGCGACACGAATTTCTGCCGCGGCACCAAGTCCTGCCGCCGCACCATCTAGCCCTGCCGCGCCACCAAGTCCTGCCGCGGCACCATCTAGCCCTGCCGTGCCACCAAGTCCTGCCGCGGCACCACCCAGCCCTGCCGCGCCACCATCCTCTGCCGCGGCACCATCTAGCCCTGCCGTGCCACCATCCTCTGCCGCGGCACACTCTCCGGCGTCTGTCTCTTCCGCTGCGCCCGACGCCTCTCCATCACCACCATCTCGCGCTATTCCTGTTCCCGTTCCCACAAACGATCACACTATGCGCACTCGTGCAAAATCTGGTTTTCGTCTTCCTGCTCAACGTCTAAATCTTCTCGCCACACCTTCTCTCTCGATCTCTCCTCTCCCTAAAACCTACAAAACCGTACTCCTAGACCCAAACTGGGCTGCTGCCATGCATGAATAGTTTTCTACCCTTCTTCAAAATGACACCTGGTAGCTTGTTCCTCGCCCACCTGGTGCAAACATTGTATCTGGCAAGTGGGTTTTTCGTCAAAAATTTCACTCCGACGGTAGTCTTTCTCGCTACAAAGCTCACTGGGTTTGTCGCGGTTTTTCTCAGCAGCATGGGATTGACTATGATGAAACTTTCTCTCCTGTTGTTAAGCCCAGCACCATTCGCACAGTACTCAGTATAGCCGTCTCTTCACAGTGGCCTATTCACCAACTCGACGTCAAAAATGCTTTCCTCCATGGCTTTCTTCAGGAAACAGTTTACTGTCAACAACCTCTTAGTTTTGAGGATGCCTCTGTTCCTGATCATGTTTGTCTTCTTCAGAAATCTCTGTATGGTCTCAAACAAGCTCCCCAGGCTTGGTTTCAACGTTTCTCTACCTATATTCAAACCATTGGCTTCACTCCATCTCTCACCGACACCTCTCTTTTTGTGTACCACACTTCATCTCACACTGCGTATCTTCTTCTTTATGTTGACGACATCATCCTTACAGCCTCCACACCTACGTTTCTTCATCATAGTATCACTCTTCTTAGCTCTGAATTTTCTATGACAGATCTTGGTTTTCTTCATCATTTCCTCAACATTGCTGTCACTCATGATTCTCATGGAATTTTTGTCTCTCAGCGACAGTACATTTTAGATCTTCTTACACGAGCTGGCATGCTTGACTGCCAGCCCTATCGTACTCCTGTTGATACTAGTTCCAAACTCTCTTCAGATGGAGAATCTTTCTTTGATCCTTCTCTCTATCGTAGTCTTGCTGGTGCGTTACAGTACCTCACTCTTACTAGACCTGAACTCTCCTACGCTGTCCAACAATCCTGTCTATTCATGCATGATCCTCATGTTCCCCACTATAATCATGTCAAGCGAATTCTTCGATACCTAAAAGGTACTCTTGATCATGGTCTCCACATTAATAATTCTTCTCCCTCCACTTTGACAGCATATTCCGATGCCGACTGGGCTGGTTGTCCCGACACTTGTCGGTCCACGTCCGGATACTGTGTTTTTCTTGGTAACAATTTGATTTCATGGTCTTCTAAACGACAGATTACAGTCTCTCGCTCCTCTGCAGAAGCTGAGTATCGTGCAGTGGCTCATGCGGTGGCTGAGACAGTTTGGCTTCGCCAACTTCTGACAGAGCTTCATCGTCCTCTTCAGCAGGCCACTATTGTTTATTGTGACAATATCTCAGCTATTTATATGTCTAGCAATCCAGTACAGCATCGGCGAACCAAGCACATTGAGATTGATATACATTTCATTCGGGAGAAGGTTGCCTTAGACCAAGTTCGTGTTCTTCATGTGCCGACTACAGCGCAGTTCGCCGACATTTTCACCAAGGGGCTGCCAACTCAACCTTTTTTTGATATTCGGTTCAGTCTCAACGTTGTTGAACCCCACGTTGATACTGCGAGGGGATGTTAGACTATATTACTTGTAACACAAGTTAGACTATATTACTTGTAACACAAGTTAGGTTAGCCGGATTAGGGTTAGCCACTGCCCCCTCCCCTCTATTTATACCCCTTGTAACTCAACACAATTGTTATCATTTTGTGAGACATTATACAAATCTACACATCCCTCTCCGAGACTTATCTTCTTCCCCCTCCGCCTCTCGACAACACTGCCACACGGGAGGGACTCGGAGGGACTGGGAGATACAATGAGAGCGGCGGCTGCCGCATGAGAACCCACGTGCGCGATGCCTTCTCCTTAGAGCGAGAACAATAGTATAGCCAACTACTGGCTATAGTAAGTTGCCATGTCAACTATAGCCAGCTCTATAGCCAACATATATAATAACAAGCTATAAAAATGAACTACTTTATGAATAGATGGCCCACATGCCATTCTCACAAAGTGCCTAGGAGCACGTGCTAGAGCTGGCTCTTGCATTAGAGCCCACTCCTCTTCTCTTTCCTCCTCTCTCTCTTCCAACTAAACATAAATATACTATTTTAGTCCTTATAGCCAGCTGAGTCAGCTCTGTTGTACTTGCTCTTAGTTCTCATCCTCCTCTGAAGACAACTGCGATGACCCTGACTACCGTGTCGACGCCGCCGCCGACCACCAGGACTACCCCGCCACCACCTCACTAGTACACGGTATACATTTAGGGGCACTTTGGGTAGGGGCACTATTCAAAGTGTCCCTAAAAGTTCTAATTTAGGGCATTTTGATCAAAGTGCCCCTAATTCATTATAATTTAGGGCATTTTGGTCAAACTGCCTCTAATTCGAAGGATTTTGGGGCATTTTGAAGAAGTGCCCCAAAAGATAGCAATCTTTTGGGGCACTTTTGATTGAAATGTCTCTAAAGGTAGCTACTTTTGAGGCACTTTCAAATGTGCCCCTAAAGTAGCAATCTTTTGGGGCATTTTAATCAAAGTGCCTCAAAAGTAGCAATTTTTAGGCACTTTCAGATGTGCCTCAAATAATATAAAGGAACAACTCATGAGTACTTAACGATCAACAACAACTACTGTTCAACGACAAGTAATTACAATGTAACAGCAACTAATTAAAGAGCAACATGAACAAGTTAAGTAGTAACAGGAACTGATCAACGAGCAATATAAACTAATTAAGGAGTAACGAGATAGGTAGCAGCAGCAAGCTGGGTAGCAGCATCAACCAACATCAAGCATAATAATAATCTTCATGGGTTTATTATTTCAACCAAGTCAAGACAGATTGCAGCATTTCTTGCTTCAGCATTCAGCAGAAGGAGAGATCCATCCCCAATGCCTGCCACTTGTGCAAAATATTCCCACCCAATTTGAAATACAATGTGATCATCCCCTTCAATATGGTACCATACTTGTATAGGCTCATCAAGATCCCTTGTACAGAAAAGTGCATTTCCATTCACTGGGCACTTGACAGCATTGAAAGTATCTAGAGCTAGGAACTAACATACATATTTACCTAGTTAGTATATAATTTTCATGGAACAAATAGCACACAAAGATTTCTAGTTTCAAAACTACCAAAGATTTCTGCTTGAAATAAAAATGCACGCCTATCTGAGCGGCGCCCATAGAAATCCACTGTTTGGTCACAGAACAAACAGTATATGCAATAGAAATAAGGATTACATAACCTAGCCTTGATCCAGAAAAAGATTTTAGGAAGAGAAATACTCACTAGAAATCTTGTGTTGTGTTGCAGAAAGACAAATGCACTAAAGGAGAACTCAGAAGATCTCCAAGTGCTCTGAAGAATATGAAAGCAAAGACAAACAAAATTCAGAAGATTTATAGTCAAATTTGACTCTTGATGAATGAGGATAAGGAACTGCCTCAAGATGAATAACCTACCGTCCATTTCTCCTTGCGTTTATAAGTAGTGGAGAGAACGAAGCAGTTCCACTTCCCACGTATCCCACATTTAACCGCTTCCTGTCCCACTCCCCAATGTTGTAGCCAGCCCATATTGGCCTCCCAACAAATAAACATTAACTCCAAAAGTCCTAGACCGTGGCCCATATTTGCCTCCAAGCAAATTAATATTAACTCACAAGAAATAAAAGCAACAGACCGTGGCACATGTAGGCCTCCTAGAAATGTAGACCAAAACCAGACTTAGCATTGTAGGATATTAGTCACACACATTGCAGGATACAATTCACATATGCTTGTCATTTTGTTCCACGACCGATGAAGTTGTTGTTTCAATCGTTTCTAAATTTATGTTCTCCAAGAATTAATGTTTTGTTCCTTGGTCTTTAGGGGCTAAATTTATTTTCAACATGTACTCGTAATTTCTGTTATGCAGTCAGTAAATTTATGCTTCATCTTGTTAAATTTTTGTTCCTAAGAAACTAAGCTCTTCTTCGATGGTCCTAGGGCGCTATATTTTGTGTTCCACTTGTGCTTGTAATTTGTTCCCATGACTAGTAAAGTTTATTCCATTTTATCCAAATTTTGTTTCAACTATTTTTTTTGTTTTTTCAGTGCAATTGTATTCATAATTTGTTAAGCGACCGGTAAGGCTTTGTTATATTTTATCCAAATTTTGTTCCAGCTATAGTCTTCGTGCACTGCTACTTGTAATTTCTTCTACGATCGGTACTTCTTTGTTCTATTTTATCCACATTTTGTTCCAACTGGAGTCTAGATTTGTTCTGTTTACTTTTACTTGTAATTTGTTCTATGTTTGGTAAAGATTTGTTCCATATTATCCAAATTTTGTTCCAACTGTCGTGTTGATTTGTTACATGCACTTGTACTCGTAATTTGTTCCGTAATCAGTAAAGTTTTGTTCCATCTTTTCCTAAAACTTGTTCCAAATATAGTCTTGATTTGTTCCATGCACTTTGTACTCCTAATTTGTTCCCCGATTGGTAAAGATTTTTTTCCATATTATCCAAATTTTGTTTCAACTATAGTATTGATTTGTTTCGTGCACTTATACTCATAATTTGTTCCATTTTATCTAAATTTGTTCCACCTGTAGTCTTGATTTGCTTCGTGCACTTGTTCTCATAATTTGTCCGCGATCGGTAAAGTTTTTTCCCTTTTTTCAGTTATAGTCTTGATTTGTTCCATGCAATTGTACTCTTTATATAAATTTTGTTCCAACTGTAGTCTTGATTGTTCCATGCATTTGTACTCGTAATTTGTGATGTTTTATCTAAATTTTGTTCTAACTGTAATCTTGAGTTGTTCTATGAATGTTAGATTTGTGTCATACCTAGTCTATAATTTTATGATTGTTTTCAGGCACACACTAGAGAGGAAAGTGATGGCGACCTCCACCACCCCTCTGGCGACCTCCCTGGCGATCCATGGCGATCACGCCTGATCTCCATGTCGGCGTCCATGGCGATCCCAAGGCCCATGCATCCCTCCGATGGCATGGTCTTCACCTCCAAGGTTCGAGCCACTTTCTCCACCCCGGTGCATCACTCTTCTGCCACCGACGGTTTCTTTCTTGTCGTCTCCTTCGGTAGATCAAGTTTTTGGCTCAACCCCAATACGGTCAAGAATGCTCTCATTTCATGTATTGGTGATGGGGAGGCCGATTTTCATGTCTCCATGATCCGAGATCGTGTTTTCAAGTTCTCTGTCTTCTCCCGTGCGATTGGATTCATGGTTTACAACCTTAGATCCTACACATGCGCATCATTTCAATGCTTTTTTCATCTCTGGGGTTTTGGAGGTCCGAATTGGCAAATAGAATTTGATTTATGGTCTGCTGATGAGCATGCATCATGGACCCAGATCGTTCACCGGAAAACGCCTCTCACCGGAGCTAATTCCGTTCCAGTGACCGCCGGCAGATCTTTTGCCGACGTGGCCAAATGTCCTGCATTGGATCCGAAATCTCTGGGCCAGGCGAACGTTACCGACTCCCCCGGCCATGATCCCGCCCGAAAGATTAGTTCAAATTCATATCAACGATCGGGCTCGTATCTGGTCTGGCGGCTCGTCAACCGCGAGCATGCCCAATTGGAGAACTCAGCTATCTGCTGCTCGCACTGCTTGGCCGATGGGCACGCCGTGATTGATTGCACCTCTGAAGTCCGTTGCAAATCTTGCTACAGATATGGACACATTAAACGGTCCTGTCTGTTAGGCCGGAGCAAGAAGCAAATCTTTCGCATTAAAAAGAAATCACCTGATAATAACTCTCGGTCTGTTAGCCCTGCCGTTCCGCCTCCCAACTCCTCCTCCCCTGCTTCTCAATCTCCTCCTCCGCCGCCTCCACCCGCACATTGCTCCCCCGCCATGGCCACCTACCCTTGCGACCCCACCCCCCACCTGCCGTCGGGCACTGAGATCATCCCACCGAACCAACATCGCCATCGCCGGGACTATCATATCTTCAGCGGTGCTTGTCTGATGAACTGCGACGACTGGGCGATCGTCATACTGGAGCCGCCATCTGATCCAGTTCAGTTTCCTGCTGATGCTTCGCTGATCAGACACTTCCTCAATGACAGAGGTTTTCATGTTCAACAAATCACCAGGTCTGGTATGGGTGCTGCTCTTGTTCAATTCTCTGATGGTGTTTCAAGGGACTCTGCTATAGATCGTAGCCCTTTCTTTGTTGGGGACAATATTGTTCGTGTTATTCCCCAAAATAGAGGTATCAATTATCGCAACTGCATCTTCACCCATGATGATGAACTTCCCACTAGAAGCTTGGCATGTAGAGAAAATCCGTGAATCTGTCAGTGAATTTGGTAAATTCCTTGTATGGAACAGAGATGGATCTAATAGAGCCAGAGTTCTGGTTAAAATCAGAGTACCTGATCTGCTTGAAATTCTGATTAGCCATGTTTTATGTGAAAATACAGATGATGCTGGGCATGGTCAATCCTGGACTGTGGTCAATTACATTCTGCAGGCCAATCTGATTGCTAGGGAAGGTGCTGATGAAGACCCTCTGCCACCTAATGGTTTAAACCCCCATCCCATGCCAAATCTGCCTTTTGGGGGCATTTGGAATGATGCTGATTTTGTTGTGCATGGAGACCAAGTGGACAATAACAACAATGTTGCACCTAATCTGAATAATGCTTCAGTCAACCCTGGACATGCTGCACCTGCTGCTGCTGCTTTAGATGGACATGTTCCACCTATCAACACTCCACCACAAAGTCCCCCAGCTCATGGTGTTGCTCACAACCTACAGCCTGCCATTGAGGCAATGGAATCTTTCAATGCTATGCATAACCTGGTTAATGATATCATCACAAATCTCCCATCTGCCATTGGCAAGCTGGACATGGAAAATATTTCTGGTGCTACTTTCAAATTGCTTGATGTTTCTGATGAGATTGGCAGTGAAAAGAAAGCTATGATCACTATTTACTCTGTTCTCCCTGGGGATTTCCAGCCCAACAAGTGTACCATTCAGGAGATTGAGGAAGATCAGAGTGATGAGACATCTGAGTTCACCTATGATCCTATTGATGATCATGATTTCTCTGATGCAATGCTAACTGAACCTGAAGCTGAGACAGATACCCTCTCATCTCAGACTGCACCTGCTAAGAAAAAGCAGAAGAAAATCATTAGAGATGTGTCTAAAGTCAGACGCAGCCAAAGGATTGCCAAGATCTGTGATGGTTTCAAGGACAAAGAAGCTGCTGGCAGAGCTAAAGACAAAGAGAAACTTTCTGAGACTGTCAAGGCACCTAAAAAGACTAGAGGAAAAAAGAAACAAGATTCAGACACCCTCACTGGCTCCTTCTCAGCTGAAGTCATCCAAGATGATGCTCCTCCTCCACCTGAACTACCCATTGACACCATCCAGGCCATTGGTATTGATAACTGCAAGATACCTCCTAGTGAGGTTTCTGTGGAGAAGCTTATTGCCCCATGTGACTAATGCATTGTGTCAAGATAGCACCTCTTTTGTACTGTCTGTATGACAGTATGGCCAATCATAGCCAGTCTCTGCTTTGTTTTTTATTTCATGAACTACTCTCTGGTATTGTAATAATCTATAAGACCTATGCATGGTGGATGGTGACTCTTTTATGTACTATGTACACCGTTTGGTTGAATTATCAGCTCTACTATCTACTATCTGTGATGAGATTATTTTCCCCTGTTACATTTTTGCTCATTTGGTCTCACACCACTCCCAATGACAAAACCTCCTGGTTATTCAAATTCCACTTAAATTATAATGGTGAACAGTTATGCTGTCTCACTACTGTCTGCACTGATACTCCCAGTCTGATTAATGAGTTGCTGGAACATACTTGACTGGAATATTAGAGGGATTAATTCCCAGAACAGATGGGATGATATAAGGCAGAGAATTAATGAAAGCAATTGCAATATCATATGCCTACAAGAAACAAAAAGGGAATATTTTGACCATTCATATTTGAGGAATTTCTGTCCTAAAAAATTCTCACACTTCAACTGTACTCCCTCTATTGGCAATTCTGGTGGTATTATCACATTATGGAATGGAGGTCTTTTCAATGGTAATTTAATCAGCCAAGATACCCACCATGTCACTACTGAATTTATATGCAAGGCTTCAGGCAGAAAATGGAATTTAACCAATATTTATGGGCCTGCTCATAATGAAGATAGACAAGAATTCTTCACCTGGTTATCTGATTTGGACTCATCCAATATGGATTTATGGATGATTTTGGGAGATTTTAATTTGATGAGAGCTCCTGAAGATAGAAATAGACCTGGAGGAGACAGTAACAATATGATGGCCTTTAATACTGTCATTCAAGCACATGACCTGGAAGAAATACCTCTGAAAGGAAGAAATTACACATGGTCAAATATGCAAGATGCTCCTCCGCTTGAAAAGCTTGATTGGATTTTCACCTCACCAGACTGGACAACTGAGTTCCCCAACACCATGTCTTTTCCTCTTGCAAGGCTGGGCTCTGATCATACACCTATACATATTCAGATTGGCAATAACATTCCCAAATCAAATCTCTTCAGATTTGAAAATTATTGGTTGGATTTTGATGGCTTCATGGATGTTGTCAGTACAAAATGGAAAAATGCAGCCTTTTTCAGTGATTCTGCCAAACAAATTACTGCTAAATTCAAAGACCTCAGATATGGATTAAAGAAGTGGAGCAAACATCTCTCTAACCTGAATCAAACCATCAACAACTGCAGCTTCACTTCGACCATGCTGGATGGTATTGAAGACCAGAGACAATTATCCACCACTGAGAAAAATTTCAGGAGAATATTGGAGAATCATACAAGAAAACTCATGGAAGCCAAAAGGATTTACTGGAGAAATAGGGCAAAAATCAGATGGACCAAACTTGGTGATGAAAACACAAAAAAATTTCATACTATTGCCACCAAGAACTACAGAAGAAATACCATTACATCTATTGTCAACCATGATGGTACAGAAATCACCAATCATGAGCATAAAGCTGCCATTATATGGAATTCATATAAAGACAGAGTTGGAATTTCTGATGACTGATACGTCTCCAACGTATCTATAATTTTTGATGCTCCATGCTTGTTTTTACACCATTTTCCTAATGTCTCGTTACACTTCGTGGCACTTTTATGCATTTTCTGGAACTAACCTATTAACAAGTTGCCACGGTGCCAGTTCCCTGTTTTCTGCTATTTTTGTGTTTCAGAAGTGATACACAGGAAATATTCTCGGAATTGGACGAAACAAGTTCCTAAAGTCTTATTTTACCCGGAAGCTTCCAGAGATCCGAAGGAGAGTAGGAGGCGGGCCACCAAGGGCCCACACACAAGGGTGGCGCGACCAGCCCCTGGCCCGCGCCACCATGGTGTGAGGCCACCTGGCCCCTCCTCTGACATCGCCCCTTCGCCTATAAAGATCCCCCGACGGAAAAAACCTAAGTACCCGATCACTTTTCCAGAACACATCGCGATCTGCCGCCGCCATCGACCCGAAGATCCGGAGGGTCCAGAAGCTCTTCCCGGCATCCTGCCGGAGAGGGGAATCGCCACCGGAGGTCTTCTTCATTGCCATGCTTGCCTCTGGAGCGATGAGTGAGTAGTCTACCTTGGACTATGGGTCCATAGCAGTAGCTAGATGGTTGTCTCCTCCACCATGTGCTTCATGTTTAGATCTCATGAGCTGCCCTACATGATTGAGATCACCGTTATGTAATTCTACATGTTTGGTTTGTTGGGATCCGATGAATATTGGTGTTTATGATTAAGTTGCTGTACTGAATATTATCTTTTGTTATCTCTATGTTGTTTATGATCTTGCATGCTCTCCGTTGTTAGTAGCTATCTTGGCCGAGTAGTTGCTAGTGACTCCAAGAGGGGGTATTTATGCTCGATAGTGGGTTCATGCCTCTATTTAACCTGGGGGAGTGACAGAAACCTCTAAGGTTGTAGATCTGCTGTTGCTACTAGGGAGAAAACAACATTCATATGCTCAAGGGCATATGCTTTGTTTACATTACACACTTTGCTTAATGCAATTATCTGTTGTTCGCAACTTAATACTTGTGGAGTTCTCGGATTGATTCACCACAAGTGGATTATTAGTCATAGATGCAGTTGGATGGCGGTCTATGTATTTTGTTGTAATGCCAAGAGTAAATCTCATAGTGATCTTCTTGACTTATCACGTTTATCTTTATTCTATCAATTGCCCAACTGTAATTTGTTTACCCAGCATGTGTTATTTATCTTATGGAGAGACACCACTAGTGAACTGTGGATCCCGGTCCTATTTCCATCATATTGCTATCACCTGTTTACTTTACTCGCATACTTTACTATTTTCCACTCGATACCCTCATAACCTTTGTTTCAAGCAAACCGGTGAGATTGACAACCTCATCGCAAGTTGGGAACGAAGTACTTGGTTGTGTTGTGTGCAGGTTCCGCGTTGCAGCTAGCAAGCAAAGCTTGGACGAGGCGCCATATATAAATTGTCCGAAGCTGTTGCAAACTAGCAAGCATCACCTTCAGTCGTCTGTCTCTCCTCTCCAAGAACGATAAACCTTGGTTTCTTAACTGAGGGAAAAGTAGCTGCTATACTCATCATACCTTCCTCTTGGGGTTCCCAACTGGCTGGTCATTCACCACGCACAAGGAATCTTCTGGTGCCGTCACCCACGCGCCAGCAGCTAATTTTCTGGCGCCGTTGCCGGGGAGGAAGTAGAAGACTTCTGCGAGGGGAGTTTTCGCACGCACATCCTTTACTTTGTTTTATTGTTTTGCTTTACTTTATTTATTTTACCTGCATCGTTTTATATCAAAAACCCAAAAAAATTAGAATCCTTGGTAGTTGTTTTTACTTGTTTACTTTCATTTTGCTGAAATGGCCAATCCTGAAAACACCAAGTTGTGTGACTTTACTAGCACAAACAATAGTGATTTTATCTGCACTCCTATTGCACCACCTGCTACTGCTGCAAACTTTTATGAAATTAAGCCTGCTTTGTTGAACCTTGTTATGAAAGAGCAATTTTCTGGTGCTAGTACTGAAGATGCTACAGCTCATCTCAACAATTTTGTTGAGCTATGTGAGATACAGAAATATAAGGATGTTGATAGTGATATTATTAAGCTCAAGTTGTTTCCTTTTTCTTTGAGAGGAAAAGCTAAAGATTGGTTGCTGTCTTTGACTAAGAATAGTATTGATTCATGGGCTAAGTGTAAGGATGCTTTTATTGGTAGATACTATCCTCCTGCTAAGATTATATCTCTGCGTAGCAATATTATGAAATTTACTCAGTTTGATAATGAACATGTTGCTCAAGCTTGGGAAAGAATGAAATCTATGATAAAGAATTGCCCCACTCATGGACTGACTACTTGGATGATTATCCAAACTTTTTATGCAGGACTAATTTTTTCTTCAAGGAACCTACTTGATTTAGCTGCTGGAGGCACTTTTATGTCCCTTACCTTGGGCGCCGCAACAAAGCTACTCGACAACATGATGGTAAATTATTCTGAATGGCACACCGAGAGAGCTCCACAAGGTAAGAAGGTAAATTCTATTGAGGAAACCTCTTCCTTGAATGATAAGATTGATACCATTATGGCTATGCTTGCTAATGATAGGACTCATGTTGATCCTAATAATGTCCCTTTAGCCTCTCTGGTTGCTCAAGAAGAGCATGTTGATGTGAATTTCATTAGAAACAATAATTTTAACAACAATGCTTATAGGAACAATTTTGCTAGTAACAATTATAGGCCGTATCCTTCTACCAATGGTAATGGTTATGGTAACTCTTATGGTAATTCCTACAACAACACTAGGGCCGCGCCCTCCGAGCTTGAGGTAATGCTCAAGGACTTCATCGGTAAGCAAACTGCTTTTAACAAGTCTGTTGAGGAAAAGTTAGGCAAAATTGATATTCTTGCTTCTAAAGTTGATAGCCTTGCTCATGATGTTGAACTTCTGAAATTAAAAGTGTTGCCTAATGATGCGAAAGAGAACAATGTTTTTGCTACCGCTAATGCTATTCAAGTTGGAATTGATGAAAATATTAGATTGTTAGCGGAATTGCATGCCAGGTGGGAAAGAGAAGATGAGATGGCTAGAGAGATGAAGGCATGTACCATTACTACCTCTAAGGATGTTGCTCCTAATTCTAGCAATCCTCTTACTTTGATCGGTGTAGAGAAAACTCCCACTCCTTGTGTTAAAAAGCCTAAAACTGCCAAAACTTTTTCTCAAAACTTTAATGATTTTGATGTTGATGGCTGCAATATATCTGAAGTAATTTTGTTCTTGCAAAAGCTTGCTTTGACTCCCAATGCTAGTTCTCTAAATATTGCTTTTACTAAGCATATTACCAATGCTCTCATAAAAATTAGGGATGAAAAGTTGAAGCAAAAAGCCTCTGTTCCCAAGAAGTTAGAAGATGGTTGGGAACCCATCATTGATATGCATGTTAATGGTTTTGATTGCCATGCTTTATGTGATCTAGGTGCTAGTATTTCTATCATGCCTAGAAAGATTTATGATATGCTTGATTTACCACCGCTTGAAAAATGTTATTTTGATGTTCCTATTGCTGATGTTGCTAAGAAGAAACCTTTGGGAAGAATTAATGATGTTCTTATTGTGGTTAACAATACCCTTGTTCCCGTTGATTTTCTTGTTATGGACGTTGAATGCCATGCTTCATGTCCTATTATTTTGGGAAGACCCTTTCTTCGAACTGTAGGTGCCATCATTGATATGAGGGAAGGCACTATCAAATATCAATTCCTACTAAAGAAAGGTATGGAACACTTCCCTAGGAAAAGAAAGAAATTACTTTTTGACTCTATTCTTAGAGCAAATTATGAGCTTGATGCTTCATCACTTGATGTTACTTGATTCACAATTTTCTGCGCCTAGCTCAAAGGCGTTAAAGAAAAGCACTCTTGGGAGATAACCCAATGTTTTATTTTCAGTACTTTTTCTTTTATTTGAGTCTTGGAAGTCATTACTACTGTAATGACCGCTCCTTATCTTGTTTATTTTGTTTTTGTGCCAAGAGAAGCCTCTAATTCGAGTGAGGTAAAGATTTGGAGATGTTGCTGTCCTGAAACTGTTTTCGGTGCTGCACCGTAAAAATTCGTATAAATTCTCTGTATATCTTTTGGACCTGCGATTTCTTGTGCATATGCCCCAGGTTATATCCAAACTTTTGTTAGTTGAACACTTTATGATTTGAGCAACAGAAAACCCCTCAAAAATTCGACTTTTGTCAGCTGTTCAGTTTTGACAGATTTCTGCCAATATTTGTGTTTGCCACTTTATCGCTTTCTTTTGAGTTCTTTTGATCATGGAACTTTTGGAGAAGTTGCTACAGTAGTATTTACTATATATGTGGTGGTTTTGAGTTGAAACCTGAAGCAAACAGAGGGTTGATTATATGTTATGCTTGCACTAATGTTGCTAATAGAATTGTGTTTAGTTTTGTATGAAGGAAGTTTTCAAGTGTAGGGATTGGAGAATGATGAGATGAGTTGAAGAATGGACAAAAGTTCAAGCTTGGGGATGCCCATGCATCACCCCAAGAAATATCCAAGAAGTACAAGCGTCAAAGCTTGGGGATGCCCCCGAGGCACCCCTTCTTCATCGGCAAAAATCAGGTCACCTTTCAAGACGCTATATTTTTATTGCTTCATGCACTATGTGTTTTTCTTGGAGCGTCAGTTGTTTTAATTTTCCTAGTTAGTTTAGTTTGTTTGTTTGCTGCAATAAATGGTTGGACCCCAACAAATTTCCTTTGGAGAAGATGTACTCGTTTTCATTTGCCAAGAACACTCCGTTTTTCATTCTTACAAATTTCACCGGGTGTTCTTCTTTTTCCGCTACTGCTTTTGGTTTTCGTTTTCGCCTTGATTTGCGTTCAGACCTTGCCATATCTTTTCATCAAGGTGTATTTTTGCCTCTGATCTTTATTGGTTTTCATCAAAAGAGGTGTCTTTAAAAAATTTCAAATGGTGTTGGAAAAGAGAAAAAACTTTGTGCAAAAAAGTGGTACAAGAAGGAGCTTGTGTAGACTGCGGCTTAGGCTTTTTCATGTCATGCTTGATGTATTTTTGATGGTATGCTTAGTGGTTTTGCTGTAGCATGACTTGTCTCAAATAACTGAGATTGCTTAATGAGCCTTTGAAAAAAAATCATGCGTTTTTTCTATTGTATGGAAGCATTATTTTGGTTTTCTCCTTGATGCTTTATTTGGGTTGACTTGGCGCATGCTCACACATGTTAGACTCTTACAAAGTCGCCAATAGCCTTCATGATCATTTAGTTTTTGACTTTTGATGCCATCTTATGCTTCTTTTAATGTCGCGTTGTCGCTTTGCATGATTATGGCCATTATTGCTCTCTTAGTTGGTCGCTCCCAGTCTTTTGCAAGCCCTCGCCTTGTACTGATTTGTCAAGCATATGCATCATAATTGTTCTCGCATTAACTTTAACCATTCAAGATGCTTATGATGGGGGCAATGAGAGCTCAAAGCCGGTAAGTACCATAATTTTTGAAGGTTATAAAACTTGCAATCACTGCTTCCCTCTGCGAAGGGCCTTTCTTCTACTTTTATGTTGAGTCACCACCTTCTATCTTTATGCACCATTAAGAGAGCATAGTTGTCATTCTTAGTGTAATATGCATTGTTTCAAAGTTCATTGATTGATTCATATTGTTGGTTTCACTTGTTCTTAAATTATTTGTATCTAGTCGCCCTCTTAAACTTGAAGGTGTCCTATGCATTTATGTTTTGCTCTCTTTGAAGGACAAGCTGAAAACCATTTGTATGTTTTTCCTTATGATTTGAACACACGTTTGACTTTCATTGTTTCATTTTCATGATCTTTTGTTTGTGTTCATTTGCATGTTTACAACATGGTTGCTAAGTTCTTATTGTCAAGATTATATCTTCATGCCCATGTTTTAAGTTCTTATGATCCCAGCTCACAAATGCTTACATATATGATCAAGATTGTGTAGGTGCATGTCACCTCAAAAATTATTCTTTTGTTATCACTTACCTACTCGAGGACGAGCAGGAGTTAAGCTTGGGGATGCTTGATACGTCTCCAACGTATCTATAATTTTTGATGCTCCATGCTTGTTTTTACACCATTTGCCTAATGTTTCGTTACACTTCGTGGCACTTTTATGCATTTTTCGGAACTAACCTATTAACAAGTTGCCACAGTGCCAGTTCCCTGTTTTCTGCTGTTTTTGTGTTTCAGAAGTGATACACAGGAAATATTCTCGGAATTGGACAAAACAAGTTCCTGAAGTCTTATTTTACCCAGAAGCTTCCAGAGATCCGAAGGAGAGTAGGAGGCGGGCCACCAGGGGCCCACACACAGGGGTGGCGCGGCCAGCCCCTGGCCCGCGCCACCATGGTGTGAGGCCACCTGGCCCCTCCTCTGACATCGCCCCTTCGCCTATAAAGACCCCCCGACGGAAAAAACCTAAGTACCCGATCACTTTTCCAGAACACATCGCGATCCGCCACCGCCGTCGACCCGAAGATCGGGAGGGTCCAGAAGCTCTTCTCGGCACCCTGCTGGAGAGGGGAATCGCCACCGGAGGTCTTCTTCATCGCCATGCTTGCCTCCGGAGCGATGAGTGAGTAGTGTACCTTGGACTATGGGTCCATAGCAGTAGCTAGATGGTTGTCTCCTCCACCATGTGCTTCATGTTTAGATCTCATGAGCTGCCCTACATGATTGAGATCACCGTTATGTAATTCTACATGTTTGGTTTGTTGGGATCCGATGAATATTGGTGTTTATGATTAAGTTGTTGTACTGAATAGTATCTTTTGTTATCTCTATGTTGTTTATGATCTTGTATGCTCTCCGTTGTTAGTAGCTATCTTGGCCGAGTAGTTGCTAGTGACTCCAAGAGGGGGTATTTATGCTCGATAGTGGGTTCATGCCTCTATTTAACCTGGGGGAGTGACAGAAACCTCTAAGGTTGTAGATGTGCTGTTGCTACTAGGGAGAAAACAACATTCATATGCTCAAGGGCATATGCTTTGTTTACATTACACACTTTGCTTAATGCAATTATCTGTTGTTCGCAACTTAATACTTGTGGAGTTCTCGGATTGATTCACCACAAGTGGATTATTAGTCATAGATGCAGTTGGATGGCGGTCTATGTATTTTGTTGTAATGCCCAGAGTAAATCTCATAGTGATCTTCTTGACATATCACGTTTATCTTTATTCTATCAATTGACCAACTGTAATTTGTTTACCCAGCATGTGTTATTTATCTTATGGAGAGACACCACTAGTGAACTGTGGATCCCGGTCCTATTTCCATCATATTGCTATCACCTGTTTACTTTACTCGCACTGTTTACTTTATTCGCATACTTTATTGTTTTCCACTCGATACGCTCATAACCTTTGTTTCAAGCAAACCGGTGAGATTGACAACCTCATCGCAAGTTGGGAACGAAGTACTTGGTTGTGTTGTGTGCAGGTTCCGCGTTGCAGCTAGCAAGCAAAGCTTGGAGGAGGCGCCATATATAAATTGTCCGAAGCTGTCGCAAACTAGCAAGGATCACCTTCAGTCATTTGTCTCTCCTCTCCAAGAACGATAAACCTTGGTTTCTTAACTGAGGGAAAACTAGCTGCTATAATCATCATACCTTCCTCTTGGGGTTCCCAACTGGCTGGTCATTCACCACGCACAAGGAATCTTCTCGTGCCGTCACCCACGCGCCAGCAGCTAATTTTCTGAGAAAATAGTCTTGATGACCCACAAGTATAGGGGGTGTATTGTAGTACTTTCGATAAATAAGAGTGTCGAACCCAACGAGGAGCAGAAGGTGTTGATGAGCGGTTTTGATCAAGGAATCACTGTAAATACTAGCAAACAGGTTTTCAGGGGTATTTGGTAATACGAGTAAATAAAGTGCAAGTAAATAAAAGATAGTAGTAACAATTGCAGCAAGTGGCCCAATCCTTTCTTCAGCAAAGGACAAGCCGGTTGTGTACTTATAATAACCAAACGTTCTCGAGGACACACGGGAGTTTCTGTCAAGAGCTTTCGCTTCATAAAGCCAATAGTCTTTATTGGTGTGATAGGTGTTATGGGGGTGAACCTGTGCTAGCGCACTACCCTTACTAGGATAAATACACACTTGTGATTATACCCCTTGCAAGCATCCGCAAATACAAGAAAGTAATTAAGATAAATCTAACCACAGCCTTAAACTCTAAGATCCTACGCTCCCTGGTGCAATGGTTTTCCAACAGAGGTTTAGGTTTCTGTCACTCCAGCAACCCCACAATCGGTAGCCAAATACACAATGCATCTCACTAGGCCCATAAACGGTGAAGTATCATGTAGTCGACGTTCACATGACACCACTAGTGAAATAGCACCACAACAATATCAAACCATTAAATATTTCTCAACAATAATTCACTACTAACATCTTGACTTCTCCCATGTCCTCAAGAACTAAACGAACTACTCACAAGACATCATATGGATCATGATCAGAGGTGAAATAATGGTAAATAACAATCTGAACATAAACCTTAATTCAATGGTTCCACTCAATAGCATCAACTACAAGAGTAATCAACACCGGGAAAGTTTCCCCTATGAATATAACAAGATCCAACTCAAGATGTTACAGCGGGATGGCGTGGTGATGGTGGAGATGAAGGTGCTGGTGATGGACATGATGATGATGATGATCCCGATGAAGTCCGGTGCGATGGTGATGACGATGGCGACGATCTCCCCTCTCCGGGAAGGAATTTCCCGGCAGATTTCTGCCTGTCGGAGAGCTTTTCTCTCTCTGGTGTTTTCCGCCCCGCAGAGGCGGCGGTGTCTAACTCTGAGCCCCCCTTGACTTAGGTTTTTGGGGACGATGAAGTACGCGGAGGGGCGAGACCAGAAGTGGGCCAGGGCGGCCTCACACAGGGCTGGCGCGGCCAGGGGTCAGGCCGCGCCACCCTGGCGTGTGGGCCCCTCCTGGCTCCTCTCGACTCCTCCTTCTGGCTTCCTGAGTCTTCTGGGAAAATATAATTTCCTGGTATTTTTCTGAAATTTTCCTGATCTTCAAAATATGGTCCCTTGATGGTCCTTTTTCCAGCAGAATCCTGACTCCGGCAGCAACTCCTCCAAAGATCATCAAACATGTGAAAACAAAGGAAATAACATAAGTATCAACTCTAAATATGAAATATATCAATGAATAACAGTAAATTATGATACAAAATAGTGATGCAAAATGGACGTATCAACCCCCCCAAGCTTAGACCTCGCTTGTCCCCAAGCAAAAACTAAACTCGGTAAACATGACCACAGGTTTATGGAGTGAAGTGTCGATAATCAAAATACGGACAAGAAGCATCACATTCACCAAGGCACAAATTATAATAGACAGCAACTTCCCTTTATAAGATATAGACCTGCAATGGGTAAAAGGGAATCACATGTAAAGATGCACAAGGTAAACTATAATTGGCAATGGCAAACCTTAATTCTTGGTCAAAGAATGATGAACAAGCTATTCTTTCTTTTAAACGGAGCCTTTTAAAACAGAGCTAACATAGCAAAGACCATATGCTCAACAAAGTAAACTTTTGCACTCATAGAAAGCTTTCAAAGATATATTCCTTCAGACAAAAGCATTATACAAAACAAGGAAGATAGTAAACATGATTAAACGGATCAACATATGGATGAGTGAAACATAACAACTCAAATGCTTGCTTTAGATAGAGGGAAATAGGTTGACTCAACATAAAAGTAAAAGATAGGCCCTTCGCAGAGGGAAGCAGGGATTAAACATGTGCTAGAGCTTTTCATTTGTAAAACAGAGGTAAAAAGTTATTTTGAGAGGTGGTTGCTTTTGTCAACGACTAGCAACGGAGTTCTTGATATCTTCCATACTAAACAAGTGAGAGCGGTTCCGAGATGTTTGATTAATTGGCACTTTGGTGCTCTTTTATAGCTTTGCACTCCTCCCCGCCTTTTTTCCTTTCTCAAACCATGGCTAACCGATTCCATCGGGTGCCAACCAACTTTCACATACCATGCAGGAGTGCTCTTTTCTTTTCTTTTCTTTTTGAGATTATAATGGTCTGACCAGCTCCCTTGCAAAATTAATGACGAGCAGATGAAGCTGCCTAGTCGAGGGGTACTCAATTTAGTATGGAAGATAACAAACCCATCCACTATGTCCTCATGAGCTAAAAACAGTGGCACAAAATGAGAAGTGTTTGAAGGTTTTTGAAAGGTAGCACATGAAAATTTACTTGGAATGGCTTGAAATACCATGCATAGGAATTTATAGTGGACTCTTTGGAAGTGACTTGGCTTTTGGGAATTGGATGCACGAGAAGTATTTCCTCTCAGTACAGGTTTTTGGCTAGCAAGGCTGGGTAGCAAGCATAAGAGTTGCATGTAACAAACAAACATACATATAATAAGAACAATCATGCAAACTCCCTTGAAGGTACAATGATTTTGACTTCAGGAATAACAATGCTTATAAGCCAAACATAAGGAAAACTGAAGTGATGTAACTACAAGCACTTCTTTATTCTTTTCTACTCAAACCTCAAGGTAAAGTTGCTACTGACCAAGCTAGGTTTGCCAAAACCAACTAAATTTACTCATGCTCCCAAAGTGATACCAATACCAATCAACAAGTCTAGTCATATAAGAGAGATTGCAGACTAACATAAAGTGCGCAGAAAGTAAACGATAAAACTTCTCATTAATATTTTATTACCGCAACTCACACCAAGGGATACATAGATAACCAACTAAGGAGGATACTTCCAAACTGCAAACTATTCTATAAGATAACTTCTCTATTCATGATATGACTCTACTTGAAAAGTAAATGAGCAAAAGGTAATGATGTGATACCGCGGCACTCCCCCAAGCTTGAAACAAGCCAAGGAGATGCCTATACCGACGATGAATTACTCCTTTGGCGGTGGTGGTGGATAATCTTCGTTGTCATACTTCCAAGGCAGAGGTCCTCCATCAAGGAAGGATGTCTTGGTCTCCAAAATCCTGAAACTTGCAGCAGCACTCATTTGTTGAAATCTAGCTTCATACTCACAATTTTGGTTCTGCACGTCGTAGAGTTGTGCTTGTAATTGGCTAGTCGTCTCCTGGAGTGAGAGGACATCCCTCCAGAGCTCTGTAGTCTCCTTCTTGTACTTGGCAACAAGCTCTTGGTTAATCCTATAGATAATGTCCACCTCGCGTTCTGCCATCTTCTTGTATTTGAAAACTTCTTGTTCCAGTGCTTCCATCCTTGCTTGGAGACTCCCTTCTCCCTTGAGTCCTTGAACATCTTTAACTGCAACTCCCCATCCTTGAGTGACAACTCCTTTAGATGCATTCTCAGCTCCCTCATGTACGGATTGATGGAATCTGCAAGAGGGTTCTCCTCAGATGGACCGGACGAAGACATTGTAACTCCCAAGCCGAGAGCAATCCCTGACAGAAACAGCTCGAAACAAAACACGACGAGAAAACAATATACAGACCTCGGGGACTCCAGGGGGTTAAATAGGCGAAAATTATACATCGAAACGAAATCACAGGAGGAAACCGGGACGGAAACGAGTTCCGGGGTGCTCTCACACCTAGGTGGCGCGGCCAGGGGTGGGCCCGCGCCACCTGTGTGTGAGAGGCACACAGACTCTTTTTCCTGCCCGTTTTCGTCTCGTGATTTTTAATATTTAGTAAAAACAGCAAAAAATATTAAAGGAAGAGCTTTTCGCAAAACTTCTCTGACTAGAATTGTTACCTATTCGAAAACGAACTCTGCAGGTACCTGCAATTTGTCTTGGATGAATTCTTCCGGAGAAATTGTTTCAATAACATCAACATCTTCATTATAAGAATCTCCAGAGATATAATGTTTGAGTCTTTGCCCATTCACCACTTGTGTAGAGTCATCTTTCAATGAAGCGATCTTAATAGCACCTAAGCGGTACACTTCCACAATAACATATGGTCCTTCCCATTTAGAGAGTAATTTTCCTGCAAAAAATCTGAGACGGGACCTATACAAAAGAACTTTCTCACCAACATGAAACTCTCTCTTAAGAATTCTCTTATCATGCCATTGCTTGACTTTCTCTTTAAAAAGCCTGGCATTCTCATATGCTTCGTTTCTCCACTCATCAAGAGAACTCAAATCTAATAACCTTTTCTTACCAGCTAGTTTAAAATATCTATTAAGCTCTCTCACTGCCCAAAAAGCTTTGTGTTCTAATTCTAAGGGCAAGTGACACGCTTTTCCGTAAACCATCTTATAAGGAGACATACCCATGGGGTTCTTATAAGCAGTTCTATAAGCCCATAAAGCATCGTTTAACTTACTAGCCCAGTTTTTCCTAGATCTATTGACAGTCTTCTGCAAGATAGACTTGATCTCCCTATTTGAAAGCTCTACCTGCCCACTAGTTTGGGGATGATAAGCAGAAGCAATTCTATGATTGACATCATATTTAGCAAGAGTTTTTCTAAAACCACCGTGAATAAAATGAGAACCTCCATCAGTCATAAGATATCTAGGCACACCAAACCTAGGAAAAATAACATCCTTAAGCATTTTTAACGAGGTCTCACCATCGGCACTCTTTGTAGGTATGGCTTCTACCCATTTAGTAACATAATCTACAGCAACAAGTATATGGGTATAGCCTTTTGAAGGAGGAAAAGGACCCATAAAGTCAAATCCCCAACAATCAAACGGTTCAATAACAAGAGTGTAACTCATAGGCATTTCATTGCGTCTAGAAATATTACCAACTCTTTGACATTCATCACAAGATAAAACATATCTTCTGGCATCTTTAAATAGAGTTGGCCAATAAAAACCTGATTGTAGAACCTTCTGCGCGGTTCTATCTCCAGCATGATGCCCTCCATAGGCGCTGCTATGGCATTTTCTTAATATCTCTTGTTGCTCATATTCCGGTACGCATCTTCTCATAATACCATCAACTCCTTCTTTATATAAGTGTGGGTCATCCCAAAAGTAATGCCTCAAATCATAAAAGAATTTTCTTCTTTGCTGAGTTGTAAAGGTCGGAGGCAAATACTTGGAAACAATAAAGTTAGCATAATCAGCATACCAAGGAAGGTCTCGCAAAGTTACATTTATTGCAGCCAACTGTTCATTTGGAAAACTATCGTTAACAGGAATAGGATCAAAGGAAATGTTTTCCAATCTAGACAAGTTGTCAGCCACAGGATTTTCAGCACCTTTCCTATCTACGATATGCAAATCAAACTCTTGTAAAAGCAACACCCATCTAATAAGCCTAGGCTTAGCATCCTTCTTAGTCATAAGATATCTAATAGCTGCGTGATCAGTATGAATAGTAACTTTAGAATCAACAATGTAAGATCTAAACTTATCACATGCAAAAACAATAGCAAGAAACTCTTTCTCAGTAGTAGCATAATTCTTTTGAGCAGGATCAAGAGTCTTACTAGCATAATGAATAACATTCAACTTATTATCAACGCGCTGTCCAAGAACAGCACCAACAGCAAAATCACTAGCATCACACATAATTTCAAAAGGTAAATTCCAATCAGGTGGTTGAACAATAGGAGCAGTAGTTAAAGCCTTCTTAAGAGTTTCAAAAGCTTCCTTACAATCATCATCAAAGACAAATGGTACATCTTTTTGAAGAAGATTAGTAAGGGGCTTTGAAATCTTAGAGAAATCTTTAATAAACCTCCTATAGAAACCAGCGTGACCAAGAACACTACGAATACCTTTAACATCTCTGGGACAGGGCATTTTCTCAATTGCCTCCACTTTCGCTCTGTCAACTTCAATACCTCTTTCAGAAATTTTATGTCCAAGGACAATTCTTTTATTTACCATAAAGTGGCATTTCTCCCAATTAAGAACAAGGTTAGTTTCTTCACACCTCTGCAAAACTTTATCAAGGTTGTGCAAACAATTATCAAAAGAAGTTCCATAGACGGAGAAATCGTCCATGAAGACCTCCACAATTTCTTCACAAAAGCCATGAAAAATAGCAGACATGCATCTTTGAAAAGTAGCAGGAGCATTGCATAAACCAAACGGCATACGTCTATAAGCATAAGTTCCATAAGGACAAGTAAAAGTGGGTTTCTCTTGATCATCCTTCTTAACAGCAATTTGAGAAAAACCAGAATAACCATCAAGGAAACAAAAATGAGTCTTCTCAGACAACCTTTCTAACATCTGATCTATAAATGGTAAAGGGTAATGATCTTTCTTAGTAACTTTGTTCACCTTCCTATAATCAATGCACATTCTATAACCAACTACTACCCTTTGAGGAATAAGCTCGTTATTCTCATTAGGCACAACAGTCATACCTCCTTTCTTAGGAACACAATGAACAGGACTAACCCATCTACTATCAGCAATAGGATAAATAATACCAGCATCAAGGAGTTTTAATACCTCATTTCTTACCACATCCTTCATCTTGGGAATTAGGCGGCGTTGATGCTCCACGACTGGCTTCGCGTCTTTCTCCATATTAATGGCATGCTGACATAAAGTGGGAGAAATCCCTTTTAAATCATCAAGAGTATATCCCATAGCTCCTCGGTGTTTCCTCAATATCTCCAATAATCTTTCTTCTTCCTTTCCTGAAAGTTTAGAGCTAATAATAACATGATATATTTTCTTATCATCTATGTAAGCATATTTAAGATTATCAGGCAAAGGTTTTAATTCAAACACAGGATCTTCCTTAGGTGGCAAAGTGGTACCAAGATCCTCCATAGGTAGATTATGCTTGATTAATGGTGGTTGACGAAGAAGAATATCGTCAATCTGTTCTCTTTCCTTGCTGAAAACATCACTTTCGTGTTCTTCCATGAATTGTTGCAAGGCATTATTAGGAGCAAGAGCAATAGAAGCAAGCTGTTCAACTTGAAAATCTTCATTAGGCGTATCATTTTCATAAGAAGTCTTAGTAAACTTGGAAAAATTAAACTCATAAGACTCCCCATTGAACTTAGTAAAAAAAATCTCCTTCTTACAATCTATCACGGCGCCACAGATGTTCAAAAATGGTCTACCAAAAATAATAGGACAAGTTTTACTAGCCTCCTTACCAAGTACTAGAAAATCAGTAGGGTATTTAGTCTTACCGCAAAGAACTTCCACATCTCGAACAATACCGAGAGGCCAAACAGTCTCTCTGTTAGCAAGCTGAACAACCACATCAATATCTTCAAGTTCACAAGCGCCAATCTCGTGCATGATTTCTTTGTAAAGCTCTAAGGGAATAGCACTTGCACTAGCACCAATATCACATAAACCATAATAGCAATGATCTCCAATCCTGACAGAAATAACAGGAACACTTGTTTTCCTATGCTTTTTAGGATGTGAGAGAATGTTAGAAGCATCTTCAAAAACAGAATATATTCATCCCCTACATCTTTAGTAACAAGATCCTTCAATATAGCTACAGGAGACTTGATAGTAATTTGCTCATCAGGTTCTGCAGCTTTCTTAGTACTTTTATTAGACACACTTACCAAAGTAGAATACTTTTTTACCTTAGCAGGGAAAGGTGTCTTCTCAAAATAAGGCTCAGGCACAATGCTATCAACAGTACAAACTTCAGTAGCTGCAGCAGGTATATTACTAATAGAGTCTTTATAAGGCGCATGATATTTATTCTAATCTTTCTTTGGAACATCAATATAAGAGGCAAAGGCCTTAATACAATTAGCAAGAATTTGTGAATCAAGACCATAAGCAGCGCTAACACTATGAAAGTCATCGGTCCCCATAAAAGATTTAATGCATTCATAATCATAGTTTATACCTGACTTCCTACCTTTGTCGTTTTCCCATCCTTCAGCATTCTCTTGTATACGGTCAAGAAGTTTCCACTTAGCATCTTCTTTCATATGGGTAAATGATCCAAAGCAAGAAGCATCCAAATAATCCTTATCAGGAAGAGTAAGCCGCGCATAAAAATTATCAATAACAATATTATTGGGGAGCTCATGAATGGGGCATTTGAGCATTAGTAACTTCAATCTCCCCCACGCTTGGGCAATACTCTCTCCATCATGAGGCCAAAAATTATATATCCGGTTACGATCTTTATGAATTTCACTTGGAGGATAAAACTTGGAATAAAAGAGAGGTACAATATCCTCCCATGCCATAGATGGACCATCTTGGAGTAGTCGATACCACTCTTCAGCTCTGCCTTTCAATGATAATGAGAATAGTTTCTTCTTGACCTGGCTTGGTGAAATACCTGCACATCTGAACAACTCGCATAATTCATGTATAAATAATAAGTGATCACCCGGATGGACAGTTCCATCACCTGAATAGCAGTTATCCATAATACGCCCAACAATTTTCATAGGTATTTTAAAAGGATCAATTTCAGCAGGCGGTGGTGGTGGTGGTTCATCCACATGTGCAGCAGTAGTAGTAGATATGTTTCCAGATAGGAAACCAAATGGAGAGTTCTCCATAGCAGAGTAAAATAAAAATAAAAATAAAAGACAAAATAAAAACGATGTTCACAGCGACGGTTACCTTTACCAATTCCACTCTTCAATAGCGCTACACTCCCCGGCAGCGGCGCCACAAAATAGTCTTGATGACCCACAAGTATAGGGGGTGTATCATAGTACTTTCGATAAATAAGAGTGTCGAACCCAACGAGGAGCAGAAGGTGTTGATGAGCGGTTTTGATCAAGGAATCACTGTAAATACTAGCAAACAGGTTTTCAGGGGTATTTGGTAATACGAGTAAATAAAGTGCGAGTAAATAAAAGACAGTAGTAACAATTGCAGCAAGTGGCCCAATCCTTTCTTCAGCAAAGGACAAGCCGGTTGTGTACTTATAATAACCAAACGTTCTCGAGGACACACGGGAGTTTCTGTCAAGAGCTTTCGCTTCATAAAGCCAATAGTCTTTATTGGTTTGATAGGTGTTATGGGGGTGAACCTGTGCTAGCGCACTACCCTTACTAGGATAAATACACACTTGTGATTATACCCCTTGCAAGCATCCGCAAATACAAGAAAGTAATTAAGATAAATCTAACCACAGCCTTAAACTCTAAGATCCTACGCTCCCTGGTGCAATGGTTTTCTAACGGAGGTTTAGTTTTCTGTCACTCCAGCAACCCCACAATCGGTAGCCAAATACACAATGCATCTCACTAGGCCCATAAACGGTGAAGTATCATGTAGTCGACGTTCACATGACACCACTAGTGAAATAGCACCACAACAATATCAAACCATTAAATATTTCTCAACAATAATTCACTACTAACATCTTGACTTCTCCCATATCCTCAAGAACTAAACAAACTACTCACAAGACATCATATGGATCATGATCAGAGGTGAAATAATGGTAAATAACAATCTGAACATAAACCTTAATTCAATGGTTTCACTCAATAGCATCAACTACAAGAGTAATCAACACCGGGAAAGTTTCCCCTATGAATATAACAAGATCCAACTCAAGATGTTACAGCGGGATGGCATGGTGATGGTGGAGATGAAGGTGCTGGTGATGGAGATGATGATGATGATGATCCCGATGAAGTCCGGTGCGATGGTGATGACGATGGCGACGATCTCCCCTCTCCGGGAAGGAATTTCCCGGTAGATTTCTGCCTGCCGGAGAGCTCTTCTCTCTCTGGTGTTTTCCGCCCTGCAGAGGCGGCGGTGTCTAACTCTGAGCCCCCCTTGACTTAGGTTTTCGGGGACAATGAAGTACGTGGAGGGGCGAGACCAGAAGTGGGCCAGGGTGGCCTCACACAGGGCTGGCGCGGCCAGGGGTCAGGCCGCGCCACCCTAGCATGTGGGCCCCTCCTGGCTCCTCTCGACTCCTCCTTCTGGCTTCCTGAGTCTTCTGGGAAAATATAATTTCCTGGTATTTTTCTGGAATTTTCCTGATCTTCAAAATATGGTCCCTTGATGGTCCTTTTTCCAGCAGAATCCTGACTCCGGCAGCAACTCCTCCAAAGATCATCAAACATGTGAAAACAAAGGAAATAACATAAGTATCAACTCTAAATATGAAATCTATCAATGAATAACAGTAAATTATTATACAAAATAGTGATGCAAAATGGACGTATCAATGACCCTGTAATGCTTTTCCCCTTGTCACAAATTGTCCAAAGCCATGATTTATCACATCTTGATGATCCTTTCACTATGGAGGAAATTAATTATGTTGTGAAGGAAATGCCCACTGATAGAGCTCCTGGACCAGATGGTTTCAATGGACTATTCATGAAAAAATGCTGGTCAATTATCAAAGATGATTTTGTCAAACTGGTAAATGATTTCTACAATGAGAATGTTGTGCTGGACTCCATAAATACTGCCTATATAACTCTTATTCCAAAAAGAGTACTCCTATGAACATGAATGATTATAGGCCAATTTCCCTTGTGAGTCTCCCCTTGAAATTCATTACTAAGCTTATGGCTAACAGGCTCCAGAAAGATATTATCCCCATTTTGCACCAGAATCAATATGGATTTATTAAAACCAGAAACATCCAAGATTGTATTGCACGGGCCTTTGAATATCTACATATTTGTCATCTCTCTAAGAAGCCAATAATAATCCTCAAGATAGATTTTGAAAAGGCATTTGACAAAGTGGAATACAATGCCATTCTTGCCATGCTCCAAGCTAAGGGATTTGGACCCAAATGGACCCAAATCAATTCTATTGTCAGCTTCCACTTCTGTTCCACTGAATGGTGTTCCTGGAAAAAAGATACTATGTAAAAGAGGAGTCAGACAGGGTGACCCATTATCCCCACTGTTATTTGTCAACACTTCTGAATTGTTGCAATCTGTTATAAATGATGCCTGGAGCGAATATTAAACCTACCTATTGATGATGACTTTGGTCAAAAATATCCAATATTGCAATATGCAGATGATACACTTATGATTATGCCTGCTGATCAAGCTCAATTACTCAGTCTCAAGGAAATTCTGGCTAACTTCAGTGCCTCTACTGGTCTTCGGGTCAATTATAATAAAACCACCCTGGTCCCTATTAATATTGACTCAACTCAAGCAAGCTCTCTGGCAAACACATTTGGCTGCAAAGTGGAGAGCCTTCCTTTCACATATCTGGGACTTCCCCTGGGAACCACCAGACCATCAGTTGCTGATTTCATGCCACTAGTCTCTAGACTAGATAAGAAGCTGTCTGGTATCTCTTCACTTATGTCATATACTGGGAGATTAACTCTGCTAAACTCAGTTATTAATTCACTTCCCATGTTTGCCATGTGTTCCTTGAAAGTTCCAATAACTATTTTCATTCACTTTGAAAAAAGTGGAAGGCAATTCCTATGGGCTGATAGAGAAGATAAGATACAAGGGAAATGTCTTGCAAGCTGGGACTTGATATGCAGACCGAAAGATGAAGGAGGTCTAGGTGTTATTGACCTCAGAAAACAGAACAAAGCATTACTGATCAAAAATCTCCACAAATTCTACAATGGTCATGACCTACCCTAGGTAAATTTGCTTTGGAGAGCATATTATGCTAACGGGCAAGTTCCTAGTAAAAATGCCAACAAGGGCTCTTTCTGGTGGAGAGACTGTCTTTTATATGATGACATATATAAAGAACACACTACAATTAATGTCATCAGTGGGAAATCCTGCTTATTATGGTCTGACAATTGGAATGACTCCATCAGAGAAGATGATCTCCCACACTTACACTCCTTCGCCAAGAATAAAGATATCACAGTAAGGGAAGCTTGGAACAAGAACAATGTGGACTTATATGATCTATTTAATCTGCCATTGTCTATCACCGCCCATGAGGAATACTTCCTACTACAGGAGGAAATTAACACTCTGAATATCACAAATGGACATGACAGGTGGGAATTTGCTTGGGGTGATAGATACTCTGTCAAAAAGATGTATAATTTAATCGGTGAAACACATCAAGCACCACAATCTATCATAGATATATGGAAAACAAGCAATACTCCAAGACAAAAGTTCTTTGCATGGCTGATGCTTCATGGCAGATTAAACACCAAAGATATGATGTCAAGAAAGAATTTCTTTGTGGAATTCAATGATTGCATACTCTGTGAGGAATGCCCACAAGAAACTATCATGCACTTATTCTTTGAATGCAGCTTTAGCCAAAGTTTTTGGTGGGCAATTGGACTTGAATGGAATGTGGATATGAACATCCATGACATGATCAGAGATGCAAAAACTAGATACTCACTCCATTTTATCATGGATATTATAATTTCTGGCTGCTGGAGCTTATGGGATCAGAGGAATGATGCTATATTCAATGATAATATACCAGATCTCAGAAGATGTATGATTAAATTCAAAAACTTCTGTTCACTCAACATTCATAGGGCTAAGCCTAGTCTTAGAGAGGGAATGCAGTCTTGGCTTGATACTTTATGATCCTCTGTATGTAATTGAACATTCATCACTGTACATTTCCATCCCATATATATAAAATTTTGACACAGTAGGGAGTCTTTCCCTACTGTAATCGTGTCAAAAAAAATTTGTTTTCAGGCACAATATTTCTATTTGACTTAATGTAACATGTTGTTCCACACGACAAGTTAGTTGGTCCACAATTTTTTAGTTCTAGAAAACTAGCTTTTTGTTTCATACGACAAGTTAATTGGTCCACAATTATTTTATTCAACTTATCATTTAGTACTAGTCGTGACAATGCAAAAGCTAGCATTTCACGCTCTCTTTTTCAAGTTAAACATGCTTTACAAACTCATGTTCTTTTAGTACTCCCTCCGACCCAAAATACTCTTCGCTAACATGGATGTATCTAGACACATTTTAGTGGTAGATACATCCATATTTACGAAGAGTATTATGGGCCGGAGGGAGTACGTAAAGTTTATTCCAGACTCTCTTTACGACAGTACGACTTGTACGGTACGGTGCATTCAATCAAAGGCTGGAGCTTCCTTTATTCAGACGATGGACTGAACACTAAGCGTCCGTACGAAATCAGCAGTGCCCGGGCGGGGCCTATGCATGCACTTTGATATGTCAGTACATGTAGGGGTGGAATCGAGCCGAGCCGAGCCGGCTCGTGGCTCGGCTCGTCAAAGCTTGCAAAAATCGAGCCGAGTCCAAGCTCGGCTTGGTGCTGAAAAAATACTCCTGAGAGGGCTCGTGGCTCGGCTCGGCAGGCTCGCGGCTCGTTCGAACGGCTCGACGAGCCGTTCACCTACCCCCCAAAATATCCCCACCTCCGACCGTGACCGCTCATTCTTTCGATCCAGTCCTATCGAGAGAAAGCTCGCCCGACCCCGACCTCCCTCCTTGCCCCCGACGGTCCTTGCCGGCGCCGCCCGCCACCACCAAAGCCGGCTGCCGCCACCAACGCTGGTTGCCTCCTCCACCTTCCCCTTCTTCCATGGCGCCACAGCAGCTCCCAGACTGAATCCCCGCACCCTTGTCCATCTAGGGTTAGGGTTAGCGGAGACCTCCGCCGGTCCGCCCGCCAGTCCTGCGGCCGCCACTCCGCCGGCAGCACCGGCGCCCGGATACTCGCCCACGATGCCTGACGCCTCCAGCCCTCCACCTCCCTGGCTCCCAGCAGGTCAACACTACAGGTCAGTCCACCCCGCCATGCCTCTGTAGTCTGTTCTGAACTTGATCTACACGCTAGACTAGAGGTGATCCGGCTTCAATCGGTAGTGGTACTGGACTACTGGTAGTGCTAATTGCTAAATAGGCCTACTGCTAAAATCTTTGTCATAATGTTATTATCTGGTTTCCCACCGATCTGGTAGTGGTAGTAGACTATAGTGCTGAAATATTTGTCAAAAGCTTGTTTCTTTTTAGTATGGCTGACCAGTACCATTGTTTCTAAAATATATTTTTGTTTCTTTTTAGCCTGACCAGTACCATTGTTGGGAATTGGGATGAAATCTTGTTTTTTTAGTCTGGTCAGTAACATTGCTACTGTCTAAAATTGTGAAGGATATAGAAGATGCAACCGGGGCGAGAGAGTGAAGGATCGCAGGCATGTCTGAGGAAGCCGCAAGGGCAGGGAAGGAGGCATGCATACAACAAGGCGATGCAATCGCGGACTGCAGTTATGCTAGGCATACCTTCAACTATACCTGCATCATCACAACCGGCAGTACCTAATTTGTCGCAGCCGGCAGCAGCAAATTCGCCTCCACAAATGGTAATTTTGTTTCACCTTTTTGTAATTGTATCTGCAGCTGTAGTACATGTAATGTCTTTGATTGAATCTTTGTGAGGGAATCTGTTAAGTACATCAAGAAGTCGGTATCTCGATTGCACAAGTTTGTAGAAATTTGTCGGTTTCTTGCAATCACAATTGGAGAGGGGCTGAAACTTGATGTCACCACAAGGTGGAATTCAACTTATCACATGTTAAAGACAGCCATTGCCTATAGGGATGCAATAGATTCTTATGCGGACAGTGATGCAAATTATAAATGGAAGCCCTCAAATGCTGATTGGACATTGTTCAATACCATTACACCTATACTTGCTTCTCTGGCTGAGGTTTCCACTGCATTCTCTGGCTCTACATATCCTACTTCGAATATATTTTACCCTCACATTGTCAATGTCAAGATTGCACTTACAGAGGCATGTAGATCCACCAACCTAGCTTTGCAAACTATTGGAGAAGCAATGTTGGACAAATTCAACAAGTATTGGGAAGAACCCAATAATGTCATGGTGATTGCTACTATTCTTGACCCAAGGTACAAGCTGAAATACATTAAGTGGGGTTTTAGAAGAATCTATTCAGAAGAGAAAGCTACTTCTGAATATAATTTGATCGAAACCGAGTTGGACAAGTTGTATGATACTTATGATATGCATCATCGTCATGAGAAAGCTGATTCTTATAGAGCAGCTGCATCCTCATCTACACCTATGGATACAAGTTCATCTTTACCATCAAGTGCTAGTGAGTTTACCTCATACTTAAGTGAGACTTCTGTGGAGACATCAAAGAATGAGATGGATAAGTATCTTGCTGAGGCAAATGAGAGCTTGCTAAACAAAATTTTTGATGTGCTATTGTGGTGGAAGCTGAATGCCCATAGATACCCCGTCGTGGCAAAGATGGCAAAGAATTTCTTGTCTATACCGGCAACTTCCGTGTCTTCAGAGTCTACTTTTAGCACCGGGGGGCGAGTTCTAGATGACTATAGAAGCTCTTTAAAGCCAGTGATGGTGGAGGCGCTGGTCTGTGCTTCTAGCTGGATTAAAGGTGCTCACAATGACAACAAAGTATCGCTGAATGTGGTATGTGCCTTGTTGATTCATTTTCCTGCTAGTCTACTATAATATATGTCTTATGCATACCTAACTTTCATCATTTTCACTCTAGTAGGAACCTGATGATATTGATGATGTTGAGTCCATTCCATTTCCAAAAAGCGTGGTGGGGAGCAACTAGTAAGTATATAGTGCTATTTTGTTTCTCTACTTGCTGTAACTTTTTGTACAAGGACACAAGTAATGCAAAACTCATTATATAGTGCTATTTCGCTCTCTCAACTTGTTGGACATTTTATTACAGCAACATAAGTAATAGAAAATTGGCCATTTTGGTGTCTTTACTTGCTGACCATTAATATACTGCAACATATCTGTTGTAAACTATATTTTACAATGCCATTTAGGTCACTTTACTTGCTGCACATTTTTGTACAACAACATAGGTGATTTCCTTTTGTTTTTGTGATAACCAGATTCGACATATGAGTGTATGAGCTGCAGGAGATGGCGGTAGAGGCCAAGGAGATGAAATGATGGATCAATGGTTCTTTTGTGGTTGATGTTTATGATCAGATTTGCCTTACCATGAACCCTCTTACTTTTGTTGAACTATGTTCCTGTGTTTGTCATGTATGGGACTCCTGTTGGACTAAGTGATCAATTTGTGTTATGAAACTTGTGATGTAATGCTACTATTATGGTTTATTGGTACTTTATGAAACTTGTTAGACTATTTTGTTGATGTATTTGTGAAATCTGATCAAAATCTTGTATAAAACTGTGAATTCTTACAATTTCAGCAAAGGTCATAGCAAATTTTTTAATTTCATCGAGCCTTCGAGCCGGCTTGCAAGCTTCACCGAGCCGGCTTGTCGATCCTCGAGCCTGAGTAGCAAGGTTTAGGCTTGGCTTGACCATCCTCCAAGCCGAGTCAAGCCCGAGCCAAGCCTTGTCGAGCCCGAGCCGAGCCTCGAGCCTCGAGCCTCGAGCTACATGTCCACCCCTAAGTACATGGACACCGATGCTGCGAGCCAGAATTTTAGTCCCATACTGCTTAGCTAATACGATATGCACCAATTTATATACCCCAAAGAAAAACAACAAACCAGTCAACATGGTGACATCCGTGTTTGAATGAAGTCTTTTTTTTTTTGAAACACGGGGGTCGGGGTCTAGAAGGACCCCGATGATTTCATTGAAGTGGTGACAGGTACATAATCAAGATTGGCCTTTTCTAATTCAGTCCAAGGAGATCTCCTATCTGAGAATAAGGCCTCACTTTTTACAAAAACCACCCTAGAACTAATGAAATTCTTGCAATCAAGTCCTTGGGCGTCTCCGCCACCATTCGCCGGCGTCCTCCAGGCGATGCCGCCGAGGAGCAGGGGCCTCTTGCTCGGGAGCCCCCTTCCGGCGAGTAGCAACCACCACGGTCCCCCTAGTCCCTGCGGGGAACGCATCACTTCGCAGCAATTAGGGTTCGAGCACCCGTGACAGCGCCGGATCAAGGCCTCCGATATGGAGGTTGAAATCTTGCCGCCTTGTCGGCAGTGGATTGCGGCGGCGATGCAGCCAGCCGCATGGATGTGCACAGAAATAGAGCCCCCCCAACCTCCTCTTCTTTTGCAGAGGGAAACCAGCTTACCTCCTCCTTTCGAACCACCATGGCCGGCTGGAGAAGAGAGACACCGTCGCCCGATTCCACAGCGCCGGAGAAGGAGATGCCACTTATTCAGGAGAACCTCACCTGCCTCGCCTTCGCTAGACCACCACCTCGATGGCTCGGAGAAGGAAGAGGCCGACGAGCGACCAGAGCCATGGCAGAGCTCCAGGACGCTTGGTCTCCAACTGCATCGGCCCCAGGATGCAGAGCACAGGATGATGAAAAGCTTCTCCCCCTCGCCTCCTTGGCCGGCCGGGAGAAGGATCACATCACCGCCAGTCCACCGCATCGAGATCTTGCAGCAATCGACTTTATTCACGGAGATCGTGGCCTTGCTCCCTCTTCTTGGCTCCGACCACCGGAGCTGGAGAAGAAGTAGCAGGAGCCTTACATGGAGGCGGATCCAGTCGAAGAGATCCGCCGCCCCCCTCCTCACTACTGGCATAACGCCAAGCCACGGCAGCAGGCCGGGAAATCTCTCAGTAATACTACCTATGCTACAACCGGCACCTCGCCTCAGTCTCTCCCGAGCGGCATCGCCGCCGGCGAGGACCTCGGTCCGGCCCGGGGAGGAATAATTGACTCTCAAAGAGGAGGAGCAGAGGAGTCGAGAGAGGAGGGGAAAGGGGAAAGTTCCTCCGCCCTTGTGTTTGAATGAAGTCGTGCACTCGCGCGCTGCTTTCCCGCCCAAGTATAATAATGGACCTTGGGCCGTCGTAATTCCTTGACAGCAATGCGCGGGCAGCTACTGCGCAAAACGGGGAAGCCCAGGAAGGCGCTGCCTGACAGTGGGCCGGCGCAAAGCCCAGTGTAATAAGCACACCCGTTCGCGCCTGTTGGGCCCCAACCAGGGAGTCAAACCCCGCCAAAACGGGGACGCCGGGAAAAGACCAGCTGCTCTTGCCAAAAAAAATTACAGTAGTACAATCAATCTGCTCTGATCAACTAACTCTGGGGACTAATATATAAGAGTACTACTGTAGTTTTACTCATAAGTTCGAAGAGAAACATTGCTACTGTATTTTGGGGCACTTCTATTAAAATGCCTCTAATTATATTCTAATTATGGGTATTTTAATTAAAATGCCTCTAAAACAATTAGGGACATGAGTAAAGGAGACACATTTCAAAGTGCCCCAAAAAATATTTAGAGGCACATTATTAAACATTAGAGGCACTTTGTAGTGCCTCCGACAACGCCACCCCACTGACGTCGTCCACCTGATGCCCGCCGACGCCGAGGCCGTCGTCTCGTCCCTGGGCACGCAGGCCAAGGTTGACGCGGTGTGCACAAGAAGTACGGCGTCCCCACGGATCAGTACACCGCACGCCCCGCTGGCGACCTGCGCGCGAGCTCGGCCCCGCCGCCGGGCTCCGTCTGCGTGTACGAGCATGCACTGGAGGCCGGCCGGGATGCGCGTCCCTCTGCACGGCCTCTTCTCCGACGCGCTCGCCCACTTCGGCATCGCGCCGGCCCAGCTCGTGCCCAACGGGTGGCGCATCATGGCTGGATTCGTCGTGCTATGCCACTACGCGGGCGTGCCGCCGTCGCTAGCGGTGTTCCGGCACTTTTTTCGTTTGCGCATCATCAACAACAAGAAAATATTCGGCTGGTACCTTTTCCAATCCATAGACACATCAGGCCTGCGCTTCGCGGGGCTGCCGGATTCCATCAAGGATTGGAAGCAGAGTTTCTTCTTCCTCGCGTCGCCGACGCCGTGGCGTTGCCCGGTGGAGTGGGGCGAGCCGTCCAAGAGCTCCTTCAAGGTGCCAGTGCTTACCGGCGAGGAAAAGAAATCGGTAGCTATTCTGCTGCGTGCTCACGGCGCTGCCCCTGTTGATATCAGGACGTATCTTCGCGACATCAGTCTTGCCGCCGCCAAGATATCTCTCGCATCGCCGGCACCGACGCCGCCAACACTACCGCGTTCTTGTACACGTACTTCCACCGGTTCCAAAGGGATGTATCCCTCCGTCTACGACATGATGAAAAACATTCGGACGGAAAAGATGGCAACCGCGGAAGCGTCGGCATCGGCGAACAAGGTGAAAAGCAAGCCGGGCAGCGACGGGGCGTGGTCTTCGCCGTTGTGCGGGAAGAAGAGGAGTCTGGACGAAGCAGACCGCAAGGAGGATGAGGGTCGGCCTCCTTCTGCCGCACTGAACACGCCTCCGTCCGCCCATGGCTGCTCGTTGCCTGCGGCAGGGGATTCGGACTTCATGGGCATTCTCAAGGTAAGCGAGAAAATTCAGCTTCAAAGTTTTCAGGAACAGATCGTTGCATCCGTGTGCATGTCAGAAGTCCGATCACATTTCTTGTGTGTAGGCCGCGAACAAGATGATATCCTCATTGGAGGAAGAGCTGAAGCAGGCAAAGGACGAGGTCGCCGCGGTGAAGGCCGAGCACGCGGCGTCCAAGCGGGCAGCAACAGCAGAGCAGGAGAAGGCGAAAGCCAAGCTCGCCGCGGCCAAACGAACAGCGGAGGCAGAATTGGAGAAGGTGAAAGCCGAGCTCACCGCGGCCAAACGAACAGCTGATGCAGATTTGAAAAAGGTGAAAGCCGAGCTCGCCGAAGCCAAACGAACAGGTGAGGCAGAATTGGAGAAGGTGAAAGCCAAACTCGCTGGGGCCAAACGAAGTGAGGCAGAATTGGAGAAGGTGAAAGCCGAGCTCACGGCGGTGAAGCAGGTGGCGAAGGAAGATCGGGAGAAAGCTGACGCCGAAAGGACGACGCTGCAGCAGTTCCTGGCGGGGCTCGAGGACTTGAAGTTGAAGGCTACCACGAGCGCGACACGGAAAGGATGAGGCCGGCGCACGGCGCTCCTGTCATCCACCCGACGATCCCCGTGGCTTGGTCTAGCCCCTTGATAATTAGCTTACTGGTTAGTTGATCTTTTGAACTATAACCGTTCTTCGTGCTTTTGAGGTTTCTATTGCTTGTTGTAGTCTATTCCCATGTAATCCAGTACTTAGAATGATCCTGTCCGGGAGATCCATGTAGTATCTGAAGCTAGCTAGTTCATCAGATTCTACTGTTTTAACTTGCCTAGTAGTTTGAATGAGCCAGTAGATGAAGAAACACTGGATATGATTAATGTTTATTTACCATCATTGTACTGGAGAAACAAAGCAATATCACTATTGATCACAATTAACATGATTAGCATGAACAAAATATCTAGATCAAGCTATAGAAAAATAGGTTAAGTGTGCCTTTGTCTTGGCGGTGTTCCGTGTTAATATAAGGGTCAAAGCCTGGATCCTTTAGATCCATAATTACAGGGATTACAATTTGATCTACTAGTATGGTTTATATACCAAACTGGTTACAATTGTAACAGTTACAAACTTCTAGAGTCTATCGTTTGATAACCTCCCTCAATCACAACTTTATCTAAGTTAAGATTGCACCGAAAAGCTTGCAACTGACAATGCATCAGCTACATGATCTCCTGTTGGCACAAACCTAATATCTAGCAGCTTATTAGCGACATGTCCTTCAGCAGCGAGGGATGGGAGGAGTATCCTCATGGAAAAGGATCTAAGGTTTGGACAAGTTGTGCTTATCGTTGGCAAAAATAATGTGCAATAACCTGAGGTTGATGGTTATCAACTTTGACATCAACTAAAATTGAGCTCCATGATATCAATAATGTGGTGGAGGGGGTGTGTTTGGGCGTGTAGTATTACTAGATGGACCCAACGCGCTCTGCTACACCATCATATGGTAGCAGCATTTCATTTTGTGGTGATGTTGTTTTTTATCAACTCATACATGTTTTAGTGTCTGGCTCGTCGAGTACAGTGAAGCCGACACATTTTGTAGAACGACATATGGTTGGTATGTTGTTGCACACGTGCCCAACATATTGTTCGTTGGCGGGCTCTTATTTATTGGAGTCAGCACATGCCCATGTCAATTTAAAGGTATCTCTAGCGGGACTCAAATAGACTACGACTATCTTTTTTGGTCCGTGCCGATAAATGACGCCACCCAACGGGCGGCCCAAACGGACCGTTGCTCGGTTTTTTCGTATAATCACCCCATTTTCAGATCAAATTTGGGCTAGGAAATGGTGTGGGGTGGACACGGTCAACGCATCCATTAGCGGGTCCAAGTTTAGCCTTGCCCACTTGTCATCCGTCCACCATCCCACTTCTTTGCAAGATATGCCTAATGGTACATACCAACAAATAATGCAGATGCACGAGTTAAAACTTTTAGCTTAAAAAAAATTATATCTAGATAACCATTTATCATACATATTCAGAGATTAATACATATATCATTATCTATAGAATGTACATAACATAAATAAATGAGAAAGTAGGGGCGAACCATGTAAGTGGATAGCGGCTATTTTTTTTTAATATGACATCCAATGAGAGATATATATTAATAATATTTTTTCTACGTGTGAAGGTGCAGTTTGATAGGCCAACCAACCGATCGCTGACTCACTTGCAGATAGGTCCCACAAAAGCGACAGCTATGCTAGAGAGCTTAGATCTCTTAAAAGATTTCCTTACCTTGGTGAATGCACTGAAGAACGGAAGTTAGGACTTGATCTAGGTGTCCTGATTCGTGAAACTAGGGGCAGATGTATGGCTTCTTTCGAGTTCAGCTACTGTCCTAGTTTTTATCATATGTGAACGACCAGATAGCAGCAGACAGTTTAAATGCATAAATCAACAGTGGCTAGCAAAGGTGTAGTAGCAAACAATATCATGGCATCAGTCACGAGGCCCAGGAAAGGCATTCAGTTAGACACCCCGTAACATACACCCAACACGCTAAAGCCTACATAGTACAGATAACATAGCCAGCATTTAGCTGGGAGAGCAGGTTCTCATCACAAAGGAAAACTAGGAAACAGAAGTTGCTAATCAGTCCGATCCAGCCAATCCTACCACTCAGCTAACAACAGCAAATGCCATGTCCTCACAATTAATCGGATTTGGGTTGCTCCTGGTCAGTAGGCAGCCTCCTTAGCAACTTGTACAGGCCAAAGACATTCTTGTGCTGCCATTGGTACGGTATGAAGAATGATCGGTATAGTGCCGGCGAAAGCTCTCTGTCTAGAAATGGTAGCGCTGCCAATGTCTGGAAAGGTTGCAGAGAACTATCAGAGTCAGAACTGGGATTTAAAGCATTGAGAAGAATCACGAGTAATGATTTACCTCCCATGTTGAGAGGTCATTCCCACGAGAGGGATAAGGTCGCCTGAGATCAAGCTCCATCAGTAAGTTGCATGCTCCAATGTCTTTCAACTGCGACCAAAAAGTGCAAACCAGCTGTTATGCACAGTATTATCAAAGGGAAAAGTCTGCTGTAAAACTTCAAGGGAAAAGGAAGTACATATTGCTTGTCGGAGGCCTTGTTCTTGTCATTGAAATAAGATGGAGCAGCAGTGGTGCCTCCCAGAGTTTCATTGAAGGGGAATGGAAGAAGGCCTCGGAAACCATCGTCTATCCAACGAACTTCGCTGATATAGGAGGGTACGAAGAATGATGAAGGATAGCGGTGCCACTCACTTCCAACACACAAAACTGACCCTGCACAGAAACAGAACAGCTGGCTAGTTCACAGAATTTTATATTCGAGGATAATACATGATACACTAAAGTGCTCGATTCTACGAAAATATGTGTACTCATTAAATTTACGTAAGAGCTGCATCTGTCGAACTACCTCTGCAATAAGGCCCCTGTCTAGATTACAGCAAATAGTGATGATAAATGCATCATGAAGTCCACTATTGTCTCTGTGGTGTCTGATTTGGCAGCCGAAAGGCCTAATACTTTGTATTAATAGGATGGTACTACCTCCGTTCCAAAATATAAGTCCGGCTTACATTTTGGAACGGAGGTAATACAAGTCAATCAATACTGTACAAGATAAACCTGTTTATGAGTGCATAGTTAGGTCCTTACCAGGTCCAGTATCTTCATGGTATTCGAGATGCTCATAGATCTGCAGAGGAGCGCCATATCCATTCAACATAGAGAACGTTCGGCTGTGGGACGTGCACAAAATAAAGCCTAGGATTAAAGGCCGTAGGCCCTTCGCTACCTGTCAAATGTATCAGGAAATAATCAAAAACCATTCCTAGTAACTAAAAGACATGGGATGCGATTAACAATGACAGGCTCACCTTATAAAGAATTGACTGCTCAGATGCGTATTTCTCATGGAAAAAATCAGGAAAGCTGTCAATAACAGAGGCTGCTGCAACACATATCAATGGATAAATTGGATAGAGAAACCTGCAAAAACAGATTAAGAAACAGAGTGGTTTTAGTATCTATTGCTTTCATCTGTAGAATTATTAACTCCTAGGATTAGGAGAATATCAAAAAACATTCTTCATGTAGTTACTTCCACACAGCAGAACTGTTGTGGACGCTAGTAAGATGGATATAAGGATGGCATGTATCTACTTTTGGATCAAGCAAGAACAATCAATCTAATCTCTCCCTGGTTATTTCTCTCTTCTCAACCTATGTCTACATGATCCCTCGCAGCCACGCCGTCTGGCTATCTTCTCAGTAGTTATCCCGTTGTGGATCTAAGTCCACAACAATGTTCTTTTTACATGAAAAACAACGATTTATTTATGTGCCTCAAAATAGTGGTGAGAAAACTAAGCATAAAGCTGGTGCATCTTCTAAACAAGTGTAAACGTATAAAAAAATCCAGGACACCATTAACAACTAGCAAATAGGCAAAACGGTGTGTAGCACATAAAGACTAAACTGGTTGATTAGGTTATCATGAAATATACATATATATATAAATGAATTCATGCAATTTGGTACAATTAGTTTTATTGCATGATAGAGTTAAGTTCAAATGCACAACCCAACTAGAGTACGTTTTTAGAAATGGACACACATGAGTATAATAAAACCAAACAAATTAGGAACATAACGATTACGGTTAACACACAGATTGAGAACACCTCAATATCCCCTCTGAACTCAGAAGCACTTTTTAATTGCTACTTGTTACAGCTGTCAGAAAGCAGACGATGGAACTTCAGGGGCAGAGAACATAAACAAACTGAAGAAAAGACACCCCTTGATGAATCAAATACAGCTATTTTAACCATGCAGGTGCTACAGAAAAAGCATACACTACATTCATGGAGCTTCTGTTTAGGCTCAGTGATACACTAACATAATTGAGCATTTTAGTTGTCCCATGAATTCAGGCAGAGAGAATTTGTTTTACCCCGGCATTAATTCCGGTACATAATTTACATGCTAAACTGATCAATAAGATGGTATTCACACTTTGATGCTTACCTTTCTTCTTTATGTGCCTGCAAAGACATGAAAGCCAACCAAATGTAGATAGGAGAGACAACTATCAACAGATCTGGGGCAAATTTCTTCCTTACAGATAGTGCAACCCCCACGAATAGCAAAGCCAAAAGAAATGCGAAATTGAAGTTATTGAATCCATTCCTCAAGTAGAATGTAGCCCCCTCTGTTCCATACAAGTGACTTTCACCACCACCAAGCACATTATATTTTAGAAGATTGAACACGGATGATGTCCATCTACCATAGCAGTAATAATCAGCAACGAACGAAAGTACCTAACAAAAAATTGTGTCGATCAGATGAAATATGAACCTGTTCACATCGTAACATTACTGATAATGTAAAGTTGTTACTTACAAGAAGGGACAGTGAAGTCAGAAATCCGGACAAAAACACTCTTTTAAAAGGTCCCCTTATTAATGAGTAAACAGTGATAGGGAGAAACACCAAAACTGAGAAAGGCCAGCCAAGAATTACACCAGCAGCTGCAACAGCGACTGCACTAGAATACTTCTCTAGAAGGAAGAGTGCTGAAGAAAGTGTTACAGCATACATGGAAAATGAACTTGGCAAGAAACCTGCGATAAGAAAACAAAGATCAACAAGTTAGTTTGATTACAGATCTGCAATAGAGCTTTTCGCATGGACATGGTAATACAAAAATGGAAGATCAGAAACATACTGGTACTGGCAAAGAAGCAGCCACTGGTTAAGCATAGCATTGCAAGAACATAACAAGCAAGCCTCTTTCCGTATCTTCTTGAAAGAGCAACTACCAGAACAGTTTCTGTTATAGTCGATATAAGTCCAAGAAAGAATCTCACAGAGTAGAACACACGAACCTTTACAATCACAACAGGACAGGTCAAAGTACAGTTAGTGCTAAAAAAATTATGTGTACTTAGTAGGGCTATAATTAGCAAGTCTAACAAATGCAAAGAAAGTACAGACTGAAACACATCAAACCTTATGTTCGCCACCAAAGATTGATGAAGCAGGACCAGCTACAATACCATGGATGAAAAGGTACAAATATGACCTAAGAGCATGGTCAGAACTGCAAGAACGAAATTTTAGAGAATCAAAATCAACGTCCTTCAATTATATTGTAACAAAAACTTGCAGTTAGCTTTATTGTCCAAAGATTTTTATTTTCTATACAACTGCACAGGCAGGAGGCAGCCCTCAATGCAGGCGTACTCAAGGAAAAATGAAATCATATTGCACTTCACAAGATAATGAAGATATGCTATTACACATCATTATTAATCTAAGCAACAATTTCAGCCAATTGCAGAAAACATGCAGATGTCTTATCGCTATTCCTATTTTTAAGCCACTATAATGCAATGTGTTGAACATAACAGAAGAGTATGAGCAACCCCCAGAAACGTTAGTGAAGTGTATGAAATTGAGGTTTCAACTCCAAGGAATGCAAAGCATTTAAGGTCTCAAACATGTATGAACACCCCATCAGTACTAGTGAAGTCCATCAATATGAGGTTCTGGCTAGAATGCAGAGCAATGGAACCTTCTCAAACATGAATGAACCTTCCAAAATGGCATATTAGGCATTTTAGAATAAACGTTAGCAGAATATCTTAGGATGGACCATGAGGTATCAAAACTTAGTTTTAAGCTTATGGAATGTGTAATCTATGTCAAGCATTCATAACTCAACAAATACAGTCATTTAAATAAGTTGGACTAATCACCATTTCTTCATTTCTAAAACGAACAGTTGACCACTTCTATCACTAAGCTATAACTTCTGAGTCATGATTTCTACAACAATCTGCATCATGATTTCTACATTACCACAAATCACTCGGTCACCAAATACAAGTAAGCTATCACCCTTTCTTAACCATTTCTATGATGACAGATGACTTCTCGATCACAACTTCCGCTTGACTACAAGTCGATGATACTTCAGATCAACATTCAACGGATTTTAAGAAGGAACCGATGATTTTCTTCCCAACAACGTGAGACTACGGAAACATACTGACAAATTTCAACCACATTATGAGTGAAATAAAACATATATTTGTCATTTTGCATCCTTCAAATCACCTTATTAACCCTCCAGGTTATACGATGGCACTAAGCTAGGTCTACACAGGTTGAGGAAAGTGTAATCCCTAATTTAGCTGTTCCCTTGAATAGAAATGAAAGCAGATACCCACAGTCAAACACATTTAGAATGCTCGAGCTGCGAACATGCAAACTTCACTACTCCCAGCACATATAGAACACCACATTTCACAAGTGTGTTCTAACTTACTAAGAAACATAGCTCTGGACTGCCGCCTTATAGAACAGTAGCCTTTCAAATACCTGAAATAGCAAATTCCTGAATCCTAAAACCCCTACAATCAAATGACTCCAAAGCCTCACCCATCATACCCCAGCATATGCTAACCTATCCCGCAGCTACCCCAACCAACACACTGAAGAAATCAGAGCAATAATTCAATAAGAGACCACGGATCTGTCATCCCCAAATCAGAGCACAAATCCGTACACTCCTAAACCCCTGGCAATCCGCTACCACGCATCAAGCAACGAAACGACCGGCACAGCTAGGGTTTAGTCTAGCGGAGGTGAGGTCGGAGAGGCAACCTGTACTCCCAGGTCTGGAAGCCGGAGCAGTAGAGGAGGAAGTGGAGGGGCTCCCAGTAGTTGAACACCTCGTCGCAGTCGTGGATCAGGTTGGAGTTGGCGCTCATGTGGCGGAGGAGACCGAGGGCCAGGAACGGGAGGAACCACCGGATACCCTCCTCCGCCTCCTCGCCGTCGGGGCGCCGCCTCCTGTCTTTGGCCTCCTTCGAGTACCCGTCGTCGGCTAGCGGCGATGCGGCGGTGGGCCGCCGCTGGCGCGCCGACGAGAGGGACATGGCCGGGGCAGGGAAGCGGAGACTCTCACACAGGGGGTATGCGCTCTATGGTCTAGAAGCTCCTGGATCTTTTCTGTTCTTCTTTCATCGAGTGAAAAAAAGAGAAATTATAGATAGGCCCCCTGACTGAGTAGCTTTTTGAGATGCTTTGATTCCTTCTCTCTCACCATTTGTTTCCCTTTTTTTTTGCCCTTCTTTTTAGCTTTTCTTTACCAAAACATGACCAGGGTAAAGCATGCGTATGGGTTGAAAACTTGAAACTTAAACCATAAGCAAGAGTGATTCCCACAAACAAGTGCACTTGAAAATTCCTATAAAAAAAGTGTCCTTGAAATTTCCATGAGCGTTTGAAGTTCTAGGTTGGCTCTCATACATTCCTTCCACTACAAAAGTAGTACTACTCCGCATGTTGCCCGAGATCATTTTAGTTAAAATCCATGGTGCACCTACAATTTGTCCTGGATGTGCAAAATAGGGTGTAATGGCCCTTAAACATTATTTTGTATTTGCTTTTTTAGCATGACTCCCTGAGGGTTTAACACATAGCACGACACATTGTCAAGTGGCACGCGCGTGCGTATGACTATTTTGCAGAAGTCCCCATTTCCCCACTCTCATAGAATTCATGTAACAGTCTTTGTATCGGTTAAAACAGAGTGGGAGCAAATCAAGTCCCCATTTCACTTGCCGCACGCCCTTCTCCCCCAGCTCTATCATGTCGCTCCAATAGAATCACACATCTATGCATGTTGTCGAGCGAGCCGCTCGTCTTAAGTTGTTCCAACACCACCTGGCGGCAACCTTGTGGACCTGCTACCATGAGAGGGCTGAGGGGTTGGTGGAGGAGATCCTCTCCATCGCTTGGATCTACAAGATCCTCTCTTTCGCTTGGAACTTCGGTAACCAACTATTCCTCCAAAATCTATATCCATCTCTAAATGTCCAAATATGGTATATACTATATACCACCCGAGTTTTATTAGGTGGATAAAAAGAAGCTATTTTTCTTCATGCAACTCAAAATAGAAAGTAACATGAAATCTCTAAATTAGGTTCCATGCGAACACATATAGAAACCCAGCTGATAAAATTTGGATTAGGTCTAGGTCTAGGTGGAATCTTGTTGGTTTGATGCATGTTGGAGCGTGGCCATGGAGTTTGTGAGCAGCGCATGCTAGCCTCGGATTCCTCTCCTTAATACTCGACCTTGGTGGCCGGAGTTGATAGGGGTGGGATCTGGAGTTATCTCTCTGAATAAGCTTGTTGGTGGAAATCGTGATCTAACTGTTGGAGTCCCTGGTGGTTGCCATGGTGGCAGACGAGGGGGTCCAACGGTGGGATCTGGATCTTTGGGGAAAGGTTGAATTGCTTCTCTTTGTAGTTCCTACACAATGACAAAGTCGGGCTACTGTGATCTTTGGCAGAGTCGGTGGCCACCCCAAACGTCGGAGCAACCCATGCGCTCATGCATCTTCAACCTCCTTTGGTGGAGGCCTTGCTACCTCGATGCGGCGATTTCAACCTACCTCATGCCAAGTGGTGTTGTCCCCGGTGCTCAAGTCGATCTTCGCATTCCAAGGTAATCTAGCATCGGCGGTGATGAGGAAGAAGGACTCGATGGTGTTTTTGTTGATGTTTGTAGGGTTTTTGTGCAATAATTAGGGATCAGGTTGTATTTTTTCTTAAAGGTCCTTCCATAAAATGTATATCATCGCCTATGAATAGAGCACTCTTTGGGTCCTTCGGGACCATTTCCTGTTAAAAAAGGAGAGACAAGTATTGGTAGATGAACAATGAAGTATACACATAGATGAAGACCACAAACAAGGCTACAACATGGGCAATAGAGTACAACACATTGACTCTTTTATCATGGGAAGGAAAATATTTGATCGGTTGATGCTCACAGCCAACACATTAAATCTATTTTTCCACATGATCCCTCACAGGGAATAGATTTTCATTATCAGTAGATAACAAAAATACAACATCCAAGGTGTACACAAAAGCAGAAAAGAGAACAAACATCGCTGACGGATAGCGTACTTTAGTTATCTACACGAAAAACTCAGGTGAATTTTTTATTACAAGCATCAGGCACAAAAGGCCGAAAGACCAATAGCAATTGTGCGGAAGGGAAAATAGCAAGGAATGGCTGAAGTGCAATTAGGCATCCGCATCTTTGTCTTCTTCATCTTCCACACGATCAGGTTAGCCACAAGCATCTCCTACATGAGGCATTTGGGTCTCTCTGTCGCAAATCCAGGGCCATCAGCGCAGTAGCACTAGATCTCATTGCCTCAACGTCTGCAAGATTTGAAGACCTGCCCAGTAATTAAAAACACAACACAAAAACAAATTATCTTAGTGGGACATTTGATCCTTTTTTCCTTAAAAACAAGCTTTGTTACAAAGCTACCAAATGGCCCAGCAAATAGCCGTCAGACCAGCAATCCGCGTGTTGCGGATGGTAGGGACAAACTGTGGGAACCACCAAAAAAATAAAGTGTTTAGGGTTGCGTGGGGGTCAATGCTCTCCACCTCTTCTTTATATATTGGATCAACAACAGGTTACAAACAGAGTTAGACTCTGATACATATACGTATACGTATTGGTACCGGACCAATCTTAACATCCCCCTCAATTTAAACTATTACATACAAGATTTAGATTGGACTTAAAACGGTCTAACATCTGTCGAGTGGCTGGTTTGGTAAACACATCAGCCAGCTGATCACTAGAAGAGATGAACCGAACTTCTAGTTCTCCGGTAGCAACGCGCTCACGCACAAAATGAAAATCAATCTCTATATGCTTAGTACGCGCGTGAAAAACCGGGTTCGCTGTAAGGTATGTTGCCCCGAGATTATCACACCACAATATAGGTGTGCGCTGCCGATGTACTCCAAGTTCAGTGAGCACTGAATCAACCCATATGGCTTCGGCTGCTCCATTAGCTAGTGCCTTATAATCTGCCTCCGTGCTAGATTTTGAGACAGTAGGTTGCTTCTTCAAACTCCAAGAAACAAGGTTCGGACCAACAAATATCGCATATCCGCCTGTTGAGCGTCTATCATCAACACATCCGGCCCAATCTGCATCAGTAAAAATACTAATCCCATGCAGAGGAGACTTACGTATCCGTAAGCCAGTATCCAATGTCCCTTTGACATATCTCAGTATGCGCTTAACAGCTTCCCAATGAACACCAGTGGGCTGAGAAAGAAACTGGCAGACTTTGTTAACTGCGAAGGAAATGTCTGGACGTGTGAGTGTCAAGTACTGAAGCGCACCAACAACACTGCGATACCTGAAAGAATCATCGGAACCAAGTGGTGTGCCAGACTCACGTGAAAGTTGCTCTGTGGCCACGAGTGGAGTAGAAGTAGGATTACAATTCTCCATATTGACGCGATGTAGAAGATCAAGCGCATATTTGCGTTGAGTCAATTGCATGCCCCCAGAATTGTAGGACGCTTCTAATCCAAGGAAATACTCCAGACGACCAAGATCCTTAATAGGAAAAGACTCGGAGAGTGAGCGAACCAACCGCTCAACTGCTGTAGATGTAGAACCAGCGATAACAATATCATCCACGTAAACCAGCATGAAGATGGAAATACCATCGCGATGAAAGATGAATAGGGACATATCTGCCTTGGAGGACACAAAACCAGGCTCATGAAGACGAGTACTCAAACGAGCATACCAGGCACGTGAAGACTGCTTAAGTCCGTAAATAGCACGCTGCAATTTGCACACATGAGAGGGATATTGGGCATCCTCAAAACCAGGCGGCTGCTGCATATAAACGTCCTCGGATAAGAAGCCATGAAGAAAAGCATTACTGACATTAATTTGTCGAAGGGTCCATCCGCGAGAGACGGCAATAGAGAGAACTAGACGGACAGTAGCAGGCTTCACGACCGGACTGAAAGTATCACCATAATCAATCCCAAGCTGTTGTGTAAAACCCTGTGCAAGCCGCGCCTTGTGTTTCTCAACAGATCCATCAGGCCGATGTTTGATCTTAAACACCCACTTACTGCCAACAATATTGACGCCTGGAGGCCGAGGCACAAGAACCCAAGTGCGAGTCTGAGAAAGAGCTGAGAATTCATTAGACATAGCAGCATGCCAAGCAGGTTCACGAAGAGCATCGTGATGCGACACAGGAGCCGCAAACAAAGCACGCCGGTGAGGGTCATATCGAACCGTGCCATCAGTATATATTTTCTCACGACGAGTATTATCGCGAAGACGGGTAATCATACCGTGGCCGGGAGCAGATGCGGACTCAGCAGTCGAAGATATTGTGGCTGACGTATCAGCGAGAGGCAAGGTGGACTGCCGAGTTTCCTGGGATGCTCCCGATTCTGCTGGCCCCGATTCAGCTAGCGCATGATTTTGTGGGGACGGTCTAGCTGACGCACGAATGCCCGAGATGCTCGAGCTGGATGCATTAGAGCCCGATGCAGGAGCAGAGCCAATCAATGCTCACTAGTAGAAATATGAGTATTAGCACCGGTTTGTAAGTCCCATTTACACCGGTTTTGCAACCGGTGCAAAGCATCCGGCACTAAAGCCTCATCTTTTAGCACCGGTTGTACTACGAACCGGTGTTAAAGGGGTTCCACGTGGCCCGCGCGGCTGAAGGACCCTTTAGCACCGGTTTGAGACACGAACCGGTGCTAAAGGTCCGGACGAATTTCTGGTATAAATTTTGAAAAAAAATTAAAAAAATTTGAAATTATTTTTCAGAATTTCTCAATTTTTGGATATTTGAATTGTTTGACAGTTTCCACTCTAATCTCTAATCACCCCTATTCTCATGTCAAAGTATATACTAGTGGTCCCACTTCCCTATTCTTTCTCTACTAGCTTCCAAGACTGCGCTCGCGACTTCTTGATAATACTGTGCTGTGAATTTTATTAACCCATACACTTTGATAATATATGATTTTACTTTTTTGAATTCCAAATAATTTTAAAAATAAGCAGCAATGATTAATTATTAATAAGCATCAATGATTTCCAAATAATCTTTGTGTATAATTTAATTATTAATTTTAAAACTCAAAATATTCAAAAAAATCAAAAAAACTTAAAAACTTAAAAAATTCCAAAATAATATAAAAACTTCAAAATAACTAAAAAGTAGAAGAAATAATAAAATAAATTTAAAAAAAACAAATTTTTTATTTTTTTTGACAAAATCTAAAATCTTCCTGCTTTCATATTTCCCGTTGAAATCGGATATAACTTTTTGCGTAGATGGTTTTTCATATATTATATGTTTTTTTTTCGAGTCCGTACGCAATAGTTATTGCCGATTTAATTTGGAATAACCTTTTTGTTCAAAATATATGAAAATTCAAAATTTCAAATTTTCCATAAAAGTTGCTTGCGTGAGGTACATGCATGTCAAAGGATTTTGAAATTTGAAGTTTTTATCATTTTTGTTTATTTTTTTAGACTTTTTTTCTACACGGGGTAGGCATGAGAGGAAAAAATAGGTGTCAACCCTTTAGCACCGGTTCGTGGCTCGAACCGGTGCTAAAGGTACCCCTTTTGCACCGGTTCGTGCCACGAACCGGTGCTAAAAGGTAGTGACCTTTTAGCACCGGTTTGAGCCACGAACCGGTGCAAAAGGGGGGACCTTTAGCACCGGTTTGAGTCACAAACCGGTGCTAAAGGGTTAGCGCCTGCACACAACCACTTTAGTACCGGTTTGTGGCTCAAACCGGTGCTAAAGGTCTCTTACGAACCGGTGCTAATGCCCTGGCCTTACGAACCGGTGTTAATGCCCCTTTTAGTCTGGGTTAATAAGACAACCGGTGCTAAAGCTCCGGGCAGCTTCAAACGAAAGCCCTTTTTTCTACTAGTGGCTCCAGGCAAAAGCAATGCATGAGGCGTCTGGGACACAGGATGTGCCTGGTACTGCGTGCTGCCATGCACGTCAAGTGCACCAGAGGCGAGTACGTCAATCCTCTCAGCTGAAACCTGTACAGGAGAATACACGCTAGACGATGGATTAGTAGACAAATAGGATAGATCGATTTGTGCACATGGTCATTAGTAGCCAGTTCAGAAGTAGGAAACGTAATAGCTTCGCGTAGGGCAGGAATATCAACCGTGACACCCGGAGTGGCATAGGGAAAAATGGACTCATCGAAAACAACATCCCGAGAGATAAAGATTCGTCCCGTGGATCGATCTAGACACTTGTATCCCTTGTGCATTGGACTATAGCCTAGGAAAACACACTGCTTGGATTGAAACTCAAGTTTGTGTGAATTATATTTGCGAAGACTAGGCCAACAAGCACAACCAAAAATACGAAGGAAATCATAATTAGGTTGTATGTCGAGAAGACGGTGAATCAGAGTGTCTTTATGAAGAACAGGTGTAGGCATACGATTGATAAGATAGCATGCAGTCAGGAATGCCTCATCCCAATAACGAAGGGGAAGAGAGGAGTGTGCAAGCAGAGCGAGACCTGTTTCAACTAGATGTCGATGCTTGCGTTCAACAACTCCGTTTTGCTGAGACGTGTGTGGACAAGAGACACGATGTGAGATGCCTGTACGCTGAAAATAGCGATGCAGCCTGTGATACTCACCACCCCAATCGGACTGAAAGGCTTTGATTTTTGTGTTCAAAAGTCATTCAACATGAGCCTGGAAAGCATAAAAGACTTGCTCGACATCAGACTTATGTTTGAGAAGATAAATCCAGCAGAAACGTGAATAGTCATCAACAAAGCTAACATAGTATTTAAACCCACTAGAGGATGCAACAGTGGGACCCCAAACATCAGAATGAACCAACTCAAGAGGCATGGTAGAAACACTATTTGACAAATTATAAGGTAATTGATGACTTTTAGCACGCTAGCAAGCATCACAAATAGGGGAAGTATCACTAGGAACACAAGGTAAATCATATGTCTTGACAAGGTTTTGCACGACTTTATTTGTGGGATGACCTAGACGCTGGTGCCACTGAGATGATGTGGCCTTGACGCTGGAGAGGGCATGGCGAGGTGATGAAGACGCCCGACTAAAAGGGATTGGGTAGAGTCCACCTTGGCTTCTACCGTGAAGAAGAATTCTCCTCGTGGCCTTGTCCTTAAAACAGAAAAAGTGATGATGAAATTCAACAAACACATCGTTATCACTAACAAGACGATAAACGGAGAGTAGATGCTTGCTAATGTGCGGGACATGAAGGATATTTTGCAATTTCAAGGATGAACCGGCTAAAGTAGAATGACCAATATGCGAAATAGACAAACCTGCACCATTGGCTACTTGAACTTTATCCTTCCCGCCATAGCGCTCGTGAACGTGGAGACGCTCGAGTTCACTCGTAAGATGATCCGTAGCACCAGTATCAATGTACCAAGGTGGATTCTCATGAGAACTTGTTGAAGCAGAGTTCCCTGAACGATGATTATCAACCCCGTACTCGGGATTGAAACGGTTGCGGCATTGGGATGCGTCATGCCCCCAGTAGTTGCAGATTTGGCACCTTGGACGCTCACGACGGCGACCGCCATTGCGACCGTTGCCATTATTTTGGCGGCCGTTATGGCTGCCACCATTGCCACCATTATTACCGCCATAGCCTCCTCCGTTACCGCCATAGTTAGGACGACCGTATCCTCCATTGTTCAGATGACCGTAGCCGCCATTGCCTCCATTATATCCGCCCTGCCCTTGCTGGTAATATCCAGCAGGACGGCCGCCACCTTGCGGAGCCTGGGGGTAGATTGGGCGCTGCTGGCTTGGGATGAACTGGCCGGGGCGTGACGCCGCATTGGCCGAAGAGGACCAGTCATCGACCTCCTCCTGCTGCGCCTGAAGTGCCTCAAAAGAAAGCACATGAGAGTAAAATTCTGCATATGGCACCGATTTGTTACCAATGGTGAGTGACGCGGCGATGGAGTTATACGCCTTGCCCAAACCGGTGATGATGTAGTCGACGATCTCGTCATCGGTGAGTGGAGCGCCGGCGGTAGCCATCATATCAGCGAGAGCCTTCATCTTATGCATGTATTCACCCGCCGACAAATCACCCTTGCGCATCGACTGAAGCTGCCGACGAATATGCCGGATATTGGCCCGACTTTGGGCGCCAAACATGGCGTGAACGGCGGTCCAGACTTGCGCCGCCGTGGTGCAGCCGATGAGCTGCATAGCAATATCTTCCTCCATGGAGCCAAGGATGAGACCGAGGACCTTCTGATCCTGCCCCTGCCATCTTGCGTAGTCGGGTGATACGTCTCCAACGTATCTATAATTTTTGATGCTCCATGCTTGTTTTTACACCATTTGCCTAATGTTTCATTACACTTCGTGGCACTTTTATGCATTTTCCGGAACTAACCTATTAACAAGTTGCCACAGTGCCAGTTCCCTGTTTTCTGCTGTTTTTGTGTTTCAGAAGTGATACACAGGAAATATTCTCGGAATTGGACGAAACAAGTTCCTGAAGTCTTATTTTACCCGGAAGCTTCGAGAGATCCGAAGGAGAGTAGGAGGGGGGCCACCAGGGCCCTACACGCCAGGCTGGCGCGGCCAGGGGCCTGGCCGCGCCGCCATAGTGTGAGGGCGCCTGGCCCCTCCTCTGACATTGCCCCTTCACCTATAAAGACCCCCCGACGGAAAAAACCTAAGTACCCGATCACTTTTCCAGAACACATCGCGATCCGCCGCCGCCGTCGACCCAAAGATCGGGAGAGTCCAGAAGCTCTTCCCGGCACCCTGCCGGAGAGGGGAATCGCCACCGGAGGTCTTCTTCATCGCCATGCTTGCCTCCGGAGCGATGAGTGAGTAGTCTACCTTGGACTATGGGTCCATAGCAGTAGCTAGATGGTTGTCTTCTCCACCATGTGCTTCATGTTTAGATCTCATGAGCTTCCCTACATGATTGAGATCACCGTTATGTAATTCTACATGTTTGGTTTGTTGGGATCCGATGAATATTGGTGTTTATGATTAAGTTGTTGTACTGAATATTATCTTTTGTTATCTCTATGTTGTTTATGATCTTGCATGCTCTCGTTGTTAGTAGCTATCTTGGCCAAGTAGTTGCTAGTGACTCCAAGAGGGGGTATTTATGCTCGATAGTGGGTTCATGCCTCTATTTAACCTGGGGTAGTGACAGAAACCTCTAAGGTTGTAGATGTGCTGTTGCTACTAGGGAGAAAACAACATTCATATGCTCAAGGGCATATGCTTTGTTTACATTACACACTTTGCTTAATGCAATTATCTGTTGTTCGCAACTTAATACTTGTGGAGTTCTCGGATTGATTCACCACAAGTGGATTATTAGTCATAGATGCAGTTGGATGGCGGTCTATGTATTTTATTGTAATGCGCAGAGTAAATCTCATAGTGATCTTCTTGACATATCATGTTTATCTTTATTCTATCAATTGCCCAACTGTAATTTGTTTACCCAGCATGTGTTATTTATCTTATGGAGAGACACCACTAGTGAACTGTGGATCCCGGTCCTATTTCCATCATATTGCTATCACCTGTTTACTTTACTCGCACTGTTTACTTTACTCGCATACTATATTGTTTTCCACTCGATACGCTCATAACCTTTGTTTCAAGCAAACCGGTGAGATTGACAACCTCATCGCAAGTTGGGAACGAAGTACTTGGTTGTGTTGTGTGCAGGTTCCGCGTTGCAGCTAGCAAAGCAAAGCTTGGACGAGGCGCCATATATAAATTGTCCAAAGCTGTCGCAAGCTAGCAAGCATCACCTTCAGTCGTTTGTCTCTCCTCTCTAAGAACGATAAACCTTGGTTTCTTAACTGAGGGAAAACTAGCTGCTATACTCATCATACCTTCCTCTTAGGGTTCCCAACGGGCTGGTCATTCACCACGCACAAGGAATCTTCTGGTGCCGTCACCCACGCGCCAGTAGCTAATTTTCTGGCGCCGTTGCCGGGGAGGAAGTAGAAGACTTCTGCGAGGGGAGTTTTTCGCACGCACATCCTTTACTTTGTTTTATTGTTTTGCTTTACTTTATTTATTTTACCTGCATCGTTTTATATCAAAAACCCAAAAAAATTAGAATCCTTGGTAGTTGTTATTTCTTTACTTTTAGTTTATCATGTTGATCCCTAAGTACGTTCTGGAGGACCTCTCAGTAGGTAGTGGTTCGATTATTGGCAAAAGTAACATTGAGGAGTTCTTTAATCACATTAGTATGCACGAGGAAGTTGAGGAGAAATCTTTGGTTGAGCTAGCTCCTTGTATTGAAGTTGCTTCTGCTTATTTGATTCACATGTTGGAAACTAGGTTTGCTAGTCTTAATCCTTTTATGCAATACATGTTCCTTAAGCTTCATGAAATTGAGGATCCCGAAAAGAAAGCTTTTATCTTGGAAGCTTTGCGCTTAGAATTTAAAGATGTCGTTATTGAAGCTAGAAAGGTTCTTAAACACTTTAATAAACTCGGTTCGCCTATAAAGGTTATTGGTACTAACAATGAAGGAGCCGAAGTACCTATACCTTGCAAGCTCTTGGGATTGTGTGAGGCTTTCGAAAATAATTTTGACTGGATCTGTCCTAAAAATCTTTTTGATGAAAATAGTGTACCAAAGCATGATCACAAAGGGTCTTCTAAAACTTATGTGGATGAAATACAATGCCTTATTGACAAGACCTCTGCAGTTGATCTTAATGCTTCTTCTGAAAATACTTGATTCGCAATTTTCTGCGCCTAGCTCAAAGGCGTTAAAGAAAAGCACTCTTGGGAGATAACCCAATGTTTTATTTTCAGTACGTTTTCTTTTATTTGAGTCTTGGAAGTCATTACTACTATAATGACCGCTCCTTATCTTGTTTCTTTCGTTTTTGTGCCAAGAGAAGCCTCTAATTTGAGTGAGGTAAAGATTTGGGGATGTTGCTGTCCTGAAACTGTTTTCGGTGCTGCACCGTAAAAATTCGTATAAATTCTCTGTACATCTTTTGGACCTGCGATTTCTTGTGCATATGCCCCAGGTTATATCCAAACTTTTGTTAGTTGAACACTTTTTGATTTGAGCAACATAAAACCCCTCAAAAATTCGTCCTTTGTCAGCTGTTCAGTTTTGACAGATTTCTGCCAATATTTGTGTTTGCCACTTTATCGCTTTCTTTTGAGTTCTTTTGATCATGGAACTTTTGGAGAAGTTGCTACAGTAGTATTTACTTTATATGTGGTGGTTTTTAGTTGAAACCTGAAGCAAAAAGAGGTTGATTATATGTTATGCTTGCACCAATGTTGCTAATAGAATTGTATTTAGTTTTGTATGAAGGAAGTTTTCAAGTGTAGGGATTGGAGAATGATGAGATGAGTTGAAGAATGGACAAAAGCTCAAGCTTGGGGATGCCCATGCATTACCCTAATAAATATCCAAGAAGTACAAGCGTCAAAGCTTGGGGATGCCCCCGAGGCACCCCTTCTTCATCGGCAAAAATCAGGTCACCTTTCAAGACGCTATATTTTTATTGCTTCATGCACTATGTGTTTTTCTTGGAGCGTCAGTTGTTTTAGTTTTCCTAGTTAGTTTAGTTTGTTTGTTTGCTGCAATAAATGGTTGGACCCCAACAAATTTCTTTTGGAGAAGTTGCCTTGCTTTTCATTTGCCAAGAACGCTCTAGTTTTCACTCTTATTAAAAATCAAGTGTTCTTCTTTTTCCGCTACTGCTTTTGGTTTTTGTTTTCGCCTTGATTTGCATTCAGACCTTGCCATATCTTTTCATCAAGGTGTATTTTTGCCTCTGATCTTTATTGGTTTTCATCAAAAGAGGTGTTTATAAAAATTTCAAATGGTGTTGGAAAAGAGAAAAAGCTTTATGCAAAATAGTGGTACAAGAAGGAGCTTGTGTAGACTGCGGCTTAGGCTTTTTCATGTCATGCTTGACGTCTTTTTGATAGTATGCTTAGTGGTTTTGCTGTAGCATGACTTGTCTCAAATAACTGAGATTGTTTAATGAGCCTTTGAAAAAAATCATGCGTTGTTTTTATTGTATGGAAGCATTATTTTGGTTTTCTCCTTGATGCTTTATTTGGGTTGACTTGGCGCATGCTCACACATGTTAGACTCTTACAAAGTCGCCAATAGCCTTCATGATCATTTAGTTTTTGACTTTTGATGCCATCTTATGCTTCTTTTAATGTCGCTTTGTCGCTTTGCATGATTATGGCCATTATTGCTCTCTTAGTTGGTCGCTCCCAGTCTTTTGCTAGCCCTCACCTTGTACTGAGTATGAGCTCTACTCGTGCATCCAACTCCTAAAAGCCAAAGTTTTCCATTGTGTCCACCATACATACCTACTAGCAATTTGCTATTCCAAGTAATTTTGACTTGCTTTTATTTTCTCTTCAAATTAAACTCTTACCAGTGTTATGCGAAATTCGGTCAGTAAAGCTCTCACGAACCGGAAGGCACACTTTACTTTTTCCTGTTCTTAAAAATTTGACATTGTGGTCTCTTATGTTGAGTTGTTATGCTTGCAAGTTGTAAGTTGGATTCTAGCCCAGCCATGCTGTCATGGGGCAAGCTTTCAACATTGCACTTCTTATTTGAGTTGATATCGTGATCTTTTGTTTATGGATGCCCGCGGTGTGAAATGAATTGGGAATCTTGTGGGGATCATGGAGTTTGTATATGTGTTAGGGAAACGCCGGGCCGCTAATCTAAGCCATGCATAATTCATGGTGGAAATTTGCAGCATACCCATGGTGAGCATTCGACGACACATCTCACAATAAAAAGCTAAACAAAAGGCAAATAAAAGAGATGTCGAGGTGTTCATTGTCTGCTTGTCCTGTCATTTTGGTATGGGCTTGTTCCATGTCATCGGGCACGGAGGTACCCCATTGGCGGTTCTCAATGATATGCATATACTTACAATGACAAGAGCCTTGCTTGGGACTCTAAGTAAAGTAGCATGAGGTTTGGGTACTCGTATTCACGGGACACGAGGTTTTCAACTTATGATTTGTCAAGCATATGCTTTATAATTGTTCTCGCATTAACTTTAACCATTCAAGATGCTTATGATGGGGGCAATGAGAGCTCAAAGCCGGTAAGTACCATAATTTTTGAAGGTTATAAAACTTGCAATCACTGCTTCTCTCTGCGAAGGGCCTTTCTTCTACTTTTATGTTGAGTCACCACCTTCCATCTTTATGCACCATTAAGAGAGCATAGTTGTCATTCCTAGTGTAATATGCATTGTCCCAAAGTTCGTTGATTGATTCATATTGTTGGTTTCACTTGTTCTCAAATTATTTGTATCTAGTCGCCCTCTTAAACTTGAAGGTGTCATGTGCATTTATGTTTTGCTCTCTTTGAAGGACAAGCTGAAAACCATTTGTATGTTTTTCCTTATGATTTGAACACACGTTTGACTTTCATTGTTTCATTTTCATGATCTTTTGTTTGTGTTCATTTGCATGTTTACAACATGGTTGCTAAGTTCTTATTGTCAAGATTATATCTTTCATGCCCATGTTTTAAGTTCTTATGATCCCAGCTCACAAATGCTTACATATATGATCAAGATTGTGTAGGTGCATGTCACCTCAAAAATTATTCTTTTGTTATCACTTACCTACTCGAGGATGAGCAAGAGTTAAGCTTGGGGATGCTTGATACGTCTCCAACGTATCTATAATTTTTGATGCTCCATGCTTGTTTTTACATCATTTGCCTAATGTTTCATTACACTTCGTGGCACTTTTATGCATTTTCCGTAACTAACCTATTAACAAGTTGCCACAGTGCCAGTTCCCTGTTTTTTGCTGTTTTTGTGTTTCAGAAGTGATACACAGGAAATATTCTCGGAATAGGACGAAACAAGTTCCTGAAGTCTTATTTTACCCGGAAGCTTCCAGAGATCCGAAGGAGAGTAGGAGGGGGGCCACCAGGGCCCCACACGCTAGGCTGGCGCGGCCAGGGGCCTGGCCGCGCTGCCATAGTGTGAGGGCACCTGGCCCCTCCTCTGACATCGCCCCTTCGCCTATAAATACCCCCCAACGGAAAAAACCTAAGTACCCGATCACTTTTCCAGAACACATCGCGATCCGCCACCGCCGTCGACCCGTAGATCGGGAGGGTCCAGAAGCTCTTCCCGGCACCCTGCCGGAGAGGGGAATCGCCACCGGAGGTCTTCTTCATCACCATGCTTGCCTCCGGAGCGATGAGTGAGTAGTCTGATACGTCTCAAACGTATCTATAATTTTTGATGCTCCATGCTTTTTTTTACACCATTTGCCTATTGTTTCGTTACACTTAGTGGCACTTTTATGCATTTTCCGGAACTAACCTATTAACGAAGTGCCACAGTGCCAGTTCCCTGTTTTCTGCTGTTTTTGTGTTTCAGAGTGATACACAGGAAATATTCTCGGAATTGGATGAAACCACATCCTGAAGTCTTATTTTATCCGGAAGCTTCTAGAGATCCGAAGGAGAGTAGGAGGGGGGCCACCAGGGCCCCACACGCAGGGGTGGCGCGGCCAGCCCCCTGGCCGCGCGGGGCCCACGTGAGGGAGCCTGGCTCCCCCTCTGACATCGCCCCTTCGCCTATAAAGACCCCCCGACGGAAAAAACCTAAGTACCCGATCAGTTTTCCAGAACACATCGCGATCCATCGCCGCCGTCGACTCGAATATCGGGAGGGTCCAGAAGCTCTTCCCGGCACCCTGCCGGAGAGGGGAATCGCCACCGGAGGTCTTCTTCATCGCCATGCTTGCCTCCGGAGCGATGAGTGAGTAGTCTACCTTGGACTATGGGTCCATAGCAGTAGCTAGATGGTTGTCTTCTCCACCATGTGCTTCATGTTTAGATCTCATGAGCTGCCTTACATGATTGAGATCACCGTTATGTAATTCTACATGTTTGGTTTGTTGGGATCCGATGAATATTGGTGTTTATGATTAAGTTGTTGTACTGAATTATATCTTTTGTTATCTCTATGTTGTTTATGATCTTGCATGCTCTCCGTTGTTAGTAGCTATCTTGGCCGAGTAGTTCCTAGTGACTCCAAGAGGGGGTATTTATGCTCGATAGTGGGTTCATGCCTCTATTTCACCTGGGGGAGTGACAGAAACCTCTAAGGTGGTAGATGTGTTGTTGCTACTAGGGAGAAAACAACATTCATATGCTCAAGGGCATATGCTTTGTTTACATTACACACTTTGCTTAATGCAATTATCTGTTGTTCGCAACTTAATACTTCTAGGGTGTTCGGATTGATATCCCCGGGAGTGGATTATTAGTCATAGATGCAGTTGGATGGCGGTCTATGTATTTTGTTGTAATGCCCAGAGTAAATCTCATAGTGATCTTCTTGACATATCACGTTATCTTTATTCTATCAATTGCCCAACTGTAATTTGTTTACCCAGCATGTGTTATTTTATCTATGGAGAGACACCACTAGTGAACTGTGGACCCCGGTCCTATTTCCATCATATTGCTATCACCTGTTTACTTTACTCGCACTGTTTACTTTACTCGCATACTATATTGTTTTCCACTCGATACGCTCATAACCTTTATTTCAAGCAAACCGGTGAGATTGACAACCTCATCGCAAGTTGGGAACAAAGTACTTGGTTGTGTGTGTGCAGGTTCTGCATCACCTTCAGCCGTTTGTCTCTCCTCTCCAAGATCGACATACCTTGGTTTCTTAACTGAGGGAAAACTAGCTGCTATACTCATCATACCTTCCTCTTGGGGTTCCCAACGGGCTGGTCATTCACCACGCACAAGGACTTACTGCTCCCACGTTAGCAGCCTCTTTTCTGGCGCCGTTGCCGGGGAGGAAGAGAAGACTTATGCGAGGGGAGTTCTTCGCACACACATTCTTTACTTTGTTATTGTTTTGCTTTACTTTATTTTATTTTACCTGCATTTCTTTATATCAAAAACCCAAAAAAAATTAGAATCCTTGGTAGTTGTTTTTACTTGTTTACTTTCATTTTGCTGAAATGGCCAATCCTGAAAACACCAAGTTGTGTGACTTTACTAGCACGAACAATAGTGATTTTATCTGCACTCCTATTGCACCACCTATTCCTGCTGCAAACTTTTATGAGATTAAGCCTGCTTTGTTGAACCTTGTTATGAAAGAGCAATTTTCTGGTGCTAGTACTGAAGATGCTGCAGCTCATCTCAACGGTTTTGTTGAGCTATGTGAGATGCAGAAATATAAGGATGTTGATAGTGATATTATTAAGCTCAAGTTGTTTCCTTTTTCTTTGAGAGGAAAAGCTAAAGATTGGTTGCTGTCTTTGACTAAGAATAGTATTGATTCATGGGCTAAGTGTAAGGATGCTTTTATTGGTAGATACTATCCTCCTGCTAAGATTATATCCTTGCGTAGCAATATTATGAAGTTTACTCAGTTTGATAATGAACATGTTGCTCAAGCTTGGGAAAGAATGAAATCTATGATAAAGAATTGCCCCACTCATAGACTGACTACTTGGATGATTATCCAAACTTTTTATGCAGGACTGGATTTTTCTTCAAGGAACCTACTTGATTCAGCTGCTGGAGGCACTTTTATGTCCCTTACCTTGGGCGCCGCATCAAAGCTACTCGACAACATGATGGTAAATTATTCCGAATGGCACACCGAGAGAGCTCCACAAGGTAAGAAGGTAAATTCTGTTGAGGAAACCTCTTCCTTGAATGATAAGATTGATACCATTATGGCTATGCTTGCTAATGATAGGACTCATGTTGATCCTAATAATGTTCCTTTGGCCTCTCTGGTTGCTCAAGAAGAGCATGTTGATGTGAATTTCATTAGAAACAATAATTTTAACAACAATGCTTATAGAAACAATTTTGCTAGTAACAATTATAGGCCGTATCCTTCTACCAATGGTAATGGTTATGGTAACTCTTATGGTAATTCCTACAACAACACTAGGGCCGCGCCCTCCGAGCTCGAGGTAATGCTCAAGGACTTCATCGGTAAGCAAACTGCTTTTAACAAGTCTGTTGAGGAAAAGTTAGGCAAAATTGATATTCTTGCTTCTAAAGTTGATAGCCTTGCTCATGATGTTGAACTTCTGAAATTAAAAGTGTTTCCTAATGATGTAAAAGAGAACAATGTTTTTGCTACCGCTAATGCTATCCAAGTTGGAATTGATGAAAATATTAGATTGTTAGCGGAATTGCATGCTAGGTGGGAAAGAGAAGATGAGATGGCTAGAGAAACAAAGGTATGTACTATTACTACCTCTAATGATGTTGCTCCTACTGGTAGCAATCCTCTTACTTTGATAGGTGTAGAGAAAACTCCCACTCCTTGTGTTAAAAAGCCTAAAACTGCCAAAACTTTTTCTCAAAAGAGTGCTGAAATTTTTCAGAGTATGGGAGATGATAGCTCTATTTCTTTTAATGATTTTGATGTTGATGGCTGAAATATATCTGAAGTAATTTTGTTCTTGCAAAAGCTTGCTTTGACTCCCAATGCTAGTTCTTTAAATATTGCTTTTACTAAGCATATTACCAATGCTCTTATAAAAATTAGGGATGAAAAGTTGAAGCAAAAAGCCTCTGTTCCCAAGAAGTTAGAAGATGGTTGGGAACCCATCATTGATATGCATGTTAATGGTTATGATTGTCATGCTTTATGTGATCTAGGAGCTAGTATTTCTATCATGCCTAGAAAGATTTATGACATGCTTGATTTACCACCGCTTGAAAAATGTTATTTTGATGTTCCTATTGCTAATGTTGCTAAGAAGAAACCTTTGGGAAGAATTAATGATGTTCTTATTGTGGTTAACAATAACCTTGTTCCCGTTGATTTTCTTGTTATGGACGTTGAATGCCATGCTTCATGTCCTATTATTTTGGGAAGACATTTTCTTCGAACGGTAGGTGCTATCATTGATATGAGGGAAGGCACTATCAAATATCAATTCCCACTAAAGAAAGGTATGGAACACTTCCCTAGGAAAAGAAAGAAATTACTTTTTGACTCTATTCTTAGAGCAGATTATGAGCTTGATGCTTCATCGCTTGATGTTACTTGATTCGCAATTTTCTGCGCCTAGCTCAAAGGCGTTAAAGAAAAGCACTCTTGGGAGATAACCCAATGTTTCTATTCAGTAATTTTTCTTTTATTTGAGTCTTGGAAGTCATTACAACTGTAATGACCGCTCCTTATCTTGTTTATTTCGTTTTTGTGCCAAGAGAAGCCTCTAATTTGAGTGAGGTAAAGATTTGGGGATGTTGCTGTCCTGAAACTGTTTTCGGTGCTGCACCGTAAAAATTCGTAAAAATTCTCTGTTTATCTTTTGGACCTGCGATTTCTTGTGCATATGCCCCAGGTTATATCCAAACTTTTGTTAGTTGAACACTTTTTGATTTGAGCAACAGAAAATCCCTCAAAAATTCGACCTTTGTCAGCTGTTCAGTTTTGACAGATTTCTGCCAATATTTGTGTTTGCCACTTTATCGCTTTCTTTTGAGTTCTTTTGATCACGGAACTTTTGGGGAGGTTGCTACAGTAGTATCTACTATATATGTGGTGGTTTTGAGTTGAAACCTGAAGCAAAAGAAGATTGATTATATGTTATGCTTGCACTAATGTTGCTAATAGAATTGTGTTTAGTTTTGTATGAAGGAAGTTTTCAAGTGTAGGGATTGGAGAATGATGAGATGAGTTGAAGAATGGACAAAAGCTTAAGCTTGGGGATGCCCATTCACCCCAAGAAATATCCAAGAAGTACAAGCGTCAAAGCTTGGGGATGCCCCCGAGGCACCCCTTCTTCATCGGCAAAAATCAGGTCACCTTTCAAAACACTATATTTTTATTGCTTCATGCACTATGTGTTTTTCTTGGAGCGTCAGTTGTTTTAGTTTTATTAGTTGGTTTAGTTTGTTTGTTTGCTGCAATAAATGGTTGGACCCCAACAAATTTCCTTTGGAGAAGTTGCCTTGTTTTCATTTCCAAAGAACGCTCTAGTTTTCACTCTTATTAAAAATTGAGTGTTCTTCTTTTTCCGCTACTGCTTTTGGTTTTCATTTTCGCCTTGATTTGCATTCAGACCTTGTCATATCTTTTCATCAAGGTGTATTTTTGCCTCTGATCTTTATTGGTTTTCGTCAAAAGAGGTGTTTATAAAAATTTCAAATGGTGTTGGAAAAGAGAAAAAGCTTTGTGCAAAATAGTGGTACAAGAAGGAGCTTGTGTAGACTGCGGCTTAGGCTTTTTCATGTCATGCTTGATGTCTTTTTGATAGTATGCTTAGTGGTTTTGCTGTAGCATGACTTGTCTCAAATAACTGAGATTGCTTAATGAGCCTTTGAAAAAATCATGCGTTGTTTTTATTGTATGGAAGCATTATTTTGGTTTTCTCCTTGATGCTTTATTTGGGTTGACTTGGCGCATGCTCACACATGTTAGACTCTTACAAAGTCGCCAATAGCCTTCATGATCATTTAGTTTTTGACTTTTGATGCCATCTTATGCTTCTTTTTAATGTCGCTTTGTCGCTTTGCATGATTATGGCCATTATTGCTCTCTTAGTTGGTCGCTCCCAGTCTTTTGCTAGCCCTCGCCTTGTACTGAGTATGAGCTCTACTCGTGCATCCAACTCCTAAAAGCCAAAGTTTTCCCAAGTGTCCACCATACATACCTACTAGCAATTTGCTATTCCAAGTAAATTTGACTTGCTTTTATTTTCTCTTCAAATTAAACTCTTACCAGTGTTATGCGAAATTCAGTCAGTAAAGCTCTCACGAACCGGAAGGCACACTTTACTTTTTCCTGTTCTTAAAAATTTGACATTGTGGTCTCTTATGTTGAGTTGTTATGCTTGCAAGTTGTAAGTTGGATTCTAGCCCATCCATGCTGTCATGGGCAAGCTTTCAACATTGCACTTCTTATTTGAGTTGATATCGTGATCTTTTGTTTATGGATGCCCGCGGTGTGAAATGAATTGGGAATCTTGTGGGGATCATGGAGTTTGTATATGTGTTAGGGAAACGCCGGGCCGCCAATCTAAGCCATGCATAATTCATGGTGGAAATTTGCAGCATACCCATGGTGAACATTCGACGACGCATCTCACAATAAAAAGCTAAACAAAAGGCAAATAAAAGAGATGTCGAGGTGTTCATTGTCTGCTTGTCCTGTCATTTTGGTGTGGGCTTGTTCCATGTCATCGGGCACGGAGGTACCCCATTGGCGGTTCTCAATGATATGCATATACTTACAATGACAAGAGCCTTGCTTGGGACTCTAAGTAAAGTAGCATGAGGTTTGGGTACTCGTATTCACGGGGCACGAGGTTTTCAACTTATGATTTGTCAAGCATATGCATCATAATTGTTCTCGCATTAACTTTAACCATTCAAGATGCTTATGATGGGGGCAATGAGAGCTCAAAGTCGGTAAGTACCATAATTTTTTGAAGGTTATAAAACTTGCAATCACTGCTTCCCTCTACGAAGGGCCTTTCTTTTACTTTTATGTTGAGTCACCACCTTCTTTCTTTATGCACCATTAAGAGAGCATAGTTGTCATTCTTAGTGTGATATGCATTGTCCCAAAGTTCATTGATTGATCCATATTGTTGGTTTCACTTGTTCTTAAATTATTTGTATCTAGTCGCCCTCTTAAACTTGAAGGTGTCCTATGCATTTATGTTTTGCTCTCTTTGAAGGACAAGCTGAAAACCATTTGTATGTTTTTCCTTATGATTTGAACACACGTTTGACTTTCATTGTTTCATTTTCATGATCTTTTGTTTGTGTACATTTGCATGTTTACAACATGGTTGCTAAGTTCTTATTGTCATGATTATATCTTCATGCCCATGTTTTAAGTTCTTATGATCCCAGCTCACCAATGCTTACATATATGATCAAGATTGTGTAGGTGCATGTCACCTCAAAAATTATTCTTTGTTATCACTTACCTACTCGAGGACGAGCAGGAGTTAAGCTTGGGGATGCTTGATACGTCTCAAATGTATCTATAATTTTCGATGCTCCATGCTTGATTTTACACCATTTGCCTATTGTTTCGTTATACTTAGTGGCACTTTTATGCATTTTCCGGAACTAACCTATTAACGAAGTGCCACAGTGCCAGTTCCCTGTTTTCTGCAGTTTTTGTGTTTCAGAGTGATACACAGGAAATATTCTCAGAATTGGACGAAACCACATCCTAAAGTCTTATTTTACCCAGAAACTTCTAGAGATCCGAAGGAGAGTAGGAGGGGGGCCACCAGGGCCCCACACGCAGGGGTGGCGCGGCCAGCCCCCTGGCCGCGCGGGGCCCGCATGAGGGAGCCTGGCTCCCCCTCTGACATCGCCCCTTCGCCTATAAAGACCCCCCGACGGAAAAACCTAAGTACCCGATCAGTTTTCCAGAACACATCGCGATCCGCCGCCGCCGTCGACCCGAAGATCGGGAGGGTCCAGAAGCTCTTCCCGGCACCCTGCCGGAGAGGGGAATCGCCACCGGAGGTCTTCTTCATCGCCATGCTTGAGTAGTCTACCTTGGACTATGGGTCCATAGCAGTAGCTAGATGGTTGTCTTCTCCACCATGTGCTTCATGTTTAGATCTCATGAGCTGCCTTACATGATTGAGATCACCGTTATGTAATTCTACATGTTTGGTTTGTTGGGATCCGATGAATATTGGTGTTTATGTTTAAGTTGCTGTACTGAATTATATCTTTTGTTATCTCTATGTTGTTTATGATCTTGCATGCTCTCCGTTGTTAGTAGCTATCTTGGCCGAGTAGTTGCTAGTGACTCCAAGAGGGGGTATTTATGCTCGATAGTGGGTTCATGCCTCTATTTCACCTGGGGGGGTGACAGAAACCTCTAAGGTGGTAGATGTGCTGTTGCTACTAGGGAGAAAACAACATTCATATGCTCAAGGGCATATGCTTTGTTTACATTACACACTTTGCTTAATGCAATTATCTGTTGTTCGCAACTTAATACTTCTAGGGTGTTCGGATTGATATCCCCGGGAGTGGATTATTAGTCATAGATGCAGTTGGATGGCGGTCTATGTATTTTGTTGTAATGCCCAGAGTAAATCTCATAGTGATCTTCTTGACATATCACGTTATCTTTATTCTATCAATTGCCCAACTGTAATTTGTTTACCCAGCATGTGTTATTTTATCTATGGAGAGACACCACTAGTGAACTATGGACCCCGGTCCTATTTCCATCATATTGCTATCACCTGTTTACTTTACTCGCACTGTTTACTTTACTCGCATACTATATTGTTTTCCACTCGATACGCTCATAACCTTTATTTCAAGCAAACCGGTGAGATTGACAACCTCATCGCAAGTTGGGAACAAAGTACTTGGTTGTGTGTGTGCAGGTTCCGCATCACCTTCAGTCGTTTGTCTCTCCTCTCCAAGATCGACATACCTTGGTTTCTTAACTGAGGGAAAACTAGCTGCTATACTCATCATACCTTCCTCTTGGGGTTCCCAACGGGCTGGTCATTCACCACGCACAAGGACTTACTGCTCCCACGTTAGCATAGTCTACCTTGGACTATGGGTCCATAGCAGTAGCTAGATGGTTGTCTTCTCCACCACGTGCTTCATGTTTAGATCTCATGAGCTGCCCTACATGATTGAGATCACCGTTATGTAATTCTACATGTTTGGTTTGTTGGGATCCGATGAATATTGGTGTTTATGATTAAGTTGCTGTACTGAATATTATCTTTTGTTATCTCTATGTTATTTATGATCTTGCATGCTCTCCGTTGTTAGTAGCTATCTTGGCCGAGTAGTTGCTAGTGACTCCAAGAGGGGGTATTTATGCTCGATAGTGGGTTTATGCCTCTATTTAACCTGGGGGAGTGACAGAAACCTCTAAGGTTGTAGATGTGTTGTTGCTACTAGGGAGAAAACAACATTCATATGCTCAAGGGAATATGCTTTGTTTACATTACACACTTTGCTTAATGCAATTATCTGTTGTTCGCAACTTAATACTTGTGGAGTTCTCGGATTGATTCACCACAAGTGGATTATTAGTCATAGATGCAGTTGGATGGCGGTCTATGTATTTTGTTGTAATGCCCAGAGTAAATCTCATAGTGATCTTCTTGACATATCACGTTTATCTTTATTCTATCAATTGCCCAACTATAATTTGTTTACCCAGCATGTGTTATTTATCTTATGGAGAGACACCACTAGTGAACTGTGGATCCCGGTCCTATTTCCATCATATTGCTATCACCTGTTTACTTTACTCGCATACTATATTATTTTCCACTCGATATGCTCATAACCTTTGTTTCAAGCAAACCGGTGAGATTGACAACCTCATCGCAAGTTGGGAACGAAGTACTTGGTTGTGTTGTGTGCAGGTTCCGCGTTGCAGCTAGCAAAGCAAAGCTTGGACGAGGCGCCATATATAAATTGTCCGAAGCTGTCGCAAGCTAGCAAGCATCACCTTCAGTCGTTTGTCTCTCCTCTCCAAGAACGATAAACCTTGGTTTCTTAACTGAGGGAAAACTAGCTGCTATACTCATCATACCTTCCTCTTGGGGTTCCCAACGTGCTGGTCATTCACCACGCACAAGGAATCTTCTGGTGCCGTCACCCATGCGCCAACATCGGGGTTGGGGACGACCTTCTTGTCATCACCGGTTCCTTCGGTGAGCGTCTTCTCTGGCGCCTCGTCTGTGCCATCGAGATGGCCATGCAGGTTAGCACCAGCAAAGTGGGGAATCGTCAACTCACGCCACAACATGAAATTGTTTCGGTTGAGACGAACTGCGCTAGTGGAAACAGTGGACGAAATAGACGATGATCCAGCGGCGAGGGAGCCTACCGCGGACATGATCGCGAGGGGAGCAGTGGATCCCATCAGCAAGGATATGCGTACGCTCGAGCTAGAGACAGGAGCGATCTAGCAATCGCTATCTAGGAGCGATCAGAGGCGATCGGAACGGAAGCGATCGGAACAGTTGGCGATCAGAACGGTTTGGTTCTGATACCAAAATAAAGTGTTTAGGGTTGCGTGGGGGTCAATGCTCTCCACCTCTTCTTTATATATTGGATCAACAACAGGTTACAAACAGAGTTAGACTCTGATACATATACGTATACGTATTGATACCAGACCAATCTTAACACAAAAGAGTCGAGAAAAAAAAATCCAGGGCGTTTATTTGCTCATATTGCCGTCTAACCACACTCGAGACAAATTTTGTAGCTGAACAGTCAAAGAAGAGGTGTGAGATAGATTCACTCTCATAACAAAATTGACACCAAGGGTTACCAATCCAATTGTGTTTGATCAGGTTGTCTTTCATCGCAATGGCGTTGTGTCATATGAGCTACAACCAGATTTTGATCTTTAGTGTATTTTTTCTTTCCAGCGTTGCTTGAAACATATGTTCATACCATTACTCCACAGTTGTTTATAAAATGACTTCATACTAAATTATCCTTTTTTAGTCCACTTCCAAAAAGGTTTGTCAGATGAATCAGACAGTGAAACCCGATTGAGAGTATTAATAGGGCATCCAGTTGTTCTTGCACATGAACTTATATCCATCTCCTCATGAAAGTAAAACATCAGCCCACTTTGTAGATTTGTGACTGTCACCAACTGTTCATTGCAAATGTTGCATATCTTTGAAAATTTGTCCATCAGAGGAGAGTGACCACACCGGGAATCACCCCAGAAGCTAGTCTCCTGCCATTTCCTAGGTGCATTCTTCTGTCACACAAAAAAGAAAGTCTTTGACATGTAGCATGTCAGCCTAAAGGGGTAAGGGTGTGTTCGTTTTTTGGATGGGGTGGAATGGAATGGAACTATTCCATTCCATTATCACGGAACCGTTCCATCCCTGTGTTCGGTTTGGACAAAAAATTATCACGGAACCGTTCCATCCCTGTGTTCGGTTTTGGAATGGGATGAGAATGGAATGGAATGGAGTGAGAATGGAATTATTCTAAACTCGATTATTTATTTCCTAAATTGGACTAATTATTACTAAACTTAATTAATTATTGCTAAACTTGATTAATTATTCCTAATCTTGATTAATTATTTCTAATCTTAATTAATTATTGCTAAACTTGATTAATTATTGCCTAATCTTGATTAATTATTGCTAAACTTGATTAATTATAGCTAAACTTGATTAAATTAGAGGGAGGCACTGTGTCATTCCACCTCGTCCGGCCGATTTGGGCGGATGGGTGCATTCCGCATCTCTGGCGAATATTCCCTTTCGTGGAATGAGGCCATTCCATTCTATTCCGGAACCGAACACGAGAACGCCTCCTAGGAACGGAACCGTCCCATTCCATTCCCTCACATTCCATTCCCTCGTCATTGACTCTATGTTTTGCATAACAAGTTCCAAAAGTTTTCCAATATTTTACGCACATATAGTCTTGCCATGACCCTATGTCATTTTTCAGTTTCCACCACCACTTACACATCAGCCCGATGTTGAATTTAGCTAAATCCTTCAACCCAAGCCCACCCTTGCTCTTAGGTTTGCAAATCCACTTCCACTTGACAAATTGATATTTTCTTTTGTTAGCACAGCCTATAGAGAAAAAGGATCGATCTGGTAGGTTTTTCAAAAAAATTAATGTCTTATACAACAACCTCATGGTGATGTGGTAAGAGCATCTCCACTCGGGGTCCTCAAAGGCCCCCCAAAGGCCTATGAGGTCCACCGACACCGAAATCCGCTTCCAGCCGCGGCCCTTATTTCCGAATTCCCGCCGACGCGGCCCATTTATTTAGCCGGCGGCCCCAGGTGAAACCCAATGTACAGGGAGTCGATCGGGGGCGCTGGCGCATCGAGAAAACGTTGCGGGCCAGCCCTGTCGGTGTCAAACGGCCAGAAATCCTTCTATCCCCACCTTTCCACCCCCGACCCCTTGGCGGCCGCCGCGACCATCCCCACCTCACCGTCGGGAACCCGCCTCCGGTAGCACTCCCCACCACCAAATAAACCCCTCCACAGCTCCAAATACCCACGCCGCCTCTTCCCCCGCCGTCCGTACGTCCAACCGCCAGCCGGCGAACCTCTGCTCCCACCCGGCTTCCACCCCGCACGCAAGGTGCTCGACCATTTGCCAAGGCGATGGACTTGGACGAGGAGGAGGTCATGGCCGCTATGATGGATGAGGAGATCGCTGCGATCAATGCAGCGGTGGCCGGGGACGACGAGCACCTGTCTATCCTCGTCGTCCTCCTGACCATGATCCTGGAGGAGGACAAGCCTGGACGCGGCGGCTCAGCGCCTGGCCGCCGCAAGAGCAAGCCGAGGACGAGGATGGAAGGGTACTGCATATTGTATGCAGACTACTTCACCGATGATCCAGTGCACGGCGATGTCACATTCCGCCGCCGTTTCAGGATGAGTAGGAAGCTCTTCCTCAAGATCGTCGAGAAACTGAGGGAGTTCGACGACTACTTCAAGCTGAAGAGGGACTGCGTTGGTACGCTTGGCTTCTCCACTATCCAGAAATGCACAGTTGCCCTTCGTATGCTCGCGTATGGAATGCCTGGAGACACACAGGACGACTACCTGCGCATGGCCGAGTCCACGACCATTGATTGCATGTATAGGTTTTGCAGGGCTATTGTGGCGGTGTTTGGCGACACATATTTGCGCACACCCAATGAAGAGGACACTGCTCGTCTGTGGCACAGAATGCAAATAGAGGGTTCACTGGGATGCTCGGAAGCATCGACTGTATGCACTGGGCATGGAAGAACTGTCCATTTGCAAACCAAGGCATGTACAAGGGCCACAAAGGAGCTTGCAGTGTGGTTCTTGAGGCAGTGGCTGATCATGATCTCTGGATTTGGCATGCTTTCTTCGGGATGGCAGGATCTCACAATGACATCAACGTGCTCCAGTGCTCGGATGTGTTTGCCAAGCTTGTTTCAGGCAATTCTCCTCCTGTGGATTATGTGATCAATGGCCACCACTATGACAAGGGCTACTATTTGGCTGATGGCATCTATCCAAAGTGGTCTACATTTGTGAAGACAATTACAAATGCAGTGCCTGGAGGGAAGAAAGCTTGGTTTGCTCAGTGTCAGGAGACTTGCAGGAAGGATGTGGAGAGAGCATTTGGTGTGCTGCAAGCTCGTTTTGTCATTGTCCGGTATCCTGCGCTTACATGGTCCAAGAATCAGATGTGGGAGGTCATGACTGCTTGTATCATCTTGCACAACATGATCATCGAGAGCGAGTGGGAGAACCCAGTGTTCGACACTCAACCATACCATCGCCAGGGTCCTCTTGCAAATGCTAATCATCAGGTGCCTACTGCCTTTGCCACTTTTCTGGCCAAGAGTCAAGAACTTCGAGACTCCAACACTCATCAACAGCTGCAAAATGATTTGATCGAGCATCTGTGGAACCTGAAAGCTGCTCTCTAGTTTGGTGGCCATTGTGTTTGAAACTTGAATAATTTGTGTGATTTGTGATTCAAACTTGTTTAATTCGTATGCTTTGTTCCAAATTTGATTGATTCTCATGTGTTGAAATAATTCGAAAAATAGCCATATATGGTCGGTTTGGGGTGCACGGCTGGGCGTCGGCCGGTCCCCAATTCTGATTTCGCGCCGGCGCCCCTTAAAACGGACCAAAAAATGGCCGCGCCGAAGCCCATATGAGGATCCCGAGTGGAGATGCTCTAAGAACCACTCTTGTGAGGTGAACTTTCAGATTGAACAAATTTCCAGATAGGAGTTAGGATCTGTATTCAATAATTGCAGCTAGGGGTTACATATAGTACATCACATCACTCTTTTCTTATTCATGGCTATAAGGACACGAAACGACTCATCAAACGAAGCTATTAGGGCCCACTTCTGTCCCCATTACCGTTTACACCAGCCGTTATCCCGGCCATCTACTCGCGCTGTCACGCGCGCCGGCCGACAGGCGTCAACGTCGGCCCGTCCCGCCGCACGACGCCTCATCATGGTCGAAAAGCACGTCGTAGCCGACGCTGGTCACGTTCCTCAAGTAGCAGCCGCCGTTGCTGGCGCCGTAGTTGTACACCTGGTGCATCCGCCACGACGCGCCGGCGACCTGGTCGTCCCGGAGCACCACCTCCGCCTCCGCCACCTGCTCGTTCCGCAGCGTGCTCGTCGTCCCCGCCTCGCCGCCGCCCGAGCGGGACTCCACGAACCCGATCTGCACCTTCCGCATCAGCCGCTGCGACGAGGTGCCGCTGCCGTTGCCGCCCAGGAAGATGTAGAGCGGGAAGCTGTGGTGCAGCTGCTGCGCGTAGGCGCCGCCGCCGCCGACCTCGGTGTGCGCGTCGATCGTCTGGTTGATCGCCTGCTCGCTCCCGTTCTTGCCCACCACGTTCGTGTTCGTGAAGCTGAGACGCTGGGCGAACGTGGTGGTGATGTTGCCGTGGGACGAGCTCACCCACCCCGTCGCCGAGATGTTGCGGGTCGCCGCCGCGCGGTACTCCCCGTCGATGCCGTCCAAGGAGTGCGAGGCGATGCTTCCCGCCAGCTTCGGCGCGTCGTAGGAGATGAGGCCGGCGGCGGTCCTGGACGCCTTGGGGTCGAGCCAGAGGTGGAGGTTGGCGTTCACGTACCACGAGTTCTGCGCGTTGGTGACCGCGAACCCGACCTCGTGCTCCTTGCTGTCCAGGAGCTTGCCCAGGAACGGCGTGAGCTCGATGTCGTAGGTGGGCAGGTTGAAGGAGCCAATGCTGGTGATGGGGCGCCAGATGAGGGGGTTGATGCCGCCGGCGTAGATCACCGGGAACGGCCACACGGCGCCCACGACGTCGCCGTCGAGCAGGACGGTGACCTCTCGGAACGGCCCGTTCTGGTCCGGCGTGTTCATGTACCAGAACTCGTCCGAGTAGTGGGACGAGACGTAGACCTCGAGCACCGCGCGGTACGCGTTGGCCGGCACGACGACGCGCGTGGACTCGACGTCCGTGGCGTTCTGCACGACGAACCACAGCCCATCGTCCAGAGGCAGGCTTCTCGACACGGGCACGATCAGATCGGCAGGCGCCGACGCAGATGCCGGCGGCGGCTGGGCCTTACTACGTCGGAAGTAGAGGTGGAGGGTGAGGTTGGCGTAGTAGACGCCGTTGTAGGTGTCGTCGATGAGGTTGCCGAGGTAGACGGCGAGCGTGGAGTTGCCGGCCGCGAGGAGGGACGCGTACTTGGTGACGTCCTTGTGCACCGACCACGTCACCCCGCCGGGGCGCGGCTCGGCGGTGCTGCCGCGGAGGAGCTCGGCGCCGCCGAGCCAGACGCCGAAGATGCGGTCGTACTGGACGCCGTGGCAGTCGGCGCGCCACTCGAGGACGGCGAGAGAGACGTCCCCCGCGCCGCTCAGGCAGGACGGCGGCGAGTAGGCTGCGGTGACGGGCGGCTTGGTGAGCGTGAGCGCGAAGGAGTGGGAGAGGAGGAGCGTGGAGCAGGGCCCCGAGCTCCCGTGCGGCGGGCGGAGCGGCCGGTCGACCTCGAAGAAGGTGGTCTTGGCCTTGGCCTGGTGTCGAGCCGGCAACGCCGCCTCAACCGCGGCGACCTCCTGGACCGAGAGGCGGACGTGGTGCGGCCGAGCGACGGAGGAGTGGAAGTAGGAGAGCAGAGTGAAGCAGAAGAAGAGGAGGCGGGGAGCAGAGGAGGTAGGCATGGTGCGCGCACGGTTGTGTCCCGGTGAAGGCTGCGAATTTAAGGGAACATCTTCCTTCAGAAGTTCAGGTAGCAGAGAAATATATAAAGGAAGACAACAATATCTAGTCTACATAAACATATGTATTCTCTGAATATTCTGTTTTGTGAGTGCCGTATAATGGCAAAACCAAAGTGCCGAGTAGGTGAGGAGGAATTATGGGAGTTTTTGGAAGAATTCGTATTGTCGACTAGTATAATAATCCAAAAAAAATACAGTGTCTCGGATCATATAATCCGGGGAAGAGGGGCCAAAAAACAGCTGGAAACACACCTCCAGCTCCAGCTCCAAGTTCCACTGAAACGGAACAATGAGTGTATACTGCGTAGGACAAGCTCACCACATAGATAGCCATTATCTCAAGAAGAGAACACTGAAACTTGTGGTCGATGAATAAAGTTGCGTGTTAGTATAAGCGATAACGGTCTCAGCTCCCTGTTTCTAATGGACCACATGATTGTTTTCGTAGTTATCACCACTGTCGGCCGCCTAATCACACAAACAAATGCAGGTGGAGTCCAGACACATATCAGCATCAACCACATACTCCACTCCACATAGTCGTACACACTAGCACTGCCGTATGTATGCTCATAAATCTAAGACAATCGTGGTATGTACGTATCGATCGAGAGTCTAATTTGGCCTGCCCGTACTTGAACCGGTCATTTGTGCTGAGGTGTTGTCCTCTCAACGCTCATGAGAGCCTAGGGGATTGTTCAGTTATATTCATCTGTTGATGAATAAGTTGCATGTTGTTGTCATAAACCGAAAACTGTCTCAACTTCCTGCAAGAAGGACCAGGGGATTGTTATCGTGGTTACCGACAATGTCGATGGTTCCCACACCTAATTACAAACACAAATATAGGTGAATCAAGGCACATATCATTGTCAACTCCCACATAGCACGCACCTGCCGCCGTATGTAGTCACAAATTTAGAGCACTTTTACAGTACCCTTAATTTAATAGGGATCGTCCATTTCTTGCGATCTAATGTACAGATTTTGTCCGTACTCCGAGACGAGTATTAGAGAGTACCATCACGAAATATCAGGGAATACTATGACGAGGGGTAAAACCGTAACTCTCAGAGATCTGGTGCGTATTGCGGCATGGGATTTGGGGAAATTTCGGCGGCGCAGCTGCCGGCGGACGCGTCTCTAGCATCGCATGAGAGGAGTACAAGAGTTCCCGATAAATCAATGGAAAGATTCAAGGACGTGATCTCTGATCTACTGGTACGAGGGAGAGGCCCGTGGCCGTTTGTTCGTCTAGATCAAACCCGGCGTCACCGCCGCCGCCATATGCCAGCAATTACAGTGTGGTTGTGCTCTCAGTTCTCAAATCTCAACGCCCCTCATGGCCTCAACACATAGTCCTTGGCGCAGCGGGCAGCGGCATACATCCGATAGACGACGTTCACGACGAAACTTGCTGTGATGTATACCTCGTGTACAGGCAAGAAAGAGTTCGTTAAAAGAATCAGTTCCCGGCCGGCGGCCACTGCTCCTGGTGATGAGGGAGATAGGTGTAAAGAGAAAAAAAGTTAAGAAGAAATGTCTAAACTAACCATAAAAATGAACGGACAGATTTAGTTGGTACTCCCGCATTGCTAAAAGGAGTACTGGGTACTGTAAAAAAGCTCCAAATTTAATATGATTGTGTCCTAGGATTACTTATTTTTGGGTAATGTTGATTCTTGATACAACATGTTTGTACAAAAGAATATTCTAAACTGTGCACAAGTGCTCACATTGCTAAATCAAGATGGTGAAGACCAACACAAGAGAAGGAGTTGAACCTAGCACTCCGGGCTCGGTGGCTCTGGCTGAGTCGTGTGGAGGCTTCTCGGCCGTGGAGAGAGTTTGATATCCAAGTCCCCCAAAGGGTGTCGGAGATCTTCGAAGCCGCAACCTCCTCAGTAGTGGGTGATGGGGCCAACACTTTCTTCTGGCTGGACAACTGGCTACCGGATGGGCGGCTAAAGGACTTAGCGCCGCACCTGTTTGCGCTGATTCCGAAGAGGCTCTCTAGAGTGAGACTGGTTAGGGACGCCATTGCTGGTGGGTGGCTCGATGACATTCCCCCTGACCTTGATGCGCTTGCGGTTTAGGAACTGCTGGCGGTTGCGGACCGCGTGGAGGGACTTACTGTCACCGAGGGTGTGGCTGACGAGTTCAGGTGGGACTGGGGTGCCAATGGGACCTATTCCTCGAAGTCCTGTTATCTTGGCATGTTTCGTGGAAGCGTGGCCATGGCGGGAGCGCTCCAGGTTTGGAAGTCCCGTGCTCCGGCCAAGTGCCAGTTCTTTCTTTGGCTTGTACTGCACGATAGGTGCTGGACTGCGGACAGACTGGAGCGACGTGGATTGCCGCGGCCCCTAGCCTGCCCGTTATGTGACCAGGGCCAGGAGACCATCACACACCTTCTTATTGGCTGTGTGATGGCAAGGTCAGTGTGGGCCACTTGCCTACGGTGGTGGGACAGAGAGGACCGCCATCCAACACAGATGGCCGAGTTTGTGGACTGGCTGCGCGCCTGGCATGGGAGGAAGTGAAAGGGCATGTGCCCCCATGTGTGGTTTTGGTAATTAATGACAATCCCTATGGACTAATGTTTGCATTGAGTCATATTTGTAGGACTTGTTCGTAGACAATGCTTGATCCATATGTTGGGTTCAAGGTTGTAAGAAGTTGAATATAAAGAAGATTATGTGATGACCAAGGTGTTATTCAAGGAGTGATCCGAAGATTGGTCTAAGGGAGTTGAGCCTATAGAGTGTGTCTTGAGGAATAAGATGGAGTGAACTCTCATGTGCATTCTCAAGACATCATCATTATGAAAGAAGAAGATGAAGTGCAATGTTGATCAAGTCGAAGTGCAACATCAAGATAGGCTTGTCTTGAGGAATAAGATGGAGTGAACTCTCATGTGCATTATCAAGACATCATCATTATGAAAGAAGAAGATGAAGTGCAATGTTGATCAAGTCGAAGCGCAAGATCAAGATAGGCTTCTAGAAGATATCATTTGCTTGAAGCTCGGTGTCCATTTGGTGGTAATGGACATGTGAAGATATTTCTACTAGTGTCTCTCCCATAGTGAAGTATGGGGAAACAATCCGCAAGACTTCACCGAGCAAGCGCAATCAAGAAAGGTAGTCCAACTTGAGAAGATCAAGATCGTCACCATCTAGCTCAAGTGGAATGCGCAAGGCAAAGGTATGTTCTTGATAGGGTTTCTTTCTTACCGGTCTCATGGTGTGGGAGACCGGGATTAGGATCGATAGCCGTACTATCAAGAGGGGCTCTCGAGTGAGTAACTTATTCGTATCGTTCGGAGAGAGCTCAAACCTTTGCATACTTGGCATTATCCTTCTTGGTTCTTATTTGGATTTTATCCATGTGAGATTCTAGATCTTGTGGTTATTCCCATGACAAGCTCTAGCTCATCAAAAACGGATTTCGTATGGAACTCTTATTGCGTTTTTGGTGTTTGGAGAATTTACCGGTTCCTCATATAGAGACACTTATGTCCTCTAATTTCATAGTAAATTCTCCCTTGCTGGTTCTTAATATTTTGGTTTCATCTCATTCAGAGTTTCCTTGCAAAAGTTATTTGGTTTTTGGGCTGTCCAGTTCGGCCCCTGGTCTGGCCAGGCCGGGCTCCAAGCCAGACCTTCCGGCGGCAGACCGGGCCAGTCCGGCGGTGCGGCCGGACTGCTATTCTGAACCGCCTTTCGGCGGGGCGCCGGATCCGTCCGGCGGGCCGCCGGACCGTTCGGCCCAGGGCCCGGCGCCGCCGGACTTACGGCCGAACTGGTCGGCGGGCTGCTTCCAACGGCCAGATTTTCCCCACCTATAAATACCCCTTCTTCCTCCTTGAACCATCAACGTTTTTGGGCTTCTCTCTCCTCCATTGTTGACCTTCAAAGCTTGCCCTCCCTCCTCACTTCCCTCCATGTTTCTTGCATCTTTCTAAGGGAAAAGAGAGAGGAGATCTAGATCTACATTTCCACCAATCACTTTCTCCTCTAAGTGAGGGGAACCTATTGGATCTAGATCTTGGAGTTCTTTGTGGATTTCCTCTTTGTTCTTCCTCTCATATCCTCCATAGCATTTGTTGCTTTGGTAGGATTTGGGAGAGAAGGATTTGAGCACTTCGTGTGTTCTTGCCATTGCATTTGGTGCATCGGTTTGAGTTCTCCTCGGAGATTCGGTGGTGAAAGCAAGAAGCTTAATTCCTCTTGGGTTCTTGGGGACCTCCAATTAAGTTGTGGAGATCTTCCCAAGCTTTGTGGTGCCTCCGTGGCGATTATTGGGAGCCTCCAATTGAGTTGTGGAGTGTGCCCCAATCTTAGTGGCTTTGTGGATTTGGGAGCCTCCAATTAAGTTGTGGAGTAGCCCCAAGCTTTGTGCGGGATCGGTGACCGCCCTCAAGGGTCCCATAGTGGATCGGGTCTTCCATCTTGGTGGGAGGGCTCGAGGAGATTACGGTGAGCCTCCGTGGCGTTTGGGGAGCCTTGTGCCTCCACACCGCTCCAACGGAGATTAGCACCCGCAAGGGTGTGAACTTCGGGATACATCATTGTCTCCACGTGCCTCGGTTATTTCTATACCCGAGCTCCTTTACTTATGCAATTTACTTTGTGATAGCCTTCGTGCGTGAAGTTATATATATCTTGCTATCACATAGTTGCTCATCTTGTTTAGCATAAGTTGTTGGTGCACATAGGTGAACCTAGTTTATTTAGGTTTTGTATGCTTGGCAAATTAAACGTTAGTTTTATTCCGCATTTGTCAAGCCGTTCGTAAAAGTTTTAAATCGCCTATTCACCCCCCCTCTAGGCGACATCCGTGTCCTTTCAGGAAGGACGATCTGCATGACTTCTGGACAGACATTGCTCTCGTATGCTGGTGCTTGTGGAGACACCGCAATGACATTGTCTTCGAGGGTGCAACCCCCTCTTCTGGGTTTGTTATACGCAAGATTCTCGCTGAGGCCGAGGTGTGGAGGGTTGCCGGACTCTTTAAGGCTAACCTAGCCTCAGTGGATAGGTGGAGGGTTGGCGAGTAGTTGTGTGTGTTTTGCTGCTGCCCTAGGCTAGGCATCGCGGAGTTGCGTCCTCGACGTCTATGTCGACCGCATTGTAATTCAGCCTCTTGGCCCTTCTTCTATGAAACCGATACGTCTATCCATGACGTATCCTTGAAAAAAGACCAACACAAGAGCATCTTCAATAGCATTGCTAAAAATTGGGTATAGCAATAGGAGAGAGAAGATAGTTGTTGATGAGTTTCCGCATCTCAAATCTCATGGTGGCCTTGAAGGAAGTGCTTGATGTGGTCCCCTCTTCTACGAGGATGCACCACCCTTCCAACAAATCATAACGATGGTCGAAAGCATCGTCACTCTGCACATACTCGATGATCATATTATGCAAGATAACACAAGCCATCATGATCCTCCCAAAAGTTTTTTGATCCCGAAATCAAGCCGGAACACAAGCAATAGCAAATTGACCTTACAAATTCTCAAATGCCCTCCCCGTATCCTTTTCTGGCGGAAGCTTGAGCACTCTGAAAACGAGATTGCATGTTACCTTAGGAATGCACTAGTGGCTTGAAAAACGTTGCCCATTCATTGTGGGTACATCCCATCGGCAAGATAGTATCTGATACGTCCAATTTGCATCACTATTTTGTATCATAATTTACTGTTATTCATTGATATATTTCATATTTAGAGTTGATACTTATGTTATTTCCTTTGTTTTCACATGTTTGATGATCATCGGAGGAGTTGCTGCCGGAGTCAGGATTCTGCTGGGAAAGGGACTATCAAGAGACCATATTTTGAAGATCAGGAAAATTCCAGAAAAATACCCAGAAATTATATTTTCCCAGAAGACTCATGAAGCCAGAAGGGGGAGTCGAGAGGAGCCAGAGGGGGCCCACATGCCAGCGTGGCGCGGCCAGCCCCCTGGCCGCGCCAGCCCTGCGTGAGGCCACCCTGGCCCACGTCTGGTCTCGCCCCTCCGCGTACATGATCGTCCCCGAAAACCTAAGTCAAGGGGGGGGGCTCAGAGTTAGACACCGCCGCCTCTGCGGGGCGGAAAACACCAGAAAGAGAAAAGCTCTCCGGCAGGCAGGAATCTGCCGGGGAAATTCCTTCCCGGAGAGGGGAGATCGTCGCCATCATCATCACCATCGCACCGGACTTCATCGGGATCATCATCATCATCTCCACCATCACCACGCCATCCCGCTGTAACATCTTGAGTTGGATCTTGTTATATTCATAGGGGAAACTTTCCCTGTGTTGATTACTCTTGTAGTTGATGCTATTGAGTGGAACCGTTGAATTAAGGTTTATGTTCAGATTGTTATTTACTATTATTTCACCTCTGATCATGATCTATATGATGTCTTGTGAGTAGTTCGTTTAGTTCTTGAGGACATGGGAGAAGTCAAGATGTTAGTAGTGAATTATTGTTGAGAAATATTTAATGGTTTGATATTGTTGTGGTGGTATTTCACTAGTGGTGTCATGTGAACGTCGACTACATGATACTTCACCATTTATGGGCCTAGTGAGATGCATTGTGTATTTGGCTACCGATTGTGGGGTTGCTGGAGTGACAGAAACCTAAACCTCCGTTGGGAAACCATTGCACCAGGGAGCGTAGGATCTTAGAGTTTAAGGCTGTGGTTAGATTTATCTTAATTACTTTCTTGTATTTGCGGATGCTTGTAAGGGGTATAATCACAAGTGTGTATTTATCCTAGTAAGGGTAGTGCGCTAGCACAGGTTCACCCCCATAACACCTATCAAATCAATAAATACTATTGGCTCTATGAAGCGAAAGCTCTTGACAGAAACTCCCGTGTGTCCTCGAGAACGTTTGGTTATTATAAGTACACAACCGGCTTGTCCTTTGCTGAAGAAAGGATTGTGCCACTTGCTGCAATTGTTACTATTGTCTTTTATTTACTCGCACTTTATTTACTCGTATTACCAAATACCACTGAAAACCTGTTTGCTAGTATTTACAGTGATTCCTTGATCAAAACCGCTCATCAACACCTTCTGCTCCTCGTTGGGTTCGACACTCTTATTTATCGAAAGTACTACGATACACCCCCTATACTTGTGGGTCATCAAGACTATTTTCTGGCGCCGTTGCCGGTGAAAGAGCATTTCCCGCCTAATTGATTTTGGCGTTTGTTAACAATACATTATCTATTAATGTGTGATTATGCTTTGCAGGATTTAATTATGTTCTTGCACAAGATATTGGGTTTCCTATATTATACTTGATATTTAATATTGCCCAAAGGAAATTATTGAGGAAATGGTGAAAATCAGCTCTGGGAGAAGTTTCAGATAAAAGCTGGCCAGGAAGGCCGGCTTTAGCCGGTCCCAGACTGGCTATAGCCGGACTGCTCGTTTTCGAGAGGGGCTCTGCGCCTCTGGACTCAACCGGCTATTTGTCCGGCTATTTCCGGCTGGGCCGGATATTTCAGGCCGGCTATAGCCGGTCTGAGGCCGGCTTTAGCCGGTGTGGCCGGCTTTAGCCGGACTTATCTCCGGCTATAGCCGGACTTCCTGGCTGGCAACGGTCAGATATTTTGGGGGGGGGGGGGTATAAATACCCCCCTCTTCTTCTCCAACGGGTAGCTCATCCAAAAAGAAGAAGACCACCATTGTTGAGCCACCAATTCAACTAGATCTCCTCCCTCAACCCACGAAAGCTCTTGATCTTTGGAGAATCGAAGGAGAAGACCATCATCTACATCCTCACCGAAGCGATTTGATTTCCCCTCCCATTTGCTTGAGGGCCCTTGTGTCTTGGGTTCCCTTGTGTCCCAAGACCTTGTTTGTGTATTTGATATATTGCTACTTGTTGTTTGACAGCATTGTGTTGTGCTTGGGAGCCTCCAATTCGGTTGTGGATGAGTGCCCCAAGATTGTAAAGGCCGGTTCCGCCTTGAGGAATCCCTTAGTGGAAAGTGAGCTAGGCCTTTGTGGCGGAAGCTTGCACCGGAGAATAGGGTGAGCCTTTGTGGCGTTGGTTAGGCCTTTGTGGCAACCACACCCCTCCAACGTAGACGTACTTCCCCTAAAAAGGAAGGAACTACGAGAATTACATCCGTGTCTCCGTGTGCTCCACTCTCGGTTACCTCTATCCTTTATTGCCTTTACTTATTGTATCTTGTGTAGCTTGCTAGTTGACATATAGGTATATTCACCTTAGTTACATATCTAGAGAATTTACCTTTGTGTCAAGCCTAAATTGAAAAAGAACTAAAATTTGAGTAGCACCTATTCACCCCCCCCTCTAGGTGCCCATACGATCCGTTCAATTGGTATCAGAGCCTCGGCTCTTATTTCGGGCTTAACCGCCCAAGAGTATGGATCCTCCACCTAAAGAGGGCTCGGGTCAAGTCTCTATGGATGAGTTCAAATCTTTGGAATCATCCATGACTTCCATGACATCTCAAATAGGTGAGTTGCGTGAAATGATAGAGCAACTCATGCAAGCTAAAACTACTAATGCCTCTCCACCTCCGGAAAAACCCGCTACTCCACAAGTGGAGAATGTGGGGATAGATGAGGAGGGTGCCGACAAAAATGGTGATGCTAAGTCTTCCACCAAGGGCGACGGGAAAGGTGAATTCCCACATTGGTATTCACCCGACCCGCCAGTTCCTCATCCTCATATTAACCATAGAGGTGATCCACCTAAGCTTGATGCATTAAACTTTGGTCAATGGCAATATCAAATGATCTCTCATATGCGCAGTTCTTGCATCGAGCTTTGGAGGATCGTTGAGGAAGGATTCAAGGCCGTGGATCCCCACAACATGACAAGAAGAGAGACGGTCGATAGCCAACTGAATGCTACCGCTCTTCACATGATTCAAGTCGCCGTGGGATCCAAGGACTTGCCTCACATCCAACACTTCTCCACCGCCAAAGAAGCTTGGCAAGGACTCTCCGACGTCTTTGTTGGCAACGAGAGCATGAAGAAAACAAGATACATTGCCTTCTCAAATCAAGCGGAGGGTTTCTTCATGATGGATGGTGAGGATCATCAAGAGATGTATAGAAGACTCAAGGCCATTGCTACCACCTTCAAGAACCTCGGTGCTCACCATATTGATGATGAGTGGATCAAGATGAAGTACATTCTTGCTCTCACTCCATATGAGCCCGCGGATGTGAAGAGTGTTCAAGGAAAGCACAACTTCAATGAGATGACCTCCAATCAAGTGATGCAAGAGATTCAAGCCTACAAGGTTTCCGCACAAAATGCGGAAGATGCTCGTGCTCGTGCCATTGGAATGCAAAGAAGCTCCAATCTTGCATTAAAGGCTAGTGTGCTTGAGAAAGAGGTTCCTCCTCAAACAAGCATTGAAGCAAGGCTAGAAATGTGTCCCGAGGACATAAGACATGAGTACAATGAGCACATGGCTTTCTATGGAAAAACCTTTTGGGTTGATCCTCACAAGGCTAAAGAAGACAATCAAAGAAGAAGCAAGTCAAGTGGCTATCAAAGGAATGACAACAATGGTCAAAGGGTGAGGACTTGCTACAATTGCAATGATAGATTTCACTTTGTTGCCGAGTGCCCTTATGAGAAGAGAGAAGACCATGGTGGAAAGCTCATCTTCAAAAGCAAGACCAAGTCACCATCCAAGAAGCCATTTGTGAAGAAGGGTGGACCAAAGAAGAAACAACCAAAGTTTGTGTTCTTGACTCAAGAAGAGTACTCTGCAAGTGAGAGTGAAGAAGAAGAAACTACAACTAGTGAGATGGCCGCAATGGCAACCACTTCCACTTCCTCAACATCACTCTTTGAATCCCCCAATGAGGACTCTCTTGTCAAGAACGTCAAGTGCCTTATGGCCAAATCTTCCGAGGACTATGCTTCCGGTGGATCAAAATGGGTGCTTGATAGTGGATGCACAAGTCATATGACCGAAAGCAAGGAGATTATGACAGAGATGAGACCAAATGACAATCACATAACCGTCACTTATGGAGACATGTCACAATCCGAGGTATTGGGTCTTGGCAAGGTGGTGGTCGCACCGGATATTTCCCTTGTGGACGTCATGCTTGTTGAGACCCTTGGTTACAATTTACTTTCAGTTCGTGCACTTGGTAAGATGGGCTTTGCCGTCTTCATTGATAATGACATTGTGGTACTCTTGTGGAGCAAGTCTCTAAAGGTCGCTTTCGTTGGACACATTGAAAATAACTTGTATGTGGTGGACTTTTCGGGGAAAACCACTACAAGTGCAATGTGCTTATTTGGAAAGGCCGATGTGGGTTGGCTTTGGCATCGCCGACTAGCCCATGTCAATATGAGAACTTTGCAAAGCCTTCACAAGGGTGGCCACATACTCGGACTAAAAGAGAATGTTTCTTTTGCCAAAGATCGTGTTTGCAGGGCTTGCGTTCTAGGAAAAATGCATGATTCTCCCCACCCAAGCAAGACTATCATTTCTTCCAAGAGGATCTTGGAGCTCCTTCATGTGGATCTTTTTGGTCCTCCCTCTCATGCAAGTCTTGGTGGGAAGAAATATTGTTTGGTGATTGTTGATGACTATTCAAGATATACTTGGGTTTACTTCTTCAAGCATAAGAGTGAGACTCAACAAACCGTCATCGACTTTGCCAAGGAAGTTGAACGTCAACATGGGCAAACTATTTTGGCAATTAGAAGTGACAATGGCTCGGAGTTCAAGAACTACACCTTAAATGGATTTCTTAGTGATGAGGGGATTCGTCATCAATATTCCGCTGCATATACCCCTCAACAAAATGGTGTAGCCGAAAGGAAGAACCGGACTCTTATGGATATGGCTAGGTCCATGTTGGCGGAGTTTAAGTCTCCATACAACTTTTGGGCCGAAGCTATCTCTACGGCTTGTCACTCTTCAAACCGGCTCTTCCTCCGCAAAGGCCTAAACAAGACTCCATATGAAATACTCACCGGAAGCAAGCCCAACATCTCCTACTACCGGGTTTTCGGGTGTAAGTGTTTCTTTCAAAGAAAAGGAGTTCGTTTAGGTAAATTTGATCCGAAAGCAATAGAAGGTATTTTTGTTGGTTATGGTGCCGAATCCCACACTTATAGAGTCTTCAACAAGTCCACCGGACGTGTTGAAGAATCTTGTAGTGTGGTATTCGAAGAGAATGATAGCTCCCAAGGGGGGCGAGATGTTGTTTCTTGTGATGTAGATGATGAAATACCTCGAGAAGCCATAGGAAGAATGGGCGTGGGATTTTTCCGCCCCATTGAGGGACACCTTGTGGCCGACCGGGAAGGACTATGCTCTACTCAAGTGGAGCCTTCATCTTCACAAGCTCAACAAGCCTCTCCCAAGGTAGAAACTAATGCACCAACCGAAGAACAAGACAAGGACCTTCATGAAGAAGAAGGGGCACCACCATCCTCTCCGGTTATTTCAACCGCCCCCAATTCTTCACATGACCAAGATCAACCTACTCATGAAGATATTGATGATCAAGGTCAATTTGATGGTCAAGACGGGGACCAAAATGATCAAGATGATCAAGTGACTCCTCCAAGGTCTAATGAGGAGATCGAAGCCCGTCGCAAGAAAAGAGTTGAAAGGGACTTGGAACTTAAAGGTCATACCCTTGAGAGGGTTATTGGAGATTTAAGAAGCAAAGTGTCAACCCGGCGTCAATTGGCACAATTTAGCTCTCATCATGCTTATATCTCCATGGTTGAACCCAAGAAAGTATTTGAAGCACTTGAAGATCCGGATTGGTTGGATGCTATGCATGAAGAACTCAACAACTTCAAGCGCAATAATGTTTGGGTGTTAGTAGAGAAGCCAAAGGAGTGCCGCAATGTGATTGGCACAAAGTGGATATTCAAGAACAAGCAAGATGAGCATGGAATTGTTGTGAGGAACAAGGCAAGATTGGTTGCTCAAGGTTTCTCTCAAGTTGAAGGCATTGACTTTGGAGAGACTTATGCTCCCGTGGCTCGTCTTGAGTCCATCCGTATCCTTCTTGCATATGCCACTCATCATAATTTTAAGTTGCAACAAATGGATGTGAAGAGTGCATTTCTTAATGGTCCATTGAAAGAGGAAGTGTATGTTAAGCAACCCCCGGGGTTTGAGGATCTCAACTTTCCTAACCATGTCTACAAACTCCATAAGGCACTCTATGGCCTTAAACAAGCCCCACGTGCGTGGTATGAGCACCTTAGGGAGTTGTTGGTAGACCGTGGGTTTGAAGTTGGGCAAATCGATCCTACTCTTTTTACTAAGAGGGTCAATGGGGAGCTTTTCGTATGCCAACTATATGTTGATGATATTATCTTTGGCTCTACTAACAAAGCTTTTAATGATGAATTTTCAAAGCTTATGACCGATAGGTTCGAGATGTCTATGATGGGCGAAATGAAGTTCTTTCTTGGTTTTGAAATCAAGCAATTGAAAGAAGGGACTTTCATCTATCAAGCCAAATATGTCCAAGACATGCTCAAGAGGTTCAAGATGAAGGAACTAAATGGGGCCGCCACACCAATGGCCACAAAATGTCATCTTGAGCTTGATCCCAATGGTAAAGATGTGGATCAAAAGGTATACCGTTCTATGATCGGTTCTTTGCTTTACCTTTGCGCATCTAGACCCGATATTGTGTTGAGTGTAGGTGTGTGTGCAAGGTATCAAGCCGCTCCTAAAGAAAGCCACCTTATGGCGGTTAAGAGAATCTTTCGATATTTGGTTCATACCCCAACTTATGGGCTTTGGTATCCCAAAGGCTCGGATTTCTCTCTTTGTGGCTTCACGGATTCGGATTGGGCCGGTGACAAGGATGATAGGAAATCAACCTCCGGAGATTGCCAATTTCTTGGTAGGTCTTTGGTGTGTTGGTCTTCTAAGAAGCAAAATTGTATATCTCTCTCCACCGCCGAAGCCGAATATATTGCCGCCGCAAGTGGATGCACTCAATTGTTGTGGATGAGGCAAACTTTAAAGGAATATGGTGTCAATTGTGACAAAGTGCCTCTTTTATGTGACAATGAGAGTGCTATCAAGATAGCCTATAATCCGGTGCAACATTCAAGAACCAAGCATATTGAGATTCGGAATCATTTTATTAGAGATCATGTTGCCCGTGGTGATATTGAGCTTGCATATGTAAGCACCAAGGATCAACTTGCCGACATATTCACGAAGCCCCTTGATGAAGCAAGATTTGGATATTTGAGGAATGAGCTAAATATCATTGATTCAAGGAGTGTGGCTTGAGCATCTTGCAAATACACCTATTTTTCAATATTTGTTTGGTTTAGGTGTGGGCATGGAGATAGGGAGAGTGCGGTCCTAATTAATTGGGCTATCCCTCCCCCCATAATGCCGATAGTGACAAAATTGTTCTCTTTCTATCATTTTTGTGATATATGAGCTTCAATGACGAGTATTGGTTATGGACCCAAGATATATCTTCGCGGTCCAATGCCATGACACTCATACATGGTGGCCTCGGCCACCGACCTCTTCTTTTCGAAGAGTTAATTCCTTGCAAATCTTATTTGAGTTTTATTGAGCTTTTTCGTCATTATCTCTATCCGTGGAATGGGAAGGCACTTGCATTGGATTTTCAAAGTTTCTTGTGTTTTGCAATGCCAAGTGCCGAGAACCACTCCATGCTTGTTTTCTGTCCTAAGCCCACTTATCTAAAGCCAAATCATCCTCTTGTGCATGCCCAGAACTTCCAGAAATCATATTCATCAGTTTTGTGCCATCTAGACCGGCTATAGCCGGTCCTTCACCGGAAATAGCCGGGGTGCGGCTTTAGCCGGTCCCAGACCGGCTATAGCCGGCCTGGGGATTTCGAGCCCCACTCATTAGGCTGTGGGGGGTGAGGGTTTTCTCACATTCCTCCCCCACGCCTATCTCTTGCTCGAGCTCCCCTCCCTTGGACCCGCCGCCGCCGCCGTCTCTCGCCTCACCTCCGGCCGCCGGAGCCCTCTCCTCGGCCGGCCATCTCTCCGGCGCCCTCCCCATGGACCAGGGTACCCCCTTCTTTCTCCTCTCTCTCTCTCCCTAGTTCTCTCTAGGGTTAGGGTTAGTTGAATTTTTGGGTACCTTGTTCATCTGAGAATGTTTGGTCTCGTGATTCCCTTCTGCATTGCATAGCTTGAAAATGTTTGACTAGTTTTGGTGGCCTACGGCTGAGATCTCGAATTCATCCATCTGGTCCGGCTAAAGCCGGTGTCAGACCGGCTATTGCCGGCCTGACCGGCTAAAGCCGGCCTGAGGCCGGAAATAGCCGGTGTAGATCACCTACTACTGTCATGCTTTTTCCTTTTATGCTATTGCTCCTTGATCCTCTGGCATGCATGCTTATCCTATATGCTTTCTACATATGTACTGTGTGCAGGTGGCTCTCGACCCAAGAGGTCACGATATGTTGATCCCTCACTTGCTCGCCGTCAAGAGCATCATGATGCCCGTTTGACAACTGCTATGAAGAAGAAGCGGTTGGAAGAACGGAAGAAGAAGTCGCTGTTTGCAAACGTAAATGATCTCAAGAAGCTATCCAAGCAAGAGTACCGGGAGTTTCGTGCACAGAAGTTCTACTCCATGCCTAGGGACATTGTCAGTGGGTCCTTCTACCGGTCAGAGCATCAGCGGATATTTGAGCAGATTTATGCGACCATGAGCACAAAGGTGTGCCCCATGAAGGTCACCAACATTGCAGCATTGTCCAGGGATGAGTACTTTGCCGATGCTCTTTGGGTCACCGAGAAGCTAGGGTTGCACAAGTTGATGGTCTTCAAGCAAGACTACAATCCTCATCTGATTCAGCAGTTCTTTGCCACATTGGAGTTTGATACTCGAGATGAGGTTGGTTTCACTTGGATGTCAGGAGAAGTGAGGAAGTACTCTACCATGTCTCGCTTTGGGAAGCTTTTGGGCTATAGGTTTGATGGCATTCATCGACCTAGAAGTGCCCGCTTGCATCTCGACACCACTGAGTACAACAAAGGGAAGATCCAGTGTTTGTATGGTCCAGGGGGCAAAGCGGGAGAGACTGCAAATCTCCTTCCCCTCTATGATATCTTGCTTCGGATATTCCGTGCCAACATTGCTCCAAGTGGGGGCAACAATGATTCTATCAGAGGTGGTCTTGTGCATCTACTCCACCATGCCCGTCTTGTCTTTGAGGCCGGAAGAGATTGTGAAGGGATGGAGCTCGATGTGATGTACTTCATCTTCATGGAGATGAAGATTGCTATGCTTGATAGGAAGATCCCTCCTTATGCTCCATTCATCATGAGGCTTATCATTGACAGAGGCATTGAAGGAGATTTTGAGATTGAAGAAGATTTGCTTGATGAAGAGTTGGAAGTGCACAACCCAACAAGCTCTACAAGAAGACCGCTCATTTGGTGTCTAGCACCTCAAGTGCTTATCCCTCTTCGAGTGATGTGTTGGGTGGCAACATCTATGCTACCGGTTCTAGGAGGAAGAATGCGGATCCACCAAGTGGTGGAATGGCTCAAGAGATGAAAAAGCTCAAGTGGTGGCAAAGGGCTTTGTTTTGCATGAACAATGATGTGCGTCACACTCAATACAAGGACTATGTGGACCGCAAGCACATTTCCAAGAAGCAAAGAGAGTTGGATGCTCGTTTGAGGGCTGTGGAGAAGGGCAAAGGAGCTAGCCATGAAGAGGAGTCCCAAGAGCAAGATATATCCGAGGACACTTTTTCATTTGGCAAATGGAATGAGGGCTCCACTTTTGATTGGAAGGAGTTAGCCGAAGTCACCTCCAAGGGCAAGGAAGCCGTTGATGATGAAGATGAGGAAGAAGATGGAGATGATGATGAAGAGGAAGAAGACGATGATCAAGAAGATGATGAGGATGATGAGGACTTTGACGATGTTGATGAGTGATCTCGTGTTGTGGTCTCCCTTTTTGGCGTCTTGATGCCAAAGGGGGAGAAAGTCCCATTTGCATGTGTTTCCATTTGGATTTGTGGTTTCCATTTGGATTTGGTTGGGTCACAAGCTTTTATCTCGTGTGCTTGCTCGCTTGTGTCCCATGGTTGAACGTATCGTCTCTATTATGTGTTGAAATATATGACTATATGCTTATGTGTAGTAGACCCTATGATTATCTTGTTATCTACTACTTGCTATATCTTGTCATATTATATGTTTGTTGATTATGTGCTATTGAATTATGTTATATATCTTGTGCACATATGGATCACATTATAAAATCTAGGGGGAGTTCTTCTTGTTGATGTGTCTTTGTATTCAAATACAAATTTAAAATAAGGCACATAGCAAGGGGGAGCTCCGTCTATATTTTATATCGTTTGAAACATGCAAAATTATGTATTGTCATCAAACACCAAAAAGGGGGAGATTGAAAGAGCATTTCCCGCCTAATTGATTTTGGCGTTTGTTAACAATACATTATCTATTAATGTGTGATTATGCTTTGAGGATTTAATTATGTTCTTGCACAAGATATTGGGTTTCCTATATTATACTTGATATTTAATATTGCCCAAAGGAAATTATTGAGGAAATGGTGAAAATCAGCTCTGGGAGAAGTTTCAGATAAAAGCTGGCCAGGAAGGCCGGCTTTAGCCGGTCCCAGACCGGCTATAGCCGGACTGCTCGTTTTCGAGGGGGGCTCTGCGCCTCTGGACTCAACCGGCTATTTGTCCGGCTATTTCCGGCTGGGCCGGATATTTCAGGCCGGCTATAGCCGGTCTGAGGCCGGCTTTAGCCGGTGTGGCCGGCTTTAGCCGGACTTATCTCCGGCTATAGCCGGACTTCCTGGCTGGCAACGGTCAGATATTTTGGGGGGGGGGTATAAATACCCCCCTCTTCTTCTCCAACGGGTAGCTCATCCAAAAAGAAGAAGACCACCATTGTTGAGCCACCAATTCAACTAGATCTCCTCCCTCAACCCACCAAAGCTCTTGATCTTTGGAGAATCGAAGGAGAAGACCATCATCTACATCCTCACCGAAGCGATTTGATTTCCCCTCCCATTTGCTTGAGGGCCCTTGTGTCTTGGGTTCCCTTGTGTCCCAAGACCTTGTTTGTGTATTTGATATATTGCTACTTGTTGTTTGACAGCATTGTGTTGTGCTTGGGAGCCTCCAATTCGGTTGTGGATGAGTGCCCCAAGATTGTAAAGGCCGGTTCCGCCTTGAGGAATCCCTTAGTGGAAAGTGAGCTAGGCCTTTGTGGCGGAAGCTTGCACCGGAGAATAGGGTGAGCCTTTGTGGCGTTGGTTAGGCCTTTGTGGCAACCACACCCCTCCAACGTAGACGTACTTCCCCTAAAAAGGAAGGAACTACGGGAATTACATCCGTGTCTCCGTGTGCTCCACTCTCGGTTACCTCTATCCTTTATTGCCTTTACTTATTGTATCTTGTGTAGCTTGCTAGTTGACATATAGGTATATTCACCTTAGTTGCATATCTAGAGAATTTACCTTTGTGTCAAGCCTAAATTGAAAAAGAACTAAAATTTGAGTAGCACCTATTCACCCCCCCCCCTCTAGGTGCCCATACGATCCGTTCAGCCGGGGAGTGTAGCGCTATTGAAGAGTGGAATTGGTAAAGGTAACCGTCGCTGTGAGTATTGTTTTTATTTTGTCTTTTATTTTTGTTTTACTCTGCTATGGAGAACTCTCCATTTGGTTTCCTATTTGGAAACACATCTACTACTACTGCTGCTGCTGCACATGCGGGGGAACCACCACCGCCACCGCCTGCTGAAATTGATCCTTTTAAAATACCTATGAAAATTGTTGGGCGAATTATGGATAACTGCTATTCAGGAGATGGAACTGTCCATCCGGGTGATCACTTATTATTTATACATGAATTATGCGAGTTGTTCAGATGTGCAGGTATTTCACCAAGCCAGGTCAAGAAGAAATTATTCTCATTATCATTGAAAGGCAAAGCTGAAGAGTGGTATCGACTACTCCAAGATGGTCCATCTATGGCATGGGAGGATATTGTACCTCTCTTTTATTCCAAGTTTTATCCTCCAAGTGAAATTCATAAAGACCGTAACCGGATATATAATTTTTGGCCTCATGATGGAGAGAGTATTGCCCAAGCGTGGGGGAGATTGAAGTTACTAATGCTCAAATGCCCCATTCATGAGCTCCCCAATAATATTGTTATTGATAATTTTTATGTGCGGCTTACTCTTCCTGATAAGGATTATTTGGATGCTTCTTGCTTTGGATCATTTACTCATATGAAAGAAGATGCTAAGTGGAAACTTCTTGACCGTATACAAGAAAATGCTGAAGGATGGGAAAACGACAAAGGTAGGAAGTCAGGTATAAACTATGATTGTGAATGCATTAAATCTTTTATGGAGACCGATGACTTTCATGGTGTTAGCGCTGCCTATGGTCTTGATTCTCAAATACTTGCTAATTGTCTTAAGGCCTTTGCCTCTTATATTGATGTTCCAAAGAAAGATTGGAACAAATATCATGCACCTTATAAAGATTCTATTAGTCATATTCCTGCTGCAGCTACTGAAGTTTGTACTGTTGATAGCATTGTGCCTGAACCTTATTTTGAGAAGACACCTTTCCCTGCTAAGGTAAAGAAGTATTCTACTTTGGTAAGTGTGTCTAATAAAAGTACTAAGAAAGCTGCAGAACCCGATGAGCAAATTACTATTAAGTCTCCTGTAGCTATATTGAAGGATCTTGTTACTAAAGATGTAGGGGATGAATATATTCTTTTTTGTGAAGATGCTTCTAACATTCTTTCACATCCTAAAAAGCATAGGAAAGCAAGTGTTCCTGTTATTTCTGTCAGGATTGGAGATCATTGCTATTATGGTTTATGTGATATTGGTGCTAGTGCAAGTGCTATTCCCTTAGAGCTTTACAAAGAAATCATGCACGAGATTGGCGCTTGTGAACTTGAAGATATTGATGTGGTTGTTCAGCTTGCTAACAGATAGACTGTGTGGCCTCTTGGTATAGTTCGAGATGTGGAAGTTCTATGCGGTAAGACTAAATACCCTACTTATTTTCTAGTACTTGGTAAGGAAGCTAGTAAAACTTGTCCTATTATTTTTGGTAGACCGTTTTTGAACACCTGTGGCGCCGTGATAGATTGTAAGAAGGAGAAATTTTTTACTAAGTTTAATGGAGAGTCTTATGAGTTTAATTTTTCCAAGTTTGCAAAGACTTCTTATGAAAATGAAACGCCTAATGAAATTTTTTGAGTTGAACAGCTTGCTTCTATTGCTCTTGCTCCTAATAATGCCTTGCAGTAATTCATGGAAGATCACGAAAGTGATGTTTTTAGCAAGGAAAGAGAAGAGATTGATGACATTCTTCTTCGTCAGCCGCCGTTACTTAAACATAATCTACCTGTGGAGGATCTTGGTACCACTTTGCCGCCTAAAGAAGATCCTGTGTTTGAATTAAAACCTTTGCCTGATGACCTCAAATATGCTTATATTGATGATAAGAAAATATATCCTGTTATTATTAGCTCTAAACTTTCAGGAAAGGAAGAAGAGAGATTATTGGAGATATTGAGGAAACACCGAGGAGCTATGGGATATACTCTGGATGATTTAAAAGGGATTTTTCCCACTTTATGTCAGCATGCCATCAATATGGAGAAAGATGCGAAGCCAGTCGTGGAGCATCAACGCCGCCTAATTCCCAAGATGAAGGATGTGGTAAGAAATGAGGTATTAAAACTCCTTGATGCTGGTATCATTTATCCTATTGCTGATAGTAGATGGGTTAGTCCTGTTCATTGTGTTCCTAAGAAAGGAGGTATGACTGTTGTGCCTAATGAGAATAACGAGCTTATTCCTCAAAGGGTAGTAGTTGGTTATAGAATGTGCATTGATTATAGGAAGGTAAACAAAGTTACTAAGAAAGATCATTACCCTTTACCGTTTATAGATCAAATGCTTGAAAGGTTGTCTAAGAAGACTCATTTTTGCTTCCTTGATGGTTATTCTGGTTTTTCTCAAATTGCTGTTAAGAAGGATGATCAAGAGAAAACCACTTTTACTTGTCCTTATGGAACTTATGCTTATAGACATATGCCGTTTGGTTTATGCAATGCTCCTGCTACTTTTCAAAGATGCATGTCTGCTATTTTTCATGGTTTTTGTGAAGAAATTGTGGAGGTCTTCATGGACGATTTCTCCGTCTATGGAACTTCTTTTGATACTTGTTTGCACAACCTTGATAAAGTTTTGCAGAGGTGTGAAGAAACTAACCTTGTTCTTAATTGGGAGAAATGCCACTTTATGGTAAATGAAGGAATTGTCCTTGGACATAAAATTTCTGAAAGAGGTATTGAAGTTGACAGAGCAAAAGTGGAGGCGATTGAGAAAATGCCTTGTCCAAGAGATGTTAAAGGTATTCGTAGTATTCTTGGTCATGCTGGTTTTTATAGGAGGTTTATTAAAGATTTCTCTAAGATTTCAAAGCCTCTTACTAATCTTCTTCAAAAGGATGTACCATTTGTCTTTGATGATGATTGTAAGGAAGCTTTTGAAACTCTTAAGAAGGCTTTAACTACTGCTCCTATTGTTCAACCACCTGATTGGAATTTACCTTTTGAAATTATGTGTGATGCTAGTGATTTTGCTGTTGGTGCTGTTCTTGGACAGCGCGTTGATAATAAGTTGAATGTTATTCATTATGCTAGTAAGACTCTTGATGCTGCTCAAAAGAATTATGCTACTACTGAGAAAGAGTTTCTTGCTGTTGTTTTTGCATGTGATAAGTTTAGGTCTTACATTGTTGATTCTAAAGTTAGTATTCATACTGATCACGCTGCTATTAGATATCTTATGACTAAGAAGGATGCTAAGCCTAGGCTTATTAGATGGGTGTTGCTTTTACAAGAGTTTGATTTGCATATCGTAGATAGGAAAGGTGCTGAAAATCCTGTGGCTGACAACTTGTCTAGATTGGAAAATATTTCTTTTGATCCTATTCCTGTTAATGATAGTTTTCCAAATGAGCAGTTGGCTGCAATTAATGTAACTTCGCGAGACCTTCCTTGGTATGCTGATTATGCTAACTTTATTGTTTCCAAGTATTTGCCTCCAACCTTTACAGCTCAGCAAAGAAGAAAATTCTTTTATGATTTGAGGCATTATTTTTGGGATGACCCACATTTATATAAAGAAGGAGTTGATGGTATTATGAGAAGATGTGTACCAGAATATGAGCAACCAGAGATATTAAGAAAATGCCATAGCAGTGCCTATGGAGGGCATCATGCTGGAGATAGAACCGCGCAGAAGGTTCTACAATCAGGTTTTTATTGGCCAACTCTCTTTAAAGATGCCAGAAGGTATGTTTTATCTTGCGATGAATGTCAAAGAGTTGGTAATATTTCTAGACGCAATGAGATGCCTATGAATTACACTCTTGTTATTGAACCGTTTGATTGTTGGGGATTTGACTTTGTGGGTCCTTTTCCTCCTTCAAAAGGCTATACCCATATACTTGTTGCTGTTGATTATGTTACTAAATGGGTAGAAGCCATACCTACAAAGAGTGCCGATGGTGAGACTTCGTTAAAAATGCTTAAGGATGTTATTTTTCCTAGGTTTGGAGTGCCTAGATATCTTATGACTGACGGAGGTTCTCATTTCATTCACGGTGGTTTTAGAAAAACTCTTGCTAAATATGATGTCAATCATAGAATTGCTTCTGCTTATCATCCCCAAACTAGTGGGCAAGTAGAGCTTTCAAATAGGGAGATCAAGTCTATCTTGCAGAAGACTGTCAATAGATCTAGGAAAAACTGGGCTAGTAAGTTAAACGACGCTTTATGGGCTTATAGAACTGCTTATAAGAATCCCATGGGTATGTCTCCTTATAAGATGGTTTACGGAAAAGTGTGTCACTTGCCCTTAGAATTAGAACACAAAGCTTTTTGGGCAGTGAGAGAGCTTAACAGAGATTTTAAACTAGCCGATAAGAAAAGGTTGTTAGATTTGAGTTCTCTAGATGAGTGGAGAAACGAAGCGTATGAGAATGCCAGACTTTTTAAAGAGAAAGTCAAGCAATGGCATGATAAGAGAATTCTTAAGAGAGAATTCCATGTTGGTGAGAAAGTTCTTTTGTACAGGTCTCGTCTCAGATTTTTTGCAGGAAAATTACTCTCTAAATGGGAAGGACCATATGTTATTGTGGAAGTGTACCGCTCAGGTGCTATTAAGATCGCTTCATTGAAAGATGACTCTACACAAGTGGTGAATGGGCAAAGACTCAAGCATTATATTTCTGGAGATTGTTATAATGAAGATGTTGATGTTATTGAAACAGTTTCTCCGGAAGAATTCATCCAAGACAAATTGCAGGTACCTGCAGAGTTCGCTTTCGAATAGGTAACAGTTCTAGTCAGAAAAGTTTCGCGAAAAGTTCTTCCTTTAATATTTTTGCTGTTTTTCTAAATATGAAAAATCACGAGACGAAAATGGGGAGGAAAAAGAGTCCGTGTGTGTCTCACACACAGGTGGCGCGGGCCCACCCCTGGTCGCGCCACCCATGTGTGAGAACACCCCAGAACTCGTTTCCGTCCCGGTTTCCTCCTGTGACTTCGTTTCGATGTATAATTTTCGCCTATTTAACCCCCCGGAGTCCCCGAGGTCTGTATATCGTTTTCTCGTCGTGTTTTGTTTCGAGCTGTTTCTGTCAGGAGTTGATCTTAAGCTTGGGGGAGCCATGACCTCTTCAAGTGACAACAAGGGCAAAGGGCCCTATGTAGATGATCACCAGCGCCAGAAGTGGAAGGAGGCGCTAGGTTCTGGAAGAGCAAGGCCGACAAACCCTGCTTTTGAAGGACCAACGAAAGCTAGGCGTATCTTTTCTCATGATTTGCAGGGACCAACATATCATGTTTTGGATCTTGACTCCATGCCCGTGATAGAACACGACATGCTGGTCACTTTTGAGTTTTGCACTCAATATCAAGCTTTGAAGAGGGAGGTAAAGATGCTTCAAGAAGAGAATCTCAGGCTTCGCATGATGCAGGAATATTTCATTAATCCAAGGCTGCTTCCAATACCACCAAAGGAGTAATTCGTCATCGGTTTAGGCATCCCCTTGGCTTGTTCCAAGCTTGGGGGAGTGCCGCGGTATCATATCATTACCTTTTGCTCATTTACTTTTCAAGTAGTGTCATATCATGAATAAAGAAGTTATCTTATAGAATAGTTTGCAGTTTGGAAGTATCCTCCTTAGTTGGTTATCTATGTATCCCTTGGTGTGAGTTGCGGTAATAAAATATTAATGAGAAGCTTTATCGTTTACTTTTCGCACACTTTATGTTAGTTTGCAATCTCTCTTATGTGACTAGTCTTGTTGATTGGTATTGGTATCATATTGGGAGCATGAGTAGATTTAGTTGGTTTTGGCAAACCTAGCTTGGTCAGTAGCAACTTTACCTTGAGGTTTGAGTAGAGAAGAATAAAGAAGTGCTTGCAGTTACATCACTTCAGTTTTCCCTTATGTTTGGCTTATAAGCATTGTTATTCTTAAAGTTAAAATCGTTGTACCTTCAAGGGAGTTTGCATGATTGTTCTTATTATATGTATGTTTGTTTGTTTCATGCAACTCTTATGCTTGCTACCTAGCCTTGCTAGCCAAAAACCTGTACTGAGAGGAAATACTTCTCGTGCATCCAATTCCCAAAAGCCAAGTCACTTCCAAAGAGTCCACTATAAATTCCTATGCTTGGTATTTCAAGCCATTCCAAGTAAATTTTCATGTGCTACCTTTCAAAAACCTTCAAACACTTCTTATTTTTGTGCCACTGTTTTTAGCTCATGAGGACGTAGTGGATGGGTTTGTTATCTTCCATACTAAATTAAGTACCCCTCGACTAGGCAGCTTCATCTGCTCGTCATTAATTTTGCAAGGGAGCTGGTCAGACCATTATAATCTTAAAAAGAAAAGAAAAGAAAGGCACTCCTCCAATGGAACGTGAAAGTTGGTCGGCACCCGATGGAATCGGTTAGCCATGGTTTGAGAAAGGAAAAAGGTGGGGAGGAGTGCAAAGCTATAAAAGAGCACCAAAGTGCCAATTAATCAAACATCTCGGAACCGCTCTCACTTGTTTAGTATGGAAGATATCAAGAACTCCGTTGCTAGTCGTTGACAAAAGCAGCCACCTCTCAAAATAACTTTTTACCTCTGTTTTACAAATAAAAAGCTCTAGCACATGTTTAATCCCTGCTTCCCTCTGCGAAGGGCCTTTCTTTTACTTTTATGTTGAGTCAACCTATTTCCCTCTATCTAAAGCAAGCATTTGAGTTGTTATGTTTCACTCATCCATATGTTGATCCGTTTAATCATGTTTATTATCTTCCTTATTTTGTATAATGCTTTTATCTGAAGGAATATATCTTTGAAAGCTTTCTATGAATGCAAAAGTTTACCTTGTTGAGCATATAGCCTTTGCTATATTAGCTCTGTTTTAAAAGGCTCCGTTTAAAAGAGAGAATAGTTTGTTCTCCATTCTTTGACCAAGAATTAAGGTTTGCCATTGCCAATTATAGTTTACCTTGTGTATCTTTACATGTGATTCCCTTTTACCCATTGCAAGTCTACATCTTATAAAGGGAAGTTGCTGTCTATTATAATTTGTGCTTTGGTGAATGTGATGCTTCTTGTCCGTATTTTGATTATCGACACTTCACTCCATAAACCTGTGGTCATGTTTACCGAGTTTAGTTTTCGCTTGGGGACAAGCGAGGTCTAAGCTTGGGGGGGTTGATACGTGCAATTTGCATCACTATTTTGTATCATAATTTACTGTTATTCATTGATATATTTCATATTTAGAGTTGATACTTATGTTATTTCCTTTGTTTTCACATGTTTGATGATCATCGGAGGAGTTGCTGCCAGAGTCAGGATTCTGCTGGAAAAGGGACTATCAAGAGACCATATTTTGAAGATCAGGAAAATTCCAGAAAAATACCCAGAAATTATATTTTCCCAGAAGACTCATGAAGCCAGAAGGGGGAGTCGAGAGGAGCCAGAGGGGGCCCACATGCCAGCGTGGCGCGGCCAGCCCCCTGGCCGCGCCAGCCCTGCGTGAGGCCACCCTGGCCCACGTCTGGTCTCGCCCCTCCGCGTACATGATCGTCCCTGAAAACCTAAGTCAAGGGGGGGGGCTCAGAGTTAGACACCGCCGCCTCTGCGGGGCGGAAAACACCAGAGAGAGAAAAGCTCTCCGGCAGGCAGGAATCTGCCGGGGAAATTCCTTCCCGGAGAGGGGAGATCGTCGCCATCGTCATCACCATCGCACCGGACTTCATCGGGATCATCATCATCATCATCTCCATCACCAGCACCTTCATCTCCACCATCACCACGCCATCCCGCTGTAACATCTTGAGTTGGATCTTGTTATATTTATAGGGGAAACTTTCCCGGTGTTGATTACTCTTGTAGTTGATGCTATTGAGTGGAACCGTTGAATTAAGGTTTATGTTCAGATTGTTATTTACCATTATTTGACCTCTGATCATGATCCATATGATGTCTTGTAAGTAGTTCGTTTAGTTCTTGAGGACATGGGAGAAGTCAAGATGTTAGTAGTGAATTATTGTTGAGAAATATTTAATGGTTTGATATTGTTGTGGTGCTATTTCACTAGTGGTGTCATGTGAACGTCGACTACATGATACTTCACCATTTATGGGCCTAGTGAGATGCATTGTGTATTTGGCTACCGATTGTGGGGTTGCTGGAGTGACAGAAACCTAAACCTCCGTTGGGAAACCATTGCACCAGGGAGCGTAGGATCTTAGAGTTTAAGGCTGTGGTTAGATTTATCTTAATTACTTTTTTGTATTTGCGGATGCTTGCAAGGGGTATAATCACAAATGTGTATTTATCCTAGTAAGGGTAGTGCGCTAGCACAGGTTCACCCCCTGTTATCGCCACATTTTGGCCAAATGAGGAGATGGGCCGTAATCAAGATGGGCTTGGAGGCTGGATCGGCCTTGCGCGTGGATTTGGGCTAATTGCCCGTGTATCTGTATATTATGATAGATTACGTTTCGGTTTAAACAAGAGATAGAGTTGTTAGGTTTATTCCAAAGATAGAAAGTCTCCGGACTATAAATGTGTACCTAGGGTTATTGAGAAAGGAGGACGATCACGTTCACAACAAACACAACCTCGGCGCATCGCCACCCCTTGTTTCGAGGGTTTCTTTCAGGTAAGCGTCGTGCTGCCTAGATCGCATCTCGCGATCTAGGCAGCATCTGCTTATGTGTTATTTGGTGTTGCTCGTACTGAAGCCTTGTTGATGGCGAGTAATACTGTTATCATAGATCTGTTTGGGCTAGCATCGGTGCTTTTGGTTATGTTTGCTTAGTCATGCTGCCCCTAGAGATCTCGCTGCCTTTGCACCTATTTTGGGTGTAAGGGCAGCATCTTGCTTGATCTTTATTCAGTCGATTCAATCTGTCATAGTTGTTCCTTGTTCTCCAAGGATTAGTTTGATATCCGCATGGTTAGGCCTCACAAACGGGTTGAACGATCCAGTAGTACGTAAGGATATGGTTTGCCAATTCGAGAGGAGTTGTTCCGGGAATTGACTCTACGTTGGTTTTTTGGCCTCCTCTAGGGTTAGTTTTCTGCTATCTTTCGTATCTACCAGGCTCAATTACGTGTGGGATGTTCCAATTATGTGGTGAAAGCGTTAAACTGTCGTAGATCGATTTGACTTGTATTGATAAAGCAAAACCCCATGTTATCGTAGATCCAATGCAGATCCATGGGACAATCGGCTACATGAGCCGATTCACAGGGAAACCTGAGAGCCGATCGAGGCTCGTATTTAATGTTTACGTGTCTGCCATGCAGGAAACTAATCGAAGCAATCCATCACCTTCCTGATCAGGTATAGGTCAGGTGGCACGCCCTTGCATCAGCCAGGACGTGTGCCGGAGTTTTGCGGGCCGTTGCCCGAGGGACCAGGGCCCACCAGCAGTTCTGGGAGCCTCCCGGCTCTTCGTGTTGCTCGTCGCTGCTCGCCGGTGGGTTTTGATAGGCAACACATTCTGGCACGCCCGGTGGGACACTCAACAACATCTGCATCAACATCTGACGCTGCGATGGGGGACAGACCAATCACGTACGACGATCTGCCTGATGAGCACAAGAAGAGGTATGATGATATCAAAGCTCTCTTCGAAGCCGATCTCATCGGCTCTTTTGAGAGGACCCGTAAGCATGGCATCAGGTGGAAAGGGTTCTCACCCGAAGGCGCTCTCGATGAGGTGGATCTGTCTGTTCCTTCAGAGGATCGCACCAGAGCTCTGCGACAGGAAGTCAATTACATGGTGGCTCATTCTCTTCACCGCCATTCTGAGAGCCTGGTGAACGCTTTCGAGCGCGTCGCGGTTCGCGTGGTTCAGGAGATCATGAAACATCAGTACTCTCCGTCGGGGCCTACCCTAGGGACTCACCAGGGAGAAAGACCGCTCCAGACCAGGCCACAGCTACCATTCACGCTTGCAGCTCCGGAGCCACCGGGGTCACCGGCGTACGTCGTCTACAAGATTGGAGGTGATCCTGGCGATTACCAATTCCTGTTTGAACCACCTAAAGAAATCCCACATGGATATGTGTGCACATACGTGCCGGACTGCAACAGCCTGACGCGCACGAACCAGATTGCAACCGCAGGGATTTCTGGGGCAGGTGTTTCTGGAGTAGGGATTTCGGGAGCAGGGATGTCCGGGATGGACGCTGATAAACAGGCGTGGCTAGCTAAGTATGCCACCGGAACGAGTCATGAGAATTTAGCCCCTGCAGCTCAAACGGTGGAGCAAATCAGTACCATCTTGAGAGACCAGTTCGGCTTCGTGCCGAAGAGGAGAACAATCGGCTATTCCAAGCCGTACCCCAACGAGTATGATCTGATTCCGCTTCCACCCAAGTATCGGCTCCCTGAGTTCTCAAAATTTAATGGTTCAGAAGGGTCTAGCTCGATCGAGCACGTGAGCCGATATTTGGCACAGTTAGGCATGATTTCAGCATCGGATCAGTTACGCGTAAGGTTCTTTGCGCAATCTCTGACAGGACCAGCTTTTGGGTGGTACACCTCGTTGCCACCAGATTCGATCCGGACCTGGAAGCAGCTGGAAGAACAGTTCCATATTCAGTATCATTCAGAAGCTACCGAGGCTGGCATTGCCGATCTGGCGCAGGTGCGGCAGAAGCGGGGAGAAACGGTAGCCGAGTATATTCAGCGTTTCAGGACTGTCAAGAACCGATGTTATTCGGCTCGTTTAACTGAGAAAGAAGCAGTCGAGCTGGCCGTGTTGGGTCTCTCAGCACCGATCAAGGATCTGGCTTTCCAAGTAGAATACAATTCACTGGCGCACATGGTCCAGAAACTGACAATGTATGAGCAGCGCCACCCTGAGTTGTACCAAGACAAGTTCAAACGTCCGATAGGCCTGGTCGATACAGAAGAAGAGGATCTTGTAGAAGACCAGAAGATAGCCGTGGCTGAATGGGCTCGGGGAGCAGATCCTGTGTCCTGCAAATGGGTGAAACAGCAAGGGCCTGCAAAAGGGTTCGACTTCGATGTAAGCAAAGCTGAGCAGATATTTGATTTACTGCTGAAGGAAAAGCAGCTGAAGTTACCCGAAGGCCATGAAATCCCTACGGCGCAAGAGATGAACGGGAGATCATACTGCAAGTGGCATCACTCGTTCACCCACACCACCAATGATTGCAAAGAGCTACGTCGGCAGATCCAAACGGCGATAGAACAGGGCCGTCTGATCCTTGGGCAGTTCGCCATGAAAGTGGACACAAACCCGTTTCCTGGCATCAACATGGTAGAGCACAGCCACTCCACGAGGCATCAGCAAGATTTCTCGTTCGATATTAACATGGCAGGGCCTATGTACCACCATGGCAAGTATAAGGAGGAAAGCGGCCACTCCCGGGGCAAAGAAAAGGAAGAGGCCGGTCCACGCGACCGGCCCCGTTATGATGATAGGCGGTATATAACCGAGGAACAAGTGAGAAGCGTGCGATATCAGAAGCCACACTCCACGCATCTCCTTAACAAGTATGAGCGTCAGTATGACCGACGTCGGCAGTACGACAGAGATGATGAAAGAGATCGTCGGACCGACGCATACGATGGGAGATACCGTCGGCATGATAGAGATGATGAAGGATATGAGCACCGCGCTAGGGGAAGGTCAAAGGAAAAGGAAGGCGTGGATAAACATTGGGATTGTCCTTTCTTCAAGTACTGTTGGGATGCGGGAATGAGCCGATTGCCTACAGTCGACAACTGCCCGGAATGTGGACAGCAGAAGGATGACACAGGTCCAGTGTCAGTGTTCAAGCGTCTAGGGCCTCTCCGGCCTCAGAACAGACAAGAGGAGTCATCTCGAGCAAAAGATCTCGAGGAGTCAGAGGATGAGAAGAAGATAGATATCACCGGCCAAGTGGTGTCCCGATGGACTCAGACACACCCAAAAGCGTAGAGTTCAGCGGCTACGTAGCTTGGAGGAAGCCGAAGCGCAGTACCTCCACACTTTAAGGAAAGCCCGCCTGATCTGGCCGTGAAAATTCAGCAAACCTTGGAGACGGAGGGCCGTCCAAAAAAGAAAGAGTGGCGCCCCAAACCAGTAAAGCCGATGCGAAGACATCGGCTGGCAACAACATGGTGTTCATACTTCCGTCAGAGTTTTGCGCTCCAAGAACCGAAGAACTACCAGTGGCACAGTTTGACTGCGGCCCACGACCGGTTATCTTTGAAAAGCCACGGGAGAAGGGCTACAAACATCTGAAAGCCTGTACCTGAGAGGTTATATCAATGGGCAGCCTGTCCGCAAGATGTTGGTTGACACCGGAGCGGCAGTCAATATAATGCCATACTCCATGCTGCGGCGTTTGGGACGCTCCACTGCAGATCTGATCAAAACCAACGTCACGCTAAGCGACTTCAACGGCCAAGCTTCAGAAACGCAAGGCGTTCTGAACGTGGATCTGACCGTGGTAGAAAAACCATCCCTACGTCGTTCTTCATTGTTGACAGCAAAAGCACCTACGCTGTCTTGCTGGGAAGGGATTGGATTCACGCTAACTGCTGCATTCCATCCACGATGCACCAATGCCTGATACAGTGGGATGGAGATGAAGTGGAGGTCATTCATGCAGATGATTCGATCGAGATCTCAATAGCTGGCATGAACATTTGGGACGCAGAAGACCAAGAGCCGATCTCTGGAGTCAGTCTAGACGGCTGTGAGCGCATTGAAGCTACAAAAAACGGGGTGAGGCTGGTCTTATCCACTGGCCTGACAGAGTAGCAAAGCCCACGATTGTGCGTGGTAAGGCCGATCCCTGCGATCGGCCACAAAAAATAAAAAGCAGTGATCTTACGACAAGCATGTCATGTAGTCATAGTAGGGAGATTCCCTACCATTGTAGAGCACAATAAGTTGTAAACCTTCCTTGAGTAATGCAATCAAAAAGGGGGCCGATTCCGGCAATCGGCCCAAATTATCTTGTCATCCTCACCAAACTTTTGGCCTGTGTTCAGCATCGATTTAGCAGGTGACGGAAAGTTGGGTATGGGTTTACATCCGCTGATGAGCTAGAGGAGATTGACATCGGTCTTGGGATAAGCCACGACCGACATTTATCAGCAAAAAGTTAGATCCGAATCTGCGGGGTCCGATGATAGCTTTGTTGAAAGAATATCCAGATTGCTTTGCCCTGGGACTATACGGAGATGCCCGGGTTAGACAGGAGCATCATTGAGCATCGGCTCCCGCTTAAAAAAGGGTTTCGGCCATTCCAGCAGCGAGCACGACAGATGAAGGCCGAATTTTAGAGGAAGTCAAGAAAGAGATCGAGAAAATGTTGAAAGCTGGGTTCATCAGGCCATGCAGGTATGCTGAGTGGATTTCTAGTATCGTACCTGTAGAGAAAAAGGATGGCCGATGGCGTGTTGCCATAGATTTTCGGGATCTCAATAGAGCCACTCCAAAGGATGAGTATCCGATGCCGGTAGCAGAGACATTGATCAACGCAGCTGCTGGTCATAAGGTCTTGAGCTTTATGGATGGCAATGCCGGTTACAATCAAATTTTTATGGCTCCAGAAGATATACACAAGACTGCATTCAGAGTCCCAGGTTCGGTGGGATTGTTGAATATGTAGTCATGACATTTGGACTGAAGAATGCCGGCGCCACATACCAAGAGCATGAATTACATTTCCATGATCTGATCGGCAAGCTGGTGGAGATTTATACGATGACGTGGTAGTCAAGTCTGCTTCAGTACAAGGACACTTGGACGATCTGCGACGCGTCCTGGACCGAACCAGAAAATTCGGGCTACGGATGAATCCAAAGAAGTGTGCCTTCGGTGTGACGGCCGGTCAGTTCTTGGGTTTCTTGGTCCATGAACGCGGAATTGAGATCGGCCTGAAAAGTCAGGAGGCAGTGCGAACAATGAAGCCACCTACCACGAAGAAAGAACTGCAGTGTCTCATCGGCAAAATCAACTTCGTCAGAAGGTTCATCTCCAATCTGTCAGGAAGAATAGAGCCGTTCATGGGACTGGTGAAAATTAAATCTGATGAGGAGTTCCGCTGGGGGACAGAACAACAACGAGCCTTCGACGAGATCAAGAATATCTAACGAAGCCGCCAGTGTTGGTTCCACCGCAGCAGGATAGGCCGTTCTTACATTACTTGTCGGTGGCTGACACGTCCATCGCCTCGGTGGTGGTGCAAGTTTATGATGGTCTGGAGCGAGTTGTGTTTACATCAGCAGAAGGATGCTGGATGCAGAGACAAGGTATCCTGAGATCGAGAAGTTATGCCTCTGCCTATTTTTCACCTGCACCAAGCTGCGACACATCTTGCTGTCAGCAGAGATTATCATCATATGCAAATCAGATGTCATAAAACATATGCTGTCGGCTCCTGTGTTGAAAGGCCGACTCGGCAAATGGATGTTTGCATTATCGGAATTTGATATCCGGTATCAACCCCACCAAAGCGGTTAAGGGACAGGCGTTGGCCGATCTTATTGCTGAACGAATCAACACTGATATAGCAGCACTGTCTGTACGTGCATGGGCTATGTTTTTCGATGGATCGGCTTGTGATGATGGTTGCGGCATCGGCATTCTACTCGTGTCGCCCCGGGGGGCAACATATTCCTTCTCCATCAGGCTATCTACCCCTTACACCAACAATGTCGCTGAGTATGAGGCAATACGCAAGGGAATGGAGTTGCTCATTGAAGCCGGAGCAGAAGCAGTGGAACTTTTTGGAGACTCCAAATTGGTGATTTCCCAACTCACGGACGAATACAAGTGTGAGAGCGAGTCACTCTTCCCATTATGGTTGCAATGCCGTGAGCTGATGGCACAGTTCAGGTATCTAAACTTTAACTGGATCCCGCGGTCGCAGAATACCGAGGCGAATGATCTTGCACAGATGGCTTCAGGCTACAAGGACATAGCAGATGGAACTAATGTTCAGGTACAGTTCCTGGAGGCGGACGACTGGAGAGCCGATATCTTCAATTACTTGAAAGATTCGGCTCGGGGGGCACCTAAACGGATAAGGTACAAGGCCATGAAGTATGTGCTTATTGGGGATGACATGTTCTACAGGACTTTGGAAGGGTTAGTGCTCAAATGTCTGGGGCCAACCGAGGCAAATCGGCTTCTACACGAGGTACACGAAGGCGCCTGTGGAACTCACCAATCGGCTCACAAGATGAAATGGTTGATCAGGCGATCAGGGTTTTATTGGCCCACCATGCTTGAGGACTGTTTTAAGTACTATAAAGGGTGTCAAGCATGTCAGAAATTCGGGAAGATTCAGATGGTACCTGCATCAGCGATGAACCCCATCATCAAGCCTTGGCCATTCCGAGGTTGGGCATGGATATCATTGGCAAGATCAATCCTCCATCAAGCAAAGGCCACATGTGGATTTTGGCCATTACGGATTATTTCACTAAATGGGTGGAAGCCGTCCCTATGAAGTCAGTAAACTCGAAGGATGTTATCAATTTCGTGAAAGAACATGTCCTTCATAGATTCGGGATTCCCCAAACTATCACGACCGATGGAGGTTCGGTCTTCATTTCTCACGAGTTTAGAGAGTCTGCGAGGACACGGGAATTAAGCTGATCCGATCATCTCCATACTATGCTCAAGCAATGGGCAAGCTGAAGCGTCCAATCAGAGCCTTATCAAGCTGATCAAGAGAAAAATCGACGAGCACCCTAGGCGTTGGCACGAGGTTTTGTCAGAAGCTTTGTGGGCTTATCGCATGTCATGTCATGGAGCGATAAAAACCCTCGCCTCCCCCATCTAGTCTCTGGACAAGAAGCCGTATGCCATGGGAGATTACGGCTGGATCGAGACGTGTCACTTTTCAGAACGATCTAACAACTGAAGAATATGCAGCCCTGATGAGTGACAGTGTTGAGGATTTAACTGAAACTTAGGCTGTGGTCGCTTGAGAAAATTAAAGAGAACAAAGCCAAGGTAGCTCGTGCATATAATAAGAAGGTGAGACCAAAGGAGTTCCACGTTGGTGATCTGGTATGGGAAGCTGTATTGCCATTGGGAACTAAGGATGCAGCATACGGTAAATGGTCTCCAATTGGCACGGGCCATACAGGGTCGACCAAGTTTTAAGGGGCAACGCGTACATGCTTGAGGAGCTGGACGGTGTGAAATTCCCAGTGGCTGTTAACGGTCAGCATCTCAAGAAATATTTCCCAAGCATGTGGGATGATGGACAGTGAAATATGGGGGCCGATACATGAAATCGGCCAGTAAAAAAATATATCCAGATTAATTTTCCCAAGCATGTGGGATGATGAACAGTGAAATATGGGGCCGATACATGAAATCGGCCAAATAAATAAAAAAAACAATGCACAGCCATCGACTCTCGAGGTTCAGACTGTTACGAGCAGGTGTCAGGTTACATGAATAAGCTACTGAAGGAATGCCTCGAAGGCACGGAGGGCGTCAGCACGGACACGATCCACCTCGGCGATCTCGGCTTCGTCATCATCGTCCTTGCCCGTCACTAGCTGCTTGCTCAGGGCACGTATTTCTGCCAGATCAGTCTTCAGTTGAGCTTTGAGGCCTTCTGCTTCGTCTTGGGAGCGGGCGATGAATGCTTCCTTGTCATGAATGAGCTTTTTAGTCGCCCGGACCTTCTCTTCGAGATCTTCCAATTCCTTTTTTAAGGATGCAAGCTCGGCTGGTGCTGACAGAGGTGTCAGTTTTGGCATCCAGAGACGCCTTTTTCTCATTGAGCCGCTGACATTTGGCTGCAATATCGGCCTTCAGTGGGAGTTGGGCGTGGCGTAGATTGATCCTCTCACGAGCCAACTTCACCCTTGACCCGTAGAAAGACAGAGTCACAACTGGCCAAAGCTTCACCTGCAATGCTACCGGGAGTTGGTCCTTGATTTCGTCAAGAACACTCTTCACCTCTTCAGAACCCTCGACCAACTTCTCGATTGGGGAGGACAGCAAGGCTTTGAGACGCTGGAATTGAGGTAGAACAGCGCTTGCTCGTGGTTCATCGTTGGCGGCAGAGGGAGCTGGTTCGATGGATTCAGGGTCGAACGTCAGCAAGCCTGAGATATCACAACCCTGGCAGGCAGAAGTGGCGTCAGTATGCGTCAAACAGGGAAGGATGAGTCGAAAGAAGCGAACATACCTCTCCTGAGATCAGGGGGATAGCCGACGGCGAGACAATCGGCTCGTGTGTTGTTGCTGAGGGCTTGGCCAGATTGGCAACCGTTTCATCTACACCTTCAGGGATTACTAGATCCAGGCTTGCGGAAGGCATCGGCACTTCCCCGACTTTCCCACTAGAAGTGTCATTCGTCTGCATGAAAGGTGCTTAGCCGATGTGAATAGCAATGAATCGGCATAAAAAAGGAGTGGTAAGAGTAGGAGTGGAGGATAATTACTTTCGAAGCCTCCTGGCTCGAAGAAGAAGTTTGCAGTCCCTTGCGAGCCCTCTTGGGGCTCACAGCTTGCCCCGCCTCGACTGCTGCTCGGGGGGCAACAGGTTCAGGAACAGGCCTTTTCCTGGAAGCCGATGGTGGCACATCTGGCTGGCTCGGTGTGGTGGTTCTCTCAGAGTCTGCTGAGCTTGAATCTCCTCGATTGGATTGTGTTTCCTCGCTGGAGGTGTCTTCGATGGAGACCTGTAAGAAAGGGAGAGTTGGTAAGCACAAGCATGTTTACAAAGATAAATGAGATCAACCAAGGCATGAATCAGCGTACGTGCGAGCTCTCTGGAGAAGGGCTCCGGCGCCTCAAAGTTTTTTGGCCACTACCTTCCTCACCGCCGTTCTTGTTTTAGTTGGAACTCGGGAGGCAGCTGACCCGGAAGTTGCTTGGCTCTTGGAAGCCGATTTTGGTGATATCGGCTGGTTCTGCATCACGACCTGTTTCAAAGGTGGCGAGTTTTTGCAGAAAAGGACCACAGGAGCTGGTGGGAGGAATTCGAAGGGGGAGCCATCCTCGTTAGTAGGTTCTGGACCATCTTGTTGCTGCAAGGAGACAGAGCAGGATATTAAAAGAATCGTCGTGAGCTGCATCAAGAAAATTTACAAGTAGCAGTACCTGTTCTACGGGGATGTCATATTCAGCATCGAGCTGTTCCAGCAATGGTCCCAGAGCTCTCCTGAAGGCATGAGTCTTCCACATCGACCACCAGTTCTCAAAACCATCGGTTGATGAAGCGAAAGTGAGGTTGTTAGGAATTGGGATGGTCAGAGCATCGAAGAAAGAATAACACCTCTGACTGGTGAGAGGATCGGGCAGGTCAGCTCTGCTCTCTGTGAGGTGGTGGAGAAAGAAATGAGGAGGTACTTGCCCAAGGCCAAATTGCCGAGCTGCTACGACCGGCTGGTAGAACTCGTATCCAGGCTTGATTATTCTGTTGGATGTGCTCATGCCAACTGGGAGGAAGCAGGGACGGATCACGGTGGAGAATAGCTGCCGAGTGCTAGTGTCATCGGCAAAGTTGTCCAGCCTGAAGGAGATTGGATTTTCAAAATTTTCCGATTCCTCCGTGTAAGGAAAGAAGATAGGATTGTCCAGGCCTTGGAAGAAAATGCTGAACCACTTGGATGCTTCATGAGGGATCAGTTTACTACCTGGCAGGCTATACAGAGCTTGGCCGTAGCTGGTGCATCGGATCTGCTTCCCTTTGGCATCTGGAAAGGTGCAACTTGCCAAAAGGGGGAAGTTTGGGATATGGTTTTGAAAGTACAGCTGAGCCCATAGTTGAATAAACCACCAAGGACCTCCTGTTTTGACTGCTATGTGGGAGGATAGTTTGACAGACATCAACTGGAGATATCGATAGACTTCTCCAAGGAACAGTTTGCCGATGCCAAGTTGAGTGCCTCTGGCAAGTTCATAGGCCAAGGAGAGATAATTCTTGGTTGGGGCAAGGGAAGGGCCACAGAATATGAAATGTTCCAGCCAGAAATTGAGGAAGGCCGTGTGTTCTTTCTCTGTGACAGGGCCCTTAGTTTTCATGTGGCTTCGAAGATAAGCACCCCAGTTCGTGCAATCTGTTTTGGAAGAAAGCTTGAAGGGGACTTTTGGCAGCATAAAAGCAGAGGGGCTGGGTGATGTGACGTCTAGACCAGTAATCATCACCACGTCTAACAGAGTTGGTGTCATGGGGCCATGGCCGAACATGAAGCAGTTCAGAGCATCAGACCAGAAATAGCCGATGGTTTTTAGAAGATTTTCATGTTTCTCAAGGGGAGACAATGACAAAGTCAAGGCATCGGCTATTCCCGTGGTTTCCCATTGGGATTGGTAAGTTTTGGCTACCCTACTGTACCAAGAAACCCAATATTCGGGAGGATTAGGCCAGGCTCGTAAGCAGTCGGCCCAAGAATCCAAATCTAAGTTTTGGCTTACGAAGGGGATTCTGTTTGCCTCGCAAGAGATCAGATGGGCAGGACTAGATTCTGTACGGGGGCCAAGGCAGAGAGAATTTGGGAGAGAAGGATGCGGTAGCGGAATGTCTGAAACCTAAAATTTAATGATGGGATAAAGCATTAATTCAGGTGTTTGCTATTAATTCTAGCACCGAGCTCGGATTGCGAGGAACAGTTAAGGATTACCTTCAGACCGGAGACCGCTGTGTTGGCGCTGGACGATTCCGCCATCTAATTTGCCGGCGGAGATGGATCTATGCGGTGGGGAATCTAGGGTTCGTGTCGCCGTGAGCCCGATTTGTTCAATGAGGCAATTGGAGATCTGAGTTAGCCTTTTTGAAGATGGTTGCAGGTTACCGTTGAAATTGGAAAGTGACCGCTCAGACTTGTCTAAATAAGCGACCGAGTTTGACCTTGCCAACGTTTGTGGGAAAAGCCGATGTGTTGCCATCGGCTCTTTGGGCTTTGACTTGGTTGATCATATCAAGCGTGGTATGGTGAAAGCCGATTCGTTACTATCGGCTTTTGGAACGTTGACCTATTTGACTATCGGCAAAATCAAATTGGGAAAAGCAAGCTTTGTTGATTCCAAAGACGGTTGTTTACAATGAAGCCGATTGCTTACAAAATGGAGATCTACTACTAGTACTACTACTACTAGTTCCTAATCTAGAAGGCGGCGTCGTCGTCGTCGCCGTTGCCATTGCCGCCGCCGTCTTCGCTGTCATCGGCGCTGCTGCCGGCGTAGTCCTCACCGCTGCTGCTGAAGTTGTCAGCGGGGGCCTCCTCGTCCTCGTCGTCGTCGTCGGTGTCCTCGCTGGACCCGGCGCGCTTCACCGGCGGGTATTCGTCGGAGGAGGTGTCCTCCTCTGCTTCTTCCTCTCATCGGAAGAGCCGATGTCCTCGCCCCAGGACACGGCGTCGTCGGCGCTCTCCGCCTCCAGTTCCCCGTCGACGAGGAGTTGGAGGTCCTCCTCGCCGTCGGTCAGGGACTCGTCGTCCTCTGACTGGGCGGCGAAGTCCCAGTCTCTCTCGTCCCACCATTGTGGGGCGAGAGCTTCGTACGCCGCCATTGGCGGGTGCTCCGGCGTCGGCTCCCGGTTGACGGAGTCGGAGGATTGGAAGGAAAGGCCGGATGTGTTGGAGGAAGAAGAGGAGGCCATGGCGGAGGAAGAGGGTTTTTTGGCTATTGGAGAAGAATGAGGATGCAAATGGTTCGGATAGATTTAAATAAGGGGAATAGTGGAAGATGGTTCAATGCCATAGCGGTTTTCGAGAATGTGGTGCCAGAGTTGTCAAATCGTGTACTGCGGAGAAGTTGAGAAGGCGAGGCATCATGATGAGGAGGCGATATGACGGTTCTGCTCTGCAACGCGTGACCCGATGAAGAAAAAACAGAGTGGTTTTGGAATTATTATTGCCAAAACCAGGGGGGCATGTGTTATCGCCACATTTTGGCCAAATGAGGAGATGGGCCGTAATCAAGATGGGCTTGGAGGCTGGATCGGCCTTGCGCGTGGATTTGGGCTAATTGCCCGTGTATCTGTATATTATGATAGATTACGTTTCGGTTTAAACAAGAGATAGAGTTGTTAGGTTTATTCCAAAGATAGAAAGTCTCCGGACTATAAATGTGTACCTAGGGTTATTGAGAAAGGAGGACGATCACGTTCACAACAAACACAATCTCGGCGCATCGCCACCCCTTGTTTCGAGGGTTTCTTTCAGGTAAGCGTCGTGCTGCCTAGATCGCATCTCGCGATCTAGGCAGCATCTGCTTATGTGTTATTTGGTGTTGCTCGTACTGAAGCCTTGTTGATGGCGAGTAATACTGTTATCATAGATCTGTTTGGGCTAGCATCGGTGCTTTTGGTTATGTTTGCTTAGTCATGCTGCCCCTAGAGATCTCGCTGCCTTTGCACCTATTTTGGGTGTAAGGGCAGCATCTTGCTTGATCTTTATTCAGTCGATTCAATCTGTCATAGTTGTTCCTTGTTCTCCAAGGATTAGTTTGATATCCGCATGGTTAGGCCTCACAAACGGGTTGAACGATCCAGTAGTACGTAAGGATATGGTTTGCCAATTCGAGAGGAGTTGTTCCGGGAATTGACTCTACGTTGGTTTTTTGGCCTCCTCTAGGGTTAGTTTTCTGTTATCTTTCGTATCTACCAGGCTCAATTACGTGTGGGATGTTCCAATTATGTGGTGAAAGCGTTAAACTGTCGTAGATCGATTTGACTTGTATTGATAAAGCAAAACCCCATGTTATCGTAGATCCAATGCAGATCCATGGGACAATCGGCTACATGAGCCGATTCACAGGGAAACCTGAGAGCCGATCGAGGCTCGTATTTAATGTTTACGTGTCTGCCATGCAGGAAACTAATCGAAGCAATCCATCACCTTCCTGATCAGGTATAGGTCAGGTGGCACGCCCTTGCATCAGCCAGGACGTGTGCCGGAGTTTTGCGGGCCGTTGCCCGAGGGACCAGGGCCCACCAGCAGTTCTGGGAGCCTCCCGGCTCTTCGTGTTGCTCGTCGCTGCTCGCCGGTGGGTTTTGACAGGCAACACCCCATAACACCTATCAAATCAATAAATACTATTGGCTCTATGAAGCGAAAGCTCTTGACAGAAACTCCCGTGTGTCCTCGAGAACGTTTGGTTATTATAAGTACACAACCGGCTTGTCCTTTGCTGAAGAAAGGATTGGGCCACTTGCTGCAATTGTTACTATTGTCTTTTATTTACTCGCACTTTATTTACTCGTATTACCAAATACCACTGAAAACCTGTTTGCTAGTATTTACAGTGATTCCTTGATCAAAACCGCTCATCAACACCTTCTGCTCCTCGTTGGGTTCGACACTCTTATTTATCGAAAGTACTACGATACACCCCCTATACTTGTGGGTCATCAGTATCCCTTATTGGATTTGTGTCCATTGAGTTCATACTCCACCTCTGGTGATTCTGCCATGTCTAAGTTCTTGCAAATAGAGTTGACACGTAGACCACATTGGTATCATTGTAAGCTACTTGCATACAAAAATATGCATGCTAAATCCATTGATCCCGATCTGCAGCTGCCTCAAGTACGATGGTTGGATCTTTAGCATGGCCAATGAATTGTCCATGCCATGCCGTCAGATAGTTCTTCCACCTCCAGTTCATACAATCAATGGACCCAGGCATCTCTAGAAACCCCCTTGCAGCGTTCATCTCTAAAAGCCTCTTCGTGTCTTCAACAATGCGTGCTCTCAAGTACGGTCTTCCAAAGCACTTGATGATTACCTTTACAAATTGCCTCAGATAGCATATGGATTTTCTCTCCGCCATTTGCAATGTTATCATCCACCAAAATCATCCGGGATTCCATAGGACATAATGCGCAGAGTTGCGGTCATCTTCTACAATGTGCTATGACCAACCAAGCCCATGCAACTCCTTCATTGCTCACGTGCCATCCAAAACCTATGGTGAAAGTATCTTTTGTGATATGCCCTAGGAACACCCAACAGTCGAAAGTATTCCAACATGACTCCCCGATGGGCCTCTTGCCTCCTCCCATGAATCACCACACAACCATCAATGGAACCGCCATGTTTGGGCTTCTTGTTCATCATCTCCATAGTCATAAGAATTACATGATCTTCATCCTCATCCCATTCTTCCTCCTCCTCGTGCAACAAATCCATATCATACAAAAATCATCTACAATCATAGAAACTACTTCAATTTTTTTCATCTACCTCCATAGCCTACAGAAATTAAACAAAAAAAGAATAATTTTACCTTGTTGAAATTTTGTCGATAAACTCACAGGTAGGGTGGAGAATCGTGGTGGACATGGCAGAAACTCATCGGCCATAGCTCATTGGGTAGTGTGATCCCATCGGTCGAGGTAGTGGGGAAGCTCGCGGAGGCGGGGAAGCTTGCGATCAACGCCAGTCGCATCTATGATTAGTTGTCGGGGCAGCAGGCGGTGAGAAGCCACACGGAGGCTACAACCGATGGTGATGCAGGTTGAGGAAGAAGCTTAGGAGCTCGAGGAAGGTCGCGGTGCTGGTGATGGGCTGTTGTCCGTCAAAATCAAACAACACGGTGCCGACGAGGTCACGGACGGGTCGGGGCTCCTGCGGCGGCTTAGGCATCAGGAGAGGAGGGGGCTCAGATATGGGGAAGATGACAAAAAATATGGGAGGTGATTCTCGGTGGTGAGGAAGCTCGTTGAAAGGCGATCGGATGAACAGTGGTCGGCGATGATGCAAGGTGGTGGCCAACATGCGGGTGAAATGTTACCGGGCGGTCGGTTGCCTCTCCGCATTGGTTTTGCCAACTATTGGGGTTTGGCTATGGTTTGGCATATATACCAACCGAGAGCTAAATTTTAGCAAGGTTGCTAGAATTTTGTTCATTAGATCACTTTTGGCAATACTCTTGGAGCTATTTTTTTCAGATAGCAAAATATTCTATTTTTAACCTATTGGGGCCGCATTTGGCAATGCTCTTGGAGAAACTCTAAGGTGTTCCAACATACTACAAAAACATAGAGATTTGCATCGCACGCACACATGGTGTCATTTATTTTTCATGTCAGTATCAATGTAACTTGTGACGAGCAATAGTAGCATCTCTTCCAATATTTTGCCAGTGTTAATTGACTGATTATTATTATGTATTTCTCATCTCAACACAACACTAGAACCTTGGATTTAGGTTTAGCAAGAGATATTTGCTTACAACTATAAGATAGTTATTTTGATTAATTTGGTAGAGATGAGCCTATAGCTATGCATGGAAACATAGGGTTGACTTTCTCTCTGAGTTACAAAGACAAAATATGGATATAAGCCCTAGTTTTGGAATAGAGGGTATATCATCTACGCTATTTCTCTCTTCTCTTTAAGTAGTGATCTTCCTTCACAAAAGAATTGATATGTTTTAATGATTGTACCAATGTACAAAGAAATATAGGATACCATTCATGCTCAGAACTCGATAAGATATATTTTCTTTCTCTCCTACCTTTGGATAGATGTTGTATCCTATGGAACTTGGAAAATAGTCAAAGGTTACTCTATTGACTTGGAAAGATTGAGTGATCAATATTGAGATTCACTAGATAGATTTTCTATTTTTTACCTATATTTGGTTTAAATATAAGGGCATGTGATGCTATTCCTATATCACATATATATTTATGTTCAACACACTCCTAGCTAGTCATGCACTGCCTCTGTCCCAGTGTATATGTATTGCACGTATCTCTAGGTCATTATTTTGACTAACATAATATAAGACATATATACTACAAATATATCACTGAAATCTTCAGATTATGTACTTTCTAATGGTATAATTTGTGTGTTATAAAAATTATATTATATTTATCAAAATGATGACCTAGGGGTACATGTATGACCTATACACCAAAACGGAAGGAGTATTAAACATGAGGGTCTTACTTATCTATTATCATCAGGAACTTATTCTAGATTCCAATCTTGTCTCTAATTAACACTTGGTTCTCTATTATTACTACTACTGTTGCTGCTACTGCTTCTACTAGTAGGAGTAGATGGCTTCAACTATATAAGAGATCAAGAGGCGTCCTGATTTAATACAAGAATTCAGCAACCATTTCTCTCGGCTTATCTTGTGGTTGGCTAGTAATGTGCTAGTTGAACTTATCTTTCAGCATATTAGGTCATACAAAAGTTGATGACGTACAACAACTGCAGTGAGAGGAGAGACATGGCGAGGATGGTCACGAGCCCGACAGGAAGCCCCCCTCTGCCCCTTCAAAATTAAACATTGTCGCATGCCATCTCTTTTTTAGATTTCCTGGCTGTTGGGGATATAGCAAATAGGTATATCAGCGACATAGTCCTAAACCAGCAAGCCAGGGTGGCCCATGGAGATGGTATGGTGGATAGCCTACCGGGCGGCCCAGTTGCTGGAAAGCCCATGACGGTACAGGACGCATGAGCTTATGGCGGATTCGGAGACAAGCCCATGGCGGGTTACCTTGTAGTACACGACATTGTATAGGACTTAGTCTAGGACTCCATATTGTATCCGCTCCGGTACCACCATGATGCCCACGCCAGGCGCCTTTATAAGACGGCGTGGAAAAGCCCTCGAGGCACAACACACGAGACTTAGACATACGACCAATCGCATAGCGAAACAGCCAACCTCATCATTGTAACCGAGCACTTGTTGCCATATAGTGAATTATAGCAGCATGTAGGGTCTCGCCACCGTTGCGAGATCTAAAGCTGGGTAAACTCGTGCTACCACCGCCCCGGATCGCTCCGCCGTGTTCACCCACTTCCACAAACCGCCATACACCTACCCCTATGGCATATCTGCGCCCACCATGGGGCAAAGCGCGTCAGGAGCACAGATCCAGGCGGGATCCACCTTCGCAGGCATCGGCGACACCGTCACCATCGGGCGTGTCCTCTACGATTCCGGCTTACCCATCGTCCCAGCGGATAACCTCTGGGTGACGGCTAGAGAAAATCCTCGTTCCGATCGGAGACATCCACATCTTCATCGGAGAGACAAACCCTGCCCCGCCACGGAAACTGATTTCCGACGGATCGGTATGGCTGAAACCCTCATACCGCTTTCGAGCTGGATACGGAGGAGAAATCATCTGATCTGGTGCCAGTTTTTCTTTCGAATGCTAAGCTAATGTCACCTTTCAACTGGCGCTCCGTTGTTGTTATGAAATATTATATTTACAACATTCAAATTCATTATAATAAATTGACATGTCCATAGTTTCACAATTTATGTAACTGATGGATCCATTTAGAAAACTGAACTTAATAATTTAGAACTCACGAGATAGTTTTGCATAATTTTTTTATAAATCCACTGAAACATGTATCTATTTGGTCGGCGTTGAGCCGTGAGGGCAACTAATGAGCCTCCAGTCTATTGATAGGACGGTCACTACCAAAAACCCCTTTCTATGTCATTACGAAGATGTACTAACAATCTTAAACTTAGATGATATGCTAACGACAATCCTTCATCTGTGCCACATTCTGTTTTATCTTCCGCATCCATTTTTTACATTGAGCAGAGCCTTTATCTCCCCAGATAAGGTTTTATGTCGAGCTCCATAAACAATTTTGTTGGGTTGTAAAAATATTTCACATAGGTTTTACAAATTTTATGGCATATTTTAGAATTTTGGAAACCTTGGAATATCAATTGACTTTATTATAACAGAAACCTTGTAAATTCAAAATTTTGGGGCCAACCATACAATAAGGATTAGTATTAACGAAATTTTGGCTTCGGAATGTCAAGTTTCTTCATTAATTGAAATTCACAACCTTGACAAAAGATGGTATATGCCCAAATTTTTTGTACACTATACCCAGTTACTAACCCTAACATGCTATCTTTAATAGAAAGGCGGTCTCTGGCCACCCCTATTTCCAAAAATTCCAAAATCCTTCATTCCCAAATCTAGCAGACGTCCGGCCCCTTCGTACACTAGTTGTTGCTTTCTAGACATACCCTTAGGATCTCTAAGGCCGGTGGTGTCTAGGGAGGTGCCTACATTCAGGACCGCGTGCCCGACGAGTTAATGTTGCCTTACGACTCCTAGTTTTTAAAATATCAAATTCTTATATTCTTCTAGTTTTGCATCTAATATAGTTACAATACTATGTTAAATTGCAATATTTTTTGTTTAATTTGTTTAAGTGGTAAAGACATATTCATTTCATCTATTTATTCTTTGTGAACTATGCATGCTTCCTAGTTTTATGTAGAACTTTTACTAGCTTATCTTAGAACATTGAATTTTGATCTATGTGCTCCCCTAATATGCGGAGTAACATTGAGATCCATTAGAAAGAGTTTAGAGGAATGCTGATTTAGTATCATAACTATAATTTTTCTTGTTACAACAACTTATATTCTTACTAATTGTACTCACCTTTTTTTTTATCTAAGCCAACCTTTGAAGAACTTATAAGATATATCATAACTGTCCCCATACAAAATCTATTGTAGTTAGATTTCTCTCTCTCTCTCTCTCTCATATGTATACATCTTTGTGTGTAAGTATGCAAATACACTCATTTATAAATGTAACCGCTTATCCCCCTATGGCAGGATACAAGATCTTTGTTAAAAAAATCTTCTATCCCAATAATACATAATAATTGATCTAGAAGTTTCATTGTACCAAATACATAGAAATAAAATGAATAGGCAGTGATTCGTGAAGCAAGTCATTATTTTTTTTCACATGAGACAAATAAAGCATGCCTCTTACACAAACGGAGAAAGCGAGTTTTATGACGATGGAGTCAAGCATGCAAGAAAAGAAGTCAAGTAGATAACAAGCGGTGTGCGTGAAGAGTATTGACTATGTGTATATATGTAAACCTATATGTTACCTTGAGATATATCCTTCTCACTACAATAAAGAAAAATTGATCTAGATATCAAATATGATACCCTTGAAACCCTAACCATTATGTAGCTTATCGTCGCAACTCTTTGCACATGGTATTTCATCATTTCAGTCCTAGATTTAGTTTTGAAGGGGAGGTGGGGGGTTTCATGTTGGCTCCTGACCATCCTGCCCATGTCCCTTCCCTTGTCATGGTGGTTAGACATTGTCACCTTCTATGTACTAGTCATGTATGGACTAATTTGTTTGAAGCTAAGTTCAAGTGGCACAATATTTGCACATGTGGGTATCCATTCATCCTCTTCATCACGATCTTGATCTCGCAAATCATCTGCTCCCGACCTTCTCCCCTCTATGAGCTCCTCCTCCAGACCACCTCTACCTATTGAAGTATATTATTTCCTAGCATTGTGTGCCAAGCACCTTACGAGCTTTTAAAAATGTTGGCGGTGAGTGGTTAGTGAAAATGATGATTCTGATGATGTGAAGGGCTTTTCAATATGTTTTTTTTTTCAAAATGGAGGCTTAGCCCCGGCCTCTGCATCGATAGATGCATGTGGATTTTATTACTTTATTCAAAAGATTCAGAGTTTTAAAGTATTACATCATGGGTCGCAAAGGGTCGATACATGTATCAACCATCTAAACAGCAGTGACAAGAATATATGACGCCTAAACATCAATATGTCAATCTAAGATCAAAAATCGAATTGGACTAGTTGTATACATCTCGTGCGACCGATTCTAGCCGGGTTGTGATACGTCTCTAACGTATCTATAATTTTTGATGCTCCATGCTTCTTTTTACACCATTTGCTTAGTGTTTCGTTACACTTCATGGCATTTTATGCATTTTCTGTAACTAACCTATTAACAAGATGTCACAGTGCCAGTTCCCTGTTTTCTGCTGTTTTTGTGTTTCAGAAAAGTTACACAGGAAATATTCTCGGAATTGGATGAAACAAAAGCCGAACATCCAGAAATTTACCGAAGCTTCCAGAGAACCGAAGAGGAGACGGAAAGGAGCTAGGGGGTGGCCTCACCACCAGGGGGCGCGGCCCAGCCCCTGGCCGCGCCGCCCTGTGGTGAGGGCCACCTGGCCCACTTCTGACGCTGCCCCTTCACCTATAAAGACCCCCCGACGGATAGCTACTAACAACGGAGAGCATTCAAGATCATAAACAACATAGAGATAACATAAGATAAAATTCAGTACATCAACTCAATCATAACACCAATATTCATCGGATCCCAACAAACACAACATGTATAATTACATAACGGTAGTCTCGATCATGTAAAGTAGCTCACGAGATCTAAACATGAAGCACATGGTGGAGAAGACAACCATCTAGCTACTGCTATGGACCCATAGTCCAAGGTAGACTACTCACTCATCGCGCCGGAGGCAAGCATGGCGATAAAGAAGACCTCCGGTGGTGATGCATAGCGACAAAGCGACATTAAAAGAAGCATAAGATGGCATCAAAAGTCAAAAACTAAATGATCATAGAGGCAATGATGACTTTGTATGAGTCAAACATGTGTGAGCATGCGCCAAGTCAACCCAAATAAAGCATCAAAGGAGAAAACCAAAATAATGCTTCCAAATAATTAAAACAATGCATGATTTTTTCAAAGGCTCATTAAGCAATCTCAGTCATTTGAGACAAGTCATGCTACAGCAAAACCACTAAGCATACTATCAAAAAGACATCAAGCATGACATGCAAAAGCCTAGGCCGCAGTCTACACAAGCTCCTTCTTGTACCACTTTTTTTGCATAAAGCTTTTTCGTTTTTCCAACACCATTCAAACTTTTTATAGCCAACTCTTTTGATGAAAACCAATAAGGACCAGAGGCAAAAATACACCTTGATGAAAAAATATAACAAGATCTGAACACAAATCAAGGCGAAAATCGAAAGCTAAACACAGTTCTAGAAAAAGAGAACACTCGTTGAAATGATAAGAGTGAAAAACGGAGTGTTCTTGGCAAATGAAAAGCAAGGCAACTTCTCCAAAGGAATTTATTGGGGTCCAACCATTTATTGAAACAAACAAAACTAAACAAAACTGAAAACTAAAAACAACTGATGCTCCAAGAAAAATGCATAATGCATGAAGCAATAAAAATATATTGTTTTGAAAGGTGACCTGATTTTTGCCGATGAAGAAGGGGTGCCTCGGGGGCATCCCCAAGCTTTGACGCTTGTACTTCTTGGATATTTCTTGGGGTGACATGGGCATCCCCAAGCTTGAGCTTTTGTCCATTCTTCAACTCATCTCATCATTCTCCAATCCCTACACTTGAAAACTTCCTTCATACAAAACTAAACACAAATCTATTAGCAACATTAGTGTAAGCATAATATATAATCAACCTCTTTTTGCTTCAGGTTTCAACCCAAAACCACCACATATAAAGTATATACTACTGTAGCAACTTCCCCAAAAGTTCCGTGATCAAAAGAACTCAAAAAGAAAGCGATAAAGCAGCAAAAATGAATAGTGGCCGAAATCTGTCAAAACAGAACAGCTGACAAAGGTCGAATTTTTGAGGGGTTTTCTGTTGCTTAAATCAAAAAGTGTTCAACTAACGAAAGTTTGGATATAACCTGGGGCATATGCACAAGAAATTTCAGGTCCAAAAGATATACAGAGAATTTTCACAAATTTTTACGGTGCAGCACCGAAAACAGTTTCAGGACAGCAACATCCCCAAATCTTTACCTCACTCGAATTAGAGGCTTCTCTTGGCACAACAATGAAATAAAAATGATAAGGAGAGGTAATTACAGTAGTAATGACTTCCAAGACTCAAATAAAAGAAAAAGTACTGAAAATAAAGCATTGGGTTATCTCCCAAGAGTGCTTTTCTTTAACGCCTTTGAGCTAGGCGCAGAAAATTTGCGAATCAAGTAATAATGAAAGAGGCATCAGGATCCACTATAGGAATCTTTTCAACAATGAAGGAAAATATGTCCAAATGAGTTTTAAGATCCTTTATGATCACTTTTTGGTACACTGCTTTCATCAAAAAAGTTTTCAGGACAAATCCAACTAAAATTTTTATCCCAAGCATCGTGAATTCCTATAAGTTTATAAGGTATTGGCACTCTAAAATATTCATTGGATGTTCCAACAACCGCTATAGGTGAGCCAAGCTTATTAAACTTCTTAAAAACTTTCCAAGCCTCAATTGCAACATCTCTAAATTCTATGCGCAAAGTTTCCACGATAAAAGCTTTCTTTTCGAGATCCTCAATTTCATGAAGCTTAAGGAACATGTATTGCATAAAAGGATTAAGGCTAGCAAACCTAGATTCTAACATGTGAACTAAATAAGCAGAAGAAATTTCATAACTAGGAACTAGCTCAACCAAAGACTTTTCCTCAACTTCTTTATGCATACTAATGTGATTAAAGAACTCCTCAATGTTATCTTTCCCAATAATTAAACCACTACCTACTGAGAGGTCCTCCAAAATATACTTAGGGAACAACATAATGAACTAAAAGCAAGTAGATAAAAGCAACTATAAAGTAAACTAATTTTTTGTGTGTTTTTGATATAAAACGATGCAAGTAAAAATAAATTAAAGCAAAACAATAAAACAAAGTAAAGGATGTGCGTGCGAAAAACTCCCCTCGCAGAAGTCTTCCACTTCTTCCCCGGCAATGGCGCCAGAAAACTTGCTTGCTATTTTATGGTGCCAAGTTAACGGGGGAAAATATAGTTGATGTAGGAGTTTCCCCGGCAACGGCGCCAGAAAACTTGTTGGTGGCGTGGTGATGATGTATGAAATTAATGAAGTAAATGACCGGCCAGTTGGAAAACCCCAAGAGAAGGTTTTGATCAATATAGCAGCAAATTTTCCCTGAGTTAAGAAACCAAGGTATGTCGATCAGGAGAAGAGCAGACAATACGACTGAAGGTGATGCTGCTAGCTTGCGACAACTTCAGACAATTTATAGGGCGCCTCATCCAAGCTTTGCTTTGCTAGCCGCAATGCGGAACCTGCACACACACAACCAAGTACTTTGTTCCCAACTTGCGATGAGGTTGTCAATCTCACCAGTTTGCTTGAAACAAAGGGTATGAGCGTATCGAGTGGAAAGTGATAATAATATGCGAGTAAAGTAAACAGTGCGAGTAAAGTAAACAGGTGATAGCAATATGATGGAAATAGGACCGGGGTCCACAGTTCACTAGTGGTGTCTCTCCATAAGATAAATAACACATGCTGGGTAAACAAATTACAGTTGGGCAATTGATAGAATAAAGATAACCGTTGATATGTCAAGAAGATCACTATGCGATTTACTCTGGGCATTACAACAAAATACATAGACCGCCATCCAACTGCATCTATGACTAATAATCCACTCGCGGGGATATCATCCGAACACCCCATGAGTATTAAGTTGCGAACAACAGATAATTGCATTAGGCAAAGTGTGTAATGTAAACAAAGCATATGCCCTCGAGCATATGAATGTTGTTTTCTCCCTAGTAGCAACAGCACATCTACAACCTTAGAGGTTTCTGTCACTCCCCCAGATTAAATAGAGGCATGAACCCACTATCGAGCATAAATACCCCCTCTTGGAGTCACTAGCAACTACTCGGCCAAGATAGCTACTAACAACGGAGAGCATGCAAGATCATAAACAACATAGAGATAACATAAGATATATTTCAGTATAGCAACTCAATCATAACACCAATATTCATCGGATCCCAACAAACCAAACATGTAGAATTACATAACGGTGATCTCAATCATGTAGGGCAGCTCATGAGATCTAAACATGAAGCACATGGTGGAGGAGACAACCATCTAGCTACTGCTATGGACCCATAGTCCAAGGTAGACTACTCACTCATCGCTCCGGAGGCAAGCATGGCAATGAAGAAGACCTCCGGTGGCGATTCCCCTCTCCGGCAGGGTGCCAAGAAGAGCTTCTGGACCCTCCCGATCTTCGGGTCGACGGCGGCGGCGGATCGCGATGTGTTCTGGAAAATTGATCGGGCCCTTAGGTTTTTTCCGTCGGGGGGTCTTTATAGGCGAAGGGGCATCGTCAGAGGTGGACCGAGGAGCCCTCACACATAGGGGGCGCAGCCATGGGCTGGGCCGCGCTGCCCTGGTGTGTGGGGCCCTCGTGGCCCCCCTCCGACTCCTCTTCGGATCTCTAGAAGCTTTCGGGAAAATAAGACTTCAGGAACTTGTTTCGTCCCATTCCGAGAATATTTCCTGTGTAGCTTTTCTGAAACACAAAAATAGCAGAAAACAGGGAACTGACACCGTGGCGACTTGTTAATAGGTTAGTTTCGGAAAATGCATAAAAGTGCCACAAAGTGTAACAAAACATTAGGCAAATGGTGTAAAAACAAGCATGGAGCATCAAAAATTATAGATACGTTGGAGACGTATCACATGTCAACGACTGGCAATGGGGTCTTACTATCTTCCATAATAAACAAGTGAGAGCGGTTCCGAGTTCTTTGAAAATTTGGCACATTGGTGCTCTTTTATAAAGCTTTGGCACTCCTCCCCACCTTTTTTCCTTTCTCAAACCATGGCTAACCGATTCCATCGGGTGCCCACCAACATTCACATACCATGGAGGAGTGCCTTTTTTTTAAGAATTAGATTGCAATGGTCTGACCAGCTCTCATGCAAAATTAATGACGAGCAGATGAAGCTGCCTAGTCACGGGGTACTTAATTTAATATCGAAGATAGCAATTCCGACTACTACGTCCCCATGAGCTAGAAACAGTGGCACAAAACGAGAAGTAGTTGAAAATTTTGAAAGGTAGCACATGAAAATTTACTTGGAATGACTTACGAATACCATGCATAGGAATTTATAGTGGACACAATGGCAAACTTGGTTTTTAGGAGTTAGATGCACGAGTAGAGCTCATACTCAGTACAAAATGAGGGCAAGCAAAAGACTGGGAGCGACCAACTAAGACAGCAATAACGGCCATAATCATGCATAGCGACAAAGCGACATTAAAAGAAGCATAAGATGGCATCAAAAGTCAAAAACTAAATGATCATAGAGGCAATGATGACTTTGTATGAGTCAAACATGTGTGAGCATGTGCCAAGTCAACCCAAATAAATCATCAAAGGAGAAAACCAAAATAATGCTTCCAAATAATTAAAACAACGCATGATTTTTTCAAAGTCTCATTAAGCAATCTCAGTCATTTGAGACAATTCATGCTACAGCAAAACCACTAAGCATACTATCAAAAAGACATCAAGCACGACATGCAAAAGCCTAGGCCGCAGTCTACACAAGCTCCTTCTTGTACCACTTTTTTTGCATAAAGCTTTTTCGCTTTTCCAACACCATTCAAACTTTTTATAGCCAACTCTTTTGATGAAAACCAATAAGGACCAGAGGAAAAAATACAGCTTGATGAAAAAATATAACAAGATCTGAACACAAATCAAGGTGAAAATCGAAAGCTAAACGCAGTTCTAGAAAAAGAGAACACTCGTTGAAACGATAAGAGTGAAAAACGGAGTGTTCTTGGCAAATAAAAAGCAAGGCAACTTCTCCAAAGGAATTTATTGGGGTACAACCATTTATTGAAGCAAACAAAACTAAACAAAACTGAAAACTAAAAACAACTGATGCTCCAAGAAAAACGCATAATGCATGAAGCAATAAAAATATAGTGTTTTGAAAGGTGACCTGATTTTTGCCGATGAAGAAGGGGTGCCTCGGGGGCATCCCCAAGCTTTGACGCTTGTACTTCTTGGATATTTCTTGGGGTTACATGGGCATCCCCAAGCTTGAGCTTTTGTCCATTCTTCAACTCATCTCATCATTCTCCAATCCCTACACTTGAAAACTTCCTTCATACAAAACTAAACACAAATCTGTTAGCAACATTAGTGTAAGCATAACATTGAATCAACCCTTTTTGCTTCAGGTTTCAACTCAAAACCACCACATATAAAGCATATAATACTGTATCAACTTCCCCAAAATTTCCGTGATCAAAAGAACTCAAAAAGAAAGCGATAAAGGGGCAAACACAAATATTGGCAGAAATCTGTCAAAACAGAACAGCTGACAAAGGTCGAATTTTTAGAGGGTTTTCTGTTGCTCAAATCAAAAAGTGTTCAACTAACGAAAGTTTGTATATACGCTGGGGCATATGCAAAATAAATCTCAGGTCCAAAAGATATACAGAGAATTTTCAAGAATTTTTACGGTGCAGCACCGAAAACTGTTTCAGGACAGCAACATCCCCAAATCTTACCTCGCTTAAATTAGAGGCTTTTCTTGGCACAAAAATGAAATAAAATTGATAAGGAGAGGTCATTACAGTAGTAATAACTTCCAAGACTCAAATAAAAGAAAAAGAACTGAATGTAAAAACATTGGGTTATCTCCCTAGAGTGCTTTTCTTTAACGCCTTTGAGCTAGGCACAGAAAATGTGAATCAAGTAATATCAATTGATGAAGCATCAAGCTCATAATTTGCTCTAAGAATAGAGTCAAAAAGTAATTTCTTCCTCTTTCTAGGGAAGTGTTCCATACCTTTCTTGAGTGGGAATTGATATTTGATGGTGCCTTCCCTCATATCAATAATGGCACCTACAGTTCAAAGAAAGGGTCTTCCCAAAATAATAGGACATGAAGCATTGTATTCAACATCCATGACAAGAAAATCAACAAGAACAAGGTTATTGTTAACCATAATAAGAACATCATTAATTCTTCCCAAAGGTTTCTTCTTAGCAACATCAGCAATAGGAACATCATAATAACACTTTTCAAGCAGTGATAAATCAAGCATGTCATAAATTTTTCTAGGCATAATAGAAATACTAGCACCTAGATCACATAAAGCATGGCAATCATTAACATGCATATCAATGATGGGTTCCCAACCATCTTCTAATTTCTTGGGAATAGAAGCTTTTTGCTTCAACTTTTCATCCCTAATTTTTATGAGAGCATTGGTAATATGCTTGGTAAAAGCAACATTTAAAGAACTAGCATTGGGACTCAAAGCAAGCTTTTGCAAGAACAAAATAACTTCAAATATATTGCAGCCATCAACATCAAAATCATTAAAGGAAATAGAGCTATCATCTCCTACACTCCGAAAAATTTCAGCACTCTTTTGAGAAAAAGTTTTAGCTATTTTGGGCTTTTAAACACTAGGAGTAGGAGTTTTCTCTACACCAATCAAAGTAAGAGGATTGCTAGTGACGAAGGAATGACAAATGGGCCCTCGACTTTTGCCTACCTGGCTTTTCGGCCCAGGGGGGATACCGTCGAAAGGATCACGAAGCCCATGAAGAGGACAGCCTGGCTCGGCCCAGGGATGTAACTTGGCGTACAAGGTAAAGGCTCGAAGCCGGAGACTTAGTCGAATAGGACTCGTTTAAGGTTTATCCTAACTGATCCGACCTGTAATCAACTTGGAGAACAATCCCGAGACCCAGCCTTCGCATATAAAAGGCTGGGAGGGAGGTCTCGAAACCCTAGACACTCTTTTCCACCTCACGCCGGAGCACTCGATAGTTAGAGCTCTCTGTTTTCGGCTAGATCCAATCTACGCCACCATTGTAACACCTCCAGCAAAGCCACCCCATCAATAAAAAGTCAGACAAGCAGGACATAGGTCTTTACCCTATCAAAGGGGGCCGAACCTGGGTAAAATCCCGTGTCCTTCTGCTTTCGTCTAATCGCCGTCGAGTTCGCCAGGTCCCCAATGCGCTCCATAGATCGAAAGCCCTTAAACATGGGCATTGCCGGGGTAGAACCTCGTCAATTGGCGCCGACCATGGGGACGACGGGATCTGGATCTACGGATTCGCTAGCTCCATCACCAACCAACACCAAGATCGATATCGACCCCGCCATCGACACCACCGTCGGCATCGCTGTGCCGACCGACGCGGACACCAACGCCAAGATCGACATCGACCCCGCCATCGACACCGCCGTCGGCATCGCTGTGCCGACCGACGCGGACACCAATGCCAAGATCGACATCGACTCCGCCATCGACACCTCTGTCGGCATCGCTGTGCCGATCTACACCGACGCCAATGCCGACATCAGCATCGGCGCCACCCCGTCATGTGCCCCCGAATTAGTTTCGGCCACGACGCTCGTCGGCCCAATTTCAGGCTCGACAGGAGCAGTTTCGATGGTCACTGGAGGTTTTGACATGGCTTTTGGGCTGTTCAGCTTCCATGTGGATGGCAACGGAGTTGCCGAATTGATCTCCGTCGGCGATTTCGCGCCACCTACGACGACCCCAGGCACACTGCCAGTTACCGGGGGCAATCTCTCGGCAACCGCACCGCCAGCGCCATCGACGCCGCTGGAGGAGGAACCAAGGCTGGAGGAGTTAACCCCATCAGTAGGGTCCAATGCCTTCGAAGATCCACCGCCATCCCCAACCACCGCATACTGCGTCGACTGCGACGCATACCACTATGTGGGTGTCGGAGATTTCTCATCTCATGAGATCACCGGTTGTGAAGATCCTCGGGGGGGGGGGGGCACGGCAGCTGTCTACCCGACAGTATCCGAGTGCGAGCGGGCTCTCAACGCCCTTACGCTTCGTACCGCACCATATGACCCCGACTACGTCGAAGGGTTATATTCGGACTACACATGCTTCGACGATGACGATGACGTCTACCCCGAAGCCAAGGGGAAAATCGGCAATTCAGCAAGCTCCTGCTCACCATGCAAATCTGCCACATCAAGCAATGACTACGACTCTGACTTCATGATCGAGGTCGGACCCTACATTGAAAACGACGACGTCTACCCTCCAGCACTGGGCGAAATCAGTGACGATTCGATCCCGTGGTCCGGAGGCCACTGCATGATGGCGTTGCACAACGACGGAAACGAGAACAGAGCCAATGATGACCGAAACCGGACAAATAGCGGCCGTCAGGTGGTCACGCACGATCAAATTCGGCTTGCAAGATGGGTTTACGCGGGTGAGGCGAACTTTGGCCCCAACCCAAGCCCAAGCGATATGGCTGCGCTCCGATTCGTCGTCCAGGAGCAAAAAGACCAGATCAGCGCCGACAGGCGAATATTGGAACGACAAAGAGAAGAGGCCGACGCGTCCAGCAGAAGACGGGCCGAAAGATCGTCCCATTATTCATCAAGCATCCAGCATAGGACGAGGTCACGCACCCAGCCCGGGGCCGATATGCACAATATCACCCGGAATCTGGAGGCAGAGTTCAACGAGGCCGAACTGATGCCCAAGACCAAGGAAGCTGCAATCATGACTGCGGCAGCATACATTGCCGCAAACGCATCCAACGGAGATGAGCACATGAGGCACCTGTGAAACCTGGCACTCGAAGGGGTAAGGGTGCTTCAAGGCACGCCCCGCCCAGGACACGACGCAGCACCAAGGATAACTGCACCACCACCGGAGCAAGCTAGGCACCCAGCAGCGGTGCCAGTCGTGGTGCCCAGAACTCAAGTGGTCGAACCCATCAACGGGGAGCTTCGGTATGGCCTGGCCTAGAACAGAGTAGACCAAGGGCGAGCGCGACGTGAGGCGCACCGCTTTGAGGAGGAACGTGATACGCTCGGCGGAGCTCAGGACAGACTCTGTGGGGCAGAATGCTTTAGCCTCCTAATCCGTTCCTCACCGTTGCCGAAGGGAATTAAGCTTAGCGCTGGTGTAGTTGCTAACGTGGAGCAGTAAGTCCTTGTGCGTAGTGAATGACCAGCCCGTTGGGAACCCCAAGAGGAAGGTATGATGAGTATAGCAGCGAGTTTTCCCTCAGTTTAAGAAACCAAGGTTTAATATCGATCAGGAGAGGAGAGACAATGACGACTGAAGGTGATGCGGACTGGCTTAGTAACACTCCAACAAGGGCGCCGTTAACGATACTTGTTGACTCGTCTTCGGCCAGCAGCAACGCAGAACCTGCACACAACACAAACAAATACTTTGTTCCCAACTTGCGATGAGGTTGTCAATCTCACCGGTTTGCTTGAAACAAAGGTTATGAGCGTATCGAGTGGAAAACAATATAGTATGCGAGTAAAGTAAACAGTGCGAGTAAAGTAAACAGGTGATAGCAATATGATGTAAATAGGACTGGGGTCCACAGTTCACTAGTGGTGTCTCTCCATAGATAAAATAACACATGCTGGGTAAGCAAATTACAGTTGGGCAATTGATAGAATAAAGATAACGTGATATGTCAAGAAGATCACTATGAGATTTACTCTGGGCATTACAACAAAATACATAGACCGCCATCCAACTGCATCTATGAATAATAATCCACCCCCGGGGATATCAATCCGAACACCCTAGAAGTATTAAGTTGCGAACAACAGATAATTGCATTAAGCAAAGTGTGTAATGTAAACAAAGCATATGCCCTTGAGCATATGAATGTTGTTTTCTCCCTAGTGGCAACAGCACATCTACCACCTTAGAGGTTTCTGTCACTCCCCCAGGTGAAATAGAGGCATGAACCCACTATCGAGCATAAATACCCCCTCTTGGAGTCACTAGCAACTACTCGGCCAAGATAGCTACTAACAACGGAGAGCATGCAAGATCATAAACAACATAGAGATAACATAAGATATATTTCAGTACAGCAACTTACATAACGGTGATCCCAACAAACCAAACATGTAGAATTACATAACGGTGATCTCAATCATGTAGGGCAGCTCATGAGATCTAAACATGAAGCACATGGTGGAGGAGACAACCATCTAGCTACTGCTATGGACCCATAGTCCAAGGTAGACTACTCACTCATCGCTCCGGAGGCAAGCATGGCGATGAAGAAGACCTCCGGTGGCGATTCCCCTCTCCGACAGGGTGCCGGGAAGAGCTTCTGGACCCTCCCGATCTTCGGGTCGGCGGCGGCGGCGGATCGCGATGTGTTCTGGAAAAATGATCGGGTACTTAGGTTTTTTCCGTCGGGGGGTCTTTATAGGCGAAGGGGCGATGTCAGAGGGGGAGCCAGGCTCCCTCACGCGGGCCCCGCGCGGCCAGGGGGCTGGCCGCGCCGCCCCTGCGTGTGGGGCCCTGGTGGCCCCCCTCCTACTCCTCTTCGGATCTCTGGAAGCTTCCAGGTAAAATAAGACTTCAGGATGTGGTTTCGTCCAATTCCGAGAATATTTCCTGTGTATCACTCTGAAACACAAAAACAGCAGAAAACAGGGAACTGGCACTGTGGCACTTCGTTAATAGGTTAGTTCCGGAAAATGCATAAAAGTGCCACTAAGTGTAACGAAACAATAGGCAAATGGTGTAAAAACAAGCATGGAGCATCAAAAATTATAGATACGTTTGAGACGTATCAAGCATCCCCAAGCTTAACTCCTGCTCGTCCTCGAGTAGGTAAGTGATAACAAAAGAATAATTTTTGAGGTGACATGCACCTACACAATCTTGACCATATATGTAAGCATTGGTGAGCTGGGATCATAAGAACTTAAAACATGGGCATGAAGATATAATCATGACAATAAGAACTTAGCAACCATGTTGTAAACATGCAAATGAACACAAACAAAAGATCATGAAAAATGAAATAATGAAAGTCAAACGTGTGTTCAAATCATAAGGAAAAACATACAAATGGTTTTCAGCTTGTCCTTCAAAGAGAGCAAAACATAAATGCATAGGACACCTTCAAGTTTAAGAGGACGACTAGATACAAATAATTTAAGAACAAGTGAAACCAACAATATGAATCAATCAATGAACTTTGGGACAATGCATATCACACTAAGAATGACAACTATGCTCTCTTAATGGTGCATAAAGAAAGAAGGTGGTGACTCAACATAAAAGTAAAAGAAAGGCCCTTCGCAGAGGGAAGCAGTGATTGCAAGTTTTATAACCTTCAAAAATTATGGTACTTACCGGCTTTGAGCTCTCATTGCCCCCATCATAAGCATCTTGAATGGTTAAAGTTAATGCGAGAACAATTATGATGCATATGCTTGACAAATCATAAGTTGAAAACCTCGTGCCCCATGAATACGAGTACCCAAACCTCATGCTACTTTACTTAGAGTCCCAAGCAAGGCTCTTGTCATTGTAAGTATATGCATATCATTGAGAACCGCCAATGGGGTACCTCCGTGCCCGATGACATGGAACAAGCCCACACCAAAATGATAGGACAAGCAGACAATGAACACCTCGACATCTCTTTTATTTGCCTTTTGTTTAGCTTTTTATTGTGAGATGCGTTGTCGAATGTTCACCATGGGTATGCTGCAAATTTCCACCATGAATTATGCATGGCTTAGATTGGCGGCCCGGCGTTTCCCTAACACATATACAAACTCCATGATCCCCACAAGATTCCCAATTCATTTCACACCGCGGGCATCCATAAACAAAAGATCACGATATCAACTCAAATAAGAAGTGCAATGTTGAAAGCTTGCCCATGACTGCATGGCTGGGCTAGTCTCCAACTTACAACTTGCAAGCAGAACAACTCAACATAAGAGACCACAATGTCAAATTTTTAAGAACAGGAAAAAGTAAAGTGTGCCTTCCGGTTCGTGAGAGCTTTACTGACCGAATTTCGCATAACACTGGTAAGAGTTTAATTTGAAGAGAAAATAAAAGCAAGTCAAATTTACTTGGAACAACAAATTGCTAGTAGGTATGTATGGTGGACACTTTGGAAAACTTTGGCTTTTAGGAGTTGGATGCACGAGTAGAGCTCATACTCAGTACAAGGCGAGGGCTAGCAAAAGACTGGGAGCGACCAACTAAGAGAGCAATAATGGCCATAATCATGCAAAGCGACAAAGCGACATTAAAAAGAAGCATAAGATGGCATCAAAAGTCAAAAACTAAATGATCATGAAGGCTATTGGCGACTTTGTATGAGTCTAACATGTGTGAGCATGCGCCAAGTCAACCCAAATAAAGCATCAAGGAGAAAACCAAAATAATGCTTCCATACAATAAAAACAACGCATGATTTTTTTCAAAGGCTCATTAAGCAATCTCAGTTATTTGAGACAAGTCATGCTACAGCAAAACCACTAAGCATACTATCAAAAAGACATCAAGCATGACATGAAAAAGCCTAAGCCGCAGTCTACACAAGCTCCTTCTTGTACCACTATTTTGCACAAAGCTTTTTCTCTTTTCCAACACTATTTGAAATTTTTATAAACACCTCTTTTGATGAAAACCAATAAAGATCAGAGGCAAAAATACACCTTGATGAAAATATATGACAAGGTCTGAACGCAAATCAAGGCGAAAACGAAAACCAAAAGCAGTAGCGGAAAAAGAAGAACACTCGATAAACGATAAGAGTGAAAACTGAGTGTTCTTGGCAAATGAAAAGCAACGCAACTTCTCCAAAGGAAATTTGTTGGGGTCCAACCATTTATTGCAGCAAACAAACAAACTAAACCAACTAAGAAAACTAAAACAACTGACGCTCCAAGAAAAACACATAGTGCATGAAGCAATAAAAATATAGTGTTTTGAAAGGTGACCTGATTTTTGCCGATGAAGAAGGGGTGCCTCGGGGGCATCCCCAAGCTTTGATGCTTGTACTTCTTGGATATTTCTTGGGGTGATGCATGGGCATCCCCAAGCTTGAGCTTTTGTCCATTCTTCAACTCATCTCATCATTCTCCAATCCCTACACTTGAAAACTTCCTTCATACAAAACTAAACACAATTCTATTAGCAACATTAGTGCAAGCATAACATATAATTAATCTTTTATTTGCTTCAGGTTTCAACTCAAAACCACCACATATATAGTATATACTACTGTAGCAACCTCCCCAAAATTTCCGTGATCAAAAGAACTCAAAAGAAAGCGATAAAGTGGCAAACACAAATATTGGCAGAAATCTGTCAAAACTGAATAGCTGACAAAGGTCGAATTTTTGAGGGATTTTTTGTTGCTCAAATAAAAAAGTGTTCAACTAACAAAAGTTTGGATATAACCTGGGGCATATGCACAAGAAATCGCAGGTCCAAAAGATAAACAGAGAATTTTCACGAATTTTTACGGTGCAGCACCGAAAACAGTTTCAGACAGCAACATCCCCAAATCTTTACCTCACTCGAATTAGAGGCTTCTCTTGGCACAAAAATGAAATAAACAAGATAAGGAGCGGTCATTACAGTAGTAATGACTTCCAAGACTCAAATAAAAGAAAAAGTACTGAAAAGAAAACATTGGGTTATCTCCCAAGAGTGCTTTTCTTTAACGCCTTTGAGCTAGGCGCAGAAAATTGCGAATCAAGTAACATCAGAAGAAGCATTAAGATCAACTGCAGAGGTCTTATCAATAAGGCATTGTATTTCATCCACATAAGTTTTAGAAGACCCTTTGTGATCATGCTTTGGTACACTATTTTCATCAAAAAGATTTTCAGGACAGATCCAGGCAAAATTATTTTCGAAGGCTTCACTCAATCCCAAAAGCTTGCAAGGTATAGGTATTTCGGTTCCCTCATCATTAGTACCAATAACGTTTATAGGCGAACCGAGTTTATTAAAACGTTTAAGAACCTTTCTAGCTTCAATAACGACATCTTTAAATTCTAAGCGCAAAGTTTCCAAGATAAAAGCTTTCTTTTCGGGATCCTCAATTTCATGAAGCTTAAGGAACATGTATTGCATAAAAGGATTAAGACTAGCAAACCTAGTTTCCAACATGTCAATTAAATAAACAGAAGCAACTTCAATACTAGGAGCAAGCTCAACCCAAGACTTTTCCTCAACTTCCTCATGCATACTAATGTGATTAAAGAACTCCTCAATGTTACTTTTTCCAACAATCGAACCACTACCTACTGAGAGGTCCTCCAGAACGTACTTAGGGATCAACATGATAAACTAAAGTAAAGAAATAACAACTACCAAGGATTCTAATTTTTTTGGGTTTTTGATATAAAGCAATGCAGGTAAAATAAATAAAGTAAAGCAAAACAATAACAAAGTAAAGGATGTGTGTGCGAAAAACTCCCCTCGCAGAAGTCTTCTCTTCCTCCCCGGCAACGGCGCCAGAAAAAAGGCTGCTAACGTGGAGCAGTAAGTCCTTGTGCGTGGTTAATGACCAGCCCGTTGGGAACCCCAAGAGGAAGGTGTGATGAGTATAGCAGCGAGTTTTCCCTCAGTTTAAGAAACCAAGGTTTAATATCGATCAGGAGAGGAGAGACAATGACGACTGAAGGTGATGCGGACTGGCTTAGTAACACTCCAACAAGGGCGCCGTTAACGATACTTGTTGACTCGTCTTCGGCCAGCAGCAACGCGGAACCTGCACACAACACAAACAAATACTTTGTTCCCAACTTGCGATGAGGTTGTCAATCTCACCGGTTTGCTTGAAACAAAGGTTATGAGCGTATCGAGTGGAAAACAATATAGTATGCGAGTAAAGTAAACAGTGCGAGTAAAGTAAACAGTGTGAGTAAAGTAAACAGGTGATAGCAATATGATGTAAATAGGACCGGGGTCCACAGTTCACTAGTGGTGTCTCTCCATAGATAAAATAACACATGCTGGGTAAACAAATTACAGTTGGGCAATTGATAGAATAAAGATAACGTGATATGTCAAGAAGATCACTATGAGATTTACTCTGGGCATTACAACAAAATACATAGACCGCCATCCAACTGCATCTATGACTAATAATCCACCCCCGGGGATATCAATCCGAACACCCTAGAAGTATTAAGTTGCGAACAACAGATAATTGCATTAAGCAAAGTGTGTAATGTAAACAAAGCATATGCCCTTGAGCATATGAATGTTGTTTTCTCCCTAGTAGCAACAGCACATCTACCACCTTAGAGGTTTCTGTCACTCCCCCAGGTGAAATAGAGGCATGAACCCACTATCGAGCATAAATACCCCCTCTTGGAGTCACTAACAACGGAGAGCATGCAAGATCATAAACAACATAGAGATAACAAAAGATATAATTCAGTACAGCAACTTAATCATAAACACCAATATTCATCGGATCCCAACAAACCAAACATGTAGAATTACATAACGGTGATCTCAATCATGTAAGGCAGCTCATGAGATCTAAACATGAAGCACATAGTGGAGAAGACAACCATCTAGCTACTGCTATGGACCCATAGTCCAAGGTAGACTACTCACTCATCGCTCTGGAGGCAAGCATGGCGATGAAGAAGACCTCCGGTGGCGATTCCCCTCTCCGGCAGGGTGCCGGGAAGAGCTTCTGGACCCTCCCGATCTTCGGGTCGACGGCGGCGGTGGATCGCGATGTGTTCTAGAAAACTGATCGGGTACTTAGGTTGTTTCCGTCGGGGGGTCTTTATAGGCGAAGGGGCGATGTCAGAGGGGGAGCCAGGCTCCCTCACGCGGGCCCCGCGCGGCCAGGGGCTGGCCGCGCCGCCCCTGCGTGTGGGGCCCTGGTGGCCCCCCTCCTACTCCTCTTCGGATCTCTGGAAGCTTTCGGGTAAAATAAGACTTCAGGATGTGGTTTCGTCCAATTCCGAGAATATTTCCTGTGTATCACTCTGAAACACAAAAATAGCAGAAAACAGGGAACTGGCACTGTGGCACTTCGTTAATAGGTTAGTTCCGGAAAATGCATAAAAGTGCCACTAAGTGTAACGAAACAATAGGCAAATGGTGTAAAAACAAGCATGGAGCATCAAAAATTATAGATACGTTTGAGACGTATCAGTAGTCAAGTTCAACGGGCAGCAGGACCCCCAAATTTGGCTCGACGACTTTGTAACCGCCGTCAAAATCAGCGGCGGATCCAGGGACAACGCCCTCCAGTTATTGTCGTTGCACTTAAAGGACAACGCAAGGGCATGGCTGAACAATCTTGCCCCAGATAGTATTCGCTCTTGGGAGGAGTTCCGGCAAGCGTTCATCGCTAACTTTCGAGGCACCTCACGCCGACCTACATCGTTCGAAGAGTTGTGCCTGTGCGTGCAGAGGACTGGAGAAAATTTGAGGTCATACATTTCGCGTTGGATCAGCCTCCGCAACACGACGGAGAATATTTCGCCCGAAAGAGCCATCGACGCCTTTTGGGACGGTCTCTTCCGACGTGACTTCAAGGAGGAGCTTGGACGCTGCAAGCCAAAGACCATCGATCACCTCATGAGCTTGGTGAACGAATGGGCAGATGGCGAAGACTCCATCGCAGCGCCTAGAAGCCGTCGCCGGTCAGCGGAGCGCGACGTCGACGCAAAAGACCAGTTCCATTTAGGTTCCCGAAAGAAGGGCCATCGGAACCGTTTTGATGATGCAGATAACGCAGACATGGTAGTAGCAGGCTACATACACGAAGACCATGACGACAATCGCGACTTACCCCGACGAGGGAACAACTACTACGACAGAAGCAGCAGAAGCGCTAGCCGTGATTCGAAGCCAAGAACAGAGTGGCGTCGACGACGCGAGCAGCCACAGCTATCAGCAGAAGAGATGCTCGATGGAGGGTGCACAAGGCACACTTACCTCGATAAAGACGGCATCCGAAGACCTGCGCATCTCCTCATCGAGTGCAGGGAATTCCTTCGTCTCAGTCGAGCCCTCCAAGAAAGGATGCAGACCGAGCAACCAGTGGCTGGCGCAGTAGCTTACAATGCTCCACCGCCGCCGCCTAATCCGCCGGCGAACGTGGTCTAGCAGGGTCACCAAGCCGCGACAATTCAGCACGGTGAGCCACGGCAACCAGTCGACGAAGAGGAGGCATTTCCGCCACCAAGAGGATTCGTGCCCATGATTCAGAGAGGGCGCCCGACGAACAAAGTCCAGCGGAAGCGTGCAAGGGAGGTGTTCCATGCCGAGCACGCGCCACCTGCTACGCCTGAGTACCTGAATTGGTCCGAACATCCAATTGGTTTCGACAGGTCAGATCACCCTCCGAAGATCCCGCGCCCTGGACACCACGCCTTAGTCCTTGAGGCACAGATTGGGGGGTTCACCTCGAAGAAAGTATTCATGGACGGAGGGAGCAGCCTGAATCTGATCCACGCAGACACCCTACGCAAAATCAAGATCCCGATGAATAATCTTCTGCCAACCGAGACATCCTTCCACGGAATAGTCTCAGGAAAGCCGACGTACCCATTAGGAGCAATACACCTAGATGTCATTTTTGGCATCCCTTCGAACTTTCGGAAGGAGAAGATCAAATTCAAGGTCGTCGATTGGCCTTCGCAGTACCATGCCATCCTCGGGCGACCAGCATTCGCCTGATTCATGGCGGTCCCGCATTACGCCTACCTCAAACTGCGGATGCCAGCCAATTGAGGACCACTGACGATCAGCGGTAGCTTTGCCCGCTCTGAAAACTGCGACAAGGACTTCAACAGCATGTCCCAGACTTTCGGAGTACATGAGGAGCTCCATCACATCAGGGAGGCCACCAACATGGACATCGACCCACCGGCGCAGCAGAACGCCCCTGAACTTTCGTTCAATGCCAGCAAAGACACTCGGGAGCATCAGATTCACCCGACAGATCCAACCAAGACGGCGCGTGTGTCGAATTCTCTCTCCCCCGCATAGGAAAGCGCGCTCGTCGGGTTCCTCCGTGAGCACTGGAGGATGTTCGCCTGGTGTCCAGCAGATATGCCAGGCATCCCTAGGGAACTCGCCGAGCACGAGCTTAAAATATTTCTGAACGCGAAGCCAGTTAAGCAATCCATGCGCCACTACAATCCAGAAAAGGCCAAGTCCATGGGCGAAGAAATTAATCGCCTCCTCGAAGCCAAGTTCATCAGGGAGATCAAGGAAGCCACGTGGCTTTCGCCACCAGTCATGGTGGAAAAGAAGGACACCAAGATCTACAGGATGTGCATCGACTTCATGGCACTTAACAAGCACTGCCCGAAAGACAACTTCCCACTGCCCCGAATCGACCAGATCATCGATTCTACCGCGGGGTGCGAGCGCCTTTCTTTCCTCGACGCCTACTCCGGATACAATCAGATACGGATGAAGGTCGAAGACGAAGACAAGACATCATTCATCACCCCACATGGGGTATACTGCTACATGACAATGCCCTTCGGGCTCAAGAACGCCAGAGCCACCTATCAACGGTGCATGCAGGCATGCTTGAAGGAACAGATCGGATGCAACATCGAGGTCTACGTCGACGACATCGTCATCAAAATGGCGAAAGCAGACAGCTTGCTCGACGATCTGCGAGAAACCTTCGCCAACCTTGATCGCTACAGCATCAAACTTAACCCAAAGAAGTGCTCCTTCGGGGTACCCACCGGCCAAGTGCTGGGCTATCTCATCTCCGAAAGAGGGATCGAAGGCAACCCAGAGAAGATACAGGCCATCATCAACATGCAGCCACCCAAAACGCTTCGACACATCCAGCAGTTGATAGGTCGACTCGCAGCGCTTAGCCGGTTCATGAGCAAGCTTGGCGAAAAAGCTCTCCCTTTCTATCGGCTGCTTCGCAAGACAGATAACTTCACGTGGACAGAAGTGGCGCAAGCCACGTTCGACGATCTCAAGCGTCGCCTATCGACATCGCCAGTCTTGGTCACCCCCCCGAGAGAAGGAGCCAATGTTGCTATACATAGCAGCCACAAACCAGGTCGTCAGTTCGGTCCTTGTGGTCGAACGGGCAGAGGATGGCAAAGAGCATAGAGTCCAAAGGCCGGTGTACTACCTCAGCGAGGTCTTATCCCCGACCAAACATCGGTACCCACACTACCAGAAGCTAGCTTACGCCATCTACATGACGGGGAAGAAACTGCCACACTACTTTGAATGCCACTCCATCATAGTGGTGGCCTCGAATCCAGTCTCCAGCATCCTCAACAACCCAGACACCACAGGGCGTGTATCGCTATGGGGAATCACGCTGGGACCCTGGGAGATCACATACCAGCGCCAGTCAGCAATCAAGTCCCAAGTCCTACCGGATTTCATAGCCGAATGGACGGAAGCTCAGATGCCCAAACTCCCAGACCTGTCGAACTGCTGGACCATATTCGTCGACGGGTCCAAGCGGGTTTCGGGGGCAGGAGCAGGAGTGGTTCTCATATCACCACAGGGGGACAGGATGCGCTATGTTCTCTGCATGCGCTTTCCAAACCCCTCGAATAACGAGGCTGAATACGAAGCTGTTCTCCATGGCATGCGCATGGCGAAAGCCTGCGGGGCCACCCGCATCAAGATCCATGGAGATTCGAACCTCATCGCCCAGGAAGTCATGAAGGAGTGCGACGCAACCTGCGCAAACATGGTCGCATACCGCGCTATGTATGACAAGCTCGAAGGCAAATTCGAGGGCTGCAAAGTAACGCACATCAGCAGGGAAAGCAACGAAGAGGGAGACAACCTGGCCAACATCGGGTCAAGATGCCTCCCAATACCGCCCGGAGTCTTCTTCGAAGAAATATTCGAGCGCTCTGTCAAGATTAAACCAGTCACCGACCCGGCATTAGCAACATGCTCGGGGGCTCAGCAGGGCAGCGCAACCCCAGCAGCAGGAACAGAAGACCTCCCCAAAGACGCAGCAGCAGTTATGCTCGTTGAAGCAGTCTGGACGAGGCCGTATTTGGCTTACCTGATTCGGGGTGAGCTTCCAGAAGACCCCATCCACCGGCGACAAGTTATGAGGCGTTCCAAAGCCTTCACCATAATCAACGGGGAGCTTTACAAGAGGAGCACCACGGGGGTACTCCAGCGATGCATAGCGCAGGAAGATGGAATCGCTCTCCTTCGGGACATCCACGAAGGAACCTGCGGGCATCATGCCAGCAGTCGGACCCTTGTGGCCAAGGCTTTTCGGTCAGGGTTCTATTGGCTTTCCGCCCTCTATGACGCCAGGAACATTGTCCTACGCTGCAAAGCATGCCAACTCTTCGCCACCAAGCCTCACGCACCTGCGTCCGAGCTGCATACCATACCCGTCGCTTGGCCCTTCGCGCAATGGGGCCTCGATCAGGTAGGGCCTCTACCCAAGTCATCCCGGGGAGGGCACACATACCTGCTGGTCGTGGTAGACAAGTTCTCCAAATGGATCGAAGCTGTCCCGGTCACCAACCAAGAAGCAACCACAACAGTCAAGTTCGTCGAGTCCATCGTCTACCGGTACGGGGTGCCGAACAGCATCATCACCGACAACGGCACCAACTTCACTTCAGGCGAATTTCAGGAGTTCGCCAAAAACCTCGGCATCAAGATCAAGTATGCCTCGGTCGCACATCCCAAGTCCGATGGCCAAGTCGAAAAGGCCAATGGACTCGTCTGCGGGGGCCTGAAGAAACGATTGCTTCGACCTCTCAAATGCGCGGCAGGCGCTTGGGTCGAAGAACTACCTTCGGTCTTGTGGAGCCTGCGGACCACGCCCAACTCTTCGACCGGCTACACACATTTCTTCCTGCTTTTCGGGGCAGAAGCAGTCCTACCTACGGATGTGCACTACTGCGCGCCCCGCGTAGTGGCCTATGTTGAAGAAGACGCAGAAAAGGCACTGGCCGACGCGCAAGACCTGCTGGATAAGGCTCGGGATGTCGCCCTCGTCCGCTCGGCCGTTTATCAGCAAAGCCTCCACAACTACCACATCAGACGGGTACGTGGACGGTCCTTCGAGCCAGGCAACCTCGTCCTCTGACTCAAGCAAACAAGCACGTCGAAGTTGGAGCCGCCATGGGAGGGCCCATACCTCGTCCACGAAGTAATCCCGAGAGGCGCGTATCGGCTACGCGACCCCAAGACAGGGAAGGACATCGACAATACATGGAACACACAGCAGCTGCGTCGGTTTTATCCATAGAGCCAACACACCTTCCCCCCCATCTCTATGTAACTAAGCGTCGGCAGCAGTCCACGCTCAACTATTGCGCCTTCGGCGCCAAGTAATAAAGTTTATTCCCTCATATCATTTTTCGCCCTATGCTCGGGGGCTTCGCCCTATGCCCGGGGGCTTCGCCCTATGCTCGGGGGCTTTGCCCTATGCTCGGGGGCTTCGCCCTATGCTCGAGGGCTTTGCCCTATGCCCGGGGGCTTCGCCCTATGCTCGGGGGCTTCGCCCTATGCTCGGGGGCTTCGCCCTACGCCCGGGGGCTTTGCCCTACGCTCGGGGGCTTCGTCCTACGCTCGGGGGCTTCGCCTCTTAGATATACGCTCAGGAGCTTTGCTCTGCAGCCCACATAATCCATTCAAAGCACACAGACAAACTTCAAAGAGACACACACATATACAATATATATATACAAGGTTCAGATACAAGGCCAGCTCATTGCGCTAAGACACCCTGGTTTGCCCTGTGACGATCACTTTCGGTGATAATCTGTTGGGCGATACAATCGGCCGTGTCTCTACAAGCAGCATAATGGTGCTCCATGTCAACACGACCACTCGGAGACGGAGGAAGTGTTTTCAGCAGCTTCAAATCAATTTCGGGATAACGAGCATGCACGAAGGAAAGGGCTACCACGGCTCCGCAGGGCAGATGTTCCCGAACGAAGGAGTAGACAGCATTGCCGTTCTCGAATCGGTCAAGCAGCGCCGGCAGGCCTTCGGGTTGGTTGTTCAGAGGAAACATCGCCTCGTGAACCAGAGCAAGGGCGCTATGGCTTGTTTCGGCCAACACTCCTGCCTGGGTGATCCTGTCCTGAAGAAGTGTCAGCTTCATCGCCTTCGACCGATCTGCCCAGAAGTTGTCAGCAATCGAATTAGCATGTGTCTGGGCAGCAAGAACATGAGTGTTCACGCGTCGGGCTTCAGCTGCACTGTCGAGACATGCATCTGCAGACAGAAGAAGAACATCAGATTCTGCATGCTCGAATCGTGAGACAGACCAACAAAGTTTGACAGACTCACACTTCAGGGACTTCCCAAGCCTCTCGATTTCCTCAAGAAGAAACTTCTCGGCATCTGCAGCCTGCGATGCCTTGGACAGAGCAACGTCAACCTTAGCAGTAACTGCTTTCAGCCGTTGTTGAGTGTCCTTGAGCTGATCACGCAAGGATCGAATCAAGGATAGTTCACTCGTGGAAGGTGCTCTCCTCTCATTAGCATTCGAAGAGCTAGCAACTGTCTCGTAAGAAACAGGCCAGGCACTCGAAAGCACGGACGTACCCGGCACAAAGCGACCCCAGTCACGCATAGCCATCGGTAATTAAAAAATCAGACATAGAGGATGATGACAAACAAAGTGCAGCAAAGTTACAGCAGGCGGTACACCCGCATTAACACAACATTGTTCGACACAGCATCCTAAGACTAATTACAAACGCATGACAAAGGCATCGACGGTGCTACGCCGAACTACCAGGGGCCTTGCTGGATTGGGCGCCGGAGGTCCCGCACTTTCGAGCCCGTGCCGCCGCTCGCTGCTCGTTCCGTTCGGCCAAGAAGCTCGTCAACCGAGCAGCCAGGTCACGAGCACGAGCAACATAGCTCTTCGCTGACTTGTCATGTCCATCAGTGTCCTTCGGGTATGTGCTCGTAACCTTGTCGGCATCGAACTCCACCTCGTGCATCATCATCAGAGAGAAGACAGACTCGGAGCCGATAGTTACCTGTCGGTGAATGCTGGCGCGTGGGTGACGGCACCAGAAGATTCCTTATGCGTGGTGAATGACCAGCCAGTTGGGAACCCCAAGAGGAAGGTATGATGAGTATAGCAGCAAATTTTCCCTCAGTTAAGAAACCAAGGTTTAATATCGATCAGGAGAAAAGCAGACAATAACGACTGAAGGTGATGCTTGCTAGTTTGCGACAGCTTCGGACAATTTATATATGGCGCCTTGTCCAAGCTTTGCTTGCTAGCTGCAACGCGGAACCTGCACACAACACAACCAAGTACTTTGTTCCCAACTTGCGATGAGGTTGTCAATCTCACCGGTTTGCTTGAAACAAAGGTTATGAGCGTATCGAGTGGAAAACAGTAGAAGTATGCGAGTAAAGTAAACAGTGCGAGTAAAGTAAACAGGTGATAGCAATATGATGGAAATAGGACCGGGGTCCACAGTTCACTAGTGGTGTCTCTCCATAAGATAAATAACACATGCTGGGTAAACAAATTACAGTTGGGCAATTGATAGAATAAACATAAACGTGATATGTCAAGAAGATCACTATGAGATTTACTCTGGGCATTACAACAAAATACATAGACCGCCATCCAACTGCATCTATGACTAATAATCCACTTGTGGCGAATCAATCCGAGAACTCCACAAGTATTAAGTTGCGAACAACAGATAATTGCATTAAGCAAAGTGTGTAATGTAAACAAAGCATATGCCCTTGAGCATATGAATGTTGTTTTCTCCCTAGTAGCAACAGCACATCTACAACCTTAGAGGTTTCTGTCACTCCCCCAGGTTAAATAGAGGCATGAACCCACTATCGAGCATAAATACCCCCTCTTGGAGTCACTAGCAACTACTCGGCCAAGATAGCTACTAACAATGGAGAGCATGCAAGATCATAAACAACATAGAGATAACAAAAGATATAATTCAGTATAGCAACTTAATCATAGCACCAATATTCATCGGATCCCAACAAACCAAACATGTAGAATTACATAACGGTGATCTCAATCATGTAGGGCAGCTCATGAGATCTAAACATGAAGTACATGGTGGAGAAGACAACCATCTAGCTACTGCTATGGACCCATAGTCCAAGGTAGACTACTCACTCATCGCTCCGGAGGCAAGCATGGCGATGAAGAAGACCTCTGGTGGTGATTCCCCTCTCCGGCAGGGTGCCGGGAAGAGCTTCTGGACCCTCCCGATCTTTGGGTCGACGGCGGTGGCGGATCACGATGTGTTCTGGAAATTGATCGGGTACTTAGGTTTTTTCCGTCGGGGGGTCTTTATAGGTGAAGGGGCGATGTCAGAGGTGGAGCCAGGTGCCCTCACACCATGGCGGCCTGGTGTGTGGGGCCCCTGTGGCCCCCCTCATACTCCTCTTCGGATCTCTGGAAGCTTCCGGGAAAAATAAGACTTCAGGAACTTGTTTCGTCCAATTCCGAGAATATTTCCTGTGTATCACTTCTAAAACACAAAAACAACAGAAAACAGGGAACTGGCACTGTGGCAACTTGTTAGTAGGTTAGTTCCGGAAAATGCATAAAAGTGCCACGAAGTGTAACGAAACATTAGGCAAATGGTGTAAAAACAAGCGTGGGGCATCAAAAATTATAGATACGTTGGAGATGTATCAGCGAACCGCAAGAACTAACGGGTCTTCGCCGTCCGGCTTCACCGTCAGAGCTTCGAGGATCCCGGCCATGGTGTCGCTGACCGAGTGAGTGATAGATGTATCCCGTACGTGGATAAGCATCGACCGCACCTTCGCCAGGAAGCTGCTAACTTCTCGACTTAGACGCTCGGCGGTACCGACACTGGACTCGAGTCTAGCAGGCTCTTTCATAGCCCCGGCATCCAACTCCGCAGCAGCTACAAAAAAGGATAAGCTCTTCAGTTTGGGGAAACGATTAATCGGCATGAAGAAACCCCATCAAGTGATATTGAAGACTCACCGCGTAAAGCATGGAGCGAGGTTTGCAGTCGCTGGTGCAGGTCCTTCTCTCTTGACTCAGCATCCAGACGACTCTTCTTCGCACGCTCTTGGGCTTCGGACGATTCGGCCTTTAATCGGGCGATTTCGTCGGCTAGCTTGTCAGCTTTAGCCTTTAAGCCCGAATTCTTCGCGGCAAGATCATCCAGCTGAGTCTTCAGGAACGTCTTATCGGTGGCAGCCTGCGCTCCGATTCCTGGCCATTTAAAGGATGTGGTAATGAACTGAAGTGAAACAGCCTTCTGAAGCAGGCTACTACAAGAGAAAGAGAAGCACTCACATCGAACGTCATCGAGCTGGGCGACTAGCTGTCGGTTCTCTTCCTCCAGCGCAAGGAAGCTCTGACATACCTTCGATAAATCCCTGACAACGGGCTGTGCAAGAAGAAGCAAGGATAAGAACTCCAAATTATTGATTAGGAGGGCAAGCCCAAGTGTAAACACTTCGACTCACCCTCGGGGGCTACTGACAGGCAAACATACGAGGCACGAAAGCGGGAAATTTTGGACTTACATGGCTTTTGGAACTGGAAGGCTCGCCAGAGGAAGAAATTAGGACGAAGTCAGGCTCATTCTTCTTTTTCTTTGGAGGAGACGGAGGCTGCGGGGGGTCGACCTTAGGAGCGGCGTCTCCAATTGCCCTCTCTTGCGAATCCGCGGTGTGCTCAAGGGAGTCGTCATGCGGACGAATATGATATTGGTAACGGTCCCCTCGGCTGGCTGAGGTCTCTTCGGTGGATGACCTGAAGCAAACATCGAAGTCATTACATCACAGTCATTTCAAAAAAAGGCCGTATGATACGAGGAGAACTTACGAGGCGTCGACTCCAAATTTCGGAAGGGCCCTTTTCCCTGCTCGAAGAGGAGGACGGCTGCTCAAAGGCACGATAGGGATCGCGCTGTCATCATCATCACCTAAAGTGAGATGAGTGTCGTCGAGGTCTTTAGAGTCCTCGACAACATCCGCGATCAGCTGCTTCTTCGGGGCTCTTGGTGGCGATGGAACGGCAGAGGTCGATCCCTCCGGCACTTCGGTAAAGTCACGCCCTGGATATTCACCCATTTTGGGCTGGGGCGGATAGCATCGGGCTACCTCGATTACCTGTGCAAGGATTTCAGTCGTCTTCAAAACCAATCGACACAATTGCGGTACAGAAGAACTATTCGATAAAAGGCGTAACTTGGTGCAGGGAAAAGCCTTGTTGAAGGCCACCGCGCCGAAGGCTTTCGGCACGGGTGACTTCTTCTTGATATTCATGATGGCGCGCACGCACTCGTCGATCTCGGCTTCGCGCAGCTCGTCTGAAGAAATACGGGTCGAATCCCGTCGGTCACTATAATCCCACATGCAGTGGGCTCGAGCAGCGAGAGGCTGGATTCGACGCTCGATGAAGGTCCGAATAAGTTGGAGGCCCGAAAGCTCCTTCTTCGGAGTGGCTCGAAGCTGCTCGATTTTCTTCATCAGCGACTCCGTAATCTTCATCTCCTCCTCCGAAAGATCATGTCTCCAGGACACTCGGGATCGGAGGATGGAGGTGGTCTGGAACTCCTCAAGCCCGAAAGTTTCGCCATCGGAGGACTTGTCCTTGGCGTAGAACCACTTTGTCCTCCAGCCGAGATTGTTTTCGGGCGTTTGGAGGGAGAAGTAGGAGACATCCGGGCGCACCTGACAGCTGAAGCCACCGGTCTGGAATTGCAGAGGACGCCGAATAATGAAAATTCGGCGCCACAACGCCCAGTGGGGTTCAATCCACAGGAAACATTCACAAAGCATGATGAAGCACGCAATGTGTAGGATGGTGTTGGGATTCAGATTATGGAGCTGAATCCCGTAAGCAAAAAGAAGACCGCGGATGAAAGGATGCGGGGGAAGGGACAAACCCCGCAGCAAAAAGGCAACGAAGAGTACCCGAAATCCAGGAGGAGGCCGGGGGATGATCTCAGGGCCGGCGGCGAGCAATTCCGCTGGCGTGTTCTTCAGGAGGCCCATCTTCTTGGCCTGGGACAGCTCCTTGTCCCCAACCTTGGTCTGGACCCAACGGCTGACGACGGAGCCGTCAGCATCGGCCGTCTTGGCCTTCTTGGTGGCGGCGGCGGCGGCGGCGCCGCCGGCCGCGGAGGAATTCCTCTTCCCCATGATCTTGGTGCACAGCGAAGGCTGCGGAAATGGCGTGGGCGGAGAAGGCAACTTCTGCGGAGCGTGAGGAGGAAGACGGTAGCGGCAGAGTGGAAAGCACTGTTACCTCTCCACCGCTGTTTTATTTGGAAGTTACGGCTGATCTGAGCCGTCGGCTATGAAGTGGGAACGGCGGGGCAGATCTAGCCGCCCACGTGTCAACACCATGGGAACCATGACCTCCACTACGCATGGTAATCCAGGAAACCGCGCAGACTTTTTTCACCCACGCGCGGGACGTGCGGTCAAAAACGGTCAACAGCCGGGACGTGCGGCCGCTGGGCCCGCTGCGTGTCTCATCTTGTCAGAGTCAGCAGAGGGTGGCGTGACTACTCAGGAAAATCTGGCGTCATCACTGACGTAGCTCCCAGGAAAAAGCTGATTCTATTCAACCCAAGGAGTGAAGTTGATGAGGGTCCCCTTAAATTTCAAAGGTAACCCAAACACTTTTTGGTATTGAGTTTTCCTCAAAGTTTTCCTGCTCCTTCTGCATTGCCCGAGTGCATTGTTCTCTGGGCAATTTCATTTTTTCACTTGATGTATTGAGTGGGCTTCGGTCCCTCGAATCGTCTTCTTCGGGCCAGCAGTGCCTTCGAATTATTCGAGCCAGGGCTTCGGTCCCTCGAATCGTCTTCTTCGGGCCAGCAGTGCCTTCGAATTATTCGAGCCAGGGCTTCGGTCCCTCGAATCGTCTTCTTCGGGCCAGCAGTGCCTTTGGATTATTCGAGCCTGGGCTTCGGTCCCTCGAATTATCTTCCTCGGGCCAGCAGTGCCTTCAAACTAGTCGAGCCAGGGCTTCGGTCCCTCGAATCGTCTTCTTCGGGCTAGCAGTGCCTTCGGATTATTCGAGCCAGGGCTTCGGTCCCTCGAATCGTCTTCTTCGGGCCAGTAGTGCCTTCAAATTATTCGAGCCAGGGCTTTGGTCCCTCGAATTGTTTTCTTCGGGCCAGCAGTGCCTTTGAATTATTCGAGCCTGGGCTTCGGTCCCTCGAATTATCTTCCTCGGGCCAGCAGTGCCCTCGAACTATTCGGGTTTGGGCGTCAGTCCCTCGAATTATCTCCTCCGAGCCAGCAGCGGTTCTACTTTATTCGAGTTTGGCCCCCGAATCTCTGTTTCGGGCTATCAACACTTTTCGCTCAAATACCCAAATTTTGGTGGCAACATACCAGTTCGGATGCCGTATGTCAAATACGAAGGTAAGTCCACGGTTTGCAACACCAAATGGCCCGGTATTCGTATCAAACGTGCTCTGCCGAGAAATTTTCCATACCTATGGTATGAAGTTTGCACCGATGGACGCATCGGGTGCCTCACAATGAACTGGGCTTCGACCTGGTGAGTCCAACGCGGCTCAGGTCGGGGTAGCGCCAGCCCACGCGGGTTCGAGTCGGGGGACTCGAATCTAAGTAAGCTAACCGAATGTCTTTGCGGCTATGCAATTAACTGAGACCCAGCGTGAGTCTCAGGCCGGTTATGCGCATCCCTCTGCAAACCCAGCTGAACACTTTTTCGGGGCTCAGCATGAGGATTACTCGAATTAATCGCACCTGTCGTGTATCTGCAATGTAGCTGTGCTTTTTTAGGAAGAGCGAAAATAGTCTCGGGCGATAAGAGGGAGGCTCGAGTTAGAGTCCCTGCCATAGTCTTCGACTATCCCAGGCACTCGGGGGCTACTGACGAAGGAATGACAAATGGGCCCTCGACTTTTTCCTACCTGGCTTTTTGGCCCAGGGGGGATACCGTCAAAAGGATCACGAAGCCCATGAAGAGGACAGCTTGGCTCGGCCCAGGGATGTAACTTGGCGTACAAGGCAAAGGCTCAAAGCCGGAGACTTAGTCAAATAGGACTCGTTTAAGGTTTATCCTAACTGATCCGACATGTAATCAACTTGGAGAACAATCCTGAGACCCAACCTTCGCATATAAAAGGCTGGGAGGGAGGTCTCGAAACCCTAGACACTCTTTTCCACCTCACGCCGGAGCGCTCGATAGTTAGAGCTCTCTGTTTTCGGCTAGATCCAATCTACGCCACCATTGTAACACCTCCAGCAAAGCCACCCCATCAATAAAAAGTCAGACAAGCAGGACGTAGGTCTTTATCCTATCAAAGGGGGCCGAACCTGGGTAAAATCCCGTGTCCTTCTGCTTTCGTCTGATCGCCGTCGAGTTTGCCAGGTCCCAAATGCGCTCCATAGATCGAAAGCCCTTAAACATGGGCATTGCCGGGGTAGAACCTCATCAGCTAGTATTAGGAATAACATCATTAGAGGTAGTAATGGTACATACCTTCATCTTTCTATCCATCTCATCTTCTCTTTCCCACCTGGCATGCAATTCTGCTAGCATCCTAATATTTTCAGCAATTCTAACTTGGATAGCATTAGCAGTAGCAAAAGGATTGTTCTCTTTCACCTCATTAGGCAACACTTTTAATTTCAGAAGTTCAACATCATGAGCAATGCTATCAACTTTAGAAGCAAGAATATCAATTTTGCTTAACTTTTCCTCAACAGACTTGTTAAAAGCATTTTGCTTACCGATGAAGTCCTTGAGCATTACCTCAAGCTCGGAGGGCGCGGCCCTAGTGTTGTTGGAGGAATTACCATAAGAATTACCATAACCATTACCATTGGTAGAAGGATACGGCCTATAATTGTTACTAGCAAAATTGTTCCTATAAGCATTGTTGTTAAAATTATTATTTCTAATGAAGTTTACATCAACATGCTCTTCTTGAGCAACCAAAAAGGCCAAAGGAACATTATTAGGATCTACATGAGTCATATCATTAGAAAGCATCAGCATAATAGCATCAATCTTATCACTCAAGGAAGAGGTTTCCTCAACAGAATTTACCTTCTTACCTTGTGGAGCTCTCTCGGTGTGCCATTCAGAGTAATTTACCATCATATTGTCGAGAAGCTTTGTTGCGGCGCCCAAGGTAAGGGACATAAAAGTGCCTCCAACAGCTGAATCAAGTAGGTTCCTTAAAGAAAAATTCATTCTTGCATAAAAAGTTTGAACAATCATCCAAGTAGTCAGTCCATGAGTGGGACAATTCTTTATCATAGATTTCATTCTTTCCCAAGCTTGAGCAACATGTTCATTATCAAACCGACTAAACTTCATAATATTGCTATGCAAAGCTATAATCTTAGCAGGAGGATAGTATCTACCAATAAAAGCATCCTTACACTTAGCCCATGAATCAATACTATTTTTAGGCAAAGACAGCAACCAATCCTTAGCTTTTCCTCTCAAAGAAAAAGGAAACAACTTAAGCTTAATAATATCACTTTCAACATCCTTATATTTCTGCATCTCACATAGCTCAACAAAATTGTTGAGATGAGCTGCAGCATCATCAATACTAGCACCAGAAAATTGCTCTTTCATAACAAGGTTCAACAAAGCAGGCTTAATCTCATAAAAATTAGCAGCAGGAGCAGGTGGCGCAATAGGAGTGCAGATAAAATCACTATTATTCGTGCTAGTAAAGTCACACAACTTGGTATTTTTAGGAGTAGCCATTCTAGCAAACTAAAAGCAGACAAGTAAAAACAACTATCAGGGATTCTAATTTTTTGGGTTTTTGATAAAACGATGCAAGTAAAAATAAAGTAAAGCAAAACTTAAAACAAAGTAAAGGATGTGCGTGCGAAAACTCCCCTTGCATAAGTCTTCTTCCTCCTCGGCAACGGCGCCAGAAAACTTGTTGATGGCACGGTGATGATGGTGCCAGAAAACTTGTTGGCATTTGTTGATGAAGTAAAAATGACCGGCCAGTTGGAAAGCCCAAGAGAAGGTTTGATGAATATAGCAGCAAGTTTTCCCTCAGTTATGAAACCAAGGTAGTCAATCCAGTAGGAGGGAGACAAATGATTGAAGGTGATGCCCACTAGCTTTGCGACAGCTCCGGACAATTTATAGGGCGCCTCGTCCAAGCTTTGCTTTGCGAGCGGTAACGTGGATCCTGCACACAACACAACCAAATACTTTGTTCCCAACTTACGATGAGGTTGTCAATCTCACCAGTTTGCTTGAAACAAAGGGCATGAGCGTATCGAGTGGAAAATGATAATAGTATGCGAGTAAAATAAACAGTGCGAGTAAAGTAAACAGGTGATAGCAATGTAAAGAAAATAGGACCGGGGTCCATAGTTCACTAGTGGTGTCTCTCCATAAGATAAAATAACACATGCTGGGTAAACAAATTACAGTTGGGCAATTGATAGAATAAAGAGAACGTGCATGTCGAGAGGATCACTATGAGATTTACTCTGGGTATTACAACAAGATACATAGACCGCCATCCAACTGCATCTATGACTAATAATCCACTTGTGGCGAATTAATCCGAGAACTCCACAACTATTAAGTTGCGAACAACAGATAATTGCATTAAGTAAAGTGTGTAATGTAAACAAAACATATGCCCTTGAGCATATGAATGTTGTTTTCCCCCTAGTAGCAACATCACATCTACAACCTTAGAGGTTTCTGTCACTCCCCCAGATTAAATAGAGGCATGAACCCACTATCGAGCATAAATACCCCCTCTTGGAGTCACTAGCAACTACTCGGCCAAGATAGCTACTAACAACGGAGAGCATGCAAGATCATAAACAACATAGAGATAACAAAAGATATAATTCAGTACAGCAACTTAAACATAAACACCAATATTCATCGGATCCCAACAAACCAAACATGTAGAATTACATAACGGTGATCTCAATCATGTAAGGCAGCTCATGAGATCTAAACATGAAGCACATGGTGGAGAAGACAACCATCTAGCTACTGCTATGGACCCATAGTCCAAGGTAGACTACTCACTCATTGCGCCAGAGGCAAGCATGGCGATGAAGAAGACCTCCGATGGCGATTGATGTCTACGCACTTCTATTCTTGTAGACACTTGTTGGGCCTCCAAGTGCAGAGGTTTGTAGAACAGCAGCAAGTTTCCCTTAAGTGGAACACCCAAGGTTTATCGAACTTAGGGAGGTTAGAGGTCAAAGCTATCCCTCTCAAGCAACCCTGCAATTACGATACAGAAAGTCTCTTGTGTCCCCAACACACCCAATACACTTGTCAGATGTATAGGTGCACTAGTTCGGCGAAGAGATAGTGAAATACAAGTGGTATAGATGATTATAAGTAGCAAACGTGGTGTGAAATAAATATCGCTGCGAGCAAACAAGTAACAAAACAGCAAGTAAACGGTATGCAAAGCTTGGAAACAAGGCCTAGGGATCATACTTTCACTAGTGGACACACTCCCAACAATATAACATGACTGAACAAATAACTTCTCTTTGCTAAGGTACTCTGAATTACTCTCCTATTGAATAACACTAATCATTATGTAGTGGCTACAGAAGCACCCCTTAAAGTTCATCAAGTACTTGACAAACACCACTCATAGAGATATCCAAATCAAATCACAATTCAAGATAGAAATCATTGCAACTTAAACCAAGTACTAACACGGTGCACACACTGTCAACATTACACCATGAAAGGAGGAATAGATCACTCAAACTATCATAGCAATAATTATTCTCATAATCCACAAGAGATCACAATCATAGCCTAAACCAAGTACCACCATGATGCATGCACTGTCACCGTTACACCATAGCAGGAGGAATAGATTACTTTAATAACATCACTAGAGTACACAAAATATCTGAATAATAACATGTACTTGTTCAACATGATACAAAGCTCACGATCACATAAAGATCACATCATGGGAGAGAGAGGTGAACCACATAGCTACCGGTAGAGCCCTTAGCCCCGGGGATGAACTACTCCCTCCTCATCATAGGAGACAGCAAGGTTGATGGAGATGGCGGTGAGGTCGATGGAGACGGCAGAGACGGCGATGGAGATCGATGGAGATGGCTCCGGGGGCACTTCCCCATCCCGGCAGGGTGCCGGAACAGAGACTTCTGTCCCCCAAAATTCGTCGACGGCGGCGGCGGAGCTGCGGAACTGTTTCTGGAAAATTGCCGACTCCTTTAGGGTTTTCCGTCCCGAGGCTTTATATAGGCGAAGGGGCGTCGCGAGAGGGCAGCCAGGGGCTCCTCACACATGGGTGGCGCGGCCAGGGCCTGGGCCGCGCCACCCTAGTGTGAGGGCAGGCCCTGGCCCCTCTCTGACTCTCTTTCGGATGTCTGGATGCTCCCGGGAAAAAATAAGACTTCTGGCTTTTGTTTCGTCCAATTCCGAGAATATTTCCTGTGTATCACTCTGAAACACAAAAACAGCAGAAAACAGGGAACTGGCACTGTGGCAACTCGTTAATAGGTTAGTTCCGGAAAATGCATAAAAGTGCCACTAAGTGTAACGAAACAATAGGCAAATGGTGTAAAAACAAGCATGGAGCATCAAAAATTATAGATACGTTGGAGACGTATCAAGCATCCCCAAGCTTAACTCCTGCTCGTCCTCGAGTAGGTAAGTGATAACAAAAGAATAATTTTTGAGGTGACATGCACCTACACAATCTTGATCATATATGTAAGCATTGTGAGCTGGGATCATAAGAACTTAAAACATGGGCATGAAAGATATAATCTTGACAATAAGAACTTAGCAACCATGTTGTAAACATGCAAATGAACACAAACAAAAGATCATGAAAATGAAACAATGAAAGTCAAACGTGTGTTCAAATCATAAGGAAAAACATACAAATGGTTTTCAGCTTGTCCTTCATAGAGAGCAAAACATAAATGCATAGGACACCTTGAAGTTTAAGAGGGCGACTAGATACAAATAATTTGAGAACAAGTGAAACCATGATCATGAATCAATCAATGAAAACTTTGGGACAATGCACATTATACTCAGAATGACAACTATGCTCTCTTAACGGTGCATAAAGATAGAAGGTGGAGACTCAACATAAAAGTAAAAGAAAGGCCCTTCGCAGAGGGAAGCAGTGATTAAACATGTGCTAGAGCTTTTCATTTATAAAACAGAGAGATAAAACTTGAGTTTTGAGAGGTGGTTGCTTTTGTCAACGACTGGCAATGGGGTTCTTACTATCTTCCATACAAAAATGAAGCAAGTTTTTGAGAGAGAGATTGGCACTTTTGTGCTCTTTTTATAAAGCTTGGCACTCCTCCCCACCTTTTTTTCCTTTCACAAACCATGGCTAACCGATTCCATCGGGTGCCCACCAACATTCACTTTCCATGGAGGAGTGCCTTTTTTCTTTCTTTTTTTTCTCTTTTTTTTTTCTTTTTGGAATAAGCAATATGGAAGATAGCAAATCCGACCACTACGTCCCCATGAGCTGAAAACAGTGTCACAAAACGAGAAGTGTTTTGAAGGTTTTTGAAAGGTAGCACATGAAAATTTACTTTGGAATGGCTTACAAATACCATGCATAGGAATTTATAGTGGACACAATGGCAAACTTGGTTTTTAGGAGTTGGATGCACGAGTAGAGCTCATACTCAGTACAAAACGAAGGCTAGCAAAAGACTGGGAGCGACCAACTAAGAGAGCAATAATGGCCATAATCATGCAGAGCGACAAAGCAACATTAAAAGAAGCATAAGATGGCATCAAAAGTCAAAAACTAAATGATCATAGAGGCTATTGGCAACTTTGTAAGAGTCTACATGTGTGAGCATGCGCCAAGTCAACCCAAATAAAGCATCAAGGAGAAAACCAAAATAATGCTTCCAAATAATTAAAACAACGCATGATTTTTTCAAAGGCTCATTAAGCAATCTCAGTCATTTGAGACAAGTCATGCTACAGCAAAACCACTAAGCATACTATCAAAAAGACATCAAGCATGACATGAAAAAGCCTAAGCCGCAGTCTACACAAGCTCCTTCTTGTACCACTATTTTGCACAAAGCTTTTTCTCTTTTCCAACACCATTTTAAATTTTTAAAGACACCTCTTTTGATGAAAACCAATAAAGATCAGAGGCAAAAATACACCTTGATGAAAAGATATGACAAGGTCTGAACGCAAATCAAGGTGAAAACGAAAACCAAAAGCAGTAGCAGAAAAAGAAGAACGCTCGATTTTTAATAAGAGTGAAAACTAGAGCGTTCTTGGCAAATGAAAAGCAAGTTCATCTCCTCAAAAAGAAACATGATGTGATCTAACCATTTATTGCAGCAAAACAAATAAAAGAAAACTGAAAACAAAAACAACTGACGCTCCAGGAAAAACACATAGTGCATGAAGCAATAAAAATATAGTGTTTTGAAAGGTGACCTGATTTTTGCCGATGAAGAAGGGGTGCCTCGGGGGCATCCCCAAGCTTTGACGCTTGTACTTCTTGAATATTTCTTGGGGTGATGCATGGGCATCCCCAAGCTTGAGCTTTTGTCCATTCTTCAACTCATCTCATCATTCTCCAATCCCTACACTTGAAAACTTCCTTCATACAAAACTAAACACAAATCTATTAGCAACATTAGTGTAAGCATAACATATAATCAACCTCTTTTTGCTTCAGGTGTCAACACAAAACTACCACATATAAAGCATATACTACTGTAGCAACTTTCCCAAAAGTTCCATGATCAAAAGAACTCAAAAGAAAGCGATAAAGCGGCAAACACAAATATTGGCAGAAATCTGTCAAAACAGAACAGTTGAAAAAGGTCGAATTTTTGAGGGATTTTCTGTTGCTCAAATCAAAAAGTGTTCAACTAATGAAAGTTTGGATATAACCTGGGGCATATGCACAAGAAATCGCAGGTCCAAAAGATATACAAAGAATTTTAACGAATTTTTACGGTGCAGCACCGAAAACTGTTTCAGGACAGCAACATCCCCAAATCTTACCTCACTCAAATTAGAGGTTTCTCTTGGCACAAAAACGAAATAAAAATGATAAGGAGCGGTTATTACAGTAGTAATAACTTCCAAGACTCAAATAAAAGAAAAAGTACTGAAAGTAAAAACATTGGGTTATCTCCCAAGAGTGCTTTTCTTTAACGCCTTTGAGCTAGGCGCAGAAATTTGCAAAGATGCTCATGTGGGCGCGCTTGAGGCAAAGGCGCCATATAGGAATTTAAAGCAATAGAGAGCATCAAAAAGCAAGTATGAAACATATTTAAATCTAAACCACTTCCTATGAAAAATAGTCTTGTAAAGAGACAAGTCATGAAAGCGCAAAGCAAAAAGCATAGGAAGGCAAAACAAGTACAACTTCAAGAATTGCAACATAAAGAGGGGAAACTCAATATTGTTGAGATTCATCAAACCATGTTTCCCTCTCTCATAATAACTTTCAGTAGCATCATGAATAGAACTAACAATATAACTATCACATAAAACATCCCTATCATGAGCCACATGCATAAAAGAATTAATACTCACCACAGGAACAATAGTAGTAGGAGCAGATTCAACAGAATAATTATTCTCATCACCATAATCATCATAAATAGGAGGCATATTGTAATCATAACTAATTTTATCCTCAATAGTAGGTGAACTGAAAATATTATACTCATCATCACAAGCTAGAGAACTACTATGTCGCAAAGCATATTCTTCAAACATATCATCATAAGAAGGAACATCACATAGGGGAGATAAAATATCATCAGAGCAAACTTTCTCCACTAAAGCTGGGGGACTAAAAATATCATGCTTAACAGAACCAGCTTCCCCAAGCTTAGACTTTTCTATAGCATTATCAATAACGGTATTCAAAGCATTCGTACTAATAACATTGCTATGCGAAATAAGCTCCAAAGGATTTTCAATTTTCTCTTCAAATCTAAAATCAGGAAAAAGACTAAAGAACTCTTTGTTTTCCATTAAGCCTAACTAGTGAAAATAAAAACAAGAAACAAAAAGATGTAATTGCAGAATCTAAAGGAAATAACTCTGAGCACTCACACAGGAGGATGCGAGTACCTTTTACCTTACCTCCCCGGCAACGGCGCCAGAAAAGAGCTTGATGTCTACGCACTTCTATTCTTGTAGACACTTGTTGGGCCTCCAAGTGCAGAGGTTTGTAGAACAGCAGCAAGTTTCCCTTAAGTGGAACACCCAAGGTTTATCGAACTCAGGGAGGTTAGAGGTCAAAGCTATCCCTCTCAAGCAACCCTGCAATTACGATACAGAAAGTCTCTTGTGTCCCCAACACACCCAATACACTTGTCAGATGTATAGGTGCACTAGTTCGGCGAAGAGATAGTGAAATACAAGTGGTATACATGATTATAAGTAGCAAACGTGGTGTGAAATAAATGTCGCTGCGAGCAAACAAGTAACAAAACAGCAAGTAAACGGTATGCAAAGCTTGGAAACAAGGCCTAGGGATCATACTTTCACTAGTGGACACACTCCCAACAATATAACATGACTGAACAAATAACTTCTCTTTGCTAAGGTACTCTGAATTACTCTCCTATTGAATAACACTAATCATTATGTAGTGGCTACAGAAGCACCCCTTAAAGTTCATCAAGTACTTGACAAACACCACTCATAGAGATATCCAAATCAAATCACAATTCAAGATAGAAATCATTGCAACTTAAACCAAGTACTAACACGGTGCACACACTGTCAACATTACACCATGAAAGGAGGAATAGATCACTCAAACTATCATAGCAATAATTATTCTCATAATCCACAAGAGATCACAATCATAGCCTAAACCAAGTACCACCATGATGCACGCACTGTCACCGTTACACCATAGCAGGAGGAATAGATTACTTTAATAACATCACTAGAGTACACAAAATATTTGAATAATAACATGTACTTGTTCAACATGATACAAAGCTCATGATCACATAAAGATCACATCATGGGAGAGAGAGGTGAACCACATAGCTACCGGTAGAGCCCTTAGCCCCGGGGATGAACTACTCCCTCCTCATCATAGGAGACAGCAAGGTTGATGGAGATGGCGGTGAGGTCGATGGAGACGGCGGAGACGGCGATGGAGATCGATGGAGATGGCTCCGGGGGCACTTCCCCGTCCCGGCAGGGTGCCGGAACAGAGACTTCTGTCCCCCGAAATTCGTCGATGGCGGCGGCGGAGCTGCGGAACTGTTTCTGGAAAATTGCCGACTCCTTTAGGGTTTTCTGTCCCGAGGCTTTATATAGGCGAAGGGGCGTCGCGAGAGGGCAGCCAGGGGCTCCTCACACATGGGTGGCGCGGCCAGGGCCTGGGCCGCGCCACCCTAGTGTGAGGGCAGGCCCTGGCCCCTCTCCGGCTCTCTTTCGGATGTCTGGATGCTCCCGGGAAAAATAAGACTTCTGGCTTTTGTTTCGTCCAATTCCGAGAATATTTCCTGTGTATCACTCTGAAACACAAAAACAGCAGAAAACAGGGAACTGGCACTATGGCAACTCGTTAATAGGTTAGTTCCGGAAAATGCATAAAAGTGCCACTAAGTGTAACGAAACAATAGGCAAATGGTGTAAAAACAAGCATGGAGCATCAAAAATTATAGATACGTTGGAGACGTATCAGCGATTCCCCTCTCCGGCAGGGTGCCGAGAAGAGCTTCTGGACCCTCCCGATCTTCGGGTCGATGGCAGCGGCGGATCGTGATGTGTTCTGGAAAAGTGATCAGATATTTAGATTTTTCCCGTCGGGGGGTCTTTATAGGCGAAGAGGCGGCGTTTGAAGTGGACTGGGGGCCCACACCATAGGCCGGCGCAGGCCAGGGGTGGGCCACGCCCCCTGGTGGTGTGGCCGCCTCTAGTCCGGCTCCGTCTCCTCTTCGGTGTTCTGGAATCTCCGTGAAATATCTGGACGACTGGCTTTGGTTTCGTCCAATTCCGAGAATATTTCATGTGTAACTTTTCTGAAACACAAAAATAGCAGAAAACAGGGAACTGGCACTGTGGCATCTCGTTAATAGGTTAGTTCCGGAAAATGCATACAAATGCCACGAAGTGTAATGAAACACTAAGCAAATGGTGTAAAAACAAGCATGGAGCATAAAAAATTATGGATACGTTGGAGACGTATCATGCCGCTCGCAAAGCAAAGCTTGGACGAGGCGCCCTATAATTTGTCCGGAGCTGTCGCGAAGCTAGCGGGCATCACCTTCTAGAGTATTGTCTTTTTCCTACTGGATTGATAACCTTGGTTTCATAACTGAGTGAAAACTTGCTGCTATATTCATCAAACCTTTTTCTTTGGGTTTCCAACTGGCCGGTTATTTTACTTCATCAACAAATGCAATCAAGCTTTCTGGCATCATCATCACCGCGCCATCAACAAGTTTTTCTGGCGCCGTTCCTGGGGAAAAAGAAGACTTCTGCAAGGGGAGTTTCACACGCACATCCTTTACTTTGTTTTAAGTTTTGCTTTACTTTATTTTTACTTGCATCGTTTTATCAAAAACACAAAAAATAGTATCCTTTATAGTTGTTTTTACTCGTCTTCTTTTAGCTTTGCTAGAATGGGTACTCATGAGAACACCAAGTTGTGTGACTTCACTAGCACGAATAATAGTGATTTTATCTGAACTCCTATTGCACCACCTGCTCCTGCTGCAAATTTTTATGAGATTAAGCATGCTTTGTTGAACCTTGTTATGAAAGAGCAATTTTCAGGTGCTAGTACTGATGATGTTGCAGCTCATCTCAACAATTTTGTTGAGCTATGTGAGATGCAGAAATATAAGGATGTAGAAAGTGATATTATTAAGCTTAAGTTGTTTCCTTTTTCTTTGAGAGGAAAAGCTAAGGATTGGTTGCTGTCTTTGCCTAAAAATAGTATTGATTCATGGGCTAAGTATAAGGATGCTTTTATTGGTAGATACTATCCTCCTGCTAAGATTATAGCTTTGCGTAGCAATATTATGAAGTTTAGTCAGTTTCATAATGAACATGTTGCTCAAGCTTGGGAAAGAATGAAATCTATGATAAAGAATTGTCCCACTCATGGACTGACTACTTGGATGATTGTTCAAACTTTTTATGCAGGACTGAATTTTTCTTCAAGGAACCTATTGGATTCAGCTACTGGAGGCACTTTTATGTCCCTTACCTTGGGTGCCGCAACGAAGCTTCTCGACAATATGATGGTAAATTACTCTGAATGGCACACCAAGAGAGCTCCACAAGGTAAGAAGGTAAATTCCATTGAGGAAACCTCTTCCTTGAGTGATAAGATTGATGCTATTATGCTTATGCTTCCTAATGATAGGACTCATGTAGATCCTAATAATGTTCCTTTGGCCTCTTTGGTTGCTCAAGAAGAGCATGTTGATGTAAACTTCATTAGAAATAATAATTTCAACAACAATGCTTATAGGAACAATTTTGCTAGTAACAATTATAGGCCGTTTCCTTCTAATGGTGATAATAACTATCTTGGTAGACCTAAAATGGCTAGTGAAGAAACAATTTTTGAACTTGAAAAGGCTACCAAGAATTTTATGCAGGCGCAATATGAGCAGAACAGGGCTTTTACCAAGACTATGGAGGAGCAATCAGCTCTGTTGAGGACTATTAGTCATCAACTTGAAAATTTAAACAAGGCTATTCCTGAGTTGCAAGCTAAGGTTTCCAAAGCTGAAACCGATATTTCGTTTTTGTGTAATGCGCAATCTTCTTTGGTTAACAGAATGTCTACTAAGTCTGATCCTTTTGCAACTGCTAATGCTATCCAAGTTAGAATTGATGAAAATGTTAGGATGCTAGCAGAATTGCATGCCAGGTGGGAAAGAGAAGATGAGATTGCTAGAAAGATGAAGGTATGTACCATTACTACCTCTAATGATGTTATTCCAAATGCTAGCAATCCTCTTACTTTGATTGGTGTAGAGAAAACTCCCACTCCTAGTGTTAGAAAGCCTAAAACTACAAAAACTTTTTCTCAAAAGAGTGCTGAAATTTTTCGGAGTGTAGGAGATGATAGCTCTATTTCTTTTAATGATTTTGATGTTGATGGCTGCAATATATCTGAAGTTATTTTGTTCTTGCAAAAGCTTGCTTTGACTCCCAATGCTAGTTCTTTAAATGTTGCTTTTACTAAGCATATTACCAATGCTCTCATGAAAATTAGGGATGAAAAGTTGAAGCAGAAAGCTTCTATTCCCAAGAAGTTAGAAGATGGTTGGGAAACCATTATTGATATGCATGTTAATGGTTTTGATTGCCATGCTTTATGTGATCTAGGTGCTAGTATTTCTATCATGCCTAGAAAAATTTATGATATGCTTGATTTACCACCGCTTGAAAAGTGTTATTATGATGTTCCTATTGCTGATGTTGCTAAGAAGAAACCTTTGGGAAAGATTAATGATGTTCTTATTATGGTTAACTATAACCTTGTTCCCGTTGATTTTCTTGTCATGAATGTTTAATGCAATGCTTCATGTCCTATTATTTTGGGAAGACCCTTTCTTCAAACTGTAGGTGCCATCATTGATATGAGGGAAGGCACCATCAAATATCAATTTCCACTCAAGAAAGGTATGGAACACTTCCCTAGAAAGAGAAATAAATTGCTTTTTGACTCTATTCTTAGAGCAAATTATGAGCTTGATGCTTCATCACTTGATATTACTTGATTCGCACTTTCTGCGCCTAGCTCAACGGCGTTAAAGAAAAGCACTCTTGGGAGATAACCCAATGTTTTTACTTTCAGTTATTTTTCTTTTATTTGAGTCTTGGAAGTTATTACTACTGTAATAACCGCTCCTTATCTTTTTTATTTCGTTTTTATGCCAAGAGAAGCCTCTAATTTGAGTGAGGTAAGATTTGGGGATGTTGCTGTCCTGAAACTGTTTTCAGTGCTGCACCGTAAATATTCGTGAAAATTCTCAGTATATCTTTTGGACCTGCGATTTCTTGTGCATATGCCCCAGATTATATCCAAACTTTCATTAGTTATACACTTTTTGATTTGAGCAACAGAAGACCCTCTAAAAATTCGACATTTGTCAGCTGTTCTGTTTTGACAGATTTCTGCCAATATTTATGTTCGCCGCTTTATCGCTTTCTTTTTGAGTTCTTTTGATCACGGAACTTTTGGGGAAGTTGCTACAGTAGTATATGCTTTATATGTGGTGGTTTTGAGTTGAAACATGAAGCAAAAAGGGTTGATTCATTGCTATGCTTACACTAATGTTGCTAATAGAATTATGTTTAGTTTTGTATGAAGGAAGTTTTCAAGTGTAGGGATTGGAGAATGATGAGATGAGTTGAAGAATGGACAAAAGCTCAAGCTTGGGGATGCCCATGTCACCCCAAGAAATATCCAAGAGGTACAAGCGTCAAAGCTTGGGGATGCCCCCGAGGCACCCCTTCTTCATCGGCAAAAATCAGGTCACCTTTCAACACACTATATTTTTATTGCTTCATGCATTATGCGTTTTTCTTGGAGCGTCAGTTGTTTTTAGTTTTCAGTTTTGTTTAGTTTTGTTTGCTGCAATAAATGGTTGGACCCCAACAAATTCCTTTTGGAGAAGTTGTCTTGCTTTTCATTTGCTAAGAACACTCCGTTTTTCACTCTTATCATTTCAACGAGTGTTCTCTTTTTCTAGAACTGCGTTTAGTTTTCGTTTTTCGCCTTGATTTGTGTTCAGATCTTGTTATATCTTTTTATCAAGGTGTATTTTAACCTCTGGTCTATGTTGGTTTTCATCAAAAGAGTTGTTTCAAAAAAGTTCGAATGGTGTTGGAAAAGAGAAAAAGCTTTATGCAAAAAAGTGGTACAAAAAGGAGCTTGTGTAGACTGCGGCCTAGGCTTTTGCATGTCGTGCTTGATGTCTTTTTGATAGTATGCTTAGTGGTTTTGCTGTAGCATGACTTGTCTCAAATGACTGAGATTGCTTAATGAGCCTTTGAAAAAATCATGCGTTGTTTTAATTATTTGGAAGCATTATTTTGGTTTTCTCCTTTGATGCTTTATTTGGGTTGACTTGGCACATGCTCACACATGTTTGACTCATACAAGTCGCCATTGCCTCTATGATCATTTAGTTTTTGACTTTTGATGCCATCTTATGCTTCTTTTAATATCGCTTTGTCGCTATGCATGATTATGGCCGTTATTGCTCTCTTAGTTGGTCGCTCCCGGTCTTTTGCTAGCCCTCATTTTGTACTGAGTATGAGCTCTACTCGTGCATCCAACTCCTAAAAGCCAAGTTTGCCATTGTGTCCACCATACATACCTATTAGCAATTTGCTATTCAAAAGTACATTTGACTTGCTTTTATCTATCCTTCAAATTAAACTCTTTTGGTGTTATGTGAAAATTGGTCTGTAAAGCTCTCACGAACCTGATGGCACACTTTACTTTTCTCGTTTTAAAATTTTGACATTGTGGCTCTCTTATGTTGAGTTGTTATGCTTGCAAGTTGTGAGTTGGAAATTAGCCCAGCCATGCCATCATGGGGCAAGCTTTCAACATTGCACTATCTTTCATTTGAGTTGATATCGTGATCTTTTGTTTATGGATACTCGCTATGTGAAATGAATTGGGAATCTTGCGGGATCATGGAGTTTGTATACGTATTAGAGAAACGCCTAAGCCGCTAATCTAAGCCATGCATAATTCATGGTGGAAATTTACAGCATACCCATAGTGAACATTCGACGACGCATCTCACAATAAAAAGCTATACCAATGGTAATTAAAAGAGATGCCGAGGTGTTCATTGTCTGTTTGTCCTGTCATTTTGATGTGGGCTTGTTCCATGTCATCGGGCATGGAGGTACCCCGTTGGCGGTTCTCGATGATACGTGTATACTTACAATGACAAGAGCTTGCTTGGGACTCTAAGTAAAGTAGCATGAGGTTTGGGTATTCGTACTTCATGGGACACGAGGTTTCCAACTTATGATTTGTCAAGCATATGCATCATAAGTGTATTCGCATTAACTCTAACCATTCAAGATGCCTATGATGGGGGCAATGAGAGCTCAAAGCCAGTAAGTACCATAATTTTTGAAGGTTTATAAAACTTGCAATCACTGCTTCCCTCCGCAAAGGGCCTTTCTTTTACTTTTATGTTGAGTCACCAACTTCTACCTTTATGCACCATCTAAGAGAGCATAGTTGTCATTTTGAGTATAATGTGCATTGTCCCAAAGTTTTCATTGATTGATTCATGATGTTGGTTTCACTTGTTCTTAAATTACTTGTATCTAGTCGCCCTCTTAAACTTGAAGGTGTCCTATGCATTTATGTTTTGCTCTCTCATGAAGGACAAGCTGAAAACCATTTGCTATATTTTTCCTTATGATTTGAACACATGTTTGACTTTCATTGTTTCATTTTCATAATCTTTTGTTTGTGTTCCTTTTCATGTTATAACATGGTTGCTAAGTTTCTTCTATCAAGATTATATCTTTCATGCCCATGTTTTAAGTTCTTTTGATCCCAGCGCACAATGCTTGCATATATGATCAAGATTGTGTAGGTGCATGTCACCTCAAAAACTATTTCTTTTGTTATCACTTACCTACTCGAGGACGAGCAGGAGTTAAGCTTGGGGATGCTGATACGTATCTAACGTATCTATAATTTTTGATGCTCCATGCTTGTTTTTACACCATTTGCTTAGTATTTCGTTACACTTCGTGGCATTTTTATGCATTTTACGGAACTAACCTATTAACAAGATGCCACAGTGCCAGTTCCATGTATTCTGCTGTTTTTGTGTTTCAGAAAAGTTACACGGCAAATATTCTCGGAATTGTCGAAACAAAAGCCAAACATCCAGAAATTTACCGAAGCTTCCAGAGAACCGAAGAGGAGACGGAAAGGAGCCAGGGGGTGGCCTCACCACCAGGGGCAGCGGCCCAGCGCCTGGCCGCGCCACCCTGTGGTGAGGGCCACCTGGCCCACTTCTGACGCTGCCCCTTCGCCTATAAAGACCCCCCGACGGGAAAAAACTAAAAACCCGATCACTTTTCCAGAATACATCGCGATCCGCCGCCGCTGTCGACCCGAGATCGGGAGGGTCCAGAAGCTCTTCCCGACACCCTGCCGGAGAGGGGAATCGCCACCGGAGGTCTTCTTCATCGCCATGCTTGCCTCCGGCGCGATGAGTGAGTAGTCTACCTTGGACTATGGGTCTATAGCAGTAGCTAGTTGGTTGTCTTCTCCACCATGTGCTTCATGTTTAGATCTCATGAGCTTCTTTACATGATCGAGACTACCTTTATGTAATTCTACATGTTGTGTTTGTTGGGATCCGATGAATATTGGTGTTATGATTGAGTTGATGTGCTGAATATTATCTTATGTTATCTCTATGTTGTTTATGATCTTGCATGCTCTCTGTTGTTAGTAGCTATCTTGACCGAGTAGATACTAGTGACTCCAAAAGGGGGTATTTATGCTCGATAGTTGGGTTCATGCCTCTATTTAATTTGGGGGAGTGACAAAAACCTCTAAGATTGTAGATGTGATGTTGTCACTAGGGAGAAAACAACATTCATATGCTCAAGGGCATATGCTTTGTTTACATTACATACTTTGCTTAATGCAGTTATCTGTTGTTCGCAACTTAATACTTGTGGAGTTCTCGGATTGATTCGCCACAAGTGGATTATTAGTCATAGATGCAGTTGGATGACGGTCTATGTATTTTGTTGTAATGCCCAGAGTAAATCTCATAGTGATCCTCTCGACATATGCACGTTGTCTTTATTCTATCAATTGCCAAACTGTAATTTGTTTACCCAGCATGTGTTATTTTATCTTATGGAGAGACACCACTAGTGAACTGTGGACCCCGGTCCTATTTCCATTATATTGCTATCACCTGTTTACTTTACTCGCATATTACTATTGCTTTCCACTCGATACGCTCATACCCTTTGTTTCAAGCTAACCGGTGAGATTGACAACCTCATCGTAAGTTGGGAACAAAGTATTTGGTTGTGTTGTGTGCAGGTTCCACGTTGCCGCTCGCAAAGCAAAGCTTGGACGAGGCGCCATATAAATTGTCCGGAGCTGTCACGAAGCTAGCGGGCATCACCTTCTGGAGTATTGTCTTTTTCCTACTGGATTGATAACCTTGGTTTCATAACTGAGGGAAAACTTGCTGCTATATTCATCAAACCTTCTCTTGGGGTTTCCAACTGGCCGGTTATTTTACTTCATCAACAAACGCAATCAAGCTTTCTGGCATCATCATCACCGCGCCATCAGGTTGCACCCAAAATTCACTACCCATCGCTTGTCCGTTTGTTGTAGGAAGGACCACATACAAAGCCAATGTGTGGACAATGGGATAACCTACATAAAGGATTTTTGTTTAGCTCTGTTAAAAATATAATCATTACGCACATTCCATAATGCCAAAAGAACAACACAAGCACCAACTCGGATTTGTGCCTCTCTTTCTTATTCACTCCCGCAAGCCAATTGTCGAATAGGTTAGTTATGTTTTTCAGTGGTGATAAGCTGAAATACATATATGAACAATTCTCCAAACCACCTTTGCAAGAGGGCACTCAATAAAAAGATGTATTGTTTCATCCTGATCGTAATGACAACATTTTTAGATCCTTGCCAATTCCGCTTTGCCAAATTATCTTTAGTTAATAGCAGTCTTTGGTATAAGAACCACATGAAATTCTTATCTTTAGTGGCACTTTAATTTTCCAAATATATTTTCTTAAGAAAGGAGTGTGGTCATTCATAAAATCTAAGTACAAAGACTTAACCGTGAATTTTCCTGATGTTGTAACTTTCCACACAAAAGTATCCGGCTGCGTTGACAAGTTAATGTCCATTAGTCTACTTACTGAATGCTATCATCTTGTCCCTCTATACCCTGTAAGGGCCTGTCTAAAGCCTATGTTCAGCGACACTTGTGACAAAACATCAGCAACAAAATCTTGTTTACGTTGCACAATGTAGTAAAGAGATGGATATTGAGATGCTAGCGGAGAGTCCCCCAGCCATGTATCTTCCCAAAAATGGGTCTCTACCCCATTACCTACTCTAAAACTCCCTCTTGCAAAGAATTCTTCTTTAACCATCATAAGACCCTTCGAAAAATGTGAATCATTTGGTTTTGTTGAAACCTGAGATAGGCTTTTTGAATGAAGATATTTGTTGCGGATCAGTTCTAGCCATACACCTTCTTGCTCATTTAAAATCTTAAACAACCACTCGCTAAGCATGCATTTATTCTTAAGTTTGAGAACCTCGGCCCCTAGACCTCCTTGGTCCTTAGGGCGGCAAATAATATTCCATTGAGTTAGCCTATATTTCTTGTTATGGCCATCACTTTGCCAGAAGAAATAAGAACGAAATAAGTCTAATCTTTTTTGAACCCCTTTGGGTATCTCAAAGAAAGATAACATAAACATTGGAAGACTGTAGGCACTGGGTTTATGAGAAGAAGACGATCCCCGTAGGATAATAATTTACCAATCCAATTTGCTAATTTCGACTCACAACGATCCTCTACCGGTTTCCATTCGCCGTTCTTTAACTTGCGATAATGTATTGGTATTCCAAAATATCTAAAAGGAAATGCACCAATCTCACAGCCAAAAATGCTTCTATAATCCTCTTCGTCCTCTTTCTCTTTACCAAAACAGAATTCACTCTTGTGGAAGTTAATTGTTAACCCCGACAATTGCTCAAAGATGCAGAAAACAAGCTTCATGTTAAGAGCCTTTTCTAAATCATGTTGCATACAAATAATCGTGTCATCAGCATATTGTAGAATAGAGACACCACCATCAACTAAATGAGGTATCAACTCATCCACCTGGCCATCTTCCTTTGCTCTAGAAATTAAGATAGCCAACATATCCGAGATCAAATTGAACAAAATGGGAGACAAAGGATCTCCTTGCCGTAGACCCTTATGAGTTCAGAAATATTGACCTATGTCATCATTAATTTTAATACCTACGGTCCCCCTACTCACAAAATTTTCTATGCATTTGCACCATTTAGAATTGAAACCTTTCATACACAAGACTTGTTGTAAGAAAGACCATTTTACTTAATTATAAGCTTTTTCAAAATCGATTTTTAAAAGTACACCATCCAATTTCTTCCTATGAAGTTCATGAATAGTTTCGTGAAGAATTAACACCCCCTCTAGAATATGCCTCCTATTTATTGTTTACACATGAGCGACATGTTGCAATGTTATTAGACGTCTGCTAGGAAGGTTAGCGATTTGGGAGTAATGATTTTTGATGATGCGTATGTTTGCTTGATATGTTACAAGCTTGTTGTTGGTTTGTCGTAGACACATGGCCAACATGTTATGATTATTTAGGGCATATGTTTTCATGCCGCACGGTTTTTTTGTGGTGTTGTGAGCGTTGGCTTTCTATATATGTTGCATATATGTACGATGCATTATTTTCTCGGCGATTTACTGCAAAAAAGTTGGTATCATTGTCGTACAAAAATAAACTCGTTGCATATTGTGTTGGGCATGTTACGCCTTGATTGCATGTTTTTTAATGTGCCGCGAGAAAAACGCTGCCAGCGAACCAATCTGTGGTTGGATGGTTAGGAGGGCAGTGGCACCCCCAGTCCACCAAAGTTCAAATCTCAGGTTTGACACTTTGGTGTCTCATAAATAAGACGGAAGAATATTCTTCAGTGAGAGGCGACGTTCCCGTTGATAGCGAAGCGTCTGTGATGACTTCGTCAATTTCAAGTCCTGTCGGATCAGTTTTTTGGACTAACTCTGTCGGAGGTGCTCGTAGGGGTAGGGTGTGTGTTCATATATAGGGGTAAGTGTATGTATATAGTTGTGAGCAGCGTCTGTACTGTGTTTCACATTAAAAAAACAAGATAAAAACGTTGCCATGCTATCCATAGAAAAAAGAAGTTGTGTAGAAGAACTTCATAATAAAAAGTTCAGACGCTCCAGATTTCATCAGATTTTAAAAATCTGACGGTGGAAGAGAGGCTGTCGGACACTTCTCGCCCGGCAGACGCCTAGCGCTCAAGTTGCTTGCGTGCAACTAGGATTTGCGGGGCGGATTCGTTTCCGATTTAGCTAAAGGTCGGATCCAGGCCTCTAGAACAATTTGAACTAAACAATGAACAACAAGCCGATCGATCTGAGCCACGCCTGTTGATGCACTGAGCTCGACAGATCATGCACCTCTCACAAATTTTAATACCCCTAGCTGCAAACCATTGAAAATCTGGTGAGTAGCAAACCGTTCACAGTTAGCTGTCATCTTCCCTCCGAAAGACCGAAACTAGGCTGGAAACCATCTATCCCTCGTTTTCGCACGCACTTTTCTGTCCACCAGTCAAAAGCCATAGCCAAATCTTAAGAAGAACAAACAGGGGAAAAAGCCAAAGCCAAGCAAGCTGTCGGTCCACCCCCATGCGACATTGCGACCCAAGAAGTCGCGTTGCGCCGTATGATCCCTGCTCCGGCATCGATCGATGGCGGCCTCGCACCAACCGCGTCCCGCTCTCGCCGGCTGACGAGCCGGTCCGGGCGCCGGCACGCAACTGCTGCGGCGGTGGCTCCGCCGCTTGGGTCGTCGTTCGTATAGGATGCATCGATCATGCATGCTTGGACTGCGACGTCTCTCCTAACGGTTGGGGCATTTTGGCCATGCATGCTCGGAGATTGCGTCTGCGTGCGTGGCAGGTGGGAACCTCTCTCGTGGCCACGATCGAGTGGAGTGGAGATTGGGATGAGGACCGCGGGGGTGCGTGCTTCTCAATTTTGATCCGATCGGTGGCCTTCTGGTTGGAGCTGCCTCGTTGGACGTCGGGCTCCCAAATGATCAAATATTGTGAGTGAGGACCTCTTGGTCCGGCCTTCTCGATAGGCGATGCTGGATGCACATGCAGTACACTGTCTCGTTGCTACTGACGTACTGTACGTGCAAAATCAAATTCTTCTACATCGTGAGCTGCACGGTGTTCTCATGCAGTCATGCATGTTAAGATTAGCGGTGCATGTCCCTCCCGCCAGCGAGGAAAATGTTCGGAGTAGACGAGTAGTACTAGCTTATATGAAATGGAACCGGGGGGTGAACCCATGTTTGCTCTAAAAGAATGGTACGTTTTGTGTGGCCAAAAGTGATGGCTACAAGAATACATATGCAGATATGCTTATTCATATAGGCCACTGGATCACATGTTTGTTCGAACCCTTAAAATGGACAACACATATGACACTCGGCATGGATTAGTCACCACACAGATCTCCATACAATTCTCAAGCCGAGGTGAACTTCTCGCGCATGAGGGAGAGGGTGCACAAAACAACTGAGACGATCATAAGGAAAATGGTATCAATAAACAATGTAATTTTCACCGCTAGATAAGTGATTTAACCAAATAACATCTCACAAACGATTTTCGAAATCGAGGTTACAAACTCGAAGGAATGTATGAAGCTCTTGTCTCTACGGTTTAGATAAGTGCAAATCTTGGTTGTGGAGGAAGAGTCCCGGGTTCGATCAAAGTGAGGGTTTCTCCCCTCGAGATCTCTTATCTCTCCTTTTCTCTGTTCTAGAGGTGATAACTCTTCGTAAATTTGTTGAGCGTCTGTAGTGACAAATTCAGTATGTGGCAATTAGTATGAAAGCTTGTAGGAGTGAACAGGGAGGCTCCATCTTATGGATAATATAGTGTTTCACACAAAATCTATTAGATATTTTGGGAAAAATACTTGCCACCACGATCCAACCAAAGAGGCATGATCTGCCTCTTTAAAAGATTTTTTACTCCATCCTTGTAGATTTTGAAGTAGTCTTAAACCTCATATTTAGTTTGTGATAAAAAATAAACATAGAAAAAATATAGTCGCATCATCAATTAATGTCATGAAATATCTCTTTCCAACTTTTGCCAACATATTGTCCATCTCAAATAGATCAGAATGTATGAGTTGTAGAGGTGTCATGTTTCCCTCCTTGGTCGCTATGTAAGACTTTTGAGGTTGCTTAAATTGCACACAATTATGGCACTTAAAAACATTTGCAATGGTGAGATTAAGAATTATAACTTGTACTAGATAAGTGAGACATTAAATCAAAATTGACATGACATAAACGAGAAAAGCATAAAAGCCTCCACAATCATAGGCTTTACCAATAAGTTGACCATGATTCCATACAACTATGTTCTTGGTCTCTAAAACTACTCTAAACCCATCTATTCATAGAAGGGAGGCGCTAACAAGATTCTTGTTCATAGTAGGAACATGATCCATGTTCCTGGTTTCCCGATCTTTCCAAAGTGAACTTCAAATCTACCGCACCAACACCATGAATTGAGGCATGTGACCCATTCCCCATTAAGACAGAATAATCATGTGTGACCTAATAAGAAGTGAACATAGATTGATATATCGGTGTACACATTACCGTTAGCATTTCTATCAATCCACCTACAAATGTCTAAAATATTGAAAGACAATGGGTAAATTACCATAGCCATCAGTATTGCTAGCAGTCACGACATTGATAGTATTGGAAACCTTATTCCCTCTACGGACTGCATAATCTAGGCATTCCGTAGAAAAGTGTCTGAGCTCTCCATGTGTAAGCAACCTAGCTCAGCTTTGTTCATCATCTTCTTCTTGAAGGGATTAGTCTTGACGAGCATGTCGATGGTGGGTTTATTTTCCCATTTGTTCTTCGCGCATGGATTTTTCTGCACCATGTTGGCGCTATATTTACCCTCGCCTCCTTTCTCATAAGTGTCCTAAGCCATAGATACTAGGTTGGTTTTATTGAAGCACAAATGTCAAAATTTGGCGCTAATCATGGGCCATGGGTTAGTTTAATAAAACAACATTTAAAATGTGACTAACAAGTTTCTTAACGAACCATGGATGGATAGAGAGTGGATTCAATGCAATCCTTATAATTTACAAAATGACACCTCCATCTTTTAAAATTTCTCGGTTTGCCCACTCACCGAACATAAATATATTATGCTTATCCCGACAACGGTCTACACACCCCAACTCTTGACGATGGAGTGTTTCTTGGGCATGCCATTTGGATTTAGAAGAGCTTCTTGTGTCGTGGGTGCTGTGTCCAAAGATCTTCTTCTGCCGGGGGTGCCGTGTCCAGCGAGCTAATTGTTATGTAAATCCTGAATTCATACATTCTTGTAGCTTTGTGTTGAATGTAATGTAAAAACCATGATAAACCACAATTTTTTTTGTTTTAATTTGATTAAATAGTAAACACCTCAAAATGCGTGATATAGATATATTAACTAGAACATAAAAGTAGATGCTTATTGTGTCTAGCTCATGCATGATTCTAGTTCTTTTGTATGCATCATTCATGTCTTTCTGTAGACTTCATAGGTGAGATCGGAGTATTGAATTTTCATCTATGTGATCCTCTAATGTACGCATTTAAGCATGTAGAGATTAGAGATACACACAAGATAGAGATTATAGACATGTAGATTAACTATTGTAGGCATTTAAGCAATCTATGGTATCTACCCCTACAGAAGAAACTATCGTATTTAGACTTCACTCTCTTATGTATATCTTTGTGCCTAAGTATGCAGACACACTCAAATATATATGTAACCGCTTTATCGCCCTATGGCAGGACACAAACTCTTAGTACAAAAATATATTTTATCACAATAATACAAATAATTAGTCTAGAAGTTTCATGGTACCTAATGTTCATGATAGAAATAGAAAGAGGCAGTGACCCATGAAGTAAGTTGATATTTGCTCGCATGTGAAATCTAGATGTACATGCAAATTAGCTAGTTTTCAGAAACGGTTTTCTCAACTGTTTGATCACCGTCAAAAACTCAAAATTCCCTCCTGTATTGTCCTTGTTGATACCCTGACAGACTATCTTGATATGATACCCTGACGGCGCTGTTGCGGTGTTACTCAGTCACTTCTTGGACTATGTTTTTCTTCTCGAATCTGTTTCCAAGGACATGTTATATATGCTTCGACTTCAGAAGTTCTAAATGACCGAAGGCACCTCTCATTTATGGTCAAATCATGTTACAATCCTGTGATTATTGTATAGCGGGTGTACACTTGTATGAGCTTCGTACGCACCTTAATCAACTGCATTTTTAACACAAGAATAGCCGAACAGTTCAAGTTTCAGTTTCTTCTCACGAGCTCATCCGTGCCAAAGTTGGAGATGCGACGGCGCCGGCATGGGAAGAAGGAAACGACCCCTTGACGCACACCTCGTCGGAGTGGTCGGAGACGATGCCGTAACCGCTGGTCGCCACGTCCCGGGAGTAGCACCCGTCGGTCGCCTGGTACCCATAGCTCTGCCTCGTGCCCCACGACACTCCCACCACGACCCCTTCGTCGTCCGCGTCAATGTTCACGGAGCACTCCTGCGCGTTGCCCAGCGACCGGGCCCAGAACATCCCGCGGCCGGCGGCGACCCTCTCCTCGGCGAGCCCCAGGCGCACGTCCCTCGCCACCGTGTAGGAGCCGTTGGAGGCCTCGTCCACCACGCCCACGAACACGTCGAGCCGGAAGCTCTGCTGCGCCTCCTGGGAGTACGCCGCGCCGGCGCCGTCCGCGACGTGCACGCCGGAGTACGCCTCGGTCGTCTGGTTCACCGCCTGCTGGCTGTCGCCCTGTACCTCGTTCGTGTTCTCGTAGCTGAGCCTCTGCGTCCACGTCGCGGTGATCTTGCCGTAGGACGACGTGTGCACCCACCCCGTGGCGGAGATGCGCCGGAACGCCGTTGTGTAGTAGAACTCGGCGCCTGGCCCGTCCGGCCGGAACGCAATGCTCGTCTCAAGCGGCGGCGCGTCGTAGCTGGTGATGCCCGCTGTCGTCGGCGCCCCCCTGGGGTCGAGCCAGAGGTGGAGGTTGGCGTCGATGAACCACACGTCCTGGGCGTTGGTCACTGAGACGCCAAACTCGTGCGCCTTGCCGTCCAGCAGTTTGCTCAAGAAAGGCGTGATCTCGATGTCGTAGGACGGGAGACTGAACGACCCGATCCCGGTGATCGGGCGCCAGAGGAGAGGGTTAATGCCTCCGGTGTAAATAACCGGGAACGGCCACACGGCGCCGACGAGGTCCCCGTCGATGCTGACGGTGACCTCGCGGAACGGGCCACCTCCGTCGGGCGTGTTGGTGTACCAGAACTCGTCATTGGCGTGGTACGAGAGGTAAACCTCTAGAACGGCACGGTACGCGTTGATCGGCACGGCGACGCTCGCTGACCCGATGTCCTCGCCGTTCTGGATCTGGAACCACAGGGCGTCGTTCAACGGGAGGCTCTGCGAGATGGGGACGATGACGTCGGCGGGGCCCAGACCGGGCTGCGGAGGTTGCGGCGGGTGGCGGAAGTAAAGGTGGAGCGTGAGGTTGGCATGGTACACGCCGGTGTACTGCTCGTTGACGACGTTGCCGAGGTAGACGGCGAGGGTGGAGGGGCTGCGCGCGGCGAGGAGGGACGCGTACTTGGTGACATCCTTGGACACGGACCAGACGACGCCGTTCGCCCGCGGCTCGGCGGTGCAGCCGCGAAGGAGCTCGGCGCCGCCGAGCCAGACGCCGAAGATGCGGTCGTACTGCACGCCCCGGCAGGCAGCTCGCCACTCGAGAACGGCAAGGGAGATCAGTGAGGCGTGGCCGCCTGCGGCGGCGAGGCAGGGTGGCGGGGAGTATGCGGCCGTGACAGGGGGCTTCGTGTACGTGTAGGCGAATGAATGTGAGAGAAGCACCGTGGAGCATGGGCCGAAGCTGCCCGGCGGTGGCCGGTGCGGCCGATCCACCTCGAAGAAGGTGGTCGGTAGATCGGGAGGAGGCGGCGCACACGCCTCGATCGCGGCTACTTCTGATGCCGAGAGACGGAGCTTGTGAGGTGAAGCGAGAACTACTACTCCTGGACAACAAGTGACGGCGAGCAGGAGGAACATGACAATGTGCACCAAGGACTCGGCCATGATCGACCGAGAGTGGCTGGAGGGGACAGTGTGCTTTTGCATGGCGCGCTTCGTGGAGAATTTAAACGTTAAGAGTGGAGGGAGAGTGCGCTCTACTGCTCTCGTGCATTGGGATTTAAAAATCTGTAAGGAGTAGAAGTGAAGTATAGCATAATTTTTGCAGGGTCATGTTACCAAGTTTGCATTGCAAGTTTAAGTACAACGACACTTAGTCTGATGGATGCAGGGCCAAATAAGGATAATTAAATGGGCTAATTAAGTAAGTTTGGATTGTAAGTTAAACTTGCTAGATTAGATGATTAGAGGCATAAATCTACCACGAACTTGTACAACAGGCGTCCTCCAGCTTTGCTAGATCAGAGTTAACTAATTCAACGTCAAATAGGCTCTACTACTCTTCTACAGCTTATACAGCAGGTTAACAAAATGTGTGCACGTTTAATTTAATTTAATTTATCTACAACATTTATAAAAGTAAGTGTCTATGGTTGTATTCTACCACGAAGTGCTGATTAAGTAAGTGCATGTGTAAACATTGTTGCACCACTACAGGGGTAAATCTTTTCGAAAAGTCATGTCCACGGTTATAGATGACTTGAAGTTGTTTAAATAGATCATAGAACAACTTACACCTAAATAGTCCTAATTTGATTAGTAAGATAGAACAACAACAATAATTGGGAGAGTCCCTTGGAGTTGCTCCCTCATGGGCTACGATGATTGGGTGGGTTATGTTTGGCCTTATTAAGTAGCTAGTTGGTTCTGGATGCAGTATCTTACCTTTGTGTAATAGATGGAAGTTGTAGCGTGCTTCTACAAATTGCTAGTGCTTACTCACTGCCACTAAGTCTACCATACTTCCTATGACACCATTGTGCATTTGCCTCTTAAGTATTGCAAGTACCTCTTGTACTTATGTAGCTATGTTACTTTATTTTTATTTTCCCGCAAACATTGTGATGGATGCATGTGTCCATCGAAAGATGAACAAGAGTTGCAAGGTGTACCAATTGGTATGATGGTCTTCCAGTTTAGATATTGTCAGGAGGTGTAATATATGTGGCAATACTTCAAACATGGATCTTCAATCCCTTAGAGCCAACTATGAGGGTTGTTGGGATAAGTGGGAGCGCACTTTTAAAGTGCAATTACTCATGAACATAGTTTAAATAAACTTGTGTATAATGTAGTAGAGTATATAAATCGCTATAAAATTTGATTTTAGCCTATTGCTTGATATTAGCTGAGAATGGACACAAGGATGATGACTAAGTTCATAAGTAAGGATAGTCCTTAGAAAGTAAGAATGCATTTCGGATGCAGCACTTTCTTTAAAGCAAGCAATGCATGTGCGAACATAAGATCAAGGTTGTTGATCTAAAGATAGTTTTTATATCTGGGGATTTTCACTGGCAAGTGCTTGAACCACTAGTGTCACTTTGCAGCGGTTAGGTCACATATAATATGATAACGTGAGTGGTCAAGCTAGTGCAAGATTTTTTTTGCAATGATAGAGGTTGCGTAAGCAAAGTGCAAGTACAAAGATCATGAGATGAGCATGGCAAGGAAAATTCTGGAGAGTCTAGAAAGGGTATGAAAGTTATACAAGTAATTGACGTTGTTCTTCTAAATGTTTCAAAGTATTTTGAAAGGTGTTAAGGCTAGAAAGAATGAAGTACATAAGTTGTGTGGGGATTGGTGATTGGATCACCACTATCATCGACATCATGTACTAACAATTATCAAGATAGTCACCGGAGCTCAATAAAAGTTATTTTACTCCACCATTGTGTGATAACGAATTTTTCTTAAAGACTAAGCTGTAGCTTTTATAGTTTGGTTAAAAATATGGGTGATGAATTTGTGCCTCTTGGAGGGCTTATTCAAAAATAAATTTTGATTATTGAAAATGTATTTGATGCTAATTTTTTTTAAATACTAATACGATTGCTAGCGCAACGGACCTGGTAATGTTGGAAACGAATCACTTGCACGAGTACAATCGTGATGGACGGTCTAAGTCCGCTTGACTTCAAGTCATTAACACATGTCTAAATGACTAAGTCTTTGTTCACCAGAGATGTTAAACAGGGTATAAGTTGTTGGTATTCACTAGTGGAAAACGGGCCTTTGGCCTGGACCCTTTAGTCCCGGCATCCATCGGGGCCGGGACTAAAGGCCCGGCCACGTCGCCCCAAAATCGTCAAGCCGCCCACGAGGCTTTGGTCCTGGCCCGTAACGAGCCTTTAGTCCCGGTTTGAGACACAAACCGGGACTCCCGGTTTGAGACACAAACCGGGACTAAAGGGCTATGCGGTGTGCAGCCCGCATGTGCGCCACCTTTAGTCCCGGTTTGTGTCTCAAACCGGGACTAAAGGCCTCTGCCTATATATATTGGCCACAGCCCCCATCTCCCCTCTTCCTTGCATTTTTCTTGGATGGAAGAGTGTGGGTGTGTGCTAGCTCTCTATTTTTCTTGGATGCACTAGAGGTGTTTGTTGAAATGTGTGTTAGAGCGATGCCGCTTCAGTTCACCGAACACAACTACGATATGAGATGCCCGAGCCACGCTTAAACCTCTTCCTCTTTATTTCTACATATTCTAAAAGGTTAGCAACTATATTTCCTCGTTTAGACCGTGCGGTACTAATTTTTAGGAACGTGATTGTATTTGATATACTGTCGTATAACGCAGATGAGCCATCCATGGATGTACGGTGATCGACGCACAACCGCTTACAGAGAAGGCGTGCATTCTTTTCGAGATGCCGCCGATGCGAACAAGCATGGTGGTGGCTATATGTTTTGTCCATGTGTTGAATGTCGGAACAAGAAGGATTACACTTCCTCAAGAGTCATTCAGAGCCACCTGCTTCGGTCCGGTTTTATGTCGGGCTATAATGTTTGGACCAAGCACGGAGAAAGAGGGGTTATGATGGAAGACGACGATGAAGAAGAAGAGAACGATGATGACAACTACCGATCTATGTTCCCTGAGTATGCTGATACCGCAATGGAAGACAATGAAGAAGAAGATCAGGGTGAAGAACGGGAACCAGATGAGCCCGCTGATGATCTTGGCCGGGTCATTTCTGATGCACGGCAAGGCTGCGACACAGAAAAGGAGAGGTTGCAGTTCGAGCAGATGTTACAGGACCACAACAAATTGTTGTACCCAACTTGTGAAGATGGCCAGAAGAAGCTGGGTAGCACACTGGAATTGCTGAAGTGGAAGGCAGAGACCGGTGTGACTGACTCGTCATTTGAAAAGTTGCTGGTACTGATGAAGAAGATGCTTCCAAGAAAGAACGAATTGCCCGCCAGCACGTACAAAGCAAAGAAGCTTGTCTGCCCTCTAGGATTAGACGTGCAGAAGATACATGCATGCCCTAATGACTGCATCCTCTACCGCGGTGAGAAGTACGAGAATATGGATAAATGTCCGGTATGCACTGCATTGCGGTATAAGATCAGAAAAGATGACCCTGGTGATATTGAGGGCGAGCCACCCAGGAAGAGGGTTCCTGCCAAGGTGATGTGGTATGCTCCTATAATACCACGGTTGAAACGTCTGTTCAGAAATAAAGATCATGCGAAGTTGTTGCGATGGCACATGGAAGATCGTATGAAAGACGATAAGTTGAGGCACCCCGCTGATGGTCGGCAGTGGAGAAAAATCGAGAGAGAGTTCCCGAGATTTGCAGGTGACGCAAGGAACTTATGGTTTGGTCTGAGTACAGATGGCATGAATCCTTTTGGGGAGCAGAGTTGCAGTCACAGCACCTGGCCCGTTACTCTATGTATCTACAACCTTCCTCCTTGGTTGTGCATGAAGCGGAAGTTCATTATGATGCCAGTGCTTATCCAAGGTCCAAAGCAACCCGGCAACGATATTGATGTGTACCTAAGGCCATTAGTTGATGAACTTTTACAGCTGTGGGCCGAACCAGGTGTACATGTGTGGGACGAGCACAAACAAGAGGAATTTGACCTTCGAGCGTTGCTTTTCGTAACCATCAATGATTGGCCTGCTCTTAGTAACATTTCAGGACAGTCAAACAAGGGATACAATGCATGCACGCACTGTTTGGATCAGACAGAAAGTATATATCTGGACAAATGTAGGAAGAATGTGTACCCGTACAATCGTCGTTTTCTTCCGCCCAAGCATCCCTTAAAGAAAAAAGGCAAGCATTTCAATGGCAAGGCAGAACCCCGGGGGAAGCCTGTCATCCGTACTGGTGCTGAAGTATTTGATATGGTCAAAGATTTAAAAGTAATCTTTGGAAAGGGTCCTGGCAGCCAACCTGTTCCTAACGGCCCTGATAAGCGCGTACCCATGTGGAAGAAGAAATCTATATTTTGGGAGCTACCCTATTGGGAAGTCCATGAGGTCCGCTCCTCAATCGACGTGATGCACCTGACGAAGAATCTCTGCGTGAATATTCTAGGCTTCCTGGGCTTGTATGGGAAGTCAAAAGATACACCGGAAGCACGGGAGGACCAGGAACGTCATAAAGGAAGAGATGTCATGCATCCAGGGCAGTTTCAAGGGCGTGCCAGCTACGCTCTTACTAAGGAAGAGAAGGAAATCTTCTTTGAAGTCCTTTTCAGTATCAACGTCCCGACTGGCTTCTCATCGAATATAAAGGGAATCGTAAATATGAAAGACAAAAAATTCCAAAACCTAAAGTCTCATGACTACCACGTGCTTATGACGCAATTGCTTCCGGTTGCATTGAGGGGAATTCTACCGGAAAATGTTCGCCTGGCAATTGTGAAGGTATGTGCATTCCTCAATGCAATTTCTCAGAAGGTAATCGATCGAGAAATTCTATCAGGGTTACAGATTGATGTGGTCCAATGTCTGGTCAGCTTTGAGTTGTTGTTCCCGTCATCCTTCTTCAATATAATGACACACCTCCTAGTTCACCTAGTCGAAGAGATTAGAATTCTCGGTCCTGTGTTTCTACACAATATGTTCCCCTTCGAGAGGTTCATGGGAGTCTTAAAGAAATATGTTCGTAACCGTGCTAGGCCAGAAGGAAGCATCTCCAAGGGCTATGGAACAGAGGAGGTCATTGAGTTTTGTGTGGACTTTCTTCCTGACCTTAAGCCGATTGGTGTTCCTGAATCTCGGTATGAGGGTAGGCTGACAGGAAAAGGCACACTAGGAAGGAAAGCAAAAGTATGTATGGACGGGCATTCTTTCTCTCAAGCACACTACACAGTTCTACACAATTCCACCGTGGTGGCTCCGTATATCGTGAGACACAAGAATATTCTACGCTCTGAAAACCCGGGGAAGGCTGACTCTTGGATTAAAGGGGAACACGAGAAGACTTTCGGCAGTTGGTTGCAGACACATCTCATGAATGACGACACCGTTGGAGATCAGCTGTACTGTTTGGCCAGGCCACCATCTTCGACTATATGTACTTTCCAAGGGTACGAGATAAATGGTAATACATTTTACACGGTTGCCCAAGATAAAAAGAGCACCAACCAAAACAGTGGTGTCCGCTTTGATGCAACAGACGAGAATGGGCACTGTTTGGAAACATATTACGGGTACATAGAGGAGATATGGGAACTTGACTATGGACCTACTTTTAAGATCCCTTTGTTTCGGTGCAAATGGGTGAAGCTGACAGGAGGCGGGGTAGTTGTAGACCAAAAGTACGGCATGACAACAGTGGATCTCAACAATCTTGCGTACATGGACGAACCATTCGTCCTAGCCAACGATGTCGCTCAGGTTTTCTATGTGAAGGACATGTCTACAAAAACGAGAAAAAGAAATCAGCAAAAGAAGATATCGTCCGATGAGCCAAAACGCCACATAGTTCTTTCAGGGAAAAGAAAAATCGTGGGAGTAGATGACAAGACAGACATGTCAGTAGATTATAATAAGTTTAATGAAATTCCTCCCTTCAAAGTGAAAACTGACCCAAGCATCCTACTGAATGATGAAGATTCTCCATGGCTACGACCCAGAAGAAAACAAAAATAATAGATAGGAATATTGGTGCAATAATGTAATAATGTATTAAACCTTTTATGTAATGCATGTATGGAATGTACTAAACCTTTTAGTTTTGAATTATTTATTCAATTTCAAACACTTTTCATTTTCATAGTTTTGTCAAATTCTCAAATATGCAAAAAATATATTAATAAACATAGTTTTTAATTGAAAATGGCAAAATAGTTAATAGTTTGGATAGTTAAAATAATTAATTTTGAAAATAGAAAATAGTTTTGAATTATTTATTCAATTTCAAACACTTTTCATTTTCATAGTTTTGTCAAATTCTCAAATATGCAAAAAGAATTTTAATTGAAAATAGCAAAATAGTTAATAGTTTAGATAGTTAAAATAATTAATTCTGAAAATAGAAAATAGTTTTGATTTATTTATTCAATTTCAAACACTTTTCATTTTCATAGTTTTGTCAAATTCTCAAATATGCAAAAAGAATTTTAATAAACATAGTTTTTAATTGAAAATGGCAAAATAGTTAATAGTTTGGATAGTTAAAATAATTAATTTTGGAAATAGAAAATAGTTTTGATTTATTTATTCAATTTCAAACACTTTTCATTTTCATAGTTTTGTCAAATTCTCAAATATGCAAAAAGAATTTTAATTGAAAATAGCAAAATAGTTAATAGTTTGGATAGTTAAAATAATTAATTCTGAAAATAGAAAATAGTTTTGATTTATTTATTCAATTTCAAACACTTTTCATTTTCATAGTTTTGTCAAATTCTCAAATATGCAAAAAGAATTTTAATAAACATATTTTTTAATTGAAAATGGCAAAATAGTTAATAGTTTGGATAGTTAAAATAATTAATTTTGAAAATAGAAAATAGTTTTGAATTATTTATTCAATTTCAAACACTTTTCATTTTCATAGTTTTGTCAAATTCTCAAATATGCAAACAGATAACTATTTATATTCTCAAATATGCAAAAACAAATAAAACAAGAAAACTGAAAATAGGCCTTTAGTCCTGGCCCGGACCACAGACCGGAACTAAAGGTCCTGGGGCTGGAAACCCCCGCCGAGGCCTTTAGTCCCGGGCGGTGGCTCAAACCGGGACTAAAGGCCTTTAGTCCCGGTTTGAGCCACCGGCCGGGACTAAAGGCCAGGGGGTATAAATAGCTCCCCTTCGTCCCCGGTCGGTTCATACGACTGGGACTTAGGAAAATTTCGCGCGCGAGGAGTTCTGTGACGCCGCCAGGCTGCCCGAGCCCGAGCCCAACGCGCCGCCGCCGCCGACGCCCCCGAGCCCGACGCGCCCACCGCCGCCCGACGCGCCCACCGCCGCCCGAGCCCGACTCGGCCACCGCCGCCCGACGCCTCCCAGCGCCGCCGCCGACCGTCCCAACGCCACCGGCCGCCCGACGCCACCGCCGCCCGATGCCTCCCGCCGCCGACGACCTGCAGGTATGTTAGGGTTAGTTTTAGGTTAGGGGTTAGTTTTAGGTTATGGTTAGTTTTAGGTTAGGGTTAGTTTTAGGTTAGGGTTAGTTTTAGGGTTAGTTAGTTTAATTTAGTTGTTAGTTAGTTAGTTTAATTTAGTTGTTAGTTAGTTAGTTCAATTTAGTTGTTAGTTAGTTTTAGGGTTAGTTTTAGGGTTAGTTAGTTTAATTTAGTTGTTAGTTAGTTTTAGTTTAATTATTTTGCAAATAGAATTAATTTGCAAATAGAAATAGAATTATTTTGCAAATAGAAATAGAATTATTGTGCAATTAGAAATAGAATTAATTTGCAAATAGAAATAGAATTAATTTGTAAATAGAAATAGAATTATTTTGCAAATAGAAATAGAATTAATTTGCAAATAGAAATAGAATTATTTTGCAAATAGAAATAGAATTATTTTGTAAATAGAAATAGAATTATTTTGCAAATAGAAATAGAATTATTTTGCATCATATATAGTTTGTTAGTTTATTAGTTAATCAAATGTCCGTTTTTTGCAGAACTATGGATCCACATAGCAGGAACCTCGAAGAGGAAGAACTTCTCGAAGATATAATCAAAGACGCCCCCGACGTTGAACCAGCTGAATCTCCGTCGTCATATATAAACCCCTCCGGATATGGAATGGAGGTCGATCGACACGAAGATGAAGCCGATGGGGCCGAGATAGCTCCAATGACGGAGAAGGTGATAGCTCCACTGATGGAGAAGCCGGTGGAGAAGCCGGTGGAGAAATAATAAAGTCCGGCGAGGTATACATATGAAGTTCGACAATCACTTGTAATATGTGAAAAATATTGGAGATAGCTCTATATTGTATACATATACATTCATTTGACGAATGTTTCTCCCTCTTAGGCCTCCACATCGAGCAAAGCTACGAAACGAGGCCCGACTAAAAAGTTGGATGCACAGACGCATTACACCTTTGAGGTGATATTGCCTACGGGCGAACCCAAGCTTCCTAAGAATGCTGCTGACACATTCAAGAAGCAATGCGGAGTTCTCGTTAGGGATCACGTCCCGATCAGCGTTCGGGAGTGGAACAAGCGCAAAGGGGCAGCCGATAGTGACTATGTCGCCGAAAGGTACAAAGATAATCTTTGGAATGATCTCATGTCACATTTCAACCTGCCAGAATGTGAGAATGAAGACGCCGCAAAAAAACTGAGGGCCAAAGTCAAGCAGTGGACTCTAAAGAAGATGGCCGAACTGTTCCGTAGCTGGAAGAAGAAGCTATGGAAAAACGATCGAAAGACAAAGAAAGTGCCAGTATTCAAGGGGTATCTAGCCAAGCAGGCGAATCACTGGAAGGCATTTCAAGAGTACAAGGAGTCAGAAGATGCCAAGGCATTATCAGAAAAGAACAAGAAAAATGCCGACAAGAAGAAATATCACCACACGCTGGGGCCAGGGGGCTATGAGACTGCCATCCCAAAGTGGGATAAGAAAGAGCAAGATATGCTAGCTAAAGGCATCGTACCTGAACCCATCCGTGATGAGTGGGAATTGAGAGCAAGAAATTGGTTCCTTGCGCATGGTGGTTCGTACGACGAAGAAACAGGGGACCTCATCTGCAGTGACAGTCTTAGGATACCCAGGGAGAATTGGAAAAAGATAGTGAAAGAAATTAAAGAGGGAAAAAGACAGTTCACTGCAGATAGAGAGAAAGATTTGCTCACACTGGTCCTCGGCAATGACGAACATGGAGGACGAACGCGAGGCTTCGGTCCTTCTTACCCGTGGTGGCTTGGGTTTGCCAGAGACCAAGACACTTACAGAAGCCGAGCGAGAGCAAAGAAGCGACAGCAGGATGAGGAGAATGACAAGTTCAACCAGTTGCTTGCCAGGCTTAACGAGCAACCGAAGCAGATTGATGAGCTTAGAGGAGTAGCGCGCCAGGAAGATCCTGCACTCGATATTACCGGCGCCCCATCTAAGCGGAAAAGCAGCGTGGCTGAATCTGAGGCCCCGCCCGACGATGCACGAAGAATGATAGAGGGCGGTCCCGGCTACCCCGTGGATGGAATCAAGGAGTCAACATCATGTGAACTCCATCAGAAATTCAAGAACATATCCATGAAGGTGGCCGTCGGACAAGCTTTACCTTCTGGCCCTGATGCACGCTGGCATGGCCGTGAGATTCCAGCTGGCTTTGCTAAAGTCGGGGTGGATGAAATCATGGCGGGGTTTCATGATATGGAGCTCGACATAGCTGGACCCGAAGATGAGAGGACACTCGGAGAAGTACTGGGTGGAGTCATCCTATGGGACAAGAACTACATCAAGCTTCCAGGCTCGGCCCCAAGGACAACACCGCCTCCGAGTCGTCGCAGGTCACCTACACCTCCATCACCTCCAAGCCCTCCACATGACGACGGCCACCACAACACGAGTCCATCTCGATCACTGCCGCCGGACTTGGGTCGGCCGTCTCCGCCGCCGCCCGCTAAGGATACTAAGCGGAAGCGTGCCAGCAAGAATGCTTCGTCGATGAGTTCTAAGCGACGGAGCTCCCCAAAGCGCAAACTGTCGCCCCTCCCAAAGGTACCTCATGCTAATCTTCCTATCAGACCTTATGATCGTACCGACGAGGAAAACGCCAGGATAGCAAAGGAACATTATGATGCGCAGATGAAAAAGAAGGAACCCGAGCCCCGCCCGGAATACACCGAGAAGCAAATAGCATATGCAAAATACTTCATGACCCTTCCATCACAGTATGACTTACACCATAAGCCTGACGACTATACACGCACATTGCAGAAGGAAGGGAAAAAGAGCAGATCACGTGCAAGTGCAAGTGGGAGCAAATCAAGTTCAACTACAAGCAAAAAAAGATCAGATGTTCCTCAGCTTGGACAACAGGCCAAACAGTCGATCCCACCCCTCAGGGTGTTACCCGAGAATGTTCCCTCTCTGGTGCAGGGGCAAGATTTGGAATTAGCAAAGAAGTGGGCGGCTGAATGGGGTATCCCGGTTGAAGACGTTCTGGCTTTCCAAGATGATAGGTTACCCAAGGCTGTGGTAGCCCCTAAGCCACAGTTTGTCATGGGAGCGCCTTTGGTCAGCAAAGATAAGTTTGATGATCTCCCAACAAATATGCGTTACTTGCATACATGGTACTTAAGTGAAGCAAAGAATGGGAGAACGATGATCGTGGCGCGTGTCCCACGGGAGTACTACGGCCGTCCCGAAGACATCCATATCGACTTTGATGAACTCTTCCAGATGTACAATGCCAACGCCCTCGACAAATCGCTTATGAGTTGCTATTGTCTGTAAGTTTTTCAATTCGTTGTCTACATATAACTTGTTCAGTTAATTCAATTCATTGTCTACATATAACTTGTTCCGTTCTGACTTGTACTCTATTATGCAGAATGAAGATTCTAGAATGTAAAAGTAGGAACATCCTAAATATTGGGTTTATTGACCCAGATAAAATACATATAACGACGCTAACTGATAACCCCAAGGAGACGGAGGAAAACCTTCTAAGGTTTCTAACAGATCAAAATTTCTGTGACCACATACTGTTTCCATACAACTTCAGGTGAGGGTCTTACTCTGTTGTGTCCATTCACTTATAAGTGTAATTGATAAGTTACTGACACATATATATATACATGTGCAGCTACCACTGGATTCTGTTGGACATTCAAATTGATAAGGGAAGAGTTGATGCCTTCGACCCATTATCGAGACCCTTGGAACAGTTCCAAAGCCTGCAGGACATGCTCCAAGGGTAATTTCAATCATTCTTGCGCTCTATCGGTCTCTTTCGATGATTTTCTGATATATCAATTAATGAAAAACTTAGCAAATCATTTTCCTTGTCGGGCAGGGTTTGGAAGCGGTTCAAGTGCGTGACTGACGGTATCGAGCATGAGAAGCTGACCTTTAGAGTGGCTCAGGTAAGTAGTAGTATGATATACTTCTATTTTCAATACATTTATGATGCTAGATTATTATTTTGATTATATATATTCTATTCTCGTAAAGTGCGACCAGCAGCCACGGGGGACGCATCTATGCGGATACTATGTTTGCGAGACCATTCGCACGTTTACCTCTGAGCACAAGGATTACAGATACGACGTAAGCAATGAACATTCACACCTCTATTTTTACCCGTCATTCTTTGTTATCATGATTGATATTCATATTCATCTCCTCTTCTTATATAGTACACGGCCATGAGGGAGAAGTACCTACCAGAGCAACGCGCGATTGCTGTTGCAGAGGAGCTAGCGACCTTTCTGAGGACGGAAGCTATAGATGACACAGGACGATTTAGTGTAGCTAGGGGCCATTACTGATGTTGGTCCATGTAATCGAATAGATGGGCTCTAGTCCCGATAATTCTGATCTCCATATAATTGTATATATATGCTCGCTTGTAAGATAAATTAATCTTATATATATGCATAAACTAATTCCCGAACACCAAACCAGGCACCAAACGAGGCATCACGTTAATCCCCCGAACACGTAAACCCTAAAACCCTAAAACCCTAAAGCAAAAAACAAAATCTGTAGATGCCTTTAGTCCCGGTCTGTGTTACAAACCGGGACTAAAGGTCCTGGCCCTGGATGCGCTCGGAGGCGCCCACGTGGACACCCTCCAGTCCCGGCTGGTAACCGGGCCGGGACTAAAGGTTTAGCCTTTAGTCCCACCTCTGGAGTCCCGGTTTGCAAACCGGGACTAAAGGCCTTTACGGGCCGGGACTGGAGGCCCTATCCCCACTAGTGATTAATACATTCCGATGTGTGTAATATAAAATCATTACTCACATGCAACAGAAAGTTTTCTACTTAGTGATTTTCACTAACGACTTAAATAGATACTCCATCCGTTTCAATAAATAAGGCTTTTATTTTTTAGTAAAGTAAAGTTTGATCAAAATTTTAGAGAAAACTATTAACAACTACTCCCTCCGATCGGAAATAACCGTCGGCAATTTTGTACTAGCTTAGTACAAAATTTGTACTAAGTGCCCGACAGTTATTTCTGATCGGAGGGAGTATAATGTTGTAAAACCATCATATGAAAATATATTTCATGATGTATCTAATGATATATATTTGTACATGTTAATGATTTATTCTAAAAAAAAGATAAACTTTACCTAGTTTGACTTTTTGTAAAAAAATAGCCTTATCCATTGGAACAGGAGTAGTATATGATACCTGTTTGACGAAGTAAAAGTCTGAAAATTTAAAGGGGTTTAGAGACTAAGTGGAAGCTGTAATAGGAAGATTGGAGTTTTCACCATTGACCCAAAACTTTGCATGCACCACCGTCACCTTCTTCGGCTTGGCACTGGTGGGAGCATAGCAAGATTTGCGCCTCGGTGTACTTTGCATTGGTTTACTGTTTCATCACTTGTGATTTTGATAGGACGCCTGAAAGCTGAAGCTACGAATTCAGTTCTTCTTTTGACAGAGTGAAGGCACGCTGAGTGCCACAAGTCAGAAGCTAGGAGTAGGACAGAGGAGCGTGGCCGGCCGTGCGGCACTTCGATGGGCCTCGGCCGTGTTCACCGACGTAACTACCTCACCTGGGGTGATTTTGTTTGCGGTCACCGAGTTCTTGCTATAGGCTCATAGGTATCTTTGTTGCTTATAATAGACGCCATTTGAAAAGTTGGGTAGGTAATTTCTCAGAGGGCCCATTCTGAACGAAATGAGGGCAAACCAAATATTGCCGTGACTTCTCCCGTTTTGGGCCCATTGCAGTCCCGCATGTCAGTATTTCTCCATTATGTGCCGAGCGAGTGGGTCCTGCTTGTCAGGTGTCTCCGTTATGTTGCATCGTTAGTTGACAGTATGTCAACTCCACCTGCAACTCTCAGTACGAACAAATCCCCTTTCTTGTCCTTCCAACCCTAGACCCCCCCTAGGTTGGAGTCAAATTCCGACGGCGGCGCATGTCTACCAGCAGGAAACGAGAGGCACCATCGCCGCCAGGAGCGGCGATTGCTGGAGCTGCAAGCTAGGAAAGCAGCCAGATATCTTGCAACAAGCCAGCAGCGGGGAGCAGCGAGAAGTGGAAAGCTTGCCCGACGGCGGTGGCATCGCTGACCAAGCGAAGAGCCAGCCCGGCGGTGGCGCCGCCGACCAAGAGCAATCGGAGCGGTAGCCCTCCAGCGTCGCTAGCGCGGCGCCGCCTGCAGATTGAAAGAAAAGAACAAATCCCAAAGATGAACGGAATTGGGCCTTCTACTGCAAGTGTGAGCGCCAGAAAGCATAGGTGAATATTTCAGATCCCTCTCTTACATCCCGATAGCACTAAGATGTTTTATGGAACGACAGGAGTAACTGTCAGTATCTGAACAATTGTAGAGAAGAAACTGACTGATTTTTATCATATGTTTTCCAAAATTGTGGTATTATTTTGTATGCAAGTAATCCTCAATCTCTATCAAACTAACCAACATGCAAACCCAGATTTTTTATCTTATGGAAGTCATCTCAAATTATGTTCAGATCTGAAGGCTCCAATTTATCCAAAAGCAGATAACATACTTTTTGTCTTATGTTTTCCCAAATTGTGGTATGATTAGAGAGAAGCAACTAATTTGTATCTTTTGTTTCCAAATATTTTTGAGACAACGATGATTCAGAGAACACATACAAAATAAATATCCGAGTGCATCAGTACATTGCTAGATTAGATTATGGCTTGGAGAGGTGTGTGGCTTCGCAGTCTGTGCAAATGAATGTGAATTGCAGTGAGATTGTGTCTGTTTCGCAGCTTGTTGACATTCTTCACGCTAGGATTCCTTGGGGATCCAAACAGAAGGCTAAGTTTATGTGGATGAACATGAATCGGGTGTACGAACAACTTGAGCACTCCCATCAGCTATTGCAGATTTGGGAGAAGTATAAGGGTACTCATCAGTTGGATCTCTTTGTTATGGTTGATGATATTGATGCACCAGAAGCACAGTTAGGTGCCAAAGGTGTTGATCCAGATGGTGGTGCTCCCAGTGGTATGGATGCTTGTAAACTAGCAGCTATTGACCATTCACAACTGTATCTAATTACTTTGCAAGTGGATCCTTACACTGCAGTACTAGATGATGACCAAGAATTTACTGTGCAGAACGATCATATGGAAATAATGGTAGATCCCAAGACAGTTACTGTTGACCAGATTCTTGAGCAGCTAAAGCAGAGATGTCCTTGGGGCCATAATCAGCAGGCACGTTTACGTTGGTGGTACTTTAAGAAGAGGGATTTCATCGAAATTGTTAAAGATAACGATCTCATGCAGGTTTTCCGAAGGAAAAAATTGAGTAAGAAGGTATTTTTTGTTATTGCAATTTCATAAATGGTTGGAGATGATGAGACTGCTGTAGAGCTATCATCTTGAAGTTTTGAGCTTCCCGCTTCATAGGTGCTGATATGTTACAGTGAGAAGTGCAACCCAATTCTGGTCACTATTTGATTCATCTCCTTCATTCTGCATCACTCTGTAAATGTTTGTGAGTGTGTTGTAGCTGCTCCATGCAATAAGCTGGTGTATCTTAGAAAATGTTGTATCTCATATTGTCTGCCTCAAACTTATTCTGAAAACTAGTGTCAATTTGTAATTTTATTGTAGAACTATGTTGAGAGAATGTAATAAATTCATTTCTGGGATATGAGATGTTGTAATATATTGACTGCTGAAATAATAAGCGTTGTTTACATCACTTGTTGTATTATATTACAAACAAATCATGTCGTGTATCTACATGCCTTGTACTGTGTAGATTCACATTTATAAAATACATTTCAAATTTTGAAGAGTAAAACTATGCATAATTGAAATATTAAAAACTAAAAATAAAATATTACAAAAAATACCAACTAGTAGGGGACAGTCATTGTTCTGCATAATTTACCTGATTTATCCAAACTCAATTGCCAACTTATGTGTTGTTTTCCTTTTGAAAGCGGATAAATTATTTATTTCCACTGAGGCATGGGTAGTAGGAGGCATGGGTAGTAGGCAGAACAAGATATTTATGTTCGAACTGACCGTTGAGTTACTACCCCCCCCCCCTCTCTCTCCTTCCTTCACCATGCCGTCTTGTAATGATGGCGATGATACAAGCTACGGCAGCGACATCGGCAGCCTTCTCTCCGATTTCGACTACTGCCGGACCAATGTGAGTTCCTTTTATTCGACGTGTTGGTTTATGGGGTTAGGAATTTAGGTTTAGGTTTTGTTTTAGGTGCCACAGACCATCTACGACCCAGATTGGGATGGTTTAGCGATCGAGAGGGAGGCACCATGTGACCATGGGTTGAAACTAAGGAAATTTGTTGCCTTCAAAGGCACTAACACAGGGAAAAGGTTTATAGGCTGCGCAAAGGAGGTTTAGATTATCTATATTGCAAAATTAATGTTTGAATAGCGTTGTTCTCTCTTCATTTCATAGTTTCTTATATTTGTTATACTATGCTGCTGATCATTAGGATGGTCCGATGTGTGGAATAGTGGAGTGGATTGATCCGGAGTGGCCTGACGCACTGAAGAAATGTTTGGTCAAGTTATGGGAGTTGTATAAATCGGAAAGTATTGGGAGAATTACTGATGCTTGTGCTACTGCTGATGAATGTTACAAGCTATCACAGGATAAGAAGGAGCTCGAAGAAATAAACAACAATATGGCCGAAGAACTCCAGAAAAAAATGAACCGATAGGCAGGTGGGATCCATTTTGAAAAATCTTCTAGATATTCAGATCTTTCTGAAGCTCAAGGCAGAAAAGCAGAGGGACCAGCTGAAGGAGGAGAAAAAAAGGCTGGAGAACTGCATTGCAGATCTCTTGAAGCAAGCAGCAGTTAATAAGGACAAGTTAGATAGATTGAAACAAATTTTAGATGAATAAGTTATGTCTATGTAATTCAGCATTTAAAGTTATCTAAAAGCAATAGCGTACCTACAACAATTGCTTCCATATAACAGAGAGCATTAGCGCAACATCATAGTTCAGTTAACATTTCACTACTAGTTTAGATAACATAAGATTCAGGCTAGTTAACACAAAGTTCAGACATACAGGACGATGAAATGTAGCGCGCAGACTACATCGTATCTCCTCTTACTTGGAGGCAATCTGATCCTACTGGAGGCGCTCGAACTCATTGATCTTGGCTTTCAGCATGATATTCTCCTTCTTAACAGCCTCGAGCAAACCGGCTGCTTTGCGAGTACTCTCGGTCATTAGCTTCAAGAGATCTCTGGACTTGTCTCTGGCCTCATAGGCTACCATGGTCCTCTCGCTCTGCTTGATCTGCTCTTTGAGGCCCTTGGTGATTTGCACACGAAGGTCGCTGCACGTGGCATTTAGCTTCAGATTTTTCACCTCCAGTGCCTTGATGGTCAACCTATCCTTGTCCAGCAACATTTTCATCTGCTCCTGCGTCTTCACAAGGTAGACCATATGCCCCGATAGCAAGCCTTTCGCAGCCGTAAGCTTGTCAACCTCATGCGCCGAAGTTCGGGATTTCTCCTTCTCCTGATCCAAATGTGAGCCTAGGCTAGCACAGTGCAGCTCGAGGGAATGTTTCTCGGCCAGTTGGCTCTGTATCTTGACATTCAGCGTGGCCACATCTGCCTTGATCTTCTCCTTCGCTTCCTGCACCGAAGTTTAGGGCATGCAATAAAAGAGATCAATGCTAATACTGCCTCTTTTCACAAATATATAGTTATTTTTATAGTTTTCAAAGTAAACAAGATACGGTTAACAATGAGTGAATCTATACACTGAATCTATATAGATCTACATGCGTAGCACCTAGCCGCATTGCCAAAGGCAGGTTATGAACAATGGTAAACGGGCTTGATCAGCAAGTAGACTAGATGGCATGCGATTACCTTGCTTAGCCGGGGAACGGGCTTGATCAGGAAGTCCATTGACGGGTCCATGGTCTTCATGGGCAGCTTCTTATCCGTCGATTTTGGGGGCCTAAAAAATCAAATAGGTTAAGAAGTTGGAAAGAACAAACAAACGGAAGATCAAGGCGTCGTTACCCTAAACCTACCCAGGAGAGACAACGTCCCCCTCATCCGTTGGTGCGCAGAAAGAGAGGATGGCTTCGGCCTGACTGATTAGGCTGCTTGCATGGAGATCTGCCTACCGACGGGTTAACTCCTTCCTCTCCGCCGCCCTAGTCTTGACCCCATCGGTCTTCAACGCCGGTCGGGTCTGCTTCTTGGGAGGCATGGCTTCGTCGTAGAATGGAGGGAGGGGCAAGGAAGGCAGGAGGAAGAAGAGGATGTGGGTTTCTGCAGAATAGTGCTACCCAGTCAAGGACCAGCTTCAGCTGACCACTGTGTCCTTGCCTCCTGGGCACCATCTCAAGCAATCTCGGCCGTCCGTTTGAATCTAAGCGTACCCCTTGGTACCTTGTCGACGAAGGGTCACCGTAGGTACGAACGAATAGGAAGCAGTAGCCCCTTGCTTTTTTACTGTGCACTGCCACGATGGGACTGGGCATTGAACTCGATGGGACTCTGCATTGGGTCCCAGCTAAGCGGCGACACGACGCGCACGCCCAGCCGTACGTGTACATCTATCTCCTCACCCGGCGTGCATCCATACCGTGATTTGTTTTTGGCCATGCATGACATGGCATTCAAACAGGGAATCTTTGAAATGAAACTAAAATAAAATAGCGATTGTTGGGAATTAAAAAGGATTTAGGGAAAAAATAATTCATTATATGGCAGCAGGCCGAGATAATTCCTAACCTCCTGGATTTGGCACCCCTGGTAGGTCCCCCACCCATGAAAATTAGAGTGGTGATGTTTTGCACAATGCCCTTGGTGGCCCCTTCATAAAAAAGCACCTGTTTCGACCCCTCCAGGCACCTAAAAAATGGGAAATGCATTTTTATGTGGAAACTGGAAAAACACTAGTTGCAAAAGTTGTTGGGAATGCAAAGATGCACATCTCCACCAAAAATGGGACTATGGTTCCACAGTTTGCTATGGAACTTGCACAAACCATGGTCACCTTGCAAGGAAGACCAAGAGAACTCCTGCCTGGAAGCACCTCTCTGTGAGAGAGTCCACATGTGAACCCTTGGGATGGCATATTTGGTATTTTTCCTAGGTGATGCATCACTCACCATGACTCCATGCACTGTTTTTCCATTTATTTGATTTTTTCTGAATTCCCTAGGCCCCCCTCCGAGATCTAGGTCAGACTCACAGTGCCATCGATGTCTGCCAGGTGGGGTGTGAACCATGGTTTGGTCATGGTTCTAGGGTCCCACACGCCCAGGGGACCTCCCTGTATTTTCCCCTATTTTTCTGGTGTGCATTTCTTGTAGCCCCAGTGCAAAATTGGATTAAAAAGGATCTACGGCAAAAATAATTCATTATATGGCAGCAGGCCGAGATAATTCCTAACCTCCTGGATTTGGCACCCCTGGTAGATCCCCCACCCATGAAAATTAGAGTGGTGATGTTTTGCACAGTTCCCTTGGTGGCCCCTTCACAAAAAAACACCTATTTTGACCCCTCCGGGCACCTGAAAAATGGGAAATGCATTTTTTATGTGGAAACTGGAAAAATACTAATTGCAAAAGTTGTTGGGAATGCAAATATGCACATCTCCACCAAAAATGGGACCATGGTTCCAAAGTTTGCTGTGGAACATGCACAAACCATGGTCACCTTGCAAGGAAGACCAAGAGAACTCCTGCCTGGAAGCACCTCTCTGTGAGAGAGTCCACATATGAACCCTTGGGATGGCATGTTTGGTTTTTTCCCTAGGTGATGCATCACTCACCATGACTCCATGCACTATTTTTCCATTTATTTGATTTTTTCTGAATTCCCTAGGCCCCCCTCCGAGATCTAGGTCAGACTCGTGGTGCCATCGATGTCTGCCAGGTGGGGTGGGAACCATGGTTTGGTCTTGGCTCTAGGGTCCCACACCCCCAGGGGACCTTCCTGTATTTTTCCCCTATTTTTTTGGTGTGCATTTCTTGTAGCCCCATTGCAAAATTGGATTAAAAAGGATTTAGGGCAAAAATAATTCATTATATGGCAGGGGCCAAGATAATTCCTAACCTCTTGGATTTGGCACCCCTGGTAGGTCCCCCAACCATGAAAATTAGAGTGGTGATGTTTTGCAGACTGTCCTTGGTGGCCCCTTCACAAAAAAGCACCTGTTTCGACCCCTCCGGCCACCTAAAAAATGGGAAATACATTTTTTATGTGGAAACTGGAAAAACACTAGTTTCAAAAGTTGTTGGGAATGCAAAGATGTACATCTCCACCAAAAATGGGACCATGGTTCCACAGTTTGCTGTGGGACTTGCACAAACCATGGTCACCTTGCAAGGAAGACAAAGAGAACTCCTGCCTGGAAGCACCTATCTGTGAGAGAGTCCACATGTGAACCCTTGGGATGGCATGTTTCGTATTTTTCCTAGGTGATGCATCACTCACCATGACTCTATGCACTGTTTTTCCATTTATTTGATTTTTTCTGAATTCCCTAGGCCCCCCTCTGAGATCTAGGTCAGACTCGCGGTGCCATCGATGTCTGCCAGGTGGGGTGGGAACCATGGTTTGGTCATGGTTCTAGGGTCCCACACCCCCAGGGGACCTCCCTGTATTTTCCCCTATTTTTCTGGTGTGCATTTCTTGTAGCCCAGTGCAAAAGTGGATTAAAAAGGATTTAGGGCAAAAATAATTCATTATATGGCAGCAGGCCGAGATAATTCCTAACCTCCTGGATTTGGCACCCCTGGTAGATCCCCCACCCATGAAAATTAGAGTGGTGATGTTTTGCACAGTGCCCTTGGTGGCCCCTTCACAAAAAAACACCTATTTCGACCCCTCCGGGCACCTGAAAAATGGGAAATGCATTTTTTATGTGGAAACTGGAAAAACACTAGTTGCAAAAGTTGTTGGGAATGCAAATATGCACATCTCCACCAAAAATGGGACCATGGTTCCAAAGTTTGCTGTGGAACCTGCACAAACCATGGTCACCTTGCAAGGAAGACCAAGAGAACTCCTGCCTGGAAGCATATCTCTGTGAGAGAGTCCACATATGAACCCTTGGGATGGCATGTTTGGTATTTTCCCTAGGTGATGCATCACTCACCATGACTCCATGCACTATTTTCCATTTATTTGATTTTTCTGAATTCCCTAGGCCCCCCTCCGAGATCTAGGTCAGACTCGTGGTGCCATCGATGTCTGCCAGGTGGGGTGGGAACCATGGTTTCGTCTTGGCTCTAGGGTCCCACACCCCCAGGGGACCTTCCTGTATTTTTCCCCTATTTTTCTGGTGTGCATTTCTTGTAGCCCCATTGCAAAATTGGATTAAAAAGGATTTAGGGCAAAAATAATTCATTATATGGCAGGAGGCCAAGATAATTCCTAACCTCTTGGATTTGGCACCCCTGGTAGGTCCCCCACCCATGAAAATTAGAGTGGTGATGTTTTGCAGACTGCCCCTGGTGGCCCCTTCACAAAAAAGCACCTATTTTGACCCCTCCGGCCACCTGAAAAATGGGAAATACATTTTTTATGTGGAAACTGGAAAAACACTAGTTTCAAAAGTTGTTGGGAATGCAAAGATGTACATCTCCACCAAAAATGGGACCATGGTTCCACAGTTTGCTGTGGGACTTGCACAAACCATGGTCACCTTGCAAGGAAGACAAAGAGAACTCCTGCCTGGAAGCACCTATCTGTGAGAGAGTCCACATGTGAACCCTTGGGATGGCATGTTTGGTATTTTTCCTAGGTGATGCATCACTCACCATGACTCTATGCACTGTTTTTCCATTTATTTGATTTTTTTCTGAATTCCCTAGGCCCCCCTCCGAGATCTAGGTCAGACTCGCGGTGCCATCGATGTCTGCCAGGTGGGGTGGGAACCATGGTTTGGTCTTGGTTCTAGGGTCCCACACCCCCAGGGGACCTCCCTGTATTTTTCCTTTATTTTTCTGGTGTGCATTTCTTGTAGCCCTAGTGCAAAATTGGATTAGAAAGGATTTAGGGCAAAAATAATTCATTATATGGCAGCAGGCCGAGATAATTCCTAACCTCCTGGATTTGGCACCCCTGGTAGATCCCCCACCCATGAAAATTAGAGTGGTGATGTTTTGCACAGTGCCCTTGGTGGCCCCTTCACAAAAAAAAACCTATTTCGACCCCTCCGGGCACCTGAAAAATGGGAAATGCATTTTTTATGTGGAAACTGGAAAAACACTAGTTGCAAAAGTTGTTGGGAATGCAAATATGCACATCTCCACCAAAAATGGGACCATGGTTCCAAAGTTTGCTGTGGAACCTGCACAAACCATGGTCACCTTGCAAGGAAGACCAAGAGAACTCCTGCCTGGAAGCATATCTCTGTGAGAGAGTCCACATATGAACCCTTGGGATGGCATGTTTGGTATTTTCCCTAGGTGATGCATCACTCACCATGACTCCATGCACTATTTTTCCATTTATTTGATTTTTCTGAATTCCCTAGGCCCCCCTCCGAGATCTAGGTCAGACTCGTGGTGCCATCGATGTCTGCCAGGTGGGGTGGGAACCATGGTTTGGTCTTGGCTCTAGGGTCCCACACCCCCAGGGGACCTTCCTGTATTTTTCCCCTATTTTTCTGGTGTGCATTTCTTGTAGCCCCATTGCAAAATTGGATTAAAAAGGATTTAGGGCAAAAATAATTCATTATATGGCAGGAGGCCAAGATAATTCCTAACCTCTTGGATTTGGCACCCCTGGTAGGTCCCCCACCCATGAAAATTAGAGTGGTGATGTTTTGCAGACTGCCCCTGGTGGCCCCTTCACAAAAAAGCACCTATTTTGACCCCTCCGGCCACCTGAAAAATGGGAAATACATTTTTTTATGTGGAAACTGGAAAAACACTAGTTTCAAAAGTTGTTGGGAATGCAAAGATGTACATCTCCACCAAAAATGGGACCATGGTTCCACAGTTTGCTGTGGGACTTGCACAAACCATGGTCACCTTGCAAGGAAGACAAAGAGAACTCCTGCCTGGAAGCACCTATCTGTGAGAGAGTCCACATGTGAACCCTTGGGATGGCATGTTTGGTATTTTTCCTAGGTGATGCATCACTCACCATGACTCTATGCACTGTTTTTCCATTTATTTGATTTTTTTCTGAATTCCCTAGGCCCCCCTCCGAGATCTAGGTCAGACTCTCGGTGCCATCGATGTCTGCCAGGTGGGGTGGGAACCATGGTTTGGTCTTGGTTCTAGGGTCCCACACCCCCAGGGGACCTCCCTGTATTTTTCCTTTATTTTTCTGGTGTGCATTTCTTGTAGCCCTAGTGCAAAATTGGATTAGAAAGGATTTAGGGCAAAAATAATTCATTATATGGCAGCAGGCCGAGATAATTCCTAACCTCCTGGATTTGGCACCCATGGTAGGTCCCCCACCCAAGAAAATTAGAGTGCTTATATTTTGCACAGTGCCCTTGGTGGCCCCTTCACAAAAAGCACCTGTTTCGACCCCTCCGGGCACCTAAAAAATGGGAAATGCATTTTTTATGTGGAAACTGGAAAAACACTAGTTGCAAAAGTTGTTGGGAATGCAAAGATGCACATCTCCACCAAAAATGGGACCATGGTTCCAAAGTTTGCTGTGGAACTTGCACAAACCATGGTCACCTTGCAAGGAAGACCAAGAGAACTCCTGCCTGGAAGCACCTCTCTGTGAGAGAGTCCACATGTGCACCCTTGGGATGGCATGTTTGGTATTTTTCCTAGGTGATGCATCACTCACCATGACTCCATGCACAGTTTTGCCATTTATTTGATTTTTTCTGAATTCCCTAGGCCCCCCTCCGAGATCTAGGTCAGACTCGCGGTGCCATCGATGTCTGCCAGGTGGGGCGGGAACCATGGTTTGGTCTTGATTCTAGGGTCCCACACCCCCAGGGGACCTCCCTGTATTTCCCCTATTTTTCTGGTGTGCATTTCTTGTAGCCCCAGTGCAAAATTGGATTAAAAAGGATTTACGGCCAAAATAATTCATTATATGGCAGCATGCCGAGATAATTCCTAACCTCCTGGATTTGGCACCCCTGGTAGGTCCCCTACCCATGAAAATTAGAGTGGTGATGTTTTGCACACTGCCCTTGGTGGCCCCTTCACAAAAAAGCACTTGTTTCGACCCCTCCGAGCACCTGAAAAATGGGAAATGCATTTATTATGTGGAAACTGGAAAAACACTAGTTGCAAAAGTTGTTGGGAATGCAAAGATGCACATCTCCACCAAAAATGGGACCATGGTTCCAAAGTTTGCTGTGGAAATTGCACAAACCATGGTCACCTTGCAAGGAAGACCAAGAGAACTCCTGCCTGGAAGCACCTCTCTGTGAGAGAGTCCACATGTGAACCCTTGGGATGGCATGTTTCGTATTTTTCCTAGCTGATGCATCACTCACCATGACTCCATGCACTATTTTTTCCATTTATTTGATTTTTCCGAATTCCCTAGGCCCCCCTCCGAGATCTAGGTCAGACTCGCGGTGCCATCGATGTCTGCCAGGTGGGGTGGGAACCATGGTTTGGTCTTGGTTCTAGGGTCCCACACCCCCAGGGGACCTCCCTGTATTTTTCCCCTATTTTCTGGTGTGCATTTGTTGTAGCCCCAGTGCAAAATTGGATTAAAAAGGATTTAGGGCAAAAATAATTCATTATATGGCAGGAGGCCAAGATAATTCCTAACCTCCTGGATTTGGCACCCCTGGTAGGTCCCCCGCCCATGAAAATTAGAGTGGTGATGTTTTGCACAATGCCCTTGGTGTCCCCTTCACAAAAAAGCACCTGTTTTGACCCCTCCGGCCACCTGAAAAATGGGAAATGCATTTTTTATGTGGAAACTGGAAAAACACTAGTTGCAAAAGTTGTTGGGAATGCAAAGATGCACATCTCCACCAGAAATGGGACCATGGTTCCACAGTTTGCAGTGGGACTTGCACAAACCATGGTCACCTTGCAAGGAAGACAAAGAGAACTCCTGCCTGGAAGCACCTCTCTGTGAGAGAGTCCACGTGTGAACCCTTGGGATGGCATGTTTGGTATTTTTCCTAGGTGATGCATCACTCACCATGACTCCATGCACTATTTTTCCATTTATTTGATTTTTTCTGAATTCCCTAGGCCCCCCTCCGAGATCTAGGTCAGACTCGCGGTGCCATCGATGTCTGCCAGGTGGGGTGGGAACCATGGTTTGGTCTTGGTTCTAGGATCCCACACCCCCAGGGGACCTCCCTGTATTTTTCCCCCATTTTTCTGGTGTGCATTTCTTGTAGCCCCAGTGCAAAATTGGATTAAAATGGATTTAGGGAAAAAATAATTAATTATATGGCAGCATGCCGAGATAATTCCTAACCTCCTGGATTTGGCACCCCTGGTAGGTTCCCCACCCATGAAAATTAGAGTGGTGATATTTTCCACACTGCCCTTGGTGGCCCCTTCACAAAAAAGCACCTGTTTCGACCCCTCCGGGCAGCTGAAAAATGGGAAATGCATTTTTTATTTGAAAACTGGAAAAACACTAGTTGCAAAAGTTGTTGAGAATGCAAAGATGCACATCTCCACCAAAAATGGGACCATGGTTCCAAAGTTTGCTGTGGAACTTGCACAAACCATTGTCACTTTGCAAGGAAGACCAAGAGAACTCCTGCCTCGAAGCACCTCTCTGGGAGAGAGTCCACATGTGAACCCTTGGGATGGCATGTTTGGTATTTTCCCTAGGTGATGCATCACTCACCATGACTCCATGCACTATTTTTCCATTCATTTGATTTTTTCTGAATTCCCTAGGCCCCCCTCCGAGATCTAGGTCAGACTCGCGGTGCCATCGATGTCTGCCAGGTGGGATGGGAACCAAGGTTTGGTCTTGGTTCTAGGGTCCCACACCCCCAGGCGACCTCCCTGTATTTTTCCCCTATTTTTCTGGTGTGCATTTTTTGTAGCCCCAGTGCAAAATTGGATTAAAAAGGATTTAGGGTAAAAATAATTCATTATATGGCAGCAGGCCGAGATAATTCCTAACTGCCTGGATTTGGCACCCCTGGTAGGTCCCCCACCCATGAAAATTAGAGTGGTGATGTTTTGCACACTGCCCTTGGTGGCCCCATCACAAAAAAAGCACCTGTTTCGACCCCTCCGGGCACCTGAAAAATGGGAAATGCATTTTTGATGTGGAAACTAGAAAAACACTAGTTGCAAAAGTTGTTGGAAATGCAAAGATGCACATCTCCAGCAAAAATGGGACCATGGTTCCACAGTTTGCTGTGGAACTTGCACAAACCATGGTCACCTTGCAAGGAAGACCAAGAGAACTCCTGCCTGGAAGCACCTCTCAGTGAGAGAGTCCACATGTGCACCCTTGGGATGGCATGTTTGGTATTTTTCCTAGGTGATGCATCACTCACCATGACTCCATGCACTGTTTTTTCATTTATTTGATTTTTTCTGAATTCCTTAGGCCCCCCTCCGAAATCTAGGCCAGACTCGCGGTGCCATCGATGTCTGCCAGGTGGGGCGGGAACCATGGTTTGGTGTTGGTTCTAGGGTCCCACACCCCCAGGGGACCTCCCTGTATTTTTCCCCTATTTTTCTGGTGTGCATTTCTTGTAGCCCCAGTGCAAAATTGGATTAAAAGGATTTAGGGCAAAAATAATTCATTATATGGCAGCAGGCCGAGATAATTCCTAACCTCCTGGATTTGGCACCCCTGGTAGGTCCCCCACCCATGAAAATTAGAGTGGTGATGTTTTGCACACTGCCCTTGGTGGCCCCTTCACAAAAAACACCTATTTCGACCCCTCCGGCCACGTGAAAAATGGGAAATGCATTTTTTTAATGTGGAAACTGGAAAAACACTAGTTGCAAAAGTTGTTGGGAATGCTAAGATGCACATCTCCACCAAAAATGGGACCATGGTTATAAAGTTTGCTGTGGAACTTGCACAAACCATGGTCACCTTGCAAGGTAGACCAAGAGAACTCCTGCCTGGAAGCACCTCTCTGTGAGAGAGTCCACATCTGAACCCTTGGGATGGCATGTTTGGTATTTTTCCTAGGTGATGCATCACTCACCATGACTCCATGCACTATTTTTCCATTTATTTGATTTTTTCTGAATTCCCTAGGCCCCCTTCCGAGATCTAGGTCAGACTCGCGGTGCCATCGATGTCTGCCAGGTGGGTGGGAACCATGGTTTGGTCTTGGTTCTAGGGTCCCACACCCCAGGGGACCTTCCTGTATTTTTCCCCTATTTTTCTGGTGTGCATTTCTTGTAGCCCTAGTGCAAAATTGGATTAAAAAGGATTTAGGGCAAAAATAATTCATTATATGGCAGCAGGCCGAGATAATTCCTAACCTCCTGGATTTGGCACCCCTGGTAGGTCCCCCACTGAAAGAGCATGGAGCCCCCATGTGTGGTTTTGGTAATTAATGACAATCCCTATGGACTAATGGTTGCATTGAGTTATATTTGTAGGACTTGTCCATAGATGATGCTTGAACCATTTGTTGGTTTCAAGGTTGTATGAAGATGGAAATAAAGAAGGTTTTGTGATGACCAAGGTGTTATTCAAGGAGTGATCTAAAGTCGGTCATAAGAGAGTTGAGCCTATATCAAGTGTGTCTTGAAGAATAAGATTGAGTGAGCTCTCATGTGAATCTTCAAGACACCATCATTGTGGAGAAAGAAGAGTTGATTCGAGAATTGATCAAGCCGAAGCGCAAGTTCAAGATGGAATCTAGAAGAGATCATATGCTTGAAGCTTGCCATATATATTGTGATCATGGATAAGTGAAGATATGCTTAAAGAGAGTCTTTCCCATAGTGGTGTATGGGGGAGCAATTCGCAAGACTTCACCAAGCAATCAAGATTAAGAAAGGTGTTCCAACTTGAGGAAGACAAGATAGTCATAATCTAGCTCAAGTGGAATGAGCAAGGAAAAGGTATGTTCTTGATAGGGTTTCTTTCTTACCGGTCTCATAGTGTTAGTTGTGAGACCGGGTTATAGGATCGGCAGCCGTACTATCAAGAGGGGCTCTCGAGTGAGTAACTTAGTCGTATCGTTCGGAGAGAGCTCAAACCTTTCCATTCTTGGCATCATCTTTCTTGGTTCTTATTTGGCTTTTATCCATGTGAGGTTCTAGAGATTGTGGTTATTTCCATGACAAGCTCTAGCTCATCAAAAACGGATTTTGCATGAAACACTTATTGAGTTTTTGGTGTTTGGAGGTTTTACTGGTTCGTCTTTGAAGAGAGGTCAAACCTCTCATCATTTGGTTTTATACTCCCTTGTTGGACTATGATGTTTCTATGCATATACTTGTAGAGCTCGTTGTTGTGATTCCAACGAGCTCAAGATCATCAAAAATGGAGTTCGGATGCTCAAGTTATTGTCATTTTCGTGTTGGTGTTCCTGCCAGTTTTTGGGTGGCCGGAGTCTCCGGCCCGAGACGCAAAGTCTCCGGCCCAACTCTGGCCTGGCACCTGATTCGTCCGTCCTGAGGCCCCCAAATGACCCCGGGGCACCGGAGACTCCGGCTCCCAAGGCCGGAGACTCCGGGGTAAGTGCCCAGCAACGGCTAGTTTTCATGGGGGACCTATAAAAGGCCCCCTTCTTCTTCCTTGGGCTGGTGGCTTCCTATTCTCTCTCTCCTCCATTGTTGACCTTGAAGCTTTGCTCTCTCTCCCTCTCCCTCCCATGATTTTTGCATCTTCTTAAGGGAAAAGAGAGAGGAGATCTAGATCTATCTTTCCACCAATCAAAATCTCCTCTAAGTGAGGGGAACCTATTGGATCTAGATCTTGGAGTTCTTTGTGGATTTCATTTGTTCTTCCTCTCATATTCCTCCATAGCATTTGTTGCTTTGGTAGAATTTGGGAGAGAAGGATTTGAGCACTTTGTGTGCTCTTGCCATTGCATTTGGTGCATCAGTTTGAGTTCTCCTCGGAGATTCGGGTAAGTGGAAGTTGTGAGCTTATTACTCTTGGGTTCTTGGTGAAGGAAATATGCCCTAGAGGCAATAATAATATTGTTATTATCATATTTCTTGTTCATGATAATGTTTATACTCCATGCTATAATTGTATTAAGCGGAAACATTAATACTTGTGTGGTTTATGAACAACACCGTGTCCCTAGTACGCCTCTACTAGACTAGCTCATTGATTAATGATGGTTAAGGTTTCCTAACCATAGACATGAGTTGTCAATTAATAATGAGATCATATCATTAGGAGAATGATGTGATGGACAGACCCAAATAAAGCAGAGCAATTAGATCGTGTCATCGTGTTCATCTTTGCGAAGCTTTTCTTATGTCATGTATTGTATTCCTTAGACCATGAGATAATACAACTCCCTAGTATCGGAAGAAAGCTTTGAGGTCATCAAACGTCATCCTATGTGAGGGTGATAATAAAGGTGTCTCTCAGGTGATCGGAAAGTATTTGTTGGGTTGTATGTATCGAGATGGAATTTGTCCCTCCCAAGTCGGAGAGATATACTTCGGGCCCACTCGGTAATCGATATCAACACCGCTTGCAAGCATGTGGTTAAGGAGTTAATCACGAAGTGATATCGGATTACGGAACGAGTAAAGTACTTGCTGTGAACGAGATTGAACTAGGTATGGCGATACCGACGATCAAATCTCGGGCGAGTAAAATATCGTGTGACGAAGGGAATACATATACGGGATTAATTGAATCCTGACATCGTGGTTCATCCGATATGATCATCGATGAATATGTGGGAGTCAATATGGGTTTCCAGATCCCGCTATTGATTATTGATAGAAGATCATGTCTGCATATTCTCGAACCCGTAGGGTCACACACTTAACGTGCATCGACGCTAGGATAGAATGGATAATTGGTTTATGAGTTTTAGTTCGGAGTCTCGGATGAGATCCAGGACGTCACGAGAGGTTCCGGAATGGTCCGGAGAATAAGATTCATATAAAGGAAAGCAGTTTTTGGATTCCGGAAAGGTTTCGGAGTTTATCGGTATTGTACCGGAAGGTTCTAGAAGGTTCCGGAGTGGGACCAACGTGGGCCCACTTGACGGAGGCCTGCGTGGGCCTAAGGGGAAGTGCCCTGGCCGCCTTGGGCCAGGTGCACAAGGCCCCTAAGGCCCAGCCGGCCAAGCCCAAGGGGAAACCCTAAAGGAATCTTCAAATAAGGAAGGGGGGGAAACTTGCCCCCCACTCTTCCTTATCCAAGTCGGCTAGGGATTGGAGGAGGGACCAAGCTGGCCGCCCAGCCCCCCATATAAGGGGGGCAGGGGCGCAGCCCTCCCTCACCCCAAGACCCAAACCCTAGCCGCCCCTGCTGCCCTCCCTCTCTCTCTCTCGCGACTGCGCGTAGGCGAAGCCCTGCCGCAGAAACTCTCCACCATAAGCACCACGCCGTCGTGCTGCTGATCCAATCTATCTCTCCACCATACTTGCTGGACCAAGGAAGGTGGAGACGTCGCTGCACCGCACGTGTGCAACTCTCGGAGGCGCCGCCACTTGCGGCGTAGGATCAGATCGGATCGCGAGGAGGAGAAGGCGAGTACGACTACGTCAACCACGTTCTCTTGAACGTTTCCGCTGTGCGAATCTTCAAGGGTATGAAGATTTCATCTACCTCTCTCGTTGATTGCATCTCCTAGATTAGATCTTGGCTTTCTTGTTCGTTGCGTAGGAAAATTTTTGTTTACTATGCTACGAAACCCTTCATTGGTATCAGAGCTAGATCTATGCGTAGATGTGTTTCACGAGTAGAACGCAACATGCTTGTTGCGGGCGTTGATGTTTTCTGTTGCAAACCTCTTGTTGTGTATCTCTTATGGCGCGGTATAGTGAGATCGAAGCGGTCCAGGCCAACTTTACGCGACCGCGTTCGCGAGACCGGCTCCGCACTTGACGTGTGGCTTGTTCCACACATGCGGCTGGTGGATGCCAGTTTCTCTCACTATAGTAGTCATGGGACTTACATCGGATGTTAGCAACCATAATATCACCGTTGTGGCTTTTCGTAGGTAAGAATCGTTCTTAGCTTGCTACTCCCATAAGCCACGTAAAACATGCAACAACAAAGTAGAGGCGTCTAACTTGTTTTTGCAGGGAGTGTTTTGTGATATGGTATGGCCACAAGATGTGATGTGATATATGTGATGTATGCGATGATCATGTTTTGTAATCTTTCACGACTTGCATGTCGATGAGTTCACAACCGGCAGGAGCCATATGGTTGTCTTTATAATTGTGTATGACCTGCGTGTCAACTTCTTATACGCCATGTAATAGCTTTACTTTATCGCTAAGTAGTTAGCAATAGTTGTAGTTGCTATTCGTGGTGGAGGCAATCATGGTGGAGTGATGGAGATCATGCCGGTGCGCACAAGATGGAGATCATGGCGCGGAGATTGGCTATACCATGTCACATAAAATTATATGCATGTGATGTTTATCCTTTTATGTATCTTATTATGCTTAGATCGCGACGGTAGCATTATAAGATGATTCCTCATTTAAAGATCAAGATAAAATTGTGTTCTCCCCTCGTATGCGCCGTTGCGAAAGTTCGTCGTGTTCAAGCATCTCGTGATGATCGGGTGCTATAAACTCTACGTTCACATACAACGGGTGCAAGCCAGTATTTGCACATGCGGAGATACTTGGGTTTGACTTGACGAGCCTAGCATGTACAGACATGGCCTCGGAACACACGGACCGAAAGGTCAAGCATGAGTCATATGGATGATATGATCAACATGTTGATGTTCACCATTAAAGCTACATCATTCACGTGATGATCGGTCTCGGTGTAGTGAATTTGGATCATGCTTCACTAAACAACTTTGAGGGATGTTGAATTTAGTGGGAGTTCATTAGTAATTTGATTAACTTGAACTAATTATCTTGAACTAAATCTTGTTGTATTTGCATAAGTCGTTGTAGTCTTTGGCACCGTTTCCCACCGACACTTAGCTTAAATTGAGTTAAAAGAAACTATAGAATTCTGGATAATCTTTTTTGGTCTAGTGCCGTTTAGTTAGAATGTCAAGACTAAAGATTAAGTCCTATTGCAAACTTTAGCAAATCTTGCTTGCTTCATACGATTTAATAAATTGTATTAATCTAAGAGCAACGATTCAAGTTTAGTATCTAAAGATCATATGTTTGCCTTCATGATAAATTGATCTTCAAAATTGTTTGAGAATCAAAATGATCATCAAGCTGAAAGAATTGTTTCAGAAACAAATAAGAAGTGAAAGATATTTGATATCTAAAGACTTTGATTGTTTGCAAAATGATGAAGTATAATTTAGTAAAAGAACATATGCTCATATTGTATGACTATGTGCGAAGATTGAAGATGCTAGGCATCCCGATCACCCAAAAGTTTGGGAACTAATATTATACTTGCATTCATCCTTATAAGCTATAGTAGTTTCATCATGAAAGATGTCATGATAGGATGAATGAAAAGGTATTGGCTAAATGGTTTTGCTATACCAAAAGAATACTAAAGAATGGAATCTGGAAGAATACCAATCATATGATGATGGCGATCCACTTCAAAGTGCAAAATCCAAGGCTATTAGTATTTGACTAGCATCCTTTGGACTATGTGTCAAATGATTGATGCCACTATTGATGTCGATAGATTCTTCTAAATAGAGAGGAAATGCTAAATAGGATCTGCAAAATATTTGGTAGAAAAGTAAAAGACTGGAAAATTCCATCTCAGGTATATAAATGATATACATGTTATAGATGTATTCTTTGCTAGTACATAATTCTTGGGTATTGGATACTAGATTGTTGGTATGAAATGTCATACAAAACAATAATACAAGAACTATGATGGCCTAAGTAACTAGTAAAAGAATATGGTAATGATGCATGTCGAGATACAAATAAAAGTGTTATTGTGCTTCTCGTCGACATCAAACCTAGCCTTCAAGATATTTCATGAACTTAATAATTGTTATTTTGTTCTGGTATTATGAGAGCAATGGTTGTTCAAATTATTACCGTCTTCCATAATCGATGGATAGATTATTATTATCTTGTTGGTGAAATAGACATTTATAACACTGATGCTAAAGGTTGCAAGACAAAACAAATTTCACTTATATGTGACACCGCCGTTTAAGTCATATTGGAAACAAAACATGAAAGAAATTCTATATTGATAGATTTTCGAGTCATTTGATTTTGAATTGATTGACGCTTGTGAAACTTTTCCTAAAGATGATTAAACTCCGTTCATGGGCCATGGACAGAACAAGTGACTAACTAAATGGCGATCATACATGTTGATGTATGTAGTCCATGGTGTGAAGTCAATCATGGTGTATTTTCTATTTCATCAATGACTCGAATAGATGTATGGTATATCTGCTTGATGAGATAGAAGTATGAAACAATTGAAATTGTTCAGTTTATGAAGTGAAAATTGTTGTAACAAGAATATTCAAATAGCATGATTAGATCATAAAGAAGAATATTTGAGTTACAAGTTTAGCAAACATCTAAGAGTTAGAGGAATTGTTCCACAAACTTGCATCATGATAGACACCATATGAGTATGGAGTTTTTGATGGATATAATCAAACCTTGTTTGACATGGTTAGATCAATGATGAAATAAACTACCAATATAATTTGTGGATTATGCTTTAAAGACTACCGCTTTTCACTAAATAGAGCACCATCATAATCCGCTGAAATGACACCATACAAGTTATAGTTGTCTTTTCTTGAATTTTGGTATGCAAGGCATATGTGTAAAATGTTTACAACCAAAATTGGATTAGTAAGTTTTTGTAGGTTATCCCAAAGAAAGTCGATGGGTATTCCTTCTACTATGAACCCAAACACATAGTGATTGTCACTAAAAGAAGTGAATTTCTTATGAAGGAGTTTTTCGCGAAAGGTTTAAGTGGGAGGAAGATAGAACTTGATGAGGTTATTGAATCTGAGCAAGATAATCAGAGTAGCGCAGCACCAGAAAAATGTTCTGGAAGCGGCAACTACATTCATAGCTCACGCGTCTACAATATGTTGTAGTCACGACATCGAAGTTCCTATTTAACCAAGTTGGTCGTAATCAAATAGCAAGATTTGAGGACGAGATATTATTAGATAATAGTAACCAACAATATACAAAGAAGCGATGATGGGCCCTGACTTCGTCATATGAATTATTCTAGCAACAATTACATATTGAGATATGATAGTTGAATAAACGAAACAACGTTCCTCTACTGGAATGCACACCAAGGACGTGTATCTGACACGACCCAATGGGTTTTGTTGATTCAAAGGTTGCTAGATATGTATGCAAACTTCTATGGTAGAAGAAAGCATAGCGAAGTTGGAATCTTCAATGATGAAAATGTTAAAGTGTTAATTTCATCAAGATATTTGAAGGTGCTTGTATTACAAGAAAGTAAGTGGGAGCGCTAAGACATATTTCTAATGCTTTATGTAGATGACATATCGTTCATTAGAAATTATGTGTTTTTCTTGATATTGTTAAGTTTTCATTAAAATTAGTTTTTGATGAAAGACTTAGGTAAAACCAGAATATTAAGCATCAATGTCTATACAGATAGATTGAGGCGTTAATATAGTTTTGCCAGAGTACATAGATGAAATATTGAATTTGTTCAATATGGAAACAATAAGAATGGTTCTTGTTGCATGGAAGAGGTTGGAGCAAGAATCAATTGTTTTGACACTTGATGAGTGAAACCACAAGAATGATTTTATCAATCTTGTATACCATGATATGTAGATCCAGATGTGTCCAATGCTCTAAAGGTTATAGCATTTATATGATGATCGTTGGACAATAGTAAAGATATTCTTATGCACTTTTGAAGAAGTAAGAATATGTTCTGTATGCAGAAGTGACAAATGGTTCATTGCAATGAGTTACATTGGCTTTGTCACACATACAAGTAAAATTTTATCTCAATTTTAAGCTATTTGTTTTGAGTTAGAAGGTGGCATAATAAGATGGAAGAAAGTTCCATGATAACTTGGATGAGTTCCAATGTTAATATTGTGGCGGACACTGCAACGAGGGCTAAGTATATAATCGCTTTAGAAGTGGCATAAAAGATGCAAAGTAGATAGTGATAATCCAACTTTTTATGGCACTGTCGTCTAGGTCATATTGGCGTTAAACGCATGAAGAAACTCCATTCTGATGGATTTTTGGAGTCTCTTGATTTTGAATCATTTGACACGTGCAAGCCATGCCTCATGGGCAAGATGATCAAAAACCCGTTCTCCAGAATAATGGAGCGAGCAACGGACTTATTGGAAATCATACATACCGATGTGTGCAGACCAATGAGTATTTCGACGCACGGTGGATATCGCTATTTTTCTAAGTGTGCTAGTACTATGTAGTTCTATTGTATGACAATAGTGACAACATAGTCTCGGCTAAGATACAAAAGTCTCACCAGAAGACTAAGTTTATACGATGCCATCTCATAGAAGATGAGAAATGCGTGCTGACGCAAAATAATATGCAAATACAAACGGACCTGAAAGTGTCAGACCCGTAGATAAGGTTTACCACGTGCAAGGCGTATGAATAACACCGGAATGCCATAGGTGTTAAAGGCGCAAGTATGACTAGATTATTGACTCTAGTGCAAGTGGGAGACTGAAGGAAATATGCCCTAGAGGCAATAATAATATTGTTATTATCATATTTCTTGTTCATGATAATGTTTATACTCCATGCTATAATTGTATTAAGCGGAAACATTAATACTTGTGTGGTTTATGAACAACACCGTGTCCCTAGTACGCCTCTACTAGACTAGCTCATTGATTAATGATGGTTAAGGTTTCCTAACCATAGACATGAGTTGTCAATTAATAATGAGATCATATCATTAGGAGAATGATGTGATGGACAGACCCAAATAAAGCAGAGCAATTAGATCGTGTCATCGTGTTCATCTTTGCGAAGCTTTTCTTATGTCATGTATTGTATTCCTTAGACCATGAGATAATACAACTCCCTAGTATCGGAAGAAAGCTTTGAGGTCATCAAACGTCATCCTATGTGAGGGTGATAATAAAGGTGTCTCTCAGGTGATCGGAAAGTATTTGTTGGGTTGTATGTATCGAGATGGAATTTGTCCCTCCCAAGTCGGAGAGATATACTTCGGGCCCACTCGGTAATCGATATCAACACCGCTTGCAAGCATGTGGTTAAGGAGTTAATCACGAAGTGATATCGGATTACGGAACGAGTAAAGTACTTGCTGTGAACGAGATTGAACTAGGTATGGCGATACCGACGATCAAATCTCGGGCGAGTAAAATATCGTGTGACGAAGGGAATACATATACGGGATTAATTGAATCCTGACATCGTGGTTCATCCGATATGATCATCGATGAATATGTGGGAGTCAATATGGGTTTCCAGATCCCGCTATTGATTATTGATAGAAGATCATGTCTGCATATTCTCGAACCCGTAGGGTCACACACTTAACGTGCATCGACGCTAGGATAGAATGGATAATTGGTTTATGAGTTTTAGTTCGGAGTCTCGGATGAGATCCAGGACGTCACGAGAGGTTCCGGAATGGTCCGGAGAATAAGATTCATATAAAGGAAAGCAGTTTTTGGATTCCGGAAAGGTTTCGGAGTTTATCGGTATTGTACCGGAAGGTTCTAGAAGGTTCCGGAGTGGGACCAACGTGGGCCCACTTGACGGAGGCCTGCGTGGGCCTAAGGGGAAGTGCCCTGGCCGCCTTGGGCCAGGTGCACAAGGCCCCTAAGGCCCAGCCGGCCAAGCCCAAGGGGAAACCCTAAAGGAATCTTCAAATAAGGAAGGGGGGGAAACTTGCCCCCCACTCTTCCTTATCCAAGTCGGCTAGGGATTGGAGGAGGGACCAAGCTGGCCGCCCAGCCCCCCATATAAGGGGGGGTAGGGGCGCAGCCCTCCCTCACCCCAAGACCCAAACCCTAGCCACCCCTGCTGCCCTCCCTCTCTCTCTCTCGCGACTGCGCGTAGGCGAAGCCCTGCCGCAGAAACTCTCCACCATAAGCACCACGCCGTCGTGCTGCTGATCCAATCTATCTCTCCACCATACTTGCTGGACCAAGGAAGGTGGAGACGTCGCTGCACCGCACGTGTGCAACTCTCGGAGGCGCCGCCACTTGCGGCGTAGGATCGGATCGGATCGCGAGGAGGAGAAGGCGAGTACGACTACGTCAACCACGTTCTCTTGAACGTTTCCGCTGTGCGAATCTTCAAGGGTATGAAGATTTCATCTACCTCTCTCGTTGATTACATCTCCTAGATTAGATCTTGGCTTTCTTGTTCGTTGCGTAGGAAAATTTTTGTTTACTATGCTACGAAACCCTTCACTTGGAACCCTAGACGGCTTAGTGGCCTTTGTGGCATATTCTTGGGGCCTCTAATTAAGTTGTGGAGATTCCCCAACCTTTGTGGTGCCTTTGTGGCGATTCTTGGGAGCCTCCAATTAAGTTGTGGAGATTGCCCCAAGCTTGTACGGGTTCGGTGACCGCCCTCAAGTGTCCCATAGTGGATCATGGCATCTTGCTTTGTGCGAGTGCGCGAGTAGAATAAGGTGAGCCTTTGTGGCGTTTGGTGTGTAGCGTGCCTCCGCATCTTGAGGTGAGCCTTTGTGGCACTTGGTGAGCATTGTGCTACCACATCTCAAGGTGAGGCCTTTGTGGCGTTCGGAGTGCATTAAGCCGCCACACCTCTCCAACGGAGACTAGCTTCCTTTGGAAGTGAACTTTGGGATACATCTTCGTCTCCTTCGTGCCTCGGTAACTCTTATCCGAGCTCCACTACTTATGCACTTTACATTTGTGATAGCCATCATGCTTGAAGTTATATATCTTGTTATCACCTTGCTACTTGTCTTGCTTAGCATAAGTTGTTGGTACACATAGGTGAGCCTAGTTTATTAGGTTTTGTAAGCTTGTCAAATTAAATGTTAGTTTATTTCTGCATTTGTACAAGCCTTTCGTAAAAGTTTTAATCGCCTATTCACCCCCCTCTAGGCGACATCCGTATCCTTTCAATTGGTATCAGAGCAAGGTCTCTCATTTTAGGCTTCACCGCCTTGAGAGAAAGATGTCGGCCAGGGGATTAGTGCACAATGACACTTTTATATTCGATGGCACAAATTATGATACTTGGAGAATTCGCATGCTTAATCATTTTCGGGTCATGGAGCCAAATATAGAGCGAATTGTAGATATGGGTTTTTCTCCTCCTAAGGATCCCACAAATCTATCTTTAGAGGATGAGAAGAACTCTTATCTCAATGCTCAAGCTATTAATGTCTTATCCAATGTTGTGAGCATTGTAGTTGTGATGAACATTATGCCTTTTCGGAATGCTCATGAGTTATGGACAAAGCTTCAAGAAAAATATGATGTGTCCAAGTTTATTGAGGATGAGTGTATTCCTTCCACTTCTGGCCGTGATGAACTTTCTTCCACTTCACCGATGTGTGGCAAGACACAAGGTAATGACATGGTGAGTGGTGATGGAAATTGCAATGTTGATAGTGAGCTTAGTTTTGATGATCATTCATCTCTATCTTATGGCAATGTTCTATCTTTGGACTTCAACTCTTCTAGCACACCAAATGACTTACATGCTAATGCTGATATTCCTTGCATGTCTTGGAGTAGTGTCTATACTAGATATCATGATAAGAATGCTCCCATTTCCTCTAGTACTTTTGTGGCTAACAATGTAGAGGAATCCCAACTTTTGTTGGGACAAGACATGGACCTTAATGGAGCTTCAAGTAATTCATCATCATCATCTCTCAGTTTCCACATATGTCTTATGGCTAGGGATTCAAAGGTAACTCCTTCTTTGGAACCCACTATATCTAGTGATCATGAAGAAGAGGATGATTATGTTGCCTCTTTAAAAAAGAAGGGAGAAATAGTCTTTCATGCTATTGGTAAGAACAAAATTGCTTGCTCTAACTTCGTTGATATTTTGGTTGCTGCTATTGAGAGCCAGAAAATTATTGATGAGCTTCAATCTCATGACGAAGAGCAAGAAGAAACTATTGAGAATCTTCATAGTCTTGCCAATGATTTTAAAAAGACTCTTTTAAAAGAACAAAGCACCAACGAAGCTCTTGAGGAGAATTTTGCTCTAGAATTGTCTAGATTAAAGGAAACCCATGATAGAGCTCTTGAGGTGGCAAATGATTTAAAATTAAAAAATGATAAGCTTGTTTTTGTTAATGCTAAACTTCTTGAGGATGTTGAGCACCTCAAAAATGGCTCTAGGGACATTGAGAGTGTGCTCACCAAACTCACCGAGTCACATGAGCAACTAAAAGCTTCTTATTTAAAAGAGTGTTCCAAGTTGCCTTCTCCTCTTTCAGTTAATCATGATGCTTGTGCTACTAACTCTACTTTATGTGAGGCATCTATCTTGAAGGAGAATGTTGAGCTAAGGGCTCAACTTGAGTTGCTAACTAGCAAGTATGGGATATTGGAAGAAAGTCATGAAAAGCTATCTAGCTCTAATGAGGATCTTCTAGTGTCCCATGCTCGCCTAAAGTTAGCTTATGAGGATATGCCTACAAAGGTAACATCTTGTGAACCTCATGTGGTCACTAGCACTACTTCCCAAAATGCTATATTGCCATGTGCTAGTCCTTGTAATTCATCCACTCATACTATTGCTACATCTTGTGATGAATTACTTTCCTTGCCTTGTTGCTCTAACAATATAGCTTCTACTTCCTCTAGTACTTGTGTTGTAACTAACCATGTAGAGGAAATTAAAGAGCTCGAGGCCCAAGTCACTTTGTTGAAGAAAGACTTGGTAAAAAGTCATGAAGGGAAGTCCAAACTTGACAAGATGTTGAGTGCGCAAAAATCCCCCAATGACAAGAGTGGACTTGGATTTATCTCCAACAACAAGAAGAAGTCCAAAATCTTCAACAAGAAGAAGGGCCAAGAGCAAGTCAAGGATCTGGCCAAGATTGTTTGCTTCAAGTGCAAAATTGAAGGGCATCATGTTAGGTCTTGCCCATTGAAGAAGAAGCATCTAAGTGAGAAGCAAAAAGGGAAGCGGCCTCAAGCTCAAACTCAAGTTCTTCCTCAAGATGAAGAAAAGCTACCTCCTAAGAAGAATCAACCCAATGCTCCCATTGTGGAGAAATCAAATGAGAAGAAAGAAAAGATAAGATCTTGCTACATATGCCGTGAGAAGGGTCACCTTTCTTCTACATGCTCTATTGGTAACTCATCCAACCCTATCATAATCGATGATGCTTATTCACTTTGTAAGGATAAGGTTGGAAATGTGTTTGCCAAATTTGTTGGTACTCAAAGTGGTGTCAAGAAAAGAACTATTTGGGTTGCCAAACCTATTGTGACTAACCTCTTTGGACCAAACTTGGTTGGGGACCAACAAGCCAAAACTTGATCAATAGGTGTTTAATGGAGGGCTTTGGAGACTTGGCTATATCATGAAGAATTAAGGGATCTTCATTAATTATATTGTCTCAAGTCAAGTCAATTGGATTATCTTATTTCTATCATATATTCATTGTTCCTCCTTGCAGTAACATGTATTCAACTTATCTACATTGAAAGTTACTCGCCCCTTCGCATGTGTGTGGTTTTGTATCTTGCATGTGTTTGTATATGTTGTGCTCCCTAAATGCTTTATTTTGAGTAATCAAGTATGTGCATGTTGGTTTGCACACCATGTACGGTTGTTATCGTTGAGCCCATTGCATCTTGATCTATCTTACTTGGCTCTTGTGAGTGATTAATGGACCATCCCATTTTGGGGGAGTGATATGCTTTGGCACTTCACAATCCTAAAAATGTGTGTACATGAGGAATACCACTTAGTGTTGATATTTAAAGATTATCTAGTCTCTATGTGGTATGTCATTTTCATGAGAAATTCAAATTCTATAATGTCCATTAATCATCTTGTTGGATTCTATTTGCCTCTTGTTGGTAAAGTTTAATTTTCTAGGTTTGGAGATTCCATTGGTTCTACCCCGGAGACTCCGTTGGTTCTACCCCGGAGACTCTGGTGGTTCTACTACGGAGACTCCGGTGGTTCTACCCCGGAGACTCCGGTCCCCCTCGGAATTTTCGGGCCCTATGGAAATTGACTTTAACAACTTATTTGAAAATTGGTTTTATCACATTATGGGGGAGTATTGTGCTTTGTGCATATTACAAATCCATGAAATGTGTATATTTGAGGTTGTGTCACATAGTGTTGATATTGTAAATTATCTTGCTTCTATGTGGCATGTTTTCTCGAACAAGTTCCAATTTGCCAAATTGTTTATTGCTCTTGTTTTGGATCTTGTTTGTGAGATACTTTCTTGATAGGGTTTTCCTAAAATGTGGAATACTACATCAAAGTTGGAAAACCGTTTGCTTCAAGCTATCCTAATCATTGCTTTGCGTGATTGTTTAACTATTTGAGTCTATCAAGAATATCTTTGTTTGGCATGGTGCTTAATTCTTATCCTTTCTCATATGCTCATTTGTTGTGAAGATGATCTTGGATTTATGTGTAAACTACCACCAGAAATAACTCCATATACCTCTTCTCCTTGGAAAATTGGTAATCTATCATGTGGTATTTTTATATTGATCATCTTTACTTTGGCTGTTGCTTTTAATTGCCTTATCTCTCGCCAAGAAATGTATTTGCTTTAACTCCCATTGTCTTTCTTGACTCTTGTGATTCCATTTGATTTTGTTGAACTTATTTTGTGTTATTTCTATGTAGGTAGATGTGATGATCCCATTTGTGTGCATTTTGTATCCAAATGCAAAATCATAAATAATGCACTAATCTTGGGGGAGCTCTCCTATATTTTTATAACACACTCTTGTGCTTATTTCAATTGGTTTTGATTATTGTTGGAAGACAAATCTTTTCTTTTTGGTACTTAGTGTGCCATCATAAAAAGTGTGGAGAGTTTGATTTGTTGTTGGAACCTTACTCTCTTTGGGAGTTGCTTATCTCATTCCTTGTAATTTGTTTTCACTCTTAAAATGAGATATGTCTTTGAGCATGTGTCTTTTAGTGATTTTATGCTCATTGGCTTTTGATTTGTTCACTTGTTGAACTTTGGAACCAATCTTGTGTTGATTGGATTCTTTGATATAGTTTGGACAACTTTTAGTTTTCACACCTTTGTGTGACTTCTTGGTCTTCTTGGTGTTTTGTTCAAATTGTATCTCGCTTTGGCTCTTGAAAGTATTGTGCATGCATTCTTACTAAATGTATAATTTATGGCATGCTTTGCTTTCGTTGATCCAATATATAGGCAAAACTCTATCAAATCCTAAATTGGCTAAGTTGTGCATGAAATTCAAGTTCATATCTATATGCACATATTTATGTTGAGTTTGTCCTATATATTGTAGTTTCTCTAACTACTTTGGACCCAATGAGTTTGGGGACCATCTTGTACTTGAACTTTATTTTTAGGTACATGGAGATATATTGGTGCTTGTCTCAATAATAAGGATGAAGTGGTGACTAAATGATAATTTGAGGCAAGCTAGGATTATTGAAGGACTCCTATCTACTAGATCCTACCATTGATATCTCGGTAACAAGTATCTTCTTCATGCATACTTTTCTAGTATCCAACCTTGTGTAGGTTGTTTCATGGCATGGAATATCTTTATTTGCAAATGTTGTGCTTCTTGCAAAGGTCTTAATGAAACCTCTTTATTGCAATTGTGAGTAATTTGAGATGAGTGCATATTATTGAGAACATATAAAATCATGCTCATGATTCTCCTATCCCATATATGTCAATTTAGCAATTTTATTGCATATCAATTCCTCAAGTTTCTCACATGTGCAATATGGTTGAAAGTGTAAATTTAGTACTTTCTTTTGGTATCCATCTTTGTGATACTTGTTGCTTTTCTCAAAGCATCCAAACTATCTTCATTCCCTTGTTGATATTTGTGATGTCTTTGACTTATTTGTGGTTGAAGTTCATCAATATACAATAAGAAAATTCGAGCCTTTGGCCGTGCTTTAAAAGCAAAAAATCTCATTGGTATATTGCATGACTTCATTTTGGATATCATGTTCTATTCTTAGTATCTATTTTGTGTGTACATGTTTCTTTGTGATGTTGTCTACTTAGAAACTTATACACATGAGAGATGATATCTCCTTATTTGATATCTTATTTGAACCTTATGTGTTGGGATGGAATGCTAAGCAATTTTATTCATTAAAGACTATGTGGATGCTCTATGCTTATCCTTGTATTAGTCTTTTAATATGCTTTGTCATTCATATCACACATTCCTTTGGTTGAGCCTTTTAATATGTTGTCCCTTGCTTGTTGCTCAACCATTTGTTTGAAGCAAGTGTTAAGCTTAATTTCTCCTCTATGATCTCTTGCAAATGGTTGCGTTTTAAATGTTATTGAGGGAGTGAGGATTCCATGTTGTGCAAATTCTATTCAAATGCAACCATTCCATTTTTTGCACGTACCTTGGGGAGCTTCCTCATTTCATTTAAAGCACCATTTTGCGGTCATCATAGTATTTGACTTCATTTGGTATCATTTTGTTTTGAATAATATTGAGGGATTGATGATTCCATGTTTGTGCACCTTATAGTTTAATTCAAATAGAATATTTTGTGCACAAACCTTGGGGAGCTTCCTCATATTATTTAGAGCACCCTTTTGGTCTTATCATAATATCTTGATTCAATTTGTTCTTTGGATCGATTGATTGCTCTCTTCATTTGTTGAAGTTTATCCACCATGTGATCTTATTTTATTTGCAATTTTTGATCCTCAATATAGGATGATTTCCTCCGAGTTTTCATATTTGGATATGTGCATATGTTTTCAATTATACTTTTGGTTTATGCACAAATTATGGAGGAACTCTCACTATATTGGCCTTCTAAGTTTTTCCGCCCATTTCGGCAATTGGTGCCAATGGGGGAGAAGTTTCGAGGGTTTAAAGGGAATTGGGTTTTATGCTTTGGTTTTGTTCTTAAGCATTTGCCTTTCATGCTTTGCATGGTTGAGTATATAGAGGAAACTCCACCAACAACCTTCGTTGGCAATATATGCAATGAAATCAAGATCATTCACACGTGCATAGATTGTGGGGGAGTTTGCTCTATATATGGTGGTTCTACTAACATCACGTACTTTTGTAGTATTTGATGTTAGTGCAACTGTTTTGGTTGTTTAAATTCATTATATAAACCCTCTCAAAGAGATTGTCATCAATTACCAAAATGGGGGAGATTGAAAGAGCATGGAGCCCCCATGTGTGGTTTTGGTAATTAATGACAATCCCTATGGACTAATGGTTGCATTGAGTTATATTTGTAGGACTTGTCCATAGACAATGCTTGAACCATTTGTTGGTTTCAAGGTTGTATGAAGATGGAAATAAAGAAGGTTTTGTGATGACCAAGGTGTTATTCAAGGAGTGATCTAAAGTCGGTCATAAGAGAGTTGAGCCTATATCAAGTGTGTCTTGAAGAATAAGATTGAGTGAGCTCTCATGTGAATCTTCAAGACACCATCATTGTGGAGAAAGAAGAGTTGATTCAAGAATTGATCAAGCCGAAGCGCAAGTTCAAGATGGAATCTAGAAGAGATCATAAGCTTGAAGCTTGCCATATATATTGTGATCATGGATAAGTGAACATATGCTTAAAGAGAGTCTTTCCCATAGTGGTGTATGGGGGAGCAATTCGCAAGACTTCACCAAGCAATCAAGATCAAGAAAGGTGTTCCAACTTGAGGAAGACAAGATAGTCATAATCTAGCTCAAGTGGAATGAGCAAGGAAAAGGTATGTTCTTGATAGGGTTTCTTTCTTACCGATCTCATAGTGTTAGTTGTGAGACCGGGTTATAGGATCGGTAGCCGTACTATCAAGAGGGGCTCTCGAGTGAGTAACTTAGTCGTATCGTTCGGAGAGAGCTCAAACCTTTGCATTCTTGGCATCATCTTTCTTGGTTCTTATTTGGCTTTTATCCATGTGAGGTTCTAGAGCTTGTGGTTATTTCCATGACAAGCTCTAGCTCATCAAAAACGGATTTTGCATGAAACACTTATTGAGTTTTTGGTGTTTGGAGGTTTTACCGGTTCGTTTTTGAAGAGAGGTCAAACCTCTCATCATTTGGTTTTATCCTCCCTTGTTGGACTATGATGTTTCTATGCATATACTTGTAGAGCTCCTTGTTGTGATTCCAACGAGCTCAAGATCATCAAAAATGGAGTCCGGATGCTCAAGTTATTGTCATTTTCGTGTTGGTGTTCCTCCCAGTTTTTGGGTGGCCGGAGTCTCCGGCCCGAGACGCAAAGTCTCCGGCCCAACTCCGGCCTGGCACCTGATTCGTCCGTCCTGAGGCCCCCGAATGACCCCGGGGCACCGGAGACTCTGGCTCCCAAGGCCGGCGACTCCGGGGTAAGTACCCAGCAACGGCTAGTTTTCATGGGGGGCCTATAAAAGGCCCCCTTCATCTTCCTTGGGCTGGTGGCTTCCTATTCTCTCTCTCCTCCATTGTTGACCTTGAAGCTTTGCTCTCTCTCCCTCTCCCTCCCGTGATTTTTGCATCTTCTTAACGGAAAAGGGAGAGGAGATCTAGATCTATCTTTCCACCAATCAAAATCTCCTCTAAGTGAGGGGAACCTATTGGATCTAGATCTTGGAGTTCTTTGTGGATTTCCTTTGTTCTTCCTCTCATATTCCTCCATAGCATTTGTTGCTTTGGTAGAATTTGGGAGAGAAGGATTTGAGCACTTTGTGTGCTCTTGCCATTGTATTTGGTGCATCGGTTTGAGTTCTCCTCGGAAATTCGGGTAAGTGGAAGTTGTGAGCTTATTACTCTTGGGTTCTTGGAACCCTAGACGGCTTAGTGGCCTTTGTGGCATATTCTTGGGGCCTCTAATTAAGTTGTGGAGATTCCTCAACCTTTATGGTGCCTTTGTGGCGATTCTTGGGAGCCTCCAATTAAGTTGTGGAGATTTCCCCAAGCTTGTACGGGTTCGGTGACCGCCCTCAAGTGTCCCATAGTGGATCGTGGCATCTTGCTTTGTGCGAGTACGCGAGGAGAATAAGGTGAGCCTTTGTGGCGTTTGGTGTGTAGCGTGCCTCCGTATCTTGAGGTGAGCCTTTGTGGCACTTGGTGAGCATTGTGCTACCACATCTCAAGGTGAGGCCTTTGTGGCGTTCGGAGTGCATTAAGCCGCCACACCTCTCCAACGGAGACTAGCTTCCTTTGGAAGTGAACTTTGGGATACATCTTCGTCTCCTTCGTGCCTCGGTAACTCTTATTCGAGCTCCACTACTTATGCACTTTACATTTGTGATAGCCATCATGCTTGAAGTTATATATCTTGCTATCACCTTGCTACTTGTCTTGCTTAGCATAAGTTGTTGGTACACATAGGTGAGCCTAGTTTATTAGGTTTTGTAAGCTTGTCAAATTAAACGTTAGTTTATTTCCGCATTTGTACAAGCCTTTCGTAAAAGTTTTAATCGCCTATTCACCCCCCCCTCTAGGCGACATCCGTGTCCTTTCATCCACCCATGAAAATTAGAGTGGTGATGTTTTGCACACTGTCCTTGGTGGCCCCTTCACAAAAAAGCACTTGTTTTGACCCCTCCGGGCACCTGAAAAATGGGAAATGCATTTTTTATGTGGAAACTAGAAAAACACTAGTTGCAAAAGTTGTTGGGAATGCAAAGATGCACATCTCCACCAAAAATGGGACCATGGTTCCAAAGTTTGCTGTGGAACTTGCACAAACCATGGTCACCTTGCAAGGAAGACCAAGAGAACTCCTGCCTGGAAGCACCTCTCTGTGAGAGAGTCCACATGTGAACCCTTGGTATGGCATGTTTGGTATTTTTCCTAGGTGATGCATCACTCACCATGACTCCATGCACTATTTTTCCATTTATTTGATTTTTTCTGAATTCCCTAGGCTCCCCTCCGAGATCTAGGTCAGACTCGTGGTGCCATCGATGTCTGCCAGGTGGGGTGGGAACCATGGTTTGGTCTTGGTTCTAGGGTCCCACACTCCCAGGGGACCTCCCTGTATTTTTCCCCTATTTTTCTGGTGTGCATTTCTTGTAGCCCCAGTGCAAAATTGGATTTAAATGGATTTAGGGCAAAAAATAATTCATTATATGGCAGCATGCCGACATAATTCCTAACCTCCTGGATTTGGCACCCCTGGTAGGTCTCCCACACATAAAAATTAGAGTGGTGATGTTTTGCACATTGCCCTTGGTGGCCCGTTTACAAAAAAGCACCTGTTTTGACCCCTCCAGCCACCTGAAAAATGGGAAATGCATTTTTTATGTGGAAACTGGAAAAATACTAGTTGCAAAAATTGTTGGGAATGCAAAGATGCACATCTCCACAAAAAATGGGACCATGGTTCCACAGTTTGCTGTGGAACTTGCACAAACCATGGTCACCTTGCAAGGAAGACCAAGAGAACTCCTGCCTGGAAGCACCTCTCTCTGAGAGAGTCCACATGTGAACCCATGGGATGGCATGTTTGGTATTTTTCCTAGGTGATGCATCACTCACCATGACTCCATGCACTGTTTTTCCATTTATTTGATTTTTTCTGAATTCCCTAGGCCCCTGAAGGGTTTCGCAGCATAGTAAATCAAAAAAATTCCTACGGATGCGAACAAGAAAGCCAAGATCTAATCTAGGAGATGTAATCAACGAGAGAGGTAGATGAGATCTTCATACCCTTGAAGAAATCGCACAGCGGAAATGTTCAACAGAACGTGGATGATGTAGTCGTACTAGCCGTCTCCTCCCCGCGATCTGATCCGATCCTACGCCGCAAGTGGCGGCGCCTCCGAGAGATGCACATGTATGGTGTAGCGACGTATCCTCCTTCCTTGGTCCAGCAAGTATGGTGGAGAGATAGATTGGATCTGCAGCACGACGGCGTGGTGCTTATGGTGGAGAGTTTCTGCGGCAGGGCTTCGCCTACGCACAGTCGCGAGAGAGAGAGGTAGAGGGGCAGCAATTGGACGGCGGCTAGGGTTGGAGTGGGGGAGGAGGCTGCGCCCCTGCCCTCCTTATATAGGGGGCTGGCCGGCCCCTTGACCCCTCCTCCAAGTCCTAGGGCGGCGGCCCAAGGGGGAAGAGTGGGGGGCAAGTTTCCCCCCTCCTTCTGGAAGGTTCCCTTAGGGTTTCCCCTAAGGGCTGGCCGGCTGGGCCTTAGGGGCCTTGTGTGCCTGGCCCAAAGTGGCCAGGACACTTCCCCTTAGGCCCATGCAGGCCTCCGACAAGTGGGCCCATGTTGGTCCCACTCCGGAACCTTCTAGAACCTTCCGGTACAATACCGATAAACTCCGAAACGATTCCGGTATCCAAAAATTGCTTTCCTTTATATGAATCTTATTCTCCGGACCATTCCGGAACCTCTCGTGATGTCCTGGATCTCATCCGAGACTCCGACCAAAAAAAACTCATAAACCAATTATCCATTCTATCCTAGCGTCGATGCACGTTAAGTGTGTGACCCTACGGGTTCGAGAATATGCAGACATGATCTTCTATCAATAATCAACAGCGGGATCTGGAAACCCATATTGACTCCCACATATTCATCGATGATCATATCAGATGAACCACAATGCCAGGATTCAATTAATCCCGTATATGTATTCCCTTCGTCACGCGATATTTTACTTGCCCGAGATTTGATCGTCGGTATCGCCATACCTAGTTCAATCTCGTTCACATCAAGTACTTTACTCGTTCCGTAATCCGATATCACTTTGTGATTAACTCCTTAACCACGTGCTTGCAAGCGTTGTTGATATCAATTACTAAGTGGGCCCGAAGTATATCTCTCTGACTCGGGAGGGACAAATTCCATCTTGATACATTCAACCCAACAAGTACTTTCCGATCACCTGAGAGACACCTTTATGATCACCCTCACATAGGATGACGTTTGATGACCTCAAAGCTTTCTTCTGATACCAGGGAGTTGTATTATCTCATGGTCTAAGGAATACAATACTTGACATAGGAAAAAGCTTCGCAAAGATGAACACAATGACACGATCTAATTGCTCTGCTTTATTTGGGTCTGTCCTTCACATCATTCTCCTAATGACATGATCTCATTATTAATTGACAACTCATGTCTATGGTTAGGAAACCTTAATCATCATTAATCAATGAGCTAGTCCATAGAGGCGTACTAGGGACACGGTGTTGTTCATAAACCACACAAGTATTAAAGTTTCCACTTAATACAATTCTAGCATGGAATATAAACATTATCATGAACAAGAATTATAATAATAACATCTTTATTATTGCCTCTAGGGCATAATTCCAACAGTCTCCCACTTGCACTAGAGTCAATAATCTAGTTTACATCTGGCAACAATCTAACACCCATGGCATTAAGGTGCTGATCATGTTTTGCTCGTGGAAGAGGTTTAGTCAACGGGTCTGCGACATTCAGATCCATATGTACTTTGCTAATCTTCAGATCTCCATCTGATATATAATCTCGAATTATATGGAAACGGCGGTTGATGTGCTTGGTCTTTGGATGATATCTTGGTTCCTTAGCCAGTGCTATGGCGCCAGTGTTGTCGCACAATATCTCCAGTGGGTCCAAAGCATTTGGAACCACACCAAGTTCAGTGATGAAGTTCCTGATCCAAACTCCTTCACTTGATGCTTCCGAAGCAGCCATGTATTCCGCTTCTGTTGTAGATCCCACGATCACGCTTTGCTTGCAGCTTCTCCAGCTCACAGCTCCACCATTCAAAATATATACGTATCCTGTCTGAGATTTAGAATCATCCGGGTCGGTGTCGAAGCTAGCATCGACGTAACCTTTTACGACGAGCTCCTCATCACCTCCATAGACCAAGAACATTTCTTTAGTCCTATTTAAATACTTTAGGATGTTCTTTACGGCTGTCCAGTGTTCCACTCCTGGATCACTTTGGTATCTGCTCGTCAAACTAAGAGCATTGGACACATCCGGTCTAGTACACAGCATGGCATACATGATAGAACCTATGGCCGAGGCATATGGCACTTTGCTCATAGTATCTCTATCTTTTACCGTAGCTGGACACTGAGCCTTGCTCAATATCTTACCTGACAACATGGGCAATGAACCTTTCTTTGCTTTATCCATTCTGAACCTCTTCAGAACTTTGTCCAGGTATGTACTTTGGCTTAAAGCTATTAGGTGTCTTTGTCTATCTCTATAGATTTTGATGCCTAATATATAAGCAGCTTCTCCTAGATCTTTCATTGAAAAACATTTATTCAAATAACTCTTCACATCGTTAAGCATGCCGATGTCATTTCCAATAATCAATATGTCATCCACATATAGTACTAAAAATGTCACCGAGCTCCCACTCACTTTCTTGTATATACAAGCTTCGTAGCAATTTGGAACAAATCCAAAACTCTTGATCACTTGATCAAAACAAAGGTTCCAACTCCGAGATGCTTGCTTCAGTCCATAAATGGAACGCTAAAGTTTGCACACTTTATTAGCATCCTTAGGATCGACAAAACCGTCGGGCTGCATCATATACAACTCTTCATCAATGTTGCCATTGAGGAACGCAGTCTTGACATCCATCTGCCAAATTTCATAATCATGAAATGCAGCAATTGCTAATAAAATCCGAATGGACTTAAACATCGCTACGGGAGAGAAAGTCTCATCGTAGTCAACACCTTGAACTTGCCGAAAACCTTTTGCGACAAGCCGAGCTTTATAGACAGTAACATTACCATCCGCGTCCATTTTCTTCTTGAAGATCCATTTGCACTCAACGGCCTTACGGTCGCTAGGAGGGTCCACCAAAGTCCATACTTGGTTTTCGCTCATGGATCCCAATTCAAATTTCATGGCCTCTAGCCATTTCTCAGAGTCTGGGCTCATCATTGCTTCCTCATAGTTCGCAGGTTCACTGTTGTCTAACAACAAGATGGTTAAGACAGGGTTGCCGTACCATTCAGGAGTGGCACGTGACCTTGTCGACCTGCGAAGTTCAGTAGTAGCATCGTTCGAAGTTTCATGATCCTCATCATTAGCTTCCTTTCTTGTTGGTGCAGACGGCACCGGAACAACTTCAGGTGCTGCGCTACTCTCCAACTCGAGAGAAGGTTCAATAACCTCGTCTAGCTCTACCTTCCTCCCACTCACTTCTTTCGAGAGAAACTCCTTCTCAAGAAAGGATCCGTTCTTTGCAACAAACACTTTGCCTTCGGATCTGTGGTAGAAGGTATACCCAATCGTTTCCCTAGGGTATCCTATGAAGACGCATTTCTCCGCTTTGGGTTCGAGCTTGTCCGGCATCAACTTCTTGACGTAAGCTTCGCATCCCCAAACTTTAAGAAATGACAACTTAGGTTTAGCACCAAACCATAGTTCATACGGTGTCGTCTCAACGGATTTAGATGGTGCTCTATTTAAAGTGAATGCAGCGGTTTCTAATGCATAACCCCAAAATGATAACGGCAAATCTGTAAGAGACATCATCGATCGCACCATATCTAATAGAGTTCGATTCCGGCGTTCAGACACACCATTGCGCTATGGTGTTCCGGGTGGCGTGAGTTGCGAAATGATTCCGCTTGCTTTAAGATGCGTGAGAAAATCATAACTCAAATACTCACCTCCACGATCAGATCGCAGAAATTTAATTTTCCTGTTACGATGGTTTTCCACTTCGTTCTGAAATTCTTTGAACTTTTCAAACGTTTCAGATTTATGTTTCATTAAATAGATATACCCATATCTACTTAAGTCATCAGTAAAAGTGAGAAAATAGCGATATCCACCGCGCGTCGAAATACTCATTGGTCCGCACACATCGGTATGTATGCTTTCCAACAAGTCCGTTGCTCGCTCCATTATTCCGGAGAACGGGGTTTTGATCATCTTGCCCATGAGGCACGGTTCGCACGTGTCAAATGATTCAAAATCAAGAGACTCCAAAAGTCCATCAGAATGGAGTTTCTTCATGCGTTTTACTCCAATATGACCTAGACGGCAGTGCCACAAATAAGTTGGATTATCACTATCTACTTTGCATCTTTTAACCTCAATGTTATGGATGTGTGTTTCATTGCTTTTGAGATTCAGAAGAAATAAACCATTCACAACAGGTGCATGACCATAAAAGATGTTATTCATATAAATAGAACAACCATTATTCTCAGATTTAAATGAATAATCGTCTTGCAATAAACACGATCCAGATATAATGTTCATGCTCAACGCAGGCACATAATAAAATTTATTAAGGTTTAAAACTAATCCCGAAGGTAAAACTAAGGAGAGCGTGCCGACGGCCATCACATCAACTTTTGATCCATTGCCAATGCGCATCGTCACCTCATCCCTTGCTAGCCGCCGTCTATTCCATAGCTCCTGTTTCGAGTTACAAATATTAGCAACTGAACCAGTATCATATACCCAGGCACTACAACGAGCGCTAGTAAGGTAAACATCAATAACATGTATATCAAATATACCTTTAATGGTGCCAGCCTTCTTGTCTGCTAAGTACTTCAAACAGTTGCGCTTCCAGTGACCCTTGTCCTTGCAATAGAAGCACTCAGTGTCCGGCTTAGGTCCAGACTTGAGCTTCTTCTCAGCAGGGGCAACGCGCTTGCCGCTGCCTTTCTTGAAGGATCCCTTTGCACCCTTAGCTTTCTTAAAGCTAGTGGTCTTGTTGACCATCAACACATGATTATCCTTTTTGATATCCACTGTCGATGGATTTCGTGTCGCAAGAACACGGGGTACCACGCGACGGACCCAAAGATTCGAACGCAGGGGGCTGAACGTGTGAGATCTTGGATCGCAACGAAGCACGGTGACGGAAGTCTCGAGCTGTCGAACGCACTACGCACTGCAGAGAGAGACGCCGAGCTTTACCCAGGTTCAGGGCCCTCGTGGTGAGGTAACACCCCTACTTCCCGCCTTCTTGTATTGCAACGCGACACCTCGCGAGGAGTACAAGGTCTTGGTTACAGAGTTCTAGCTGGCCAGAGGTTGAAGAACCTGCGTGCCCAGCTAGCCACTTGGAGAAGATCAGATCCCATCTAAGGGGTGGCCTCCCCTCCTTTTATAGCGCCAAGGTCCTCCTTCCCCTTATCTTCTTGAGGAAGGGGTTGCCACACACACCGCCAAGGAGGGTGGACAGCTGTAGACTACACTCTTCTGTAGACGTGGTCTTCGTAGGGTAGTGGCGCCGGTCCACAGGAGTGGGTGGAGGAAGCTGACGTCTTCCTCTGGCGCCCTGCACGGTCCACGCTATTTTTAGGGGGGTGGCCAACAACCACTGTGCCGCTTTGGGCAGGCACAGCGAAAGTTGGTCTCTTCCCTGTCGGGGGTAGCGTGGGCGGTACGCGGTCTTCTGTCCTTCACCTTCTTGCTCCGCACGCCAACGTGCTGAGCTGGCGTGGATCTGGTCCCTCTCCTCACCAGCGGTGGCTCGTGAGGAGGTCTTCTGGTCCTTAGCGTTTTCCACCGTCGATCTCCTCACGAGGCGCCTCCTCGTGAGGGTCTTCTTTGTAGCTTGGGTCGTTGATTCTCCCCTGGGCCAAAGATGGGCCGATGACGGGGCCCAGGAGCAGGTGGACCGGGATACCCCGGTATCCAGAACACCGATAGTAGCCCCCGGGAGCCCGGCCCGCGAACATGCCCTCTTGAGGAAGCGAAGGGCCGGGGGCCCCCGAAGCTGCTGGGCCCTCCAATGGCACGCGTCCACCGCGCGGTCAGAGGTCCATGTGAAGAAGCGGAGGCTCCGGACATGTGGCGAGGCCGCAGCTGGAGAGGCAAAACGGCGGGCGACGCTACAGTCTCTGAGGCGTCAAACCGCCATGATGGCGCGTCGCTTCACTGTGGAGCGCAGCGTCGACGCTTCGATTTCCGCGCTGAGATTTGACGCATCGACACCAGACGCCCCCCTTAAATAAAGTCTCCTCGAGACCTCCGGCACCTCACCTCCTTCCTCCAGTGCCATTTCTTCCTCCGCGCCCCCCAAGCTGATGGACCCCTCCGCCTCCGCCGCCGCCGCTGGACCAAGCTCCGGGGCCAAGCGCCGCGGACGCCCCCCGGGCAGCGGGATCAAGGTGAAGATCCCGACCCGATGGACGCCCGGCGCCGGCGGCCCCCTTCGCATAGGCGCGCTGAGGCCGGACGAGGTGAACCGCGCTGCCTCGGGGACCTCCGGCGCCCTGACTCTCGGGGGTCCCGCGCGCGGAGGCGCTCTGAACTCACCCTCGCCGCCGGCGGCGGCGCCTGCTCCCCGCGCCCCGGGGAGCGTCGACCGAGTCCTCCGGGAGGTGGAGGCCGCCCTGGGCCCCCCTCCCCCTGCTGCAGATCCTCCGGTCCCATCGGCGAACGGAGTGGTTGCCACTTCGCGCCACTTGGCGGCGGTGATGCTGGGACCCCTCACCGGCCCAGGGTCCCGCTTCCTGGAGCTCCTTGTCGTCGTCGACGCCCCGGGCTTCAGCTCCCTCCGGCTGCCCGACGCCGTGCGGAGGGTGATTTACGCCCCCAGCGCGGCCGCCGGGGAGATTGCCCTGGGGGAGCAGAGCAGGCCAGATCTCCTCTGGCCTGTGGACATCCTCCTCGGGGTGGGCGGCAACGCCATCCTCTCCGGCCGCTGGAGGGCCTTCGCCCTCGGCCATCGCCTCCGCGTCGGCGACCACCTCGTCTTCTGCTTCAAGCTGGGGACGTTGGAGGCTTCGGTGCGGATCTTCACCGCCGGGGGCGTCCGCCGCACCTACCCCCAGCCCGCAGCGCAGTGAAGAGGAGGTCCCGCCGCGGTAGTCTTCTGGGGAGGGGAGCTAGTCTCCTCCCCTCTTTGGTTGTGTAGTCCTCGCCGGCGGGGTATGCCCCGCCGTGCCTTTGCTCCTCCCTTTGATGGGATTACTTCAATGAAGTCCGCTTTTTAGCTGTCTTGCGCTCCGATTCCCAATGCTCTTCATTGTCCTGGTCATTCGCACGCTCGAGAGCCCTGGTGAGCTATTAGCGTCGTCGGGAGGCCTCCCTTCGCCTCAGAGCTCAAGATGGGGTCGGCGCCGACGACACATTGGACGATTCCTGAGACAAGAAGTTGAAGAAAGAGTTGGAAAAGAAAAAACCCCAAATCCCCGAAAACGGAAAAACAAGTCGATAAAACAAACGAAAAAAGAAAGCGAATAAGATGCCCCTGTGACCGGCACAGTGACCTTCTCCGTCGTGGAGGAGCGCGGCACTATCTGTGCCAGCAGCTAAGAGCAAATTGCCGCGCGTGGCAATTCACGGGGCCTTCCTCGTCGTTGAGGGAAGCTGGACCCTCACGGACATGAAAACGTCGACGCTTAAGAGAGCCCAGAGACCGTCGACACCTCGCAAGGGTTGCTCACGAGGTGAAGGGCCTGGCGCGGACCTCCGGATCTGCGTCTCCTTCGCAAGATGATCGGAGCAGCCTTGGTCTTCAATAATCCTGCCACGTTAGGCCTTCCTCGATAGAGGGAATCTTCCTGCGGATGCTTGTTGCATCGACGCATTCTTGCCTCCTCGTGAGAGTTGCTCACGAGGTGCTGGTCCTTAGCGGGTGCCTTGGGGCACACCTTGGACTTTCCTCGAAGATTTTTTATTTTCCGATGTACTTCGCGAGGAACTAAGCACCATGGGTATTTAGAGGTGATCGATAACAGGGCCGTCACCCCCGACCAGAGCTCACTCCCTTCGGGTTTTTCGGGCTCGCTGTTTTCCGGGCGAAGGCCCCAGCATAGACACCGTGCCGAGCCCCCTTCCGCGTGGAGTACAACAGAAAATAAATGGACTTCATGCCATTTTAATGTCATGCCGAAGCAGAGGCGCTATGCTGCGCAATAACTTAATATCAGTGCTTAAGAGCAGTTTGGGCTGATACAAGTGCCGTGAGAACGGTCTTTATCTCCTCGTGAGGAACCTAAGGGTAGAACTTTCGCAGATGAGCTATGTTCCACGGGTTCCCCACCGGCACGCCTTCTGCGGTTTCCAGCCGCGCCGAGCCTGGCCTGGCGATGTGCGTCACCTTGAAGGGTCCTTCCCACATTGGAGACAGCTTGTGCAGGCCCTCGCGAGAGAGTATTCTCCTCAGCACCAGGTCGCCGACCTCCAGAGTCCTTGCTCGAACATGGCGGCTATGGTAGCGGCGTAGTCCTTGCTGGTACCTCGCGGCGTGGAGCGCGACTTGGCACCGAGCTTCTTCGAGCAGGAGGAGACGATCCTTGATGAGGTCCTCTTGGCGAATTTCGTCGAAGGCGAGCACTCTTGGCGATCCGAACTTGACGTCGGTGGGAAGAACAGCCTCCGCCCCATAGACCAGGAAGAAAGGGGTCTCTCCAGTGGGTTTGGTGGCAGTAGTCCTGATGGACCACAAGATGGATTGGAGGTTGTCTAACCATTTTTTGCCGCAGGCTTCGAGCTTGGCGTTGAAGCTTTTCGTCTTGAGTCCCTTGAGGACCTCGGCGTTAGCACGCTCGGCTTGGCCATTGCTCCGGGGGTAGGTGACGGAGGCGAAGCAGATCTTGATGCCGGCCGATGCACAGTACTCCCGGAACAGTCCGCTGGTGAACTGGCTGCCGTTGTTGGTGATTATGCGGTTAGGCACACCAAAACGACAGACCAGTCCACGGATGAACTTGACTGCGGACCTGGCCGGGATGGTGCACACCGGTTCCACCTCCACCCACTTGGTGAATTTGTCGATGGCGACGTAGAGGTAGCGGTAGCCCCCTTGCGCTCTGGGGAACGGACCAAGGATGTCCAGCCCCCAAACTGCAAAGGGCCAAGTGAGTGGGATGGTTTGCAGCTCCTGCGCCGGCTGGTGGATCTGCTTGGCATGGAACTGGCATGGATGTGGCGGGCGGCTCCTCTTGAGGAACGGGAGGTGCAGCGGCCTCTTTCTCGCGATGAAGTGCCCCAGGGCTGTCATGCATCCCGCGAGGCGTTGCATCTCCTTGAGATTGCGTGGCGGACGCATTTCCTCGATGGCCTTGACCTTGTCAGGGTTCGCCTCTATCCCGCGATGGGACACGAGGAACCCCAACAGTTTTCCCGATGGTACGCCGAAGGCGCACTTGGCGGGGTTGAACTTGATATTTACCTTCCTCAGGTTGACGAATGTTTCCTCCAGATCCTCGATGAAGGTGTGACTCTCGCGAGTCTTGACGACGATGTCGTCGACGTAGGCCTCCGCGTTCCTTCCCATCTGAGCCCCCAAGGCCTTGCGCATGAGCCTTTGGAAGGTGGCTCCTGCGTTCTTCAGACCGAAGGGCATGCAGACGTAGCAGTACACACCACAAGGTGTGATGAAGGCGGTCTTCTCCTCGTCCTCCTTTGCCATCTTGATCTGATGATAGCCGGAGAAAGCATCCAAGAAGCAAAGGAGGTCACAGCCGGCGGTGGAGTCGACGATTTGATCTATCCTTGGGAGCGGATAAGGATCCTTGGGGCAGGCCTTGTTGAGACTTGTAAAGTCCACGCAGAGGCGCCCACTGCCATTTGCCTTTGGGACGACCACCGGATTTGCAATCCAGGTGGGGTGGGCTACCTCGCGTATCAGCTTGGCCTTCTTTAGCTTCTCTATTTCCTTGACTATGAAGTCCTGCTTCTCTTGCGCTTGCTTCCTAGTCTTCTGCTTCACGGGGTGTGCCTGAGGGCACACGGCTAAGTGGTGCTCAATCACCTCCCTGGGAACGCCGGGCATATCTGACGGAGTCCAAGCGAACATGTCAGAGTTTGCCCGCAGGAAGGTGACGAGCGCGCTTTCCTATTTGGGGGAAAGCCCTGCCCCGATGGTGACGAAGTTTTCGCAGCCCCCAGCCTGAAGCGGGACCTTCTTGGTTGCAGAGCGCTCTTGGGTGAACTGGGGCCTCCTCCCTGAGGGTACAGGGGCTTCCCCAATGCTCACGTCCAGCATCGGATGGACCAGGTCCTCGCTTGGAGTAGGTGACACAGAGGCGGCAAACTTCTTCCCTGTTGAGCCCTGCAAGTGGGGCTCAAGAGAGGCCTTCTTCGCAGCAGCCCGCTCTTGGGACACAAGCTGCTTCTTCCTCGCGAGGTCGTCGGAGTGTTCCAGCAGGTCCTCGTCGGCAGGGAACATGGTAGCGGCCTCACGGTAGACATGCTCTACCGACCGGAGAGCATCCTTCTCGTTGCAGCGCACGGTGATCGTGCCGTTGGCGCCCGGGATCTTGAGAACGTTGAAGCCATGATGCGTGGCTGCCCTGAACCTTGCCAGGGCTGGATAGCCAAGAATGGCATTGTATGGCAGCGCGATGTAGGCGACGTCGAAGTCGAGGCTCTTGGTCCTGTAGTTGTCCCGGGTGCCGAAGGTAACGGGCAGGCGTACCTGCCCAATTGGCATTGTAGACCCTTCGGTTACCCCGAAGAATGGTCGGGTTGGCATGAGCCGGTGGTATGGCACCTGCATCTTCTCGAAGATCTCGACCGAGATGATGTTGAGGCCCGCCCCTCCGTCGATGAGAGTGCGATTTACGGCGACGTTGTTAATGGTTGGCGTGCACAAGAGAGGAATTGTGCCCACGCCCCTGGTGGAGGCCGGATGATCCTCCTCGTCGAAGCCGATCTTGCACGTTGACCACTTCATTAGGCGGTTGCCAACGTTGGGCTGTGCCACCGCGATCTCTCGCGATAGCTGCTTGAAGTGCCGGTTGGATAAAGGAGCCTGAGCTCCACCCAGGAGGCAAGCGGCGAAGTCTCGTGGCTCTTGATAGCCCCCCTAGTTCTCCTCCCGACGATCATTTGCTGGTGGGGGCAGCGGCAGCGGCTTGGGATCGGCTCGAGACAGACCCTCGCGGCGGCGACCTTCCTCACGGTCGTCGTCGCGGCGATCGCCTCGGGATCCACTCTTGCCGTAGCTGCGGCCACCCCCGCGGCGCTTGGAGGCACCATTTTCTTCATGAAACTTCCGGACAAACCAACAATCGTCGGTATTGTGGGTGTCCTTCTTGTGGAGAATGCAGTAGCGGCGACGTTGTCCCTTGTCGCGCTCGGTGCGGTCCCCGCGGCGTTGCTTATGATCTGGCTCTGCCGCGAGGACAGCAGCCTCCTTTCGCTTGGGGTCCTTGGACTTTGGCTTAGGGGGAGGCGCCTCTGGCAGGTTATGCACGAAGAGCCTCCCCTCCTCGGCCTTGGCGCAGCGGTCAGCGATCTCGAAGAGCCTGACGACGGAAGTCAACTCATCATTCACGGACAGCTTCTCCCTCATCTTGATGTCGGAGACGCCCATGGAGAATGCGGAGATGACCTCCTCGTTGGAGATCCTGGGGATCTTGTTCCTCATCTAGCTGAAGCGCTGAATATACTGACGAAGCGTCTCGCCCTTGTACTGACGCACCGCCTTAAGATCGTTCTTGGTAGCGGGGCGCTCGTACGTGGGCATGAAGTTGGCAACAAACTGACGGCATAAATCCTTCCATGAAGTCACGGATTCGTGAGGAAGATTCATGAGCCAAGTTCGCGGAGCATCCTTGAGGGCCATGGGGAACCAATTTGCCATGGCTTGCTGATCTCCACGCGCGGCCTGGACGGCGACGACGTAGAGTTGGAGGAATTCGACGGGGTTGGTGGTCCCGTCGTAACGCGCGCCGATGTCCGGCTTGAACTTGTCAGGCCAGATGACGTAACGTTGCTGGCGAGTGAGAGCAAGACACCCGGGGTTGTAGATAGGGTCGCCGGGGGTCCTGACGTTCTTGCCAGCCTCGCCGATGTCGTCGATGGCGCGGTCATGGTTTTCGCGGCGGCGCTCAAGGGAGACGCGTGCGTCTTCCGGGGCGCGTTGGACGATTTGGCAGCAAGGCTCCCCGCGCGGCGAAGATGCGGCGCGGGAAACCACCCTCTTGGCCTTGTTGGCCTTCCCATCTCCGGCGCCCGGGGCGCGACGCCCCATCGCCGGATCTGGGTCTCCCGCACCCTGGGCCCCTCCCTGGGCCGGGTCTTCGTTGGCGATGGCGACGAGCTCGGCGATTCGAGCGCGCCACCCCTCATGCCCGTCATCGGTAGGTTGATAGCGCAGCAGCTCCTGCGCCATGGCGAGAGACTGCGCAGGAGACAGCTGACTCCCAGAACGAGCGCGAGAAGTGGCGGTGGCGGTGAAGGAGAGCGAAGGCTCTGTACGCCCGGACGGGAGGTAGGAGGACTCTAGATCTTCCTCCTCGGCCGAAGCTTCACGACGACGGAAGATGGGCTCGGTTTGCCCCCGAGCGGCGTTGCGACAGCGAAGACGCTCGAGCCTTGCGTTGGCGTCGGCCATGTCGAAGCAGATCTAGGAGAAAACACACCACAGACCCCTACCTGGCGCGCCAAATGTCGATGGATTTCGTGTCGCAAGAACACGGGGTACCACGCGACGGACCCAAAGATTCGAACGCAGGGGGCTGAACGTGTGAGATCTTGGATCGCAACGAAGCACGGTGACGGAAGTCTCAAGCTGTCGAACGCACTACGCACTGCAGAGAGAGACGCCGAGCTTTACCCAGGTTCAGGGCCCTCGTGGTGAGGTAACACCCCTACTTCCTGCCTTCTTGTATTGCAACGCGACACCTCGCGAGGAGTACAAGGTCTTGGTTACAGAGTTCTAGCTGGCCAGAGGTTGAAGAACCTGCGTGCCCAGCTAGCCACTTGGAGAAGATCAGATCCCATCTAAGGGGTGGCCTCCCCTCCTTTTATAGCGCCAAGGTCCTCCTTCCCCTTATCTTCTTGGGGAAGGGGTTGCCACACACACCGCCAAGGAGGGTGGACACCTGTAGACTACACTCTTCTATAGACGTGGTCTTCGTAGGGTAGTGGCGCTGGTCCACAGGAGTGGGTGGAGGAAGCTGACGTCTTCCTCTGGCGCCCTGCATGGTCCACGCTATTTTTAGGGGGGTGGCCAACAACCACTGTGCCGCTTTGGGCAGGCACAGCGAAAGTTGGTCTCTTCCGTGTCGGGGGTAGCGTGGGCGGTACGCGGTCTTCTGTCCTTCACCTTCTTGCTCTGCACGCCAACGTGCTGAGCTGGCGTGGATCTGGTCCCTCTCCTCACCAGCGGTGGCTCGTGAGGAGGTCTTCTGGTCCTTAGCGTTTTCCACCGTCGATCTCCTCACGAGGCGCCTCCTCGTGAGGGTCTTCTCTGTAGCTTGGGTCGTTGATTCTCCCCTAGGCCGAAGATGGGCCGATGACGGGGCCCAGGAGCAGGTGGACCGGGATACCCCAGTATCCAGAACACCGACATCCACCTCTGCAGCTTTCAGCTTAGCGAAGAGCTCAGTAATCGTATCAGTGGAACCAATTTGATTATGAGTAACTACAAAACCTTTGTAGCTAGGAGGGAGTGATTGCAGAACTCTGTCAATCTTGAGCTCTTCTGGAATCTTGCAGTCCAGTTGCTCAAGGCGTTGAGTGTAGCCCGACATCTTAATGGCGTGCTCACTAACGGAACTCCCTTCCTCCATCTTGCAGTTAAAGAACTTCTCAGAGATCGCATATCTCTCAGAACGGGCTTGAGTCTGAAACATGGTTTTCAGTTCCTCAAGTATCTCATAAGGCCCGCCGAACTCCTCAAAACGATTTTGAAGTTCCGGTTCCATAGCAAACAACATGGTACTCTTAATCACTCCATAATCATCTTTGCGTGACTGATAAACAGCTGTTTCATCAGCCGGCGCATCAGTAGCAGGGGCGTCACCTAGCGCTTTCTCAAGTACATAGGCTTTTTGTCCGCCAGCGAGAATGATTCTCAGATTGCGGAACCAGTTGGTGAAGTTAGACCCATTGTTTTTAAGCTTTTCTTTCTCAGCAAACACGTTGAAGTTGAAGTTGGACTTAGCCATTTGATCTACAACATTGCAAGTACAATTTAGACTATGTTCAAGATAATTAGTTCAACTTAATCAAATTACTAGATAAACTCCCACTAAATTCAACATCCCTCAAGTTGTTTAGTGAACACGATCCAAATTCACCACACCTAATCCGATCTTCACGAGAAGAGATGTGGTTTCAATGGTGGACAACGAAGTGTCGATCATATCATTCATATGACTCATGTTTAACCTTTCGGTTCGTGTGTTCCAAGGCCATGTCTGTACATGCTAGGCTCGTCAAGTCAAACCCAAGTATTTCCGCGTGTGCAAAACTGGCTTGCACCCGTTGTATGTGAACGTAGAGTTTATAGCACCCGATCATCATGAGGTGCTTGAAAACGACGAACTTTCGCAACGGTGCATACATGGGGAGAACACAATTTTATCTTGATCTTTAAGTGAGGAATCATCTTATAATGCTACCGTCGCGATCTAAGCATAATAAGATACATAAAAGGAGAAACATCACATGCATATAATTTTATGTGACATGGTATAGCCAATCTCCGCGCAATGATCTCCATCTTGTGCGCGCCGGCATGATCTCCATCACTCCACCATGATTGCCTCCACCACGAATAGCAACTACAACTATTGCTAACTACTTAGCGATAAAGTAAAGCTATTACATGGCGTATAAGAAGTTGACACGCAGGTCATACACAATTATAAAGACAACCATATGGCTCCTGCCGGTTGTGAACTCATCGACATGCAAGTCGTGAAAGATTACAAAACATGATCATTGCATACATCACATATATCACATCACATCTTGTGGCCATACCATATCACAAAACACTCCCTGCAAAAACAAGTTAGACGCCTCTACTTTGTTGTTGCATGTTTTACATGGCTTATGGGAGTTACAAGTTAAGAACGATTCTTACCTACGGAAAGCCACAACGGTGATATTATGGTTGCTAACATCCGTTGTAAATCTCATGACTACTATAGTGAGAGAAACTGGCATCCACCAGCCGCATGTGTGGAACAAGCCACACGTCAAGTGCGGAGCCGGTCTCGCGAACGAGGTCGCGTAAAGTTGGCCTGGACCGCTTCGATCTCACTATGCCACGCCATAAGAAATACAAAACAAAGAGGTTTGCAACAGAAAACATCAACGTCCGCAACAAGCATGTTGCGTTCTACTCGTGAAACACATCTACGCATAGATCTAGCTCTGATACCACTGAAGGGTTTCGCAGCATAGTAAATCAAAAAATTTCCTACGGATGCGAACAAGAAAGCCAAGATCTAATCTAGGAGATGTAATCAACGAGAGAGGTAGATGAGATCTTCATACCCTTGAAGAAATCGCACAGCGGAAACGTTCAACAGAACGTGGATGATGTAGTCGTACTAGCCGTCTCCTCCCCGCGATCCGATCCGATCCGATCCTACGCCGCAAGTGGCGGCGCCTCCGAGAGATGCACACGTACGGTGCAGCGACGTCTCCTCCTTCCTTGGTCTAGCAAGTATGGTGGAGAGATATATTGGATCTGCAGCACGACGGCGTGGTGCTTATGGTGGAGAGTTTCTGCGGCAGGGCTTCGCCTACGCACAGTCGCGAGAGAGAGAGAGGTGGAGGGGCAGCAATTGGACGGCGGCTAGGGTTGGAGTGGGGGAGGAGGCTGCGCCCCTGCCCTCCTTATATAGGGGGCTGGCCGGCCCCTTGACCCCTCCTCCAAGTCCTAGGGCGGCGGCCCAAGGGGGAAGAGTGGGGGGCAAGTTTCCCCCCTCCTTCTGGAAGGTTCCCTTAGGGTTTCCCTTAAGGGCTGGCCGGCTGGGCCTTAGGGGCCTTGTGCGCCTGGCCCAAAGTGGCCAGGACACTTCCCCTTAGGCCCATGCAGGCCTCCGACAAGTGGGCCCACGTTGGTCCCACTCTGGAACCTTCTAGAACCTTCCGATACAATACCGATAAACTCCGAAACGATTCCGGTATCCAAAACTGCTTTCCTTTATATGAATCTTATTCTCCGGACCATTCCGGAACCTCTCGTGATGTCCTGGATCTCATCCGAGACTCCGACCAAAAAAAAACTCATAAACCAATTATCCATTCTATCCTAGCGTCGATGCACGTTAAGTGTGTGACCCTACAGGTTCGAGAATATGCAGACATGATCTTCTATCAATAATCAACAGCGAGATCTGGAAACCCATATTGACTCCCACATATTCATCAATGATCATATCAGATGAACCACAATGCCAGGATTCAATTAATCCCATATATGTATTCCCTTCGTCACGCGATATTTTACTTGCCCGAGATTCGATCGTCGGTATCGCCATACCTAGTTCAATCTCGTTCACAGCAAGTACTTTACTCGTTCCGTAATCCGATATCACTTTGTGATTAACTCCTTAACCATGTGCTTGCAAGCGGTGTTGATATCAATTACCGAGTGGGCCTGAAGTATATCTCTCCGACTCGGGAGGGACAAATTCCATCTCGATACATACAACACAACAAGTACTTTCCGATCACCTGAGAGACACCTTTATGATCACCCTCACATAGGATGACGTTTGATGACCTCAAAGCTTTCTTCTGATACCAGGGAGTTGTATTATCTCATGGTCTAAGGAATACAATACTTGATATAGGAAAAAGCTTCGCAAAGATGAACACAATGACACGATCTAATTGCTCTGCTTTATTTGGGTCTGTCCTTCACATCATTCTCCTAATGACATGATCTCATTATTAATTGACAACTCATGTCTATGGTTAGGAAACCTTAACCATCATTAATTAATGAGCTAGTCCATAGAGGCGTACTAGGGACACGGTGTTGTTCATAAACCACACAAGTATTAAAGTTTCCGCTTAATACAATTTTAGCATGGAATATAAACATTATCATGAACAAGAATTATAATAATAACATCTTTATTATTGCCTCTAGGGCATAATTCCAACAGTCTCCCACTTGCACTAGAGTCAATAATCTAGTTTACATCTGGCAACAATCTAACACCCATGGCATTAAGGTGCTGATCATGTTTTGCTCGTGGAAGAGGTTTAGTCAACGGGCCAGGTCATCATCGTGCCGGACGATGACTACTACGCTGGCTACGACCCTGACTCCATCGAGTACATGGTTGAAGAAGACCTCAAAGAAGCAGAACCGTTCAAGGAGGAGGCCTCCGACGACAGCACCGAGGTTCTGAGCTGTTCTGATCGATCCCCTCTGTTCATCGTACTGTTCACATAGTGTAATGATAAATGCGTATGAAACTTAAATTCATCAGAGTCTTGTTTCATTCTAGTGCTTATGATTGCTCATATGATATCTATCAGTTAATAGTTATCAGATTAGATTCTGAATGTGTTAATGTAGTTACCTTGCAAATGATTGATCAACACAACTGACTTAAATTCATCTGAGTCTAATTTGATTGTAGAGATTATGATAACAAGATTTTTGTTTGGGAAGAAATGATTGATCTGATGCATATAATTTATAATTACCATTTTCTTTATTTGCTGCTTATTAATGTGATGATTCCATAGTGTGTATCAATTAGTATCATGTGTAGTATAATGATCAATGCGTATGAAACTTGAATTCATCCGAGTCTTGTTTCATTCTAGTGATTATGATTGCTCATATGATATCTATCAGTTAATAGTTATCAGATTACATTCTGAATGTGTTAATGTAGTTACCTTGCAAATGATTGATCAACACAAGTTACTTAAATTCATCCAAGTCTTCTTTCATTCTACTGATTATGATTGCTCATATGATATCTATCGGTTTATAGTTATCATATTACATTCTGGATGAGTAAAGGTAGTTAGCTTGCAAATGATTCATCAACACAAGTGACTTAAATTGATTTGACTCTAATTTGATTATAGAGATTATGATAACAAGATTTTTATTTGGGAAGAAATGATTGATCTGATGTATGGAATTTATAATTAACATTTTCTTAATTTGCTGCGCTTATTAATGTGATGATTCCATAGTGTGTCCTCGATTCATCAAATATTGGTCACACAACATTACTAGCCTCTGTTAGTACTATCACCGCAACAATTTAGAATCATTTTGGCAGCATTGTTATTTTTTTATAGCTTATTTCCTTTGATCTTTGTTGTGCTCCTGTTTATCTCACTTCTTATGTATTTCAAAATTCACAGGATGACTCTGACGACGTGGGCCACGACAAGGAGGACAGGGACCACAAGAGCCGCTTTGTTCTTAAGCGGCTCATGAGTGGCAAGATCCCTTTCCGCAGGTACAGGGAGCTAACTTATCCATTCTGTGGCAAGGTCATCACCAAAAACATAGAGAGCATGATCCAGCACGCGAATGGCGTTGGCGTAGGCAGCAAGCAGAAGCACAAGGGCCACACCATGGCGAAGCATGCCGCCTATGGCAGATTCCTCTAAAAGTTCGTCAAGGGTGGCCTCATCCCGGTTATCGGTCCTACTATTGGCCCTCATGTTCTGTTTCCATAAGATTAGTTTAAGTCTGTGTTGTCCCCCTGGAGATAAAGTAAAACTGTGTGATGTTTGAAGACTATGTTTTTATTATGTATGGTGGAATCTGGGCAATCATACCCAGATGTTTAAGACTATGTTAATGTATTCAGAGTTTGCTGTTGCTTTACTGGTGCCCATGTTATCTGAATTCTCTTGTTGGTGCACACTGCATTTGTTTACTAAATTAGATGGTTTGATTCTCGTGTTGGTGCACACTGCCCAGGTTATGTGGTTGTGTGTGTTCTATTCAGTAAGATGTATGAATGGGATGGTGCACGTGTGACCTTCTGTATGGTGCAAACAATTTTACCGATTATTCCCACTGACCCCTTGGATCAACACCATGTCATCAAGATATAGCTCCCGGTACGATGATCACATCACATTTCTACTGTTAGAATATTTATTGTTTTAAAATTTTATTTACTTATCTAAATTTCTACTATTTGAGGTCTAATTTTAATGCTTTTTCGTGAAAACTCCCCTATGGCATGTATTATGGTCCTATTAATCTGGTCATAAAATAAGACAATGTGGGCTAATTATGTGTTTTCTATTTTTTAAGAATAAGGCTTGTGTTCTATTCTGCCACGCTCGTGGACCCACTCATCATCGACACAGCTGTTGCAACGAGTCAGCCGCCGTCGACGCCATCTGGTTAGCTGCCGCGTGGCAACATGGGCTCCTCGCCCACCTCTTGCCTTGCCTCCACTCCCCTAGCCCCATTGTTACCATCATTTCTCCCAAATCCAAACTCCCCTGCCTCTCCCGCGCTGCAAAAAACCCTCCCCTAGCAACTCCGGCGACAAAATCCCCTGCGCAGCGCCGTAATCCTGTCCCCGGAGAAGACCGTCCTCTCTCCTCCGCTACAGGTAGGCTGGTAAGTGTCGCTCGATTCCTAGTCCCCAGAGAAGATCGTCCGCTCTCCTCTCGCTTCCAAGGGAACCTTGCCGGCGTTCTTCCTAGATCGCCGGCGGTGGGCCTCGAGCACGTACGGTGATTTTAAGTCGCCTCCCTTTTTTTCTTCGCTCCGTCGCGTACTAGATCTACAAGCATCTCCACTCTCCCCCCACCCCCCTAAATGCGTGGCCAACTGTCAGCGCCACAACCGACGCTTCGTCGTCTCCACTCGTCTCATCTCCCGCGCCCAGTAATGGCGCTGCAAACGGAAACAGCTTTGCAGCGGGACAGCGAGCCGTCGCGTCGCAGCACGCGTCGGCGGGAAATGAATGCCATGTCGCGCGCTTCCTGTCGCTTCCCGCACCTTCTCCTTCGTTTTCCGCCCCGTTCCCGGCTATAAATAGCTCGTTGCCTCGACGGTAGGTTCACATCCTCCAACCGCCGGTAGAAAATGCCTCGCAGTCTCTTGACAACTGATACGTCTCCAACGTATCTATAATTTTTGATGCTCCATGCTTGTTTTTACACCATTTGCTTAGTGTTTCGTTACACTTCGTGGCATTTTTATGCATTTTCCGGAACTAACCTATTAACGAGATGCCACAGTGCCAGTTCCCTGTTTTCTGCTATTTTTGTGTTTCAGAAAAGTTACACAGAAAATATTCTCAGAATTGGATAAAACCAAAGCCAGACATCCAGATATTTCACGGAGCTTCCAGAACACCGAAGAGGAGACGGAGCCGGACCGGAGGGTGGCCACACCACCAGGGGCGCGGCCCACCCCTGGCCCGCGCCGGCCTGTGGTGTGGGCCCCTTGGTCCACTTCTGACGCCGTCTCTTCGCCTATAAAGACCCCCCGACGGGAAAAACCTAAAGACCCAATCACTTTTCCAAAACACATCGCGATCCGTCGTCGCCATCGACCCGAAGATCGGGAGGGTCCAGAAGCTCTTCCCGGCACACTGCCGGAGAGGAGAATCGCCACCGGAGGTCTTCTTCATTGCCATGCTTGCCTCTGGCGCGATGAGTGAGTAGTCTACCTTGGACTATGGGTCCATAGCAGTAGCTAGATGGTTGTCTTCTCCACCATGTGCTTCATGTTTAGATCTCGTGAGCTGCCTTACATGATCGAGATCACCGTTATGTAATTCTACATGTTGTGTTTGTTAGGATCCGATAAATATTGGTGTTATGATTGAGTTGAAGTACTGAATTTTATCTTATGTTATCTCTATGTTGTTTATGATCTTGCATGCTCTCCGTTGTTAGTAGCTATCTTGGCCAAGTAGTTGCTAGTGACTCCAAGAGGGGGTATTTATGCTCGATAGTGGGTTCATGCCTCTATTTAATCTGGGGGAGTGACAGAAACCTCTAAGGTTGTAGATGTGCTGTTGCTACTAGGGGGAAAACAACATTCATATGCTCGAGGGCATATGCTTTGTTTACATTACACACTTTGCTTAATGCAATTATCTGTTGTTCGCAACTTAATACTTGTGGAGTTCTCGGATTGATTCGCCACAAGTGGATTATTAGTCATAGATGCAGTTGGATGGCGGTCTATGTATCTTATTGTAATGCCCAGAGTAAATCTAATAGTGATCCTCTCGACATATGCACGTTGTCTTTATTCTATCAATTGCCCAACTATAATTTGTTTACCCAGCATGTATTATTTTATCTTATGGAGAGACACCGCTAGTGAACTGTGGATCCCGGTCCTATTTCCTTTATATTGCTATCACTTGTTTACTTTACTCGCACTGTTTACTTTACTTGCATACTATTATCACTTTCCACTCGATACGCTCATACCCTTTGTTTCAAGCAAACCGGTGAGATTGACAACCTCATCGTAAGTTGGGAACAAAGTATTTGGTTGTGTCGTGTGCAGGTTCCACGTTGCCGCTCACAAAGCAAAGCTTGGACGAGGCGCCCTATAAATTGTCTGGAGCTGTCGCGAAGCTAGCGGGCATCACCTTCAGTCGTATTCGTCCTCCTACTGGATTGATAACCTTGGTTTCATAACTGAGGGAAAACTTGCTGCTATCTTCATCAAAACCTTCTCTTGGGGTTTTCCAACTGGCCGGTCATTTACTACATATTCCCACGTCAACTTGGCTCCAAAAGTTTCTGTCGCCGTTGCCGTGTATTTAAAGAAGAAGCTTTCACACCATCATCACCACGCCATCAACAACCTACGCCATGCTCCCTCGAGGCGGTTCCGGCGCGCCACCAGCACCACCGCCCCCACCTCCACCGCCGCCGCTGTCGTAGGACCCAGCTCCGCCGCAGGGCGAGGAGGAGGAGGACTCTGATGACGAGGAGTTCCTCGCCGAGCTGCCGACGGATGCGGAGGCTGAGGAGGCCACCGCGGAACAGAGAGCGATCGTAGCGTCGTTCGAGATGCAGCGCCGCGACCGGGCGGCGCAGGAGCTCATGGCCACCGAGAGGAGGGCGACAGCGGCAAGGCTGGCGGAGGACCATACTGCTGCCCGCGCCGACGCCCACCGCCGCAACATCGAAGCGGCGAGGGCTGCGATGGCGGAGGCTGAGAGACGCCTCTTCTGGGCGGACGTGGCCATAGGGCTCACGAAGGTGGCGGCGGAGCGCCAGCGCCGCGAGCATCAGTACCCTCTCCCCTCCTTCAACGCATCGGCGCAGCGAGCGCAGGAGCGCCACACCTTCATCTCATCCCTCGAGGAGGCCGAGCGCGACCGCAGCCAGCGCGCGGCGGAGGAGAACCGTCGCCGCCACGGGATGGTTTCTGGACGCCTGTCCGATGATGGAGCTAGGCCGTTCAACGCTTCACCGCCAGCACCATCGGCCGCATCGGTGAACTTCGCCGCCGGTGAGAACCGTCGCTACCGCGGGATGGTTTCCGGCTGTCTGTCCGATGATGGAGCTGGGCCGTCCAACGATTCACCGCCAGCACCATCGGCCGCATCGGTGAACTTCGCCGCCGGCGAGGACTCCGACGAAGACCACCTCTTTTAGTCTATTTCATATTTCACCGTATTTTGTAAAAACCATCTAAATTTCAATGAAATTTATGTAGTATGCTGAATTTTGTCGAGTTTAAATTTTGGGATGGGCGGCACGGCTGGGGAACCTCTATACGCACTCTATTATTGTAGGGTAGTTGTCGCTGGATATGGTAGTAGATTTCACTTCATACTGGATATGGAATGAGGTACTGTCATTGCAAATTGTAGTAGCACATACTGCTAATTATAGCATAGTATATTATTCCAAGGAAATAGATGCATGCACTAAATAGGTGCCCATTTCTTTCAGAAAAGCTTGCAAGTCTCCAGACGGACCCAACGATTGACCATATCACCACTAAGGTGCAGGTTATACAAATTTCTATTTCTGGCAATGGTGTTTTTAGGTTCTACACAACATTGTAATAAGCACAATCTCTATTTTTAGGCTGATGCCTGTACTAGCCGGAAGAACCGTTCTGTCGATTATTTCAAGCTATTTAAAATCAATGATTCTTATGCTATCAAGAAATGCAAGAAAGCCACAACCAATAGGGATTAGCCCCTCCCTTCATATCAAGGTCCTGATCTAGATAGTGAGCCAAGGACTATCTCATCTTCCAAGACACCTAAAGCCAAGGCACGTAGACACACATCGGGCCCACTCTCATCCTATCGTGGCCCTGCAAGGGCGGCTGAGACTATCGTCATTCGCAGAGGTGTGAATCTGTCTAACATGGGTCTGATGATCTTTTAATACATTCTTATGGAGATAAAGATCACTAAGTAGTGCATTTCTTTCTAGGTCCCAAGATAACTGGTGACTTGGAATTCGACAAGCACTGTGTGTTTGCAAGCAATATCAATCTCACTGGTCGCCAGATTGCCGATCTCAATGCAATGGTTGCTAAACTGAGGCCAACAGTTCCATACTATATCTGTGAGATGAAGAAGTCACATGTCCTTCGTGGGAAGGCAAAAATGGTAATCTGCTTGACTCTTTTAATCTTCTCATGCACATGAATCTGTGTTCAAAAACTGACTGTATTCTTGTACTCTAGTACTTTTCAGCAAAGTACAACAATGCCCACCTCGCCCGCTATCTTCCATGCACCATTCCAACATATGTCGGTGAGCAAGATGGTTTCTATAATGTAAGCTTCACCCATCAGGGCAACGGTGTTGCCCAGATGACAGCAAACTGGCCTAAGGTTCTCCAAAAAGCGTCGATAGAAGAAGGAAATGTGTGCATCTTCACCTTCTTGAATGTGGGGCAGGAGGCTATGTCTGTTCATGTTGAAAAAATGTAGCCTATATGTTGCGCAGTTGCTATCAGTTAGTTAATTATGTTATTATATTATTGTGTCACCTGGTAGTCTAAACCATATGCCAATATGTTGCGCAGGCTATGATTACTTGCATTCTTCTCTGCATGCTTATACTCTATTTACTAAAACCATCTTGTTATGATGAAGTGCCTTAACTCGTACATGATTTTGTGAATTGAATTGTTTGTATTAACTGATTGCAACGTGTTGTGCTTTCTGTGATGCTCTGATGGTCAACATGTCTATAAATTAAGCTTAGTTGTATTCAAACGGAAACAAAATTATCTATTCCAGTGGCTAGATGGACTAGATAGATGGCATCCAAAATCTAGATAAGAGAATGCACAACGTAATAGCATATAGAATAACATGTCATACAAGTTTTACAACTCAAGACTTAATATATAGCATAAACCAGCCGATCAGAACTAGTACTAAAGCCTTAATATCTGGCATACAAGTTGAGTTGGTGTAGATGCATACACCACCAGATTAGTAGTTCAAGTTAACACTTAACTGGCTTACCTATCGGCACATTACTCATCAGATGGATAAACAGTACTTCCTTTTCATCTGGTTCAAGCTCAAACACAGCCATGTCATCAACAGACATGCGTGAGGTGGTCACAAGCGTGCTCCAGTTAGTTGTAATCTGGGCACGACCATCGTTGCCCATCTGAAGCTTGATGTAATGCACATCCTGCTCAGTTTCACCTTCAGGTGCATATGGGTCATCGGCGCAGGCTGGCACCATAATATCTCATGCTTCCATGTACTGCTTGAGATAGAGCAGGCAGTACGGCTTCGAAAATACCTGATATGATAGTATAGATACTATGGTGTCATGCAGTTGAGCAAACACGTTAATATTCACTGTGCACAATGAAATCTTACCATCTTTGACTTTCCTTTAGCTGTCAGAGACTTCTTGACAGAGCAGACATACAAAGGGATCACCGGATTATCACTATCAAGCCTCCGTGAGAGCAATTTGAGAAGGCCAATCCTTACATAAGACATTGGTACATCATTTCCATAAACGATGTTATTTAGCTCCCAAGGTGCTAGGTCAAGAGCCCCCCTTTTATACCCCTAACGATGGGACCTACATGAATTATTTCATGAATGAGATATATGTCCTATCTCTCAAATTCTATAACCAGACATGTATAAGTTATTACCTTCATCTGTCAGCGCCGGTCCTAGATGGGTGTGGTACTGGTAAGTCCTGGGACTGTGCCCAATCACACAGTTCTCATCGTCGGAGGGACAGTCGTAGCATGCTTCATGACGTTGCATTGTAACCTGTAATTGTGTGAGGGACAGTTCATTATCATTTTAAAACAGGAACATGACAATATAACCAATAGCATTACATAGCTTCCAATAGCAATTTAAAAGCTCCACCAAGATCATGTCCTAACTATGTATAATCATTGGAATCCGACCTCATTGGAAAGACCTAAAAGCATGCCAATTTTGTGAAGAGTTTGCCTATGAATCCTTGGCATGCCATGTTTGGTATTTTTCCAAGGTACTACATCACATACAATGACTCCATGCGCTGGTTTTCCAATTTTTCAATTTTATTTGTATTTCTTTTGCTCACTTTTGAAATCTAGGTCAAACTCACGGTGCCGTAAGCCCTAAACGCCATAACCCATCACATCTATTTACTTCTTATAAATAATCAATTATAAATCACCAAAAAGCATAATGTAGCTTGCAATGTTTGATATAGAAATAACCAATAGCATGGCTAAGCTTTCAATTATAATATGTAAAATAGAACAAGATTTTAAACCCAATAGCTTTACATAGCTTCCAATAGCAATTAAAAAGCTCCACCACGAGCATGTCCTAACTATGTATGATCATTGGAAACTGACCTCCATTTCAAAAGCATGTGGAAAAACTTGGTCAAACTCACGGTGCCGTAAGCTCCCAAAAGCATGCCAAATTTGTGAAGAGTGTGCCTATGAATCCTTGGCATGCCCTGTTTGCTATTTTTCCAAGATACTACATCACATACCATGACTCCATGCGCTGGTTTTCCAATTATTTGATTTTATTTTTATTTCCTTAGCTCAATTTTGAATTCTAGGTCAAACTCACGGGGCCGTCACCCCATAACCCATCACATCTATATTCTTCGTCTAAATAACAAATTAAAAATCACCAAAAAACATGATGTGGAATGCAATATTTGATATTGAAATCACCAAGAGCATGACATAGCTTTCAATTATCATTTAAAATTCATCTCAACAAGAACATGTCAATATATCCAGTAGCATTGCATAGCTTCCAACAGTGCTTTAAAAGCTCCACCAAGAGCATGTCCTAGATTTCCCCTTTTAGCACAATGGAGCAATGTTGTGTCCGAGATACAACACAATTTAAACTGGAATAAGAGCACCCATTCAATCATTTTAAATATTTTGGCAACAAACCGAACCGAACAAAGACTAAAATACAATAGATAACCAATGTTTTGGCAGGGCATGCAAGTTTGGGCAACATACATAGCAACCATATGGTTCTGATTATAGAACAATCAAGCAGGCTCAGTGACCATATGAACCACTCCTTTTGTGAAATATCGATTACGAAATTACTGAACTATCATTACAGAAGTAGAAATATTTTTGGAACATTCCCCTTGAACTAGTGCCGCCCCTTGAACTAGTACCAGATCAGAGCATTGGGCAATCCGTACGGGAAAACCCTACACTTACCTTGAGAAGGGATTCCTGCGTGCAGGACGCCATGGAGGTTGAACGCCACCCGGCCGGCATTGGTTCGAGCAGTCGCTGTGGGCGGGGCGGCCAACCCCCAGCAGCCGCCGGTTTGGGAGGAAGGAGACTGGAAATATGATTTAGGGTTGAGGTCGCCAGGGGTAGAGGTATCTAGTACTTTACCCCATATAGCAATCCCAGTCTAACTGACAGTGGACCCAGAAAAATGAAGTAAAAGCCCAAGTAGATAAACATGGACAGTCACTGTTATTTTATTTACGGTGCAGATTAAGGCTACTACATGTCTTCCTCCCCTGTCTCACTCCCCACTTCACAGTCCCAACCCTAAGCTCGCCGTAGCTCATGGCACCGCCGCCGCCGACGCTCCAATATCAATCCCCCATCCGGCAGGCAATGACTTGCCTTGTCAAAGCCGGTGTGCAGGTGCCAATAGCGGCTGTCATGAACTTCCCCAAGTTGGCGCTGTCGGCGGGGGCGTTGCAGGCGGGGAGGAGGGTTTCCCCAAGGTCTAGATGCTCACCGGCTCTGTCTGAGGTAAGGGCTATGAAGCTGAAGTGGGGTAAGCTGGGGAAGCGTGGTCGTCGGCCATTCACCGGCTTTCCGGCGTCGAAGACCAACAAGAACTTGCAGCGGGCGAGGAAGCGGTCCATATCGAGTTCTATGATATGGCGTGTTTATGAGCCGCCGGCGAACCACAACTACACTGATCTATCATTGCGACTGCAGTTCACTAGGAAATACGACCCCTATCAAGAGCTGTCATACTACTTGTTTGAAGAATGCCTCACAACGGCGCTGCTGGTCAAGTTCAACCAGACGTTTTTCTGCCAGAAGCGCGGAAAGCCCTCATCCCCCAAGGGCGAGCGCAGCCGCCCGAGGAAGGGGAAGCCATGACGTGCATGCTGAATGGAGAAAAGCAGCAGGAGTTAGGCGGGAAGGGAAATCGTTCAGTTCCGGTTGATTTAGCAATGAACTTTAGCCCTTCGCAGCATTTTGGTATGCCAACTTTCATGAAGGCTGCTCTCCCCTAGTTTCTTCAGTTAAGTATAGTTAGTGTTAGACCAACTCTGAAGAATAGCTTTTGTATAGACAAGGCTAAAGCCGCCTTTTGTGTTACTAACTAGCTTCTGTAAGTTTAAAGCAACCAAATATTATGAACTTTTAGATTTAGTGTTTCTCCTTTAATTTCAGATCTGAAATCTACATTTATTGTTCTTCATTTTTGAGATTCGCATTTACAGAGATGAATTCGGTGGAAATTAACATAACAAGAAACTAGATGTTCATGAGGTTCCGCCACCAAGTCTACAGGAACGGCCACCGCCGCCGTCGCCATTAGAGACAGCTAGCCGATCTCCTCTGAGATTGCCGCGCTTCCATAGGTGTCGTCGCCATTAGAGATATTAGAGGGAGCGATTCTAGATCTCCTATCTGGGGAGCTCAGATCTGTGGGGGAAGGGAGGAGCCGGAACTGCGACCTAGGGAGCCCTTGCCACTATGTGGGAGATCCTAGCACCAGGGTGGTGTCAGCGACGGGGAGCTCGATTCCGGCGAAGCGACGACGAGCTCGACTCCGGCGTAGCGACAGCGAGGGGTCGGCGGCGAGCTGGGCGGACGGACAGAACAGGGGAGGACGACAGAACAGGGAAGAAGACGGTGGCAACGGAACTCTAACGCTGACAAAGTCAAGTTTTGTTAGAATAACGGGTAAACCTGACAAGGTGGGCTCAGCAAGCGGCAGCGGAACGGGAATTATGAGTTCAAACGTTTTCTCCCCAATTTAAACACTAGGATTTGGGCTCAAACAAATTTTACCAAAAAAAGATCATCTGAGCTATTTGTTAAGGGCTTTTGGACTCCCAGGGTGATTACAGCGAACTAAGGCAATTAAGGCACCTATAAGCCTATGGCAAGGAACTTGGTGACTGTAAACTAAGTATGAATAGCCCCCTCACGTGCATTTAGGTTAGCCGCTCGCTCGAGGCCCACGGCCTCTCGCAGGTTCGGTCTCGCACCTGGAGAAAATTGGGCCGTGCACTGGATTCCGTGCGGGCGAGAGCTTGCTGGGCCTTCAGGACCGTGCCGATAGCCATGTCAGCCGTTCCACTGATTTGTCTCAAAAAGAAAACAAAGCCGTTCCACTGACTTTCGAATTCCGATGTTTCTGCGAACCTTGACTTGTCGAGTGTCCAGACTCCAGTGTCAAGCCAGGGGTTATTTTACCATTATCGGATAACAGAGCATCTCTTGCTGTATATTTTACAGTACAGAGCAGCCATTCAGTCTGAGGCCAATTTATATCAGTCCATGTGATCTGCAAACAACAGTACATATACGAGTACGCGAGGTCACATGAAAACGGTACTCCGTAGTCCGTACCTTGGAATTGGATCTACGCAGACGGAGAGTGTGCTGGCTGTACCGTCTTATGCTGTCGGCTTATGTTGCCGCCGCTGCTGGACCGGGCGCGCACTGCGCACACCCCATGTGTGAGAGTGTGTCCGTCGTCCTCGCCGTCCACCAACCGCCGTCCACGGCCAGTTCCTCCTTGGTTTCTTCAGCCGGAAGCATCGCTCTCCGGCCACATGCTGTATCGTACTGATCTTCGTCGGTCTGAACTGGCAGTCGCTACGGCCGTTGTTGTTACTTCAGCAGTTCAGCCAAACCAAAACTCGATCCGATCTGAAATCTGATCTACTCTCGAGCAAAACAAGGACCGACTCGTCCTGTTCGACTAGCAGCCATCGGCGGCACGTACGAGTGCACGGCGGCCATAGCTTCGCGGTGAGAAATGGCGGGTACTGTTAACCTGTCAACCATTGTGGAGATCAGTACCCTCCACCTCGCAAGCAGGATCTCAGCAGTTCAGCACCGCCAGCGGCGAAGATCGATGGCCAGTCCTTTGCTTTGCTACTAGGTACACTAGCTAGCTAGTCCGTCCGCGTCACTGCGCTGCCCCAGTGAAGCGTCACTGTGTCAGCGCGTGACCATTTGGTGGCGTCTCGGGCTCACGGTTCAACTCCGCCGTGACATCACTGAACTCCAGCACCGACAAGCCCACTGAACCTCCCCAAAACCTATCGCTGTTACATGGACCGCCCTCCATCCTGTAAAATTTCCGTCCAATTTCAGAGCCGATAGCATCAGAAGAGCAAAACAATATCTTATCCGCCGGAAGCCTTGCCATCGGGAGGCGCCAGCGACGACCCACCACGCCGCCACTGCCACCAACCTCAGCCAATTTTTCAAGTGCTGCTACCTAGCTGGTCAACTCTGTCACAGGGCGACCGAAAGATTAGAGTAATGGAGGCGAGCGACACGGAGAGATTCCGTCTCCGAGCCGCGTTTATCTTAGCGAGGGAACCGTACGAGGGAGAGCTGACAAAAATAGCGTGGGACAGTGGACCTGGGGAGTGGAAAAGCAGGGGCTTAATTTTCAGGGACAGCTGCTGCTTTTCCCCATGGGGTCATGGTCCTCTACTGCTTCCTCGAGTGGTTGGTTTGCTTTGGTTGTTTTGTTGGAGCGTTGGACCATGGCCATGCAAAATGCGATCATCTGCTTGCAATGCCTTTTTTTTTGCTGGTGGAAAACCATGTCGATGGGGTGGTGGATGAACAGTGGGTTATTTGCACTACCAAGTACAATTGGTTGCTAGGACTATATTTTAAAGGTAAGATGGCTTGGAGAAAGGGGCGGTAACTTTTATAGATACATCATTGGCTATGTCTAGGTTCTTCTTAATTTTTCTGAAACTTTGAAACATGATTTTTGAATATTTGAGAATAAAGGGCTGCATGTAGCTCGGTCTATGTTTGTGCACTCCCCATATAAATTACACTGACACAAAACGTACGATTTTGGTACGACACAACACATCAGTCCTTGATCACGCCACTAGGCATTCATAATCACCACTGATGAAGCCATCGTACCAAAATTGTATGACAGTTACGTAAGGTAGTTCCTCATTGTAAATTGGGGTGTCAAACACTATACATATATGCATTTGGCATGTGCACCCTCTAAGACATGCCGGTTTAGGATCGCCCCTGGTCGTGACAACTAACAAGTACTCTCTCCGTTTTTAAATATAAGATGTTTTAGCTTTGTGAAGCAAATGTATCTAGACATTTTTTTTAGTATATATGTTCACTTGAATATACATACTAAAAGATTTCTCAATACACTTGCTTCACAAACCTAAAACATCTTATATTTTAAAACGGAGGGAGTAACAACGTTCGGCGAGTTATTCTGGTAATAAAAAGTCAAACGTAAAAGGAACTTCTTGAGGCTGACTAATATTCACAAGGCTGATATATATGTCAACCCAAGTAAATTCGTAGAACAAACTTGGATTTGTACCCTTTTTTCACTAATGTGTGTATATGATCTCCTTTTATAGCATTATGTTGGCTCTAGAAACTAGAGCTCACATGTTTTTCCGGTAAAACAATAAGTTGAAAAAAAGGCGCTTTAAAGTTTGGTTTGCTAAAGTTCTCCACAACCCTTTACATGACATGAAAATTTACTCGACATATCTCTATCCAGTAAAAGATAGACAGGCATGCGCTAACAACTTGCACTCGCAAACAAATAAACAATAAATGGAGGACAAACCAAGGACAAGAAAATCAGTAAAAATCACCCTTCAACGTTACGCTACACGAATGAAATGCTGCACAGCAAGAAGCACCACACATCTATTACCTTGCGGGCCCACAAGCAGGAAATGTTTGCACCTACCGCTAGCTCCTTTCTTTCCTAGTACACACATGAGGCGCCCATCCCCATCCTCGCTCACTGACATCAGCACGCACGATTCTTCCTGATCCGCTGATGTCCCTACCTGAAAATGAAAATGATGCGGTGAGAAAAGGCCGGTCATGATCGTGCCACAGGTCTTTCACTATGCTACTAGCCGAATAAAGCAAACTAGCTCCAGCCAGCTCCTTATACGGCTGTACGTACGTTACATGCCAACAACCAAAATTGAAGCGATGGTCCTCCATTGCTCCATACATCAATGGATATATATGGCCCATTTTTTGTTTCTGAGGTGGTGGTACATAACAGCTTCCCAAGTTTCCACCATGATCCCAAGTCGAAAGGCATGATATGATTCGGGTCTCAAGCGGTGGGTATTGTATATGTTCCTCGAATGAAACAACCAATTTGGGTTTCTCTTTTGTGAAATGTATTCAAATCTGCACCGTTGACGTTATTATCAGGTAGCACGTGCAAGAGGCATATCTATGGCGTAAATAGATGTTGCTGTTTTGGTATAGCGTAGAATTTGTCAGCTAGGAGGAGATCGTAGGTAGCCATGACATTTTATCCATCAGCAAATTTAAATGCCATGTGCTGCCTTGCTAAGCTGTGGACACGATGATTGAGCACCAGTGCACCACCATCACCCACTCTACCACCATCATTACTCATGTTTAGGCTCAAGTACATTCAAAAGGCTATACATGATACATTGGCATGCATGCATGTATCTTATAGACAGTTCGTTGAATAATTAGGCCTAGTCCAATTGTAACTCAACACCCCAAAGGCAGGAAAACCATCTATAGATCATCTAGAGTACATGCTATCTACTAACATATATCGCATTCTTATTTTCTTCCGGCCACAAATTATAGGCAGATGCAGAGCTCTCGGTAGGGCAGCTGCCTTACCTTGATTTTTGGCAGATGAATTTAAATATTCATGCTTTTTAAAATGATATGAGTGGTCATATGTCAAAAAGGAATCAAGGTGAGAAAGTTATGCATGTTTTAGTGAACACCGCGTAAAATCAATTTCGAACAAAAAACATGCACTAGATCTAGTCTAGTCAGAAGGAGGGGTGTTGGCCGGGAGGCTGGAGCCGTCATGTGGATAAGAGGTGAGAACGAGCGCAGTCCAGAGGTAGACGGTGAATACTAGATTTATGTCTGTGTGAACGGCTTCTACATACGAGAATAGTCACCGCACATCAGAGAATGGCGTGGGATGCCTAGAGATATATTTCTCCTAGAATTGTACGTAGCATTCATGTATTGAGACTATTTTGGTATTTCTATCAATTTTTTTAGAGTTTGACCTACCTCGAATTCTTTCGTCCTTCCCCTCCGATTATACCGGTGCGATTTTCATTTCAATAAAAAAACACTGTTGTCTCCTATTTAGCAGTGTACAAAAAAACCTTATACAACCAAAAGTCCTAGAGATGAAAAAAAGGGTGAAAGTAAAAGCACACTGTCACATTTTATTACACTGAGCACCAGGCTTGAAATCACGGTTGACGTGACCGCGCCGCAAGCACACAACGCATGCTCCAACCCCCGGCGCAGGCAGAAACGAAAAGGGCACCTGAAGTGAAAACCACGAAGCAGGGCCAGAAATAGCAACCACGCCCCCGACCCACAACCCAGCAGCAGCAGTACCACCACCCGCAGCGCTGGACTCGACGCCACTTGCCCACAGCACCCCCCTCGTGCCCCGCTGCGCTGCGCTCTCCCCTTTCCCCCACCGTCCCTTTCGCCCCGCACCCTGTCGGAGACCGACGCTCCCCTCCCCGTCGGCGTCGCCTCCACTCCTCCTCCCCGTCAGCCTCCTCCTCGGCCGCCCCTCTTCCGTGCGGAGGCGGCAACCTGCTGGTGACGCGCGCGACCGAAGTCGGCGCCACCTGCTCCCACTGCAAAAGTAGCCGTTGCGGCGTCGCATTTATACCGCTGCAGCGTCATGAGCCCCTCCGCGCCTCGGCGGTGAGGACGTGGAGATGCCGTTGGTCAGATTCGAGGTGCGGAACGAGGTCGGGCTGGGCGACCCCGGCCTCTACGGCGGCGGCGGCGGTGCGGCGGCTGGGAAGCGTGGCGTCGTCGGCGGCGGCGGCGGGGGAGAGGCGGACCCCAAGGCGCTGCTCGAGGGCGTCGCCGTCGCGGGCCTCGTCGGGATCCTGCGCCAGCTCGGAGATCTCGCCGAGTAAGCCGCCTCCGTCCCCCTTTACTACCATCTCCCTTGCTGCCTCGCGGCCCGATTTCGGTTCAGTTTTTTTTTTTCGGTTCAGTTATTTGTGCGTCTCTCGATTCGGCAAGTTCGTTTGTTGGTTCCAGACTTCCAGTTCCTGGTGGGATCTGGTCCGCTTCGTGTGTGTGGTGATTTTGGCGGGCATCAGCGGTTGGGGAAGTGTCTGGGCGCTGGTTCGTTAAGTACAAGTGTTTCTGCTTGCGATTGGGGGCGGTTGGAAGGGACTGGGATCTGGCGTTGAGGTGGTTGTATTCGATTACACTGCTACGTTCTATGAGTACGAATTATGGAAGGCTTGTGGTTATCCACAAAATGGCACCAGCTGCATTTGGGCTGATTCTCCGAGTTAGGAGTAGGATTGAATTGGTTTTGGGAGGCATGCTTTGCTGTATCGGTAGGAGCTGTTGATGTGTTTTCTAGTTATGCCATGTTTTGGGTAAGATGAGCTTATGCTTCTGTAGAGTCCCCGTTTTAGTAGATAACCTAGTGGGTGCCTTCACTAATATACGTTGTTCAATGCTTCGGCTTTGCTAATTCTGGTGCAAATGTTTAAAGCTGCTGGCAATTTCTACTGTCTGTTGACCGAAAACTGCCACCATTCTTAGGAATTTATTTTTGGTTATTAATAATTTTATCGTTTTTGTTGTTTGTCATTGCATTACCTGTTTTTCCCCCATTTTTTACCTCAGTATTGTTTTCTGACAACGTCAGGTAAAACTGGTCTTCTAGCTTTCACTTGGTTTCGGGAATATCTTAACTCCTGCAATTGTCATCTTAAACTGTTAACATATAATGCTTTACTATGCCTGAGACATGCTTTGGTCATGCCAGATTTGCGGCGGATGTTTTCCACGACCTACATGAGCAAGTTATAACCACATCTGCTCGGGGGCGTAAGGTGCTGACTCGAGTACAGAACATTGAAGCAGCACTTCCATCGCTGGAAAAGGCTGTGAAGAATCAGAAGAGCCATATACATTTTACTTATGTACCAGGTAGTTACTTCATCAAGGAATCACTAGTAGAAAGAAAAAGCCTAGTTGATGCTAATTGAAGTTGGCTGGTGTTGATGTAAATTAGACTGATCTGAATATTACCACTGGCAACGTGAAATCAAGTAAAACTTGCAGAAAAAAATCCCAACTGATTAAGGTTGATGTCACTAAATTGGTACAAACCTTTTTGGGTAATAAGTTGAACTGTCCATAATGTCAGAGCACTCCTGGTTGGTGGTAATGAATAATGAACCTAGCTTTTGCTTTACCATTACTAAATCCACATGGTACAAAATGTCTCATTTCTAATTCAGTCTCACATCAGATGTCTCTTGACCATAACCAACAATGGTTTAAGACCATCGTGCACCCTTACTTATTTTGCTCACTAAATGCAGGCTCTGACTGGCACGCTCAACATCAAAATGAGCAAAATCACCTGCTATCCAGTGATTTGCCTCGCTTCATGATGGATTCCTATGAAGAGTGCCGAGACCCACCACGACTTTACCTTCTCGACAAGTAAGGATGATTGTTTTCCTTATTCAACCGCCGTTGGGTATCTAACATGATATATTTTCAGATTTGATAATTCTGGTGCTGGGGCTTGTTTGAGAAGATATTCTGATCCGTCGTACTTCAAGAAATCATGGGATGTGATGAGAGCAGACAAGACTGCAAATCTCCAAAATGAAAGGAGATCTCAGAAAATCAAGGTTTTATTACTTATTTTCTGCTTAGCTATATAAGTCAAAACACGGGTACAAATGACATAAAAACCTATCTACCTGTGGGCTGTGGTGCTGCTGCTCCAGTCTACTCTGTGAGCAAACATTTCAACATAATCTGTTATGTAATAATCTAAAAAACAAATTACAAGATGCTATTATTTATTCCACCTCAAGTTCAGTTAGAAGTCTGAATATTATTTCCGTGAACTACTATATGTCTTGGTTTTCTTTTGAGAGACATTACGAAAAGTGACTACGTATGGTGTCACTAAGTTATATCGTTGTGCTAAAATTTCTGGTAGAAGCAGGAACTACCGGTTCCAGTAAAATATCAAGAAGAATTAGATATGTACTTGTTTAAAATATATTTTCGGACACCTTTCATGTGGTCATTTTTATTCCATAGGAGTTAAGCCTATTGGAATTTTTTAATAATTGCCAAATGCATTGCTGAGCTAACATGCTTCATCGCTTCTGTTATGGAACAGCTGTAGCTTGTTGGTGTTAGTTTTGGCAGATGTAAATTTTTTGCTGGTAACTCTACGCTGAAAGACTTGGTTGAATTTGGACAGAGAAAAGGATCACGCCTGAAAGAACCATATCCTGGACAGGCCACATCTAGGCATAGGAACGGTGAATTGCAGCGATCACTCACTGGTGTTCAACTTACCAGCAGGTTTTACGCACAAATCCCAAACCCGAAGATACAATAATTGCAATATATGTCATCCTCCATGACTTTGTATTTTTTATGTGTTAGAAAATATATCTTGAGTTTTTACTCTTAGTCTCTTACCATTCTTTTTACCAGCAGGCAGTGTGCATCTCCCAGCACCGACGGCCAGAGCTTTTCGGAGCATAGATCTACGTCCGATGCAAGATCTAACCCTGACAATATAAGCAGGTCTTCTTCTTTTAGTTCGAAGGCACGACTGAGTTTTGCAGAACCGGCTTTAGAAACAAAGCCTTCTTTAGTTTCTCATGATCATGACAAGCTGTCAAATAATAATCTGCACAAGCTTAGTGATGCGTCTTCCTCCATCCTGCATAGCGGGACCAGGGCACATGATCTAGGTGATGATCCGGAGCAAGATTCCCCGTCAGATGAGATGGTTGCTAGGTCACCTTCTGTTGAATGGCATGAAAAGACTGCAATTGTCATGACTACAAGTTCTGTCTACTGTGATGATGTTGTGATGGATAGGGCTGAAAATCCAGAAACTGAACATACTAAGCCTGTGCGGCAAGAAGTTGATCATAGGGAGATGGAAACTTTGGAGCAGCAAGGAGCCTTACTTCAGAAGGCAAAACTGTTATTACTGTCATCAGGCTTGAACCACCATGATGAAGTCCCCAGTGAAACAGACAACTACATGGATGCACTTAATACACTTGAATCTGAGACAGAGACTGAAGTTGAATATCAAACTAAAAAACGAGGGAAGCCAGTACAATCTTTCAGTGAACATGCACCTCAAATGGAGTCAGCAGATAATATTGTTTCACAACTTCCTGTTTCTTCTCCTGTTGAATTCCCTGATACATGTCGAGATTCTGGGATGTCACATATGTTTGAAAGAACTGCTGATTTTGCCAGTTTGTCAAGTGCAGATGCTCCGGATATTTCACAGCATGCATTGTCAGGTTATACAGATATACATCCTAACGAATGGTCATCTGTTGCCACTATCGCTAAGAATAATGCAGAGGATTCTGTTGGAGGTCCTCATCCTCCTGAGATTTCAGAACCAAAACCAGAACCACAAGCATATACAGCTACTCCACCCAATCGAAGGTTCCCCGATGGAGATGAAATTCCTGAGAGTAAGGCAGAAGTTGCCCCCAGAGATTCTCCTGAGATGTCAAAACCAGGACTGTCAACCTATGTAGTTACTCCTCCCAATAAAGTTCCTGTTGCCAATAAAATCCCTGAGAGTAATGCAGAAGCTGCATTGGAAGATAGTTCCGACGAAGGCACTAGTTGTCTTGTACCCCAAGCTGCCATTTCCTTCATTCCGACTAGTGAGGCATCTGCTGTTAAAATCTCACCTGGTGACAGCACTGGTAACTCTTCTGTTATTTCAGAAAGGAGTCCTCAGGATTATCCTCGAGAGAATCATGAGGAGTTTGGTGGTTTTGGCGTGGCTGAAGTGTCTAAATCACAGACCATGCCTCTGAATGAGTCATCAGAGAATGTATGTGCAACACAAAACCTTCCAACAAATGCTCCTACCAGTTCTGTTGAAGTATCTTCTGTTAAGCTCTGGACAAATGCTGGGCTTTTTGGACTTGAACCATCTAAACCTCCAGTATTTGGTGGCCAAGATGGTCCGAGGGAGGGCACCCTATCTGGTTATGAAGAACAGCAGCGTTATCATTCAACTAACCACACTGAACTGCATTGTTCAAAACCTACTGAACGAGCAGCGATTGATGTTCCAAATGGAAATGCGTCAATTTCCGGCAGCTTCGTGGGGAAGCTTGTTGGCATACATCCTGGTTCTGCAAGCCAGAGCAACTCGGAGACTAATGAATCAGCCATCAGAACACCTCATACAGTTTATAGTCAAACAGATCGGCCCTCAGAGCGTTCTGCATATTTCGAGCACAGTGAGCACAAAGGTATGAATGGCAAGCAAACTTCGATAAGTGAGCTTCTAGAATCTGAAGATAATGCTGAAAATAGTTCTGAAGCATACTCTGGCACTGACATGGCTGGAAGGAATAACTTGCATGTGGTGTCTGCATCAAGCTTTTCAAGCATTGCACAAAGATTTCTTGCTAATACACTTCAGAGAAGAACTTCTCCCAAATATAGTGATCTTCCTATGCCATCCGGGCAAGTGAACACTGATGCCAATGGAAGCTATGAAGCTACTGTAAATTCTCCTTTAGCACCAAAGGAAACAGTATTCGAGGCATCTCAACTAGACAAGAAAACAGAAAATGGCATGGATGGACTGTCCAAATCGTCAATCTTCTCTAGTTCCCGTTACTCTGAAAAATCATCTCCGCCTCTTGAGCATATGAAAATATCTTTTCACCCCATGAGTGCATTTGAAATGTCAAAACTGAACCTAGATTTCTCTGATGGCAATCTTCATGATAATGTTGATGATATGATCTTACCGACATTTCAGTTACTTCCAGGGTCTTCTGTTCCACAGCCTGGTAGTGGTTCTGAATCAGAAGATGACACCTTTGGTAGATCTTATAGTTATTCTTCATATGATGATCTAAGTCCACGTTTATATTCAAACTCTGAGTTGTGGGATCAAGAAGATGGAACTGGATTGGAGGATAATGAGCTGTATAATGATTCAAATCAGATAGGATCCACCACAACACCTATCTCTAGCTATATGGGATTCGAGCAGATGAACTTATCTGGCGAGAAGTCCACCATTTCACTTTCAGATATTGGAGATCATAATGGACTTGGCACATTAGAATCCCATCCTGCTGGAGAACTTCCTAACTTTGACACTTTGATGTCTACAAACAATCATCAAAATGGAGATGCCCACAGTCCACATAATCCAGTCAGTTTATCACCAGATCAAAATCAGATGCCACCGCCACCTCCTCTTCCCCCAATGCAGTGGAGGACGATGAGACAAGCAACTTCTCTAGAAGAAGAAAGAGACTCTTTAGCTGAAAACGTGCTTAAGAATGCATCGAGTCTACCACCTGTGCACACTCTTGTGCAGGAAGAACATCTTCCGTCCAGTGCACCACCAAATCCACAAGAAAATGAGAAGGAAGTGGTAAGACTGACCCTTGTTTAAATATCTTGGTATCAGTTCTCCGTGTGATCCTTTGCTGATGAAATTATATGACTTCTGTCCATGCAGATCAATCAGAAAGTTGATGCGATAAAAGAAATTAGCCATTTTTCTAATATCTGCGAGATCAAATTAAACTTGCTTCAGCAAATCAGGGATAAGGTTTGTATGCTCTTTACTCTTATTATTAAGAAAATGCTCAGTTATCATTATGATCGCAGTCTTGTTACTTCTACCAATGTAGCAAAAATAGTTCAAACAGAAGAAGTGGACAGTGGAGAAACCACTTCTAACTTCCAAGGCGTGGAAATTCAAAATAGGTCTTTCGATAAAATTATTTGATAATGTTACCAATATAACTGACGAGTTGGCTAAATTTGTTAAGTGCTCGTGTGTGTGATGTGTGGTAGACCCAATAGGATCAAACTGTGGATCAGGCACTGTAGGAGAGTATTCATTTTATGTTAAAGCTCGTTAGGCATGAAAGTACTGGTTTTTTGTAGCCTCTGCTGTAGAAGTTTTCCTTGAGCATTTCAGCCATAAGCCCATAACACACTACTCCCACCATCGGTACAAAATCTCTTGTATTGCTATGGTAACAACAGAGTTTGGACCAAGCCTGGGCATGGGCAGCCCGGCCCGACTGACCCGGCCCGGCCCGAAAATGGCCCGGCCTGTCGGGCCCAAACATGCTGTCGGGCCAGGCCTGGGCAGGAATTTGTGGCCCGACAGTCTAGCTGGGCCGGGCCTGGGCAAGAAAAACAGGTGATTTGAGGATAGCCCAGCCCCGACAGAAAACAGCCTTCATGGGCCGGGCCTGGGCTGAAAATTCTGGCCCGACAGTCGGGTTGGGTCTGGCCACCATTTTTTGCAACGGGCTTTTTTCTGGCCCGGCCCGAGAAAATGCCCAGGTTTAGTTTGGACCCTCCGCTACTGGTCACAACAACAACAACAACAGCAACAAAGCCTTTAGTCCCAAGCAAGTTGGGGTACGCTAGAGGTGAAATCTATAAAATCTCGCAACCAACTCATGGTTCTGGCACATGGATAGCAAGCTTTCATGCAGCCCTATCCATGGCTAGTTCTTTGGTGATACTCTAGTCCTTTAGATCTCTCTTTACGGACTCCTCCCATCTCAAGTTTGGTCTACCCCGACCTCTCTTTACATTAGCAGCACGCTTTAGCCGTCAGTTATGCACTGGAGCATCTCAACATACGCATCTTCGTCAACATGAGCATCAGCATCTGGAGGCCTGCGTTGAATATGCCTAAACCATCTTAAACGATGCTGGACAAGCTTCTTTGCAATCGGTGCTACCCCAACTCTGTCTCGAATATCATCATTCCGGACTCGGTCCCTCCTTGTGTGGCCACACATCCATCTCAACTTGAACATGTCACCTTTTAGTCGCCAACACTCAACGTCATACAACATTGCGGGTCGAATCGCCGCCCTATAGAACCTGCCTTTTAGCTTTTGTGGCACTATCATCACAAAGAATGCTAGAAGCTTGACGCAACTTCATCCATCCGGCTTTGATTCGATGGTTCACATCTTCATCGATGTCCCCATCCTTTTGCAGCATTGACCCAAATATCGAAAGGTGTCCTTTCGAGGCACTGCATGCCCATCCAGGCTAACCTCCTCCTCCTCGTGCATAGTAGTACTTGAACCGCACCTCATGTACTCGGTTTTAGTTCTACTAAGTCTAAAACCTTTTGATGTCAAGTTTGTCTCCAAAGCTCTAACCCCCGTTCGACTAGCATCACATCATCCGCAAAGAGCATACACCATGGGATATCTCCTTGTATATCCCTTGTGACCTCATCCATCACTAAATCAAAAAGATAAGGGCTCAAAGCTGACCCTTAGTGCAGTCCTATTTTTATCGGGAAGTCATCAGTGTCACCATCACTTGTTCGAACACTTGTCACAACCAATTAATCAGTTAGTTAACTAGCAAATCTGTACCGAAAACAAATATATGAGAGGGAAATAGGTAGTATATGGACATCTGCCTACTCAGCCCAAAAGCCCACTAAACCATCGGCTCCTATCTACCATGACCTAATCTTCCAACCACGCACAGCTGCCACTCCACTTCTTTTCATCTATCTTCTCCATCTTCCCTGCTGCCTGCCATCTTCTCCCACCATCCCTTCTTTCACATGCGCCACCTCCACTTCTATCACACAAAGACTGAAAGTGGAAGGTGGGCTCAACATCTTGGAGGTGTCGTGTGGTGGGTGGCTGCCAGATCTGCCGGCGGCGGCCAGACATGGCCCACGACAGAGAGGAACTGGCCGCCGGCCAGAGGGAACATGCGGGGAAGGCTGGGAGCACACCCCAAATCCCCAACCCTACTCGATATGAAGTAGAGCGGCTAGAAGAGGGGTCAAATGCTGATTTTTTTGGCCTATGTACTCCTTTTGGTCCTTTCGGTTCGGACTGCAGTTAATCAGGAATCTCCCGATTAATCGGCTTGTTGGACCGATTAACTGGCCTGGCCAGTTAATGCACCGAATATGTTGTTTCGGTGACCCTTCGAGTAATGATTACTCGGCCGATTTTTAGAACAATGACATCATGTCCTTGATGAGGGTAATGTACTTTGCTGGGACTTTGTGTTTCTCTAAGGCCCACCACATGACATTTCGTGGTATTTCATTGTAGGCCTTCTCCAAGTCAATGAACACCATATGCAGGTCCCTCTCCATGAGTTGTTGTACTAAGAAAATGGCTTCCATGGTCGACCTCCCAGGCATGAAACCAAACTGATTTTTGGTCACGCTTGTCAGTCGTCTTAAGCCGTGCTCAATGACTCTCTCCCATAGCTTTATTGTATGCCTCATGAGCTTAATTCCACGGAATTAGTATAACTATGAACACCCCCCTTGTTCTTGAAGATTGGTACTAATATACTCCGTCTCCACTCTTTTGGCATCTTGTTTGCCTGCAAAATGAGGTTGAAAAGCTTAGTTAGCCTAGCCATACTATCGTTATGTCTCCGAGGCCTCTCCACACCTCAATGGGGATACAATCAGGGCCCATTGCCTTTCCTCCTTTCATCCTTTTCAAAGCCTCCTTAACCTCAGACTCCTGGATTCGCCGCACAAAACGCCTGCTGGTATCATCAAAGGAGTCGTCGAGTTCAATGGTAGAGCTCTCGGCCTTCCCATTGAACAGCTTGTCGAAGTACTCCCACCATCTATGCTTAATCTCCTCGTCCTTCACTAGGAGTTGGTCCCTTGATGCATTTGACTTGGTCAACATCTCGGTCTTCCTCTCTCAAATCTTGGCCATAGATGTCCCTTTCGCCTTTCTTTGTGTCTAAACGTTGGTAGAGGCCCTTATACACCCGACCGTGTGCTTCACTCACAACTCGCTTTGTGGCCTTCTTTGCCATCTTGTACTTCTCTATGTTGTCCGCACTCCTATCCAAGTATAGGCATCGGAAACAATCCTTCTTCTCCTTAATAGACCTCATCATTCCACCACCAGGTATCTTTAGCTTCTCTTCTACTTTCTCTTGACACTCCAAACTCCTTGAGGCCACCTTACGAATGCAAGTCGCCATCTTTATCCATATATTGTCCACATCATCCTCCCAAGGGCCCTCCTTAATGACCCTCTCCTTGAACGCCTAAGCTACCCCCCCTCTAGCTTCCACCACTTTGTTCTAGCGACTTTTGGCACGCTTATTCCGCTAGACATGAATCCGAAAGCGGAAATCAGCCACCACAAGCTTGTGCTGATGGACAACACTCTCTCCAGGTATCACCTTCAATCTAGGCACACACCTTTGTCTTCTCTTCTCAAGCGGATGAAATCAATTTGGCTATAGTGTTGACCACTACTAAAAGTCACTAGATTTGATTCTCTCTTTTTAAAGAGGGTGTTAGCTACGATCATGTCGTAGGCTAGAGCAAAGCTTAAGACATCTTCTCCTTCTTGATTCCTAGTGCCATAGCCAAAGCCCCCATGCACCCCCTCAAAACCTGTTTTAGATGTAACCACGTAGCCATTGAGGTCTCCTCCTATGAAGAGCTTCTCGCCACTGGGTACACTCCTAACTAAGTCCTCGAGGCTTTCCCGGAACTCCCTCTTCGTGTTCTCATTGTGGCCTACTTGCGGGGCATATGCACTGATAACATTGAGAACTTAGACCCCAAATACCAGCTTGACCAGGATAATCTGGTCCCCACATCTCTTGACGTCTACCGCTCCAGACTTGAGGTTTTTGTTGATCAAGATGCCTACCCTATTTTTGTTTGCAGCCGTCTCTGTGTACCACAGCTTGAAGCCGGTATCCTCCACCTCCTTCGCCTTCTGTTCTCTCCATTTGGTTTCTTGAACGCAAAGGATATCCACACCTCTCCTCGCCGTTGTATCAACTAGCTCCTGAAGCTTACCTGTGAGGGACTCTATGTTCCAGCTACCTAAGCAGGTCCTCCTAGACTCGGCTAACTTCCTTACCCTCCGCTACTGGTTATGGGTATAAAATGTTGTCTGACCCATAGTACTGTTGAGTTCATCATGGTTGACTGTTGAACACTTGGTTATTTACAGTATAGCAAAAAATGTCTCTAGCCTTTCGTCTTGCCAAGTAACTACTAATATCTCTAGCAACAACGGTTGATTCTTGAACTTGAAAGTTCTTTACCTAGTTTGTAGCCTTTGATTGTGCGATGCGATACTGAAGTTTCTTCCCACTTTACCTAACAACTATTGCAGCCAGATCTGCAGAAGCTGAATGGGCATCAAAAGTCAAAAGCAGTAGTCAGTGATGTTAACAGTTTGGATGAAAGGGAGGAGTTGCTTCAGCAAATCAGGAGCAAGGTATGTCAAATATATGAACTGATGTATTTGCATACCAAAATCCTTTAGGTCCTTGCTTCGGGATTTGTTGATTCTCTGCACACATAGTGCACTAAAGTACCTCGCTAGCTTGTTAATACGTTTGTACAAATGCAGACATTCAACCTAAGACGAACAAATGGATCTAAGACAAGCACCTCATCCCAGTCCACCGCAAATTCCAGCGTTGTAGCGATTTTGGAGAAGGCAAATGCGATCCGACAGGTATATATATTGTCTTAAATTTTCCTTGTGTTAGACTTTGTTATATTATTTGTGCCCCCCTGATTACTTGCATGTCATCAGGCTGTGGCAAGTGACGAGGGAGGTGATGAGGATAACTGGAGTGATGTATGACCACCCTATTGAGAATGCATATGACAAAGCTTTTATGTATATGCAGCTAGTACAAGATGAAGAGCAAAAATGTGAATAACACCTTTTCTTCATTGTAATTAGATTTTGCAGGTCTGTTTTTAACCCTTTTTAGTTGTGGTAGTGTATCTTAGGTTCCTATGATTGTGGAAATGTTAAAATCATATTCACATCATGTAAATTTATCTTATTATTTATTAATGGTAGTGAGAGCAACTGATAAAATAAGTATGTTAAGCTATCTTTCCTAGCATTGTATCCTATTTGCAATGTTAATAAGATGTGGGTTGGCAAAGGCAAATCATTCTTGAGCAAGCAGTCTTATTTGCATTACCCTGTTAACTCTCTTCATACTTTTTATTTGAGTAGCAGAATCTAAACCAGGATATGCTATTGATTTTCTTCATCTTGTTCATGTGTTTTCCGCAAGCAGTCATTTCTGCTCTCCTTAAGTGGACAATCCATGTAAGAGCTAGATCGTTTGTCTTACTATGCTTTTTATGAGAGATGGTTATGGATATTTTGATGATACATGATGGCCCATTGTTATAAGATTGATCTTGTCCTCAATCCTGTGGTCTGTGCAGAACTGGAGATGGTCATTCACACCAGTACTGCAGCAAGTGACCCCTTTATGCAAATATCATTTGAAGCCGTGCAATGTCATATTGTGCTGAGATGCCATTTTTAGTGCAAATATCACACCAGTACTGCAGAATATTCCAAAAAAATCTGGATACTGAGATGCCATTTTTAGAGAATTTCTGGTGCATATTGCCATCTCTAGCATTTGGCTGTTTCAGGCTTTTATTATCAGATTGTGCTGTCAGTTCTCCACGCTGTCACGGAGGAAGATTTAGCAGCTTCCGCCATGTCTCTGTTGGTCCAGTGCAACATTTGTCACCAGAAACCAGTGTACAGCTCTTCAGCCATCTAAGCGTCAGTTCCTAGAAGAAACAAAAACGGGAGGAGCCATTTGGGAGCAAAAGATTCAGTGGCCGACTTCGCATAATCCTAACGGAGAAGGAGCCGAAATTGGGAACACGCGGCAGAGCCGTGGAGCGAGTGAACAGCTATGGGAGTAGTACGGCCCGTGGTACCGGCGAAACGTCCGGTAAAAGATCGTATGGCACGCATGGGTTTAGCCACCGGGGAGATGCTGTTAGCAGCCACCCAATTCCTCTTTCGCCTGCCTATCCTACATAAAACCCAGAGAGGAAAATGGCCGTACTCCCGCCATGTCCTGTTAGCTAGCTGATACGTGGCGTGTGAAATCTGTGCGCGCGCGGGGGAGCTAGGCCAAGGCGCGATGATATCCCTCCACCACTCGTCGCCGTTCACGCTCCTGATAAAGCTCGAGCCCGGCCGATGGCGGCGGCTCGCGCTGCCGCAGTACGCCGTCCTCCGCCGGCCGGCGACGCGGAGCGTCCGCGCGGCGGCGGTGGCCGAGTCCGTCGGCGCCGAGCTCCGCCGGCTCGCGCGGGACAGAGTGGCCAGCGACGGCGACGACCGCCTGCTGAACTACGAGACGCTCCTCGTCGACCGCTTCCTCGACATCCTCCAGGAGCTGCACGGCAGCAACTTCAGACGAGTGGTACGCATACACTGACAGAGCAGCAGCAGATAATTCTCTCATGCTGCACGCCAAGTCGTTTCGAGGTGATCAATGGATGATGTTTGTGCAGGCTGAGGAATGCCTGAGGGTGTCCGGGGAGTACCAGCGGGACGCGGGCGACCAGGCGGCGAGGCTGGGCCAGCTGGGGGCGCTCTTCACGAGCCTGGACGTGGGCGACGCCATCACGCTCACCAGCTCCTTCTCGCACATGCTCAACCTGGCCAACCTCGCCGAGGAGGTCGAGATGGTGCGCCAGAAGAAGATGGCGGCGAGCCGGCGCGGCGGGTTCGCCGACGAGGGCTCCGCGCCCACCGAGTCGGACATCGACGAGACCATCCAGCGGCTGGTGCACGGGCTCGGCAAGACGCCACGGGAGGTGTTCGACGCGCTCAGGACCCAAACCACCGATCTCGTCTTCACCGCGCACCCCACCCAGTCCGTCAGGAGGTCGCTCCTCGAGAAGCACGCCAGGTCAGTGAGCAACACTGTACTTCGCCGAGGGACTGGTGCTTCACTTCACTGACGTCTTCTGTTCTTGCCGTTGTTTCAGTATTAGGACGCGCCTGACGCAGCTCTGCGTCGAGGACATTTCCGAGAACGAGAAGCAGGAGATCGACGAGGCCCTGCAGAGAGAGGTTCGTTTGATGCCATCGAACAGTGCGGTCATCTCAACGATCATCGTGTCATGGCGTGTCACTTCCCTGCAGATTCTTGCGGCGTTCAGGACGGACGAGATCCGGCGGACGCCGCCGACGCCGCAGGACGAGATGCGGCTGGGGATGAGCTACTTCCACGACACCATCTGGAACGGCGTGCCCAAGTTCCTCCGGCGCGTCGACACGGCGCTCAAGAACATCGGCATCGACGAGCGCCTCCCCTACGACGTGCCCCTCATCCAGTTCTCCTCCTGGATGGGCGGCGACCGGGACGGGAACCCCAGGGTGACACCCGAGGTCACCAGGGACGTCTGCCTCCTCGCCAGGATGATGGCCGCCAACATGTACTTCTCCAAGATGGGCAGTCTCATGTTCGAGGTGCCGCACTCAACCTCTCATACTCGAACGCACAGAGTCAGTTTTTTATGGTGACGCAAAAAAAAAAGTCAGTTTTTTATGCACTGGTTTCAGTTTCTGACCGTGCATTTTGTTTCTTTGAAGCTTTCTATGTGGCGGTGCAACGACGAGCTCCGGGAACGCGCCGACGAGCTGCACCGGCTGTCCTCCAGGAAGTACGCCAAATACTACATCGGTATGGTCCAGTCGATTGTGCTCAGAACTAGCTGCAGAAATTCATCCTCTTAAGCTCGATGATGTCTGAACTATTAGCAAACATTTCATATGCTGGTATCATCATCGATTTTTTGCAGAGTTTTGGAAGCAAATTTCTCCGCGGGAGCCGTACCGCATCATACTCGGGGATGTGAGGGACAAGCTGTACAACACCTGCGAGCGTGCTCGAGAGATCTTGTCCCATGGAGAGTCGAGCATCCCAGAAGACCATACCTACAGAAGTGTCGATGAGGTAGCAATTTTTTTCGAACGCTCTGACTGAAATCAGGTAGCAGTACTGTATATCTGATTGGAGCCTATCTCTGTCCATCTTAATTTTGTTGCAGTTCTTGGAGCCTCTTGAGCTGTGCTACCGGTCGCTGTGCGACTGCGGCGACCAGTTGATCGCCGACGGCAGTCTGCTGGACTTCATGCGCCAGGTGTCCACCTTCGGCCTCTGCCTCGTCAAGCTGGACATCCGGCAGGAGTCGGACCGCCACACCGACGCCGTGGACGCCATCACCACGCACCTCGGCATCGGTTCCTACCGGGACTGGCCCGAGGAGCAGCGCCAGGAATGGCTCGTCTCAGAGCTCCAATGCAATCGCCCGCTCTTCGGCCCCGACCTGCCGCAGTCCGACGAGGTCGCCGACGTGCTCGGCACGTTCCGGGTCATCGCCGAGCTCCCGGAGGACAGTTTCGGGGCGTACGTCATATCCATGGCCACCGCGCCGTCCGACGTTCTCGCCGTCGAGCTGCTGCAGCGGGAGTGCGGCGTCAAGAAGCCCATGAGAGTGGTACCGCTGTTCGAGAAGCTGGCCGACCTCCAACAGGCGCGCGCCACCATGGAGCTCCTGTTCTCCGTGGACTGGTACAAGGTGAGGATCAATGGGAAGCAGGAGATCATGATCGGATACTCGGACTCCGGCAAGGACGCCGGGCGTCTGTCGGCGGCGTGGCAGCTGTACAAGGCCCAGGAAGAGATCGTGGACGTGGCGGAGCGGCACAGCGTGAAGCTGACCATCTTCCACGGCCGGGGCGGCACCGTCGGTCGCGGCGGCGGGCCGAGCCACCTCGCCATCCTGTCGCAGCCGCCCAACACCGTCAACGGCTCGCTCCGGGTGACCGTCCAGGGCGAGGTGATCGAGAAGTCGTTTGGCGAGGAGAACCTCTGCTTCCGCACGCTGCAGAGGTTCACGGCGGCGACGCTAGAGCACGGCATGAACCCGCCAGTGTCGCCGAAGCCCGAGTGGCGCGCGCTGCTGGACGACATGGCCACCGTAGCCACCGAGGAATACCGGTCCATCGTGTTCCAGGAGCCACGGTTCGTGGAGTACTTCCGGTCGGCCACGCCGGAGACGGAGTACGGGCGGATGAACATCGGCAGCCGGCCGTCAAAGCGGAAGCCGGGCGGCGGCATCGAGTCACTGCGCGCCATCCCGTGGATCTTCGCGTGGACGCAGACCCGGTTCCACCTCCCCGTGTGGCTGGGCTTCGGCGCGGCGTTCCGGCATGCCATGGACACGCCGGGCGGCCTCGCCACGCTCCGGGAGATGTACGAGGAGTGGCCGTTCTTTCGCGTCACCATCGACCTACTGGAGATGGTCTTCGCCAAGGGCGACCCCGGCATCGCCGCCCTCTACGACAAGCTCCTCGTGCCCCAAGACCTCTCGCCCTTCGGCGAGCAGCTCAGAGCCAACTACGCCGAGACACAGAGCCTCCTTCTAAAAGTAAGCACCTACCTACCAGCTACTCATTGCCATGGCCTACAGCTGCTTGCATTTGCAGGTGAAATTCATGTCAGCTCACCATGGATGTGCATTTCTTTATTGAATTTGCGTGTGTAGGTTGCTGGGCACAACGACCTGCTAGAGAGCGACCCGTACCTGAGGCAGCGGCTCATGCTGCGGGACTCCTACATCACGGCACTCAACGTGTGCCAGGCCTACACGCTCAAGAGGATCAGGGACGGCCAGTTCAGGCCGGCCACGCGGCCGCCGCTCTCCACGGAGCTCATCGAAGACACGGCCGAGAGCCTGGTGGAGCTCAACCCCAGCAGCGAGTACGACCCGGGGCTAGAGGACACCCTCATACTCACCATGAAGGGAATCGCCGCCGGCATGCAGAACACGGGCTGATTCTTGATTTTTTTTTTGTGGGGTGGGCAAGACTCTCGATCGTACGTCTTGCTGATTGATTTGCAAGGTTTTGTTCTATACGAGTGGTGAAAGTGGGGATGTTGTTTTGTATGCGTTGGTATAAGATTGTTAGCAATTCATATGTGCCGTTCTTGTCTCTCAACCAGTCTTTCGATGACACATAGAGAAAACTCCACGCAGAAAGGAAACTAACGCTCACGTTGACGTTGGTACAATTAAATGAGCAGAATTATTTGCTGCAGATGATGGATTAAGCAACAGAAGGAAACATGAGCATTTTGCCGTACCTCGTTCATGGACATGGTGTTTTCTGGAAGTGACAATTTGGTCCATGTTCCTCTGAGCAAAACAATAGTCGCTTGCTTCTCCGATGTGATTCTGAATTTGATCTTTTAGGGATGCACTTTAAAGACTTGATACACTAGCGCATAAGAGCATCTCTATTCGTTTCGCAAATCAACTCATCCATTGTGTTGGATACCATCAAACATGTAGGAAAACTGGAAGGCCACAAAGAACTACTGGTAAAATACTCCTTTTAGGATGAACAATTAAGATAAGCTACTGAAATGCACACAGTAATAATTCTAGTTTTTACGGAGCCTACTTGCTTTTTCCCACATTTCCATTACAGTATCCGGACATGTTCTTTTGAGCTGATTGTACCCTCTGCTTGTCACCACATCATTTATTTTAGTACAAGACGCAATAAATCGAATGCAAGCATCTTTTAGCCCGGAACAACTATGCTGATCGGCCAAAGCCAATATAGTTGCAACAGACTCGGCATCGAGCTCTTTGCGGAGAGTGCTTTCGCACATAAGCTTTAACCTTTCCATGCCATACTGATCCGCGGCCACAAGCAGATGCATATTCGTCTCTTTCTTGTCGTTTCCGTCCAAGTCGTCCATGGCAGGCAACGAATCGGTATAGATGAACTGGAGCAAAAGCTTGAAGATGGCAGGTTGCATGTTGTCAATGACGATGCGGTTTGAATCCTTCTTCCTCATCGGCCCGTAGAGCAAAGCCTTGAAAACCGATGACCGCGTCGCTAGTACGAGCTTGTGGGCAGGGAAGTCCTCTCCTTGGACCTCAAACGTCACATCGGCGCCCTCCTTTTCCTCTAGCAGCTTCCTGAGTTGGTCCGTCAAGTCCGATGGTGGCACCTCGACATGGCTATAAGCCTCCTCGATAACATATGGCTCTTTGATGATGGTCAAAGCGCATCTGATAGTGAGACGATCGTCAACAAGACAGCCCAATGCTTTCATCTCGCCCCTGTTTATGGTGTGCGAGACAAGGTAGTCTGTACGGGAAAGATTTTCCGTGAAGGCCACCGACAAAGAAAATCGCTTGCTTGTCCAGTCGAAGAAGCTGATTGTGCAAGATACCCGCACGTGGTCTACCTTCATGTCCACGTCCATCAGCAGCTCTAGCATGAACGCTATGTCGTCCTTGCTATCTTCCGTAGATCCGTCCGGGTAATACCGGAGGAGCCAGTTATGGCCGCCAACAGCGAAGCATGACGAGTGGATGTAGCGGCCGACTCCCATCCCCCTATGAAGGTTGTGATCGGAGATCTTGAACAGGTGCTCGCCGTGCTCCGACTCCGCTTTGCACGTCGATGCGCTCAGCAAGATCGACATTAGAATTTCTCGGTAAGAATTCTGGAAGAGAATAAACCCAAACAAAGTTAACAGTTCTGAAAGCAGTGTATATATCTATCTTGGTGCAGATTGATTCTTGAGGTGATTTCTCTCTTTCTTTCTCTTCCAGACTACGCCTTATATTTATACTATGCTCGTACCTGCGTTGATCTAGTAATCGAATTAGGAATCCCATGATGTACTTGATACGGAGTCCTGGAGTAGGGTCGGTGGCTAGCTCCGTAACCGAGTCGAACACACGATCCTGTCCTCAATTCGCAAAAGAAGAAAGAAAAAAGAACACGATTCAGTTGTCTGGTCGTCTTACGTATCTGGTAACCGGGCCTCCCTCCCTCCGATATAAGAGCCTAGGTCGAAGTGCACCTAAATGCTGATATCTTATCTTCTGTACCAATAAAACGGCAATGCGACCGGTAGTACGTACGTCGCGGTTATTTTGCACTTAAGCCCCTCCTCTTTTTGGAAATCAACCTGAAGTCCACATGACCTTATCCACCAGACCTCACCCTCCTCTCTCGTCTCCGTCGGCGGCTACCCACAGAGACCCCACCCTTCTCTCTCTCCTCCGTCGGCGGCTACCCACAGGAGGCGGCCGGCTGCTTGATGGCCCGAGCGCGGAGCTGCCCTTCGCCCCGGCGAGATCATCAGCCTCACGGCGGATCTCCTCATCTAGCCAGGCCAAGCCGTGGCAGTGACAGGACTTCAAGATGGCCACCGGAGGTCGACAGCGCCGTGCCGTGCTCGGGGCTGGTCCTTCGATCCGGGAAGCCACGAGGCAGTAAGCGGTGGCAGAGGCCGGACTTTAAATAACTGATACTAGATGCTACGATAATTGTTGTACTACATCAATTAATCCATCAGTTTACTGATATTGCAATCTGCGGACTAGAGGCCATGGCGGGGCCTCCGCCAAGCTTCCATGGACCTCACTGGTTCGTTCCTCCCGACTAGAAAACAAATCACCAATCATGCCCATTCCGAGCGATGCGCCACCAAGCGGCAGCGGCATCGTCGCCCGGACGAGGCTGATGGGGCGCGAGCTCGATTGATCTGGCCCACGGGAGACTTGCAGAGGTAACGGAGGAAGAGATGAGAGATTGAAGCATGGCCGTGAGACATGAAGATTTGGAGGAAGTCCTCTTCACTTTTTTGTTTGTTTTTGCCGTTGTCCAAGGAGCTTCTCATCCCTGCTCCTGTTGCTTCCTGGAAGCATTCCTGCTCATTGTCGATGAAGGTTTGGTCACGCTGGACTCCCAGCTGCAGCGCCACCTCCGCTGCAATGGCAGATTGTGCATAAGCTGCAGCGCCATCTCCGCTCCAATGGCAGATTGGGCATAAGCAGTCAATTCACGATGGATTTGCCCCTTCTAATTTTGTGTGTGGATCTCAGACCATAGTGCTCAATGTAAATGGACCAAGTAGCACCGAATGCAAATTGACCAAAAGAGGAACAATAAGATGTTGCTGTGACCTGAGCGGATCGACATGGTAGTTCAAAAAATCATCATCAAACGCTGACTAGCTTCAGGACAACATTGAGAACAAATAACTGAGGACATCTGTCTTCACCCAACAATTTATACTTACAAGATGTAGAGAATAATGGAAGATTGGATTATGAGGATATCAAACATGATGATATTATTTTAACTTTCGTACCAGTGTGTAACTACTGTATTCATATCAGCATAAGCATCAAAGGAGAAAAGAAATAATGAGATAAAATATCTGCTTCTAAAGCGGTGAGAAGCTGAGAACCAAACACGTGACAATTGAAAGCATCGCTATTAGCCAGCAATTAAGCTGGAAGTAGAGGTACTGTTCCTGAAGGCACTTCTGAATTTGAGGCTATTCCCCTTTGACAACCACTCCATGTTTGTTTTGCACGGGTTGGCTTCATTCAAGTATTTTGCGTGTACCATTCTTTAAGCTTAGTTCCACGTATCTAATCCTAAAAAAAAAAAGGTGAGCTCTAATTCATTCTTTTCAGTATTGTAGTTCACTCTGCCTAGCATAGTTGTTCAGATGTACTTCTATCACACTGTGAGATATTTGAGATTACATGATTGACAAGCTTTTTTCTGTTATTGTTGCTTAGCTGAATTAACATTGTTTCTTAGATGTGTTTACATGATATTTTGGTATTTATGAAAAAAAAACACAATATCAGGTAAGGGAGGGAAAAATGAAATTAAATATACAAGAAATTGGAATATCTCTGTTGGTTGATTATGAGCAAGAATGGCGGAGATATGCGCTGGTGGAAGGTAGGGGTGATGACGCGCAGGTGGAAAGTGATCATGCACATCAGAAGCTCTCTTAGGTGGGACTGTCGAACAAGCTGATAAGGTTAAAATTCAACCCGTAGCAAAGCACGGACGAATGTGCTAGTCTTATATATATATATATATATATATATATATATGAACAGAAACACTAGACCTACGGGCAAATCTTACGGAAAGAACCTACGGACTGCCTACACCTTTTCCTGATTGGTGGAATCCCTCCCACCATCCGTGATTTTAGGGCTGCAATATGTCTATCTTTCCTCCACATGAGTTACTCATATATGAATGTGGATTTTCTGAAAAGGGGCATAGCTACCCATGCCGTAGTAGCCGTTGGATGATTTCTATCTCAAACAGCAAGCTAACGGCTACTTCACGTCGTGTGTCAGTCTTTGCTAGAGCTCATGACCAAAAGAAAGGTTCTATGTCAGTCTTACGTGTGATCCTGACGAAAAGGAATCAGGCCCTACTTGTGCATCGATATCAAAGTGGTGTCAGACATGCATGCGTCAACAAAGAAAGAGAAAAGTTAAAATAAAATTTATTTGTGCTTATCAAGTGGTCAGGCCCTATCACTAAATACTTTTACTTTAATCTAAAATACATTTATTTCACAGCTTTAGTTAGATAACACTTTTTCAGCCTCATGATTTTCGAAATGACACTGGTAGAAAAAAGGGCTTCCATTCGCCCCCATTAGTCCCCAACGTGTTTGGTCCGCGGCTAAAGGGTCCATCAGTCTCGGTTCGTTTGAAAATGTGGGCCAGGGGGCATTAGTCCCGGTTCAAATGGGTCCTTCGGTCCCGGATTCATCCACCAGCCGGGACTAATGCCTTTGGGCCTTTAGTCCCGGCTCGTGGCACGAACCGGGACTAAAGGGTACCCTTTAGTCCCAGTTTGAGCCACGAGCCGGGACTAAAGGGCAGTTCAAACGAACCGTCACTCCCGCGTATCGTTTCGGAAATCGCTGCGCCATTACGCGATTGTTTCGGTAATATGGAACGACGAACGCATCGGGAGAGGCTTTCAGTAATCAACACCGGCGCCTCTTGATCTTCCATCTCTAGTATATAAAAAACCTTCATTTTGCTTTCTTGATCATCATCTTCCTCCTAATCTCTCCTCAAAACCACCATAGCCAATCAAGCTAGCTAGCTCTCTCACCGGCCGGCGACAAGTTCTCTCACCGGCGACAAGCTCTCTCACCGCCGGTGGCATCAAGCTCTCTCACCGCGGAGAGCTCTCTCTCTCTCTCTCCATCTCATTTCAATGGAGCCGGCCGGGGCGACGCGGGTGCATAATCTCACCACCGAAGGGATGGAATTCACCATCACGGAAACCGTCCGTGCATCAACGGTGAAGAAGTGGCTCCACGCTGTCAAGGAGCGGTTCCTCGATGCCGCACCGGTCAAATATGTGGGCTTGGACTGTGAGTTCAACACCCCTCGCGATAAGCCTCATCAGCATGCCGCCCTCCTTCAACTCTCGGTGGCGTCCGAGGTTTTGCTCTTCCAACTATGTCGGGCCGATCATGTGCCGCAGCTGCTCAGGGATTTCTTGGGGGACCCCACCATTAAATTCTGCGGCGTGGCTATCGGCAATGACGTGCGCATGCTATCTCCATACGGAATTCAAATTGCGTCGGTGCACGACCTCCAAGTGATCATACCGAACCCCACCACGAAACCAATTCCGAGTCTATATGATCTGTCCAATGCTACTATTGGGATAAAGCTTGAGAAGAAGAAGAAGATCAAGAAGAACAAGAAGAAGGGCGGCGACGAGGAAGAAGAAGAAGAAGAAGAACTTATATATGGTTGGGCCAAAGTTCCATTAAGCGACAAGCAAGTGTTGTATGCCGCTCTAGACGCTCGCTTGAGCTTTGAGATTGCTAGGAGTTATTGGAAGCTAGAAGGCTACTAGCTAGCTAGATGTATGTGTGGCGTGGTGTGCGAGTCGAGTGCATATATATATGAAAAAATGTACTCCCTCTTATTTGCTTAACAAGTCTATTATATTGCTATTATTTTGGATTTTTTAAGTTTTTTGGTCTTTTTTGAATATTTTAATTATTAAAAATTAATAATTAAATTATGTATAAAAATTATTTGGAATTCATTCATGCTTATTATTACTTAATCAATGTTTCTTAATTTGTGAATTTATTTGGAATTTAAAAAAGTAATATTATATGTTTTCTAAGTGTATAGGTTAATAGAATTGGTAGCATAGTATTATCAATAAGTCGCGAACGCAGTCTTGGAAGCTAGTAGGGAAGGAATAGAGAAGTTAAGCGTGCTAAGGGTAGAGTAGTGTGAGAATGGGTGACCGACCGGGAAGTGAGGACCACAAGTACTTATAATTTGACATGACAATGGAGTGAGGACCATATATTCTTGGAAGCTAGTAGAGGGAAGAAATAGAGATGATTAGATAATAGAAATGATTAGATAATAGAGAAATAAAGAAAAATAGAGAAATAAAGAAAATACAGAAATTACAAAACAGAAAATACAAATTTTATTCCGAATGGACCTTTAGTCCCGGTCCGTGTTACGAACTGGGACCAAAGGTCCTCCAACCGCAGCACATGCCCCTAGCCACGTGGAGGACCATTGGTCCCGGTTCATAAGCAATCGGGACTAAAGGATTAAGCCTTTAGTCCCGCTTTGTTAGTCCCGGTTTCGGAACTAATGAGCGTTATAGCCGGGACCAATAGCCTTTTTTCCACCGGTGTGAGCGCAGTAGTCTTGTTGCGCCATGCAGCTATCGATGTCAGCTAGACTGAATTCAAAGCTGACTACTCCTGAATCTGAGCGTGTACAGCGGCTAGTATTGGATACGAGACTAGTATTAGACTCAGTTCCAAGATTCCCATAATGATACCATTAGATCAAATACTCAGCTCGAAGTACTACTTGTGATCAGCGGCTAGTATTGGATACGAGACTAGTAACAAATCAACTTTTTCACGCGTGAAATGGACGGCAGTTTCTGATGGTATTAATTGCCCACTTGATGCATGAAATGTGTCAGCTCTTATTTTAGAAATGGATATCATCATTTTTTTAGAAGCTACGGATAGCGCCTTTGGTGACAAGGTCAAACTGAGGCTGTGTTACGTGAGTTATGCCAGAGCACTTTACTTCTTCAAATACATGTATCGGTGTCAGACTAGAAAACATAAGACAGTAGTAGAATATTGGGTCAAGACACAAAAGAGATAAGAGAGAGAGAGAGCGTGGCCTATTTGATCAGAGAAAGATAAAAAAATGATAATCGAAAGAGAAAAGGATGTCAGGGTGACAGGGTCTCACGAGAAATCCGTACAGATAGCATATAGTATACAAAAAAAAAGAGGAGGTGCGGGGGTTTAGGCCACTAAAGTTAGTAACAGACGGCGTTAAGGGTGTATAGCTACCACCTGTTTTAGCCAGCAATTTTTGATATATATATCATCTTATATACTCCTGGGTGTATATACTTCCATATTCAATATACCTCATATACAAGGATATTATACCTCTTTATCATTTTTAATATACCTCATTAATTATTCTAATATACCTCAATATAAGTAGTATGCAAAAAATTCCATCGGAACCCTTACTTTTTTTAATATATCACTTTTACGTGCATAAATGCAATATATACGCAAATAATATGAGGTATATAGACTTAAATGATTTTTTTTATAAAATTCACTTTGAGGTATCTAGTATTAACTAATGAAGTATATTAAAAAAATTATAAATAGGTATAATTGACTCATCTATGTGATATATTGAACGTGGGAGTACGTACACCCAGGAATACCATCTCATTTTTCTATATATATATATATATATATATATATATTTACTAATTGGAGGCACCGTATGAGCCACCGTATTAATCCTAGAGGTTTGATAATTTTATCCGTCCAATTAACTGGTAAGCTGTCTGGAGCCGTTAGATCAAAGAAGCCTGCTCCACCTTTTTCCTCCGCAAGATGGGTAGACTCCTGGCGCATGACTCTTCTTTCAGATCTATAATTGCCGCAAGAAATCTAGCTCTCTCCTACTAATCAGCCTATCTCGCCGGACGACGGGACGAGTAAATAATGAGTAATCCGGCCACCAGGTTAAATCCACAAGGTGCAAGATGCGTGAGGAGAAGCCGTCGCATGCCTCTCCTCGCGGAAGAAGGGCAAACTATATGTTGGATCGATCCGATAGTAGTTGATCTCAGTATGTACGCGTTTCTTTTTTGGGTTTGCTTATGTCTCAGTTGACTGAGAAATTGTTATTTCTCAGTCACCTCAAAAAAGTGCAACTGTAGTTTAAATAAAAGTGCAACTGCGATGAGTTACATTTTTCTATCAGAAAAGTGCAATTGCACTTTTTTATGAGAAAAGTACAACTAATGCATATTTTTTAGGGTGCCTGAGAAATAAGAATTTCTCAGGCGTCTGTTACTTAGCAAATCCATTCTTTTTTAATCAAATTTACAAGCTGATATGGTTATTACCTCAATGTCGCGAGCTATATCCGCCCATGCTATAACCTTGGACGATTCAATTGCACGCAAGGCAAGACTTTAGCTAGCTCCATGTTCCGGCGATCGATTTCACAGGCCACACATGCACAATTTTTGACCTATGTTGATCTGTCGCAGCTTGGACACAACGGCCAAGCAGTAATTTCTGTGATCTCAGGTATGCAACGCCTCTCATGTTTCTTGCTAATCAGCTTAGCTGCTAGACTACTACTGATAGCTAGATCCCATCACCAACTATCTCCACCAATAATTTAACCAAACAATTAAATTGCATGACATCCTGTGATAATATTTGCAACTACTCTCTCCGTCCCGGTTTTAAGGACATAATTTGCAAATCTCTTAGCCCTAGGTGATCTATGATTGGTGGCGAGATTTAGCTCTTTGTCCTCATTTAAAGACCCATTAATTAATAAGCAAGCACATACATTGATTGTTTGGCCTTGGAAATACAAAAACTCCTCATGCAAAGCTGCTAATTAAATACCTTAAATGCTAATATGCCTAGGAGGTGGAGGTATTTTGGGATTGCATGATTTGTGAATTGTGCCCTTAAAACCGAGATGGAGGGAGTACTGCTTACACTTACCTTTATCTCATCTTTGTGACATGCAGTTTATAACAACAATCAATTCTAACATGAAAAGAATAATCAATTTTAGGTTGTGGTTTTCGGTCACAGACAATTGGGCCGTTTATTAGACAGCGGCAACTTACTCTCGATCGACCAATTGCCTGATGCCTCTCATCATTATGCAGCAGGTATGCATGGAAGGGCTCCTGAATTAACTTCAGTTCTCACCGCACTTATGCCTGCACGAAGATATCCAGCGATATTCTCTATCCAATTGATTATTTCGTGTCCTTCATCAGATGTATCATGCCTACATGCAAAGCAAGCATCAGCCATCAGGTATCCTTGAACTTTATTCCCAGTTATAATGCCTCATCACGATCTGTTATGAGTTAAGATGTGTGCAGTTCGATGGAGCAGTTAGATGCTTTCCTTGCTCCTCTCCACACGTCCAATGTGTATACCACTTAATGAGTTATAATGGGAAACTTCATACGGAAATCAAAACAATCTGTTAAGATGTCATAGACATCCATGATTGATGCATGCACAATGAATCAGACGTCTGCAATATTGCAAGGTACTCCCTTCGTTTGGAAATATAAGATGTTTTGGCTTTGTGAAGGTAATGTATCTAGACATCTTTTAGTGTATAGATTCGAGCGAACCTATACACTAAAAAATGTCTAGATATCACAAAGCTAAAACATCTTATATTTCCAAACAGAGAGAGTACATAGAGAGTACCGTGCGGAAGATGGTATCAGGAGCTATAGCTCATACTCCCTCCATCATGAATTGCCCTATATTTTAGGTTTAGACAAAATCAAACTTTATAAATTTTGACTAAGCATATAAAAAATAAAGAATTACAATATAAATTAAATATTATTAGAATCATCATAAAATATATTTTCATACTATATGCATTTTGTATTATAGATATTGATATTTATCATTATGCTTAGTCAAACATTTCAAAGTTTTCCTTCGACCAAACCTAGAATGCAGGGTAATTATTAACAGAGGGAGTACCTCATTGCTCAATTTTGTATACAACATGAAGTATAAATGCAAAAAAGTTAGATTTAAAGCCGTATTTCAGTTCATGATAGGAGATTAAGTAAGTGTATTCTTTCCAGTCTCTCTGAAACTCAAAATTATATAAGATCAAAATATTTCATGTAATTCCGGGAAGAATGGCATAAATAAATGATTCACCTATGTTTGTGTACATATTTTCTCATGGAATATTTAATTTCATTTTGTTATTTCTATATCTTATCAATGATCAACAATCAACTATGTAAGTTATAAATATTGACAAGGCCAGACAGTGTGCACTCCAGAAGTAATAAAAATGATAGCTATATCATGTACTTTTTGTCAGTCTAATAAGATAGAATGCATTTTTATGCTTTATTGGCAAAGTACACACATAATTAATAATTTATGGGGTACAAAAAGAAACATTTGATATATGATTTATTAGTAAATTAAACACATAATAATAATTCATAGGGTTATCTCGCATTTACTATCAAAGTTTTGTCAATTTCTTTAGCCCGTGATGAATGCATTTTCTCATCAAACTAGATATGGCACTTCTCTCTTTCATCTACTCTAGGGCTTACGTAGGGACATGACTTACATAAATTTTGGCACTCCTTCAATTATGTTCTCGGTATAACTGTTGCATCCGGAACCCAGTTAGTGATGGTTCATGTGGTGTTGGACGAAAAATGAAACCAAGCTCAATTTGGTTCATTTCCTCACTACTGACCGCCCAAGAATTTCATGGTTGTTTTTCTGCATTATATATTAAAATATTCTCGTAATAAAAAAGAAAAATAACTTTTATAGGTTCAATATGTGAAAAATTATATAATCTTATTTCAGTGAACCTATAAATTTACATGTTTGTAACTTTTTTGCAATATTTTTCATGATACAACAATTCAAATTTATCAAACTAGATCTATCTGATAGGAAAATGCAAATTTATACAAAATCTCCACAATGTAAGTTTTGTAATACTCTATGGACTAGTCTTGAAAGAGCTCTAAGCTCCCTGTTGTTTGAGTGCCTCTGGTTAATCTGGCTGTCATTTTCATGGAGCCTACCTAGAGGAGAGTTAGCGCTTGGCTTCTACCTGTCGGCGGCTCGCTGTATCCCTTCAATTTGTTATCCTGATCTGCCGCTTGACACTGTCATTGACGCGTTGTCTTCCTCCTTGAGAAAATGACAGAAAACTACCACAATTGGGGCAACGGTGAGGGGTAGCTACCAAAGTGGTTACGCGGGACACATAACTACCACTATTCGGGCTAGGCAGTGACAGAAAGCACTGATTCTATATTTCCCCCCGTTTAGCCATGTTTCTGGCAAGTGGGGCCCGCTGTCAGTGCTGACGTGGCACATAGTTGACGGGGGGACGACTCGGCCATTAGGTCTGCGTTAGGGTCGCCGGTATAAGATAGCCATTCACTGTTCTTGCTCTCTCTCCCACTGTTCTTCTCTCTCCCGTGCCTCTATTCAATCGCCGCCGCCGATCTACCGTCGCCGCAGGCCGTTGCTGCAATGGTTTCTTGGGGCGATGGTGAGGAATCGTCCGCTGACACCAGCTCGGATGCAACGGTTAGTCTCTCCTCCCCTGTTAAGGAATTTAGGGTTAGGGTTCCGCATGTTGATTTGGGGATTTCTTGATGTTTGGCTCAAATTTGTCTCAGTAAATGTGTCTTATTGTCATTATAGAGTTTGAACGTTACCTACGACTCAGATTTTCGATGATGGTGTGAAGCCTATCGTCTGTAAGCACGGAGCACCTGCTGCCAGATTTGTTTGCTTTGATAGGTGCTGGACTGGGAGGAGATTCTATGGCTGTGCAGGGCAGGTGTGTGTTGTAATTTTTTTAGAAGTCAACTTGTTACATGTAGGAAATATTCTAAAGGTTTCATCTCTTGTTATGTACTGTAGGATGGAGAGGAGTGTGATTTCAATCTTTGGGTTGATGATGAGTGGCCAGCTGCACTCCAGAAAGCCCTTAGCAAGCTCTGGGATATGTATGGAGAAACTAAAGAAGGGAAAGTAAATGACTCTCTCAATAATTTAGAAAAAAGGTTTCAGTTGCAAGATGAGGTTGAGAAGTGTCACATTGATCTGAAGAATGCCCAAGCAGAGATTCAGAAGGTTGTGGAGGAGAAGCAACTTATTTTGGCTTTGAAGGCCAAAGCTGAGCAAAGTTTGATGGAAGCAAGGGCTGAATTGCAGGAGAAGAAGACTCTGGATGCATCTACCAGCAATATGCATAAATGTCTGAGGTTGCAGGCAGAGAAGGAGAGGGACAAGGTGAAGGAGGAGAAGAAGAAGCTAGAGTATACCATTTATGATCTCCTTAAGCAGAAAGAAGCAAACCATGTCAAGGTGAAGCAGATCAAAGATATCTGTGATATGATTGAGTGAGCTTGCCTGTAAGCTTGTGTGTTGGTTAAGCAATGTGTGTAAGCTCATATGTTAAGCTATCTGAACTATTAGTCTAGTAGTTTGGTTTGTACTGGTTCACAAACTTTGTGTGTAAGCCTCTATGTAATAATTTGACTTGTCATGGTTAGCTTTGTTTTTTGACTAGGGACTGTGAGGCAACTGCCCCACAGCAATTTATTGCTAACAAAAGTGTTTACAAACCAGGGAGAAGAAGATAAAAACACCTACCTATTTACAAAATGAACCAAGAGCTCCCTAGGGGAGAGAAGCTAACCAATCTACAAGCTTATCTTTGTGCTTAGCCTTTATTCTATACTGTAACCAACTCATATCATGTACAAATTTACATTTCCACCTCGCAAAGGTAGGATGCTCATTGCGGAAGATTAGACCATTCCTCAAAATCCAAATATTCCACAAAGCCATAATAAGAACTTCCATGAAGAAAGGCTGACCAAAGCTTTGTTTGGCCACCGAAACCACCGACTGAATGTCATTGTTTGATTGCCACGTAATCTGAAGATAGTTCCAAATGCGCATACTAAAATTGCACTCAAAAAATAAATGAGCTCTATCTTCATAAAATCTCCCTGGACACAAAACACAGTGAGTATCATCTGTGACGTGCCAATGTCTTCTCTGAAGCAGATCCCTCGTATTCAGTCGATCCGACAACAATAACCATGCAAACATTTTAGAACGCATCATGCAACAAGATTTCCAAAGCCACTTGTATATACCTGGAACCTTAATATGCCGATGAATATGTCTGTAAAACTGCGCAGCAGTGTATTTTTCCCCCAAACAAAACTCAGACATCATTTTGATCCGAAACAGGGTTATCATGCAGCATATTCTGTAACTCTTCCAACTCTTGGAAAGCCAAAGGGGAGAGCGGCAAATAAAATAGATCGGTAATATCCTCTACAGCATAAACTTTAGCCGCTGATAAGTTCTCATCCAGAACATAAGAGAACAGCCTAGGGAACCTGTCCTTTAGGGGCGCCGTGCTATTGTTGATTTTCCAATTATCCGACCAAAAGAGGAAAGTGTCACCTTTCCCCAATTGAACCTCAGCAACACCACGGAAATTATCCACTAACTTCAGAACATCACGCCACCAGAAAGATCCACACAAATTTTTAGCATGTGGGATTTTATCTCTGTAATGAGCAAACCAAACCAGCTGAACCCACGGAATATCCTTCTTGTTATAAAACTTGTCTAAGAACTTAAGAAGAAGAGCTGCATTTTGCTTCTGGAAGTGAACAACACCCAGACCACCATTTTCTTTGGGCTTACAAATCATATCCCATGCCGCTAAAGACTGCTTTGGTTCATCTTGCTTTCGGCGCCAAAGACATTGTCGTAAAATCCGATCAAACTGATCAGTAAGTCCCGGAGGCAACTTCAAAGTGCAGAGAAAATGAAGTGGCATCGAAGCAAGGGCAGAATTAATCAATTGTAGCCTTGCCCCTTGAGAGAGAAAGTTAGAAATGGCAGTAAGCTTCCTCTCTAACCGACAAACCAATAGCGACAGCTCACTGATAGTGGGTCTGGTAGTACCCAAGGGCAACCCCAAATATGTAAACGGCATTAGTCCAATCTGACAACCAAAGGATTCAGCAAGTCCCTCCAACAAATCCTGGGGAACATTTATCGGAACCATGCTAGATTTAGCAAAATTTATCTTAAGACCAGTTGAAACAGAAAATTTGTGCAGAGCATCCTTCAGAGCCAAAATCTGAATTTCATCTGCCGGCACAATCAGCAGAGTATCGTCAGCATACTGCACAATAGGATAATCTGGATCATTGGTCTCTATTGGTCTATTCAGAACCCTTTGTGTCACCATATTATTTACCACAGACTGAAGGAGGTCAGATCCAAACGAGTAAAGGAGAGGCGATAACGGATCACCTTGTCTAACCCCCCGTTTGCACACAAACTTCCTACCAAGAACACCATTGAGCAGAATTTGCGACGTTCCAGAAGAAAGAATCTCCCGGACCCATCCCAGCCATTTATCATTAAAACCTTTATGCTGCATAATTTGCAAAATTGCCTCATGCTCGATCGTATCAAACGCCTTAGCGAAATCGAGCTTTATAATCACGATCGGTTTCTTGGAGATCTGGCAAAGATATAAATATTCGAAAGCCCAGGTGAGACAATCTTGTATTGAGCGAGATCGAAGAAAACCATACTGGTTTTTATGCAGACACTCCAAAATCTTAGTCTGAAGCCTATTAGCAGCTAATTTAGTCAAGAACTTCAGACAGACATTGGTGAGAGAGATTGGCCAGAAATCATTAACCCCCAGGGAACCAGACTTCTTAAGGATTAAAGTAATAAATGAGTTACTAATATTTTCTAGCTTTAACGAGCCATCATGAAAATCTTTGGCAAGGCAGAAAAATTCCGTTTGAATCATGGGCCAACATCTCTTGAGAAAGAGCCCATTGAAGCCATCTGGCCCAGGAGCATGATCAATCGGCATGTTTTTAATTACGTCATCCATCTCCTTTTTGTCAAAAGGGATAGTAAGCTCCTCCAGCCCCTGAACTCTCTGGATCATGGAAGGAAGATCAAATTGCATCGTAATTCTATTTGACCTGCCCATTCTATCCTTGTAACTCGACCAAAGTAGCCCAGCCATTATTTGATGATCTGTCACCTCATTACCGTTCTCATCCACAAGCATAGCAATGGAGTTCCTACGCATTCTGTCTGAAGCCATGGCATGAAAGAATTTCGTATTGTCTTCTCCCTGCCTAACAATTCTATGGTAGTATGAAAGTATGGACTTGTGTGCTATTATTGTGAGTAATTTGAGTTGTCATGGTTGCCGAGACCATTTGGTTAAAATATAGTTAGAATGGTCTCGACGACTCATTGCCGAGACCATTTGGTTAAAATATAGTTAGAATAATCTCGACGACTCGTTGCCGAGACCATTTGGTTAAAATATAGTTAGAATGGTCTCGACGACTCGTTGCCGAGACCATTTGGTTCAAATATAGTTAGAATGGTCTCGACGACTCGTTGTCGAGACCATTTGGTTCAAATATAGTTAGAATGGTCTCGACGACTCGTTGCCGAGACCATTTGGTTCAAATATAGTTACAATGGTCTCGACGACTCGTTGCCGAGACCATTTGGTTCAAATATAGTTAGAATGGTCTCGACGACTCGTTGCCGAGACCATTTGGTTCAATATAGTTACAATGGTCTCGACGACTCGTAGCCGAGACCATTTGGTTCAAATATAGTTAGAATGGTCTCGACGACTCGTTGTCGAGACCATTTGGTTCAATATATCAACAACAAAGCACAACAGAGATCTCAGCACAACATTTAGCAACAGAGTCTTACACATAATTAATCTAGGACAATATAACAAGTTCTGTCCTAGATATTTAGCAAAATAGAGTTTTACACATAATTAATCCAGGACCATATAATGTTCTGTCCAGGACCAAATCAAGCAGAACATTTAGATGATAGCCATCAGGACCATAAAGCAAGGTTCCATCATACAATCTAGTACACATGGTTATCAGTTGTCTTCAGTGACACATGCAGAGGTACTAAGGCCAGGAATTGGAGGGATACATGCATCTCTGCCAGCAGAAGCATTGGCTCCAGCATTGAAATAACCTAAGATCCCCCTGGCACCTGGAGCTTGCCAACCATGTGAAGCAGCACCTGGAGCTTGCCAAGCATTTGAAGAACCTGGAGCTTGCCAACCATGTGAAGAACCTGGAGCTTGCCAAGCATTTGAAGAACCTGGAGCAGAACCTGGAGCTTGATAATAACTTCCACCTGGAGCACCACCTGGAGCTTGATAGTAACTTGCACCTGGAGCAGCACTTCCTTGTGAAGCAGCACCTGAAGCTTGTGAAGCAGCACCTGGAGCTTGTTCATCAGGCATTTTTCTACTGGTCTGCATAAATAAGCAGTAGGTTGTTAACATGCTATAGGAATAAATAAGCATATATATTACATATTGTAAAGGACTAATACCTTGTGGTTATTTTTCCTCATGGCTAGGTCTGGCCTCAAAGGCTGTGAGCAGCTTGTGTACTTGTGTCCTTGCAGGCCACAATTTCCACAAGTTATTGTGGATATTCTAGATGTCTCCCTAGGTTTAGGTGGCTCAAACTTGCCTCTCCTTCTTTTTTCTTGCCTTCTCCCCTTCAAATAATCTTTGAAAGCAGGTGGCATGATGTCAGGTGTATCTATTTTAGTCCAACCATGCTCAGCTGGCATTGGAGTGAAGACAGGTTTGTAGCTTTTGGATAAATTTCTTTTTTGAGGAAAGGGGAGACAAAATCTTCTGGATGCAATGCTGCTTTGTATAATGCACTCACTGCATGGTTACAAGGCAACCCAGACAACTGCCATTTCCTACAAGAACAAGTCCTGCTAGTGATGTTTACCTCATGTGTGTTCTTGCCACTCTTCACTTGCCACAGTCCCTTATCTGCCCTCTTTGGTACACATCTCCTTGAATATGTCTTCATCAACTCCAATTGTTCTGCATAGTGAGGTGCTATTTCCCAGGAATTAGATTCTGCTCCCTTCCTCTTTCCATCCCATCTGACCATGCATTTGTCATAGATTCCAACAAGCATGGTGACTATAGGTTTGTTCCTGACATCTAGGATGTACTTGTTGAAAACTTCACTCAAATTATTGACAACCAGACCTGTTTTTCAATTTGTGTCCATTGCACACCTTGCCCAAGTGTGCATTGGAATCTTTGACAACCAACTCCATGCCAGCTCACTCTGCTTCTTCATTTCTTCCATTGCAGCATCAAAACCATCTCTTGTGTAGGAGTAGGCAGCATTGTCCATGCACTTCTTCAAATCTTCTCCTCTAAAGCCTGCTGTCTGGAAATTGGCATAAATATGCCTTAGGCAGTACCTCTATGGTGAATTAGGGAACACTGTGCTGACTGCTTTGAGTAAACCCTTCTGCCTGTCAGACATGATTGTGTAGTACCCAAATTTCCCTTGCTCTCCTCCTAGTGCTTCCTTCAATTGCTCAAGAAACCATTGCCAATTTTCAGTATCTTCTTTGGCAACTAATGCCCAAGCAATAGGATATATATTATTGTTGCCATCTCTGCCAGTAGCAGCCAGGATCTGAGCTCCTATTGTCAGCTTGATGAAACAGCCATCAAGGCCAATGAAGGGCCTGCAACCTTCAAGAAATCCTACTCTGGCAGCATTCACACAGAAGAACAAACCATGAAATCTTGGGCTGTAAGATATATCAACTACCTGCCCTTTCTGCATTGCTTCCTGTTGTTCTTCAGTTGGCCCTATCATAGTTGTTACAATGCATCTTGATCCAGGATTCTTGTCAATAACAGTCTGCAGGTAGTCTCTTATTCTGAAATATTGCTTCTTGTGGTCACCTAGCACCATCTCTATTGCCTTTGTCCTTGCCCTATAGGCCATTCTCTTGCCAACATCAACTCCAAAGTCCTTAAGTGCCTTGTCTTGCAGACTTGTGATGCAAGTTGTTATATCTGACTTGTATTCATCAACATAGGCACTGCTAAGCCACTTTGCATTTACACTAGTGCTGGCAGGCTCAGTTGGACAGGAAAGCTTCAGGTGCATCTTCTTTATGCAGAAAGTTGGCTCATTTTTTATCTTGGAAGCTGTCATGTAGAAAGGGCAGTCCCACTTATTGCTTTCCTTCTGCTTGCACCACACAATTATCCTATCTGGTGTATTCCTGTGGAAATGGTAGTTTCTTACCTGCACAATGTGCAGCCTAGAAAGAGCTTGTCTAAACTGGTACACATCTTTGAAACAGAGTGAAACCTTGAATTGCTGCTCTGGGTTCTCCCTTGTCTCATCATACCAAGTCCTTTGCTTTGCCTTCTTTGCTCTGCTCTTTCTGCCACAGGGCAACACAAATGGCACTGGCTCAAAACCATCATCATCTTCTTCCTTCAGAAAACAAGGATCATCCTCTTCATCTGAAGGAGCCCACTGTGGAATAATCTTTTCCTCTACTTGAGAGTGTGATCTCAGAGTTGGTCCTTGCTTCTTTGCCTTCTTTTTCACTGGCTTTACTGGTGGAATAACTGGTGGAACCTCTGTTGCTTGTGATGGAGTGTCATAAATATCTTCCACATCTGTCTCACCCTCACAATGAAGCATTGGATCAGCCTTTCTCTTCTTCATCTTTGCAATTGTCTGTTGCAATTCTGCTTCCTCTTGTTTTCTCTTTCTTTCTGCTACAACTGGGTCAAACTGAGAAATATGCATCCAGGCTGCAAGTTCATCATCTGTCTCCTCCTCACCTGACTCCTCATCTTCTTCTCCTTCTGCCATTTCTGCTGCATGCTTGTTCTTCTCACAGAACACACTCTCTTGTGTCACTGGAGCATTAACAATGTGTTCATACTGCTGTCTGCTCCAGCCTTCACAGAAACTACTGTCCTGGCTCAAGAACTGGTGGCTTATTACATCTTCATCATCTGGGTCAAGGTCTACATGGAAAGCTTGCTTTTTCTTCACTGGAGAAGGAACTATGGCTCTGTTCCTTCTGTCCCTCATTACAGTGAGCACTATCTTCTTTGTACTTGCATATTTCCTCACCATTTCATCTACCTTCAAATTGCTGTCAACTAAATCTAGTCCATTTAGTCCTTCACCTTCATGTTTCACATAGTACAGTGAGTCACTGAGTCCATACCCCTCTTCCTCCATAATTGTGAGCAGTTTCAGATATCTAATGTCTAACCGATGTAATATTTTTTGCACAAACTTGCTCCAATCAAACTGGAAATACAGCTCCCACATCTCACTCTTCTCCCTACATTCCAAATAACAAAGCATCACTGCCTAAATTTTGCTCGAATTTTACTCACATAACCATGCATCTGTGCCTACATTTTTCTCAAATTTTGCTCAAATAACAATGAATTTTGCTCATTAAACAAGCATCACTGCCTACATTTCGCTCAAATTTCTCAAACCCTAGATGCTAATTTTCCTCAGATTTTGCTCACAGAGAAGAGGAGAACTCCAGAGAAGAGGGTACTTACCCGTTGCCATTGTAGAGGTAGTGGCTCATCGGGTCGTCCATCGATGTCCTGCCCATTGAGGTCCATATCTTCTCCGATGCCGGTCGCGGTGGGGTTGCCGTCCGCAGCGGCGGCGGCGGCGCTGCCTCTGCAGCACCCGTGAGATCTCCGTCTGCCCCCGTCCACTCCATGCCCTGGTCAAGGCCGACTCCAGCCACTTCCCCCTCACCGCCGGCAAGGTCAGAGTCACCGGAGTAGGAGCCGCCGCCACCACCAGTCGCCATTCACAGAGGGCGTGGGAGAGAAACGGGGAGAGAAGTGAGGGAGAACGGTCTCGACCCTAAACCCTAACGCAGACCTAACGGGCCAGTCATCCCCCCGTCAACTATGTGCCACGTCAGCACTGACAGTAGGGCCCACTTGCCAGAAACATGATTAAACGGGGGGAAATACAGAATCAGTGCTTTCTGTCACTGCCTAGCCCGAATAGTGGTAGTTATGTGTCCCGCGTAACGGTAGTTTTTCTACACCGTTGTCCCAATTGCGGTAGTTTTGTGTCATTTTCTCTTCCTCCTTCAATCCTTCTCCCAGCAATCGCCCAATCCTGTGCCTCCATTGTTCTCCTTCGCCCCGTCGTCGGTCGCCGCCCAACCCATCGGCCAATCCCCACTTCCATGAACCCACTGTCCGTCGTGCTTGAGCACCGGCCGCGCTAGGGTTTCAACCAGTGCTCAAAATCTTCGTTGATGAGTCCTTCAGCCATCGCGTCGTTGTCGTCGGGGGAGGAAGACGGGGCGACTCGGGAGAGGATAAGTGCCGGCGTCGCACCGCTGGTTGACATGGCACCGGTGCCGCAGATAGATGGTCCCAGCCCTGTGGTCGCCATTGCCTACCCGACGCGCCCTCTGCACCGTTGACAAGTGCAGCCCTCCGCTTGGTTGCCGAGGCCATCCACTTCAACCCCGGTAACTACACTGTAAGATTGCCAGTCCTGTTCTCTCCTTCTCTCTGTATTCATACTGGATTGGACTGAAAATTTGTAGAGCTTCAATTGTTTCATGGAGATTTCTTTGAACTGTAACGTTGATGCTGACTGGATGTGATGGAAGCAATTCGTCATCCATTATAAACGTGGTCCATAGCTTACAGCAGATGAGATCTGGAATTAGTGTGCTGTGCAAGTAGGTAGGTGGATAGTAGATTGTGATTAGAAGGGAGACCAGCTACGGGCATGTTAACCTTATTTAGGAGGGGATCCTGACTTGATGCTTAGCTATTTAACTTCTGTTATCCGGTTCCAGTGTATGAAAATGGGTTGGAGAATGATTTCGATTGGAAAGGTTTAGGATGTATAGTTTGCCATTGTTTTGTAGCTTGATGCGATGCATTTTGTTTTGCTGAAGATCAATTCTCTTGGTAGGCATTTATGTTGAATTCATGAGTTCTTTTTTTCTTGAAGGTCATTTCAGGCGTGTTATTCTAGAGGCACTAGATGTTTGTTTTGCTGTAAGAACTCCCAGCCCGATGTCGCTCTGCCTAGGTTACATCACAGCTGTTGCCGCTATACTCTACCTGACGGCCGCTTGGACAAGGAGACGAGAAATTGCAGTAAGATATACTGTCTCATTTATCATTGTTGCTTCAGTATTACATCGCATAGTCTCTGCAATCAAATTAGATCTACCAAAGCCAATGAATATATTCACGATCTATTGCATAGAAATAATGTGTTGTATAATATTTTCCATGATTGTGTCTCACAGCCAATTTCTAGAAGATTTAATCTTATTGACACATAAGAGGTCTGCACTCTCTATGGTGTTCCACAAAAAAAAGTTAGACATCTCTTCATACATAGAAGCCATCCATTCGTACAGACAATCCATGTATTGCTTACATTGGATTCAGTTTCATGCCAACAAGTATCAGTGAATTATTTTCCTACAACTGATAACTATATCTCTTCTTTTTTTATGGGGAGGTGACTAAGCGAACTGGAAGTGAATGCTATGAGAGTGAGGGTTGATGATAGCAGTAGAAGCCTGGTGCGCTAATCTATCCTGAATCTACCTTTCTTCTCTTACAAATAATTTTTATTTTCATTGGTTTCTTCTTGCACAATTGCTCTAATATTTCATTGTACTTTGTTGGTAAAAGTGGTTACGCTTTGTTTACCAAAACTCTCTGTAGCTTTGACCATGGGGTTGTAAATAATAAGGCAAACAAGGAAGCTGTTATTTGCTGAGCTTAATTTGCAGATGTGACTCTTTTACTCCTGCAACAGTTAGTCATATAGTTCTTTCACATTATTGTTACATTGGATGTTGTAGAAGCAGTAAAAATAAGGACCATGTTGATCTGAAATAGTGAAAATATTCATGTGTAAGTTTGTAGATGTTCTGAAAAAATATTGGATATTGTTCGATGCATGAACATATGAAATTTGAGCAAAAATTATGTGTTTGAGTTCTCTATAGGAGAATAAATAAGGAGAGAGTGTCAAATTAGTTTAGAATAGTATGCATTCCTAAATTGGACTGTGCAAGACCCAAATTCTGTACAAAACCTAAACTCTATAAGTATGGGCATGGTATCCTCCTGTCTGTGCTCATATTTCATCTTCTATGACTCAAGTATGCACCTACAGCCAAATATTTTGATGCGCTGCCATTTTTTTCTCTACTCTCTTAACTCTTAATTTTATGTTGCAAGTAGAAGGACAATGGATTGACTCAATGTAGCAAGATGTGTTCTATCCCATCTAACCTATTGCATTGTTTCGGTTTACTAAATGAAAGAGGTAATCTATTTTTGACCTATGGTTATCTTCAAAGAGCTCTAAGCTCCCTATGCTTCAAGGGCTCTAGGTTGATGCGCCGGTCGCTTTCGTCGGGCCCGTTTGCACAGGAGATGTCACTGTCGGACGAGTACTCCCTGTCCGGACGGTGGAGCGTGGTTTCGTTCGCTTGAGAATGAGATCCCCTCGGGCGATGCTTGGAAAAAGGCTACGTGTCTATCTGCAGCTCTATTTTTTAGAGTCAAATTGTTTAGGGTCGGTATGAGAGTCCTCACAAAAGAAAGCGAAGCGGTTGCTTTCGCCGCCGACCGACAGGTTCTCGCGTGAACAGCGGTGTCTGGCAGAAATATGGCGAGACGACCGGCGGCCGGCAGAAATACGGGCACCGGGTGTGCTTCGCCTCCTTCATACCGAGCCCCATTAATGGCGCAGTGTAGCAGATCAAGCTACCCCGCTTCCGTCTTTGGCGCGGTTGCGGCTGCTGGCCTGCTGTGACTTGCCATCGAAAGGTCGCAAGTAGGAGAACACATGAAGCAGCACAGCGAGCTCGTGGGGACGCCAGATCCGGTGGTCAACATCGCTGCTGCAGTCGTTCGTTCTGCTTTCCGTCAGGCAAAGTCCATCGGTGGCCCTCCCCTGTCCTTTTTCTCCTGAGATGTGCTATATAGCAGCGAGGTGCAAGACGCAAGTCGTCGAGGCGGTCGTCCATGGCATTGACCATCCAGGCGTTGATGCTGCCTTATGTGAGTTGTGTATTGTAAAGTGGAAGGTGCGCAATTCTCAACACTAGATTCACTTGCACCGTAGTGAAGGCAATCTTCAGTAGCATAAGATAGGATAAAAAATTGTGAACCCCTATGCCTCTTAGCCTCCATATTGAACAGTAACTTCGATAACTCTTAGGTAAGAGATTAGATGTGGGCTGGCTTATAGGTTAAGCACTTCTAGCACGTTAGTACTGAAGCTGATCAGATCGCAAATTGCTTCAGTTGGCCGATCCATGCCGGTTAGTGCAGAAGGATGTGCAGAGCATAGACAAACTTGCCATTGTATCCGACTCCGTGTACGCCATTGTTTATTCATAAATCACGTAGTACTAACTATATGTCGTTGTTCCTGCTACATGCGCACACTAAGCTTGTGCCTTGTCCCCACTCCGTACTGCAGATCAAACGATCGAATACCCTGCTCTTGCAGGTTTTGTTCATGTGTGTGTCCAAGATTCCAGATATGCTTTTCCTCTCCCCTTAGGCTGTTGGGTTTGTGTTCAAGATTTCAGGTACGCTTTGCCTCTTGGGTTTGTGTCCAACATTCCAGGTACGCTTTGCCTCTCTTCTTCAGGCTGCTGGGTTTGTTTCAGAGATTCCAAGTACGCTTTGCATCTCTCCTTCAGGCTGTTGTGTTGTCAACTCGATCTTAATTCAACTATTATAACTAATCCCTGCAACTTTTAAGCAATTCTGTTAAATCAGTAGAGGGGATTTCGAATTCAGAAGCATCAAACCCTGTTGATAATTTAGAAAATAGATCCAAATCAAGCACCACAATATGAATTTTTTAATTATGCAGAATTCAGAACATTACTTTCAACCATATTGATGTACAATTATTCCTTTGTCACCTTGATCGAACTCCTGACGTTCCGAACAAAAACCAATGTAGCTTCCGTAGTGGTTGATACAATTGATTGTCAATGTAAATGAGTTTACACAGATGCAGCAAGGTGCAGTAGAAATTTACATAGCTGCAGCAAGGTGGAGTAGAAGTTTATACAGTGCAGTAAGGTGAGGTAAAATTTTGTAGTAAGTTATATAAGGAAAAGTTTTGTAGTAAGTTACAACGGTGAAGTTTACACAGCTGCAGCAAGATGTCTAGCTCTTTGATACTATATTACAGCGGAGAAGTTTTGTAGTAAGTTATATAAGGAAAAGTTGCTCAACATCTCAAGTATTGATTAATTTCCCCTACACTAGCTAATGCACATATTCTTGTGAGGTGTTCTTTTTTGACAAAATGCCAAAACAGATTTAATTATTTTATGATTGCTGTATGTAGGCGTGAACGAAAGTGGCGATCTCTTCGCAATGGTCAAGAATCCTGTGCGATGTCACAAAGATTCAGCTTTAAGGTGTCTCTTTATGGTTTAGTTAGCAGATGTATAACAATTTGGGGTTGGGTTGAACCCTTGAAGGGTCTGCATACTGATTTATACCGAAGATTACTCACATCCTTGTGTTTGTGCATGTTCAAATTCAGCACTCAGACTGTTGGACTCTATGTTTGTGTATGTCAGAGCTTAGAAATTGAGCTGAACTCAAAACAGGTTGACCCCTCTAATTAGTTTTCACAAGCACATCAAAGAGTGAGTGGTCGAAGTGTTTGATAAGCATGGTTCTTCTGAAATTTTGCCAGCAGCAAAAAGTTGGTTGGTACTGTAGCTGCTCAAGAATAGAATCACAAGAAATTGCTCATGGTTTTTTTCTTAAATCTGATGTGATTAAATAAGAGACTACAGTTGATCTGAGGGACACTGAAATGGCTAATGCGCCCAAAAATTTGTGACAAGAAACATGTCACAAATTTCAACTTGAAGTAAACTTGGTGCCTGCATGGACGGATTATGATTTTTGGATAATTTAAACGAGATTTGCTGACGGTATATCTAGTATATTACAACCTCGATCAAAATGTATCAGCGACCAACTCGGTATGCCCGATCTTCGTTTGCCATCGCACGAGGAGATTACTTCGTCGTTTGTTTCGATATTCCGATGGCTGCTAGCCAACACGGCCGACGTACACTACCGGAAAATCTTGCGATGTTGTGTGACGCACCTTTGCTGTACGCCGACGCACGACGTAGAAAGCACTGCTGTGAGGAGGGCAGCTCAGCGCATGGTAAAGATACATCATACGGCATATATCGAGTAGGCACACGATAAAATTATGGCTCACGGCAAACTGCAAGAAACGCTCACAACAAAGGCACGGCGCACGGCGAACTGCGCGAGAAGCGCACGTCAACGGCTGGCTCACGGCAAAGAACGGTGAAAACGCACGGCAAACAATACCTCATGGTAAACTGGCGAGCTGGGCCCACATCCACGGCCCGACTGACGGTGCGACCTAACGGCCAAGGTTTGCCGTGTGCTCTCCTGTTACGCACGGCAAATAATTTGGAATCAAATTTTTTTACTTTGGCGCGGAATATTGCCGCCAAAATTTTATTCGAGGGTGGTGTGCATACTTCAAAACTTTGCCGTGAGCTATACACTAGGCACACTGCGTAGCATACGTTTGCCGTGGGCCAGTTCTTTGCAGTGAGTTGTCTAAGAAGGCACATGTCAAAATATTTACTACACATTCTTGCATTCTTTCTGCATATTTATTGCACCGAGGATCCATGTACAGCTATATTTGAAATTAAACCATATTTTCACCCATATATCGTAGGTCCACATGCAAGTTTTTGAGGGATTCCAGCCCCCCCCCTTGAAACACTGTTCTCCGAGTCCGGCGGTCTACCCCCTAGCTTTCTACGCAATAAGTTCCACCAATGTATGCATGGCAAAATATGGTGATCCAGCATACCACTGCATGTGTAGTATGCAAGTCGTTGACATAACACCAATGAAACACTGTCTCACTAGTATTATATCGATCAGAGTGGTACAATAGAAACATCGCAGGTGCAAGTTATGTCTATAGGACTACAATTTAATCATACAGAAGATCTTCATAACCTTCTCAACAGGTAGAGGTTTAGTTCTAGCGATTACAAACGAGAAATAATACATTTAAGACTAAACTAGAGCTACAACTAATGCAGTTGGCTTGCTACAGAAATACCCTAACTACTTAGGTTCTAAGATTAGGGAATTGCGTCCCTTCTATTCCGTTTCAAGTTTTCCACCATGATTAGTATAGTTGTTGACTCCGCTAATAGTTCTAACATTGGTAGAAGGCTTCAACTTTATCTTTAGTGTCTCGAGATTGCCTCCTTGAGTTGCCTCCAATCTAAACAAGGGTTACGAGGGAGTGGGGTGAGTAACGAGTGTTACCCAGCAAGTTCATATAAGGAATAAGGTATTTTATGCACTATCTACAGCCTTAGACCCAAGAGCCGTTTGGCAATACAAGTTTTCATAAACATTACTTAAAGAGGTTGCTTTTATTCAGAAGAACTATGTCTGTCAGCCTTCACAGGTTGATTAGAGCTTCGATGAGCTCCTTTCCTGCCGCGTTCGCAGCTCCTTCCCGGAATAGGGAGTATCCAGATACTTTCTTACACTCTACAGAGGTGGTCACTTGTACCCATAAGAGATCTTAGCCTTGTTGCACATACAAGTGGCCTACCTGTCCATACTTCCTGTGTATGGGGCCCTGACGAGGGTTAACTCGACAAATGTCCAATATGAAGGACTTAGGATCGGGGAAGTAGGGCATCGGATGAACTCGAAGATGAAATCAGTCAAACAAGGTGTATATCGAAAGTAAATGTAGGGTGAACTTTGGTTTCCCATTGTTAGGATTGCTTGGATCTTTTCTGGGTTTGCTTCTATTCCTCTCGCCGATACCAGGAACCCCAAAAGTTGTGCCGCTGATACGCTGCAAGAACATTTTGTCGGGTTAAGCTTGAGCTTGTGCCTGTTTAGATTGTCAAAAGTTTCTGCCAAATCACTGATCAGGGACTCTTATTTTCTTGTGGTGATGACCACGTCGTCGATGTAGACTTGAATGTTGCATCCTATTTGGCTTCCAAGGCAGTTTTGCATCATCCGCTGGTAAGTTGCTCCTGCGTTTTTTAGGCCAAAAGGCATGACTTGATAACAGAACACGCCGTATGGCATGATGGAAGGTGTCTTTTCCTCATCTTCTTTCTTCAGTTTGATCTGGTTATAACCAGAATATGCATCTAGGAAGGAAAGTCTTGCGCACCCCGCTATTGAGTCTATTATCTGATCAATGCGAGGTAGAGGGAAGAGATCCTTTGGACAATGCTTGTTGAGAGATGTGTAGTCGACGCACACTCTTTGTACATCTGTGTTTTTCTTGGGTACAATGACTGGATTAGATACCCAAGTAAATGAATTGATTTCTCGGATGAATTCGACATTTTCTAGCGTGTGTAGCTCGGCTGCTATGGCTTTCCTTTTTGGTTCATCAAATCGTCGCAGTGGTTGCTTGACTGGCTTTGCTTTAGGATCCACATTTAGTGCATGCTCGACGAGTTCCCTGGGAACCCCTGTCATATCTGAAGGACACCAGGCGAATATTTCCCAGCGCTCATGGAGGAACTTGACAAGCGCGCTTTCCTATGCAGGATCCAAGATTACTGCTATGGAGGTGGTCTTGTTTGGGCCTGTGGGGTGGACCTGTATTTTCTTCAAGTCTTGGGTTGCATCGAAATCCTGATCTGGCAGGGATCGTCCAACGTCGGGTAGCACGTTGTGGTCAGTTTCACCTTTCAACCTTGCGTATTCTACTGTCATGCCAAAAGTTTGCGCCAGCCTGTTGAATTCTTTGTCACAAGTTGACAAGGGTATAGATAATAGAACCCGTCAGTTGAGTACCCCTAAGGCCCGTTAAGCTAGGCCCAATTGTAATACTAGTCGAAATACGAGTTCTTACCGTATGTCGATATTGTAATCTGTGTTGGATCCCACCCGATCCTCGAGACCTGGCCATCTATATATAGGGGCCAGGAGGGGACGGTGTGGGACAGATTGAAAGCAAACCAGGTTCTACACCCACGTTTACTTTCATAGCCATCTTGTTTGACTGATTTTACCTTCGAGTTCATCTGACGCCCTATCTCCTCGATCCTAAGTCCTTCATCTAGGACATTTGTCGAGTAAACCCCTCGTCAATTGGCACCGACCGTGGGGACTCTTGGCGTTGGAATCATGAATTCGACGGCTTTTCCACTTTCAGCCAACAACAACCTGCGAGTCGACAAAATTCAGATACCCTTCAGAACCATCGATTTTCAGCCTCACCAGTCAAGTTTCGCGCAAGTATTCGAGAGTATGGATCAAAATATGGATTTGACGATCGGAAGTCTAAACTTTCACGTCGGATCACTAGGTTCAATTCGCCTTTCAGATCCGACGAAACCGGATCTGTCAGCAAATGAGCCCGAGACAGTAGCAATGTCAGAGTCATCAGAAGGCTCTTTCAGCGAGGTAAACTCGCCGGTCAGCTTGGTAGAAGAAGAAGAAGGAAAAATCGCAGGAAGCGACAAAACTATGGAGAACCTCGACTTAGAAGCACAATTTGAAGATCTCATGATCTACCACGATGACACCTCAGATCAATCAACAGACACTTGGAAGACAGGATTAGAACTTTCTGAAGATGACAATTCGATCTTCTCAAGTTACAACGGCAAACTCGACAATCGATGCCAGATACTCGCCATCACAGAAGACAATTCACAAGAACTCGACGACAACAACAATCCAGTGCTTAATCCAGCAAACATAAACGGAGGAGCAAACCACTTAGCAGAAGGAGAAACCGCAGACTCCCTCACAACGAGGGAGAAAGTTTGACTATCAGTCGATGAGTGGAGAATAATCAAAATAGCCGTAGAGCACGGCACGCCAATACCAACAAATTCCAGCAAAAACATGCTTTTGGGATACCATTACGTCCTTGAAGGGTTTCACAGCATAGTAAATCAAAATTTTCCTACGGATGCGAACAAGAAAGCCAAGATCTAATCTAGGAGATGTAATCAACGAGAGAGGTAGATGAGATCTTCATACCCTTGAAGAAATCGCACAGCGGAAACGTTCAACAGAACGTGGATGATGTAGTCGTACTAGCCATCTCCTCCCCGCGATCCGATCCAATCCGATCCTACGCCGCAAGTGGCGGCGCCTCCGAGAGATGCACACGTACGGTGCAGCGACGTCTCCTCCTTCCTTGGTCCAGCAAGTATGGTGGAGAGATAGATTGGATCTGCAGCACGACGGCGTGGTGCTTATGGTGGAGAGTTTCTGCGGCAGGGCTTCGCCTACGCACAGTCGCGAGAGAGAGAGGTGGAGGGGCAGCAGTTGGACGGCGGCTAGGGTTGGAGTGGGAGGGGGCTGCGCCCCTGCCCCCCCTTATATGGGGGGCAGGCCGGCTGCCTTGGCCCCTCCTCCAAGCCCTAGGGCGGCGGCTAGGGGGGAAGAGTAGGGGGCAAGTCTTCCCCTCCCCTCTTCTGGAAGGTTCCCCTAGGGTTTCCCCTAGGGCTGGCCGGCTGGGCCTTTAGGGCCTTGTGCGCCTGGCCCAAAGTGGCCAGGGCACTTCCCCTTAGGCCCACGCAGGCTTCTGACAAGTGGGCCCACGTTGGTCCCACTCCGGAACCTTCTAGAACCTTCCAGTACAATACCGATAAACTCCGAAACGATTCCAGAATCCAAAAACTGCTTTCCTTTATATGAATCTTATTCTCCGGACCATTCCGGAACCTCTCGTGATGTCCTGGATCTCATCCGAGACTCCGAACAAAAACTCATAAACCAATTATCCATTCTATCCTAGCGTCGAAGCACGTTAAGTGTGTGACCCTACGGGTTCGAGAATATGCAGACATGATCTTCTATCAGTAATCAACAGCGGGATCTGGAAACCCATATTGACTCCCACATATTCATCGATGATCATATCGGATGAACCACGATGCCAGGATTCAATTAATCCCGTATATGTATTCCCTTCGTCACACGATATATTACTCGCCCGAGATTCGATCGTCGGTATCGCCATACCTAGTTCAATCTCGTTCACAGCAAGCACTTTACTCGTTCCGTAATCCGATATCACTTCGTGATTAACTCCTTAACCACATGCTTGCAAGCGATGTTGATATCGATTACCGAGTGGGCCTAAAGTATATCTCTCCGACTTGGGAGGGACAAATTCCATCTCGATACATACAACCCTACAAGTACTTTCCAATCACCTGAGAGACACCTTTATTATCACCCTCACATAGGATGACGTTTGATGACCTCAAAGCTTTCTTCCGATACTAGGGAGTTGTATTATCTCATGGTCTAAGGAATACAATACTTGACATAGGAAAAAGCTTCGCAAAGATGAACACGAAGACACGATCTAATTGCTCTGCTTTATTTGGGTCTGTCCATCACACCATTCTCCTAATGATATGATCTCATTATTAATTGACAACTCATGTCTATGGTTAGGAAACCTTAACCATCATTAATCAATGAGCTAGTCTAGTAGAGGCGTACTAGGGACACGGTGTTGTTCATAAACCACACAAGTATTAATGTTTCCGCTTAATACAATTATAGCATGGAGTATAAACATTATCATGAACAAGAAATATGATAATAACAATATTATTATTGCCTCTAGGGCATATTTCCTTCAGTCTCCCACTTGCACTAGAGTCAATAATCTAGTTAATACTTGCGCCTTTAACACCTATGGCATTCCGGTGTTTTTCATACGCGTTGCACGTGGTAAACCTTATCTACGGGTCTGACACTTTCAGATCCGTTTGTATTTGCATATTCTTTTGCGTCAGCACACATTACTCATCTTGTATGAGATAGCATCGTATAAACTTGTCTTCTGGTGAGACCTTTGTTTCTTGGCCGAGACTATGTTGTCACTATTGTCATACAATAGGACCACATAGTACTAGCACACTTAGAAAAATAGCGATATCCACTGTGCGTCGAAATACTTATTGGTCCGCACACAACGGTATGATTTCCAATAAGTCCGTTGCTCGCTCCATTATTCCGGAGAACGGGTTTTTGATCATCTTGCCCATGAGGCATGGCTTGCACATGTCAAATGATTCAAAATCAAGAGACTCCAAAAGTCCATCAGAATGGAGTTTCTTTATGCGTTTTATGCCAATATGACCTGGACGACAGTGCCACAAATAAGTTGGATTATCACTATCTACTTTGCATCTTTTATGCCGCTTCTAAAGAGATTATATACTTAGCCTTCGTTGCAGTGTCCGCCACAATATTAACATTGGAACTCATCCAAGTCATCATGGAACTTTCTTCCATCTTATTATGCCACCTTCTAACTCAAAACAAATAGCTTAAAATTGAGATAAAATTTTACTTGTATGTGTGACAAAGCCAATGTAACTCATTGCAATGAACCATTTGTCACTTCTGCATACATAACATATTCTTACTTCTTCGGAAGTGCATAAGAATATCTTTACTATTGTCCAACGATCATCATATGAATGCTATAACCTTTAGAGCATTGGACACATCTGGATCTACATATCATGGTATACAAGATTGATAAAATCATTCTTGTGGTTTCACTCATCAAATGTCAAAACAATTGATTCTTGCTCCAACCTCTTCCATGCCATATTGAACAAATTCAATATTTCATCTATGTACTCTGGCAAAACTATATTAGTGCCTCAATCTATCTGCATAGACATTGATGCTTAATATTCTGGTTTTACCTAAGTCTTTCACCAAAAACTAATTTTAATGAAAAACTTAACAATATCAAGAAAAACACATTATTTCCAATAAACAATATGTCGTCCACATAAAGTATTAGAAATATGTCTGAGTGCTCCCACTTACTTTCTTGTAATACAAGCATCTTCAAATATCTTGATGAAATTAACACTTTAACGTTTTCATCATTGAAGATTCCAACTTCGCTATGCTTACTTCTACCATAGAAGTTTGCATACATATCTAGCAACCTTTGAATCAACAAAACCCATTGGGTCGTGTCAGGTACACGTCCTTGGTGTGCATTCCGGTAGAGGAACATTGTTTCATTTATTCAACTATCATATCTCAATATGTAATTGTTGCTAGAATAATTCATATGACGAAGTCAGGGCCCATCATCGCTTCTTTGTATATTGTTGGTTACTATTATCTAATAATATCTCGTCCTCAAATCTTACTATTTGATTACGACTAACTTGGTTAAATAGGAACTTCGATGTCGTGACTACAACATATTGTAGACGCGTGAGCTATGAATGCAGTTGCCGCTTCCAGAACATATTTTGGTGCTGCGCTACTCTAATCATCTTGCTCAGATTCAATAACCTCATCAAGTTCTATCTTCCTCCCACTTAAACCTTTCGTGAGAAACTCCTTCATAAGAAATTCACTTATTTTAGTGACAATCACTATGTGTTTGGGTTCATAATAGAAGGAATACCCATCGACATTCTTTGGGATAACCTACAAAGACTTACTAATCCGATTTTGGTTGTAAATATTTTACACATATGCCTTGCATACCAAAATTCAAGAAAAGACAACTATAACTTGTAAGGTGTAATTTTGGCAGATTATGATGGCACTCTATTCAGTGAAAAGCGGTAGTCTCTAAAGCATAATCCACAAATTATATTGGTAGTTTATTTCATCATTGATCTAACCATGTCAAACAAGGTTTGATTACATCCATAGAAAACTCCATACTCCTATGGTGTTTATCACGATGCAAATTTGTGGAACAATTCCTCTAACTCTTAGATGTTTGCTAAACTTGTAACTCAAATATTCTTCTTTATGATCTAATCATACAACTTGAATATTCTTGTTACAACAATTTTTACTTCATAAATTGAACAATTTCATACTTCTATCTCATCAAGTAGATATACCGTACATCTATTCGAGTCATTGATGAAATAGAAAATACACCACGCTCGACTTCACACATGAACTAAATACATCAACATGTACAATCTCCGTGAAGTCAGTCGCTTGTTCTTTCTATGGCCCACGAACGGAGTTTAATCATCTTTAGGAAAAGTCTCACAAGCGTCAATCGATTCAAAATCAATTGACTCGAAAATCTATCAATATAGAATTTCTTTCATGTTTTGTTTCCAATATGACTTAAACGGCGGTGTCATATATAAGTGAAATTCGTTTTGTCTTGCGACCTTTAGCATCAGTGTTATAAATGTCTATTTCACCAACAAGATAATAATAATCTATCCATCGATTATGGAAGACGGTAATAATTTGAACAACCATTGCTCTCATAATACTAGAACAAAATAACAATTATTAAGTTCTTAACATATCTAGAGGCTAGGTTTTATGCCGACGAGAAGCACAATAACACTTTTATTTCTATCTCGACATGCATCATTACCATATTCTTTTACTAGTTACTTAGGCCATTGTACTTCTTGTATTGTGTTGCTTTGTATGACATTTCATACCAACAAATCAGTATCGAATACCCAAGAATTACATTGTTAACGAGCAAAAGAATTCATCTATAACATGTATATCATTTATATACCTGAGCTGGATAATTCCAGTCTTATCCTTTTTCTACCAAATAATTTTGCAGATCCTATTTAGCATTTCCTCTCCTTTTAGAAGAATCTATCGACATCAATAGTGGCGTCAATCATTTGACACATAGTCCAAAGGATTTTTAGTCAAATACTAATAGCCTTGGATTTTGCACTTTGAAGTGGATCGCCATCATCATATGATTGGTATTCTTCTAGATTCCATTCTTTAGTATTCTTTTGGTATAGCAAAACAATTTAGCCGATACCTTTTCATTCGTCCTATCATGATATCTTTCATGATGAAACTACTATAGCTTATAAGGATGAATGCAAGTATAATATTAGTTCCCAAACTTTTGGGTGATCGGGACGCCTAGCATCTTCAATCTTTGCATATAGTCATACAATATGAGCATATGTTCTTTTACTAAATTATACTTCATCATTTTGCAAACAATCAAAGTCTTAGATATCAAATATCTTTCACTTCTTATTTGTTTCTAAAACAATTCTTTCAGCTCGATGATCACTTTGATTCTCAAATAATTTTGAAGATCAATTTATCATGAAGGCAAACATATGATCTTTAGATACTAAACTTGAATCGTTGCTCTTAGATTAATACAATTTATTAAATCGTATGGAGCAAGCAAGGTTTGCTAAAGTTTGCAATAGGACTTAATCTTTAGTCTTGACATTCTAACTAAACGGCACTAGACCGAAAAGTGATTATCCAGAATTCTATAGTTCTTTTAACTCAATTAAGCTAAGTGTCGGTGGGAAACGGTGCCAAAGACTACAACGACTTATGCAAATACAAAAAGATTTAGTTCAAGATAATTAATTCAAGTTAATCAAATTACTAATGAACTCCCACTAAATTCAACATCCCTCAAAGTTGTTTAGTGAAGCATGATCCAAATTCACTACACCGAGACCGATCATCACGTGAATGATGTAGCTTTAATGGTGAACATCAACATGTTGATCATATCATCCATATGACTCATGCTTGACCTTTCGGTCCGTGTGTTCTGAGGCCATGTCTGTACATGCTAGGCTCGTCAAGTTAAACCCAAGTATTTCCGCGTGTGCAAAACTAGCTTGCACCCGTTGTATGTGAACGTAGAGTTTATAGCACCCGATCATCACGAGATACTTCAAAACGACGAAATTTCGCAACGGTGCATACATGGGGAGAACACAATTTTATCTTGATCTTTAAGTGAGGAATCATCTTAAAATGCTACCATCGCGATCTAAGCATAATAAGATACATAAAAGGATAAACATCACATGCATATAATTTTATGTGACATGGTATAGCCAATCTCCGCGCAATGATCTCCATCTTGTGCGTGCCGGCATGATCTCCATCACTCCACCATGATTGCCTCCACCACGAATAGCAACTACAACTATTGCTAACTACTTAGCGATAAAGTAAAGCTATTACATGGCGTATAAGAAGTTGACACGCAGGTCATACACAATTATAAGGACAACCATATGGCTCCTGCCGGTTGTGAACTCATCGACATGCAAGTCGTGAAATATTACAAAACATGATCATCGCATACATCACATATATCACATCACATCTTGTGGCCATACCATATCACAAAACACTCCCTGCAAAAACAAGTTAGACGCCTCTACTTTGTTGTTGCATGTTTTACGTGGCTTATGGGAGTAGCAAGTTAAGAACGATTCTTACCTACGAAAAGCCACAACGGTGATATTATGGTTGCTAACATCCGTTGTAAATCCCATGACTACTATAGTGAGAGAAACTGGCATCCACCAGCCGCATGTGTGGAACAAGCCACACGTCAAGTGCGGAGCCGGTCTCGCGAACGAGGTCGCGTAAAGTTGGCCTGGACCGCTTCGATCTCACTATGCCGCGCCATAAGAAATACACAACAAAGAGGTTTGCAACAGAAAACATCAACGCCCGCAACAAGCATGTTGCGTTCTACTCGTGAAACACATCTACGCATAGATCTGGCTCTGATACCACTGAAGGGTTTCGCAGCATAGTAAATCAAAATTTTCCTACGGATGCGAACAAGAAAGCCAAGATCTAATCTAGGAGATGTAATCAACGAGAGAGGTAGATGAGATCTTCATACCCTTGAAGAAATCGCACAGCAGAAACGTTCAACAGAACGTGGATGATGTAGTCGTACTAGCCGTCTCCTCCCCGCGATCCGATCCGATCCTACGCCGCAAGTGGCGGCGCCTCCGAGAGATGCACACGTACGGTGCAGCGACGTCTCCTCCTTCCTTGGTCCAGCAAGTATGGTGGAGAGATAGATTGGATCTGCAGCACGACGGCGTGGTGCTTATGGTGGAGAGTTTCTGCGGCAGGGCTTCGCCTACGCACAGTCGCGAGAGAGAGAGAGGTGGAGGGGCAGCAGTTGGACGGCGGCTAGGGTTGGAGTGGGAGGGGGCTGCGCCCCTGCCCCCCTTATATGGGGGGCAGGCCGGCTGCCTTGGCCCCTCCTCCAAGCCCTAGGGCGGCGGCTAGGGGGCAAGAGTAGGGGGCAAGTCTCCCCCCCTCTTCTGGAAGGTTCCCCTAGGGTTTCCCCTAGGGCTGGCCGGCTGGGCCTTTAGGGCCTTGTGCGCCTGGCCCAAAGTGGCCAGGGCACTTCCCCTTAGGCCCACGTAGGCTTCTGACAAGTGGGCCCACGTTGGTCCCACTCCGGAACCTTCTAGAACCTTCCGGTACAATACCGATAAACTCCGAAACGATTCCAGAATCCAAAAACTGCTTTCCTTTATATGAATCTTATTCTCCGGACCATTCCGGAACCTCTCGTGATGTCCTGGATCTCATCCGAGACTCCGAACAAAAACTCATAAACCAATTATCCATTCTATCCTAGCGTCGAAGCACGTTAAGTGTGTGACCCTACGGGTTCGAGAATATGCAGACATGATCTTCTATCAATAATCAACAGCGGGATCTGGAAACCCATATTGACTCCCACATATTCATCGATGATCATATCGGATGAACCACGATGCCAGGATTCAATTAATCCCGTATATGTATTCCCTTCGTCACACGATATATTACTCGCCCGAGATTCGATCGTCGGTATCGCCATACCTAGTTCAATCTCGTTCACAGCAAGCACTTTACTCGTTCCGTAATCCGATATCACTTCATGATTAACTCCTTAACCACATGCTTGCAAGCGATGTTGATATCGATTACCGAGTGGGCCCGAAGTATATCTCTCCGACTTGGGAGGGACAAATTCCATCTCGATACATACAACCCAACAAGTACTTTCCGATCACCTGAGAGACACCTTTATTATCATCCTCACATAGGATGACGTTTGATGACCTCAAAGCTTTCTTCCGATACTAGGGAGTTGTATTATCTCATGGTCTAAGGAATACAATACTTGACATAGGAAAAAGCTTCGCAAAGATGAACACGAAGACACGATCTAATTGCTCTGCTTTATTTGGGTCTGTCCATCACACCATTCTCCTAATGATATGATCTCATTATTAATTGACAACTCATGTCTATGGTTAGGAAACCTTAACCATCATTAATCAATGAGCTAGTCTAGTAGAGGCATACTAGGGACACGGTGTTGTTCATAAACCACACAAGTATTAATGTTTCCGCTTAATACAATTATAGCATGGAGTATAAACATTATCATGAACAAGAAATATGATAATAACAATATTATTATTGCCTCTAGGGCATATTTCCTTCAGTCCTAAGGCAGCAGGCGAAGCAATTAGCAAAGGAGAGGATTGAAATACAGAAAAGGAAGGACTCAGCCATCGCAGCAAGCGACGCTGCTCGCAGAGCACGCAGTGACGCCTCATACACAAACAGAAGGCATCATCGACATAGATCAAGATATGAAAATCTTGAGTACTCAGATAGACAAAGCATCTCCAAAAACCTCGACTCGTCTTTCCTATCGGTCGACGAGCAAGGAAACATTATACCAAAAACTCCTGAGGTAGCGCTGGTGGCAGCTCAAGCATACCTGTATACAACACAACCAAATCCAGGAGACCCGAGGGAACATATGCACCGTGCGGCACTAAACGGATTGAAGATGGTAGGCAACAAATTATCAGCAAAAGAGGAGGAGGCGTATCGCAACAAAGGAACCGATAAACCAAGGTCACCACGCTGTCACAACAGTCCTCGATGTAGAAGTGGAAGTCGACGATCTAGGACACCGTCACCAGGATGATACAACAGTCCAAAGAACAAAGGAACCCGACGATCCAGAACTCCTAACAAAACACATGACTACGAAGATGATGAAAAGGAGATGGGGGCGCCATGCTTTACCCGTAGGGTTCGCATCACGCCAGTACCCAAAGGTTTCAAATTACCTCATGACCAGCAAAAGTATGACGGATCTCAGGAGCCACAGTTATGGCTTTCAGACTAGCTACAAGCAGTAAAAATATTAGGAGGAACCAGGGAAACGGCAATGCAAAGTTTGCAGTTACACCTCACCGGTGCAGCAAGGTCATGGTTAAGCAAACTAGGAGAGGAAACAATTGGAAGCTAGGAGGAGCTCACAAAACAATTCATGAGTAACTTCAAGTTGACATACAAGCGGCCAGCATCTATTGAAGAAGTCAAAGCCTGCGTGCAGCAACACAGGGAAACATTAAGGGCATATATCCAAAGGTAGAGTATAATCAAAAACTCAGCAGTCGAAGTCTCGGATGAAAGAGCAATAGACGCATTCATAGTCGGGTTACGGCGAGGAGACCTAGTCGAAGAGATGGGCAGGATCAAGCCGAAAACAGTATCAGATCTGATGGATGTAGCAAACAGATTTGCAGATGGAAAAGATGCGTGCAACAATAAGCGCACGCGATCACCAGAGGATGATAGAGGAAATAGATATGGAGGTCAACACAGAAGATCCCGCAATTATGACAGCTATGGCTCTCACAGTCAAGTAGCCGCGGGATACAAAGATAACAGCTACCAAAGCAATGACCGTAAAAGTTTGGGATACCGTAGCTATGGCAAAGAAGATACAAAAAGTTTCAGCCAAGGGAGTCCAGAGAGTACAACCCATCACCAGAAGATATGCTCAACAGACCATGTCATATTCACTCTGCGTTTGTCGATGGGAAATGATTATCCAGACACGCAATGAAAGACTATACTACATTCTTGAAATTGCAGGAAGCAACACTCAACAAGCAAGCCGAGGCAAAACGACAAGGATACGAAGGAAACACAAGCAACGCACCTGCAACCCAACAAGGAAACAGTGGAGCTCTCAAGGGCCAAGATCAACCAAACTAGGGACGCGACGATGACGAAGGATATGTTTCATCTTAGGGGCACATTACAGCAATGATACAGCCAGTGCCCAAGTCGAACAAAGAGGAGAAAAGCATAACTCGATAAGTCAACCTCGCAATAACCTCACCTCCAGCAACAACGGGATATCTGCATTGGTCAGAGCAACCCATAGAATTCAGCAGAGATGATCACCCAATAACAGTACCTCGGCTAGGAAATGCACCCTTGGTACTCAAAGCTCAAATTGGGACCTATGATGTCGACAGAATATTCATGGATGCAGGAAGTGGGATAAATCTTATATACGCAAAGACCTTATGGGCAATGCACATTTCATTGGAGTTCCTGAAACCAACTGATTGCTCCTTTTATGGAATAGTCCTAGGAAGTGCTAACTATCCACTTGGTCGAATAGCACTCAACATTTGTTTTGGAAATCGACAAAACTACAGAAGGGAGAAACTCAACTTCAAAGTCATGGACTGGCCGTCACAATATCATGCGATTCTCGGGAGACCCGCGTTTTCTCGATTCATGGCAGTACCTCACTACACTTACCTGGTACTAAAGATGCCAGGACCCAAAGGAATTATTACAGTAAAAGGAAGCGTCGAGTTATTAGATCTATGCAACAAGGAGTTTCATAAGATGGCCCAAAATTTTGGCATGATGGCAAGGTACGGAGAACCCAACTGCAAAGCCAAAAGCTCAACTACAGAAGCGACACGGCAACTCGAAAGAAACCCCAAAGAAACAGAAGTAAAGAAACCTCGGATACAGCTACCTGAACAAGAGAAGACTACAGGAGAAGAAGAGAAGACTCAAGCAACATAGGAGACAAGACGTACAAATTAGTCAAGTAGGAAAATAAGGCTGTAAAAGCCATGAGTTATTCCAGGGCAATGCCCTCTAGATCCAGAACACAGGTCACTGGCCGGATCTCTTGGGTCATCCCATGTATCTTAGATTACAAGTATAATAAAGACAAGTTCCTCATATTCGAGTTTACATGTCTAAACGCGGCAAATGCCAACACCCACAAAATGCCTTGAGTACAAAAAATTCCCTCGGGCAACAGCCCAGGGAAAAATGCTCTCGCGAATTATAAAAGTATATACATCAAAACTACGGCGCAGGCAGATCTGAGTCATCCACATTAAAAGGATTCAAGTAATGGTACTCGTAGAAAAAACTTGCGTCCTCTTGCAGTAACCTTGAGATGATCCTTTTCGCTGGCTCTAGCATCGCATCCATATGAACTCCAATGGTAGCCTGTCCTGGAGGCAAACCCTGGGACATGCGGTCATAATCAAGTCTCGGATGCCACTTTCGCATCCATCCAAGAGCAAAATTAGCACCAGCAATCAAGTTCAGTTTTATAAGGAGATGAACCCGCTGGCTCATCCCAAAAGTTTCGAGTAGTTGCCTAAAATCTCTTGGTATAGCGTTGCAAGGTAACATGACAGAGTACATGGTTTTCAGGGACATGCCACAACCATCAACAGCTTCACCAATATGCTGTGCGCGATCCTGAAGAAGCACGATGGTGCGACAGCGACGGAGATTCGACCATAAGCTCTCAGTCCCTTGAGCAGCTTTCTGAAGAGCAACGATCCGCTCAGAAACCCAGCGCGATTCGCCAACAAGATCAAGGAAAGTACCTACGGTGCAAGTAAAAAGTTAGCACGCAGCAAGCCAGAGCAAAAACAAAGAGAAGAGGCTCCCCAAAGACTTACACAGTAGCATCTCGCAAACAGATTCGACGATACCAATTAGAAAAGATTCGTATTCCTCAAAATGCGCGATCTTTGCTACTAGACTTGACACTTCATCTTCAAGATTGGACACTTGTTTCATCAAATCATGGAACTTTCTGGCCTTGTCTAAAGAAATTTGCGCCTGGTGCTTCATCAAGGATAGACGGCCCTCAAGATCCGAAATCCTCGACAAATATTCCTCACATCGACAGAAAGAACGCGGAGGCAAAGAAGTTTCGGAGTCGAACATGCTAACAGGAGATAAAGCCTGGTCACGACCCGACGATTCACCAGCAGGCACAAGCTGGAAGTCAAGCAAAAAAAGGAAGACATACATCTCAGAAATATCATTCAAGCCAAGCACTTCATAAACATGAAGATATTTACAATAAGTGCAAAAGCCCCTTGACTAGTTCTCGGGCAAAGTACAATTAGAAGTTCACCACAGCAAAAGAAGCAAAGATTACAAAGAAAGACTAAAAACTATGCCACCTCAGCATCATGCTCCGTGGCAGAGGTAGGCGACATAGATGTAGCAGTAGCTCCTGGAGGAGGCATTGTCACACCAGCGGAAGGAGTCGAAGAAGCAGGTGCAGAAGTCAAAGAAGCCACCGAAGGCAAAATAATCGACACGATACCGGCTTACTTCTTTGCCCTTTCAAAGAAGCCTCGCAACTCAGATAGAGGCTGACCACAGAAGGAGCTTACCTTCTCCCAGTCAACCTCTTCACCATGGGCATATGCAAAAGCGATGGCCCCCTCTGCACCCTGCTTCACGGAACGGCACTTCAAAAGAAGAATAGGATCTTCAGGGGAGTCAAAAGCCTTGACGAGTTTCTTCAAGTCAGCATTTTCAACGTTCGCCCTTTGCTTGGGCCACAACCCGATGGAAATCCGTGTAATCACGCGGCTAGCCAATTCGAAGATCCCCTGGATGGAAACCCAGTTCGCCTCCAGCAGACTAACTGCAGCCATAAGAGAGTCATCTTCTGGTTGTGCAGAAGCCGAAGGAATTCTGGTATGTTCTATACAGTCAAGGAAACAAAGACATAGTATAAGAATAAGCAACTCAAACAAAGGAAAGGAAAAGGCATGGTATTTACCTCCAGCAAGAGCCGACATCTTATTAAGGCGTAAAGCCACGGCTTGATCTCGCTGAGTCCGCTCTTTCTTCAAATCAGCAAGGGATTTCTCCATTTTCTGTGCCTTATCCAGTGCTGATTTAGAGGACTTCTCAGCATTGGTTTTGGCAGCAGTGATTGTTCCTTTGGGTCCTGGGATTTTGAGCGTGAGATTATGCGTAGTGAGGTACTGCCATGAACTTTGTAAATGCTGGACGCCCCAAGATTGCATGATACTGTGAAGGCCAGTCCATGACTTCAAACTCCAGCTTCTCTCTGCGATAATTGTTGCTATTTCCGAAGCAAACGTCGAGTTCTATTTTCCCAAGAGGGTAATTTGCGCCTCCTGGTACTATTCTGTGGAAAGAACAATCTGTTGGCTTTATACTTTCCAGTGAGATGCACATTGCCTTTAGAGTTCTTGCGTATATTAGGTTTATGCCACTTCCTGCGTCCATGAATACTCACCCTATATCGTATCCCCCTATTTGCGCCTTTAGCACCATCGGTGAGTGCCCCGGCCTGGGTACTTTCCTCGGGTGGTCTGCTCTGCTGAACCTGACTGGTTGATCGGACCACTGTAGGTACTCTGTGGTGGCTGATGGTGATGATATAGCTAGGTTTACTTGTCTGGATATGCTCTTCCGCTCTTTCTTGGATTTTGGCACCGGTTGGATCATTACAAATATATATACTTTCGACTCCAGATGTTTCACAAGTCGTTGTACTTGGTATCCCTGACTCATACTTTTCTTTCCCTGTCGTGTTCCTTGGTTCGAGTCTATGGCACTTTGCAACCTCAGGAACATTCTGCAATCCTTCATCTGGTGGTTAGAAACTATTCTCCCATCTAGGTATGCGTAGTGGATTCGACAAGGTCCGTAGAGCATGTCCTCCGCTGATGGGCCAGAGTACTTTGGTTTTTCTACTTCATGATTACCTCTTGCCTGGAACTCTCTATTTTTCATAGCCTTCCTCGTCCCTTCTTTCATACCCTGTGGCTATCTGATTTCGCCTTGCATGGCTATCTCCGTTGCGGTATCTTCGCCTTTGCCTGCTCGCCCTGTCGACTTCTGGTGAATGTCCCCTTTTGTTGTTATATGCGTCCTCTCCGTCGGCGAATCTGTTGGCTACTTCCATTAATTCGGACACTGTCCTTGGCTTTGTTCTCCCTACCTCTTCCACGAGGTCCGAACGATGAAGGCAAGCCAAAAAAGCGTCTATTGCTCTCTCGTCGGAGATGTCTTCTGCTAAATTTTTAATTACACTCCAGCGTTGTATATAAGAGCATAGAGTTTCATCTTTCTTCTGTACGCACGACTGGATTTCTTCCAGAGACGCTGGGCGCTTGTACGTTGAGCAAAAATTTCTTGCAAATTGGCTCTCTAGTTTTCCCCAACTCCCGATGGAATCATTGGGTAAAGTGCTCAACCAGGACCGTGCTGTGCCGGTGAGGTGCAACTACAAACTTTGCATGGCCGTTGCTCTTGTTCCTTCGAGTATTTGTACTGCTTGCAGGTAGTCTGATAACCATATAGTGGGTTCTTGCAACACATCATATTTTTTTTGATCGTGTGGCAACTTGAGTCCTTTGGGTACCCGCGTTCTACGAACCCTGCGGGTAAAGCATAACGCGCCCATCTATTTTTTGTCGTCTTCGTAATTTTCTTCTCTCCACGCATAGCGTGCGTTGTTTACTCTTGCTTGTGCTATTATATTCCTTGCGTCCTCCTTCCGTTTTTGGTGCTTTTCGTCACTTGATAACTCACTGGTTTCATTTCGCGAGGATTTGCGCTTGAACTCTTCCTTTCACCTCGCCTTTTTCTCTGGAAGATTTCCCCTTAACTTGTCTTCTACCAACCCGAGGCTTCGTATTGCGGCTTGATGCATGTGCTCCCGCGGATCTCCAGGCTTTGGTTGTGTGGTTAGTAGGTATGCCTATGCTGCTACCAATGCTGCTTCTGGTGTTTCTTGCACAAAGTCCTCTTCATCATCTGATGGGTGCGCGCTTATGCTTTTCGTATAGCTTTCTTCTCTTCTCCATGCTGTTGTCCTCCTGCTGTGCTTTGGGTCTTTGTGCCTTTCTATGCTTGACTCTGATGCATCACTGTACTCATACCAATATCCTCTATTTGATGTGCTGTTGTTATCTCGGCTTCTCATAAACATGTCTTTTTCCTCCCTCAACTCCTTTCTGCGCTGGTGTAGTGCGTATTGATATCCCATCAGAACTTCTCTCCTTGAATCTGCGGGTACTTTCGTGTCATGATTGATGGCTGACATGATGATTCTCCACTCTCCGGTTGAGACATGAATTTTCTCCTTTTCCTTCTTGATGTTACTTCTTGGTTTGTCGACTTGCATGTCGACCTCTTCATTGCCTTCATGATTATTCTCTTCTGCTGCTTTAGTGATAATGACGCATAACTGATGTACGCTTCTGGAGACGCCACTACTTCCGGTGGCGAAATCCCTTGGACTGTTGTGTGGCTTAATCACTGTTGCTTCTATGTCGGGCTTTCTCCTAGTTTTGTTGAATTCCTCGAGTTTCTTTTGCATATTTTCTGTTGCTGCGAGACTGACTGGCGAGTTTACCTCGCTGGAAGAGCCCATGGATGATCCAAACACTGTGATTGTCTTGGTTTTGCTTGTTGACGGATCTGATTTTGCCGAAATCGAAAGATGAGTTGAACCCGAAGGTCCAACATAGAAGATGAGACTTCCGATCATCAATTCCATCTCTTGATTTTCGTCAACTTCTGGATTGCTATTGGCTAATAGCGAAAAGGCCATCAAATTCATGATTCCAACGCCCAGAGTCCCCACGGTCGGTGCCAATTGACGAGGGTTAACTCGACAAATGTCCAATATGAAGGACTTAGGATCGGGGAAGTAGGGCGTCAGATGAACTCGAAGATGAAATCAGTCAAACAAGGTGTATATCGAAAGTAAACGTAGGGTGAACTTTGGCTTACTCTCAGTCTGTCCCTCATCGTCCTCTCCTGTCCCCTATATATAGGTGGCCAGGTCTCAAGGATCGGGAGGGATCCAACACAGATTACAATATTGACATACGACATGAACTCATATTTTGACTAGTGTTACAATTGGGCCTAGCTTAATGGGCCTCAGGGGTACTCAACTATCGGGCGCTATTATCTATACCCTTGTCAGGCCCAGTCTAAGATCCAAGCCAATCACTGTCCTCCTCTGCAACCCCGCATACCCACCCTTTTGTAGTTCCAACCTTGAAAACAATCCACGCTGGTCGCCTACGCATTGTGGTAGGTCCGACCTTGATTGACACAATCCATGCCGGCCTCCTACCCTTAGGTAATCCTGACCTCGATTTAACTTACCCACGCCGGTCTCCTACCCTTTGGTAATTTTGACCTCGGTAGATATACCCCACACCGGTCTTCTACTCTTAGGTAACCTCCGACCTCGGGATCCCACGTTGGTCTCCTACAATCCATCATAGACCACCAGTACCATGGAATCATTAAGGGGATTCCACCCTCATGTTGCTCCCAGCAGGACGCCACAGCTATGGTACGGCGCATCCGTTGATATGAGGAAGGAAGTTGATACAGCTGACTTCTCCTTCCCATTCCAGATCTTATGGTTGACCGTTCTTTATGGCACTAGAATCACTGGCGACATTGGTTTTTAATTCCTAGGTGAACTTTTCAGTTGCAGTGGGACCTCCACCAATACTCATACCATGGCCCCACTGCCCACCATCCTAGAGTAACAACCATTCTAGTTGAAACCACTACTTCATATTAATTATGAAAGCAGAACATTTTGCTTTTAAATGCAGTAGTAATACCACAGGTATATATTTGCAAGTAATTTGATAAAGATAATCAAGATGTATGAGAAAGAGTGAACTTGCCTTTTTGACTGCAAGATTATGCAAGTCAAGGTCTTTGATACGATAGAAATCCCAATTCTGAAATAGCAATCATCATCCGGTAGGAATGATGTTAGAAATCTGCAGCATGATATGCATAAGATAGGCATGCATCGCTCTAAGCGTAACCTAACCCTGGTGATTTGTTATCATTGAGTTATGGTGATTTCTTTATGTTGTGTTGCACTTTTAAGTTCAGTCACCCACACAAGGTTGTTTATAGACTTTTAGGTTTAGCATGGAATTGTTTTATAACTGAATAGTATTTCATATCAATGTGATGGCACCCAATTGCTTATTATTGGCACACCTAGGAACAATCATCTACTACAAATCTTATCAAAGGTACTTATGTTTAATGGTTATATTCTTCAAAAGAGTAACTTTTGAAGAACATTTTATCCTAGGTATAACAAGTACTACCAATAAGAGTTAGTGTTCTAGGGTTTGCTATATTGGTTTTTACTACAAAAGACTAGGAATAAGGTAGGGACTTGAAATTAATACTTTTAAGTTTTAGCATATGATTATCAACCAGTTGGTTATGGAGGGACATGCGGAGTGAAGTCATTCATACTAGTATAGCATTACCCAATTAGTTTTAGGGTTGACAACAATCTTAATAGAATTTTAGGGTTTTACTTTAAAGCTAGAAAGGAATGTGTGGATGTTTATTTTCAAGGTGTCTTAAAAGAATAACCTTTAAAGAATACATTCTTTAAAAGGGTAATTAGTATTTACCTCATTTTAAGTGATCACAATTATTCTTAGGAATTTGGGTTAATTAATAGAACATGATTCTTCTTATTATAAGTTTCTAGGTTTTAACTTATGATGTGAAAGTAATTGAGTTAATAATTCCTCAAGGTTGAATTGAGCACTTAGAGCTAATTACTTATTTACTGAATGAAAGTTAAGAAATAACCTGCAATACAAGTTACTATTTATTTGTTGATGTCCTCCCTAATTTTAGTACTTTGAAATTATCTAGGAAAGATAGTTTTAGGGTTTTAAGGTGCTAAATAGCAAAGTTCAAGTTAAGTTCCTAAAATTATGAAGAAGTATTTACAAAAATGTTATTTGGGCATACAAACAATTATTTGCTATTTGGAAAAGTTGGTGGAATTATTCTAAATGGTTTTGAATAAGAATTCCAAATACTACTTAAACATGTTTTCTAATTTCATTCAAATTTATTGCATACAAGTACAAGATATTATAGTACAAAAAGATAGGTCTTAGTTTTGTGATCATTTTAGTATATTACATGCATTTTTCTGATTAAAAATAAAATAGATATGAATTTTCTAAGTTTTCAGCACTTTTTGGAATTTTCAATTCAACAGGCAAACCGTTTTGTACCTATACTAGTCCTAGCCGCTGTGACTGACTGGTGGGGTCAAGGCTGAGTCAGCAGCCACGCAAGCTTGACCGGGTGAAATGAGTGACTGGGCAGGGTTCGACGCCGGCGATCGCCGGAGATGGCGACTGAGGCTTATGGGGTGATTTGGTTAGCGGCGTTCGAACGAGAAGACTACAAGGAACCTATCTACAGTCGCGCTGCCAAGGTATGGTTGCCAGAAAAGCATCGACGATGAGCTTCTACGGTGGTGCACGCCGGCCTAACTACAAACTCGTGCTACAGATCAAACTGGGACGCGCAAGTGGGTTCTAAAGAGGCGTATGCTCACCCTAAGACTGATGGAAGGCTCGATGGTGTCGATTGCCGATGGAGACGAGCGAAATTTCATGGATTCCGGTGAATTGCTGCGAAGGAAATCAGAAAAATTAGCCTGGTGTGGTCCTCCTCTTGGTAATCTGCTCCTCTCGGATGATAACCAGGTCCTTGCGCTCCGGGATGGTTGCAGTTGTCGATCATGACATGAACTCCGGCGAGGTGGAGTAGCTCGGTGGGGGGTTGATACAGAGGAGTAGGGAGATTGGGAGACCGCGTGGAGGAACTAGGGTTTCAGTTTGGTTCTACTGAGAGTTTTATAGCGCTCGGCGAGTCCCAATTCGTCCCTCCCCTTGGCGGTGACGGCTCAGATGCGGCAGCGACACAACCATGTGATTCCGGCGTGAATCTCCTCGGTAACTTGCCAGTAGACACAGAGGGGATGAGCTCAATTACGTGGCGTCCAACAAATATCTGTGAGGGGGTCACGGTGATGGTGTCAACGTGGGGGTTGCCGGCGGCGTGTCGGGCAGGCGTGGGTCGAGAGGTTGAAGACGACCCTCCACCTCACGGGTCCCACTGGCCAGACTCATACCGAAACGGTATGGCCTGCCGGCCTAGTGTTAGGCCGGCCTGATGGGCTTTGGCCAGGTAAGCTCTTCCCTCTATTTTTTTTCCTGTTTCAATTCTTTTTCTTTTTCTTCTGTTTTTTGTTTGAGAATTCTAATTTGATTTTCAATTTTGTTTTGCAGATTATTGAGGTTTGAACTTCTTACAAAATATGAATATGGTACTATTGGTCCATCACATATTATTAGGGCTATTTTATAAAGGCATGAGCAGATAATTTTTATTAGGTAAGGTGAAGTTTTAGTGAAGTTCTTGATAGAGATGGATTTAATTATTTACATTTGAGTCTTCAAAACAATTAGCTAGATTTGATGGTCCTACTAATGAGATGTAAGAATATCTTTTATATATCATATCAATTTATAATTCAATTCTTATTTGTTTTTCTAAATCATTCACTAATACCATAAGAGGGTCCTATAGGACTATTCCAAAATCATTTCTAGTTCCAAAATGATTTACTTAGAATTCTTTAAGAATGATTCATGTATTACTGCCAAGAAAGATTGGTTTGAGATAGGTACTTGTATTCACACATATGAGTTGATCACTGGATAAGAAACTTGGTTGACCCTTGAGAGATTTTTGTTTGGACACCACTATTGGATTTAGAGAAAAGATATGATTATGGGGTTTTTGCTTATGATCACAAAGTGATACTGAAAGAGCATTTGCCCCCATGTGTGGTTTTGGTAATTAATGACAATCCCTATGGACTAATGTTTGCATCGAGTTATATTTGTAGGACTTATCCGTAGACAACGCTTGAGCCATATGTTGGTTTCAAGGTTGTAAGAATATGCAAATAAAGAAGTTCATGTGATGATTCAGGGAGTCGAGCCTATAGAAGACATCATCATTATGAAGGAAGAAGATGAAGTCCAATGTTGATCAAGTCGAAGCGCAAGTTCAAGATAGGCATATAGAAGATAGCGCAATCAAGAAAGGTAGTCCAATTTGAGAAGATCAAGATCGTCACTATCTAGCTCAAGTGGAAGGCGCAAGGCAAAGGTATGATCTTGATAGGTTTTCTTTCTTACCGGTCTCATAGTGTTTGGGAGACCGGGTTTTAGGATCGATAGCCGTACTATCAAGAGGGGCTCTCGAGTGAGTAACTTATTCGTATTGTTCGGAGAGATTTCAAAACTTTTCATACTTGGCATTATCTTTCTTGGTTCTTATTTGGCTTTTATCCATGTGAGGTTCTAGAGCTTGTGGTTATTTCCATGACAAGCTCTAGCTCATCAAAAACGGATTTTGTATGGAACTCTAATTGCGTTTTTGGTGTTTGGAGGTTTTACCGATTCATCTTTATAGCTAAGTCAAACCTTTTATCATTTGGTTTCATCCTCCTTTATTGGACTATGATGTTTCTATGGATGATGTTGTAGAGCTCATCGTGGTGATTCCAACGAGCCCAAGATCATCGAAAACGGAGTCCGGATGCAAAAGTTATCGTTGTTTTCGTGTTGCTCACTTTTCTTGGGCGGATTATCCGGCCCAGTTTTGGAAAAATCCGGCCCAAAAATCCGGCCTTAAATCTGAGTGACGCGCACTTTGCCAACTTCTGGTCCTTAGACATTTTCAGGGGGGGGGGGGCGGATTATCCGGCCCAGTTTTGGAAATATCCGGCCGAAATATCCGGCCGCCGGATTATCCGGCCCAGTTTTGGAAATACCCGGCCGAAATATCCGGCCCCGGATCTGGACGACGCGCGTGAAGTCCTTAGCAGTTTCTGGGGGGGGGGGAGGGCGGATTATCCGGTCCAAACTTGGACCAGATTATCCGGCCCTGCTGTATATCAACGGCTACATTCCCGGGAGGGGTATAAATACCCCTCCCCTTCTTCAAGCTTGGGTTAGCTCGTTTTTCCTTCTCTCTCCCTCCATTGTTGACCTTGGAAAGCTTGCCCATCTCTCAATTCCTTCCATGATTCTTGCATATCTTTGAGGGAAAAGAGAGAGGAGATCTAGATCTACTTTTCCACCAATCACTTTCTCCTCTTTGTGAGGGGAACCCATTGGATCTAGATCTTGGAGTTCTTTGTGGATTTCTTCCTTTGTTCTTCCTCTCATATCCCTCCATAGCATTTGTTGCTTTGGTAGGATTTGGGAGAGAAGGATTTGAGCACTTTGTGTGTTCTTGCCATTGCATTTGGTGCATCGGTTTGAGTTCTCCTCGGAGATTCGGTAGTGAAAGTTCGTTGAACTTTTTACTCTTGGGTTCTTGGAACCCTAGACGGCTTAGTGGCTTAGTGGTTACTTGGGGACCTCCAATTGAGTTGTGGAGATCTTCCCAAGCTTTGTGGTGCCTCCATGGCGATTTCTTGGGGACCTCCAATTAAGTTGTGGAGATCTTCCCAAGCTTTGTGGTGCCTCAGTGGCAATTTCTTGGGAGCCTCCAATTGAGTTGTGGAGATTGCCCCAAGCTTGTACGGGTTCGGTGACCGCCCTCAAGTGTCCCATAGTGGTCGGGTCTTCCATCTTGGTGGGAGGGCTCGAGGAGATTACGGTGAGCCTCCGTGGCGTTTGGGGAGCCTTGTGCCTCCACACCGCTCCAACGGAGATTAGCACTCGCAAGGGTGTGAACTTCGGGATACATCATTGTCTCCGCGTGCCTCGGTTATCTCTATACCCGAGCTCCTTTACTTATGCAATTTACTTTGTGATAGCCTTCGTGCTTGAAGTTCATATATCTTGCTATCACATAGTTGCTTATCTTGTCTAGCATAAGTTGTTGGTGCACATAGGTGAACCTAGTTTGTTTAGGTTTTGTATGCTTGGCAAATTAAACGTTAGTTTTATTCCGCATTTGTTAAGCCACTCGTAAAAGTTTTAAATCGCCTATTCACCCCCCCCCTCTAGGCGACATCCTTGTACTTTCATTTGGTATCAGAGCGAGGTCTCTCATTTTAGGCTTCACCGCCTTGAGAGTAAAGATGTCGGCTAGGGGATTAGTGCACAATAACACTTTTATATTTGATGGCACTAATTATGATATATGGAAAATTTGCATGCTTAATCATTTTCGTGATATGGACCCAAATATAGAGAGAATTTTAGATATGGGTTTCTCTCCGCCTAAGGATTCCCAAAGTTTATCTTTAGAGGAGAAGAGAAACTCTTATCTTAATTCTCGAGCTTCTAATGTGCTTGTTGATTTTGTGAGCAATGCAGTTATTCTTGCAATCATGCCTTTCCGTAATGCTCATGAGTTTTGGACAAATATTCAAGAAAAATATGATGTGTCCAACACTATTGAGGATGATTGTATTCCCTCCACTTCCAGCCGTGATGAACTCACATCCACCTCACCAATGTGTGGCAAGACACAAGGTAACGATATGGTGAGTGGTGATGAATATTGCAATGTTGATAGTAAGCTTACTTGTGATGACCATTCATCTCTATCTCATTGCAATGCCTCATCTTTGGACTTAAACACATCTAGCCCCATAAATGCTTTACATGCTTGTGTTGATAGTCCTTGCATATCATGTGCAAGTTGCATGAATAAATCTCATGATGATATGCTTGATTTGTCTTGTTTCCATGATACAAATATATCTACTTCCTCTAGTTGTTGTGTGTCTAACAATGTAGAGGACAACAAATATTCCATGGGCCAAGACAAGATTCTAATTAGAGCTTCAAGTGATTCTTCTTCATCATCTCTTGGTTCCCACATGTGCCTTATGGCTAGGTCTTCAAAGATAACTCCTACTTTGGAACCCAATATATCTAGTGATGATGACGAGGATAATGAAGAAGAGGATGATGACCTTGCCTCTCTAATTGAGAAGAGTGAAATTGTTTTTCATGCTATTCGTAAGAATAAAATTGCTTGCTCTTACTTCTATAAGATTTTGGCAATTGCCACCGAGAGCAATAAAATAATTGAGGAGCATGAGAATACCATTTTTAAAATGCAAGGTCATGCCCGTGATTACGCGGATGAGATTGCGGATCTAAAAGAAGCTCTAGAAGAAGAACAAACCACCAAGGAATCTCTTGAGGAGACCTTTACTTTAGAATTATCTAAAATAAAGAAATCCTATGATAGAACTCTTGTGGTGGCAAATGATTTTGAAACTAAATATGAAGAGCTTGTAGTTACTTATGCTAAACTCCTTGAGAATGTTGTGCTTCTTAAAAAGAACTCTAGGGTCATTTTGTGTGAGCCCATCATTCTCACCGAGTCACATGAGCAACTTAAAGCTTCAAATTCAAATGAGCTTACTAAATTGTCTTCTCCGCTTTCCATTAGTGATGATGCTTGTGCTACTAACTCTACTTCTTGTGAAGCATCCATCTTGAAGGAGAATGTTGAGCTAAGGGCTCAACTTGATTTGCTAACTAGCAAATATGGGAAATTGGAAGAAAATCATGGAAAGCTCTCTAGCTCCCATGAGGATCTTCTAGCTTCCCATGATAGGCTAAAATTAGCTCATGAGGCTATTATGTCAAAGGTAACATCTAGTGAGCCTCATGTGGACATTTGCACTACTTCTCAAAATGCCATATTGCCTTGTGCTAGTCCTAGTAATTCATCCACTCATAACATTGCTACATCTTGTGATGAATTACTTTCCTTTCCTTGTTGCTCTAACAATGAAGCTTCTACTTCCTCTAGTACTTGTGTTGTTACTAACCATGTATAGGAAATCGAAGAGCTCAAGGCCCAAGTCTCTTCTTTGAAGAAAGACTTGGTAAAGAGTCATGAAGGGAAATCCAAACTCGACAATATGTTGAGTGTGCAAAAATCCCCCAATGACAAGAGTGGACTTGGGTTTATCTCCAATAACAACAAGAAGTCCATGGTTAACAAGAAGAAGAAGGGCCAAGGACAAGTCAAAGATCCGGCCAAGATTGTTTGCTTCAAGTGCAAAATTGAAGGGCACCATGTTAGATCTTGCCCTTTGAAGAAGAAGGCATTAGTTGAGAAGCAACAAGGGAAGCGGCCTCAAGTTCAAGGGCACGCTCAACCTCGTGTTGAAGAAATGCCACTTCCCAAGAAGAATCAAGCTAATGCTCCCATTGCGGAGAAATCAAGTGAGAAGAAGGTGAAGAAAAGAACTTGCTACACATGCCGTGAGAAGGGCCACCTATCTTCTTCATGCACTATGGGTAACTCATCCAACCCTATCATAATTGATGATGCTTATTCCCTTTGCAAGGATAAGGTTGGCAATATGTTTGCCAAATTTGTTGGTACTCCATGTGGTGTCAAGAAAAGAATCATTTGGGTGGCCAAGCCTATTGTGACTAACCTCTTAGGACCCAACTTAGTTGGGGACCATCACACCAAAACTTGATCAATAGGTGTTTGTTGGAGGGCATTGGAGACTTGGCTATATCATGAAGAATTAAGGGATCTTCATCAATATATTGTCTCAAGTCAAGTCAATTGGATTATCTTGTTTATATCATATATCCAATGTTCCTCTTTGCGGTAACATGTACTCAACTTATCTACATTGAAAGTTACTCGCCCCTTTTGCATGTGTTGGTTGTGTTCCATTACATGTGTTGGTATATGTTGTGCTACCTACTTGTTTTATTTTGATTAATCAAGTATGTACTTGTGGGTTTGCATACCATGTATGTGTGCTTGTGTTTGAGCCTTATTGCATCTTCTTTTATAGTATTTTGCTCTTTTGAGAGACTAGTGGACTATCCCATTTTGGGGGATAGAGGACAACAATATGATCCTACTGCAAAAAGAATCAATTGAAAAGGATTTATAGAATTTGAACTATATTAAAAATACTCAAACTCACATATTTAAATTTGAATGTTTTTAATTAGTTCAAAAGTCAAATTTTATTTCAGAAATGTGTTCTACACTATTTTAGGAGTCCAGGGACATCTTATTTGCATTTTTTGGATAAACAGATCAAGAGATATGATTTTTCAAAGTTTGCATAAATTTCTGTCAATTCTTAATTATCAGATCCGTTTTTCAGCGTGCCAGCACATGTGGCGTGTTATGATTGGATGGTACCGGTTCGCCCGTATCGACGATTTGGACCATTGGATCAAAAGAGGATTGGACACCCCAGATCTAGCTATACCGGTTCATTTAGTGATCTAATCTGCGACGCTAGATCTAGATCCGATGACCGAAGGAAGAGAGGAGAGGGCTCACCGGGGAAGGGACGTCGACGACGAGGTCGGCGGCTCTGGAGCTCAATGGCGAGGTAGCTATGGTGATCCTCGAGGTCCGTGAAGATGATGACGACGTTCAGGAGGAAACGGCGGTGACGATGGTGTGCAGCACACGGATCTTCGTTTCCTGTGACTGAGGAGAGAGGCGGCTGGAGCTTAGGTGCAGTGGCGATGCGACTATGGACGTGTCGGACCCTAGGATCTAAGCTATACAAAGATGTTATATGTATTAGTCACGCTAGCAACGAGTGATACTGGGGTTACCAGTCCAAGGCCGGAACACCATCGGCAGGCAGACCGGAATTAAACATCAGCTCTACACATCTCGAAGCGCCGTGAAACTAATCATAACCAAGACTGCATACAGAGAGCTCGAGAGCCTTAAACCCCTCTCGTGCACTTTATATCCATACACGCATCATGCACGAGATGGGTAACCACAACTGGTAACACAACAGTGACTCTACGACTCAAAAGTAGTAGTTCAAACTCTTAACAGAGTAAAGATTCAACTTATTACATGCAGAGGTCACTGACCAACATTACATCAAGCAACAGAAAGCAAATTATGTTATGCTACATAACAAGATAGCAAATGGCCTAAGAGGCCCTGAACATAAGCGATGTCCCAACCCGTAGATCTCAGGCTGCTGCCTGGGAACCCCAAACTAGTCGTCGAAGTCGATATCGGCATAGAAACCACCTTCGTTACCTGCGGCGGTCTCCTCTGTGGAAAAACAACATTAAACAAGGGTGAGTACGAGGGTGTACTCAGCAAGCTGACCTTCTACACTATATGATGGCATCAAGGTCTTTTTGTGTAGCTCTTTGCAGAAAGCAAGTTTTCTTTGTGAAAACGACACAAGGCAAGGACTACTCAGAATTTATAAAGGGGATAAGAGAGCGTCTCGCAAACTCTTTTAATCATGGAGCAACCACCAATTCATCACCTTCAGAACACCTCATCTCATATCACCCCCTCAACCCCGAGGAAGTGATCCAGAGTCTCACTCTTAAGTTGGCACTTTTAAGATTAGGTTTATGTTGTCTATGATCTAGTATCTGTCTCCAAGTCGTCCATAACCGTGGACATGGCTTTTCGAAAAGGTTTAACCCTGCAGGGGTGCACAACTTTACCCACACGTGACGACCGTCCCCTGGACCCTCCGGAAGGATCTTAGCGGAGTGATGGTCGCCTACAACCTTTACCTCACGTCGACCTATTCCATGAGCCACGCCAAAAGGTTTTAGTCCGCCATCGCAAGACGGCCGTTCTCCGACGCAAAACCGTTTGTTGCACGGCGAGGTTGGTTTACCAGAGGAATCCGCCTCAAGCAACCTCGGCTGCATTCCTGTATGTTGCACGGCGAGGTTGGTTTACCAGAGGAATCCGCCTCAAGCAACCTCGGCTGCATTCCTGTATGATGCACCTCCTTCTCTTTCCAAAACATTTTCAATGCATATGCCAAATGGAAAGCCCGAACTAGGTAGCTCATGGATAAGTCTAAGCAAGTTATTCAGTCGACGGGAGTCTCATACCTCCACGTGCGGTTGTACGCTCATCTTGGATCAAGAGACAAGAACTCGGGTCCTAGGGCGGCAAGAATGAGTCAAACAACCACAATTCCCGTGGCGGCTCATTCCGACCTATTGTCAAACTTTAGCAATTCTCCACAATTGCCACTTCGAACTAACATGCTAGATTCATATATAAGTTTCCACCCAGATTCTGAAATTGCAGCAATAAGTACTAAGCATGGCTAAGCATAGAATAGTAAATTTCCGGTGATGCAAAAGCAGAACCTAGTCATGCTAGGACAATGGATCATGGATATATAGTTGACAATAGCAGGGCATGCATCAGAATAAGTTTACTCTAAGTTTCGATAAACAACAGTTGAAACGCATGCAGATATGGTGGAGGCTCAAAACATTTGTAAAACATAGGATTAGAAATGCATCAAAGGGTTTACGCTTGCCTTGTTCTTCAATGTAGTTGTACTGATCAGTATTGGTGTTGATCTCGGTCGATGTCTCAGATTCTACCGAGAAGAAGAACACCGGAAAGGAAACAACACATTCAAATAATGCATCGATGCGCAAACAAGCATGATGATATGACAAGTTCAATATATTTAATTTAAAACCTAGAACATGGAGAACAATTTAAATGGAGTTGTAATGCAATATGATTTGCATTTTTATTTACCCCATAGTTGAAAGAATAATGTAATTTGTTCTTCTACTTTAAACAGGGTTAGAAGTTATTTATATATGCATGCAAATGACATCTTCCTGTAGATCTCATTTTTATGAACGTTTCGATATATCATTTGTATTATTCTGATTTTATATGATTTAGTTATGATTTTTACAAGTTCACCCCTTTTCTGAAAGTTCAAATACGAGATACAAAGAGTGGCAGCAACTAGATACTCCTCTCGGTTCAGATTTGTGCGAGTGATCTGGTCCAGTGCGGTCTCATCTAAAGCATGTACTGAACTTAATGACAACAAACACTTACAGGACATGCAACTGAAATTGAACCACATGCCTGAAACAAACATCACCATGTACAGAGAAAAGCTACATCAGAAGTAACATTCAGAGTATATACTACTGCAATTTTAGAGATTGGTATTCAGTTCTAAACTTTAAGCATCACTCAAGTATATTGTACTAGGAGCTAGTACTTGCCAGGAACAACTGCTCACAGGAAAAGTGGGTTTAGCTATACATGAGTTGCTACAGGACCTGGATTAGGTCTCATGACAAGGTTCTGAACCTGATCGTATTGCAAGCTATGAACATGTAAAACTAAATCTTTTTCCACCTCTGACCATGACTACAACAGCAACATGTGCGGCTTTACAAACTGAAGGACGTGTGTGCTTCTGAACTTACATACAATAGCAATAGACCAATTTGCTTCTGAACCAGGTAGGAAACAGTACAGCTACAGACAAGCAATGAATTTATTCCAGGTTCTAAACATGGCATGGCTACTGTCAGCTTTACCTGAATGAGAGAGCGGCTAGTTCAGGTTCCCGATGCGTCGGCCTCCTAGTCTCCGCTTGTGCCCTCGCTGATCAATTCCGGCAGTCGGTCGCGGACACCAGCGACTGCTCCGACGACTGCTCCGGCGGCTGCTGCGGCGACTGCTGCGGCGGCTGCTGCGGCGACTGCTCCGGCGGCTGCTGCGGCGACTGCTCCGGCGGCTGCTGCGGCGACTGCTCCGGCGGCTGTTGCGGCGACTGCCGTACGGTTCTTCTCCCTGAGTCCTCTTCTCCCTCACAAAATCCCCTCCAACCTAGGTCACAGCCATGGCGCTGGTTCTCAGTTTTTCGGCGTGACGAGCCTGGGTGGATAAGGTGGTCTGCTTGATGATACGATGGGGAAAAGCAGTACTAACTGGTCACGTCTCGAGAAGTCAAGTGCGGTTCTCTCCTTAGGATATTTTAGATAGTTGTACTGTAGCTAATTTTGTCAGTCCAGCACTGCTACAAATTTTACTCTAGCTTCTGAAATTTATTATAAATTCAGTTTGTATCTTTGGTTCAACGAGATATGTTCAAAATCTTTTTCAGGACATTTGAAAAGAGAGAGATTAGTCAATTTAGGATTTTCTCTTTTATAATTTTTAACGCAAAAATTTTATTGGAGAATTTTTACATGATGCTTATGATGCAAAAGTACTTTATTACAAACATGGGATGTTACAAGTCTACCCCCTTACAAGAATCTCGTCCCGAGATTCCTAAGAACTAGAGAAAAAGGAAGGGTACTCGGATCGAAGGCGATCCTCTCGTTCCCAAGTTGCTTCTTGATCAGAATGATGAGACCACTGAACTTTGAGGAACTTGATGGTTTGGCCTCGAGTTTTTCTTTCAGCTTCATCGAGGATAGAAATAGGATACTCACGGTAGGTGAGATCTTCCTGAAGATCAAGAGTGGTATGATCAACTCCACGGATTGGATCTTTGAAACAACTCTTGAGTTGAGAGACATGAAACACATCATGAACATCCGGAAATGTGGAAGGAAGTTCCAACTGATAGGCAAGCTCTCCACACTTAGCGAGAATAGGGAAAGGACCAACATAGCGAGGAGCAAGTTTGCCTTTAATACCAAAGCGATGAACGCCTTTTAGAGGTGTGACTTGGAGATAGGCTTTCTCGCCAATTTCATAGATCACATCTTGATGATGACGATCATAATAGCTCTTTTGACGAGATTGAGCAGTTTTCAAATGCTCTCGGATTATGCAAACTTGATCTTCTGCTTCTTTGATCATGTCCGATCCAAAGAATTGTCTTTCTCCGGTTTCAGACCAATTTAGCGGTGTTCGACATTTTCTTCCATATAGAGCTTCAAAAGATGCCATGCCCAAGCTAGATTGAAAGCTGTTGTTATAGGAGAATTCACGAAGGGAAGACACTTCTCCCAATTCTTCCCGAAAGAGATAGCACAAGCTCGGAGCATGTCCTCAAGAATTTGATTCACTCTTTCAGTTTGACCTCCGGTTTGAGGATGATAGGTAGTGCTAAAGGAAATATGAGTTCCCATAGCTTCTTGAATGAAAAGGCTTCCGCGGTCGGAGATAATCTTCTTTGGAACACCGTGAAGAGTGACTATCCGAGAAATATAAAGCTCTGCCAGTTGAGTAGCAGTAATATCCTCACAGATAGGAACAAAATGAGCAACCTTGGATAGACGATCAACAACTACCATATTGCATTGTTTCCCTTTTGAGTTTTTGGAAATCCGGTGATGAAATCCATGCCAATTTCATCCCATTTCCACTCAGGAATAGATAATGGTTGAAGAACTCCAGCAGGTCTTTGATGCTCAGCTTTTACACGACAACAAACATCGCATTCAGCAACATACTGAGCGATTTCTCGCTTCATTCCAGTCCACCAGAACCTTTGGCGAAGATCCTGATACATCTTGGTACTTCCAGGATGGATGGAAAGGGGTGATTCATGAGCTACCTTAAGGATTTGCTCTTTCAAGTCTCGATGGTTCGGTACAACAAGACGTTTACCGAAATAAACGGTATCTTGATGATCAAGAGAGAAAAAATTAGCATCCCCACTAGCAATATTCTGTTTGATCGAAGTAATGTCAGAATCTTGCTTTTGAGCCTCTTTAATTTGCTCTTCAAGGGAAGGTTTGATTTCCAAGTTTGACAGGAAACCAGAGGGAACAACTTCAAGATTAAGCCGTGCAAACTCTTCATGAAGAGGAGGTTGGGCTTGCTTAAGCATTAGATTATTACAGTAGGACTTCTGACTTAGCGCGTCAGCCACGATGTTGGCTTTGCCGGGTTGATAGTTAAGACCCACATCATAATCTTTGATGATTTCCAACCATCGTCTCTGTCTGAGATTCAGATCTGGTTGGGTAAAGAGATACTTCAGACTCTGATGATCGGAATATAGCTCACAGCGATTACCAAGCAGGTAATGCCGCCATTGCTTCAAGGCATGTACAACCGCTGCAAGCTCCAAGTCGTGGGTTGGATAATTGAGTTCATGCGGTTTTAATTGCCGAGAGGCATAAGCAACCACATGACCATCTTGCATTAACACACAACCGAGTCCTTGGAGTGAGGCATCACAATAGATAATGAATTCCTTGCTCGTGTCCGAAAGGGCAAGCACAGGAGCAGTAGTCAGCTTAGTTTTTAGTAACTGGAAAGCTTCTTCAGCTTCTCTGACCACTCAAACTTCTTATTTTTATTCAGAAGTTCAGTCATAGGTTTGGCAATCTTGGAGAAATTCTCAATGAAACGACGGTAATAACCTGCCAATCCGAGAAAACTCCGCACATCCTGACTGAGGAACGGGTCACCCAATCCAGAACATGTTAAACTTTATCAGGGATGACCGCAACACCATTAGCAGAGAGCACATGGCCAAGAAATATGAGCTCGTTCAACCAGAACTCACATTTGGAGAACTTGGCATAAAGCCGATGTTCTCGAAGTTTTGTCAAAGCTAGACGTAGATGTTTGGCATGTTCTTCTTCAGTCTTGGAGTAGATTAGAATATCATCAATGTAGACCACGACAAACTTGTCGAGATACTCCATGAACACAGAGTTCATGAGCCGCATAAATGTGGCTGGAGCATTTATGAGTCCAAAGGACATGACAGTGTACTCGTAAAGACCATAACGAGTTGTGAACGCCGTCTTTAGAATGTCCTCAGCTCAGATTTTAATTTGGTGATAACCTGATCTTAAATCCATTTTGGAGAAGACGGTTGCACCGCTCAATTGATCGAAGAGATCAATGATTCTAGGAAGAGGATATTTATTCTTGATTGTTGCTGCATTCAAGGGACGATAGTCACGACTAATCGTGGAACATTGGTATCCCTCTTCTTGACAAAGAGTCCGGGACAACCCTAAGAGGAAGTGCTATGTTGTATGAAGCCTTTGTTTTCCAACTCCTCGATTTGCTTCTTTAGTTCAACCAACTCTTCAGGAGGCATACGATAAGGTCTTTTAGGAACAGGAGCGGTTCCAGGAACCAACTCTATGACAAACTCCACATCTCGATCAGGTGGCATGCCAGGCAATTCCTCTGGGAAGACATCTGGAAAGTCACATACCACCGGTACCTCATGTATTTCAAGAGGTGGAAGGACATCAATGGCATAAAATTGGCTTCTGAAGTAGACACCACGGAGGGAGGTATTGATGATGGAGACCAGTATATGAAATTTCTGCCAGCAGGAGAGGTCATGACAATAGATCTGGCCGCACAATCAATGATGGCTTGAGATTTTGTCAGCCAATCCATGCCCAAGATGACATCAATGTCAGTTGACTTCAAGGCAATGAGAGAAGTGGGAAACAGATTATACCCGATATCGATGACAACACCATGGTAACCATCAAAGTCCGATAGGTAAGCCCAGAGAGTGGACCACCAAAGGGATTCAGTGAAGGAACTCAAATGAAAAACAAGACATGTGGTACAAAGCATATCATCCAATCAAGCATGGTAGTAGAAAGGCATACAAGAAGTATACACTAACCAGCCGATTCACAAACCATAACAATGGAATGACAAGATGATACAAAACACCAAGTCATGTCCAATTCATTACTTACGAAGGGTGTAACAGAAACAAGATTGATTGAATTCTGAGCATTTGAAGCCTTAAAGAGAGACCAATGCTTCAGAGTAGTTGATGCAACCTGACACAGAGTACTAAGGAGAACCCAAACCCCGAGATCCTAGAGGTTGAAATGACAGGTGAGATAGTAAACCTTTTCAATCAATCAAGGTAAGGTGACTCAGAATTAGAGCGACACCAGATAAGGAGTAGTAAAAAGAATCCTAGTCAGAGTTTTCTCAATTCATTTATCTTTCAAATAGTTTCACAAACCACTAGACTCAACTCTCGACCAGTGGTAAGGGTTTCCTACAGACAGTCCTGCTCTGATACCAAAAGCTGTCGGACCCCGGGATCTAAGCTATACAGAGATGTTATGTGTATTAGTCACGCTAGCAACAAGTGATACTGGGGTACCAGTCCCAGGCCGGAACACCATCGGCAGGCAGACCGGAATGAAACATCAGCTCTACACATCTCGAAGCGCCGTGAAACTAATCATAAACCAAGACAGCATAACAGAGAGCTCGAGGAGCCTTAAACCCCTCTCGTGCACTTTATATCCATACACGCATCATGCACGAGATGGGTAACCACAACTGGTAACACAACAGTGACTCTACGACTCAAAGTAGTAGTTCAAACTCTTAACAGAGTAAAGATTCAACTTATTACACGCAGAGGTCACTGACCAACATTACATCAAGCAACGAAAAGCAAATTATGTTATGCTACATAACAAGATAGCAAATGGCCTAAGAGGCCCTGAACATAAGCGGACGTCCCAACCCGTAGATCTCAGGCTGCTGCATGGGAACCCCAAAACTAGTCGTCGAAGCCGATATCGGCATAGAAACACCTTCGTTACCTGCGGCGGTCTCCTCTGTGGAAAACCAACATAAATAAGGGTGAGTACGAGGGTGTACTCAGCAAGCTGACCTTCTACACTATATGATGGCATCAAGGTCTTTTTGTGTAGCTCTTTGCAGAAAGCAAGTTTTCTTTGTGAAAATGACACAAGGCGAGGACTACTCGGAATTTATAAAGGGGATACAGAGCGTCTCGCAAACTCTTTAATCATGGAGCAACCACCAATTCATCAACCTTCAGAACACCTCATCTCATATCACCCCCTCGACCCCGAGGAAGTGATTCAGAGTCTCACTCTTAGTTGGCACTTTTAAGATTAGGTTTTATGTTGTCTATGATCTAGTATCTGTCTCCAAGTCGTCCATAACCGTGGACACGGCTTTTCGAAAAGGTTTAACCCTGCAGGGGTGCACAACTTTACCCACACGTGACGACCGTCCCTGGACCCTCGAAAGGATCTTAGCGGAACCGTTTGTTGCACGGCGAGGTTGGTTTACCAGAGGAATCCGCCTCAAGCAACCTCGGCTGCATTCCTGCATGATGCACCTCCTTCTCTTTCCAAAACATTTTCAATGCATATGCCAAATGGAAAGCCCGAACTAGGTAGCTCATGGATAAGTCTAAGCAAGTTATTCAGTCGACGGGAGTCCCATACCTCCACGTGCGGTTGTACGCTCATCTTGGATCAAGAGACAAGAACTCGGGTCCTAGGGCGGCAAGAATGAGTCAAACAACCACAATTCCTGTGGCGGCTCATTCCGACCTATTGTCAAACTTTAGCAATTCTCCACAATTGCCACTTCGAACTAACATGCTAGATTCATATATAAGTTTCCACCCAGATTCTGAAATTGCAGCAATAATTACTAAGCATGGCTAAGCATAGAATAGTAAATTTCCGGTGACGCAAAAGCAGAACCTAGTCATGCTAGGAGCAATGGATCATGGATATATAGTTGACAATAGCAAGGCATGCATCAGAATAGGTTTACTATAAGTTTCGATAAACGACAGTTGAAACGCATGCAGATATGGTGGAGGCTCAAAGCATTTGTAAAACATAGGATTAGAAATGCATCAAAGGGTTTACGCTTTCCTTGTTCTTCAATGTAGTTTTACTGATCAGTACTGGCGTTGATCTCGGTCGCGGTCTCGGATTCTACCGAGAAGAAGAACACCGGAAAGGAAACAACACATTCAAATAATGCATCGATGCGCAAATAAGCATGATGATATGACAAGTTCAATATATTTAATTTAAAACCTAGAACATGGAGAACAATTTAAATGGAGTTGTAATGCAATATGATTTGCATTTTTATTTACCCCATAGTTGAAAGAATAATGTAATTGTTCTTCTACTTTAAACAGGGTTAGAAGTTATTTATATATGCATGCAAATGACATCTTCCTGTAGATCTCATTTTTATGAACGTTTCGATATATCATTTGTATTATTCTGATTTTATATGATTTAGTTATGATTTTTACAAGTTCACCTCTTTTCTGAAAGTTCAAATACGAGATACAAAGAGTGGCAGCAACTAGATACTCCTCTCGGTTCAGATTTGTGCGAGTGATCTGGTCCAGTGCGGTCTCATCTAAAGCATGTACTGAACTTAATGACAACAAACACTTACAGGACATGCAACTGAAACTGAACCACATGCCTGAAACAAAGATCACCATGTACAGAGAAAAGCTACATCAGAAGTAACATTCAGAGTATGTACTACTGCAATTTTAGAGATTGGTATTCAGTTCTAAACTTTAAGCATCACTCAAGTATATTGTACTAGGAGCTAGTACTTGCCAGGAACAACTGCTCACAGGAAAAGTGGGTTTAGCTATACATGAGTTGCTACAGGACCTGGATTAGGTCTCATGACAAGGTTCTGAACCTGATCGTATTGCAAGCTATGAACATGTAAAACTAAATCTTTTTCCACCTCTGACCATGACTACAACAGCAACCTGTGCGGCTTTACAAACTGCAGGACGTGTGTGCTTCTGAACTTACATACAATAGCAATAGACCAATTTGCTTCTGAACCAGGTAGGAAACAGTACAGCTGCAGACAAAGCAATGAATTTATTCCAGGTTCTAAACATGGCATGGCTACTGCCAGCTTTACCAGCGACTGCTCCGGCGACTGCTCCGGCGGCTGCTGCGGCGACTGCTGTACGGTTCTTCTCCGTGAGTCCTCTTCTCCCTCACAAAATCCCCTCCAACCTAGGTCACAGCCATGGCGCTGGTTCTCAGTTTTCCGGCGTGACGAGCCTGGTGATTGGGTAATATTACCGAGCAGTACCGCTGGGATTTATTCTGGCCGTCCGATCTACAGTGGTAATTAGCATGTTTAATTAATAACTTAATTAGTTATTAGGGGAGCCTGCGAAACCACCCGCAAGACTCAGCTCTATCCTCTGCCTGCCTCCTCGATCTTTTCCTCACTCGCGTCACCCCCGACCACGCCGCCGCCCCGCCTGCATCTGCCGCCGCCACCCGCCTGCATCTGCCGCCGCCGCTCGCCGGACGCAGCGCCATCTCAAGATCCTACTCGCCCCGGTAGACTCCGCAGCGGCGGTGGTCAGGTCCCGCAATCAAGAGGCGGGAGCGAGGGCAGAGGGGAGCCCGTCTGGTACCGCGACGAAGAGGGCGGCAGCGCCTCGGGGACCTCCTGCTGTTGCGCTCGCGATCACCCCACCATTGTTGTCGACGAGCGCAGGCCCAGTCCGCCGCCGCGCCCTCCTCCATCGCTGGATTTGGAGAGGGTCCCCGGTCCAAGGTGAGCAGTTACATGTTCTGATTGATCAAATCAAGATCATACTAACTAAGCCTAAGCAGATTGTTGTCCTCGCATCATATTCTTGTTTCTTATACCTGAAAAAAGAACATATTGGAACAGACGATGTAATTCAGCCATCCTGTTGACCATTGACTATAAACTTTTGCAAATAATGAACTGAAGTTTGTCGTGTGTAATACTCTATCTGTTTCACAATATGAAGTGTATTATGAACGCTGATTGATTTAGTAGTTTTGGTGCTAGAAGGCATTGTAATCAATTTTTTATCTGGATATACTGTAATATAATCTAGCATACCATGAAAATAAATCAACAAATTACTTTGCTGAAATAAGATCATAAAGATTGAAAAACTGAAGAATGAGTTGGATAATTATGCCGTGTGTTGCAGACTTGCCATATATAGATTGTAATTAAAGAGTTCATTTTCATCCCTCACGTGATTGAAATTTATTGTTAAATTGTATGTGATAATATGCAGGAAGACATGGGTGATGAGTCTTTGGATGAGTACCATGACATTGTCAGCAGGACGTTTGCTAGTGAGGATGATGGATCGAGTTCTATAACAGCTATGCTCTCGAGAAAGGTTTTAGTGTGCGGAAAAGCTATGTTGAGTGGGATGATGACAACCAGGAGATAATTTTGAGGAAGCTAGTATGCAGCCGCGAAGGTTCACGTGAAGAGAAGCACATGAAGAGAGAAGATAGGAAGAGGAGGGCCACGGAATCTCACTCGTGTTCGCTGTCCAGCCAAATTTGTCATTGCAAGAGTCAAGGAAACAGGTCGTTGGATCGTGAAGGATTTCGTTGATGAACACACCCATCCCCTGGCTCCACGGGATCTTGCATGTCTGTTGCGTTCACATAGAAGACTGGGCGATGAGAAGAAAGCGGACATTGTGGAGATGGAAATATCTGGTATCCGCAAACACAAAATCATGGATATCTTGATGATGCAGTATGGTGGATATGATGAAGTTGGTTGCACCACAAGGGACATCTACAATTTCTGCAATCAGTATAAGCAGGAAACAGTTGCTGCCGGTGATGCCCAAACGGTGATCCGTCACATGATGGCGCGACAGGAGGGAGATCCAGATTTTTTCTTCAGGTACTTGGTTGATCTAGAGGGGCATCTGAAGGGATTGTTTTGGGCCGATAGTCAATCCCGGCGTGACTATGAGGCATTTGGCGACGTTGTTGTTTTTGATAGCACCTACAGGACCAATAAGTACAATCTGCCCTTTGTGCCGTTTGTTGGGCTGAACCACCACTGCAGCACTGTTATCTTTGGATGTGGTATTATTTCTCACGAAACAGGCGAGGCATACAAGTGGATGCTGCGGACATTTTCTGCAGCAATGGGCCATAAGCACCCAATATCCGTTATCACTGACGGGGATCTGGCAATGCAGAGAGCAATCAGGGTAGTCTGGTCTTGCACGGTTCATAGGTTGTGCGTGTGGCACATTCAAGAGAACATTGTACGTCATCTGAGTGATGAATCGGTTAAGGAAGAATTCAGATCTTTCATATATGATCGCTCTTCGATAGAAGAGCATGAGAGCAAATGGGTTGATTTCTTAGAAAGGAATAAAGTAACAAGTGAGGAGTCGTGGTTGCATCAGATGTATAAGATGAGGAAGCTGTGGTGTGCTCCATATCTGGTGGGACGCTGTTTCTTAGGATTGAGCAGTAATCAAAGGAGCGAGAGCCTAAACTCTGTTCTGCATACACATCTTGATGGTAGCATGACAATGCTTAAAATGGTAGAACACTATGAGCGTTGTCTCTCGACACGACGCCTAAACGAGGCTGTCCTAGACATCGTGGCCTTGCAGTCCGTTCCGTTTACAGAGGTGGATGCTTCATGTCTCGAGAAACACGCTGCACAAGTTTTCACACCTTCCGTGTTTGCGCTGGTCAGATATAGCACAGATGCTGTCAACAATTGTACCCTCAACGAGATACAAGATGCGGATGATTTAACTACCTATGTTGTGGCTAAGAAGCATAGAAGAGAGGAATTCCAAGTGGAGTATGAGAATAAGGAAGGTTCCTTGGAGAAAATTTCTTGTTCTTGCCGTAAGCTGGAATGCTTAGGAACACCATGTTCCCACATATTTTACATATTGGGATTATTAGAAGTAAAGCAACTTCCGAAGTGTTGTGTTCCCACCAGGTGGACAATGAGTGCAAAGGTTCCATTTCCTGCGACAAGAAAGAACTGCATGTATGATTATTCGGCAAGCCTGAGGAGGTACCGAGAGCTGCGGAACTTGAGTCACGCGGCATGTTTCTTGGCAGCTCAGTCTGTTGAAGCATATGAGCGTCTGAAGATGGTTCTGAATGTACAAGCTGACGTGAAGGAGTCAACCAGTGGTCACAAGGAATACATGAGGTTTGGTCCGGTCGTGCCACAAATGACGTAGCTTGATTCTGGAGAGTTGGGAAAAGGTTCTAGATCCTGTGCATGTGCAAGGCTGAGGTGCACCGAAGAAAAGACTTAAGCCAAATAAGCGGAAAGATCGCAGATAAAATGCGGCTATTGCAACAAGGCTGATGGTCACAATCGGCGTACATGCGCCAAATGGATAGAGGTATAAATCAGTCAAAACTTGATTCTTTTTGCATGTGGAGGACTTGTGACTACAGTTAGTGTAATTAATTGCCTTTTGTTGTGCAGGACAACAATCTGGCAGAAGCAAAATAGAGCTACTAATATCTGTCCAGTCATCCCGGCTATGGTCCTTCTTTGGTCTGTTATACCTAGAGGAAAGGCTATGATTTTTCTAGTTTAGAATGGATTTTAAGGTCTGAAGCTGTTGGAAGAGAAAGTGAAGTTGTTGCATGTACTACTTGGTGCGGTTCATATGAGTCCTTCCAGGATTGGATTGATGATACCAACATATCACTAGGAAAATAGGAATTATTTGAAATGCTCCAAATGAACCAGAAACTTGAACTAGTGGTTGTAACAGTTTCCTTTGTAATATTTGAGCCTTTCCTGTCAGATTTGACATTAATATATATTTGTTGTGTGATTTGGAAGTCCAACATACATCAGATTACATGCAAAAAAAATTTAAAAACTGCTACGACTTCCTCGGTAGTACATCTGCTGCTTATGGTTGTTAAATATTTTTGATGCTCCTACTCGAGGACACTCAGAGGGGTTTGCTTTGCAGACTAACTAACAAATTGAAACACGAGTGTGCTGCACTTTTTTCAGGGAAAAATAGAACAAGTCGAGCTCCCGGAAACCAGTGGGATCAGGCTGTCATCTGATGATGCTCTCGAACTTACACTTTGACAACGTAGGAGTGCTTACAAAGCATTTGTCTGGTGGCTGAAACTTAAATATGACTAGATCTACAGAATTGAGATGAACAATTAGCAAGATTACATATTTTTTGCAAAGGCACAGATAAATGATAGAAAATAATCTCGAAAGCTCAAAACCTAGTTTGCCGCTGCTAAAAGGTGTCATCATATGAGTGTTCAGTTCAAGTTGCCGTCCGTGCTGATGACCCATGTTCAGCCATGTCCCAGTCTTCCCCCGTGTTCTTCTGCTTTTGTCTGATCGCCGTTAAGTTTGCCAGATCCCCAATGCGCTCCCTAGATCGAAAGCCCTTAAACATGGGTATTGCCGGGGTAGAACCTCGTCACTGCCCCTGTCTGTTCTCTGCCTCGGCGCATGGCGAGAAGCAGTGATGGGGGAGGAAGGCGAATTCGCCGGCGGCGGTAAGTTCCTTGCAATCAGGATTTCATGGTATTAGCAACCAACAGGTAGGACCAACTAAGACACATTCTGTTCTATAACACAAAAAGCAACCTTAATCATCTAGGTTTGTACATAATGTGTTGATATTCATGTCGCAGATGGACATGATAATGCAAACTATGTCAGGCATCGTCTAGAATTTGAAAAAAAAAATGTAGACAGCTATTGGACATGGAGCACAAAAATGATTCCAAATTCTCGCCTTGTCTGAGGAGGTGGGAGAAATTAGGACACAAACGCTACCCAAACTAGGTTGGCTATTGTGGAGGACGAACTTATGGAGCTCACAAGGGAATTCCAGGTATATGATACTATAACAATAAACTTTCTCGCATCTTCCTATTATATTGAATTCAATATGTGTATTTTTCTGGTATAGAGATATAGATCCATGGTGCAGGCCAACACGCAATTAACTTTTACGACTCCATATGTCCAGGTGATAATTGAAGTCCTTCACATTGATGACATGAGCAAATGTCTAATAAATGACCAACTTTTCATGCAGGAAAAATCCAATGTCAGTGATGACAGGTTACCATCATCTCCTCGGTTTGATGCATCTACGGTAATGAAAGGTGGGGCTGCTGCTACAACAGCTAGTGATGATCATGTGGTGCAAAACAAGCATATGGACAAAGATGTCACGGACCTAACTACCCCACCTCGGCAGCCTGTTTTCGACGTTGATTACATATTGAGAGATGAAGACATAGAGACGACAACTTTCCTCCGCCGAAGTTACGAAGATGCTGAGGTAGTTGACGTCGGGGAGACTACCCTTAAAGTTCATCACCTATTGCGAAATGCCAGCAAAGGATTCATTTTCGACGAGGTAACCCCTTATAGTGCAATCTCCATGAACTAAAATGTTCCAACCTATGGCTTGTTACATGATTGTGATTTTTTCAGGTTATTCACGCATATGCACACATTAGCAATGTAGAAAATGACACTACATCAGTCTTATACCCCAAAGACACCAGGAAGTTGTTATCATCATATGGGGGTACTACTCGGGGACACGGTCCACGCGAAAGCAATTGGCTTGCTCGTATAGCAAGAAAATGTGTCGGACGCCGGATGGTATGTGTATTTCCCATCATACATTATTTTAAATGCATATCAGAGTGTAAGACGCCTGTACTAAGACTGCATTAATTTTACGGCAGGTACATATCCCATTCAATGTAAGGGATATGCACTGGCACCTACTAGTGTTGAATTTCGATATGGAAGAGATCCAGGTCCTTAACTCCTACCTCATATTCGTGACAAGGCCAAGGAAACTAGCCTCGTGGAGTGCATACAGTCATGCATCGAAGATGCAGTCGATTGCGGCTTGTTACAAACACCTAGGCCCATCAACATTACCAGGTGGAAAAAAATCTGCTATACCAACATACCACAACAACATGATGGGTACACTAGTGGGGACGGGGCCTCCAGTCCCGGCCCGTAAGGGGCTTTAGTCCCGGTTTGCAAACCGGGACCCCAGCCGCGGGACTAAAGGCTGAACCTTTAGTCCCGGCCCGCTTACCAGCCGGGACTGGAGGGTGTCCACGTGGGCAGCTCGGAGCGAATCAGGGCTAGGACCTTTAGTCCCGGTTTGTAACACAGACCGGGACTAAAGGCATCTGCAGATTTTGGTTTTTGCTTTAGGGTTTTAGGGTTTACTGGTTTTTAGGGTTTTATTGTTCGGGGGATTAACGTGATGCCTCGTTTGGTGCATTGGTGTTCGGGAATTAGTTTATGCATATATATAAGATTAACTTATCTTACAAGCGAGCATATATATACAATTATATGGAGACCAGAATTATCGGGACTAGAGCCCGTCTATTCGATTACATGGACCAACATCAGTAATGGCCCCTAGCTACACTAAATCGTCCTTTGTCGTCTATAGCTTCTATTCTCAGAAAGGTCGCCAGCTCCTCTGCAACAGCAATCGCGCGTTGCTCTGGTAGGTACTTCTCCCGCATGGCCGTGTACTATATAAGAAGAGGAGATGAATATGAATATCAATCATGATAACAAAGAATGACGAGTAAAAATAGAGGTGTGAATGTTTATTGCTTACATCGTATCTGTAATCCTTGTGCTCAGAGGTAAACGTGCGAATGGTCTCGCAAACATAGTATCCACATAGATGCGTCCCCCGTGGCTGCTGGTCGCACTTTACGAGAATAGAATATATATAATCAAAATAATAATCTAGCATTACAAAAGTATTGAAAATAGAAGTATATCATACTACTACTTACCTGAGCCGCTCTAAAGGTCAGCTTCTCATGCCGGATACCGGGAGTCACGCACTTGAACCGCTTCCAAACCCTGCCCGACAAGGATAATGATTTGCTAAGTTTTTCATTAATTGATATATCAGAAAATCATCGAAAGAGACCGATAGAGCGCAAGAATGATTGAAATTACCCTTGGAGCATGTCCTGCAGGCTTTGGAACTGTTCCAAGGGTCTCGATAATGGGTCGAAGGCATCAACTCTTCCCTTATCGATTTGAATGTCCAACAGAATCCAGTGGTAGCTGCACATGTATATATATATGTGTCAGTAACTTATCAATTACACTCATAAGTGAATGGACACAACAGAGTAAGACCCTCACTTGAAGTTGTATGGAAACAGTATGTGGTCACAGTAATTTTGATCTGTTAGAAACCTTAGAAGGTTTTCCTCCGTCTCCTTGGGGTTATCAGTTAGCGTCTTTATATGTATTTTATCTGGGTCAATAAACCCAATATTTAGGATGTTCCTACTTTTACATTCCAGAATCTTCATTCTGCATAATAGAGTACAAGTCAGAACGGAACAAGTTATATGTAGACAATGAATTGAAATAACTGAACAAGTTATATGTAGACAATGAATTGAAATAATTGAACAAGTTATATGTAGACAACGAATTGAAAAACTTACAGACAATAGCAACTCATAAGCGATTTGTCGAGGGCATCGGCATTGTACATCTGGAAGAGTTCATCAAAGTCGATATGGATGTCTTCGGGACGGCCGTAGTACTCCCGTGGGACAAGCGCCACGATCATCGTTCTCCCTTTCTTTGATTCACTTAAGTACCATGTATGCAAGTAACGCATATTTGTTGGGAGATCATCAAACTTCTCTTTGCTGACCAAAGGCGCTCCCATGACAAACTGTGGCTTAGGGGCTACCACAGCCTTGGGTACCACGTCGTCTTGAGAAGCCAGAATGACTTCAACCGGGATACCCCATTCATCCGCCCACTTCTTTGCTAATCCCAAATCTTGCCCCTGCACCAGAGAGGGAACATTCTCGGGTAACACCCTGAGGGGTGGGATCGACTGATTGGCCTGTTGTCCAAGCTGAGGAACGTCTGATCTTATTTTGCTTGTAGTTGAACTTGATTTGCTCCCACTTGCACTTGCACTTGCACGTGACTTGCTCTTTTGCCCTTCCTTCTGCAATGTGCGTGTATAGTCGTCAGGCTTATGGTGTAACTCATACTGTGATGGAAGGGTCGTGAAGTATTTTGCATATGCTATTTGCTTCTCGGTGTATTCCGGGCGGGGCTCGGGTTCCTTCTTTTTCATCTGCGCATCATAATGTTCTTTTGCTATCCTGGCGTTTTCCTCGTCGGTACGATCATAAGGTCTGATAGGAAGATTAGCATGAGGTACCTTTGGGAGGGGCGACAGTTTGCGCTTTGGGGAGCTCCGTCGCTTAGAACTCATGGACGGAGCGTTCTTGCTGGCACGCTTCCGCTTAGTATCCTTAGCGGGCGGCGGCGGAGACGGCCGACCCAAGTCCGGCGGCGGTGATCGAGATGGACTCATGTTGTGGTGGCCGTCGTCATGTGGAGGGCTTGGAGGTGATGGAGGTGTAGGTGACCTGCGACGACTCGGAGGCGGTGTTGTCCTTGGGGCCGAGCCTGGAAGCTTGATGTAGTTCTTGTCCCATAGGATGACTCCACCCAGTACTTCTCCGAGTGTCCTCTCATCTTCGGGTCCTGCCATGTCGAGCTCCATACCATGAAACCCCGCCATGATTTCATCCACCCCGACTTTAGCAAAGCTAGCTGGAATCTCACGGCCATGCCAGCGTGCATCAGGGCCAGAAGGTAAAGCTTGTCCGACGGCCACCTTCATGGATATGTTCTTGAATTTCTGATGGAGTTCACATGATGTTGACTCCTTGATTCCATCCACGGGGTAGCCAGGACCGCCCTCTATCATTCTTCGTGCATCATCGGGCGGGGCCTCAGATTCAGCCACGCTGCTTTTCCGCTTAGATGGGGCGCCGATAATATCGAGTCCAGGATCTTCCTGGCGCGCTACTCCTCTAAGCTCGTCAATCTGCTTCTGTTGCTCGTTAAGCCTGGCAAGCAACTGGTTGAACTTGTCATTCTCCTCATCCTGCTGTCGCTTCTTTGCTCTCGCCCGGCTTCTGTAAGTGTCTTGGTCTCTGGCAAACCCAAGCCACCACGGGTAAGAAGGACCGAAGCCTCGCGTTCGTCCTCCATGTTCATCATTGCCGAGGACCAGTGTGAGCAAATCTTTCTCTCTATCTGCAGTGAACTGTCTTTTTCCCTCTTTAATTTCTTTCACTATCTTTTTCCAATTCTCCCTGGGTATCCTAAGACCGTCACTGCAGATAAGGTCCCCTGTTTCTTCGTCATACGAACCACCATGCGCAAGGAAGAAATTCCTTGCTCTCATTTCCCACTCATCACGGATGGGTTCAGGTATGATGCCTTTAGCTAGCAAATCTTGCTCTTTCTTATCCCACTTTGGGATGGCAGTCTCATAGCCCCCTGGCCCCAGCGTGTGGTGATATTTCTTCTTGTCGGCATTTTTCTTGTTCTTTTCTGATAATGCCTTGGCATCTTCTGACTCCTTGTACTCCTGAAATGCCTTCCAGTGATTCGCCTGCTTGGCTAGATACCCCTCGAATACTGGCACTTTCTTTGTCTTCTTATACTCTTTCCATAGCTTCTTCTTCCAGCTACGGAACAGTTTGGCCATCTTCTTTAGAGTCCACTGCTTGACTTTGGCCCTCAGTTTATTTGCGGCGTCTTCATTCTCACATTCTGGCAGGGCGAAATGTGACATGATATCATTCCAAAGATTATCTTTGTACCTTTCGGCGACATAGTCACTATCGGCTGCCCCTTTGCGCTTGTTCCACTCCCGAACGCTGATCGGGACGTGATCCCTAACGAGAACTCCGCATTGCTTCTTGAATGTGTCAGCAGCATTCTTAGGAAGCTTTGGTTCGCCCGTAGGCAATATCACCTCAAAGGTGTAATGCGTCCGTGCGTCCAACTTTTTAGTCGGGCCTCGTTTCGTAGCTTTGCTCGATGTGGAGGCCTAAGAGGGAGAAACATTCGTCAAATGAATGTATATGTATACAATATAGAGCTATCTCCAATATTATTCACATATTACAAGTGATTGTCGAACTTCATATGTATACCTCGCCGGACTTTATTATTTCTCCACCGGCTTCTCCACCGGCTTCTCCATCAGTGGAGCTATCACCTTCTCCGTCATTGGAGCTATCTCCGGCCCCATCGGCTTCATCTTCGTGTCGATCAACCTCCATTCCATCTCCGGAGGGGTTTAGATATGACGACGGAGATTCAGCAGGTTCAACGTCGGGGGCGTATTTGATTATATCTTCGATAAGTTCTTCCTCTTCGAGGTTCCTGCTATGTGGATCCATAGTTTCTGCAAAATAACGACATTTGATTAACTAATAAACTAACAAACTTAAAAATACTAACAATATATGATGCTAGATTATTATTCTATTTCTATTTGCAAAGTAATTCTATTTCTATTTGCAAAGTACTTCTATTTCTATTTGCAAAGTAATTCTATTTCTATTTGCAAAAAATTTCTATTTCTATTTGCAAAGTAATTCTATTTCTATTTGCAAAATAATTCTATTTCTAATTGCAAAGTAATTCTATTTCTATTTGCAAAAAACTTCTAACTAAAAAAATACTTCTAAATACTTCTAACTCTAAACTAAGTACTCCTAACAAACAATTAACTAACTAAATTAACTAACAAATAACTTAATATCTAAAATTTTCTAACTAAAATTTGCTAACTAAAATTTGCTAACTACAATTTGCTAACTAAAATTTTCTAACTACAATTTGCTAACTAAAATTTTCTAACTAAAATTTGCTAACTAAAATTTGCTAACTAAAATTTTCTAACTACAATTTGCTAACTAAAATTTGCTAACTAAAATTTTCTAACTACAATTTGCTAACTAAAATTTTCTAACTAAAATTTGCTAACTAAAATTTGCTAACTATAATTTGCTAACTACAATTTGCTAACTAAAATTTTCTAACTACAATTTGCTAACTAAAATTTTCTAACTAAAATTTGCTAACTAAAATTTGCTAACTAAAATTTTCTAACTACAATTTGCTAACTAAAATTTTCTAACTAAAATTTGCTAACTAAAATTTGCTAACTATAATTTGCTAACTAAAGTTTGCTAACTTAAATTTTGCTAACCCTAAAAATTAACAAATAAAAAAATAAAAAAGAACCTTGCGGCACGGTGGTGCGGGCGTGGCCGGGGTGCGCGTGGCCGGGACGTGGCCGGGGTGCGCGTGGCCGGGGTGCGCGTGGCCGGGGCACGGGCGCGGCGGCGCGTTTGCGCTGGGCGGGCGCGGTGGCACGGCGGGGCGGGCGCGGTGGCGCGGCGGGGCGGGCGCGGTGGCGCGTTTGTGGGGCGGGCGCGGTGGCGCGACGGCGCGGTGACCGGCGGCGGCTCAATCCGAAGGGCGGCCGCAACGATCCAGAGAAGCAGTCCTCGCGCGCATCGATCGATCTCGGAAACGGCTAAGTGCGGGAGGAAGAAGAAGAGGGGGGGGCTTATATACCCTCCCCCCTTTAGTCCCGGTTGGGGGCTCCAACCGGGACTAAAGGGTGCCTTTAGTCCCGGCTCGAGCCCCCAACCGGGACTAAAGGGTTTTGGGCGGTTGGCGCCCGAGCCCCCCCCCCTTTAGTCCCGGCTGGTGGCTCCAGCCGGGACTAAAGGCGCAATAAATGCGCGCCAAAGCAACAGCAGTTTTTCAGGTTTCATTTCAAATAGCAATTTTTAATTTTGAATTGAATTACTAATGTGTATTTTAGAATTGACAAAACTATAAATATGAAAATGTTTGAAATTGAATAACTAATTCAAAACTATTTTCTATTTTCAAAATTAATTATTTAACTATCCAAACTATTAACTAGTTTGCCATTTTCAATTAAAACTATAGTAATTAATATTCTTTTTGTGTATTTTAGAATTTGACAAAACTATAAATATGAAAAGTGTTTGAAATTGAATACTAATTCAAAACTATTTTCTATTTTCAAAATTAATTATTTTAACTATCCAAACTATTAACTAGTTTGCCATTTTCAATTAAAACTATAGCAATTAATATTCTTTTTGTGTATTTTAGAATTTGACAAAACTATAAATATGAAAAGTGTTTGAAATTGAATAACTAATTCAAAACTATTTTCTATTTTCAAAATTAATTATTTTAACTATCCAAACTATTAACTAGTTTGCCATTTTCAATTAAAACTATAGTAATTAATATTCTTTTTGTGTATTTTAGAATTTGACAAAACTATAAATATGAAAAGTGTTTGAAATTGAATAACTAATTCAAAACTATTTTCTATTTTCAAAATTAATTATTTTAACTATCCAAACTATTAACTAGTTTGCCATTTTCTATTCCTCTCATGATTTTTCATTGAGCCGTTTCATGCACACCAAATGATGTACAGAGGTACTGGGATGATAACAGCAGAGAAGATGCTGCTTATAGTGAGAATACTGGCTTTGAGGGGAGGGGCTTTAGGAAGACGCAGCACGGTGTGTAAAAAGCAGGACGGGAAAAGAACTAGTGAGAATCTTCATCATGCATTACATACAAGATTTAATACATTATTATATTATTGCACCAACAATCCTAACTATTATTTCTGTTTTCTTCTAGGTCGTAGCCATGGAGAATCTTCATCATTCAGTAGGATGCTTGGGTCAGTCTTCACTTTGAAGGGCGGAATTTCATGAAACTTATTATAATCTATTGACATGTCTGTCTTGTCATCTACTCCCACGATGTTTCTTTTCCCTGAAAGAACTATGTGGCGCTTTGGCTCATCGGACGATGTCTTCTTTTGCTGATTTCTTTTTCTCGTTTTTGTAGACATGTCCTTCACATAGAAAACCTGAGCGACATCGTTGGCTAGGACGAATGGTTCGTCCATGTACGCAAGATTGTTGAGATCCACTGTTGTCATGCCGTACTTTTGGTCTACAACTACCCCCCTCCTGTCAGCTTCACCCATTTGCACCGAAACAAAGGGATCTTAAAAGTAGGTCCATAGTCAAGTTCCCATATCTCCTCTATGTACCCGTATATGTTTCCAAACAGTGCCCATTCTCGTCTGTTGCATCAAAGCGGACACCACTGTTTTGGTTGGTGCTCTTTTATCTTGGGCAACCGTGTAAAATGTATTCCCATTTATCTCATACCCTTGGAAAGTACATATAGTCGAAGATGGTGGCCTGGCCAAACAGTACAGCTGATCTCCAACGGTGTCATCATTCATGAGATGTGTCTGCAACCAACTACCGAAAGTCTTCTCGTGTTCCCCTTTAATCCAAGAGTCAGCCTTCCCCGGGTTTTCGGAGCGTAGAATATTCTTGTGTCTCACGATATACGGAGCCACCACGGTGGAATTGTGTAGAAACTGTGTAGTGTGCTTGCGAGAAAGAATGCCCGTCCATACATACTTTTGCTTTCCTTCCTAGTGTGCCTTTTCCTGTCAGCCTACCCTCATACCGAGATTCAGGAACACCAATCGGCTTAAGGTCAGGAAGAAAGTCCACACAAAACTCAATGACCTCCTCTGTTCCATAGCCCTTGGAGATGCTTCCTTCTGGCCTAGCACGGTTACGAACATATTTCTTTAAGACTCCCATGAACCTCTCGAAGGGGAACATATTGTGTAGAAACACAGGACCGAGAATTCTAATCTCTTCGACTAGGTGAACTAGGAGGTGTGTCATTATATTGAA